>HG992035.1:1308333-2616666 GCA_905220475.3 Ennomos fuscantarius
TTTAGTATATTACACCTTACTTCATATTACTTAATGATTTTCCCCATCAATGAGGGTTTGGAGATTTTTGGCTAAAATTCTCCATTGGTGACTTTTTGAGCTTATGATGTGATTAGGGGAACATAAAGTTCATAAGCCCCCATACATCTATTTATTTATTTATTTTATTTTGTTTTTAGTTACTATATGTCTGTATGTATATCTATAATGATGTTCTTATAAACGCAAGTAATTGAATCAGAGTGTATAAGTAAGTAACTATCATTATTTTTTTATATCGGGTTTTCGCCAGTGTGTTTCCAATAAAGCGAAATTTTGGAATAATGGACTATGAATGCATGACCTCTCGAATTTCGAGAAATTGTTATGCAGTGATATCTCACTGAAAAGACGTTCAAGGAGTCTAGGTGTGTGTGTTGACCACGTCGTGTCGTCGTGCTCGTCGGGAACAAGAGGGTAAAAATATATATAAAAACGGAGAAAATGTTAAATATCGTCTTTTCTTTGTCGTGTCGTCTGAAGTCCTTTATGTCAAGCTAAAATGTTTCGTCAGTCGTTGTCCATGGTCGTTGTCAGAGGTCGGACGCCACGATACTCACGGTTCATATAAATTAATAATAACATACATAGATCCTGGACCCTAACTAGGATTCCCTGTGTCTAGGGACCCGGGAACTACGAGGACCATGCTCCCACAACACCCAGACTCACAACAAGTATTTGCGCTTTTTTTTCTGTGCAGAAATACTTGTCCCACCGCGGGAATCGAATCTGCCGCCGCCTTCTCAACCACCACACCACAGAGGCTGTCAATATGGAATATATGTGATAGCGGTGATCAAATATACCTGTGTAACATCTTAGACTTTTCATTGAGCTCGCCGATGATTTCCGGAGACTCTTCGATGATGTCCAGAGCTGTGATGGCCGCTTGAGCTAACATCGGTGGTAGAGATGCGCTGAAGCAATACCCTAGAGAAGAGAAAACATTTCATGACATATATATTATTAAAACAATGTGGTAAAAGTCTATGCCATAAAAAATCAAACTTGTAAAAAAAGACAAGTCTCACAACTCAGTTCCTTTACCGTAAAAAGTTGTGAGATACATGTAATACCAAGTCTTCTCTGCTATGAATTTCAACTGGGTGAACTGATTTTAATGATTCTTTATTTATTTGAAAGTTGGTGCTTCCCGTATGGTCCCATTTAATATATAGTCATTATTTGGTCCAGTTCTGAGAATGAAATCTAATAAAACCATAACAGCCTTATTAATAAACACGAAATAGCTTTAGATTAGTTACACAATCTTTTGTCTCTTTCGATCCAGCTAAATATTCCAGTAGCAAAAAAAGGACAAAAACTGAAGGCTGTATAAGTCTGAAGTCGGTTTTTTACGCTTTGCGTTTTGTTATGTATACAATACTTACGACCATTGATATTATTATTAGATAAATTCCTTACCAAGACCAGAGAGGCGCTGGTGCTCCACGATGAAGTGTGAGCCGACGCAGAAGCCGCCGACGGTAGCGAACGAGTGCTCCAAGGAGCCGACGATCAGGTCGATCTCATGGCGAGGCACATCTAATAGCTCTGTTAGACCACGCCCGCATTTACCCACCACCTGGCGGAACGATCAAACAACCGTGAAATAAATAACTAATTAGAAATTAGTAGACATTTTGGACAGCCTCTTTGGTGTAGTGGTTGGCTCATAGCCCCGAGGTGGCGGGTTTGATTCCCGCGACAGGACAAGCATTTATGCACACAAAAAACCGCAAATACTTGTTCTGTGTCTGGGTTTTGTGGGAACATGGTCCTCGTAGTTCCTGGGTCTCTAGACACAGGGAATCCTAGTTAGGGTCTAGGATCTACGTATGTGATTAATGGGCGTTACTTAAAATTTAAAATTGACACATACAGGGAATCCTAGTTAGGGTCTAGGATCTACGTATGTGATTAATGGGCGTTACTTAAAATTTAAAATTGACACATACAGGGAATCCTAGTTAGGGTTCAGGATCTATGGGATGAGTGGCGTTATTTAAAAATTTACATTTAAATTGACACAGCGAATTAGTCAAACATTTAGCAAATCTTTCGCTATGGGAGCTAGATAGTTGATGGCATGTGGATAAATAACTAGCAATCTATATGCAATTAAGGTTGCTACCAAGAAAGCTACTCATCTGAAACCTAACCCACCGACACTGATTATATAATACATAAGTTGAGTGACACATGTCAGCATGGAATCATATATTTTCATGCTCTATCCATTTCTTTCGCTCAGGATCGCCATTCCAAAAAGATTTCGCTCCAGGAAACGACGCGTAAAGCGTGAGAGATATCGTACCGCTGACGCTACGCGCGATAGTACTCCCGCTATACTTCTCACACCAGTAAACAATCCTGAGCGATAGAAAATGATAAAGCATGGGGCAGCAGTGACTGAGCGAAAGAAAAGGAAGAGTATGTGGAAATGAGATTCTGTGCTGACAGATGTGGCTAAACCTTTGTTTATCTGTGAGACTAATCACTTCATTTCTTAATGTATGTCAACAATTATCATCTTAAATGTAGCTTTGATTCCTTCATTCCAGCCATTTTCTTTGTGGCTTGGTTCATGGTATCATCAACAAAGTAATCAGAACTTGTGCAAGATCTACATCACACATGGTTGCGGAGTATTGAAAGCAAATTAGAGAATCAATCAACACAATTAATCAAAGGAGGCCATGAAACCATGGAAATGAAAGGAAGTGGTGTCAGTACTAATTGAGGTCAATGTTCAGATATAGAAAGGCAACATACTCGTATAATAAGTACCTCCATGCAAAATTTATTAGAAAATTGGTGTGATGCTTGCATCATACATGAAATGTCTGATAAATGTTCATGGCTACGCTCAACGCCACTTTAATTTTATAATAATAATATGTGTGGACATCTCATGCAACGTCATCTAGCCCCAAACTAAGCAAAGCTTGTATTATGGTAACCAGATAACTGATACAATACTTAGATACTTTTTGTTTGTAAATACATACATAGAATACAATATAATTATCAGGCGCTTATCGGGCCAGGCAATAATGTATGATACTATTGTATTTTCTATCTAAGTGATTTGTTATTGTTTGGGAAAATAAATTTGTAAACCGTATATATTTTTATATAAAAGAAGGCAGGCCCCCAATGGACAGTGAGATGACAAGTGGTCATACTCCCACTTATGGACATTTGCTTGCTTCTCTCCATAGTTAGCCTTGCTTTAAGACCTGCTCCACCACCACACCACAGAGGCTGTCGAATTATACGTAACATACCCCAATTGTTAAACTCTCATCCAAAATTATCCTCAGTTTGAACTGCCTTGCAAGTTTCACCAGTTGTTTTAATGGACACATCTCTCCTGTGTTAAAGTAAATTCCTTCAGCTATGAGGAAGGCTCGCCTCTTTAGGTTCAGCTCTTTCTTCTTGCTGGCCTCCGAGAGCTGCCGTTCAAGATCAGCCATGTCATTGTGTTTGAAGTAGCGTACTGTACTGCGTGATGCTTGAATGCCTTTCTGGATGGCAAACCAGACACATTCATCACTAAAAAGTATTGATTGGTTGAATAATTTATTTGCAGGCAATAAGCATGGCTTGTGGTAGAAAAAGGTGGTAGTTTACCTACCACCTTTTTCTACCACAAGCCATGCTGCCATGCATGTAAAATAAAACATTAATAAAATTTACATATCAATTTAAAAAACTAAAACTGAGGTACTTACGCAAAAATAATATCAGCTCTTTTGGCATATGATGGAATGGCACTGGCTATGGTTGAGAACCCGTATGAATATGTAATACATTCCTCTACCTCCATGAAAGCAGCTAAACGTTCCTCACACTCTAAATGCACATCAATAGTCCCATAAAACCCTCGAGGGCCACAAGAACCCACTCCATACTTCTGCATCGAATTTAAAGCACTTTCAATGATTCTCTCCTCTTTATCCAGACATAGGAAGCTTGTGATACCAACATTAAGCATATTGTCATCATTTTTGTCTATCACTAGAGGCTCGTCCACTTCATAATCTTGCTCAACTAGAGGCGCTGGCTTCCAATCTACTACTTGGCCGTTAGACGTAGAGTCGTATGGTCGAGATTTCTTCTTCGACCACATGTAATAAGCAGTGATGATAACTACTTGCAGAGCAACGATTAGGGACCACCATCCAGCCTGCAAACGACAGTGGTACATTGGGTAAAACCTTTGCTTTGGTAACATTCGTGATCGTGTTAATGACTTACCATGTCGTAAATGTCCACTAAAATAATTTTTATTTGGTAAAGCAGATAGGCTGTAGACTTATTATTTATATTCCTAGGCTGTACTGTATCACGAAGAATCTATTGAAACTATTAGACCGGCTAGACGTTGCTTAATTGTTTGATTGGTTAATTTGGTACGCTAGAGAACAGAGTGCGGCCAAAAACCTGCAAAAACCATAGAAACCTAGGCTAAGAAGTAGAAACAAAAATCCGTTACACTAAGTCTTTATGTCAAATGCAAATGTCAAGTCAGTTTGTCATTGTCAGTGAGTTTTTCACAATGCTGAAGTAAAATGTTTTTTTACGTATAAAATCAAATCAAAAATTTAATACCACATACATAATTAGGTATTCCTGGTAGGATACAATTAAGATATTATATTGAAAATGGGAACTGAAAGGTCACAGAATAAAATAGTAACTCACATGGGTGAGGAGATGTACATACGATGGTGTCGGATGATGTCTATATCCGAACAAAGATAAAAAAGGTACCAGTTTGTTTGTTTTGTTTTGGCGGGAAAGCGAAAAAGATTTCGTCACCGCATTGTATTATTTTCCAAAACTTGTGTTATTTTTAGTGTTAGTGCATAAAATTGGTGGCATTCCATTCTAAAAGTGCTGGACTAAAGGCGTGAGTGTGGGAAAATGGTATAATGATGGTGAAACGTTTCTTTTCGTGTTGTTTCCAAAACTCCATAGAAGCTTCAAGTAAAGTTGCCACCACTTTACTAGGAGTATGACTTTGACTAGACTATGACGTGACTATGACTTGACTTGTTGACTTCGACTGTGACTTGACACATATTTGCGTGAAATATCATTAACTTGATAAATTATCAATTACTTGACACTGGCTAAATACACAAAAGTGTGGAGCCAAAACATTTTAAAAAAAGTGACAGACACGAATCTTGCTTGAATTACTGCAAGCAATGTCAAATTAGTAATTTATGAATTCAACAATTTCTCTTATTTCAATTCATTCAATTTCAATTATATTCTTTGTTTCAATTACTTGCCGAAATTGTGGTGATATTGTCGCAGAAGGCACCAACAAATTCTATTCAATTCATGCCTTAATAAATAAAAGTTCACAAAGACCAGTCAGCGAATATTTTTATTGTATATAAAATGAATTTCGGTGGGACACTAAGACTTAATAAATTCGCTTGTTTCACCCTAGTTTTCGTGTTATTCCTTATAATTTATTGGCGATCTGGAGGGTCGACTTACCCCACTGATAAAACTGATCTAATAAATCTGAAGAGTTTGCTGAAAGCCGCTATTCAGGCGGCCGAACGGGGTGGGATGAAGGTGATGGAGGGCAAACACCATGAGCTAAACACGAAGAGTAAAGGGAAAACGTTGGAGGGGGCTAACGATCCCGTGACCGATGCTGATTACGCTTCTCATTGTGCGATGTATTTTGGGTTGAAGAATACGTTTCCTAAGTTGGCTATCGTGTCTGAAGAGCATTCGAAGCACGACTCGGCTTGTGAGGACCAGCCCACGGTAGACGTTGAAGCAGTGCTGCCAGAACAAACGGCGATAGAAATGATGATAGATGAGCATGTCTATGTTAGGGATGTAACGGTTTGGATAGATCCTTTGGATGCCACTCAGGAGTATACAGGTATTTCCATCAACTATTTCAAAAAATGTACACTTTAAACTGTAAATTTTTTCATATTGCTAATATCTCTTCATTTGCAATTATCTATCTTAAAAATCTCAAAAAATAGTGAAATTGCTGCAGAAGCAACTAAATTTCAATTCAATTAAAAAAATTTATTATGCTTGTAAAGTAGATGAGAAATATTTTTTTATTATTGTATTGGATTAATGTTTCTATGTTCATTGCAATAATATAAGCAATCCATGTACAACATTTCATTGAGGTTGGTTGCATTGGAGTTTTTAGGCAATATTCTTAACTGGGCCTCCATATTAGACAGCTTTTCATAGATAAGAGAGAGAAAACGAGAGATTGCTTCAGTTAGTGAATGAGTATGTTAAGCCAATTATAACATGTTTCAGAGGGGCTGTACCAATATGTAACAACTATGGTGTGTGTAGCCATACACGGAGTTCCAATCATCGGAGTCATTCACTACCCCTTCCCACCCCGCACTTACTGGGGATGGTACACCAAGAAGACATCCGAAAATGTTCCTCATGTACTTCATGTGAGTACTTACTATATAGTCATAGTAGTCTAAAAAAGCATTATGCAATAATTTCATCCCAATCCGTTCAGCCATTTTTTTGTGTGAAAGCAACACAGTCCCTAGATACAGGGAATCCTAATTAGTTTCCAGGATCTATGTAGGTATGTGATCATTGGGCGTTATTAACATTACTATTATTTAGCAAACACAATGTAAAAATAGTTCTTGAATAAATGAATTATGATTTATCATTTTCAGAAAGAAGAAAACAAGGATCATCCTAGAGTGGTTGTATCCAGGTCTCACCCTGGCAAAGTTTCCGAGCTCGCTAAACAGGCGTTTGGACCTAAAACCACCATCACTCCAGCAGCTGGGGCGGGCTATAAAGTAATGGAAGTAATCAACGGAACTTACGATGTATACCTCCATGCTACAGCCATAAAGAAATGGGACATTTGCGCTGGCGACGCCATCTTAAAAACTGTAGACGGTAAAATGACGACATCAAAGGGCGATGACGTCAACTATGCGATAGAGAGTAACGTAAAAGTAACGGACGGTATTCTAGTAACAAGATTCGATCATGATTACTATTTGAGTAAAATACCTAAAGTGATGGCTGCGGTGGCGCCTTGACATGTCAGACGGCGATACTGAATTCGAGCTCTGTAGAGTACTTTTAAAGGTGCTTAAAACATTCGCGTTGTATGCATAGCGTGCACGTATCATTATCATGATACTAAACTTGTTGATGGGCTGGTGCAATGAATCTAGTGTCTAATTTATATTAGACAACAAATCTTTCTTTTTTTGGAAGGCTATTTTGATCTGTAAAGGTAAAGCCTTTTTATTTGACTAAGAAAATATATTGTTTTATCAATTTTTTAATAATCATTACTTATATTTATACTTTATTTATATATTTATACTTTAAAAATTTAATGTATTTTGGTTTTGGATTATTGTGTAACTGTTTAAGTTATATCTATTTGTAATAAATTTTTAAAAATTAAAACATGCTAAAAAATTGTATACTTACTAGGAACTACTATCCTTTTCTCGCCGTCATGTTTGACCAGTAGGGAAGAGAGATAAAGAAAAAATTATATTCACATCCTCCTAGTAGGAGCTGCAGATGGTGAAAAAGATAAAAAAAAGATTTTCCAAATGCAAATCGAGCATTGTTTTATTTTCCACTGTTTGGATCATATTCCATAAATAATTGTATAGTTTTCTTTAACTTGACAGTACATTTTTGTCAATATATTTTATAAGATGGTTTGTGAATTTCTCATGTAAATATTGTACTAATAATTTAAAGCATTTATAATTATTATTCATTTAGTTAAAATCCGCGCCAATAAGGAAACGATCTCTAAACGACTTCCGTTTTATACAGTTTTTTACTTTTTCTTCCATACTTTATACTATTGTTATGTAAGATAACTAGATGTCATTGGAAGTTGGAACTGAAGTATTCTCGCGGTCTGAAAATGTTTACACCTTAAGGTTGGTAATTGCATACGTATGTCACAAGGTCGATAATATGTGATTTGATTAGGCATAGAGCATAGAATTTTTTTATTACAATGAAAATTGGTCGATCACTATAGTCGTCTAGGAATAGGTACCTTAAACCTTTACAGAACCCTATAAACTGACGTTATACAGATTGTTCTTTATTGGCGGGGGTTTATTATTATAGTTTATAGTTGTAAGCCATGTGTTGTGATTTGTTAACTCAGTGATAGTACGAGATAAATAAACAGGAAATACTTTCTCTCTCTTAAATGTATGTACATTTTATTCCCGGAATCCTGAAATCATCTCTGCACCGTTGAACATTTGGCAAATTTCAATTAGGTATAGATTTTACTCAAAAATGCTCTTAATGTGGTCATTATTACGACAACCTTATCCTTATCAATACCTATCCTTAAAAAAAAAACAAAAAAAAAAACCTTTAATCAAAGTCGACCTTACTGCGCTACTGGAAAGGGCGCAAGCAGAATTGTATAGAATTTCATTAGCGTTTTAACTACCAGCAATTTCCTATGAAAATCCATTATTGTGGTTTTTTAAAATTATTATTTACCCTTGTGGGCGTTGGCGTTGTTATGCACCCTTAAAATATTTTAAGGGTGCATAACAACTTTTGTTTGTAAATTATGAAGTTCTGCAATGCTATTTCATATTTTTTAAATTCATAAAATAAATTATTATGCTTTGATTACTTATTAGAAATTAATAATACATTTTTATAATTTTTCAATAAAATTAAATTATATTTTTTATACTTTTTTAATGTTAGTGAATGATGTGACGAGCTAGAAGATCACCTGATGTTAAGCGACACGGCTGCCCATAACAAGTGTCACTCGAAACTCTAAAATATAAAGTTTTGCGTGACACTGCACTGCGCACATCATCCTGAGACATCAGCACAGTCTGGTAATAAGATTACTCAACTGTGAGATCAGATCATAAAGTCTCATTTGCCCAGTAATTTCACTAGCTACAGTACCCTGTAAACCGGAAGACAGTAGTGCTTGCACACTACTGCTTGGCGGCAGAATAACTGGCAAAGCGGTGGTACCTACCTAGACGAACTTTGCAGAAAAGTCCTACCACCTAGTAAAAATGACTCGCATTATTTGAGTAAAGTACAAGCCTTAGTCTTACATGACTGGACTGTTGGCCACGCCATAATGTTCTGAAGTTTGGTAAGCAACGCATGGCGCTTGCTGTCCTCTGGTCTGCAACCTTTATTCCAGCTTGTCCATTAAAGTCTGCAATGTTGACAGCGCTGCGATGGTCTGGAACTGCGCTACGCTGCACCCGCAACCATCATCATCTTCGTCAGCAACGCAGTCAATTTTAAATTTGTAAAAATTATCTATAATATTATAGAAATTGACGTAAGTAGTATTCTTAACTACAACTAGCACACGGCTAACCGGTGTTCGGGCATCTAACACCGGTCGAGTTATTCGACTGTATCTCGTGAGTGTTAGCCGTGTAATTGTATAAAATATTTGAATTTATATTTATATTATATTCTTGTGATTGGCTACCTATATTATACTTGTTGTTTTGAGAAAATAAAAACCGTGAATCCTTTAGCTATATTTTTATTTCAATAATAATAAATTAAGCAGGTCGGTTAAACGCTACGGAATAATATTGCATTCTATAAATTGTAATTCAAACATAACTGCGAACCTCCATTTAATTTCTCCCCTAAATTATACAGGAATGTTTTTTTAAATTGAATTAACATTTCCAATTAGCACCTGATGAATAGGTACATACTTTAATGAATTGCATAAGTACATACATTTATTTCGTTACCAAATTATGTCTGAGATAGATTTATATGAATACAGTTAAATTATTAAAATACACCAAAGAAATTATTACAAATGTCAAAAAATAAAAAAATGTTCACCTCAAAATACTATTTTACATACCAAAGCGATATTGACATCAAATTGCATTGAATATGTGACATTGTGTCAAGTCAACATGATTGTACTTTTAATATTAAACATTAAATATACTGATTGTTTCGGCTATAGAACAATCTGCTACAGAAATTCAAATGAAAACATATCTCATTATGCCCAAGCAATCATACAAAGGTTTGTTTGGAAAGCTGCTTTGGACATGAATTATCGCTTTTATTTTGGAAACAAATACCTATACTCTATGATTCAAGAATACACTAAAAAAGTGGAAATGCGTCGCGTTAAACACAAACTATGCGACAACAAAGTTCACGATCGCCAAAATAAATAAAGCTCAGAAAATTATACGACAAAAAGACATTGAACCTGCATCGGCATAACAAAAACACAATATATGCAAAAATTATATACACAACTAAATATTTGATTGACTCGACGTTTACAAATAAAATGGACAAGCGCTAGTACACCTCATATACACCTCACGATTTGAATAAGTCCTACAATATATCATCAAATTTTGGCGACAACTGTACTTCATAGTGTTTTAGTGATGTCCCGGATCGTCAATAATGTGTATCCGCGGACATGGATCCGGATATTTAGTGTCAAGATCCGCGGATACGGATCTTTATTCAATCGGTGTCAGCACGTGACATGAAAACAATATTTGACGTCACATCCGCCTTAAAGACGGGCAAGACATTATAAGAACCGTAGTTGATTTGGTATACAAATTTATTTATTTACACAATTACAAAGTTATGATGAACCCACTAATCCAGACTCCCGAAATAGTGAAAACTGTGTTTCAGGAGTATCTTTGAGTTATATACTATTGGTATCGTAACTTACTAGATAAAAGTTTGCAATTATAGGTGCCAAATATTTGATTTTAAGAAAAAAAAAAATTATCTTAATGAATTTTTATAATTATACTACTTAATCACATAATCAACATTATATTATGCAGCATTATAGCTGCCAATTGAATTTGAAAAAATAATTTATGATCAAGACAAGTAACGGATACGGATATGGACCTTATTTCTGTCGCGGATATCCGGAACATCACTAGTGTGTTGTATGACTAACTTCTAATAAACTAGCTGGGCTGGATAGCCGGTCCAGTACACTAGTAAGATAGACGTCAGTCATGTATACAATTTTAAAATCCGTATTAATCTTTTATAAATTATAGACTAGATGCAAATAAAAACGATTGATTAACTCCCGTCTGCACCAAAGTTTGACAGCTCCCTAAGTTCGCATTTACCTCTCTACTAGCAGCCTAAAAGTAGCCTATGTGTTAATCCAGTATCTAATCCCAATTTCATCCAAACCCTTCCAGCCGGTTGAGTGTGAAGGAGTAATAAACAAACACATACAAACGCCTTTGGCGAAAACTAATTTAAAAAAAATATTAGTGTGATGACGTACCTATTGTAACACATTTGGGTACGTCCTAGATACATAAATGCAAACTTAAGCACTGTCAAACTTTAGCGCAGACGGGCATAAACGTGTTAACGATTCCACAAAATTTAAACGTGCAGTGCGACCGGTTTAACTTATCGAGGACCTTTTACGTCAGCAGGGTATCGTTTGACCACATTTATCTTGATGTTAAAAAGGTGGCGCCACTTGAAATGCCAACAATCTGGATAATTACAGCGACGCTAATTATTTACGTTCCAGACGCATTTTACGTCGCGCAATTTTGTGAAAACATTTTTTTAATAATCACGCATTTACTCAAGACAATGAGCAAGGATTTACGACCGTCTGCACTCTGAACTAAAGCTTCACGGCATTAAGTTCGCACTTATCTCTCTAGTACGGACCCAAATGCGTCGCAGTAGGCACGTTGTAGAGATAAATATGAACTTAGTAGCTGTCAAACTTAAGTGCACTGCATCGATTTTAATGTCAACTTGTTTACTTTATTACAAGGTCACTAAAGACTAAATTAAAACGACCAAACTGCACTTTTGCTTTGGACAGCAGACTTAAGTTTCGTTACACTTCACAGGCACAAATGCAGGCGTGTACTTGAAGGGTTTAATTGAGTGTTGCCCGCATTCGACGATTTGTTCGGATGACTTCTTGATTTAGTGTTGCCAGCGTCAGTCCCGTTACGTCCGCGCACTATGTACACACTCCGCCTCTCTCGTTCCATATAACACTTATCACATATTTAGATTTATCGTCCATGCTCGATATAGCTTTGCAATTTTAGGTTACACAGAGTCATCTGGAAAGAAAAAGTATGTTTCGTTAAACTAAAATGATGAGATTAGAAATAACTATGTACTTATGTTTATGTATGTTTTTGTTATTGGCTGTATTGTCCTCCCTGTATTATATATATGTTCATGTCAATAATAGGCTTAATTCATAAATATAAAAATAATTTAACAAAAAGCACGGACCCCGGTGTGTGTGGAAATGCAGATTAAAAAAAAACTAAAATGATGGGAGAAATTGTACACACTTTATTTGAAAAGAAGTTAACTCTACACGGAGTGACTACAATATATTAATGGGACTATATATATTCCCCATAGTTCCCCATAGGTATGTCCGGTAAAATGACAATTTACAATTGTCAAGATGGCGACATTAACATTAAACAAAGTTATACCGGCCGATAGATGGAGCTACACTAAAGAAGTTTTACTTCAGTCGTGTGGTCTAAAGCACACTCGGTTTTAATTTTTCTAAAAATAGAGGTAACGTTATTGGTCCAACGGAAGGTCCGTTAATTAAAACCTCTTAATAGTGAATGAAGAGGAGTTTTGGCGGGAAAACAAAAAAGATGGCCTCACTGCATTGTATTATTTTCCACAACTTGTGTTATTTTAAGTGTTAGTGCATAAATTTGGTGGCATTTTATTCGTTAAGTGCTGGATTACATGCATGAGTGTGGGAAAGTGGTATAATGATGGTGAAACTTTTTTTTCGTATTGTTTCCACAACTCCATAGAAGCTTCTGGTAAAGTTGCCACCACTTTAGAGTATGACTTGACTAGACTAGACTATGACTTAACTTAATGACTTCGACTGTGACTTGACTCACATATGTATATTAATTAACTTGAGAAATAATCAAATACTTGACACTAAATACACTTGGCTAAATACACAAAAGTGTGAAGCCAAATCAAAAACAAAAAAAAAGAAATAGTGAAGAGTGTGGGCATAATCTGGCCCAGTGCGGGTTGGTAGGTGACATGCGTGTGTACATCAATATTTTGATTCTTGAAATGCTAGGTTACCTCACGATGCTTTCTTTCTCCATTATAAGAGTACAAAATCAGCACATAACTTGAAAAGTCATTGGTGCGAGGCCGAGAGGAATTTGAACCTGGATGCGTCGGCTTGAATGTCACACGGTCTACCCCTGAGCCACACGCTCTCCTTTTAGCATACACAAACTTTCGCAATAATATTACAAGGATAATAAAATTAATGGAATATGCTCACCATGGTACCACCATTTTGTTTTTTTGGGGTTTTTATTACACGTTTTAACATAGAACGAGTTGTCCGGTGGCCGCTTCTGGAAAACGTAAATAGTTGTTAAATATTATTATTGACTGGCCCGATAGCTGTTGGTAATAACCCTGCCTTCTGAACTGTGGGTTGTGGGTTCGATTTCCACTCAGGACCAATATTTGTGTGATGAACATAGGTGTTTGTTCTGTGTCTGGGTGTTATATTGTATTATATGTATGTATTTACAAACAAAAAGTATCTAAGTATTGTATCAGTTATCTGGTTCCCATAACACAAGCTTTGCTTAGTTTGGGGCTAGATGGCGCAGTGTGGAATGTCCACAGATATATATTTTACCTTTTCCTTACAGCTACTGAGCATGGACACGATGGAGAGACAGACGGACTGCACCGAGAGTGCCGGCGACCAGTCGTCCGTCAGGATGGAAAGGCAGATGTGGCCGTTGGAGTACACGTGCGGGTGGATCGGGATGTTGCTGCCAACGAACGTTACCTGGAATAATAGTAAATGTACAGAAGATTCACTCCCCAAAGTCGTTTAAGTAAATAGCGACTCTTGTGTCAACGCAATAAGGTGTAGTTCAGTTCGCACAGCGCTACAAGCTTACTCTAAACAGTTGCCTCAGATAGCACTGCTCTTCAGACTTACGAGTGTGCTTGCTACAAAGCACGACTGAAGTAAAACTTCATTAGCTCCATCTATCGGCTGGTATATGTTTTAGCTTTGTTTAGTGTTAATGTCGCCATATTGAAAATTGTAAATTGTCATTTTACCGGACATACCAACATAGTAATACCAATTTTAAGTAATTTCTAATTTAAGTATGTTGCCAATGGAGATCTACGTGAACCAACTTCAACTTCCGTTCGCCTCGCTTCGCATTCACCAGCTTACAACCCAAGTCTAGCGTGCGTAAAGAAGATTTACTACAATAGATACTTTTTGTAGGGAGAAAGGTTTTACGTTTTTTCATTTTTACCCGTTCCCCCAATTATTTTATTCATAGCGGGGAGAAAGTTCATAATTTTTCTTGATTTAACAGTCTGATGTCCGTATTACAGAACGATGTTCAGTCATCGATCGGTGCTCAAACAGATATTTCATTCATAAAGTGATCAATTAGTGAATGAAATCTCTGCTTGAGCACCGATCGACGACTGAGCATCGTTCTGTAATACGGACATGAGTGTGTATGTTTATTATTCTAATCAGCTTCCGACATATTTTTATTTAAAATAGAAGTAACATTTACTTCTATTATTATTATTTACTATTTATTTATTTGATAGCTATAGATGAACCTAAGAAACAGTTTCTTTTCGATACATTTGGACGGACTAAATTCGTTCGGACTAACCAATGCCACTGCCGTACCATGTAAATATAGTAAGCAATGCACGTGATTGGAGTTTTGGCGGGAACGCGAAAAAGATTGCGTCACCGCATTGTATTATTTTCCAAAACTTGTGTTATTTTCAGTGTTAGTGCATAAAATTGGAGGCATTCTATTCGTTAAGTTCTGGATTACAGGCGTGAGTGTGGGAAAATGGTATAATGATGGTGAAACGTTTCTTTTCGTTTTGTTTCCAAAACTCCATAGAAGCTTCAAGTTGCCACCACTTTACTAGGAGTATGACTTTGACTAGACCATGACTTGACTTGATGACTTCGACTGTGACTTGACACATATTTGCGTGAAATATCATTAACTTGATAAATTATCAATTACTTGAAACTGGCTAAATACACGGAGGTGTGGAGCCAAAAATTAAAAAAAAAATGCACGTGATGCAGACACACCCACTAGTTATTACATACGTTATTTACATGGTTATATCAATGTATTTTAATTGTTCCAAGGTGAACGTCTTCGTCGAGGTGGCACATAATTTACTATTATATGGCGCCACGTACGAGACTCGAAACTGACGGTAGGTACGTTTTATGTACACTACACATCATCATCAGCCTATATTAGTCCACTAGACGTAAGCCTGTCCCAAAGCACGCCACTGAGCCCGGTCTTCGGCTCTATTCTTCCAGTTGCTACCTTGCGTATGTCATCGTTCCTACACTACGTCTGCCGATTCGCGGTCTCCACTCTAGAAAACGTCTACCCCAACGGTTATCGGTTCTTCGGCAGATATGACCAGCCCACTGCCACTTCAGCTTGCTGATTCGCTGAGCTACGTCGGTAACTTTAGTTCTCTGGCGAATGACTTCGTTTCGGATTCGATCCCGCAGAGATGCACCGAGCATAGCTCTCTCCGTAGCTCACTGAGCGACCTTCAATCCTACCATGAGTGTCCACGTTTCGGCTTCAGTATACAATCAAATAAATAAAAAACATTTTTTCCTATCAGTTCATAAATTATAGCGCTCTGAGTAAACAAACATAAAAAATTACAAAAGTACCGAATTGAGAACCTCCTTCTTAATTTGAAGTCGGTTAAAAAAGAAATAAAATTAAAACGTGGGCATAATATTGTATTTTTGTCTCGAGTCCGTGACGGAGGTGCCGATGGAAACGCAATGAGCCGATGATGCAAGAGCACGGCATTCCTGATAAATTGATAATCTCACAATGACATTTGTATTGGTGTGGTGTGGTGGTTGAACAGGTCGGCTCGTAACACGGAGGCGGCGGGTTAGATTCCCGCGGCAGTACAAGTATTTGCGCACAGAAAAAAAAAGCGAAAATACTTGTTCTGTGTCTGGGTGTTGTGGAACCATGGTCCTCGTAGCTCCTGGGTCCCTAGACACGGAATCCTAGTTAGGGTCCAGGATCTATGTATGTGATCGTTGGGCGTTATTATTTTTATTATAATATTAAAAATGCATTTATGATTATATCCCATCCGAGATAAGGTACCTACATAATATAACATTGTTATTTGCATTTAATAAGAGCACGTGATATTTGGAGGGTGTTTAGTAAAATTGTTAGTACATGCGCGAGTTTATCGAACACAACACGTAGTATATTTGCGCACCTTGCCTGGACGAAGTCCAACATCAAATAGTGATCAACAAACTTTAATTTACTTTGTATAGCTCGCGCAAAACTTTATGAGCTATCGGATGTTAGGCCCGGGTACCAAACTGCGTATGGTACAGTGCCACCAACTTTAGAACGGCCAAAAGCGGAACTACTGACGCCATTTTGAAAACGTCATATTGTTGTTGTTAGTCGATGATGTCTGTGCTGTTTAAACGCTTTACTTTTCGATCGTGGCGCCATCGCTACATTCTACAGATAAGTTTTTTTTGTTTTGGGCTTTGGCTCCACACTTTTGTGTATTTAGTCAGTGTCATAATTTATCAAGTTAATGATATTTCACGTAAATATGGTCGTTGTGACATCAGGTCACAGTCGAAGTCATCAAGTCAAGTCATAGTCTAGTCTAGTCAAGTCATACTCCTAGTAAAGTGGTGGCAACTTTACCAGAAGCTTCTATGGAGGTTTGGAAACAACACGAAAAATAACGTTTCACCATCATTATACCACTTTTCCACACTCATGCCTGTAATCCAGCACTTAACGAATAAAATGCCACCAATTTTATGCACTAACACTGAAAATAACACAAGTTTTTGAAAATAATATAATGCGGTAAAGTGATCTTTTTCGTTTTCCCGCTAAAACTCCTACAGATAAGTTGGTGGTACTATACAGTAGAGTGCATTGTAAAAGCGGCCATACTGTAACTATAATATGCGTACTGTAAAGCCATCCGCGCTAACTTCCGACAGCCTTATTAATAAACTGGTATTAGTCTCGGATTAGTTACTTCAGCTTTTGTCCTTTTTTTGCTGCTGGAATATTTAGCTGGATCGAAAGAGACAAAAAATGGTGTAACTAGTCTAAAGCTAGTTCGTGTTTATTAATGAGGCTGCGAGAGTTCATAAAGCTTTGCGCGAGCTATACATATGACAGTTTATATATGTCACTGTTACGAATGCGAAATTTATTCATCGTTCTTTGTCTATATTTATATAAATAGCCCAACGCTTATGCGTTTATTATGCTAAGAGGCTATTTTTGAAAGAGCAATAGATTATTAGCATTATGTTGTAAAACTATTTAGGTAGCTATTTGTTCCCACAATTTAAATAAATATCAGACGACGAAGGAGAGGAGGTAACCTAATTTAAATTACCACTCATTGCTGAGTATGGTCCAATAAATAATGTAATAATACACGTGTTTGAACAAATAAACTTATCTTTATCTTTGGCGGGTTCGATTCCCGCGGCAGGACAAGTATTTGTGCACACAAAAAAGCGCAAATACTTGTTCTCAGTCTGGGTGTTGTGGGACCATGGTTCTCGTAGTTCCTGGGTCTCTAGGGAATCCTAGTTAGGGTCCAGGATCTATGTATGTGATCGTTGGGTGTCATTATTATTATTATCTTTAAATATTCAGAATGTCCCGAAATATAACTCAAAACAAATCTGGACGTAAATAACACTAAGATAATAACGAAAGCACCCAATGCCAGTAAATTGCACAATGAAAAATCCATGATGATGCAGATTGTAAGAAATTCCTTCTAGCGATGTCTACGATACGGCCATTCAATAAAAGCATTTATTCCCACAGGTGGGGAAGCAAAGGGCCGAGGATAAAAAACTAGTGTGCTTTAGAACACACGACTGAAGTAAAACTTCTTCAGCCTTATTGATAAACGGGTATTAGTCTCGGATTAGTTACTTCAGCTTTTTTCCTTTTTTTGCTACTGGAATATTTAGCTGGATCGAAAGAGACAAAAGATGGTGTAACTAGTCTATAAAGCTAGTTCGTGTTTATTAATAAGGCTGCTTTAGTTTAGCTCCATCTATCGGGCGGTATAACTTTGTTTTTGCTTTGTTTAAGGTAACGTTAGTGGATTCGAGTCCCACATACCCTACCCACATACCCACATGTCCCACCACCCCCGTTGTGGCTGGGAAGTACGAAGCTCTTCCCCCCATCAAAAAAAAACGACCCTACTGATTGTGTCTGCTTCTACTTCTTAATTATTGTGGAAGCCAATTGGGGGCCAGTTGGGGACAATCCTATCTAGAATGCTGGTGTTCCAGTCCAGTAAGTACGTAACACCGAGTGCAAAATGCAAACACGCCAGTAAGCTAACAAATTAGTGGACGCGACTAGTTCAGCATGACGCTGCATGGTTAATCAAACAGGCGTGTTTACACTATACTTGTGGTATTGCGTTCAATTTTTCACTCAAATCAATAAAGTTTTTAAGTTGTAAAGGTTTATTAAGGCTATCGGTGTATTTTTGTTTATGTTAAGGAATGACGTGACGAGCTAGCCGTTCGCCTGATGTTACGACACGGCTGCCCATAGTGCCCATATCAGCTGCAGTGTCACTCGGAACTCTAAAGTATAGAGTTTCGCGTGACACTGCACTGCGCACGTCATCCTGAGACATCAGCACAATCTAGTAATAAGATTACTAAACTGTGAGATCAGATCATAGTCTCATTTGCCCAGTAATTTCACTAGCTACAGTGCCCTTCAAACCGGAACACAGTAGTGCTTGCACACTACTGCTTGGAGGCAGAATAACTGGCAAAGCGGTGGTACCTACCTAGACGAAGTTTGCAGTAAAGTCCTACCACCTAGCTATCGGAAATCATGATAAAATACAACTGATTTTAGCACAAATTTTATCATTGATCTCAGAATCGTAGGTTAAACGGACAATTTCCTTTAACTCTTTTAATAACGCATACTTGAACCCTACCCCAGTCCCCTCTACAGCACTCGCTATTCCGCTTCGATCTCCCATGCCGGGGACTCAACTAGTGCTAAAAGCACCTTTTCCACTAATATCCTTGGATGGGGCCTTTCGCACATTTGGCCTAACGAGAGGTCGAACTAGCCCTGACCTATAATTCGTATAATGTAATAAAATTAAATTTTCATGGTGTAAGTACATTCACGAATCGTTTTTAAAATAACATTCATGTGAAACCTATACTTATTTAATTAATTTTTCCTTCTTACTTTAAAAGGGCTTTAGCTCATCTTTATTTTCCTTGAATAATAAAACCTAATTTGTTGCTGATGTCATTTCTATGAGCCAGCGCACTAAGTAAAATATAATTAAACGAGCTTCTGCCCGCAGCTTCGCCCGCGGCGTGGCCTATGGGAAAATAATTGAACCACCCATTTCACCCACTTAAGGGTGGAATTTCGAAAAATCCTTTCTTAGCGGATGCCTACGTCATAACATCTGACTGCATTCCAAATTTCAGCCCGATCTGTCCAGTGGTTTGGGCTGTGCGTTGATAGATCACTATATTAGTCAGTCAGTCACCTTTGAGTTATATATATCTATATAAATTTAGAAAATCAAAGTCTAACTTATTTATGGATGGCTGACTATTACTGGGTATAATTACATACAAGTTTCTACTGTATTATAATTTCGTGTATATTTCTATGCGCATATGACATTGTGCTTGTGTGTCATTAATATGCAAGTAATCTGTTTATTTCAATGCATATGCAATGAACTAGCATGATTACATTTACTGACAAAAAACAAGTGTCTTGTGTCACTCCAAAACACCGTCATCCACGGTAGAGGTATTTGAAAGACGTCGCGAATGCTCCACGTTAGAGGATTTTATGAGACGTCACGAACGCTCACGGAAGAGGCTTTTATGGGAAGTCATGATCGCTCAGCTGTAGAGGATTTTATGGGAAGTTACGATCGATCCACTGCAGAGGATTTCATGGGAAGCCGAGAACGCTCTATGTTAGAGGATTTTATGAGACGTCACGAACGCTCCACTGAAGAGGATTTTATGGGAAGTTTTGATCGCTTCAATGTAGAGGATTTTATAAGACGTCACGAACGCTCCACTGAAGAGGATTTTAAGGGAAGTCGTGATCACTCAGCTGTAGGGGGTTTTATGGAAAGTTACGATCGATCCACTGTAGAGGATTTCATGGGAAGCCGCGAACGCTCCACGTTAGAGGATTTTATGACACGTCACGAACGCTCCACGGTAGAGGATTTTATAAGACCTCACGAACGCTCCACTGAAGAGGATTTTATGGGAAGTCGTGATCGCTCAGCTGTAGAGGATTTCATGGGAAGCCGCGAACGCTCCACGTTAGAGGATTTTATGACACGTCACGAACGCTCCACGGCAGAGGATTTTATAAGACCTCACGAACGCTCCACTGAAGAGGATTTTATGGGAAGTCGTGATCGCTCAGCTGTAGAGGGTTTTATGGGAAGCCGCAAATGCCCCATGGTAGGATTTTATGGTAGTAAAAATTTAGAATTATTAAATGTGTAGTTTTCGTAGATAATTAATAAGATAGAGAAGACACATTATCACACTAATATTATAAAGGCGAAAGTTTGTATGTGTGTTTGTGTATGTGTCTATGTTTGTTACTCCTTCACGCTCAAACGGCTGAATGGATTTAGATGAAATTCGGTACCAAGATAGCTTATACACTGGATTAACATATAGGCTACATTTTATGCCGGAAAAGTGAAATTTCTCGTGGGATGAGCAAATAATTTAAATACTTTTTATTCGAACTGAAACCGCGGGGCGCAACTAGTTCATTATAGTTGTGAATTATGACAGTAATAGCTGGCCTGATTTCTAAGTATCTAATCATCAGTTTATCATGTCTCCAAATGAGGTCAATGCCCTTGTTTTTGTTACATTGATGTTTAAATAGCATAGATGTAAATAAAGGTGGAAGGCAAACTTCACTGGCTGATTAATTGGCTTCTTAAAAGCAGTACACTTAAATTAGGTGAGTAACACTGGCCTAATTAAAATTTAAGTAGTAGTAGTTTAAATGTATGGTAATTATGGGGTATAAAGATAGTATAAGCTTCAATAAAAAGTATCTACTACCCTACCATTACCACTCAGTAGAGTATGCACAGAATAATTGTTAGATTTATTTGATTAATTAGAGATTAATTACTGTGGAAAATAGAAAAGTTGAATAAAGTGGTGCTGTTTTCACCATTTCTTTTTTCAACGTTTGTTTTACCTCACTAGGATAACATTTCACATTACACAAGATGTTAATTGACAATATGGATAGTGATGGTATTTAAAACTGGTTTTTAAGTAAAGCTGCCGGAAGTAGGTACCTAATTAATTTTACTTATTCAATCTAAATATATATAACTCAAAGGTGACTGACTGACTGACATTGTGATCTATCAACGCACAGCCCAAACCACTGGATGAATCAGGCTGAAATTTGGCATGCAGGTAGATGTTATGACTTAGGCATCCTCTAAGAAAGGATTTTTCGAAATTCCACCCTTAAGACGGTGAAATGGGTGGTTGAATTGTTTTCCTCAGGTCACGCCGCGGGCGAAGTGCGGGCAGAAGCTCGTGCTTAATAAGACTCTTTAAATACACAGAACCACAGAACTCTTTAAATACACATATCTGCGCTTAGATAATAAGAGCTAAGCAACTTAATATCTGATAGGCAAACTAACCAGGTGGAGCTGATAAAGCATGCTGTAGATAGATCAATACTTTCTATTGATACAAGATAAAAAAGATATACACTTTCGGGCAATTCAATAATCTCCGGGTTATTATTTATTTATTTATAGCCTATTTCAGATTTTTAGTGTTTATTTGTATTATTATAATCCATGTGATCTCCTGTCTTGTGCAATTCTGGTCCAGGTTTACCAGCAACTACCCACATTTAACATTCCTTGAGTGAAAATTATCATATTATTGAGATACAATGCTGAATGGTTGTGCCAAATAAATATCAGCATTTTAGTCCCTTTTTAACCATAGTTTTGTGAATTGAAAGCCAAGCAACATGCAAATTGACAGTGTTACATTATTAGAGTATGTATGCATGTATCTTACCTCGGGAGAGTCAAACGGGTATTTGTTTGTGAATTTGAATTGGAGAACAAATTTTTCACCTTCATATAGTGTGCCAGGAACCCCTTCCATATGTACTATCCACCTGAAAATAATTCATTCATTTAATTCATTGTCTAAAACTAAAGCAACAGGATTTTGGAGTGATAATGACTCACTCGGTGACATTGACTTGTGACCTGAATGTTGAAGTTTTACATAGTGTTCTTGAACTTTTGTAAAACATGTAATTGTGATGGCCATAATTTGATAGGCTTTTCTTAGTGCTCTTATATAATATAGATTGAAATTGTAAATAAGGACTATATCAAATCAAATCACAATCAGGGCGAAGGAATTCTTCTATTGTTTTTCTTATTGCTTAGATGTTGGAATAGTAACCTGTGAACATTTTAATTAAAAAAGCTGCAAGTGTCAAAATTTTAATACTGGAAAAATTTGTTTGTAAATATTCAATATGAGTACCTACTTACTGTCTACATAATAATAGGTACATACCAACTTCTATTATATCTATTGAACAGCTGTTGTAAAAACACACCCAACAAGATATAAAAGTAAGCTTATGGTGTTGGTTATGGAATATTCCTTGTGCCAGTGACAAAAAAGATATTTTATTTAAACTAAATCTTATTATTGCATTATAATATTAGCAGATTATCGAGTTTCAGTATAAGTACTAAAGTATAAATGTCAATAAGGTCTATAGACGTTTCCTATATTTGAAAAATATACATATGTAGCGAATGGGTAGTGTTTCTTACAGTGTTAGATTTTGGCTGGCTTGATCTCCGTCCACGGTGACGCCCGGGGGAGGCTCTCGTATCAACGACATGAGTTCCTTTTGTAATCTTCGCTGCAATACAGAAAAAATATTCGAAATAGTTTTAATGCAAACCTCTCATACTCTCAACAATTCTATGATATTGTGTGGTACTTATGGAGAGCCAAACATCTATTTACAAACGTTTATTTTTCCAAATTTATCCAAAATACTTAAACAAAAAAACTTTAAAACCGTCGGTTTATTTTGTCAAAATATCGCGTAGCGCACTGTATTAATAGCTATATTTTCATTCGCTATTGCTTAGCATAGAGTGTAGGTGAGTTAAAGGTGCTCAGAAGTGTTGTTATAACGCGAAAATATAATTAATTTCTACTCACCTCAGACGGAGACATAGCCGCCATTGTAATCCAATTGACGTTTGATGTTGCAAGTTATAAAAAAAGCTTAAAGTACAGTTTTTAGTGGTTGCAATTTGATTTACCAAAAAGGTTACACCCTCAATTGTCGGAGAGGTTGCAACATTATTTCGATCTTTGTTCGGATACATGTTTGACCATCGATTCTAAGTCTGATATTGGATAAATTCTTAGAGCCGAGACCAATAATCGACTAAAAAAGTGAATTGTAACTCGTGTGACTTCAGTGAAATATCCACTACAACATATTTTATATGCTCTTCTTTTTTTTTGGTAGCGAAAAACGTCAAAGTCAAACGGCAAAGGTCAATCAATTCAATTGGATTTTGCTTTGTTTTTCAACTTCTTTCATGGGTATTGGGTTGCACAAAATATAAATTGGGTTGGAGCTTTGCTTGCTAGTTTTGCTTGCATAACAAAGCAAGTATTATGTGGCATCGAATGTTTTACATGTTAAATAGTTTTCAGTGACGGTATAGTACAGTAATTTCAGCTATAAAGTGGTCGCTGGCCGGTCGCCATGGTGTCGGCTCAGAAGAAATCTTCAGCTGAGTGGTTTATAGACCAGCTGAATGTAGAAAATGCTAAGTTAATGGCATTTGTGCTTGTGATCGGATTTATTGGCTACCATGGCATATTGCATCTCAGATACGGTAAGCTTCAAGTTAAGATAATATATGCCTGTTTCAACAATTTTTTTACTAGTTGTTTGGTCATAAAAGACTCGTGTTATTGTCCTTGGATTCCCTTAAACCACCACTCCCATTATTTGTCACCAAATATTAATGAAAGCAACAGTGGGTTTAGTCCTACTTTACAACTACCTATATCTTAAACAATTAAATATTTAATCTAAGATCAATATACAACACATACAAACAATTAAATGCTGAATGAGCTAAAATTTGAAGCCTACTAAATTACAACATGGACCACAACAGGCGAAATATTCTTATAGGGAATACAGGGTAGGCAATGCTTTAGTAGCACCCATGGTGGTGTCTAATAGGACATTTAAATTTGTATGGGTATAATGAGCTTCTGTCTGCAGCTTCGCCTGTGGCGTGGCCTATGGGAAAATAATTTAACCACCCATTTCACCCTCTTAAGGGTGGAATTTCGAAAAATCCTTTTTTAGAGCATGCCTGCGTCATAATAATAGGTCTTTACCTATGAAATTGCCGTATTGCAGTACAGACTTTTTCAACCAAAAAAAAATTTTGATTGGCTATGAATTCTAAATTCAAATTAATTTTGTTTTAAAAATATGACATTCTATTTACAATATAAGTCTTTTGTTTATTGATTAGCGTTGTATTTTCATTACATTTCAACATTTTTCCTCATAATGGATACTTTGAAATTTCGTGTAATTATGGAATATGAGTTCCGTCGTGGCACCAACGCGGCACAAACGACGCGTAACATCAACGACGTTTACGGAGAGAACTGTACAAACGAACGTACAACCCGTTATTAGTTTGCTCGGTTCCGTTCTAGGAATTTTGACTTGAAAAATGAACCTCGTGGTCGTCCGGAAACTTTGGTCAACAATGATGAATTAAAGGCGATTGTGGAAGCTGATGAATCTCAATCTACAGCTAAGCTGGCAGCAGCTTTTGATGTTAGCATCAAAACAATATTGGTCCATTTGCGACAGATTGGCAAGATAAAAAAGCTTGATAGATGGGTGCCCCACGAACTTAACGATCGCCAGCGCAACGTACGCGTCGAGACTTGCCTTGCGCTGCTTAACAGGCACAGAAATGAAGGAATTTTGAACCGAATTGTTACGTGCGACGAAAAATGGACTCTTTTTGACAATCGAAAGCGCTCAGCAAGTTGGTTAGATCCTGGTTCGGTACCAAAGCAATGTGCAAAACGAAAAATGACCCCTAGAAAGGTGATGGTCACAGTTTGGTGGTCTAGTGCTGGTGTGATTCATCATAGCTTTTTACAAAACGGCGAGAGCATTACTGCAGATGTGTACATTGAAGAACTGACCACAATGATGGCGAAACTCGCACGTCTGCAACCAGCTTTGGTCAATCGGTCGTCTCCACTGCTACTTCACGACAACGCGCGACCCCATACTGCACAACAGACCGTCTCTAAGCTGCATGAGTTGGGTTTGGAAGCTCTCCCTCATCCTCCATACTCACCAGATCTTGCGCCTACCGACTATTACTTTTTCCAAAATTTGGACAACTTTTTAGCGGGAAAAAAATTCAATTCCCGAGAGGCAGTACAAAATGCCTTTGAAGAGTTTGTTGTCTCCCGTCCTGCTGATTTTTTCAAGAAGGGCATCCATAAACTGCCACAGCGTTGGCAAAGATGCATTGATTGCAGGGGTGATTACTTTGAATAAAAGAAATAAATAAGTTCGAAAAAAAAATACTTTAACTTTTTTCAAACAAAACGGCAATTTCATAGGTAAAGACCTAATATCTACCTGCATGCAAAATTTCAGCCCGATCCGTCCAGTGGTTTGGGCTGTGTGTTGATAGATCACTATGTCAGTCAGTCACCTTTGATTTATATATATGTAGAAGATCACATTCAAGAGGCTGTTTCCTGGAAGTCTGTAAAACAAGAACTTTAGAATATTTACTTTGCTGAATTAAGAAGATATATGATGTAATATTATAGATAGATGTAATTTAATTAGCTAGTGTTACCTATACCCATTTTAATTTATAAAGGAATCTGCTGTTGTGTTACACAGATTTATCATCAGTAAATTTTATAGGTCCAGATTCATGCACCTGGTTACTGTCGTCCGGAAGGTACAAGGGAGACCATGAATGGCAGCCTTATGGGTGCATGCTCCACAGATACTCGAAAACGTAAGATTTGCTATATTGTACATTATTTTTGTATAATAGTTTTAAGAAATATGTTAAAACACTAATTAAGTTAAAAGTTGCATGCTGCGGTTTAAATAATTTCACAGGGAAAAAAACAACCTCAAACTTGTTCTGTGTCTGAGTGTTGTGGGACCATGGTCCTAATAGTTTCTGGGTCTCTAGACACAAGGAACCCCAGTTAGGGTCCAGGATCTATGCATGTGATCTTTGGATGTTATTATAATATTAGTAGGATTAGTATTGTAAAAGTATGCATTATGATTAATTTCATTAAATATTTTTATGTACATATCCTGTTTTCAGAGATGCCAGAAGATGTCTCAGGTATCTGGCCTTCTGGGGCAAATACAATAGATTTGCATTTATAGGTGATAGCAGAGTGGAACAATTGTATGAATACTTCATAGGTGAGATCGCTGAAATTAATATTTTGAATAATAATATGTTTGTATTTTCCTTACAAATAGGTCTACAAAAGTATGTAAGATATATTATTAGCACAGCATTTAACCACATGTATTTCTTTCTTTCTAGTTAGGGTCCCGGATCTATGTATGTGATCATTGGGCATTATATCCAGTGCTGTGTTTAATTGTGCACATGTAAGCAAGTCAAGTATATAGGCAGCAATCTCTTCCAGACAAACTTTCTAAGACCTGACTAACCTTTCATTGATGAGTGTTTCTTTTATAGCTAATAATGAGTTCTTTTTGTCACACATAGTGGACCGATTTAGATACAATTTTGTTCACATATAAACTGTAGAAAAATAAAGTCCATACAATATAATCTTTGCAGGACTGCTCAAGACTCGACTCGACTTGGATTCATCATATTCGACGAAAGACCACCGCATGGCCAATTATACATACTTGGAGAACAAGCTTCGTCTGTCTGTCACATTTATATGGAGTGACGATGTGTCCAAGACAATGGTCGACCAGTTTCAATCTTGGTAAGAGGCTTTGGGAAAAATAGCAAAAATTATCAATTTGATTTCGAATGGATCATGGATCATAGTTTCATAGACTTTATGACCGATTCCGTTTGCACTTCAGTGGGACAAAGATGCAGAAACATTTCAGATTTTTGGTGGCTGATCATCAGTTATCAAGTAACATAAATCAAAATGCAGTCCCATAATTCCCTAAACAGTGTCAGTGGTGTCCATTGAGATTTCATTATAGTCAATATTATTAACAAAACAAACCAATAGGAAAAAACAGTAAAAATTTGAATGTTGCTCTGATGAGTGAACTTTATTTTTTTAAACACAGCATCTGTGGTGTGGTGGTTGAGCAGGTCGGCTCATAACTCGGAGGTGGCGGGTTCGATTCCCGCGGCAGGACAAGTATTTGTGCACAGAAAAAAAAAAAGTGCAAATACTTGTTCTGTGTATGGGTGTTATGGGACCATGGTCCTCGTAGTTCCAGGGTCCCTAGACACAGGGAATCCTAGTTAGGGTCCAGGATCTATGTATGTGATCGTTGGGCGTTATTATTAAAAAAAAACTTTTACCCTAAATGGCACAATACACAATAAAAATTACAAAGCCCGAATCACAGCATAGCATATGCCATAAGGCATTGTAACCAGGTTTCGAAATTATATATTTAACTATGCTTCTTGATAAATTATCCCACTATTTTTTGTCTTCGTGCAAATAAAGTATGACTATGAATATATGAATATATTAATTTAAAATGAATCACACTCATGAGAATTTTAATACTAAAAAGTATGACTATATTGTAATTTTATCACAAGGCATTTTTCAAATTCCACGCAATAAACAATATACTTAACAAACCAATGAACTTGTATTCATTCAACTTTGCATAAATCTGAACTGATTTATTATAATAAGGGGAATCCCCGCACGTTGACACTTCGTGCGTTCGGATAAACGCAAGTTCGGAAATACACGTTCGAATACTGTTCACTTTCACAACGCAATTTTTTTTTATTATCAATCGATAATTATCCCTCTGTAGTTATCACAATAATTATCATGATAATTGACTGATGTGGAGTGAGTGAACTTCTACCATATTTATTTTTATTTTTTAATTGTTTAACTGTACACTTATTCCAGGCAGCATTCCCCTCAGCCCCCGTCCGTCATCATAGCATCCACCGGTCTCCAGCTCCTCAAAACTAGGAACACCACTGACATCCTTCTAGAGGAATACAAGAGGAACCTGACACATTTGGTGCAAGCCATAGACTCCCTGGCTGCGAAGAATTCCCAGGTGCTATGGAAGCTCATAGAACCTGTGGATCAGGCCAAATTGATGGATGGGTTTAAGAGTATCAGCAATACGGACATTGATGCTTATAATCGAGCCACCCTTGAGGTAAGCTTTTTAATAGTGGTTAATATACCATTACATTACCATTATATAAAACACTTTGTGACAGAACTATGAAAGCGACGTTATTTTGTACTTTCGTATTAATTGTTATTGTTCTGTTGCAAAATAAATTTTCTTTCTTTCTTTCAATAAATAGTAGTTAATGTATCATATTAATGTATCAATTTTGAAAATGATTAATCATTATTATTATTTACTAGGTGGTAGTACTTTGTTGCAAAGTTCGTCTAGGTAGGTACCACCGCTTTGCCAGTTATTCTGCCACCAAGCAGTAGTGTGCAACCATTACTGTGTTCCGGTTAGTGCCTAGTGAAATTACTGGGCAACTGAGACTTTATTATCTGATCTCACAATATAGTAATGTTGAATCATGTCTCGGGTAGATGTGCGCACGCGAAACTTGGAAATTTGGAATGTTCTGTTATGGGCAGCCGTGTCGCTTAATATCAAGCGAATGACTAGCTCGTAACATCGTCACTAACATAAAAAAAACATAATTAGCAAAAAAAGTATGTGGTCCTTATACTCGATCCATTACATATCACATAGTCACAAGATTCAGTTACATTAATAATACTCATATGAGTTATTAAATAAAAATTATTAAGTAGTAAATCTAGTCAATAATAAAAAAGGTCTGTTTTCTATCCTCCTCAGATCCTAACCTTCAGTTCTGCCAAGATCTGGAGCGCCCCTCGCCTCATCTCCCTCGGGGGCGTAGCCTCTGACGGCGTCGCTCTCACTCACACGGCGCTGCGCCACTCCGCTCAGATCTTACTCAACATGTTCTGTAACGATCACATGAACTTTAACGACGGGACTTGTTGCGCTCAACCTGAGTCCGCGACCACGCTTACTGCGATCACGTTCGTTCTTTTCCTGTTATGGTGAGTTCACTCACTCATGTTGATTTGGTGAGTGTATGAACATTTTTTTTATTGGTTTGGCTCCACACTTTTGCGTATTTCGGCAGCGTCAAGTAATTGATAATTTTTCAAGTTATTTAATATTTATATATGTCAAGTCAATAAAAAAAAAAGCATTGTATTATTTTCCAATACTTGTGTTATTTTCAGTGTTAGTGCATAAAATTGGTGGTGTTTTATTCGTTAAGTGCTGGATTACAGGCGTGAGTGTGGGAAAGTGGTATAATGATGGTGAAACTTTTCTTTCGTGTTGTTTCCAAAACTCCATGGAAGCTTCTAGTAAAGTTGCCACCACTTTACTAGGATTATGACTTAGACTAGATTATGACTTGACTTGATGACTTAGACTGTGACTTGACATATATCTGCGTGAAATACCATTAACTTGATAAATTGTCAATTACTTGACACTGGCTAAATATACAAAAGAGAGCTAAAACATACAATAAAAAAGATATACTACAAAAAAAAAATAACCACCACTTTTACCACGTGATATTAGGGGGGAGGGGTCAAGCAAAATCTCACGACATTTCACCTAAGGATTGAAAATGGCCAAAATTGCCTCACTTTATTAATGGCTATCCCAGTGAATGTTTATAGTCACCCATCCAAACGCCAAAGCGATGCGGTTTCTATAGTGAAAGTAAACAACGCCGTCTTTCCAGTGCAGTGCTAGCAACGATCCGCGGCATTTGGCGGTGGTCACAGACTATACAGCAGCGGCTCGGGGGCTACAGTCTAGTGGCGGCCCCGCCGGCGGCCGGGCCTTCGCCCCTCGCAGCACTAGCCAAGCTCGGCATGATCATGGCCTACTTCTACCTGTGCGACCGGACCAATTTCTTTATGAAGGAGAATAAGTACTACTCGGAGTGGAGTTTCTGGTTACCCGTGGGATATGTTTTCGCCCTCGGGTTGTTCTTTACGGATGACTCTAGGTCTAGTCGGTGAGTTGTTTACTTTTTGTTGAAGTAAAACTTCTTTACATAATCTTGACTTGGGGAGTAAGCTGGTGAATGTGAGGCGGATGGAAGTTGAAGTTGGTTCATGTAGATCTCCATTGTCAATATAAAAAAAAAAATTGTATTATGTTGGTATGTCCGGTAAAATTACAATTTACAATTGTCACGATCAAACAAAGCAAAAACAAAGTTATACAGAATACAGAAACTACGAGGACAATGGTCCCACAACATCTAGACACAGAACAAGTATTAGTGCTTTTTTTCCATGCACAAACACTTGTTCTGTCGCGGGAATCGAACCCGCCACCTCCGGTTTATGAGTCGACCTGGTCAACCACCGCACCACAGGCTGTGGCTGCTGTGTGACTATCTATATCATAAAAATCCAGGACATTCTCTGTAGTGTGGTGGTTGAGCAGGTCGGCTCATAACTCGGAGGCGGCGGGTTCGATTCCCGCGGCAGGACAAGTATTTGTGCACAGAAAAAAAGCGCAAATACTTGTTCTGAGTCTGGGTGTTGTGGGACCATGGTCCTCGTAGTTTCTGGGACCTTAGACACAGGGAATCCTAGTTAGGGTCCAGGATCTATGTATGTGATCGTTGGACGTTATTATTGTTATAAATATTGTAAAGGACGGCAAGCCTGCAAACATGTGGCCTGAACATGTGGCCCGCGAGCAAGAGAAACAATGGGTAGAAATGGACGGATGGACGCTGCCATTGTTCGCGGGCATAGCGATGCACGTGTTTGGGTTGCGGAGCGGCTTAGATCTAAGCTTTGTTATAGGAATAAGTTTATGTTATAAGGAACAATAGTCTATTTAGAAGTAAATGTATAAAAACGAAACAATAAAGTCGGCAGTCGGCAGTCGTCAGTCGAGAGTCGAGAGTTGAGCATTGAACGAGAACGTGTTGTTTTATTTCATACAATCCACTTAACTTATTTGACCAGAATTGCGAGCACGATCGCCTCCGCAAAAAATATGTTTAAGCTCATATAGCCCCAGTCGCGATGTTGCAGGGTGCTGCACCGGTCGCAGACGGCGGAGTGGAAGGGCTGGATGCAGCTGGTGGTGCTGGTGGCGCAGGTGACGGGCGCCGGCAAGGTGCGCCCCATCTACATGCTGCTGCAGGCGCTCGGCTCCGCATACCTCTTCCTCACCGGGCGAGTCAATTCAATTTTTCAATTCACAATTGAAGGATTTAATTCAAAGTCAAAGTCAAAAGATTTATTGCAAATAGGCTAATTTTAGCACTTTTACAAGTCAAAATTATATAAGGTACTTAAAATTAAGTTATTTCACTAAGCATATAAAATTACAAAGTGCTTATTGTCAAATAATATAGCAAGCCCATTACAATATATGAGTTTGAAAAAAAAGCAGTTCTCTTTCTCACTACTGGTGCAAGCAATCCGGCACAATGCAGAATTGAAAACTTTGATCCGAAGCTTCAATTACAACTGTAAAGAAGAAGCTACAAGAAACTTTACAGTGATGTATTTTTTTAGTCTTCTTTCTACTGTCTTTTACAATGTATATAATTCATTACAGTTGAGATAAAGAATATGTTACAAAAATAACCACCACGTCACATTGATTTTTTTTTACAAAATGACTCATGGTTATCGTTGGATACATTCTCAAAATACCGAAATGAGGCTTAAAGCTCGAAATTGTCAGTTTAAAAACGGTTTATCTGACACAGGAATACAGTTCGCTTAGCATAAAAACATTGTATTTATTATATTATATTTTTACAGTAATTGTACGAATTAGTACAATATTTCGTATTTTAAAATAGAATTTATACATTTTCAAGCAACTGAAACTTACATAAACCTTTTCTATTACTTATTAAGCACTCTACATTAAAATGAAGCCGTTGTCGTTTAAAGTCAATTTTCTTAAAACTATAAATTTGACAGTTAAACCCTTTTTGATCTCACCCATTGAATTATATTTATTTCCCCGGGTGAGTGGCCTGAAGACGTCCACTGCTTATAGGCCTCCCCATACAACGACACTTTGGTATTTACCAAATATACTATGGTGTCAGACAGCCTCTGTGGTGTAGTGGTTGAGCAGGTCGGCTCATAACCCGGAGGCGGCGGGTTCGATTCCCGCGGTAGGACAAGTATTTGTGCATAGAAAAAAAAGCGCAAAATACTTGTTCTGAGTCCATGGTCCTCGTAGTTCCTGGATCCCTAAACACAGGGAATCTAGTTAAGGTCTTGGATCTATGTATGTGATCGTCAGGCGTTATTTATTATTTATTTATTTGTGTTGATTTCCAGGTACGGTCATTTTTACTATCTGTGGAAGACTGGCGACAGGCGAGTGGTGCGCTACCTGCGAGTTATGTTCCGTCTCAACTTCCTCACTACCGTGCTCTGTCTCGCAATGAACCGACCGTACCAGTTCTACTCGTTCATACCGCTCGTCTCTTTCTGGTATACCCTGGTGAGTCCCTACTTGATAGGATTGCGCTTTACCACATTTCTCCTATATGTTAAGCGACGATGTAGCACACTCGCCTATAAGAAAGTGCTTCTGGACTGGCACGGTAGCTCAGTTGGTAGTAACCCTGCCTTCTGAGCTGTGGGTTCGATTCCCACCCAGGACAAACATTTGTGTGGTGAATGTTTGCTTTGTGTCTGGATGTTATATGTGATCTATGTATATATTTTAAAAAAAGTATCTAAGTATTGTATCAGTTATCTGGTTTCCATAGTACAAGTTTTGCTTAGTTTGGAACTAGATGGCGTTGTGTCAAATGTCTAGAAATATTTATTTATTTATTTATAGCCAGAGGTTGCGTGTAGTTTTTAAAACTTTTTTGAAGTAAAACTTTATGCACGCTTGACTTGCGGAGTAAGCTGGTGAATGCGAGGCGAACGGAAGTTGAAGTTGGTTCACGTAGATCTCTACTGTCATTATAACAAAGTTAAAAATTTGTATTATTATTTTGGTGTGTCCGGTAATATGACAATTTACAATTGTCAAGATGGCGACATTAACATTAAACAAAGCAAAAACAAAGTTATACCGGCCGATAGATGGAGCTAAAGAAGTTTTTCAGCAGTATGCTGAGTTGAGACCGATTCGTGGCAACAACCAAACAATTATTTTATTCTTTGTTACCTACACTTTACTTTACTAGGTGGTAGGACTTTGTTGCAAAGTTCGTCTAGGCAGGTACCACCGCTTTGCCAGTTATTCTGCCGCCAAGCAGTAGTGTGCAAGCACTACTGTGTTCCGGTTTGAAGGGCATTGTAGCTAGTGAAATTACTGGGCAATTGAGACTTTATGATCTGATCTCACAGTCGAGTAATCTTATTACCAGACTGTGCTGATGTCTCAGGATGATGTGCGCAGTGCAGTGTCGCTTGAAACTCTATGTTTTAGGGTTCCGAGTGACACTGTTCTGTTATGGGCGGCCGTGGCGCTTAACATCAGGTGAGCGACTAGCTCGTCACATCATTCAATAACATAAAAAAAAAACTTAATTTTTAAACCATTGCATTAGGTCATAAATACATAGAATACATGAATACATATTTGTTATATTCTATTCTATTTTACTAGGCATTTCCCATATTAATTACGGCGAAAGAGGCCTGGACCGCATAATACGGGCCCTGAGCCTAGAGGACCCAGATTTTTCTAACCTAATGTAATGTACAATATAATAATAATATGTGCGGACATCTCACACAACGCCATCTAACCCCAAACTAAGCTGTAGAATTTAAACCATTAATACGGAAACATGGCTTTATTCGATAAAAATTTGTAATAGACTGACAATGTCAATATACTACCTAATATAATACCTAAACACCATAGAGAACAGTTTAAAACAAGAAGGTTTATTTACCACATTCTCCCGTGGTTAGAATGTAACATAATCTTGCAGGTAGGCAGGCGAACGACGCTCTCTGGCTGAGCGACGTGGTTCAGGAACCTCTGTGCTACTAGAATCTGGTTCACGTTCATTGGACTCGGCAGAAATCCAGCTGGAATCAGATTCTGTCTCAGGATCTTCAATATCAGGAGAGGAATCTCCGGTAGGTGCCAGGTGTCGATTTGAAACTATCAATTCTCGGCCCTTCTGTAGTCTTACATGAGAATGCAGGGGGTTGACATCAACAAGTTCGACTTCTTCAACTATCGGGTCATATTTGCTTTTCCTGGCATTGTTCCTCAACAGTGCTCTCTCCGCACCTGTGAGCCACGTCGGCATTGACTGTCCGTTTGAAGATCTGCGAGGATGTTTAAACATTCGCTCATGTGGAGTGCACCCGGTCGCTGTGCATAATAAAGACCGAATGGAGTGCAGCGATTGTTCAAGGACAGTTTCCCAACGGTTAATAGGGAGGTTCAGCGATTTTAGTGAGAGTTGCACAGTTTTCCATATAATACCATTGTATCGCTCAGTTTGGCCATTGCCTTGTGGATTATATGGCGTGGTATAACTAGTAGCCACTCCCATTCCATGCAGAAAATTGTTCAGATCTGCTGATACAAATGCTGTTCCTCTGTCAGAATGTACATAGGTTGGTATGCCGAATAATGCAAATAGCTCTGATAGCTTCTTTTTGACCGTCTCTGAGCTTAGGTCAGAACAAGGGAAGGCAAAAGGAAATCTGGAAAATTCATCCACTATAGTAAGCATGTAACGGTTGTTTGTATCACATGGTAACGGACCTTTGAAGTCAATAGAAATCCTTTCAAATGGAGCATTTGCTTTTATTAAGGTGCCTTTTGTCCTAAGAAATCTGGGTTTTATCTCGGCACAGATCGGACAAGACCCAGTGATTCGCCTGACATCTTCGACCGAATAGGGTAAGTTTTTAGCTCTAACCCAGTGAACCATGCGTGTTATACCAGGATGACATAATTTTTTATGAAGCTCAAGAAGGTTGTTGTTGACAGATTGAGCTGATGCCGTAACATTTATTCGTGAGAGTGCATCTGCAACGATATTGTCTTTGCCTGGGCGATAAGTGATATCGAAATCGTAGTTTGAAAGTTCCAAGCGCCAGCGTTGAATTTTATCATTCTTTATTTTAGAATTATGCTTCTGATCAAACATAAATGATACTGACTTCTGATCGGTAATCAGTTGAAAAGTTTTACCGACAAGAAATTGTCTCCACTTTCGTACGCTCTCCACAATAGCTGCAGCTTCTTTTTCTATCGCTGAATGATTACGTTCGTGAGTGCTTAGAGTTCTTGAAAAGAACGCTACAGGTCTCCCTTCTTGGGTAAGAGTGGCTGCAATAGCGTGGTCAGACGCATCTGTCTCTATAGTTAATTGGATGTTGGGATCAATTACTTTGATTGCTGATTTAGCTATTTCTGCTTTAAGTGATTGAAATGCTTGCACGGCTTCAGGTGTAAGGGGAAGTTTCTCTGATGTAGCAAGAAACTTTATTTTATCTGAAAATTTCGGAATCCATTTGGAATAGTGAGCAAAAACGCCCATAGTTCGTCTAAGTGATGATCGATCGTCAGGAACCGGCATATCCAAAAGAGGGCGAAGTCGTTCAGGGTCTGGTTTTATTACATTATTGCAGATGTTATAGCCCAGTAAATTAATTTCTGTTTTTGAAAATTCGCTTTTCTGCAGATTTAAAGTAAGATTGTAGCGAGTTGCAATCTCCTGAAAATAGCGTAATTTTTCATCGTGATCAGCTTGATTATGCCCACAGATCGTAATATCGTCCAAATAAGCATAGACTCCTTTTAAATGTTCTTTTTCTATTATGCTGTTGATAGCTCGTTGAAAAGCTGCCACACCGTTTGTTACCCCAAACGGTATACGTCGAAATTGGTATAGATTTCCGCAAGCTTCGAAAGCTGTATACGGTTTTTCCTGCTCTACAATCGGAATCTGATGGTAAGCGCTGCGTAGATCTACTTTGCTAAAGATTTTGTACTTGGCTACCTTTGAAATGAGTCCATCCATCGAAGGCAAAGGATAAGCGTCAAGTTCTGTGAATCTGTTTATAGTCTGGGAGTAATCGATAACCATCCTTTTCTTGTGATGTTCGTTGGATGTAACAAGAACTTGAGCTCTCCATGGAGAAAGACTTGGTTCGATTATTTTGTCATTAAGAAGTTTTTTTATTTCAGCTTTGATAAAAAGAGAATCTGAATCAGAGTGTTTTCTGGACTTGACGGCGATCGGTTTGTTAAAAGGTAGTAGGTTAGTAAATAAACTAACTGGTTCAATATTTGCTTCGGACAAAACGCATAGCTTGAGTGGTGGTTCAGAACCACCAAAATGCATCTCTAAGGCTTTGTGATTTTGCAAAACATCATGACCCAGTATTATATCTGCGCAAAGTCCATCCATGATCATAAGTGTAACGTCTATAGTCTGATTTTGTATTTTTAGCTTCAATTTGCATGATCCATTGACACGTGTACTCAAATTTGACGTTGCCATCGTAATTTTTTGTTTGCAGGGTGTGATATTCAAATTGCATAGAGTGACAAGACGTTGATCGATAAAACTTGCTGTACTACCGGTATCGATGAGTGCTCTCGCAGTAGTATTCTCATTAATGATGACCGGAACAGTAGCTTTATTGAGATCCGCTGCTGATAATATGCATGAAAACGTATGTGACGTCGTGGGTAATTCGTGAGCATCATAATTGTCTTCTGTTGTTGCGCTTGCTGCCTTTTGAGAAGCTTTGCTGAGACAGACTTTTGAAAAATGACCCTTTTTACCGCATTTCGAACACGTAACGTTAGAGGCAGGACATTCCCATCGAGGATGACGTCGGTTTCCACAGAAAAAGCATGATTCTTGTTTTATTTGTCCTCGCGCAGCTGCAGTAGTATTGTCATTAGAAGTATGATTAATAATATTAGATGCAGATTCTTGTTGGCGGTAACTATCGTTTTGAATTTGCGCTAGTTCCAAAGATCGTGCTTGTTCGTATGCTTTGTCTAAAGTTAGAGTACTGTTTTCTAGGAGTCGCTGTCGTATTGCTGATGACGATAGCCCTGAAATGAAGGCGTCTCGAACATATTCGCTTTCGTTTTGCTCGGCGCTTACTGATTTAAAACTACAGTCTTTAGATAAGAGTTTTAATGATTGTAGGTACTGATCAATCGATTCTCCGGGTTGCTGTTGTCGCTTAGCTAATCGGTGTCGAGAAAAAATTTCGTTTACTGGTTTTAAAAATAGCGCATCTAGTTTTTGTATAGCTTGGTCATACTCTTTGGAGTCTCTGATATGAGTATAGAGGAGCGGCGATAGATGACTAACCAGTAGCTGATATTTGCAGTTGCTACTTACTGGATTTTCTTTAGACTGGATTGCTTGTATAAAGTTATCGAAAGTTTGTTTCCAGTGAATCCATAAGGATGATTGATCTGAGCTTATTGATGGATCTGCTTCGAACCTTTCCGGCTTAAGATATTTATCCATGATATTTTTATCGAATAAATTGTAGAATTTAAACCATTAATACGGAAACATGGCTTTATTCGATAAAAATTTGTAATAGACTGACAATGTCAATATACTACCTAATATAATACCTAAACACCATAGAGAACAGTTTAAAACAAGAAGGTTTATTTACCACATAAGCAAAGCTTGTACTATGGGAACCAGATAACTGGTACAATACTTAGATACTTTTTGTTTGTAAATACATACATAGAATACAATAATACTTTATTGAACACACGGGACAAATAGAACAAATGTACTCATTTGCTTTTATCCAAATAAATGTATTTTTCATGTTTCACTTCAGTCGTATGACCATACGTACTTTTAAAATAAAAAAAACGAGTGTGATTAGACCTAAAGCACACTCGTTTTTTTTATTTTAAAAGTTTTATAATTTTTTTAGATGTTCGCAATCTTTGCCCTGCCGCCGCACATAACGCAATGTTCCTCGCACACATTGGAAACTAAACCGTATCAGTATTTATACATCGCCTTGAAGATCATCGGGCTGTTTGCCATCGTCACTGTCCTCTACATGAGCGAGGTAAGTACTGAACTCTGACACCATAAGGCTCAATTTACGTTGTCGCGGAACGGAAATATATGTTCCATAATGAACTTTATGTCAATCGTCTAAAGTATAAACTACGAGCTAAACATCAACCGTTTACAAATACAACAAATAGAAACAGAAAATATATTAAAATAAAAATTGTAATGTTAATAAGTTACCGTGTTACCACAAATACATAAACAAGGCTTAGACAGATGTCAAACGCGTGTTTAAGGTCCGTATTTCAGAACGATGCTCAGTCATCGATCGGTGTTCAAGCAGAGATTTTATTCATAAAGTGATTAATCAGTGAATGAAATCTCTGCTTGAGCACCGATCGATGACTGAGCATCGTTCTGTGAGACGGATCTAACAATAGAAAACAGAATAAAACACTTGTTTAAAGCGTGACTGCATCTTTTGTCGTAAACAAAAGATGTAGACTTTTTAATATTACAAATTTTATTTTAATATATATTCTGTTTCTATTTGTTGTATTTTAATTTTTATTGATGATTATTTTCAAATTTCGACCATTCCATTTGTTGATATATTTTTACTTGGTGTTGACTATGATCATAGTTGGTCTAAGAAATAAATAAATAATAATAATTAAGTCGCGCGTTTTCCAGGGAATTTTCGAGCATTCTCTGGTTTTTTCTTTGTTGTTAAAGTATTAGTCACCAGCCCACCTTAAATGATTGTTGTTAATGTGACCCATAGGCCTGATTTAATAAAAAAAAAACAAATTTAATGAAATTTTTTACGGTATTGTTTGGTTTTTCAGGTGTTTTTCCAAAAGATATTTGTGATGAGGCCGTGGAAGGCGCTGTTTGTTAACTCTGACGACGATATACACCAGTGGTGGTTACAATGGAAACAGGATCGGTGAGCATTTCTATAAACAACATAAATCAATTAAAAATTGTCATACCTTGCTGAAGGATATAGCGGCTTGAATAAAACAATTTTGCGATACCTTATTTAAAAAAATAATAATTTTTTTTTGGTTTTATGTTAAGTTTTGTTGATGACTGGCCTGATAGCTCAGTTGGTAACTCGGCCTTCTGAACTGTGGGTTGTGGGTTCGATGCCCACCCAAGACAAACATTTGTGTGATGAACTGTGTCTGGGTGTTATATTGTATTCTATGTATGTAATTTACAAACAATAAGTATATAAGTATTGTATTAGTTATCTGGTTTCCATAGTACAAGCTTTGCTTAGTTTGGGACTAGATGGAGTCGCGTGAAATGTCCACACATATTCATTATTATTATTATTTGGTCACATTTTTTAGTGAAGGCGAATACATCTCTCGTAGCGGTAAATCCTGTGATAATTAACTTTTGATCCTGAATACAAAGACATTTGTTTAATACTTGCCTAGAAATAAGGTACAAAAACACTTAATTCTGCGCACCATTGTTTCGAATCTTGCACGGCGCCGCACTAATGACTTCAAGTTATGTTCAAAATTTGTATTCGCTTTTACAACGGTGAAGGAATAAAATTGCCAGGAAATCGACATGTTTAAGAATCACAAAACTGACGTGTGTCATCCACACACTTGTCCAGTGTGGTGGATTATGACCGTTACTCCTTTGAAACAAGGCCCGTGTCCCAGCTGTGGGAGATGCATAAAAAGTCAAAGTCAAAATAATTTTGTTGCAGATAGGATATTTTTTTATATTTCCAAGTCAAAATTAGAATATCACAAAATAAATAAGATCAATGTTCCAAGCATTTTAAAAAACGTTTTTTCAACCTATGATTTGATTTCCACCTAACCAGCAATTTTAAAAACGTTTTATCAACCTATGATCTGATCCCCACCTAACCAGCAATTTTAAAAACGTTTTATCAACCGATGATCTGATCCCCATCTAACCAGCAATTTTAAAAACGTTTTATCAACCTATGATCTGATCCCCATCTAACCAGCAATTTTAAAAACATTTTTTTTACCCATGATGTGTTATCCACCTAACCAGCAATTTTAAAAACGTTTTCTACCCATGATGTGTTATCCACCAAACCAGCAATATTAAAAGATCTCCACCTAACCAAAACCAATCTTTCCAGATACTCAATGATGTACGGAATTATATTCGCACTCGCCTACTTACTGTCCCAACGGTACAACCTACTGGATGACAGCACACATAGCAACCTTTTAACCCCCGGACTGGCGCTAACTGCCACTTTGCTAGCTTTTATAGGGATAGGCAGTTACGTTACATTTACTTTTCTATGCGGGAACACGTTTGATTGCAACGAAATACACAGTTACGTAGCGTTTATACCTATAGTTAGCTACATAATTTTGCGTAACGTTTCAGGGGTGTTGCGAATGCGTCATTCGACAATGTTCGAATGGTTTGGCCAGATCACGTTAGAGTTGTTCGCAAGTCAATCTCATATATGGTTAGCGGCCGATACCCACGGGGTGTTGGTTCTGATCCCCGGTGCCCCAGTTTTGAATCTCATTTTGACTTCGTATATATTTGTGTGTACGGCGCACGAGATACACAAGCTGACTGGTATAATTCTACCGTACGCGGTGCCCGACGATTGGAAGTCGTTGTTGAGGAATGTTGCCATTTTTTTTGCGGTCCTAATAGCGATTGGTATTTATGACGGTATGTTTTGAATTGGATCGTGCCGGTTTAAGCTATTTGTTATTTAAACCTTTCACTACCGAATAGGGGTCAAAATAATAGATAATTTGTTATGATGACCGGCGGCAGTCTAAACCGTAATACAGTTTAACTTTACTTATCACAATTTATATATATTTTGTCTCGCTTTTATGCGTGGCTTTCCTTGTCAGTCAGAATGATATAGCTATAGCTAAGCAGATAATAGCTTGTATAGCGTTTTTTATTTAAAGGGGTATTTGAAAGCGCAGCTATTTGCGGTATATCACTTAGGCAATATCTAAATAGATAACCGGGCTAAGAGCAGCTAACCGTCGGATTAATTAACCATGCTACGTGCTTAATCATTTGAGATTATAACTTATTTGTTTAGTTTAATCAATGCTTAAATTGTCCGGTCAACTTCTCAATTACGTAAAATGTCACGAGCGAAAATATGGAAAAGTATTTTTTTTTTTTTTACTTCAAACTTGTCTAGCATTTGACCACGCTCTCACCTGATGGGAAGTGACGATGCGATCGAAGGTGTAGCATGCTAGCCAAGTAAATACCTATTCACTCTTCTCTTGAACACGCCCGGGTCATATTTCGCCGGAAACACAGACGCTGGCAGGGCATTCCATTCCTTAGCCGTTCTAATTAAGAACGTTGAGTCAAATCGCTTGGTACGAATGGGTGGTATTTCGACCACAAAAGGATGGCGCTTAGCCGAGCGTCTAGTAGTCCGGTAGTGGAATGGTGATGGGAGAATTAGATCATGCAGTTCTTGAGCGCATTCACCGTGGTGTAATCTGTAAAAAACCGACAGACTTGCCACCTTACGTCGATGTGCAAGGCTCTGGAGCCTTTCACCAACCAAAGTGTCGTCGTCAATGAGCCTTTTGGCACGCCGTTCAATCGAGTCCAGAGCCTCAAGCTGGTACTTGGCAGACCCGTCCCACAGGTGGCAGCAGTACTCCATACACGATCGGACTTGTGCTTGATACAGATTTAGAAGCTGTCCAGGTGTGAAGTACCGCCTTACCTTGGACAATATGCCGAGTTTTTTTGAAGCTACTTTGGCTTTGGACTCGATGTAGGATCCAAAGTTTAGGTTTGACGTGAGATCAACACCCAAAAGCTCAAGATGGTTTCCTAAACTTACAGATACACCACGGAATGAAGGAGCCAGATGGAGTGGGCTCTTTTTAGCAGTGAATAAACACGCCTGTGTTTTTGCAGCATTGAACCTAACCAAGTTAGCATCGCCCCAATCGGACACGGCTTTCAAAGCCAGGTTCATGCGCTCAACCATAGCCTCTCTCTCAATCCGGACATCGTCACCACTGGCTCGGGCACTGGATGTGTATCTTTCAACAACAGTACTATCATCTGCATACCCAAAGGTACCGGGCTTTAGCAAATCATTGATGTGGAGTAAGAATAGTGTTGCTGAAAGAACTGACCCCTGAGGTACACCAGCATTAATAGCTAATTGATCGGAAGAGCAGCCATCAAGAACTACTCTAAGCGATCGTTCCCTCAAAAAGTCTGATATCCAAGTGCACAAACCAGCAGGTAGTCCGTAAGATGGAAGCTTATTCAGAAGACCGTCGTGCCAGACCCGATCAAATGCCTTAGAGACGTCTAGAGATACAGCAAGTGCCTCTCCATGCATCTCTAAGGCTTCGCTCAATATGTGAGTGGCATACGCGAGAAGATCCCCAGTGGACCGGTTTCGGCGAAATCCGTATTGCCGGTCACTGAGGAGATCATTGTCTTCAAGGTATGCCAAGAGCTTGTTGTTAATTATACGCTCCATACTCTTACAGAGAATGGAGGTAATTGAGATGGGTCGATAGTTGGCAGGATCAGCACGACTGCCCTTCTTAGGTACAGGTTGTACGTTGGCTAGCTTCCAACTCATAGGGACTATTCCGGTGTCTAGAGAGAGGCGAAATAGGCGTGTTAGAATGGGAGACAACTCGGGTGCACAGCTCTTAAGTACAATTGCAGGTATACCATCGGGACCACTGGCTTTGTTCACGTCTAGACTGCGTAATGTTTTTAGTACTTCCTTCTGACGTATGCGTATTTCCGGCATGAAAACACCGCATTGTGGAAGGCAGGGAGGTACCTCATTAGCAGTATCTAAACGCGAAGCTTCTGCAAAGAGAGTGGCAAACAAGTTTGCTTTTTCTTTTGCAGTGTGAGCCAGCGATTCGTCTGGTTTCAATAATGGAGGCAGTGAGGATCGACAGAAGTTCGCTTCAACCGATTTGGCTAGGGACCAAAAAGCCTTACTACCCGCTGGGTAGGAAGCAAGTTTAGTCCCTATTCGACCAATATGATTGAAACGAGCCTTCCTTAATTCCTTCTTACAGGCCTTGGCGGCAACGTTAAAGGCTTTCTTCTTAGCTCGAGTGTCCGAGGCCTTGCGTTTTCGAGCGTCAGCCCATGCCAGATATGCCGCATGCTTCTGCGCTTCAGCACGTGCACATTCGGCTCCAAACCATGGGCTGGCTTTGCTGGTCACGGGTTTATCGGAAAATGGAATAAAATATTCCATAGCCCGACATACTACCTCAGTAACCGCATTCGCGCAGACCGTCGGATCTCCAGAAGAAAAACACGTTTGCCGCCAAGGATATGAAGCGAAGAAATGTCGCATCTCGTCCCAGTCTGCTAAGTTGTATCTCCAGACACGCCGATTGCTCTTAGGGCTTGGGTCAGGCGGGGAGTATACTGAAACGGACTTGACCAGACAGTGATCGGAACTACCAATGGGTGAGGATACCGCCACAGAGTATCGGTCTGGTTCAGTCGTGAGCAGAAGGTCGAGGCAGTTAGCAGTGTGGCTATCAATATCAGGCACTCGCGTTTTTATAAGCATTGATTAAATTTTAAAGTATGGTTGTTAACATTAGATAATTGTTTTAATAATAAGTTATAATTGTTTCATCAGTTAACTGGTTTCCATAGTATAAGCTTTGCTTAGTTTAGGGCTTGTACATTCGAATGCCACACATATTGATTTATTTTAAGACAAGTTGTAATATAGTACAACATAGTTCAATAAATTGGGAAAATAGGGCATTAGGGTCTAGGAAGTGATCCGCTTAAACTAGGTGCGTTGTACACGATTTGGTGTGCGTTAAAAAGAGACACGAAATGGTGTGTTAAGCGAGGAGATGTATTAAGAGTTTATTGAATTGAATTGATGTTTGTATGAAATCTTTAGTTACGTATATAAAGGCCGTTAGTGGCGCTGGGTTTCATATAAATATTCTTTAATACTCAATAGCGAGTTTTATAATATTCAGTGGAATATTGTACTGCGGTACTGAGTACATACAAATCGCCATGCCTTATTAATAAACGGGTATTAGTCTCGGATTAGTTACATCAGCTTTTGTCCTTTTTTTGCTACTGGAATATTTAGCTGGATTGAAAGAGACAACATATGGTGTAAGTAGTCTAAATCCAGTTCGTGTTTATTAATAAGGCTGTAAGAGTTTTGCTGGGCCATTTACATTCCGAACGGCCAATGGAACGCTCTTCCAACAACAGTGTTTCCTCCTGAGTATAACCCGGGTCTTTTTAAGTCAAGAGTGAATGGGCATCTCATGGGCAAGCGTGCCCCTTTGACAACTTCGTCACTTACCATCAGGTAAGTTGTTGTCAAACGTTTTACCATAAAAAAAAGTACAGTGAAGTTGCATTATGTGAATCTTATATACAATTAGAAATCTCAAAAGTCAAAGAAACTATTGTTTTGGATCTGTTGTTTTAAAAATTACGTATTTTTGTTAGATGAAAAAAAATAGGTGTGTAGATTTTTTTTCCTTGGGGATGATATTCCTTTTAGAGATCCTAGATGCAGAAGATTTAAGTGCTTTGCATATCGATCTATGTGATATAATATTAACTGATAATTATTGTATAGCACATTCTTTTTAAAAAGAGAATAAGTTACATAGGTACAAAAATCTCATTTAGAATGTAGCATCATGTTATCTGTAGCAATATTTAGATACACAGAAGTATAGTATAGCATGGAAACGTAATTATTACAAAATAAATCAAGTTAAATAATTTATTGCATATAGAAAATTTTAGCACTTTTACAAATGAAAATGAAAATAATGAATAAAAAAAGTTTAAAAAAGATCTCTTTTAAATAAATATAGAATTGAAAGAAATAAAAATAAAGAAATAAAAATTTTAATTGAATTAAATTTACTTTCTGTACTGGGGCATAAAAATTATAGATCAAAGAACAAGGCTAGTTGCAAGTGAGTTTTATTTATGTATTTTTAAGTTAATTTAAGGAGGGTTGTATTGAAGAAACTAATATAAATGCGAAATTGTCACTTTCTCTGTTTTCAAGTTTTCGGGGATCAACTACATTATTGACAGCCTCTGTGGTGTGGTGGTTGAGCAGGTCGGCTCATAACCCGGAGACGGCGGGTTCGATTCCCGTGGAATGAGAATGGTACATTGAAAATGAGAATGGTAGTCATAGAATTAAAATTATTGTTTTAAAGAAGAAAAATGTTGTAGCTTTATAATTACCGATCTAATATTGTGAATAGATCTAATACTGTATTGTGAAGTTGATATTGTGATAAATGTGAATCTGGAATCGTCTAGTCGTGATGTAAAAAATAAGTTGTGTTAGTATTTAAGCATGTAAAAATTACATAATAATTATGAATCATTACATAATAATTGTGAATAATTATACAATAATTATGAATAATTACATAATAATTGTGAATAATTACATAATAATTATGATTCATTACATAATAATTATGAATGATTACAAAAAAATATGGATCATTACATAATAATTGTGAATAATTCCAAAAAAAATATGATTCATTACATAATAATTAGGAATCGTTACATAATAATTATAAAGTACAATTATCTACCTATTTAGTTTAAAATTTACCTAAACTGATGTTAAATTACCAAATTTAAAACGGTTAATTTGTGATTTAGCCTGAATATTGAGTCTCCGACGAAATTTTCGCTATTTGCAGCTTTTCTTGTTGAATTATTATACTATTTATTGAAGACATGTACAATAAAGCTTATTTTACAAAAGGTTGCCTATTACTTACAAACACTCAACTCAATCTGATTTACATACCATGTCGTAGGCATACGATCGAAACCGGACATCTCCCTATATTCCTACCCACATACATATCTATTCATATAACCTTTTGTTTTATTCGTGTCTAGATATTGATCGGTTTTTCAACGTTTAGGAGTAAAAAGAAACAAATGAATTTTAACTTAATCGTAATTTTATTTTTATAATACATTATTATAAGCATATACGAAGTACATTACATGTAACATTTAACTTAAACAGAGCTTGTTAGTGCACACAAGTTAAGCGTCAGTCTTTGAACAGTCAAATCACATAAATTTATTGCTGGGACTGTATCTAACAATATTAAAGGTAATCTAATACATACTAACATATTAAAACACATCTATTTGGAATAATAATTCTATTACAATTAAATAAAAGATTTTGTTCAAAGGTATTTTGCGTAACAGGGTGCTGGAAGTTTGAAAAGACATGCAATATTTCCACATTTCTAGAGAACTAAAGAAGTCAAACTGAAAGAAAGAGTAGGTCAAGAATAAGAGATATTAATTCTATGGGTATCAATAAGAGGTCATTATAATCATAACTACATTTGCAGGTCACTATTCTATTGGTGCGTCAGTTAATAAGATTGTAACATTAGATTAAGGTACCAATAAATATCTTAACAATATTAAGTTAGTGCATATCCATACACAAGTAGTTGTATATAAATAGTAATTGTGCATTTGGTATACAGTATTTTTTGGGCCTTTTTTATACTTATAATATATAAATTGTAATGTACAATTACGTAACATTAAGTTCGTGAAAAAGAAACTTTCTCTCACTCTCTTGAAACCTGGTATTTACAACAATGAACAATTTAATATTTAAATATTTACAAAACAGCAAAAAGTGCGCAAAAAACGATTTCACAAAATATGCATTTGAGCAATACGACTAACTATATTTACAAAAAGCATATAAATACATTGTAGAATTAACGTCTAACTAAAGTACAGAGGAGAATGAAATTAACCTCTAACTAAAGTACAGAGGAGAATGAAATTAGGCTCTAACTAAAGTACAGAGGAGAATGAAATTAGGCTCTAACTAAAGTACAGACGAGAATGAAATTAGGCTCTAACTAAAGTACAGAGGAGAATGAAATTAGGCTGTAACCAAAGTACAGAGGAGAATGAAATTAGGCTCTAATGAAAGTACAGAGGAGAATGAAATTAACCTCTAACAAAAGTACAGAGGAGAATGAAATTAACGTCTAACCAAAGTACAGCGGAGAATAAAATTAACATCTAACCAAAGTACAGAGGAGAATGAAATTAACCTCTAACCAAAGTACAGAGGAGAATGAAATTAACGTCTAACTAAAGTACAGAGGAGAATGAAATTAACCTCTAACAAAAGTACAGAGGAGAATGAAATTAACGTCTAACTAAAGTACAGAGGAGAATGAAATTAACTTCTAACTAAAGTACAGAGGAGAATGAAATTAACCTCTAACCAAAGTACAGAGGAGAATGAAATTAACTTCTAACTAAAGTACAGAGGAGAACGAAATGATACTTTAAAATTAATAGAAATGATGAATATATTTATGCGTTATATTTGTGTTCTACATCGTATAATATTCTAATTTCAACTACAGTAAAAATATTTAACTACTAAATATAAGTTATTGCTATCGAGAAATTTTATTTACAATAAGCCACCTTTATTAGAGACATCAAAAGAGAACTGAAAAAAATCAAAATATTATTTCTAAAACGTTTTATATGATCTACACCTATTTCATCATCAATATCTATAACATTCTACTAGTTCGTGTTTCTTAGTTAATATATCACATTATCTTAGAATTTTGTATACTCATGTCAAATTTCAAAAAGGTTTCCGATATTTCTTCATATCAAATGATTTAGTTTATTTTTAAGAGTAATTACAAAAACGAACGATTTTCAACACTTGGATTATTTGTCAAGCTTTTAGATTTTGAATTTATTTTTACGCATTAATGGCACTAGGTTCAATCTGAATTATCTTGTCCTGCGGCAGTGTTTAAAGTCCTTGTGTCTTCACTGATTAGGGCCCTATCGTAGCGTCGTTGTCTCGTGATTTTAGGTCTAACCGAGCTCAGCAGAGGGGCGGATATCGCATGAACAGGCATCCGACTCATGTCCTTTCTTGCTTGGAGTAAGGGTGAAGTAACGCTCGAAGATTCGTCTCCTTCGTCGTCTGACAGAGCTGGATAACTTTCTTTCATTTTCAAGCTGCGCTCTAATCTTCTGAGGAACCTGTGAATAAACAGGGATACTTTATTTTGCGTCATCGTTTCAGTTATTTCCACTGTTTGCTCAGTTCTAACCGTGTTCTGGTATTACCTTATTTGGTTACTGATAGTCCTGAGCTTGCTGACTTTGGTGGGTTTTTTCGAGTCCTCTGTCAAATCCAAACTGGATGAAATTTTCGATGACGTGTCCTGAAATAGAATATATTTTTAGTTTCATAGAATATTAAAGCATTGACTAAACGTCCAAGAGTCGTCATGCTATGCTTTCAACCTAATAGACATAGTCCAAATTACAGGTAAGGCATTCCATGATGATATTATCTATTCTCTGAAGTCTAACATATCCGATTACCTACAAAAGTATGAATGTTTCCTAAGCCAATGATTAACTAATATCTAGACATGTTTAACCATTCAAGTATCAACGTACACACATTTTATGAGCATAATATATTTTATAATAATACATGGATCGCGGGATGACAGATGAGCGCAGGCAATTTTTGTACAATTACATCATTAGTCACCTCAGAGCTTCGGCATTTTTGTCTTCTTAGCGGTTTTCTCAATCGCAACGGCTCACAAGGCTGAAAATAAATCAAATGATGCTAAAACCTAACCGTGAATAATACAAAGCTAAAAAAATAAATTCAATTCATAAATGATGAAACTGATTAGAAGTGCCGTTTTTTATATTAATTATTCATTAAAACATAACGAAAAAGTTTGGTAAGTAACTTTCAACAATTTTATCTATACTGATATATTTTAAGTAAGGAAATTAGACAATTTGCAACGTGACGGAATAATTTATTAACTGTGACATAATGTTGATGTTGATATTTATGTAGCAAGTAGAGAACTTTAGTTTAATAACCAAATGTAGATTTTATTTATTGTTAAATGTATGAGAACTTTTTATCGTGCATGTGTTATTTTATTTAAATTTTTATTTAAGTATAAATAATTAAAGTGACTGTCTACATGAAGTGTGTCATATATACTACCCATGGTAAGTATGTACTTACGTCGGTACCAATTACATAATATTTAATTTGGGAAAGGTAGCTTAAACATTAAACAGCAAATGTTTATTACCTATACTGCAAAAGTTGGTTAACGAATCCTAGAGAACACCGACGACATTTTGTCAAGTCGCACACCCCAATTTTTCTAGTCACCAATGTCAAGCAAGAAAACAACTCACTAACTCGATGCTCATCTTTTTTACGGCTATAAACCGTAACAGCCCCTTAAGTCTAGCGGAGTCTATAGTTGTCTCAATGATGTAGTAAACCTATTATTGCTAATTAACGTCTAACTAAAGTACAGAGGAGAACGAATTTAACCTTTCTATGTTCAATGATACTGACAAGTATGTTAAAAAATATATTATGACACACGATAAAATGTTTATCTACCTGCATTTCCATGTCAGGTAGCCTGAACTCTCGTGCAGATGCCACAGATGCCACGCTTGCGTTGGAGACGGAGTCCTCTGATGATGACGAAGATGCTGGAGCAGGCGCCTGCGAACGGGACCGTCGCCGCCCACCCTTCCGCCCACGACCACTACCCTCGCGACTGCCAGGTACCTGGAAAAGGTTTGTAAAAACTAAAAAAAAAAAATGTAATTGTAGCTAAAAGTTCTGTGAATGCTGCTATAGATTATGCAGGACCTCTCTTAGAACGGGAGCCGAAAAGATGTAAAAATAATAATTGCTTGATGAAGACTTATCTGAACGCACTGCCTTTACAATTTGAATACACGCCTATTGACAATTAATTCTACGTATTTTTACTTTTACATTGGGTATTAACGACTTCGTTATTAATTTATCTCACCTCCAACAAATTATGCATCGAATGCGGCATATGTGGCAGCGTCGACTTTGTGGTCCCTGTTGGCTCATGCGATGCCGTCCGCGTGGTCCTCCTGTCTCTTCGCCTCCCGCTCTTCTTCTGTGCATTACTTCCCCCCTTACAACTACCGCCCTTCACGCAATCCGAACTAGGGAAGTCATATAAACCATCGGAATCCGTAAAGGGTAACTGCCGCCCGTAAAACTGTGGAGAAAACCTCCCTAACCCAGTCTTATCACTTAGCGGACTCTCGCTTCTAGAACTAACGGGACTAAGGGGTCTACTACCATCGGACAGTAAGGTCGGAGGTCGCAAGCAAGCCTTCTCATCTAACCCCCGTTCTACACTAACGCATTTTACTATTGAACACTTTGTAACGCCGCTTGGAGAGCACAGCACAGGAACTTCTAAAGTATCTTTCAACACTATTTCCATTTCTTTTGCACTCGATGGAACGTCGTCCACTCGCTCGTCTGTACCTATACCTTCATCGTTAGATTCCAGCAACGGATCATCCGATAGCGTTTCAGAATCTGATCTGCCTCTCCGTCTCTCTTTTGAGTCATCATTGGAAGCAGCTGGGCTACTATTGGTCTTCATTAAAGGTCGGCGCCTTTGAAAACAAGACGGTCCGCCTCCTGAACCTGGATCTTCCATTTCTGAAGGGCATAATGGGTTGCTCGAACCACACCTAGAAGGGCCGGGGCTTGCCATCGAACTATATCCGGAAGAAGACAGATTGGATTCTGATGGCGCCCTTTCCCCTCTAGCTGACATTGAAAACGGGCTGAGATAGCACATGTTTCCTGAGGATGGTGGTGGTCTGGGCGACAAGGGCTCATCTGACTCTTCACTAGCATTATACGTCACTGTTATTAATGGTGGTGGTTGAAATTCTAGGTGCGGTGGGGTACGTCTTGGTGGTGGAGATCCTGGTGAAGGTCTCTCTATGGTCAAGACAGGAACACAGAGGGCAGGAGGGGCGGGGGAAGGAGAAGACATTTCTCGTTCTGAGTCCTGGCTGTGCGTAAAGCTAGGACTTGGAGAGTCTGTCACTGCGGTTGATGGAGTTGGAGTGTCATTTGTGTTCATTACCGGCTGGCGGAGCTGAAACAAAACATACTTTGTAAGTTACCATTATTTCAAACTTGTACCGTTATTTTGTGGTGATTTTGGAACGTACTTTCAATCTCAGTCCAGAAGCACGCCGTTCGTTCTTTGTTTCATACTTAATCTCATCTAGTTCGTCTTCACTAGGCGACACTATCGTAGTACTCGTATCACTTTGGGCGCCTGGTTCCATGTTAGCTCTGGGCATTCTTGGCGAAGGCAGCGGAGTAGGCAGAGGAGTGGGTAGAGGAGTAGGTAATGGCGTAGGAAGTTCTCGTATTGGGGAGAGGCATTTATTTATCCCGCTTGGGACTTCGAGAAGGATAGACGGTGGATGAAGGAGATTACAGCCTAGGCCTGAAGATTTATGAGCACTCAGTGGGTCCAGAACCTGTAATTATTTACAAAAATACTTTATTCTTAATTATTGTAATTCATTCTACTAAGTAATAATTTCATTTAAGTTTAAAGGAACGTTTACGATGCTATTTTTTCCTAGCGTAAAACTACAAACCTGGATTTCGATCGTGTTATGTGGTCTAGTAACTGGTGAGTCCGGCGCCAGCGAAGGTATGTGTGAAGAGGCTAAAGAGATATCATCGCCATCTACGGTATCATCCTGAGGAGATGATGCTGAAGGAGTGCTTGATATTGACACTCCCCCTGAAGATGCTCTGGAGACCATAGCTGCTGATGATGAGGAGAAATTCCGGAACATAGCCAAAATCGAGTCTGCACTGGAGATCTTTGGCGTTCTAGGACAAAAAAGGTATACATTTACGGTAAAGGAAAGTTAACGTGAATACAAATTCAAAATTCTTGTTGTACATGCTATATTTACCGGGAATACTTCTTCAAAGCAGCATTTGCCAATGTCAAATCAAGGCTGGACATTGAATCGCTTCCTTGATTACTTGATGTACTATGAGGTGATCTGATCTCTACTCCCGGTGAAGGAGGGGTACTCGATGCCTTCGCTTTCAATCCTCGATCCGAAATAACAGCCATTGGAATCGTTATCGTGTTCACCATATCGACGTCAGAACTGGAGCTCATTTCCGCCGATACTTTGTTAAGTAATCTTGCAAAAGTTACTTTCTTCTCAAGTTTAGGATCTGAGATGTGTCTCATGGAAGGTGAAGTGGACGGAGACGACCCTTCGCTGGCGAAAGAAGTCTCCTTGTTTTCAATTCCATAGTTGACGAAGGCTGGAGCGCTTTCAACGGTGCTCAGTGTGCGTTTCTCAGACATCTGTATAAGTTCTCCCATCGTAATCTTTTTTGGGTGATCGTTTGCAGTTGCAGGGCTTATAAGTTGCTGCAGAATTTGTTTTTTTTCCGCCGCATTTTTCTTTGTAGGAGTCGAGTTGTTGCGTTTTTTGCGTGGCGAGGGTGTACCTGAATCCAAAAATCTCACAATATATTTTACCGTTGATGTTTCGGTTAAATATAAAAGCGACGACATCGAATATTCATGACAAAAAGCCACACATGTAACGGGTACAACATAGAGGTATTGTCAGCTTCAAGATCATCGTGCCGTTGATCTTTTAATATTGTGCATCTAAAGGAAGCCAAGTCTTTAGGGTAAGTGCCAATCAAGTTGAGTTTGGATGTGCCAATTGTAATCGAAACTCTGTAAAGTGTTGTCTTACATAGACATATTCGCAATATATTAAAGAAAAATCAAAGGTTAAAGTTTATGGTATAATTATTGATCAAAGGCAAGGTATTAGCGACACGAAAAGCTATATTGAGAGAACTAACAACTAATAGTTATTTGTTCAAGAGCTAAACATTAAAAGGACACTGTTATGCACACGCAATTTATAAATAAGTATGTAATACAATTTACAAAAAAAAAACGAGTGTGCTTTAGACCACGCGACTGAAGTAAAACTTATTTAGCTGCATCTCTCTTGCCGATATCCAAAACGTAACTCTTGCTTTCTATCTTCACGTAGAGAGAGATATACAAGTATATCTCTTTCTCAACTTCCGTTCGCCTCACCAGCTTACCCCCAAGTCAAGCGTGCGTAAAGAAGTTTTACTTTAAAAAACTAAATGATCGCAGAACAATGTCCGGAAAGCATGCTAAGAAACATTCAACAATTATTGCAAGCCTTCACAATGTCAATATAATTGAAAAGAATCATTTAGAACCAGGAATAATGTGAGCGATTGACAAAGAGAAGGCTCGTTTAGTTGGACGATCTAAAAAGGTAGAGAAACGAAGGAAGGAGCGACTAATAGATGCTGTGTTTGTGCGTGGTAAGGGTGCACACAACGACAAGTCTCAAGTAACAGTCAAAACGAGGGTAGCGAGACCAGGTAACATCGGTCGGGCAGCATTCCACATCGAGTTCATTCACAGCGAGGGAGACATCCAGTGCTATTTAAGCTCCGGTACACCGCGCGCTCCGCAAAATGTTTGACATATGCTTGCAATTCGTATGATCGTGCAAATCATAACTAAACAAATCTGTCTCTAGTAGCCTTTTGTCGCTCAGCAAGTACGTACAAAAGAACATATTTTTTTAGCGTCGGGACTCAGCAAAGAAAGTTTAAATAATGTACTAATCGCAGAACATAATCAGCAGAGCTTATACAAGACTTAATGATATGTAAAGACTGATATTCTTTTATATGAACTTGTATCCACAATACACCCCATGCGGGACGTCAGTGCAGGCTTTACCGCCCCCAAATAGAATTAGAAATTATATGAACTTGTGAAAATGTTTTATGTATATGTTTGCGTAAGTACATCTATAATCAGCAATGGACATTCGGATGATTATACTTATGATATACTTAGTTGATTTATATGATTTTTTGATTGTTTCGCCAAAGAAATATTTTGATTTTATCTCATAAAATGTCTACGAAAATGCGTCAAACGTGCGTTACTCAGTAAAAACATCATCCATATATACAAACACTATGTATGCTTAACTTTGCAAAATGAAACATCTAACTCGAGTAAAATGCACTAACAGGGCTAGTTGTAGTCTGAAACAAACATAGCAACGCTAAAAAACGTGTGTAGTATCCTAAACTAGAAGCCTGAACATTCTAAACAGCAGTCGTGAACGGTCTAGAACCCTGAACTTAGATCTATAACCGTGAAGAGTTAGGCGCTAACGGTGTTGGATGTCGTGATCGCGCATGAGTGCGGAGCGCGCGGGCCCGTCGCCAGCGACCTCGCTCCAGTCCTTACGTCCGGGCAGCGGCTTTAACAGATCGTCCAAGCTAAAGGTGCGTGCGGCTCGCGGGTGCGCCGCGAGTCCGGACACCGACGGCTTGCGAATACCCAGCCGCGTGAGCAGCGTGCGGTGCGCCGGCTCGTGCAGGCTCGCTGTGGACAAACGCGCCGTCAGCCGCGCCCGCGCCCTCGCCCGCGCCCGCTCCCGCACCCGCTACCGCTCCCGCTGCGGCACGGCCGCGTACCGCCCGCGGCCCCCGCCGGCCCGCGTCGCTACACCGCGCCCCACACACATAGGATTGCCAGATTTCGTGCGCCGGGAACAGTCGACAGTGATGGTGTACTGACGTAAGTACTTCGCTTACATTTATTATAGGCAAAGACGATCGAATTCAATCGTCTTTTTTATAGGTATTATGTTGATTGTGGCGGTGTTTATGGCTTATATTGATTGACATGAACTTGATTTTTAAATTTAGCGTACCTTTAACGGTACAGATCCAGATACTCAAAGCTTTATTGTACTTTTGGCAACTTGAATAATGCGTTTTATAAATCTTTGTTTATTTATTACAATGGCGTTAAGCATGCTGTATCTTTATTGAAGCAAAGCAGTAATAGTTTATATCTTATTAGTGTTATTTTAGTAAAACAATGTAAGCTCCCGGCAAATAGTTACTCTGGCAATCCTGTTAGCCACTATTTCACAATTTATTTTAACTTGGAAAAATATTACTTCGCTACTTTTTGACGAATACTGAAGTAAGTTTCAAGCTTAGCTTGTTCCATAGTTTCTAGAATTGTTTAACCAAGTTAAAACATTAGTGCATCGTACGGACTCCAGAAACATAAAACACACATCTCTAAAGACAAACTAACTTCATGCAATAGTATGCACCATAGCAGAGCAGTTATATACAAAACACGATCTCTCTAACAATGCGCTAGTTTCTGGGCCCGTAAGTGACAAACATAGAATACACAGACAAAAAAGAAATAACAAATTACGTAAAACGTGTCCTTACCATCCCAGAGACAGTGCGGTTATTGAGAAAATATATAAGGTATAGCAGATATTATTAGAAATAAGGAAGCTTATTTATATTGTGAGTCAGAAAAATTATCTAATCTCTCAAATATTGCTTCTATTAAAATGTACAAGTTTGGACTACCGTCATTGAAGCCATCAAACCGAATGAAGTGGATCCTCATACGTTTCGACGAATAAAAAATAAAATGTTCCAAACCCATTGTGAGAGAAAAACAAACTGTGATTTTGTGAGAAGCTTTAATAGATTGAGAGTGCTTGAGATCAATATTCGACGACACAGGCATCGATTTCACCAACCTTGAAAATTGCATAATATTGGTGTAATTAAGTTGGGTAATTTTATGATTCAATTTGGACCTAAAGATTTGTCCTCCATACAGAAAAGTAGTGTATACTTACGTCTCGGGCACCGGTCGGCTTCCTCAGCCAAGAGTTTCTCTATCTTCTCGGGGAAGTGCCTCTTGGCGCACCAGACCAGGCCGATTACCCCGAGGACCACGAACACAGTGATGAGGCCCAGCCAGAATGGCTCTTGAATCATCCGCTGCCCGAGACCGATTATATTCGGAGTTGGATTTGGAATCTCGCATCTGTTTATCAAATATATTATCGCAGTTTTCCTCGCATACCAATCTCATCAGCTGATGCAAGTGCATTATATTTACTATTACTTTTTCTTGAATATGTTGATATACCTACCGCAGTCTGGCCTGACAGGCGGGGCAAGTTAGATTAGATATGATAAAACTAGAAACAATAGTTAGTGTGTTGGGCGTTTTAAATATTATCCCCTTTAAAGTTTCTTATTCTTCTATTCCTAATTTCGTGATCACGAAAAAGTAGACGTGGACATAATGAAAAATAGGCCTGTGGTCATCAAATCTTTGAATGCCTAGTAATCAACGCTTTAATAATAAGATATAGAAGTCTGTCTAGTGCTCATTCAGACGCAAGTGCATTACAGTTAATTGTTACTTCTAATTTTTCTTGAATATTGAACTTACTAACAGTCCGGCCTGACAGACGTATTAGTGTATATTTAAGAAATTATAGTTAGTGCGTGATCGTAAGGTACTTAAAATGTTACTCTCTTTTAAAGTTTCTTATTCGTCTGTTTCTAATTTCATAATGGCAAAAAAGGTCTGACCTGTGCCTGTCGTCATCAAACGTTTGACTACCATTAATGAAAGCTTTAAACTTAAAATATAAAGGCCTGTTTCACATCAACGGTAGGAAGACGTCCACTGCTGAATACAGGCGTCCCTCATAAAACGCCAGTTCGGATGCTTATCTTAGCTTTGCTATAATTACCACGCTTAGCAGACGGCCGGTCTAGTAAGTCATATGGGAAGTAGACGTCTTCAATTACAAACCTTTTCCCCTTCCAAGAGGGGTTACACTGGCACAGGAAACCGCCGTCTCTCTCGCTGCAAGCGCCCCTACTGTTGCAGGGGCGCGAGGCGCAGGGCCGCACACGCTCGTGGCACCGCCTCCCCTTCCACCCCCGGGCGCAGGCGCAGGTGAAGGCCTCCCCGTCCGCGTGTGTATCGCGCGGCACCACGGTGCAGTTGCCAAACGCGCACGGGGACCGTTCGCATGCTGTTACTAGGCAGAATATGCCTGGAAATGGGAAAATAATTTCTGATATGATTTTATTAAATGTTCATTCAATAAGGGATGTAATTAAAAGATAAAATAGTTTCAAACATTTAACTAAAAAAAACCTAGCGTACAACTATAAAGCTATAAACTAAGTGCATGGGCGTATCATTTTCTATGTTCATGACTAAGCGTTATCAAAAAACTTTTAGTGGAGGAATAAGTGTTTAAACAGCTGGCTGCATTGCCACGCCGTACGGCAATGCATCAACTGATGTCTTGAGCAAAATACGAGCCAGCCTTTTCTTCACCAGTCGTAGTCGCTTCCACCAATCAATCTAAATATGTATCAGTATCCTATATATCAATAAAAAGTTAACCAATAGATTTTGAACGGAACCGTATACGGTGGCTGTTCCCGGACTATAAAGAATGAATGATGGACATAGAGACAGACTCTGATAGTCGTACGTAGTGTAAATATAGCTCATTAGAGAAATGGAGGAGGCCTATGTTCAGCAATGGACGTCTTCTGCCTGTTGATGATGATGATAGCAGTTGATGTAAACACATACCTGTATAGTATCCAGAACATTGGCAGAATCTTTTAGTGTCATCCGTGGCACATCGACCGTCATGTAAACAAGGGTTTGGGTAGCACGACTCCAAGCTCGTTTCTTCCGAAAGAAGCAGCACTTTGCTGTGATAATCTGGATCTGGAATAGGGAGTATAATTGTATTTGTAATAGTATTTGTCCATAGGCTACGGTGACCACTTCCCATCAGGTGGGCCGTATGCTTGTTTGCTCCCTTTAACATATTAAAATAATAGTGAACTATCAATGCCATCTAAATAAGAATTTTCTTTGTTACGTCTGTAATACAAAATAACGCTCAATAAATTGGTCAATTTGTGAATGATATATCTTAATTAGGTCATATTGCCAATTGTTCTGAGATTGATGTTCCTTGATCAAGTTAAGTTTATTTTATTTTGATTTCTATAGTATTGATGGATGGTATTTCTAAGACCTGTGATAAATTCAAGCTCATTACAAGTCAAGCACCCAAACCTTGGTTGACAACCAGTGACACATCCATGTTGACGCCATCATCACCGGAATGTTGCGTCACCATTAGCGAGTTGAGATAAGAGTTAATGATGAGAGGCGCGCTCGGCTCTAGCTTCCTCTTGGCACGGTCTACCTCGCAGAGAGTCCACTCAGTGCCGTTATAGTCTGTGTAGCTGTCTTTCACCTGGAACCAAAATCTTCACTATTCAGTTTTATTGCGTGTTTCGCTTTCAGAATAGTTTATATATTTTAGAAATTTTGAATTTCTTAGAAACTAAGTAACGTACACAGTATATTAGAGAAAATCGCCATTTGCTACCGTCATCATGGTTACATGTTTTAGAGTTTGAAGGAGCTAAAACACATCTTTTGGTTTATTAAAGAGTTCATGATTAACTTATGTCCTACCTCAATCCACCCAGCCCCTTCGCCGCAAGGCCACTCGCTCTTCGGAACCAGAGTCGCACTCAGGATTGCCAACGCGAGGGTGTGTAGATGTGGCGCCAGCAGGCGCGTGCGTATTGCGGCGTGGCGCGGAGCGTGCTGCGGCCAGTTGGGTGCCGATAGTCGACCCGAGCGCACGTTTCCTAGCTCCACCACGTGTGATACGTTTAGGAAACTTACTAGAAACACGCGACACGTATTAGAAAGATGTTAAACTCGATAATTATTAGAACGATCCACGACTCAGTCTTTTCTCCTACAACAAGAAATATTTGAAATTAAAAACAACACTTACCAGTTGTGAAATGTGCAAAATACCCTCTCCCGGTAACATTTTCACCAGTTTTCAGCCTCAGCCGGAGTATTTCAGATTCCGATACAAAAAGCCCGTTTGTTAAAACATTAGGATTCGTGAATGATCGAATGGGCTCGCTCTGAAGGTCTACTTGTACTTCTAGGTAAGATTCTTCTGGGATCAAGTCTGTCACATTAAGTGGGACTCCTTTGTCGTAGACACCATAGCCAAAATCGAAGTAACTAATGTTGAGAAACACTCGCTTTCCTGAAAATAAAAGTTTTAATCAAACATTATACCCATGTATTGTTCGTATAACGACACAGTTCCATGGTAAAAAAATATAAATTTTGATGAAATTACCTGTTGGAGCTAAAATATCAATAGTGCAGTCTAGATTAGGAATTAGAAATTGAGGGTAGTTAGGGCTTCGGAGCACTCCTTCTTTCGATGTAAAAGTCTGCGATGGACATCCTGACAGTTCCACTGCTCGCCAGGTGACCGAAAACCCCGATCCTTGAGTACTGTAAATTAATGTAATTAGATTCGCTATTAGCATTTTATCAAACAAAAGTGTATACACCAAACGTGAATCACATACAGCTAACTTGACTTAAAAGCTTTCTAAGAAAACGAGTGGTTTACATTGCTTTGCTAAAAGATAAATCAGTTTATTTCGATAGGAAAATAAGTAAAAAAATTCTACATTAATAATAAAATATTTATTATATATATGGATGACCTTATAAGACATACTATACGGAAACCGAATTATAGTAGGTATTGTGTTATCTGTGATCAAAGTAATATTAACACTTGTTCTTAATTTAGAAAACCTCTTTAGTTTGTACACCCTTTACAAATAAACAATGCTTAACAATAATATCTTAAAAAATAATATCTTACGAGTTGCTTCGAGTTGAACTAGCAACACTAATAGCTTTTACACTAACCTGTTAAGCAATGTGTAGTAGGAAGGATAGGTATACCAGTGTAATTGTGAGAAAGCTTTTGTAATAACATTTCTTGCACTCACTTGTAATCAGAGTGAAAGTGCAAAATGGCCTTGTTACTGGAAGCCACCCATCTCGTCTCGCCAACGGTCCCGCAGTATCTAGACGACTTCATATTCCAGTAGTCGCGGAGCTGGAATGATCGTAACGCTTAATGAAAAGTTTTATGTACCTAGTAGAAAAGCTCATTTCTTTCTAACACGTTTGGGTAAGAAAATAGCTGTCAAATTAAGCTCCAACTTGGAAATTGCGGTCGTATATGATTTGAAACTATGATAGCTCAGTACGTAAGGATGTTGACTGGTGATCTTTGGATCGTCTGTTTTAATCCTGAAATAAGCTTTACTTGATGTCGTTTCTTTCGGAATTATAAATTTTCCAAGCTCTAGAACTGTCAACATACTACTTTTCCTAAATCAGTTTTTAAATTTAGGATTTTTTGCGTTACTAAATTTACTCATTATTCATTTTACAAATTCGTACAATTCCACATTATGAATTTCCCATATGGAAGTACAATCGTGAAAAAAATTCACCGAAATTATTTAACTACGTCACTTTTCAGATATATAGTTTGCATTTTTATGTGAATTTCAGCCAAATAATAGTGTGTATATACAAATAATAGTTTCAGCCAAATAAAAATATTTTGATGTATAACCTGCCTCGCTTATTTAACGAAACAAAGAACGAATGACAAAGACAAACTACCAGACGAAGAATTCTGTAACTGAAAAATAAACAAGTTACTGCCTCGTTGTATTTCAATAAAATGAGAAAATGTTTTATGAAAATATTTGAGTGAACGAATAGTCGTTGCTGTTACTTAATTTAACGCCCTGTTATTTTATTTGATTCGAGAAATTGTCCCAGAAAACATTTCTGTAACTAAGCACTTAAAAATGAAGAAATAACATATATACCTAATTGTTTTTCTTATTATCACTTACTTCTACAAAATCGTAAAGACAGTCTTTTTGATATTCCAAATCGATAGTTTGGAACACGAACACCAGTCTCGTGTCATCTGGTCCCACTAAATGCACCCAGTAGTCCAAGTCGTTGTCATACATCGCCGGGTGATTAGGGCTACTCAGGATACCTGCAACTCACGAAATATTTAAACTGAAATAACATAAACATAAAAGAAACAATGGTAATTAAAAGCACACATTATTATAAATAATGCACATGTTCACAAGCTTAGGCTATTGTTATACATATACAGCCTTATTAATAAACATGAACTAGCTTTAGATTAGTTACATCATCTTTTGTCTCTTTCGATCCAGCTAAATATTTCAGTAGCAAAAAAGGACAAAAGCTGGAGTAAATAACCCGAGACTAATACCCGTTTATTAATAAGGCTGATAGACATTTGTTACTAGAACAAAAATAATCATTAAATAACTCTGAAATGAAATCAGAGAATAGTTAATTAATTACATTAACATTTTTTTTAGGTCAGATAGTAATCAATAGTTAGTATTCGTTAGGTAAGCCTACCTATGGCCTAGCGTATTGAATAATAATTATATTTACGTAGAAAAAGTACGCACGCTACACGAATAAATAACTAGTATTCTTTATTGCAAAAACATAGTTTTGATCTAAATTTATCGAACCATTTTGGGCGCCACTTTTACCTGAAGTGCCTTCAACAGTCCTATTCTTCACTACATGTTCAGGATTGAGCCTTCGTTTGCAGACGTAGCCTCCGGTTAACGCACACTTGTGGAGTGTCCAGTACAGACCGCTTGGATGTGATGGGATAGGTGATGATTTCCACTAAACATAAAGGCTAGAATTAAAATCGTCATCACGATCATATACAAACCTATACATCCCACAGCAGAGTTTATAAAGTAAAGCTACATACTTTACAATACATAAAATACTTCTATTATAGGTTTGCGTGCTACATCTTCGGCCATACTATCGCTTACCACCAAATGCTGGCCAAACGTAGACCTAAGGAGAGAGAGTCTTTCATATTATATAGAAAAAGATTAAGAGATAGCCTCTGCGGTGTGGTGGCTGAGCAGGTCGGCTCATAGCCCGGAGGCGGCAGGTTCAATTCCCGCGATAGGACAAGTATTTGTGCACAGAAAAAAAAGCGCAAATACTTGTTCTGTGTCTGGGTGTTGTGGGATCATGGTCCTTGTAGTTCCTGGGTCCCTAGACACAGGCAATCCTAGTTAGGGTCCAGGATCTATGTATGTGATCGTTGGGTGTTTATTATTACTATTATTATTATTTTCAATCTTAGATCTAAGTTTTTTTACAATATTTTGATAAAATTAGTACTACAAAAACATAATAAAAAATCTAAACCTAGTGTGCCGCCAGCAGCGGGGCAAGGCCCAAGCTACCGGTGGTTAGGGTTGCAGACTGAGGAACCTCCTGACAATACGTGCCGTGTCAAGGAGTACTGCTTTCTGAATCTGACCCTTGATCCAACCGTCTAACGAGAGCCTCTCGAGGTGTTGGTCGAGGCTCTTCGCTATAAGGCCGTTAGCCAAAACGACTATCTTAACAATGCTTGTTGGGTCAACATTCCACATGGCGGTTACCTCGTGAGCTAAGTCAAGGTACTTATTGAGTTTGTCTCAAGGTACTTACTGAGTTTGTCATTTTATTATTAAGAGATAAAATGAACTATTTTAATGTAAAAATACCTGAACACCCAGACATGCATCTTCAATCTCCTCAGTATCGTTATAAGGAGGCCATCCGTGGTACACGACAGCGCTTCCATCAATCCAGCTGAACTCTTCCCCACTGCTCTTCGTGAGACGGGCTCCGAGCCAATAAACGGAGCCAGCGCTGTAGTCGTTGCTTTGTCTAATTCCAGAGACGATGAAACGTTCCTCTTCGGCAGAATGGACGGAAGACAGGTGCATGTTTAGGCCTTCACAAACCTGAAAAACGGTAACTCATGTCATTATTTCACATTAACAGCCGGAAGATGTCCTGTGATGTGGTAAAACGAAATCTTGGACGCTTATAATAGGGAGCTTGTCATAACCACTATACACGCGTGGCAGACGGCTTGACGATCGCAGAAGATTTTAATGTACCAAAGAGAATACTGTCCTTCTCGGGATATTTCCTTAACGGGCTTTACAGCACCCACGGGAAGAGATGGGATGGTCCTATTCTCACACCGCCGGGACATGGCCAATCTTATTGTTTATTTTACTATCCTCTAAATCTAAATATCAAGGTATTCTCCTAAACCAGTAGAGCACCGATGAAAGTTTAGACTATGCTCGCAGCTTTCTCGTTTACCCACGGAATCTTTATGCGTCTGCAATAAACAGTCCGTATAAAAACGAAAAAATGGTCAAAATGTCAAATGAATATCCAGAAGCATCAGAACAACCGTGGCATCCTCATGTTTTAAAATGAAACTGATGATGCTTAAAACTACCCAGATAGGGTATATATTTGCGTTGGCAAATATTTAATTATAGTATCATTATTTTGTGTGTATAAGTAGGTCTGTAGATTTTCTCAACGTTCTTTATAACCTTCAACAATAGAAGTTCTGAAACCTTAGTCGACTTAAGTTACTTTTCGGAAAAAGGATTAAGGATAAGCGTCGCCTTATTTCTCAGAATTATAATTTAACGGGCAAAGAGAACTGGAGCGAAGTTTTTCTACTTCGACGAGTTGTCTTGGAAGATCTCGTCAAGAATACGCTGTACCTAATACTTTATGAATTATAAATAAGCTTTCGTGTAAGTAATTATTTATCTAGTGTATTGTTTTAACTTACTTTTCAAAGTTGGGTTAAGTTAGAAATTAGTCTGAAACGATGGTGGGCGATGCGATGATTAGAAAATAACATTTTCGCCCACTTCCACATCACAACTTTGTGAACGTTAAAATGATTACAATTAAATTAAAAAATTAAAAAATTGAGTGTGCTTTAGACCAGACGACTGAAGTAAAACGACTGAGCTTTAGTTTAGCTCCATCTATCAGCCGGTATTTTTAACTTTGTTTTTGCTCTGTTTAATGTTAATGTCGCCATTTTGACAGTTGTAAATTGACATTTTACCGAACATAGGTTGGTACCTATGTTGGTACATAATAATACGATTTTTAACTTTGTTATGTTGACAATGGAGGTCTACGTGAACCAATTTCAACTTTCGTTCGCCTCGGATTCACCAGCTTACTCCCTAAGCGAAGCGTACGTAAAAAAGTTTTACTTCAAAATACAAAAGCTTAGGTATATTTTTTCTGTTTAAGTAGTTGCTAACAGTAAATCACGTGGCGAAAACGGATCTAAGACATTTTTAACCCCCGACCATACAATGGTGTGTGTGTCTGCGGCATTGTTGCGCCCAAATGGAAGAACCGATTTAGGTTTTTCTTTTTTGTTAGAAAGGTGACTTGATTTGTGTTTTCTTAGTCATGAATTTTCTTCGTTATCTGTTTAGCAGTTTGAACGTCATGGCTTTTTAAATTTTGATCAAAATTACGTACAAATAAGGCGTAGGTAACCTTTTACTAAAACCAGCAGTTTCCAATCACCTTTACCGAACTCAAACTGCATAACTTCCAAGAACTTCGAGAAGTTGAAGCAACACAAGTACCCACATAATCTACGATACGCGGGTCGAGTAAACATAAGATGCCCGATAAGTTTAGTGCAAAGTAAGTAAATAAATATAAATACATCGACCGTTTGGAGACGTCGTTCGACTATTTACTGGCTCGAGATCGATTCAAATACTAGTAGTTTTGCATTTGTACTACTGCAAGATGCATTTTTCTATCAAAGTCAAAGTCAAAAGATTTATTACAAATAGGCTAATTTTAGCACTTTTACAAGTCAAAATTATATTAGGTACTTAAAATTAAGTTATTTCACTAAGCATATAAAATTACAAAGTGCTTATTGTCAAATAATATATAGCAAGCCCATTACAATATATGAGTTTGAAAAAAAAAGCAGTTCTCTTTCTCACTACTGGTGCAAGCAATCCGGCACAGTGCAGAATTGAAAACTTTGATCCGAAGCTTCGATTACAACTGTAAAGAAGAAGTTACAAGAAACTTTACAGTGATTTATTTTTTTTTCTTCTTTCTACTGCCTTTTACAATGTATATAATTCATTACAGTTGAGATAATGAATATGTTACAAAACCGTGATTATCTTAATAAACATTACAAATAGAAACTGAATTTGTAGATAAGAATAGGCAATAGGCAAAGTACCTAAGATTTCATACCGTTAAGCTTGGGATATTCAGGCCTATATTATATTAGATATTATTATTATATACAGAAATTTTACTCCAGTCGTGTGGTCTAAAACACACTAGTTTTTTACTTTTTACACTTAAGACCAAAATGGCGAAGTTATCAAAAATTTTACAGTTGGACTTAATATAGCAAAATAGACGCCCGGAACAGAAATTTTTTGTGTAAACCTACTAATTTTTATCCCTAATAACCCTAGTGTCCTCCAAATAAGTGGAAAGGTCTACTTACTTGTTTAGCGGTAGCCCAAGAGGCTCTCGGGTATCCGGACACGAGATAGCAGTGTCCATTGAAGAGTACTTGCTTCGGGTCCATGCAAGATTGAGCTGCGGACAAATAGAAACTTTACACAACTTTCCATTTATATATATATTCGCCCGCGTGGCCTACAAGAAACGAAGAAGATTTTTTTATAGATAATTCAACCACCCATTTCTCAGGGATGGAAATTAGAAAAACCCTTTCTTAGTGGATACCTACACTTTACAAAAAACACACTCAAAATTTCAAGCTTCTAGGAACAGTGGTTTAGGCTGTGCATTGATATATAGGTAAGTCAGTCAGGACTTTAAATTTTATATGTATAGATCTATAATAGGATTCTAATGGCCTTCTCGCCTCGGTACGGCGCAAGACTGCTCACGGGGGAGTTTTAGTGGGTTCGAGTCCCACTTCCCTGCCACCATGGGGTGGTGGCAGGGAAGTGCGAGGCCATTTCCCCCTCAAAAAAGGATTCTAATGGTGAAAGTGACATTTGCATTCTATCTGTTAGCCGTAACGGCTTAGATTTGTTGCTTCATTGTAGCCATTTCGTAGCATATAACGTAGCCGACGTTATGTGCTACAAAACGGCTGCGTCGCGGCGTAGTTTTGCTAACGATTGTTATAATATTGTTACGATTCACTATAACTTATCACTTAGAGAAGCGCTTCCATTATCATTTACGCAAAGTTTACACCGAATTGGTCACCTACAGCCTTATTAATAAACGGGTATTAGTCTCGGATTAATTACTTCAGCTTTTGTCCTTTTTTTGTTACTGGAATATTTAGCTGGATCGAAAGCGACAAAAGATGGTGTAACTAGTCTAAAACTAGTTCGTGTTTATTAATAAGGCTGCTAGACATTAGTGATCAAATGAATATGCATTAAATTCTAATATTAAATCTAATATTCTAATTTTATTATTATTTACTATGCATATGTACATTCTAAACCGATGTAATATAAAAACAATATGACAAATGTTTTTTATTTATTTATTTACAATGTAATTTATTTCTGACTGTTTTGAGTGGACTATTTTATATCTTTGTATTATTTCTTTCGTTGTCATTCAATTATAATTTATTAAAATTTAATTGTAATTGTATTTATGTAGTAATTAATGTAATTGGTTTAACCGTACTAATTGAATAAATAAATATTTAATTTACAATAAAATACTGTATTCTAAAATGGTCCATGTGGACCAAATAATGTATTCTAAAATGGTCCATGTAGACCAAATACTGTATTCTAAAATGGTCCATGTGGACAAAATACTGTATTCTATACAGTATTTGGTCCTCCTCGTTTGCTGTTGTAAAAAATAGGTGAGAAAGACAGGTAGGTTTACGAATACGTTACGAAAATATAAAAAAAGTTAAAGTAGTCATTCAAATCAGAGTTTGTGCGAAGCCTCTTTGTTATTTATTTTACGAGACTGAGTGTAATGGAGTGCGAGAGATGAAAAATGTTCAATATATGACGAAACATGTCGTAAGTATGACAAACTTTGCTGTCACAAAGGTCAATGACGCGTGAATTCACCCCATCTCTATGTATTAGTTTTATTAATTCAATTGGAAGAAAGATTCCGCTATATCTTTGATGTCGGTATAAACCTTTGCCCGAAAAGGGTTCAGGTAGATAAGGAAACAGTTTTTTGTAGGTATCCATAAAACATTTTTATCTAATCCTTTTACTTAGATGATTTACGTGTAAAGGAAGAAAAATAAAATGCAATGGATAATATACCACCAGCCCACGATAAAGATAAATATAAGACAACCTTTTCTTACAGAAAGAGAGAAAGAGTGTAGGCCATATATTCACCATACTGGAAAATTGCAAATAAACTCACACATACTTTACTTACAAGTCATTGCTGCACGGTCGAACGGTATTCGAACCTGAGTGCTAAGTCAACGGTCAATGCATGGTAGCTACGCGGTGAGCTGTCGTTTTCATAAACTGTGCTTTCATACACCCACTCATTTCGCCTAGCCAAAACAAACATAAACGGCTTAACCACAAAAGATTTAAACAAGCCTTAAAAAGTGTTTAAGCACTGTTTTGTATTGTTAAACACGCGTTTGACATCTGCCTAAGCCTTGTTTATGTATTTGTGGTAACACGGTAAAACTATAAAAAAAACATGCACTAATGTAAAAAAAAGGTACAGAACATTTTTTAATCTACATATTTACAAATATATTTTTAAAAGAGTATACCTTTATGGCGTGCATTATTATGGAATAGTGTGCATGCATTCTGTTATTAATTTTAATTCTGAATTCTACGTTTAAAGAGTATTTTACAAAAACAAAACATATTTCAATTAAGTTGAGCGCGCATTACGCGGAATGGCCAATAAAGGCGGAAATATTCATTTAGCGAAGTGGCTCCGCGACACGCTGTATGTTACGAGTTACATTATACAGTTTGTTGCAGAAAAAAAATGTTTATTACATATGCAACATGGTGCCGTTCGAAGTTCAAAATTTCAGTAATACTACACCCTGGGGGGTGATCACGGAACTTTGATTGTGATGCAAAAAAATAAATTTCATTCCTAATTTGAAAATGTCCTTAGTAACTATGCCCACGGAGTTTTGGCGGGAAAGCGAAAAAGATTGCGTCACCGCATTGTATTATTTTCCAAAACTTGTGTTATTTTCAGTGTTGGTGCATAAAATTGGTGGCATTCTATTCGTCAAGTGCTGGATTACAGGCGTGAGTGTGGGAAAATGATATAATGATGGTGAAACGTTTCTTTTCCTGTTGTTTCCAAAACTCCATAGAAGCTTTAATTAACGTTGCCACCACTTTACTAGGAGTATGACTTTGACTAGACTATGACTTCGACTGTGACTTGACACATATTTGCGTGAAATATCATTAACTTGATAAATTATCAATTACTTGACACTGGCTAAATACACAAAAGTGTGGAGCCAAAAAAAAAAAATGTGTTAAAACTGTCATTTTCATGCAAATTTCTGTTTTTATAGGTTGTAATCAGTTTCCATTATTCCCTAGCTGGTATTTATTTACTACCTACAATAAAATCTGCGATTACGAAGTCACCTGCCACGCGTGGTGTATTCGGCAAACCCCCATGATGGGCGTCTAAAGTGGTGCTTAGTGGAAGAGGCCTGTGTTTACTGGTCGTCTTCCGGCTAATGTTGTGTGTGTGGGACACGACCATATATAACATTATTCCCCTTACTAATAAACACTGCAAGTTGGTAAGTTCTTAATTCTTCCTTAGAGGAATTACGCTGTATTGTAACGTTATATTTCTATGAATTCTCCTTTAAATTTGCCGCAGTCAAGTATATGTAGGCACACAATCTAAGGAAAACACAAATAGAAACAAACAACTACACACAAACCAAACCATTCATCAATGGAACATTTATAACTTTTTGCAACACAAAACTGCGCCAGCTGTGGCCGAAATTCCACGCAATCGACTTTACCAACTCTATTTCTATTTTTACTGTGAGCTTTTATTTTTCAAATTTAATCGTTGTGTAAATGTTCATAATAGAATGGACACTCACGTGATTCAATATAATCTTTTTTTTTTAATTTATAGGGAGCATACAAGCACACGGCCCACCTGATGGGAAGTGGTCACCGTAGCCTATGGACATCTGTAACACCGGAGGAGGCGTCACCAATGCAAAATCAATAATCAATAAAACAAACTTAGCATAACGTCATTTTCTACCAGACATTGTACGTTTATATGAATTTTAAACGATATAATATGTCATTTCGTAACAGCATTTCATATAAATCAGCGTCTCGAGCTATGAAAAGCAGTCGTTAATTCAAAATAGCTGGCCGAAGCTTCACATTTCTGCCGGCAGAAAAAAACACGCGCGAGCTCGAGTTCCCTCGTTAACTAGTTTCATTCATTCGTTCGTTCGTTCTTTACATTCGTTCATACGGAGCTCGCGGGAGCCGGAATTCCGTAGCAGATGGCAGTTGTTGGTACATCAGGTTGGCGCACCGTATGAATTTAAAAGCGTACTTAGTATTCAGAGGTGTAACATTTCAACAGGCTTTTTAAGATTTTCTACCTCTGGAATATCGTCTTAATGTCTGCTTCTAAATTTGCGGAAACGTGGTGTACGTTCTTAGCGTACTGATAGATTTTAGCGATTTTCTAAGTGACAAGGCTCGTCTTTCTATAGCTTTGATGATGGCACTTAAGTGTGTGCCCTTTATGACACAACTAGTTGCGCCCGGCGGTTTCACTCGCGGATTAAAAGTATTTTAATTATTTGCTCATCCCACGGGAAAATTTCACTTTTCCGGAATAAAATGTAACCTATATATTAATCCAGTCTATAAGCTATCTTGGTACCGGATTTCATCCAAATCCATTCAGCCGTTTGAGCGTGAAAGAGTAACAAACATACACACAAACACACATACAAACTTTCGCCTTTATAATATTAGTGTGATAGTATGATTATAACGCAGTAATTTGAGTGATGCTTAAATATTTTACGTGCGAACTAATGAGGACCTGCTTAAAACGGAGTGGCTAAATGCTCTAAGTTTGCAAGTTAGGACGTCCATAGACAAATTATATTACGGTCTACCTGTCTAATGTGAGACCACGTCATTGCTTAACATCAGTCGAGGTAGTTCTCAATGCTTTAACTATAACTTAAAAAAAACAACGTTATGATATCTATCTAATAAATGTAGTTGTCTTTTCAACTGACTTCAAAAAAGAAGGATGTCCTCAAATCGAAGTAATTTAAAACAAAAAAAATTTTATCACCGCAGAACTTTTGACTGGGTGAAACCATTTTGATGATTTTTTAATGTGAAAACTAGTGCTTTCCTTGTGGTCCCATTTAAATTTGACTTGACCTTGACTTAATTTGAATTTGATTTAACAAATAGTAGTGACTAGTTTTTGAGTTATCCTTGTATAATACGCATTATGTATTTCGATTTCGATTACATTGATGATGTTCTCATTGGGATTGAAGTCCTTTAAAACCCCTTCTAAAGGAATTATTAAGCACTTCATATTAATAAAGAGCTGTATGTCATATAATATTAATAAAGAGCTGTATGTCATATAGTATTAATAAAGAGCTGTATGTCATATAATATTAATAAAGAGCTGTATGTCATATAATATTAATAAAGAGCTGTATGTCATGTAATATTAATAAAGAGCTGTATGTCATGTAATATTAATAAAGAGCTGTATGTCATGTAATATTAATAAAGAGCTGCATGTCATGTAATATTAATAAAGAGCTGTATGTCATGTAATATTAATAAAGAGCTGTATGTCATGTAATAGTATCCACCGATCGACAGCAGCCCTCCGAACCGAGGTGCTTCACCGAGCCCTCCGAAGGTAACTTCATTACCGGACCCTCGTCCGCGCCGCTCACATGTCGTTAGCCTCTACCAATAAATCTTGTATTCTTGTATCTACGCAGTTTCCGTCAACGGTGCAAAATTGAAACTATGTCAAGTTTAAGAATAAGAAGGACTTAAAACTATTGTGCAAGGATCATACATTAAATGTGTAATCGTCAGTTTTGTTATTAAACTTGAACTTTGGAAGATATGTAAGACTTTGTGAATGAACAAAGGCGTCACGTCATTCGTTTGGGTTATTCCTTTTCTCCCCACCAGCTTTGTCTCACCAGTGGGGAAAAAGTGAAAAATTAAAAACGTATAGTTTATCGTCCATTACATATATAAAAAAAAATATAAAAAATTATTATTTAATTAATTTTATTTACCATATCGTAATATATTGTTAAATTAATTCCCTCTGGCCAAATCATCTAGAACTCTACTAAACTATAAATCACCTTGTTCACTTTTCGTATTTACGTCTATGAAAATAACCTGGTATCCCTAAATTAGTAGTTTTTAACTAGCAACACACTTCTTTTGGTGTCGTTTTCCGCCATTCGTCGAAGGCGGTTCGGTTTTGTCGTAAAATATAATTTTCGTGCTTTACTAGCAATTTGTCGAGGGCTAAGCCCTACTTGTCGTTATTGTTAAACCAACTAGTAAAATATCGCGTGTGCGACCACCCGCACCCATCCAAGGCTGTGCAAAACCCAAATCATCGCCCGGCGCAGGCGCCATACTGGTCAGGTAACCCAAGCTCATTCGGAGGTAAGCTAGCGAACCAAAGTTTAGTGGAAGGTACCGAAACACCAGCCCAAATCCACCTAAACGAATATCCTGGTGAGTTGCACAGATCCTAACTTTTCTCGTTTTCGTTTCCCCATTTCATTTGAATACAGTCCACTTATATCGCAACCTTTTTTCGAAAATAACAGCTTAATAATAACATTTTTTTGGTCCTTCAGCCGTATCTGTTGTAGTAGTGACCTATTTTCGTATTAATAGTGTTATTTAATCGAATTTTGTAAAAATTTGCATATATATTAAATACCCTTCACTTATTTTGTTAGCTTAAAAAATATCTACCGTCGGATGATTTATATTGAAAGTTGGTAGTAAATAGTAGAATTTAATTTAATTTGTTTGGTTGGTTGGCAAGTGTCAAAGTGATCGTCATATTTAGTTGTCAAAGTTGTTGAAAGTCAAAAGTCACAATGACAGAACTGTCAGAATCATCGAAAGTTTGTGAAGAAGTTTCGGCTGATCCTAACCTTATTGCGCGTGATTATGCTATCATGCGATTGGATATGATTGACTATGATCAAGGCTTGGATTTGGCGGGCTATACGGAACGGGATTTAAATGAAATAGCGGCAGAGTTTCATGCGGCTCAGCGAAATGTTATGTCGTCGTTACCGTCCAGCCATGCACGTAAAACAGAAGTGTCGGTCATCATCAAGTTTGAGAAAAAGTTTCGTGAAATCAAAAAGCGTTTATCATTGTGTAATGTGTCCGCGAATAACAATAATAAGGCTGTGAGTTCGTCGTCTCCTGTTTCAGCGAAATTACCGAAGTTATTGTTGAAAACTTTTGATGGTAAAGTAGAAAATTGGATTTGCTTTATTCAACTATTTGACTCCTTGGTTCACAAGAGGGATATGTCGAATGTGGAGAAGCTCCACTATTTATTGTCGAGTGTCGAAGGTAACGCCTATAATTTGATAAAAAACTTTCCCTTAACTGATGATAGTTATTTAGATGCATACAATACCTTGAACAAATATTATAACAGGAAGAGGCAGATTGCATTCACCTACTATGATAAACTTTTGAGTTGTGAGTCTATCAAAGCTAAATCTAGTATAGAATTAGAGCGTGTTCACCGTACCTTTGCAGAAAACTTAGCAATTTTAGATAAATATCAGTTACCTGATAGAAATTTCATGCTGTTTCATTTACTATGGTCAAAGTTAGATAAGTTTACACGTGAAGCTTTTCAGTTAGAATTTAATTCAGATGATATACCTAAGTTTGAACAATTGCAAAGTTTTCTTGAAAAACATTATCGTGCCTTGGATATTTCAAATATCAAACCTAGTAATAGTAGTAGGATGACTAGCAATAATATTAGAAAGGGAAAGTCCTCATCTTTTGTTGTGGCAGCTACCAATAATTGTTTGTGTTGTACTGGACAACATAGACTTGACTCTTGTGACAAGTTTTTAAAATTATCAACTCAAAATCGGTTTGACTTTGTAAAAGAAAAGAAGCTTTGTCTGTTGTGTTTCTCGGCTTCACATTTAGTAAGAAATTGTCGTTCGGGTTATAAGTGTAACCAATGCCAATATTCTCATCATAGCTTGCTACATTTTGAACGGAAGACTTGCAACAGTAGTTCTGCTGATGATACCAAGAACCAAAATACAGTTTTAACATCAACAACAAAGAGTGACAATGTTTTGTTTGCAACTGCTAAAGTTTTGGTTAGGGACTGCCATGGTCAATTCAAACCTGCTAGGGTCTTACTGGACTGCGCAAGTGCTAGTAACTTTGTGTCGGAATCTTGTGCCCGGTCTCTAGGGTTGCCAATTACTAAAAGTCATCACTCGGTTAATGGTATTGGAAATGTTGTAGCAAACACACTGGGGTCATTGTCCTGTAATATTAAGTCAATGAATAGAAATTTTAGTTTGGATTTGGAAGCTTTTGTGCTACCATCAATTTGTTCGGATCAACCCACACAACAGATAGAGCCAGCATCATGGTCTCATCTTATTGGATTGACACTTGCTGATCCTGAGTTTAAGGACCCAGGACCTATTGATATGCTTTTAAATGCAGATGTTTACTCGTCGGCGTTGCTACCTGGCTTGAAAAGGGGTAAACCAGGGCAGCCTAACGCACTCAATACCAACTTTGGTTGGATTTTGTTGGGTGGTTGTGACTCTAGATATCACACCACCAATTTTCGTTGTCGTAACCCCCAAAATAAAATTTGCTTTTTCGTGTCGAACTTGTCGTTGGATGACTCTCTCAAGAGATTTTGGGAAGTAGAGCAAGTTGGACCACAACCTAAAGTTTTGTCGAAGGAGGACCAACTGTGTGAGGATTACTTCACCCATCATCATTGTCGTACGGATGAAGGAAGATTTGTCGTTCCTTTACCTTTTATCGATCCCTTGAATAAACCGAATTTTGTAGAGTCTCGTGCTACTGCATTAAAAAGATTTTCATCAATTGAGAAGAAACTTCAATTGAACCCAGAATACAAAAGGGCTTATGTCTCGTTCATGAAGGACTATGAAGACTCCGGTCATATGGAAAAGGTAGAGCCACCTGTTGTCGATGATGGCCCCTTCTACTATATTCCTCACCACGGAGTATTACGTCCGGAAAGTAAAAGCACGCCCTTACGCGTAGTTTTCGATGCGAGTTGCAGCGATCGTCAGCATCGTTCGCTAAATGATACCTTGTTGTCGGGACCAAAACTCCAAACAAATATTTTCGACTTGTTGATCCGCTTTCGCTGGCACGCAATCGTATTCACGGGCGATGTGAAGCAGATGTATCGGCAAATATTGGTGCCAGAGTCTGACGCTGATTACCAGCGCATTGTGTGGAGGCCGTCTACTGATGAGCCTGTACAAGATTATAGGCTTCGTACCGTCACTTATGGAGTTTCATCAGCACCCTATCAAGCTCTCCGCACCATTGCTCAATTGGCTGAAGAGACTCGCACTGACCATCCTCTTGGCTCTGCGGTACTAAGTAGAGATATTTTCGTTGATGATGTCGTCAGTGGAGCTGACTCTATCAGTCAGGCTCTAGAGCTGAGATTGCAACTCACTAAAATTTTGTCGTCCGGTGGTTTTGATCTCCGGAAATGGACATCAAATCATAGAGATTTTTTCGTTGACCTTCCCTCTACCGATTTGTATTCTGAGGATTTCAAACGTTTCGAGGACGTTTCTGATGTTTCGCTAAAGATTCTCGGACTCTTGTGGTTTTCGCATTCGGATTGTTTTCGATTCAAGGTGGTCGTAGAAAATCGTAGATGCACCAAGCGCACATTACTCTCGGAGCTCTCCCGCGTTTACGACCCGCTCGGTTTTCTTGGACCAATTACCTTCTACTTGAAGTATTTGGTACAGCTTTTGTGGATTTCAGGCGTCTCGTGGGATGATGATGCACCTGAATTTATTGTTTCAGAATGGATGCGATTCAAATCACAGTTGTCGTCGTTGTCATCTATATCCATACCACGTCGTATGGTGTCGTCATTTGTCATTTTACAAGTCCACGGATTCAGTGATGCGTCTGAACGTGGGTTCTGTGCCGTGACTTACGTGCGTGTTGTCGATGCAGAAGGTTCTTGTTCTGTATACTTTTGTTCCGCACGTTGTCGACTTGCACCTCTTCGTAAGCTATCGATACCCAGACTGGAACTCCAGGCTGCAGTTTTATTGTCTGACCTGATGACTGCTATCGTAGAAGCGCTCAGCCCGTTTCACGCAGTTCAAAATATCATCGCGTGGTCTGACTCTACAGTCGCCTTGTCGTGGATCAAGTCTTGTCCATCCAAATGGAAGACTTATGTGGCCAATAGAGTCAGCCACATCCAGGAAAGAATTGCGCCTGAGTTCTGGAGGCATGTGGGTACCTCGGACAATCCGTCAGATTGTGGTTCCCGAGGAACTCTACCTATCGATTTGGTAGAGCATGCACTTTGGTGGAATGGCCCAACCTGGCTGTCGAAGCCTGAGGTTGAGTGGCCTACTTCGTCTTTCGCTACAAATTCTAGTGGTGTAGAGGAAGAGCAGAAGATTTATACTCTCGTTGCTTCGCTGGAAGTTGATATAGTCGACCAACTTTTGAATAAGTTTTCGTCGCTCTCGACAGTCAAACGTGTGCTTGCGCGTGTTTTTCGATTTCTGCAGAACTCGAGACCTAATCTCAATCCCAAACATGTCGGTGCTTTGACGCCTTCTGAAATCAAAAGGTCATTGATGTTTTTGATAAAACATGCTCAGCAAAGCGCATTTTCGATTGAGATAGAGAAACTTAGGGCTGGATTTCCAAACTCTCTTCCCAAGAGTTTGCGAAAATTATCGCCGTTTCTTGATACCGCGGGTCTTTTGAGGGTGGGCGGTCGCTTAGCTCACGCAGATATAGATTTTGAAACAAAACACGCTTTACTTTTACCTCGTGACCATCGACTTACATTTTTAATTATCGACGACTATCATCAATCTTTCATGCACCCTGGTGCTCAAACTCTGCAAAATCTTCTTGCTCAAACGTTTTGGATTTTATCGCCCAAGCGAGCTATTCGTGCGGTCATTTCAAAATGTTTGAAATGTTTTCGAGTCAACCCTAAACCCGCTCCGGCTCCGCTTATGGGAAATTTGCCTTCATATCGCGTCAACCAAATCAAACCTTTCTCTACCGTATGTATCGACTACGGTGGACCTTTCGACATAGCTCTCGGTCGTGGACGCGGAGTTAGAACATTTAAAGGCTACATTTGCGTTTTCGTGTGCACAAGCACAAAGGCTATTCATTTGGAATTGGCTTCGGAATTGTCAACGGAGGCATTTCTTGCTGCACTAAAGCGATTTATTGCGCGCCGTGGTCGTTGTAGCAAAATTATTTCGGACCAAGGCAGAAACTTTGTAGGTGCGAGTAATTATTTGGGAACTTTGATGAAAGATTCCGCTGAGTCGCAAGAAATAGAGTTTTCGTTTAGTCCTCCCGGAGGTCCACATTTCAATGGCCTAGCAGAAGCGGGTATAAAATCGGTTAAAACTCATCTCGCGAGAGTCGTTGGAACTCAGAGACTCACTTTCGAAGAATTTTATACTGTACTCGCACAAATCGAAGCCTTGTTAAACTCTCGACCACTGACACCCCTCAGCTCTGATGCAAATGATTTTTCGGCGCTCACTCCTGGACATTTTCTGACGCTAGAGCCTTTGTCCATTCTTCCGGAAGAACAACTTGTTGATTTAAATATTAGTACTCTACATCGTTGGAAGCTACTTCAGAAAATGCACCAAGACTTTTGGCGCAGATGGCATCATGAATACATCCATACTCTACAGCAACGGCTGCGCTGGAATAAGATTCGCGGAGATACAGCTGTCGGTACTCTCGTTCTCATTGTAAATGAACAATGCCATCCGATGCAGTGGAAAATGGGTCGTATAGTTGCCCTGCACAGAGGAGCTGATGGAGTTTGTCGTGTCGCAACGGTTCGAACTGCGACAAGTGAGTATAAAAGACCGCTTGTCAAACTTTGTCCCCTGCCAACCTTTAACTAATTTGCTATTTCTTCCACTTTTTGTTTTGTAACTTTGTCGTTTTTAAATATTTATCGTTTAGTTATTCAGTAAATCTCCCTATTTCGCGTAAATGTGACCATTTAGGTGGGCGGAATGTTCACTTTTCGTATTTACGTCTATGAAAATAACCTGGTATCCCTAAATTAGTAGTTTTTAACTAGCAACACACTTCTTTTGGTGTCGTTTTCCGCCATTCGTCGAAGGCGGTTCGGTTTTGTCGTAAAATATAATTTTCGTGGGAAAAAGGACCTAAGACCTTCTTAATAACAGATTTTCAGTGGGAACAAGCCGCCGAGTAAAGCGATGGATGTAGTATGTCCTTGTACGGAGTTAACCCCTAATAAGCCGAGCTGGCTGGGGATTCGGCGTACTTCTAAAGGGATTATTATGCACGAATCCTGCATTATTAAAGGGATAATTTGGCATTAAGCGAGCTATGATAACATCGTAATGAAATGTCAAAATAGAGTTTTATGTTCGGGTAGGTAGATAAAAGATGTGAAATATGGAACGGTTAAATAATTATAAAACGTTTTGTTGGTTAAAAGCGGAGATACGATTAAATTCTGTTTTCATTGTAAACGTGCTCTTGCGATATTTCCTTGGTTTATGACTTGGGTTATGTTTATTTTGAAAATACATAAGTTGAGCGCGAAAAATGACTTAAATATGGTCGGACCGGTGAATATTGTCTGTGGGGTGATCACCAACTTTGATTGCGAAGTAACAGGAGGAGTTTTGGCGGGAACACGAAAAAGATTGCGTCACCGCATTTTATTATTTTCCAAAACTTGTGTTATTTTCAGTGTTAGTGCATAAAATTGGTGGCATTATATTAGTTAAGTGCTGGATTATAGGCATTATGAGTGTGAGAAAATGGTATAATGATGGTGAAACGTTTCTTTTCGTGTTGTTTCCAAAACTCCATAGAAGCTTCTGGTAAAGTTGCCACCGCTTTATTAGGAGTATGACTTGACTAGACTAGACTAAATTATGACTTAACTTGATGACTTGGACTGTGACTTGACACATAATATCATTGCCATACCTTTTAACTTGAAAAATATCAATTATTTGACACTGGCTAAATACACAAAAGTGTGGAGCCAAATCAAGAAAAAAAAGTAACAGGAGAAATTTCATTCCTAATTTGAAATTGGAACTGGAAAAAATTTGGAACTGTCAAATCGACACAAATTTATATTTCTATCGGTTACAATCCATCCAAAAGTTCCATGATCGGCTAGCTAATTTGCCTAATTGTACATAATATTTTTCCGCCAACATTTGTCTGTATTGTTAAGAAAACATCTTATTATTTAATACTAGAGTAGAAGCCCCACCCTTTCATCAGCAATATATCCGTATTTTTCTGGAAAAAATCACGTTAGTTTGACTTCGGTAGGATTATTAGATCTGCAAAATTTCATGTAAATCAGGGAGGTGATCACGAAACTTTGATTGCAATGCAACAGGAGAAATTTACAAACTATGCACATAAAACTATCTTGGTACTGAATTTCATCCAAATCCATTCGGCCGTTTGAGCGTGAAGGAGTAACAAACATACACACATACACACAAACACGCACGTGGCACGCTCATAATGCTCCAACGGCAAGGGCTGTAGCTGTTATCAACCGCTTCTTAAGCAAAGTCCATGACGCTGACATACATACGGACCCCATTAGTCGGCTTTATAAATATATATTGCTTAGTCCATATAAGAACTTAGTATAACAATATGAATGTTTTGGCGTAGCTGTAAGTTCACAGTGTAGTTAACAAATAAATAAATACAAACATACAAACTATCGCCTTTATAATATTAGTGTGATCTGTGTTTGTGGTTAAAAGATAAGTTTAATTTACGTACTACCTACGCAACTCACTCCTAGGAAAGTGAAACTTTGCGTTCTGGGTTTGGCAGACCTACATAGCTGGGAGCTTCAAATCCATCGGATTCAAACCCTACTCAATCAGGGACCGTCTAGACATCTGACTGCAACAGACTACCAAAACGTATCACAAAGTATCTAACCTTTTCTTGTTCACTCCACCGTAGATTAAAGTGATTGCTTTATCTGTGAAGTCTTTTTTCGTTTGTTTTTGTGCCTTCAGTATGAACGGAGCCTCTTATATTTATTACATGAACTAGCTGACCCAACCCGGTTTCGGACGGTTTTACGCCCTGATCCTATCGAAAGGCAGAGAGGGTATAGACGATGTGGTTACGAAGGTAAGGTAAAGGGAAATGAAAGAAAATAATAAATTAATATTACGAGGCGCCCGTACGTCAGTCGAAGTTATCGCGAACTGTTGTTGTTTTAAAGCTGACGTACGGACGCCAAGCTTTATTTAAAAGAATATATAAAAAGGTAGGTCTCACTTTTCCCGAAGGTCTGTAGTCAACTCTTCCCGTAAGTTTTTTATGGTGAGTGCGTCCTTACTTGAGAGCAATGTGTAGTTTTAGCCCTGATTTAGCTTACTGGGCTAAATCTGTGCAATCTGTAAAATCTATCAGCCTTATTAATAAACGGGTATTAGTCTTGGATTAGTTACTTCAGCTTTTGTACTTTTTTTACTACTGGAATATTTAGCTGGATCGAAAAAGACAAAAGATGGTGTAACTAGTCTAAAGCTAGTTCGTGTTTATTAATAAGGCTGTGTGTGATTATTTTTTTGGGGCGAACTCATTTTTTACGTGATAGTAGGACTTTTCTGCAAAGTTTTGGTAACTACCACCGTTTCGCCAGTTAGTCTGCCGCCAAATGGTAGTGTGCAAGCACTTCTGAGTTTCGGTTTGAAGGGCACTGTAGCTAGTGAAATTACGAGGTAAATAAGAATTTATATAATTAAAAAATTGTAAATGATAATTTGTGTTGATATCTCAGGATGATGTACGCGAAACTATATTTTAGATTTCCGAGTGGCACTGCGACTGATATGGGTAGCCGTGTCGCTTAACATCAGGTGAACGACTAGCTCGTCATGTCATTTATAGTCATGTCACATTTAGTTTCTCTCGTTTTTTCGTATGATTTGTTTTGTAGGAGTGCATTTGTAAGAATGTAATGTTGTGTGATGTCTAGAATAAACGTATTTACTTTAGATCTTTCTTCTTTCATTAATTAATATAGATAATAGCAATAAAGACAGTAGAAAGAAGACAAAAAAAAAAAAATACATCACTGTAAAGTTTCTTGTAGCTTCTTCTTTACAGTTGTAATCGAAGCTTCGGATCAAAGTTTTCAATTCTGCATTGTGCCGGATTGCTTGCACCAGTAGTGAGAAAGAGAACTGCTTTTTTTTCAAACTCATATATTGTAATGGGCTTGCTATATTATTTGACAATAAGCACTTTGTAATTTTATATGCTTAGTGAAATAACTTAATTTTAAGTACCTAGTATAATTTTGACTTGTAAAAGTGCTAAAATTAGCCTATTTGCAATAAATCTTTTGACTTTTTTGACTTTGACTTTAAAGCATGAATGAAATCAACGAGTTCGGAGTATTATTAATAATAAAATAATAATAATAACGAATAACGATCATATACATAGATCCTAGACCCTAATTAAACTAGGATTCTCTGTGTCTAGGGACCCATGAACTACGAGGACCGTGGTCCCACAACACCCAGACATAAACAATGCTATTGTTGCCATGTCGTTTTCACTTAGTTGAAACCAGAGCATGACCGAACTTAAAACAAAGAACAATAAAAAGTTTAATAAAACGAAGTGCCTAGGAGAATCCATTATAGAAAAGTCATTAGCGACCAAGCTGCCATCTAAAGTCGCCAGCTAATTATACTTGTCTCGTGACAAAAGTTTGCAATACCTCTGTACTTCATAAACCACGTAGTTTAAATAGGTAAGTTCAGCAGAGAGACGCAACGGAAATTGCACCCTAGATTTAAAACGATAAACTTGATTATTGTATCACGCTGGAAAGACAGGTTTACAGATAGAAGAACACGAACACTAGAAACGTTCTTGATTGTAAACTTAAAACAATTGAATGGTAATTTTTGGGGATTATAAAATATCCCTGCATTTTCATCAGCAAAACACTCAGTAGGGCAATCCACACTAACATAACGATCACCACATTAAGGTCCGTATTACAAAACGATGCTCAGTCATCGATCGGTGCTCAAGCAGAGATTTCATTAATAAACAGAACGATGCTCAGTCATCGATCGGTGCTCAAGCAGAGATTTCATTCATAAACAGAACTATGCTCAGTTATCGATCGGTGCTCAAGCAGAGATTTCATTCATAAACAGAAAGATGCTCAGTCATCGATCGGTGCTCAAGCAGAGATTTAATTCACTAATTGATCACTGTATGAATGAAATCTCTGCTTGAGCACCGATCGATGACTGAGCATCCTTCGTAATAGGGACCTAAAACAGGGTTCCAAGCGCAGCAACCGTCGCGGTAGCCTCTTGTACTTCCGACACCATAAAACGAATTATGACAAAACAATGCTTACCTTTGAAGGAGCGCAACTTTATAATAAAATACCCTCACATCCTTCATATAACGTATTCGAAAAGCAATTGACTCAATTCTTTATGAGGGATCAGTTACCGAAGTACACGTTTTACATATAGTCTTGTTGAAATATAATTTTTTTAATTAATTTTTTTTTTTTTTATTATTAATTTGAATTGAAGTATTTATGTTACGATACTTACATTATTTAACGTGACGACGAGTGTAGGTACATTCAATTGGTATATGTATATTTAATAAACGTCATAATATATCTGGACATCTAGCACAGTGCCATCTAGCCCCAAATTACGCAAAGCTCTTATTATGAGAACCAGATAACTGATACAATACTTATACATACATATGTACTTTTTTTGGTGAATACATACATACATAGAATTTAATACAAAAGCACATAACAAACATTAATATTCATCACACAAATGTTTTCTCCCGGTTGGGAATTGAACCCACAATCTAGAGTCTAGAAGGAAGAGCTATTCCAGCTGAGCTACGAGGCTATCTAAAGTACATGTACACCTAACTCAGCTCTAGGCCATGATATGTTAACCTTATGAACAATAAACAAACAATATCGCCATTATATTTCCCTAACAAAGCCATATCGGAAGTTGTTAAAGGCTATAAATGATTAGCCCGATATAAAACAACTGTAAAAGTTTTGCCTGAACTACAGATTACGAGGAAAACAATTGACTAGCGAACCACTGACTAGAGAAAAACAATTGACTGAGTAAGAGCATTACTAGAAAAGGAAGGTTTAGTCCGAGGGTCGTCATAGCGGAAGTGTTGGAGTCGGACATACCCGCGGGCCCGTGCTCTTCAGTATCCATGAAGATTTCTCCCCACTCTCAAAAAAAAAAAAACATTGACTACCGAACCACAGACGAGAAAAACAATTGACTGAGTAGGAGCATTAGTAGGAAAAGAAGGTTTAGTCTTTGGGTCGTCATGGCGGAAGTGTTAGAGTCGGACATACCCGCGGAGCCCGTGCTCTGCGGGATAAATAAAGATTCCTCACCACACTAAAAAAAAAAAAACAATTGACTACCAAATCACAGACTAAAGAAGAACAATTGACTATCTCGAACTTACTTCGCCTTTTTATTGTTTTTATTGTTGCTTCGCAGGCCTTTTAGGCTATTTAGATTTTTCCAAAACAAACTGGTCTATTTACATTAGGTTGTTTGCATTGATGATACACTCTGCTCGGTTATGAGCTTGCGGTCTTTAGAGATGGGGACTATCTCTCGGCGAGCGGCATGGTTCCGGTCGTGGTTCAGTTACTGCACTGATCTGTGACCTGCCGGTTTTCTGGCATTCAGGTAGACTTCAAAGATGTCAGACCCGAAAATGAGGCCTGTGAAAATATCTCGCAAAAGGTAAAAAAAAAAATTAAAAAATTAATAATAATTAATAATTAAAAACATTTGCTTGTAACTTATCTTACTAATATTGTAATCGCGAAAGATTGTATGTGTTTGTTACTCTTTCACGTAACAACTACTGAATTGATTTTAATGAAACTAGGAATGCAGATAGCTTATACGCTGGATTAACATAGGTATAGGATACTTTTTATCCACGGACAAAACCGCGGGGCGCAACAAGTATTCTGTGGTTTATATAATATCCTCGTGTAGCTTTGAAATAGGAGAACAAACTATAATTGTGAAATTTAACGTAAACTTACGCTCTTCTTAATTTCTCAAGGTACATAACAACAAGTAAAAAATAAAAACGAGTGTGCTTCATACTACACAACTGAAGTAAAACTTCTTTAGTTTAACTCCATATATCAGCTGGTATAACTTTGCTTTTACTTTGTTTAATGTTAATGTTGCCATCGTAAATGGTAATTTTACCGAACATACCAACATAATAATACACATTTTAACTTTATTATGTTGGTAATGGAGATTTACGTAATGCAATTTTCGTTCGTCCCGCATTCACCAGTTTCCCTAAGTCAAGCGTGCGTAAAGAAGTTTTACTTCAAATATAAAACTGAAATACTGGTCCACTCAATTGTGTTACCTCGACCGATGTCCCAGCTTTAAAACCCCGGTCTGATGGTTCCGGCTCGGTCGCGTGCGCGCAACGAATCGGAACGGATGCCGGGGAAAGTTGGGAATTGAAAAACGAGACGGGGCTCGGTATTTTTTGTTTGCGCTAGTTGGGGGCTCGGAACGTCCGTGTAATTTTCAATGCTGAGCTCTGAATGAATGAAGGTGGTGAGTTCCGCGACTAGCGAAGCTATTTCTTTTGTTCACTTACACAATTTGTTGATTAGTATTAAGTACTCCATTGTACATGAGTACTTACGTTTAATACTTAAATCTATCCATGTATATAAAATTCAAAGTCCTGACTGACTGACTGACTTATATAAGAACGCAGAGCGTGTGTTGGCCGTTGAGTGTGTTTGAAGGGTTGTTCTTTGTAAAGTGTAGGTATCCACTAAGAAAGGGTTTTTCTAAATTACATACCTAAGAGGGTGAAATGAGTGGTTGAATTATCTATGAAAATTGTTTTTCTTCGTTTCCTATAGGTCACGCGAGCGAAGCCGCGGGCAGAAGCTAGTTAAATATAGAGGAATGTGGTCAAACGCAAGCATAATAGTATTAAAAATAATATAAAAAGACAATATTTATAAAAGTAAAACCGCGACAGCGTATCAGAAAAATTCTATTAATTTATTATCCCGCAATTTCACTCGAGTGTTCCTTCATACAATGTTTAATGCTACATGGACATCCGTGGTGTGGTAGTTGAGCAGGTCGGCTCATAACCCGGAGGCGGTGTGTTCGATTCCCGCAGCAGGACAAGTATTTGTTCACAGAAAAAAAAGCGCAAATACTTGTTCTGTGTCTGGGTGTTGAGGGACAATGGTCCTCGTAGTTCCTGGGTCCCTAGACACAGGGAATCCTAGTTAGGGTCCAGGATCTATGTGACCGTTGGGCGTTATTATTATTGACTTCCTTAGAGGTTCAATTTTCAAAAATCATTATTTATATACTAGGGGTAAGTATATAAGTAATGATTTTTGCCATAAAAGAAGGACAACCTTCAAACACCAAAACTCTACGTCCAATGGTTTGGGCTATACGTTGTCTACTAGTCAGTTACTCAGGGCGATTTCTTTAGCCTTTTATTTATGCCATTGATTGATTGATTGAAGAAACGATGCATCATCCTATCCATCACTTATCAATAGAACTAGCAAGCACTCTGCGTGTCAAAGCTATCGACTGGCAGGCGTTTGAAAAATCACCTATGATGGTTAGAAAGGACAGTAGTATGCTGTATTTGTAGAGGTAGATTATATTCCCGTGTGGAAAATGCAAATAGGCAGATGCATTATGTGCTAATAAAACAAAAAGTATGAAAATGAAATTGGTATACACGGTGGAATTTAATTCACTCTTTTCCTTAAATGTATGTGCTCAGACCATGCTATAGAATATTCGTACAAGGTCCAATTACAAAAAATATTTTGTTTTAGTATTTAGTGCCTCTTAAAATATATACTATATTTTATATGGATATTCACGCTGTTAACACTCGCTCTAAATTCCTGAACCAGTTATACATCCCCAAACACAAGACCGCAGGATTTAAAGGTTGCTTCAAATACAGTGCCTCCAAAATTTGGAATAATATTCCGCCTCCTAGCAGGAAGAGAATGAGTCCCAGTGCATTTAAAATTCGATACAAAAATTTGCTTTTGGAGCACTACAAAAATCTGTTTGAAACAACCTTTAGATTCAAATAAATTATATTCATAGCATTCTCCACACATATACCTACGAATCATTCACAAAAGGCACTCTTTAACACACACACACACACACACACACACACACACACACACACACACACACACACACACACACACACATGCACACATACACAAACACTCACATATACACAAGCATACACACACATACACACACACTAGCACACATACTTCCTCACGCAACCTATTATTGGTACATCACACCACCAGTCCATATGAGCATTGGAATGGAACTCGTTAGTGTTTTTTTTTTTCTCTTTACATTAACATTAATCTAATATATAATATTAACTTACTATTCTTAAATTATAATTAGAAAAATACTGCCCGATTGTTAATTTTGAAAAATTTTACTGTTCTTTTACTCAATTTTTATTGCTTTTTTTTTTGCTTTATTGTCCCTAATTTAGTTTATTTTATTTTTTGTAAGCTGTAATATAATATAATAAAACAAGTGACCCAAGTTATGACCTTTGTTCGAGAACTGGGTTATGCTGAAAACCAGCCCTGCGTAGAACATTTCTACGCAGCATAGTGCTGAGCATACTCCTGTTGCCAATTAATTATATTATGTTAGATGTAATATTATTTGTGTGTACCCAGTTTGTTTTACTTTTTTTTGGCAATAAACAATTTTTATTTTTATTTTTTTATTTTTTAAAATAACTGCATGACAGCCGAAATGTCTATTTAACGGTAGCACACAGCGCAGGCATCAGCTGAGTGCTTTGTAAATGTTTCGTAGGCAATAAAACACCTGCTTCTTTCTTGCTGCTTGTTCAATGTCACAAGGCTTTTCTTTAGAATTTAAATTTGATAATACCTAGATTTAAGTTTTATTTCATAAGTACTTTTTTATTTAGTTATATGGGAGCATTCTATACTATGGACTGAATACGTGCATTAAAGGAAAAGAACGAATTAAATTCCACCTTGTATATAAATAACTATTGTAGGACGCCATAGTTGGCATAAACTGTGAGAGTAGCACTCAGGACGATCCTGAATCGACACGGGTATTAACAAATGTATTCAACTCGGCATGGAAACATGGGCAAACACACCTTCAAAATAGAGCCGAATACCAGTCTCGGGAGCATGTCGTTGGTAAAGCTTATGTCCAACAATGGACTATTGTAAAAAGTACTCACAATCAGCAACAATAACCTTCGCCCGGTACCCCGCGAAGTGCCTCGAGTGATCCGCTTTGAATCGTATCCTGAGCACGTTGCCTCGGCTCTGGTAACGCAGTAGCTTCAGTTTGCCGCCCCAATCGCCGCACAGCCTTTTAGCATGACCGTCGTGGACTTCGCGGGACCAGCCCGCGCTCACTGAGTCAGACTCTGGTAGAAGCTTCTCTGTGTCTTCCCACACCTGTTAAATACAAAGCCTTTATGTATAGAAAGACAGAAAAAGAGTTAATTGAACACATTTTAAATGGTAACTTTTTTTTATAAAATAGGTACCTACTTTATAAACTAAAAAGTGTCAAAACCGCATTAAATAGGTATGGCGCCATGCTACACCTAGGCAGCAGCAATAGCTTCAAAGAAAGAAGTAAGTTAACCACTATGACGCAGCAAATATAAACACCACAACGTCTTAAAAAATTACTCCCTTTGTGTCCACGTTATGAAACGAAGCTGCAGCAATGGTATTCGGATAATGATCTGTTCTAAAAATAATTCTGAAGATTTTTTTTCTCGTATGTTGGTGTAGATAATATAATCTTATTGTTTCATTTATTAATATAAGTATAATATTTTATAATCGTTAATACCAAACTATACTAGACCTAAAAAACTAAACCATGAATAATAATACATTAATAATATATTAAGAAAAACTGAAGATCAACTTCAATTAGGGTAGATTGTTATTTAAAATAATCAGTGTGATTTATTTCAATTCTAACACGTGAGTATAATTAGGTTCCCTATGAAAAACTTCTTCCTTACCCTATTAAGAAAGAGATTTTGCATTGGGAACCAAAAAATAAGGAAGGGTATAAGAACTATTTTCATAAAGAAAAGACTAAATAGACAAATGAGGCGAAAATTTCTTACCGAGGCACAGCCCTGGCATCTAGGGACAGCCTAACACGTAAAAAACTCTCTCTAGAGTTCGAGCTTAGCACACGAATTTTCAGATAACCCTATTCGATTGTGTAACACGTACTTATGCCAAGCCTTTCATGGTAACGAGTTGTGTTGCTACCTTTCGTACGTGTAAAGCTACGTATTCACTAGAGAATGGGTATTGTGGGCGGGACACGTGTCGACATAGACAATACCATACAGTGTGACAATAGTTTGCGTTTGCCAGCCAATATTATGACTCAAACGTAAGCTCAAGCTAGTACTTATTGGTAGACGCACGCCAATCTGGTTATCTAAATAAATAGGAGACAATTTTATATGATTAGTTGAATGAAGATGCATTTGATTAGGACCATGGTACGCGTTTTTTTTTTTGTATGTTAACGAATGACGTGACGAGCTAGCCGTTCGCCTGATGTTAAACGACACGGCTGCCCATACCAGCTGCAGTGTCACTCGGAACTCTAAAGTATAGAGGTTCGCGTGACACTGCACTGCGCACGTCATCCAGAGACATCAGCACAATCTAGTAATAAGATTACTAATTCAATTCAATTCAATTCATTTATTTATAAGAAATATCTTACATGTCAATTGTCATTATCTAGATACATCAATGTCTTTATTATTTAAATTTTAGCTATTATATAACAATAATTATTTTTATTATATTATTATAGTTATTTGGTATATAATATGTTAATATAATAAATGCACATCACCAATAAAAATGTGGTTCAATGTTTTACTTTATCAGCAAAATACTCGTCTACACTGTAATATGCTTTGGCGAGCAGCAGCGTCTTCAAGTTGGCGTGAAACGAGCTCAAGCTCGGAGCACTCGTGATACTATCGGGAAGCGTGTTGTACAACTTCAGGCCGATGTAGTCCACCCGCCTCTGTGACTTAGTGAGTCGGACGGAAGGCAGCTTGAGATGATGCCGATGTCTCGTCAAGTGGCTATGAGAGTCGGCCCACGTAGGGAACCGTTTCAGATTATTTCTAACATAAGTAGCAGCTTGCAATATAAATTGACAAGGTAAGGTGAGGATTTTCAAATACTTGAACAGCTCCTTCGCGGGGTGGTCCCATTTCACTCCACAGAGAATTCGAACTGCACGCTTCTGTGTTCTAAATATTCGATCACGCTCGGCAGCTAGTCCCCAAAACTCAACTCCATAGAGCATAATGGAATGGAAGTATCCGAAATATGCTTTTTTTATGTTGTCGAGATGGAGGGTGCCACTCAAGCGCGACAGTGAAAAGCAAGCAGACGACAGTCGGCTACAGGTCAGCTCAATGTGGGGGGTCCACGTCAGTCCTTCATCCACAACAAAGCCTAGGTACTTTACGTGGCTTACTTGGGGAACATTTAGCCCGTTGCATGTGACATTAAGACGTTTAGTCTTATCTCCCCCTAGCCTAAAATGCATTAGGTTAGTTTTATCAACATTGAGTGCCATTCCGTTAGCGGAAAACCACTGTGCAAGGTCGTTCATGACCCTACTGATTTTTATTTGTAGGTTATGGTGGTCATCCGCGGACACAATTACACAGCTGTCATCGGCGAACAGCACAAAATCAGCATCTGACGAACAGGCGGTAATATCGTTCATAAGAATCAAAAACAAGTAGTTGCCCATTATTGATCCCTGTGGCACCGCGTTATCCCCTATCAACTCTAGGTCAGACCGGACGCCGTGCACCGATGTCAGCTGCATCCTATCCTTAAGAAAAGAAGTCACCATGTCATAGAACGGGCCATTGACTCCGTAGTGTTCAACTTTTTTTAGCAACAGTGTGTGGTTGACTAACTCAAATGCCCGCGACAGATCGCAGAAGATGGCTGCAGTCTGCCGGCGGCACTCAAGGTTGTTCATCACCTTAAAAATTAGTTCCCGTGTTGCATCAACAGTTGACCTCCCCGGCTGGTAAGCATATTGCTGTTTATTTAATAATACATTTGAGTTAAAATATGAGATTAATTTATTACTCATAAGTTTTTCCAAAACCTTTGCCATAATTGGTATCAGAGAGATAGGGCGATAATTTTTTAATGCTTCCATGGCTCCCTTTCCTTTATAAATAGGTTGCACTTTGACCTTCTTTAGCGCATCTGGAAACAGCCCTATTTGTAAACAACGATTAAAATAATCGCAAATGAAGTCAAGAATAAACCTAGGCAAGTAGTCTAAGACGCGTGTTGACATATCATTAATATCTTTTGAGTCTTTCCGCTTTATATTGTTAACTATTTTTGTTAGGTCTCGAATTGAAAACAATTCACATTCAAAGGTAGCTTCACGTCTTGGCATAAAATTATTCAGATATTGTAACGCTTTAATTAGGCAAGGGCTTGTACTCGCGTTCTTGTTAGCGTCAACATAGAACCGGTTTAAGTTCTCGGCTACTGTTGCCGTCCGCTGACAATCGCAAGCACCGCCCGACCTGCTGATAAGGACATCGAGTGCACTGGATTTAACTTTCCGGCAAGTTTCCGATGCCACCGCTCGCCAAACGCCACGACTAACATTTTCAGATTCAGCTATGATTTCGTTTATGTAGTTTTTACGGGACAGTTTTAGCTCAAGGGAGAAGTCGTTCTCAGTTTTATTTAGTTTTTGTATTAGCATATCGGTGTTTACGCCTATACTAGAGATAAGAGCTTGTTTTGTTTTATGAATGCAGGTGCGCAGGCCAAGCGCACGCTCATTGATCCACATTTTGATGTTGTTCCGTGCAGGATATTTTTTTACAGGAAAGTGTACGTCAAAGTAATGTTTAATAACATTAAAAATATGTTCTAACGTTAGGTTAGGGCATGATGATCTTGAAAACGTTTTGTCCCAGTCATATAGCGTAAGACTTTCAATAAAGTTATTTATTTTTATATCGGAGAATAAACGTTTAGAAACTACAGGATTTACAATTAGTTCATTCTGTATTTTCATAGTCAATAATATTGCACAATGGTCAGATATGTTCATATCGGTTACCTTAATATCTAAACAATCACTTTTATTAAAGTTGGTGTAGGCATGATCGAGGCATGTTTGTGTCGTTGGAGTTATTCGTGTGGGCAGTTTAACTATTGATTTTAATCCCGCTTGTTTTAAGGTGTCGTTTAACTCTTTAGTATGCTTGGATGTTATAAGAAGGTCTATGTTCATGTCACCAACAATTAACACTTTAAGGTTGAGATGTTGTAATGTTTGCAGTAACTGTGAGAGCTTAGAAAAGAATAATGGTAAATCAGATGAGGGAGGTCGATACAAACATACCACAATCACGCCCAAACTTACACATTCAACTGCACAAACTTCGAATTGTGACTCGACTGAGAGGTCAGTAATATCGCTGCGCTCAATCGTCAATAGCGTGAGTCAATCACTAAATTGTGAGATCAGGTCATAAAGTCTCATTTGCCCAGTAATTTCACTAGCTACAGTGCCCTTCAAACCGGAACACAGCAGTGCTTGCGCACTACTGCTTGGCGGTAGAATAACTTGCAAAGCGGTGGTACCTACCTAGACGAACTTTGCAGTAAAGTCCTACCACCTAGTGACCTTAGCGATGTTAATCAATATATTACGCAGAAGCTTAAGTTGATAAATTTGGGATTACACGAAACTTATTGAATTTAAACTTCTATACGCACGCTTGACTTGGGGAATAAGCTGGTGGATACGAGCGAACGGAAATTGAAATTGGTTCACGTATATCTTCATTGTCAACATAACAAAGTTAGTTTTTTTTATTATTATGCTGGTATGTCCGGTAAAATGACAATTTACAATTGTCAAGATGGCGACATTTACAAACAAAGCCAAAACAAAGTTATACCAACCGAAAGATCGAGAAAACTAAAGCCGTGTTACCACAAATACATAAACAAGGCTTAGACAGACGTCAAACGCGTGTTTAACAATACAAAATGATAGTTTGACAGTCTTGTTTAAGGCTTGTCTAAATCTTATGTGGTTAAGCCAAAGAAGTTTTACTTTAGTCATGTGGTCTAAACCACACTTGTTTATTTATGTCTAGCCATGCCTTATAAAAGCAACGTGGCGTCAGGTAGGACTTTTAGAAATATGCCAATAGGCGAACATGTGTCATGTCATCTAACCATGACAGTAATTTACCCCAGTGAGCATACGGGTTTAGTCATCTCAGCTCGAACACTATATTTATTTTTAAAAGCTTTATTTTACGTAGCGAAACTTCATAAAGCTGGAATATCCCTCATTCTTATAAGAAACAGCAGTTAGTATCTCTTTAATTAAAAAGCTAATTTTGCTAGCATTTTTCTATCCTGAGTAAATTAAATATTAATGATCTGAGCATTCATGTTTTCTTATCAGAAAAAGAGAGCTTTCATTTTCTGGGCTAAGGAAGAAAGAACATCCAACAAATATTTTTTTCTTTCTTAAGAAAGGAATAAGCACTACACACAAAATATACTGTGGCGTGCTGGCCCACGAAAAAGTTTCTATACCAATCTCATAGATAAACTTTCCAGCTAGTTGCTAGGGGCAACGAATGTTGTTGATATAGACTTCACATTAGAGAAAATTTTATTTTCCGCATTTTGGTTTTTGTAAATATCTTTTTAATTAATATATCTTATACAAAGTCAATCGGCATATCATTAATTCAGCAAACCTATGGACCTCCTTCTATTACAACAAAAGTGTATCTAACTTCGCTTTACTGGTGACCTGTTTTGAACCGAAAGTCCACGTTTGCAGTAAATGTGTGTGATTTTGATTTTGTTGCTGATTGCGATAATTCTGATACTGATTCACATAAAGATGTCGCTCTCAACCGATAAGAACGAAGATATTTGTCGTGTGGGCGTGCGCATTCCGCCGTTTTGGCCTGAAAAGCCGGCCATTTGGTTCGCGCAGATTGAGGGCCAATTCGCGATATCGAACATTACTACGGACAATACGAAGTTTTTCTACGTTATCGGCCAACTAGACCCGCAGTATGCTTCTGAGGTGGAAGATATAATCATCAACCCGCCCGACACCAACAGGTATGAAAAATTGAAGTCGGAACTTATCAAACGACTGTCCGCGTCACGAGAAAAGAAGGTCAAGCAATTACTTATGCACGCAGAACTTGGAGACCGTAAGCCATCTCAGTTTCTAAGACATTTGCAACATTTGGCTGGACCTGGAGTTCCCGAAGATTTTCTACGTACTATCTGGACCAGTCGCTTACCAAGTAGCACGCAAACGATAATCGCTTCGCAGATGACGTCTTCACTGGAAGCGCTCGCAGATCTCGCTGACCGCATCCATGACGTTGTTTCGCCTACAGCGCACGTAGCATCAACATCAAGTGCCATACCAGGAAGCTCTTTAGAAGCCATGAACCAACAGATTGCTGAACTTACCAAACAAGTGCAAGCTCTAACTGCGCAGGTGAACCGGCATTCACGTGCACCGAATCGTTCAAACAAGAAAACGCGCGGTCGTTCTAGCTCCACACGATCACAGTCGAACTATAGAAAATTTCCTGTGTGCTGGTATCATAGTAAGTTCGGCAATGAAGCAAGTAAGTGCGTAAAACCATGCGACTACCATGCGGGAAACGCGAACAGCAGTCGGTAATGGCGACGACCGATTGCCAAACTTCCGGTCGCCTATTTGTCACGGACGGCGCTACGAAGATGCAGTTTCTCATCGATACTGGCAGTGACGTATGTGTCTTGCCCCGATCAGCACTCAAGGAACGTCGTGAGAAAACAAATTATGAGCTGTGTGCGGCAAACGGTACACCCATTTCTACTTACGGCTACGCTCATTTAGTGCTGAACCTAGGCTTGCGCCGTGACTTTACTTGGCGATTCATCGTAGCGGACGTTACAAAGGCCATAATAGGTGTGGATTTTTTATCATTTTACAACCTCATCGTGGATTGTCGAAATCAACGTTTAATCGACAACACTACAAGCCTTACGTCCCCAGCTTCACCTGCACAGTCAACTGGGAACATTTCATCGGTAAAAGTTATTTCTGGAAATTCCGTATATCATAACATACTAAGCGAATACCCTGAGATTACTCGACCTTCCGGTGTCCACCGTGTTCCGAAGCATAATACCATGCATCATATACAAACTACTGCAGGGCCGCCAATAAGCAGCACACCACGAAGACTAGCACCGGATAAATTAAAAATCGCAAAAGACGAATTTGCAGATATGTTGAGGAACGGAACAGCCAGACCTTCAAAGTCACCATGGTCATCACCACTTCATCTTGCGCCTAAAAAAGATAACGGCTGGCGTCCATGCGGTGACTACAGAATGCTCAACGCTAGAACCGTACCAGACAGCTATCCCATTCGACACATACATGACTTTGCACATTGTCTCTCCGGCTGTCAAGTATACTCGGTTATCGATCTCGTAAAAGCTTATAATCAAATTCCTGTCTGCCCTGAGGATATTCCGAAGACCGCAATCACGACGCCGTTTGGTTTATACGAATTTCCGTTCATGACGTTCGGACTACGTAATGCCAGCCAAACGTTTCAACGATTTGTGGACGAGATGCTTAGGGGCCTTGAAGAGTTCTGCTTCCCGTTTCTGGACGATTTTTTGATCTTCTCACCTGATCAGGAATCACACAAGAAGCACCTTCATCTGCTCTTCAACAGACTCAAGGAATACGGCATGGTAATCAACACGAACAAGTGCATATTCGGTGTATCAGAGGTAACGTTTTTAGGACACAGCATCTCAGCAGCTGGGACTAAACCATTACCATCGAAGGTAGAAGCGGTTGCGAATTACCCACCACCGAAAACCGTCAGAGAACTGCGAAGATTCCTAGGAATGGTGAACTTTTACAGAAGGTTTATTCCTGATGCAGCGCGGCATCAAGCGCCTCTGAATGCACTGCTCACAGGATCAGTTAAAGGTTCACATCCCGTGCATTTATCAGAAGAAGCTACTAAAGCATTCATCGCCTGCAAGGAAAGTCTCTGCCAAGCAGCACTGCTCGCTCATCCAGACTGCCAAGCGAAGCTCGCTATAGTCACCGATGCTTCAGACACAGCAATGGGCGCAGCTTTACAACAGCATAAAGACGGCATGTGGGAACCTTTAGCATTTTTCTCTCGAAAGTTTTCACCATGTCAACAGAAATACTCGCCTTACGATAGGGAACTTCTCGCCATCTACGAAGCAATAAAATACTTTCGTCACATGGTGGAGGCGAGAGACTTTATTATTTACACTGACCATAAGCCCATAACTTTCGCATTTCATTCACGAAAAGAAAAGTGCTCACCAAGACAGTTCAGACATCTGGATTTTATTTCACAGTTTTCTACAGATATCAGGCATATTTCAGGAAAGGATAACGTTGTGGCTGACAGTTTATCACGCATCGAAGAGATTACTCAGCCCATCGATCTATCCAAGCTTGCTCAAGCACAAAGCACGGATCCTGAACTAGAACAACTTTTGGATAGCGATACTTCTCTGCGCTTGACAAAAATCAAACTGCCTGGATCTCACATAGAAATCTATTGTGACAAGAGCGGCAATGTGGCCAGACCTTATGTGACCAAAGACATGCGACGGCAAGTATTCAAAAACTTGCATTCTATTAGCCACCCTGGCACAAATGCGACGACGAAACTGATATCGGAACGCTATGTATGGCCTACTATGCGAAAAGATTGCAGAGAGTGGACTCGTTCCTGCCTAGCATGCCAACGATCAAAAATAACACGTCATGTCTCATCTCAATTAGCATCATTCAGCTTACCTCGAGCCAGATTCATGAAAATCCACATAGATTTGATCGGACCTTTACCTCTCTCACAAGGGTATCGTTACTGTCTCACATGTGTAGATCGCTTCACACGATGGCCCGAGGCTATACCATTACAGGAGATAACAGCTGAAACAGTGGCAAAAGCTTTAGTTCACGGATGGATATCCAGATTCGGCTGCCCTGAAGATATCGTCACTGATCGTGGTCGACAGTTTGAATCAGAACTTTTTAAGCATCTGTCCCACATCATCGGATTTCAACGCAGACGAACTACAGCCTACCATCCAGCATGCAATGGACTCGTCGAAAGATTCCACAGACAGCTTAAAGCCGCCATTACATGTCATGCGACGAGCAGCTGGCTTGAAACACTTCCACTTGTACTACTGGGAATCCGGGCGGCATTTAAGGAAGACTTACAAGCGACTCCAGCTGAACTCGTATATGGAGAGACACTACGACTCCCAGGTGACATTTTTTGTCAATCGGCTGATGGCACAGAGGACTTGACAGTATACACTGAAAGACTGCGCACATTCGCCAAAAATTTGTTGCCATTACCAACTTCTCACCATGGGAATAACCGCTCCATATTCATTTTCAAAGATTTAGCAACAGCATCCCACGTCTTTCTAAGAGATGACACCTCGCATCCATCTTTTCAAGCAGCTTACACAGGCCCGCATGAGGTGATAGAACGAGGGGATAAAGTTTTCAAGCTCCGCATAAAAGGCAAAGAAGTCACGGTATCAGTCGACCGCATTAAACCTGCCTACATACTTCGTGAGTTGGACCATTCTCCCGCCGTGGCAGCACCTGAGACCCGAGACGCTCCAGTGACCACCACTCGATCAGGCCGAACAGTGCGTTTTCCAGAATATTATCGCCCGTAGGACGGTCTCTGGAGGGGGGTGATGTGGCGTGCTGGCCCACGAAAAAGTTTCTATACCAATCTCATAGATAAACTTTCCAGCTAGTTGCTAGGGGCAACGAATGTTGTTGATATAGACTTCACATTAGAGAAAATTTTATTTTCCGCATTTTGGTTTTTGTAAATATCTTTTTAATTAATATATCTTATACAAAGTCAATCGGCATATCATTAATTCAGCAAACCTATGGACCTCCTTCTATTACAACAAAAGTGTATCTAACTTCGCTTTAATACAATTAGAAGCCCTTTCGGTTAAATAACCAAGCTAAACGGTTTGTACAGATATCCGTCTTATGCGACTGCCAGATGAAACCATATAAACGCGCTAATGCAAAATGAAAGAAGTTATACAACGAGAACTTGGATGAAAAACCTAATTGAATTTTTAGCCGTTTATCCGCTTTTTTATTCCTACAACCAATTACTATTTTTTTAAAGAAGAATGGCTGACACGATCTGCTCTTCAAATTATACAAAAACACTATATAATGTTTATAACTGTTCTAACTTTACAAGAATAAACAAAACTTTTTCTTTGTAACTTTTGTGTGTAGGTATTTTGATTTGCTATAAAGTTTTATTCTATTCTAAATATTTGTTATAGAATACGTATACGCCAGTACACGTCATGCCGCAGAAATGTGCTGTAGCAGCAGGTTTGAGGTTTGCTCATGGTATCATTATATAAGTATTGTGTGCATTTTGGTTTGCTACAAAGTTTTATTCTATTCTATTTTATTCTGCAGTGTGAATTATACTGGCATACCATACAAAGTATATTCTTTCAAACAACAGTTCAACATTTGCATGTGTTGTTGCCGTCGAGGTTAGTCCTGAATGGGTCTCTCCATTTGTTATGCCCCGGAATAAGTCCCACAGTCCTGAGGTCTGGCTCAATGCGTTCGATTTATGTTTGTTCCTTTTTGGTTTTGTTGCGTTTCTTTATTGCCTCGGTTATAGGATATCTGCTGACCGACTGACACACTTGCAAGTCTTAAAGCTCGTAGATACGAAATACTTATTTAAGGTGCTATGATTAATTTTTGAACGATGTGACGTGATAGTCGTTAACCTGATGTTAAGCGACACGGCCACCCATAACATAAAAGTGTCACTCGGAACTCCAAAATATAAAGTTTCGCGTGACACTGCACTGCGCACATCATCCTAAAAAGATTACTCGACTATGAGGTCAGATCATAGTCTCAATGACCAGTAATTTCACTAGCTACAGTGCCCATCTAACTAGAACACAGTAGTACTTGCACACTCGCAAATCAGTTATTCTGCCGTAATAATAATAACTGGCAAAATGGTGGAACCTAGACGAACTTTGCAGAAAAGTCTTACCATCTAGTAGTTTGTGCTATCATTACACTTATATCCTTTTATATTTTGTTTTTTTTTTTTATTATAGTACGGGAGTGTATCTAATGTCTAATTGTTAGACTAAAGACAAAGTGCTTATTAGACATTGCTCCGTACTTTCCATAGGGACAATCTTCCAGTGGATAGTCTTGTCGATCATCTTCTCTCGCATCTCGATAAAAATAGAGCGGATTATTACATTTTGGTTAGATTTCTTTTCTTGTTCTGAGCGTTCTATAATTTTAAATAAATTAATAAATGTTTGTAGAGTAAATAATATTATATAAACGGACGTGAGTAGTACTCATAACTACAACTATTACACGGCTGACACTCACGAGATACAGTCGAATAACTCGACCGGTGTTAGCGGTGGCCGCCGCGCGTACTCCTTGAGGATGGGCATCTATATTGCCCGAACACCGGTCGAGTTATTCGACTGTATCTCGAAATTGGTAATTTCACACATCGCCATCTAGCCCAAAACTAAGCAAGGCTTGTACTATGGGAACCAGATAGCTGGTACAATACTTATATACTTTTTGTTTGTAAATACATATATAGAATACAATATAACACCCACAGAACAAACATCGATGTTTATCACACAAATGTTTGTCCTGGGTGGAAATCAAATCCAAAACCTACAGTTCAGAGGGTTACTACCAACTGAGCTATCGGTTCAGTCATATTGTTTCCCTACTTTTATTAGTTGTGGTAGGGATAGAGGTCGTATTAAGAAATAATTAAACATATAAAGGCGAAAGTTTGTATGTGTGTATGTTTGTTACTCCTTCACGTTTAAACGGCTGAATGGATTTTGATGAAATTCGGTACCAGCTTATACACTGGATTAACATATAGGCTACATTTTATCCCGGAAAAGTGAAATTTTCTCGTGGGATGAGGCAACAATTTAAATACTTTTTATCCGCGGGTGAAACCGCGGGGCGCAACTGGTGTTTAATAAAGCAACCTCTTTAAGAATTTTGGTTCTTCGTTTGAAAAATCATAATGAATCCACAGACTGCAGCTAGCTCTAAATGAAACCACCAAAGTAAACGATATATAGTTAGGTTTTGTCTATTTTCTTAACCTTCAACCATTTCTCGAAATAGAAACCGTCTCCTGTGTATTTACGCGTGTTTATACAGATTTCCTGAGTCAAGAAAATGTTATTTAATATTCAATTTCTCTTCGTTTTCGATTTCAAGTATCATTGAGGTAAAAGAAAATAGTGTAAATGTAAAAATCTATTGTTTTCCGCTTAACCACCTGAGCGCGTGTTCCGAATCATCTAGGGATTGTATTTTTTGTTTATTGAGACTTTTATGGTACTTTGGTTTATCAAAGTGAGAAAGGGTCTATTAAATGTGTGTGTTGTAACGGTTTTCTAGAAAATGTAGATCTAAGTATATAATAATAATGCCCAACGATCACATACATAGATCCTGGACCCTAACTAAGTTTCCCTGTGTCTTAAGGACCCAGGAACTACGAGGACCATGGTCCCACAACACCCAGACTGAGAACAAGTATTAGCGCCTTTTTTTTCTGTGCACATATACTTGTCCTGCCGCGGGAATCGAACCCGCCTCCGGGTTATGAGCCAACCAGCTCAACCACCACACCATAGAGGCTGTCATATCTTTAAGCAGTATTGAGTGTTTGTACATTATCTTCAAAGACATTCAGTGCGGTGTGGATGATTGAGAAAGTCAGCTCATAACCTGGAACCTGCAAGTATGATGTCAGCAACAGTTCATGTATTAGTGCACAAAAAAAGCACAAATACTTAGTTCTGTGTCTGGGTGTCATAGTCCTCGTAATTCCTGTGTTTCTAGATACAAAGAACCTTAGCTACGGTCCAGAATTTATACACATTATCGAAAAAAAAAATTTACGGTGAGCAAGATATTTGCTTTTAGCCTACTTGGAACTAGCTATGCCCCGCGGTTTCACCCGCTTCTTATTTCATATAACATCACAGATAACCTATTTATTTCCCATCTGGTCATCGAATGAGATGTTGTAGCATAAAAGGCATTCACCGATATTCACCCTTAAAAGCTTCATTCATAAAATCTTTTTTAGCCTGAGGATAAGATAATGGTCAAAAAATTCGTCCGACTACTTGCCTACACGAGAAGGGAATAATAGAGTATCTATTACAGACCTAAGTAAAATTGTTTGTTCATTGAGGAACTAGTAAACACGTGGCTGTCTCAGCTTACCGTTAAAGGCCAAGCGTGAAACTTCATAATAAATAAATAATAATAATATCTATAATATAATATCTGTGGACACCTCACACAACGCCATCTAGCCCCAAACTAAGCAAAGCTTGTATTATGAGAACCAGATAACCGATACAATACTTAGATACTTTTTGTTTGTAAATACATACATAGAATACAATATAACACCCAGACACAGAACAAACATCGATGTTCATCACACAAATGTTTGTCCTGGGTGGGAATCGAACCCACAACCCACAGTTCAGAAGACAGGGTTCCTACCAACTGAGCTATCGCGCAAATAAATTGACATTGTAACATTAGGATCAGTTTTTGGATCTGTGTCCAGGAATCCACATGTTGAATCTTTTTTGGATTGGTTGACAATTTGATTTCTTGGACATCGCCGTAGGTCTTGTAGTTTTTGTGATTTCATTTTTTCATTAGTGAGTAGTATTTCGCTTTTAGATGAATATATTACAGTGAGAAAATATGAAACTGGTGAGGTGTTACAGACCTCGTTATCGCCCGCGTAGTCGTGGAGCTCATGACCCCAGCCGTGGTCGTGGTCGGAGGAGTTGTCGCCGCCAGCCTCGATGATCTCCAGGAAGTCGTAGCTGCAGCTGCGGACAAGGATATCGAGTTATAAAAAGGTTAAAAGAAATACTGACAGCGCGGCTGTATACACAAACAATCATTATTGTAAAAAAACGAGTGTGCTTGCCACAAAACCACACGACCGAAGTAAAACTTCTTTAGCTCCATCTATATATCCATCCATCTATATATCGGCTGGTATAACTTTGTTTTTGCTTTGTTCAATGTTAATGTCGCCATCTTGACAATTGTAAATTGTCATTTTACCGGACGTACCAACATAATCATACAAATTTTAAGTAATCTTTAACTTTGTTATGTTGACAATGGAGATCTACGTCAACCAACAACTTTTAACTTCCATTCGCCTCGTAACCCCTTCACCAGCTTACTCCCCTAGTCAAGCGTGCGTAAAGAAGTTTTACTTTAAAAAGTTTGAAACTCTGTCAGCCTTATTAATAAACGGGTATTAGTCTCGGATTAGTTACTTCAGCTTTTGTCCTTTTTTTTCTACTGGAATGTTTAGCTGGATCGAAAGAGACAAAAGATGGTGTAACTAGTCTAAAGCTAGTTCGTGTTTATTAATAAGGCTGTGTATGTTTACAACAAAATAGATGAAGTGACATTGATGAAATTTTTCAGGACACACATTTGAGTATTACAAAGGCTATTTATTTCAAGTTTATTTCAAGGGGTTAGTTATTTCAAGTAGAAAATTATGAGCTTTGATTCTACTGTTCTATTTTAAATGAAACTGATTCGTAAAACTATTTTCAAATAATTTGTAAAATTTACTTTGCCAATTTACCAAATCCTATCAGTACCTTTGTGGCAAATATAAATAAAGAGGAACAAACATTTATCTTTTTCTCAGAAACGATTTGAGGCTTCGTTATTTGAAAACGATTTATTTGAATTAATCGAGTCAAACTGAATCTTAAAAGGCTTTAGGGATTGAAGGAAAATGTTAAATTGTTTTATTTTTGGTTATTTTTTTCTGTATTATTTTAGTAAAACGGCTTAAGGGTAAAAAGGTGATGATTTTGTTAATTTGTTTTGTAGTTTTTATACATTTACAGTTCATATATATAAATATAAATAAATATTTGAGGACATTTCACACAGCGCCATCTAGCACCAAACTAAGCAAAGCTTGTACTATGGGAACCGGATAACTTAATAATAATAATATTCGTTCACCCGTGATGCGATGACCAAGGGAAATAGAGATTCATTTTTATATATAAACTAGTTGCGATCCGCGGTATCACCCGCGGGTAAAAAATATTTTAATTATTTAATTATTTACTCATCCCACGGGAAAATTTCACTTTTCCGATATAAAATGTAGCCTATATGTTAATCTAGTGTATAAGCTATCTTGGTACCGAATCTTCTCTAAATCCATACAGCCGTTTGAGCGTGAAAGAGTAACAAACACACACACATACAAACTTTAGCCTTTATAATATTAGTGTGATTAGTGTGAAGTGTGATGTGAAGATGAACTTCCGCGAAGTCACGCCTGAGTGTATCAATTACCCTTTTTATAAAGAATCATCATTTATCTTTACACTCGCACTCGCAAAAACCATTTGTTTTTCAACTACCTTTTGCAACGTTTATTCTCCACCGCAGAAGCCAACAAAACTACAGCCGGTCGGCTCCAGTGGCAGTAGTTAAACCGACCGATACAGTTCTAAATCCAAAATGTTCGGTACTAAATACAAAACGCTCGGAGACCGGGGACTACCCCTCTCGCATGAAAGCTCTTGAATGACCGGAGCGCAATCCGATTCTACATACAAATGGATCACGGAATTATGGACAGAAATGTAGCTAAGTTCGATAGATCTTTTGTAAGGTGATGCCTTCATAGACTGGCTCGATAGAAATGAAAGAAAGAAAACATTTATTCGTCATACACTACTGATAACAAATACACTACACGAAAATAATTAAACAATGCTACGTGGTGTCACGAATGGGCTCCAACTCAGCATACAATTAAGGCAAGACCTTAGCCTAAAGACTGAAGCTCAGTTGGAAGTAGCACTGCCTTCCGAAATGTAGGTAAGTTGTGGGTTCGATTCCCACACAGGATACATATTTGTGTGATGAACATCGATATTTGTTCTGTGTCTGGGTGTTATATTATATTCTACGTATGTATTTACAAACAAAAAATTATCTAAGTATTCTATCAGTTATCTGGTTCTCATAGTACAAGCTTTGCTTAGATGGCCCTGTGTCGATGTCTGTGATCGACAAATATTTATTATTTAAATTCTGATCAAAATACGAGAGCAATTGCTTTTATGCAATTTTGAGCAATTTCTTTCAAGAGAACACGAAAAGTCGCCAGAACATTTTAACTATATAATGTCATGTATATGTTAAAAATAAAGCTTTATTTCGCATTAACACTTGAAATGCTATAATTTTTGGAAAACAGTTCTAAATCAACAACGGCATATTTTCTCGTTTCTGCTAAAAGTCAAATGTGTTAACGAACACCGCTAGTACCTCAAATGTGAAGCCCCACAACCAGTCACTAAATAAATAGAATTCATCCATTTAAATACAAATTTCTATATATAACGAGCAGGTCGACGAGAGTCGACTGAGGTACATTGTAAATACACAATAACTTTACGCAAAATAAATATACTGTAAGTTTATGTATCTCCCTTGCTACCTGTGTGAACAATAAAGATTTATTTATTTATTTATTATTTAGCTTATGCCCGCAGCTTCGCCCGCGGCGTGGCCTATGGGAAAATAATTCAAACACCCATTTTACCCTCTTAAGGGTAGAATTTCGAAAACTCCTTTCTTAGGGGATGCCTACGTCATAACATCTACCTGCATGCCAAATTTCAGCCGGATCCGTCCAGTGGTTTGGGCTGTGCGGTTGATAGATCACTATGTCAGTCAGTCACCTTTTTTTTATTTTTTTGTTTTTTTAAGTTTTGGCTCCACACTTTTGTGTATTTAGCTAGTGTCAAGTAATTGATAATTTATCAAGTTAACGATATTTCACGCAAATATGTGTCAAGTCACAGTCGAAGTCATCAAGTCAAGTCATAGTCGAGTCAGTCTAGTCAAAGTCATACTCCTAGTAAAGTGGTGGCAACTTTACTTGAAGCTTCTATGGAGTTTTGGAAACAACACAAAAAGAAACGTTTCACCATCATTATACCACTTTCCCACACTCACGCCTGTGACTCAGCACTTAATGAATAAAATGCCACCAATTTTATGCACTAACACTGAAAATAACATAAGTTTTGGAAAATAGTACAATGCTGCGACGCGATCTTTTTCGTTTTCCTGCCAAAACTCCCCAGTCACCTTTGAGTTATATATGACGGCGGCTACGTCCAGTTATAAACTCTATGCGCAGCGGACAGTACCGTAATTTACCCTATGGTGGCATTTAAATTTATTACAGTGGCAACATCGGCAACTATCATTGCTCCCCAACCATCTGGCTATAAAAAGGGACCGCTCGGTGTACTACGGATCATTCTTGTTCCAGACACGACGTGGCGTGGACATGCTGAAGGCCTATAGTTATATAGGTTGCAACCAACGCAGAACCCGTTTCTGCCGACATCAGAAGTGGGATGCCCATTTCTACATCACTTTTCAAGCAACGCCGAAAATATGATGACGTGACGGCGGGTGACACTAAAATCAAATTCAGTTGCAGGGTTAACCAGGATCAGTGAAAAAATAATGATAATATGTTATGGTTATGGGAAAAAGTAATGATTCATTAGAGAAAAAAAATGTAGGAATGATGTATTTTGGTTGCTACAGGGATATCTATCCGGTCTAGCACTAATTGGTCCATAAAAAATGTAGATTGCTAAAGGGATATCTATCCGGTCTAGCACTAATTGGTCCATAAAAAAATGTAGGTTGCTAAAGGGATATCTATCCGGTCTAGCACGAATTGGTCCATAAAAAAAGTAGTGATGATGATTTTTGGGTGTTAAAGGGATATCTATCCGGTTAGCACTATCTGGTTCATTTTTTATAAATGAAGGTATACTGATGGTCTTAAAGGTTAACCCTGACGATGACTGGCAGGTTAAAATACTTTTGACTAATCAAATTGAAAACTAATGTTTTGACTTTGACTTAGATTCCAACTCAATTTAATTGTCAGGATGAACGAGCAATAACACTGATACCTATGTCCCTCACCAGGTAAAGTGAAGCTAAGCGTACGAGGACGTACGCACGTCAGTATGGCCGTGACGGCGGCTACGTCCAGTTATAAACTCTATGCGCAGCGGGCAGTACCGTAATTTACCCTATGGTGGCATTTAAATTTGTTACAGTGGCAACATCGGCAACTATCATTGCTCCCCAACCATCTGGCTATAAAAAGGGACCGCTCGGTGTACTACGGATCATTCTTGTTCCAGACACGACGTGGCGTGGACATGCTGAAGGCCTATAGTTATATAGGTTGCAACCTACGCAGAACTCGTTTCTGCCGACATATATATTTAGATGTATATTTTGGTTGAAAATATATATCCAAATATATATATAATTTTGGTGAAAATTGGTGGCATTTTATTCGTTAAGTGCTGAGTCACAGGCGTGTTATTTCCAAAACTCTATAGAAGCTTCAAGTAAAGTTGCCACCACTTTACTAGGAGTGTGACTTTGACTAGACTATGACTTAACTTGATGATTTCGACTGTGACTTGACACATATTTGCGTGAAATATCATTAACTTGATAAATTATCAATTACTTGACACTGGCTAAATACACGGAGGTGTGGAGCCAAAACATAAAAAAAGTCAAAATTATATTATGTACAGTGCCAACTTATCTGTAGAACGGCCAAAAGCGGAACTACTGACGCCATTTTGAAAACGTCATATTGTTGTTGTTAGTCGATGATGTCTGTGCTGTTAGATCGCTTTACTTTTCGATGGTGGCGCCATCGCTACATTCTACAGATAAGTTGGTGGCACTATACTTAAAATTAAGTTATTGTACTAAGCATATAGAATTACAAATTGCTTATTGTCAAATATTACATAGAAAGCCCATCACATTATTTGAGTTTGAAAAAAATAAAGAAGTTCTCTTTCACACTACTGGTGCTAGCAATCCGGCACAATGCAGAACAGAAAACTCCTATCTGAAGCTTCGATTACAACTGTAAAGAAGAAGACGTTAAGATTGATTGCAAGGAGAAGAATACAATTGTAAAGTTCAAGCGGCTGTTTATTTTCAAACCCTCCAGCAAATGAAACCATATACTATTTATTTGTTTACCGCCCCCAAGTAGTGGTAAATGTTGTGCGCTAACATAACATTTTAAGTTCGGTATAAAATACTCTTGCTGGTTGAAAGCATCCTCCGGAAAGCACTCTTAAATTCGCCACAACGACTCGGCGAGCTTTTAAGTGTGGTTACTGATATAGTGTTTTGGCTAGATATATTATTTTAATAACTAGATCATAAAATGTCGCACCTGCTTACTAAGTCTAACTTAGTTCTAGTCCGAAAAAATAAACAACGGAAAAAAACATAATGAATTTACCGATAATGGTACCGAAAAAAATCAATAAAATATAGTAAGAACAGATTTTTTCTGCCGCAGCTATAGAAATAAATGAAAAAAAAAACCCGATATAATCCTTACGTCAGTTTTTTATTTATTATTGGACACTTTAGAATTCTGATAAAAATATTATGTAGGTACCTATATACGGATTTATAATTGGATCCACCCAATTAAAACTTTACGGGTGAGCGTCGCATAAAAATGCACAGGAGTCGAGTTATGAAGTGCGTGCGTGCGTGCGTGATTGCGTGCGTGCGTGCGTGCGTGATTGCGTGCGTGTGTGCGTGCGTGTGTGTGTGCGCGCGTTAATTTCAATGCCGCCAGCATTTTGGGCACGTAGCGGTAGTGGTAGCGACTTCTAAGATTTAGATTCGCTAATAGGTACATAGTGCTTAATTTTATTGTTTAAAAACTCATTAGTGGAACAATAAAGAGTTCTCTATCTATCTACACAGACTTAGCATATATCTTTAAAAGGAATACTTGTTTTAAAACCACAAGTAAAATCCCATAAAATATTACGCTACAGTTTCGCATGGAGCCTGCTCTATTACTTTTTATTATGTTGACGCGGCGCCTTCAAGAGGCGGAATGTAAAAGTTGGTTTCGCGAAAAATATTAGCGAAAGGATTTTAATGCTGTTGGCTTAAATAAAAGGGATATAAGGTTTAAGTAATTGTGTTTGTAAGGGGATGGGGCGGCGTGAGGGATGGCTTTGTGGGCTCTGTTGGCTTCCCCTTTTCGTGTTTGATATATTTTCTTTAGTACATTTTGCGGAAAAGTCAGGGGTAAAAACGTTAGAAGTCAAGTTTCTTTTGGCGCCTTGAAAGCTTTTTATGGTTATTTGGTTGAAATGATGGAGGATATTTAATCTATACATATAAAATTCAAAGTCCTGACTGACTGACTCACTTAAATATCAACACAGCCTAAACCGCTGGTTCTAGACTTGATATTTGAAAGGTGTGTTCTTTGTAAAGTGTAGGTAATCCACTAAAAAAGGGTTTTCGAAATTCTACCCCTAAGAGGGTGAAATGGGTGGTGGAATTATCTATGCAAAATTTTCTTCGTTTCCTATAGGCCACGCGGGCGAAGCCGCGGGCATAAGCTAGTACGGTATACACGTGAACGGATCACATGCGTATCTCAAGCACAGATTAAATTATAGTAGGTAAGTTCTTGTAAGGGAGCTGTCCAGACGCCTGGCTGACGCACGACCAAAAGGCTGGAACATACCTCGGCCAACGAATCCGCCTAGATATTCAATGAGAGAATGTTGCCAGCTTTTTGGTACGCTTCCCGCAGAAGGTGATCTAAATTCTGTGTTTTATATTAAACCCCTTTTTACTCAAAATTCGGTTTTTTAATTAAATATAGTTTATCTTTAGATTTAATTTAGTTTATCATTATATATATAATTTATAATAAACCATATTTTTACCTACTAAATTTTGTTCTCTTTTTGGGGGTTTTGTTAAAGCTGTTGCAAAATTAAATAGTTTGATCCAAAATGTAACCTTATACAAGAGAGCCGTGTGAGTTACAATACTTATAAATAAAGAACGGCTGAACCAATTTGGCTGAAAATTAGTGGAAAGGTAGCTTAGAACCAGAAAACGGACATAGAATGCATTTTATTCCGTTCGACCGCGTTTTACTAATTCACCCGTGTGAAACCGGGGCGGGTCAACTAGTTGTAAATAAAATGTATCAAAAATACCCATCGAATGGTTTTGTTTGATTCCATTAAACATAAAACAGTAAATAAACCTCAAAGCATTATAGTCCGAGCAAATATTGGCAGTGCCATTAAGGAACCTGTCCACACGAGAAAATTTACTGCGGAGTTAGCAGCGATGGCTCCCTAGGGCGTCATTGTAGTCTAGGAGCTGGCTTACTGGGGGAGGTCAACAGGCTAAGTAACATTTTGAGCCCAAACGACTGGCTGGGACTTTCTGAAAACCAGTATAATTCAATAAGTGTATTTTATAATCGTTAATACAAAACTAAACTAGACCTAAAAAACTAAATTACATCTAAGAACTTAAAATATAAAAAATTTAAACTAAATATTTAAAGTAGCCCGTTGGTGGAGTGAAATTGCCCAGAATGCCGGCAGCATTACCACGTTGAATGGCAATGCTTATTTTTTGTGCAAAATAAAAGCCAGCATTCTGGTCACCTGATGCTTCCACCAAACGTTTGGCCAAGTCCCTATATGTTGCCATGGCAGCCGGCCCCCACGGATCCATTGACTCCCATTGAATAAGTTAAACTTCAGGTTGAAAATATTTGTAAGTATTATTTCTTTTTTACTTCACACTTGTCTTGCATTTGACCAAACTCACCTGATGGGAAGTGACGATGCGATCGAAGATGTAGCATGCTAGCCAAGTAAATACCTATTCACTCTTCTCTTGAACACGCCCGGTTCATATTTCGCCCGAAACACAGACGCTGGCATTCCATTCCTTAGCCGTTCTAATTAAGAACGTTGAGTCAATTTATTTATTTATTTTCGATGCCTTCATTATGCTCACTTAAAATATAGCTAATAATAATAATAAATAATAGCTGTCTTAGCTATTTTTCATTATTTTATCCTATACTAGCTGACCCGGCGAACTTCGTACCACACATTTAATGAAAATAAAAGCTTACCGTGTCGGTGGAATGAATATCAAATGTTTACATTTACGAAACTCATGAACATTTTGAATGGAAAAAAGTTTTTTTTTCTAGGCGATTTTCCAATTTTTAATAGTTATTCTGCTATTCGGGATGGCAAAAATACGATAAATTAAAAATCATGAAAATTCGTCTAGCCACTACAACTATTACACGGCTAACACTCACGAAATACTGTCGAATAACTCGACCGGTGTTCGGGCAATATAGATATTGTAGTGATGAGTACTACTCACGTCAGTTTCTATAATATTATCCGTCTAGCCGTTCTCGAGTTATAAGTATTCGAACAAACCCGACATTGTTTTATTATAGACGAGCTTCTGCCCGCGGCTTCGCCCGCGTGGACTATAGAAAAATAATTCAACCACCCATTTCACCCTCTTAGGGGTGGAGTTTCGAAAAACCCTTTCTTAGTGGATAAACTTAAACTTTACAAAGAAGACACCCTCAAAATTTCAAGTCTCTAGGACCAGCGGTTTAGGCTGTGCGTTGATATATAGGTAAGTCAGTCAGGACTTTGAGTTTTATTTGTCATAACTCTCATAACCTGGAGGTGGCGGGTTCGATTCCCGCGACAGGACAAGTATTTGTGCACAAAAAAAAGCGCACATACATGTTCCGTGTCTGGGTGTTGTGGGGCCATGGTCCTCGTAGTTCTTGGGTCCCCACATAAAGGGAATCCTAGTTAGAGTTCAGGATCTATGTATGTGATCATTGGGCGTTACTATTATTATTTATTTATTATTATTATTATTATTATTATTATGTTCAGCAGAAGACGTCTTCTGGCTAATAATGAAACATGTAAATACCGCAAACACAATCTATAATTTCACCTTCCGAAATTACCATTTATAAATCCAAACATTTTCATAACAATAATATCATAAAACTCTTCCAATAAAAAAGTAACTGTATATACCGAACTAATAACCACAATCCTCTATTCGCTCCACAGAGCAAGAAAATAATAGGTCTTTACCTATGAAATTGCCGTATTGCAGTACAGACTTTTTCATACAAAAATTTTTTTTGATTGGCTATGAATTCTAAATTCAAATTAATTTTGTTTTAAAAATATGACATTCTATTTACAATATAAGTCTTTTGTTTATTGATTAGCGTTGTATTTTCATTACATTTCAACATTTTTCCTCATATTGGATACTTTGAAATTTCGTGTAATTATGGAATATGAGTTCCGTCGTGGCACCAACGCGGCACAAACGACACGTAACATCAACGACGTTTACGGAGAGAACTGTACAAACGAACGTACAATCCGTTATTGGTTTGCTCGGTTCCGTTCTGGGAATTTTGACTTGAAAAATGAACCTCGTGGTCGTCCGGAAACTTTGGTCAACAATGATGAATTAAAGGCGATTGTGGAAGCTGATGAATCTCAATCTACAGCTGAGCTGGCAGCAGCTTTTGATGTTAGCATCAAAACAATATTGGTCCATTTGCGACAGATTGGCAAGATAAAAAAGCTTGATAGATGGGTGCCCCACGAACTTAACGATCGCCAGCGCAACGTACGCGTCGAGACTTGCCTTGCGCTGCTTAACAGGCACAGAAATGAAGGAATTTTGAACCGAATTGTTACGTGCGACGAAAAATGGATTCTTTTTGACAATCGAAAGCGCTGAGCAAGTTGGTTAGATCCTGGTTCGGTACCAAAGCAATGTGCAAAACGAAAAATGACCCCTAGAAAGGTGATGGTCACAGTTTGGTGGTCTAGTGCTGGTGTGATTCATCATAGCTTTTTACAAAACGGCGAGAGCATTACGGCAGATGTGTACATTGAAGAACTGACCACAATGATGGCGAAACTCGCACGTCTGCAACCAGCTTTGGTCAATCGGTCGTCTCCACTGCTACTTCACGACAACGCGCGACCCCATACTGCACAACAGACCGTCTCTAAGCTGCATGAGTTGGGTTTGGAAGCTCTCCCTCATCCGCCATACTCACTAGATCTTGCGCCTACCGACTATTACTTTTTCCAAAATTTGGACAACTTTTTAGCGGGAAAAAAATTCAATTCCCGAGAGGCAGTACAAAACGCCTTTGAAGAGTTTGTTGTCTCCCGTCCTGCTGATTTTTTCAAGAAGGGCATCCATAAACTGCCGCAGCGTTGGCAAAGATGCATTGATTGCAGGGGTGATTACTTTGAATAAAAGAAATAAATAAGTTCGAAAAAAAAAATACTTTAACTTTTTTCAAACAAAACGGCAATTTCATAGGTAAAGACCTAATATCTAGAACGTATGATTCGTTGCGACGTGTGTTTCCTGCAAGTCAGCTAACTTGGCAGCACATGTAGACAGATCTTGGCGGTGGTTACGCGAAGCCAGGCCAATGAGTCAGCTGTCTGCAGACGCGTGGATGTACAGACAATGGACCAGATGATATATGACATGTGTTACGTTACTTGTGTTGCTGAATTTCAAGATAATAAACTGTTTGATATATTGTTTGATATATGAGCTCTATTTTGTATGCGAAGTCCAAAACTTTGTAGTTAATTTACTTACATTAGAATAGTAGTTCAAAATGTTCTAATTTGTGGTCAGCGTTGTTGGTACACTAACTACCTACATTCTAAGGCTTATACTACTTTAAGATTATGTTTGTTGTGTACTGTTTGTTGATCCTAAATAAATAAAAAAAAAAATGCTTCTTAGTATACAAGGCAATAGAAAGTTGGATAATAACGTTGCTTTTTTTATAACATTGCATTTGCATTGGCTATTTATATACACTTTATTTTAGAAAGTGAATGTACTTATAGAAAGGATTTTTCTTAACGCATTTAACTTATCTTCTCACTTATTAAAGACTAGCTTCTGCCCGTGGCTTCGCCCGCTGGCCTATAGGAATCGAAGAAGAACATTTTTCATAGATAATTCAACCACCAATCTCATCCTCTTAAGGGTGGAATTTCAAAAAACCCTTTCTTAGTGAATAGCTACACTTTACAAAGAACCAGCGGTTTAGGCTGTACGTTGATATATAAGTAAGTCAGTCAGTCAGTCAGTCAGTCAGGACTTTGAATTCTATATGTATAGATGATAGTTTTAATCTATGTAGTAGTTAAAGAAAATAGATTAGTAGATAAAGTTAAAAGGAAAGACCCACAGCACCTACATAAGAAACATAATGCCTTTGTTGCATTAAAAGGTTACATCCAGAGTTGACACGGATATTATATAACAAATTAGCTAAATGTTTTTAACTCAGCACGGATTGCGACAATTTTTGGATCACCCCACCATAACTACCTACCTATTTATCATGAATGTAATCAAGCCTTCATATACACTGTAAAACAATATTATAATGGAAGTTGGTAGAAGAAAATAGCCCTTCAATTTGAGTAACACATCCAGGTCTTAAGTGTCAGGTGTCAGCCATTAGGGCGGGAACTTCCAGCTGTTGAAATATAGCCCTCGTCGTGTTTTTGGGTAAAGCTACGAAAATCCGACTGCGTAAATTTTTTCGAGATTATGTGAATCATGTATTTAGGTTAGTCAACTTCAAATCTACAACTCCAAGAATTGATTTAACTAAGTCTAGATCTTTTTTCAATCCCAAGTAAATTAATTCAGATTAAACTCAAAACTAATTAAGTGGCACTGATGTTAATTAATTCGCTGTAAAATAAACATAGACACTGCTTTTAATAACAAACTTTTGATTAACTTATCGGTTTAAGTAAAATAATGATAAATGTTGGTAATATCTTTGGACAAGCAAATGCTTGCCTAATCTAAATTAAATCTACGGTATTTAATTAAAGTATTGAATTGAATCAATATGATCCCATTTTTTCCCTACTCCCAATTCTATGGCAAACTAAACTGAATTGCTGATTTGTTTTTCTTCTACTAGAAGTGGCTATGTAGAGCTTCTTAAAATCTTTCGAAAAGGCAAATACTGCAGGTAAATGGCTGTGATTGCTGATTGAGAGGGCTAAAGCCTCATTTTATGTTAAGGAATGACATAGCGAGCTAGTCGTTCGCCTGCTGTTAAGCGACACGGCTGCCCATATCAGTTGCAGTGTCACTTGGAACTCTAAAGTATAGAGTTCCGCCAGAGTGTATTTTACGCGAGCAAAATCACGAGTTACTGTATTTTAAATGAATTTTAAATTTCGACGATATTTCATACTTCATTGGATAATAAATCAGTTGTAGGTATAAGATTAATGGGGTTGAAGGGCACAATGGAACCATATTGAAATGTATTGGAGCATTTATTGGAGCAAGTATTTGTGCACAGAAAAAAAAGCGCAAATACTTGTTATGTGTCTAGGTGTTTTGGGACTATGGTCCTCGTAGTTCCTGGGTCCCTAGATACAGGGAATCCTTGTTAGGGTCCAGGATCTATGTATGTGATCGTTGGGCGTTATTATTGTTATTTTAATATTCTGTACCCAGTTTGAAGAACCCATTCCTTTTTGTATTATTTAAATTTTAGGTGACTTTGTACCTAATTTTTAATGCATTTTATTTTTTATGACCCAATCAAGAATCGCTTAAAAATTTGGGTTAAGTGTAATAAATACTTTTCTATAAATAGCGTTCTAAATAAAGATGACGCGAATTTTGATATTAAATCGTGTCTGCCAACTTTCATTGAGATTTGTTCGCTTCAAAATAATATTAAACTAAGTTTGTGTGTCAAAGTCAAAGATTTTATTGCAAATAGGCTATTTTTAGCACTTTTATATGGAGCGGACTCTCCAGTAAGTTTTAATACGGTCTTCTACCTGACCGCCACCGTCTACTAGGTGGAAGGATTTTTCTACAGACTTCGTCTAAGTAGATACCAATTTGCTAGTTATTCTGCCGTCCAGCAGAAGCGTGCATGAACTAACTGTGTTCTGGTTTGGAGGGCACTTTAGCTGTAGGGCAAAGTGGACTTTATGACCTGATCCCACATGATGTTTCAGGATGGCATGCGCATTGCAGCGTCACGTGAAACTTTTCACTCACGTGGAATTTTATAGTTTGAGTGGCACTGTATCTGTTATGGGCGACCGTGACGTTTACCATCAGGCGAGCGACCAGCTCGTTACATCATTAACATAAAATGTGTTAGATTAGTATAAATACTTGCACAAGAAGCCGGTGGCAGTACTTACAGACGGCTGCACTCCTAGCACCGCAGTAACTTGGCCGTGTTAACTGTCTCGTGTGTACAGGCCCTAACAGTCCGATCTACTTCGATAACCACAACATGCTGAATAGTGCAGTAAGTTATTGTAATTATGTGTTCCGGGACATTTATTGATAGCCATCTATTAACTATTGAACCAATGGGAAACGACCTTCTAGCCTGTGGAAGAACATTTATGATAGGTACCTAATTTTTATTATGATTTTAATGCCTCTGTGGTGTGGTGGTTGAGCAGGTCGGCTCATAGTTAGGAGGCGGTGGGTTCGCTTCCCATGGCAGGACAAGTATGTGTGCACAGAAAATAAAGCGCAAAGACTTGTTCTGAGTCTGAGTGTTCCATGGTCCTCGTAGTTCCTGGGTCCCTAGACACAAGGACTCCTAGTTAGGGTCCAGGATTTATGTATGTGATCTTTGGGCGTTATTATTATTATTATTATTATTATTATTCATTTATTTATTTACAATCTTAAATTTAAGTTTTTTACAATATTTCTATAAAAGTAACATTACAAAAATACAATAAAAAACCTAAACCTAGTGTGCCGCCAGCAGCGGGGCAAGGCCCAAGCTACCGGTGGTTATTATTATTATTATTATTATATACAGCATAGTTAACATATGTATAAGCTACAGCCAATTGGCCAACTGTTATTCAGATACAAAGCAAAAAATTAGGTAGTTGACCAGGACCTGCGGGTTTAAACGCCCAAAACATTTTTTTGAAGTAAATCTTCTTGGGGAGTAAACTGGCGAGGCGAACGGAAATTGAAAGTTGTTGGTCAACGTAGATCTGCATTGTCAACATAACTAAGTCCAACAATTGTATTATTGTGTTGGTATGTCCGGCAAAATGTCAATTTACATTTGTCAAGATGGTGACATTAATATTAAACAAAGCACAAACAAAGTTATGTGCGCCGATAGATGGAGCTAAACTAAAGGAGTTTTTCTTCAGACGTGATTTGTTTTATTAATTAAGACGAAATTTTTGAAATAAATATCCTGTCAATTAAATAAACTGACAGCTACAAAAAGCCACGTCTCCGAACTTTTAAAAGCAGCTGAAACAGCTGTTAAATGGTACCCCACTCAATACGGATGAGATTTATTACCGGCTCTATCTCGTCCGGACTACATCCGGGACGTGACATGATACGCCGCGACCGTTCCGGATCAGAGACACTGAGGGCGTATAAATGTCGAGATAGTAGTGTCGATTCTGTGTCGCATACTCTAAAGCCAAACGAAATTAACATATTTCCGTCTTTTACATTTCCCTTTTATCAGAAGAGTACCGCCATACTTTAAATTTACTTTAGTTTTAGAGAATGCGACACAGAATTGACACCAGTATCCTGATATCTTCATCGGCCCAATACATTCTGCTGTTGTGACACGGGACATCTATCACATGAAGAGAGTGTACACATAATAAAACACGCTGGCCAAGTGCAAGCTGGTAAGTGAATCATGTTTTTTTTGTTTATGAATGATGTGACGAGCTAGTCGTTCACCTGATGTTACGGCACGCCCATAACAGAAAAGTGTGACTCAGAACTCTATATATAAAGTTTCGAGCGACACTGCACTGCGCACATCATCCTGAGACGTCAGCACAGTCTGGTTATAAGATTACTCGGCTGTGAGATCAGATCATAAAGTCTCAATTGCCCAGTAATTTAACTAGCTACAATTCCTTTCAAAGCGGAACACAGTAGTGCTTACACACTACTGCTTGGCGGCAGAATAACTGCCAAAGCGGTGGACCTGCTTAGATAAACTTTGCAGAACTTAGTACTTAGTTTTCGAATTCTGTGGTTTCTTTAAGTTTTCAAACCGGAATAAAAATTATATAGTAAATATTTATGAACTACTAGAGGATTTTTCAATCAAACGGAAATATATCAAGTATCGCGTATTAATATAAAGTAATATAATAATAATAATAACGCCCAACGATCACATACATATCTGATCCTGGACCCTAACTAGGATTCCCTGTGTCAACACCCAGACACAGAACAAATATATGTGTTTTTTTTCTATGTACAAAATGTCCTGCCACGGGAATCGAACCGTGTGAGGTTCGCCACTCACCACAACACCACAGAGGCTGTCAACATTAAAAGTGAAACGTGAGTTTGTTTATAATTGTGTGGCTTTCATGTCATAGCGACTGGACTGAACCGATTTGGATGAAATTTTGCACGGAAATTGCTTACACTACCATCAAGATCAAGATCAAGAGATCAACATAAAATACTTTTTATCCTGGAAAATTATGTTACTAAAATAAAACGGGAGAAACGCGGGGCGTGCCTAGTGTCTAATAAAGTACTCCAAGATAGTTGAATGTGCTAATAAAGAAAGTTCCGTACATTTAGGAGGATAAAAGACTAAAGTTTGTTTGTACCTGTGGGTCGCATTTCACCACCCACTGAGACCCACTTTAGAGGGCATTAACTTTTATTCCCTTTGCCTTTTAAAAGGTACTCGTAAGTGTGAAGCACTGGACTGTTTTTTTAAGCCTAGTAGGGTGTGAAATAACTTACCTTATTCACAAAAATACTACTTTTAAGGGGCTTTTAAATAAGGTTTATGCAGGGCTGTAGCTAGGGTTGAATTTGAGGTAGGACAGCATTGGATACAGGGTAGGGCGGAAATAAAAAAATTATCATAATTGATCTGCCCTCGAAGCACGGGCTCCTAAGTTAATCACCATGTATATCGCATGGTATTTATTTATTTATTATTTATTTATTATAATAAGAACGGCAATGCCAATTACACTTATCATTAAATTCATTACATGTAATGTCGAACGCATGCATGATAAAACATAAAATAATAATTTAAATAATCAAACATTAATACAAAGTCTAAAAAATGATCTAAAAATAAATAATTAATCAAAAGTCAATTGTACAAATTTAAAAATAAAAATTATTAATCAGTCATAACAATAAAATAAAATAAAAAAAATTATGGATTATAAATTTTCACAAAATGATAATAATAATTTTAAAATACACTGCCATTTATTACAAAAAATATCACATTCAGGATTGGCGCTCAAGAATGCATTCAGACCGCTTATACAACGGCATGAAGGGGTTTCACCTCTAGCCACCGTACGGGAATGAGGAACAGAATAGAGACTGCGCTTACGACATGACCTCTGCTGGATATAGTTGTCAGGGACAAAAAGCCTACACAGAAAAATATGCAATTCTGAAGAGTCAATAGTACCTCTTAGTATTTTACAGGTATATACCATCACACAATAGCTATTGAATATTCAATAGCTATACAAAAATAATTTGTGTCACTGAACATGAGCATGGATCTAAGATTTTTTTATCTCAGACTATAAACAAACAATTTAATTAAGTATAAAAAAAATTAAAGTTCGTCTAGGTAGGTACCACCGCTTTGCTAGTTATTCTGCCGCCAAGCAGTAGTGCGCAAGCACTGCTGTGTTCCGGTTTGAAGGGCATTGTAGCTAGTGAAATTATTGAGAAATTGAGACTATGATCTAATCTCGTAGTCGAATAATCTTATTACCAGACTGTGCTAATGTTTCAGGATGATGTGCGCAGTGCAGTGTCGCGCGAATTTTATATTTAAGAGTTCAGAGTAACACTGTTCTGTTATGGCGGCTGTGTTGGCGGTTAACATCAGGTGAACGACTAGCTGGTCACATCATTCATAAGTATAAAAAAGACATTTGGCGAGAAAGCCACTCAGAAAACAAACAAAAAGCGTTTTATTTTTGCACCCGTAAGGAAGAGATGGAAAATATATCTGGCTTGCGAATCGACGCTTTTAAACAGCTATGCAGGGCCAAAACATTTTCATAAGAAACTCTTTTATGAATGTGATTCGGTCACTTCTCCCAATAATATTTGCGGTTGCCTTGTTTGCTTTCCCCTAATCGAAAAGGAAATTTTGTTTGCGTCCCAACCGCCTATAGATACTATTATTTATTCTGTGCCCGTAGTTTGAGGCTCCAGAGGTTACAAATATTAAGAGGGTGGTGAACCCTCAGTGGCGTTGTAATGGTAATTTGTCAAGATATTTGTAGGGTTTTATTCAAATCTCGAGTAGGTTTTTCAACGGTGACAAGTAATAGAGAATGTTTTAACACATCACACTAACATTATAATAATAATAATAATAATAATAATATGTGTGGACATCTCACACAACGCCATCTAGCCCCAAACTAAGCAAAGCTTGTGCTATGGGAACCAGATAACTGATACAATACTTAGATACTTTTTTGTTTGTAAATACATACATAGAATACAATATGACACCCAGACACAGAACAAACACCTATGTTCATCACACAAATGTTTGTCCTGAGTGGGAATCGAACCCACAACCCACAATTCAAAAGGCAGGGCTACTACCAACTGAGCTATCGGGCCAGTCATGAAGGCGAAAGTTTGTATGTGTGTATGTGTGTTTGTGTGTATGTTTGTTACTCCTTCACGCTCAAACGGCTGAATGGATTTGGATAAAATTCGGTACCAAGATAGCTTATACACTGAGTAACATATAGGCTACATTTTATCCCGGAAAAGTGAAATTTTTCCGTGGGATGAGCAAATAAATAAAACACTTTTTATCCACGGGTGAAACCGCGGGACGCAGCTAGTGCTTATATATAAACTACGAGTTTGAAGAAGAAAACGCGATGTGAAACTTTTCTAAGCTGATGCCTACAAAGATTTTGTTGCAGAACACTTATACGCAAGCTTTTCAAAAACAATACTTTTTTTCACCTAAGTAGATAATATCAATTATGACAAGTTGGATGTATTTTTTTGATTTTTCTTTTCCTAGTCGAGTCAGGTTCCTGCCGAGACAGTACATACCAATAATAAATAAATAGATATATAAATATTTGTGGATATTTCACACAGCGCCTATCTAGCCCCAAACTAAGCAGAGCTTGTACTATGGGAACCGGATGACTGATACAATACTGAGATACTTTTTGTTTTTAAATATAATATATCTTAATATATAAAAATGAATCTCTATTTCCCTCGATCATCGCGTCACCGGTGAACGACTAGAACATTTTCGCTAAATCTTTTTTATTGTGTTTATTATTTTCAGGAGAAGGTTATTATGAAAGAAAAAGTTAAGAAAGTATGGAATATTTTCACCACGCGGATGAAACCGCGGGGCATAGCTAGTAATATATAGAGTACAGTATCAGATATTAAACATCGACGTTCATCACGCAAATGGGTGGGAGTCGAGCCCACCACCTACAGATCAGAAGGCAGGACTACAGAGCTATCAGCCGAGTTGGTATGGTAAATATATAATAGACCTTTATTATACGTCTTACAACAAAATTTTATAAATATTTCAATCCAGTTTAGACAAACGAACAAATGAGTTCACGCCGGCCGTCTGTCTTCCTCGTCGTTTTTTTCCCCGAGTCTGCAGACAAACCGCCGTTGAGTACGGATTAAAATTGTAGAATATTCGCAGAGCCGTTCGTGATTATGCAACCTTTGATGGCATTGTGGGAAGCTAGCTTTGCGTGCTTCGAAAAAATTTAAAGAGAAAATGAAAGGGGGTATAGCAGACATCTTTTCTTCTCTTTCTTGCACACTAAAATCTGCACAGCTATAAATGCTGACAAAAAGACCGCCACGCCATTTATTATAGCTTTAATAAAATATAAAATCATTCAAATTGTTTTACCTTAGATTGGCTTGCATTTGATCACATTTCTCTTTATGTTAAGCGACATTGCGGTCGATGCTGTAACATGATCGCTTATAAGAAATCTGCTTCATTTCTCATGGAAACGTCCAGATTATAGGTATTCGGAAATACAGATTTGTCCCTACTTTTTTATGTTAATGAATGATGTGACGAGTAAGCACCTGAGGGTAAGCGACACGGCCGTCCATATCAGAACAGTGTCACTCGGAACTCTAAAATATAAAGTTTCGCGTGACACTGCACGGCGTACATCCCGAGACATCAGCAGTCTACTCGACTACTCGATCATGATCAGATCATAAAATCTCAATTGCCCAGTAATTTTACTAGCTACAATGACCTTCAAGCCCATAGACAGTAGTGTGCAAGCACTACTGCTTGGAAGCAGAATAACTGGTTAAGCCGTGGTACCTAGACGAACTTTGAAGAAAAGTCCTACCACCTAGTAAACTTTCCCACCTAAACCCCACTTATCATCAAACAAGACATCTAGGCTACAAAATCCTATCGAACAAGACTTTCAAAGGGATCAAACGATTTGTCATCAGCTCGCTAGACGGCGGCGGAATGGGCCCTGGTAGCGATAAGGAGCGACACGAAGCGGCGACCATCAAAAAGCTATTTACCACGAAGACATGTGTCGGAGTTGCTATCGTGATGGATGAACCACGTCTTGTAATAAGCTCTTGAGACAAATTGCGGAGGTTAACATATTGGAGGAAATTATTTGGATAATAACTTCGACAAGTAGGGCGATATTTACCGATAACATTTTCTTTTACAATCATTGATTGGCCGACAACTCAGTTGGTAGTAACCCTGCCTTCTAAGCTGCTAAAGCAAAGCTTGTATTATGGGAACCAGATAATTGATACAATACTTAGATACTTTTTGTTTGTAAATACATACATAGAATACAATATGACACCCAGACACAGAACAAACACCATGTTGCACACAAATGTTTGTCCCGGGTAGGAATCGAACCCACAACCCACAGTTCAGAAAGCGCTACCAACTAAGCTATCGGGTCATTCAATTCGCATGCCGGGACCATACGGTGGCAGTATATGTTAATAATTGGTCGGGATAGCAGATGTTACAGATACTAGCTTCTGTGGTGTGGTGTGTGAGCAGGTCGGCTCAGACCCCGGCTAAGACCTCGACCCAGAGGCGGCGGTTCGATTCCCGTGGCAGGACCAGTGTTTGTGCACAGAAAAAAAGCGCAAATACTTAAATTCATAAATTTATTCACCTTATCATCGCGTTACACTGGCACGTCAATTTACAAATAATATATATAGAGTAAATCAACAACAATTATAAATCAACTTAAAATAATATATATACAAAATAAATATATGTATGAGTAAAATCATGAAACGTGACTTAAAGTAAAATTACACTATTAAAGTTCTTGGTCACCAATCATATACTTGTTCTGAGTCTGGGTGTTGTGGGACCATGGCCCTCGTAGTGGGTCCCTAGACACAGAGAATCCTAGTTAGGGTCCAGGATCTATGTATGTGATCGTTGGGCGTTATTATTATTATTTTATTAAGGTTTACGTGTATCACTTAACACTATCGCCCACTAACGATTCTAATGGTCCACAGGTAAAAATAAATTTAGAAAGCTTAGCTTCATCACTCAATATATCAAATAATAGGCGTATAAAAATTGTATCTCCGACGAAAGAGTCCTGGTTCCCACAGCATGGGTTTCGAGCCTAGTGTGAGAGCCAGGTGTTCCAATCTCCATCATTATGTAATTTTGCCTTTTTGTTAAATAAATGTTTTTTATTTTTTCATTTTTGACAGCCTCACTGTACACTGTATATAGACTCACTAATGCGGCTGTTACTGAAAGTTCGTGTCTCTACAGTTACTATATAAAATAGAGTATTCCCCGGGTTACGTTACTCCAAGCTCCGCGAAACACAAACTTAATTTCCGCCTCTCGGAACTTTTAAGCGCTGGTGTAACGTATCTAAGTATGTGCATTTTAATTAGTGTCACATAGTTTTGTGACACTAATTAACTAATTAAAATCGTATACATGCACGGGATCAAATGTGAAATACCCCAATGATTACCATCTGCTACCATTTCTTTTCTTGCACATCTAGATTGATTGGTAGATAATGCTTCATAGCAATAAGTCCTGCATGTACATTAAAATGTATAAAATAAAAAATAAATTTCAAAATTGGCTTATAAATGGCGGAGATACGAGGTAACAAACATTAAAAAAATCGAAAATTATATAACCTAATTAAGAACCCCCTTTGAAGTCGGTAAATGAAACTTTTAGACATAAATACAAATTTAATTAAACAAACGTTTCATAAATTTACCTCCTATTTATTTACGTTAGCTAGTTGGTTACATATTTCATTATATTAAAAACACTCCCTGTATAATGGAATAATTAAGTTAAAAGAGAATAAAAGAAAATTTTCATAATATTTAGCAAACAGCTCATTAGTCTCAGGTACATACTTTACTTTGAATAATGTTAGAAATTTTGAAACAAAGGTAAGTGGAATATCGTTCCATTTTAGACTCTTTGTTATTGTAATTAAGTTGTTATTCAAAGTGGATAAAGTTGAATCGCAAAAGAAAATCACAGCGAAACAAAATTGACGCAGTTATACGTAACTATATTTAAGTCAGTTGAAAGTATGTATTAAGAGGTACTCCTCTTAATACATACTTTCAACTGACTTAAATATGAGGAGGTTATTAATTCGGGTGCGTTTTTTCATATTTGTTAGCTTCTGAGGTAACATAACTCCGTCATTTGGCACTACATTCATAGATTTGGAACAAGCCCTCTAAGTTAAGTCCGTCTGCATTAATGTTTGACAGCTCCTAAGTTCTGACTTACCCCTCTATGACGTCATACTGGCTGGCTGTCCCGATAACTTAGTTGGTTGTGCGATAGCAGCCTGTAGGTTTGATTCCCAACCAGGAAAAAACATTTGTGTGATGAACATCGATGTTTTGTGTCCGAGTGTTGTATTCTTTGTATATATTTATATTTATTATATATATTATATATAATTTATTATAATATAAGTATTGTATTGGTTATCTGGGGGGTCACGAAACTGATTGCAATGCAACAAGAGAAATTTCCATACTAACTATGCACATAAATTACGTATTCAAACTGTCAAATCCATACAAATATGTGTTTCTATTGGTTGCAATCGAGTTACGTGATCGCCCAGATGATTGCCATAGTACAAGTTTTGCTTATTTGGGACTAGATGGCGCTGTGTCAAATGTCCACAAACATTTATTAATATGAAAGCTGGTGCTTCCGCGTCGTACCCTTTAAATTTGATTAAGATCTGACATTGATGATGTTCTCATTGGGACTGAAGTGGATAAACCTTTTTTAAAAGGAATTATTGTTGAACGGGTTGTAAGACATCTTAAGCAAGCTGAGTTTCCTTATGATCTTTAGAAAATTCAGTTCGAAGACAAAGAGGCAATCGCACAAAGCACTGCCCCCAGAGATATTCCATATGGGAATTCTGCAAACCGTGTATAAGAATCAGAATTGCAAACGCTATATTCTTGTATTATTCTTTGTCATAGAGCATCCCGTATGGAGTTGTTGGATCAAGTTTTGCATTTATATCGTTTTACTTCACAAGCGAAATGGAATAAGAAAAATAACATGTGGCACCAAAATGTAAAGGATTCTGTATTTTCTGATAGATTTTATTGAATAGATTTTATAGTGTATGGGTTTTAGTGTCTGTGATAAAAGTTGAATGTATACGTATCGATTTAATAAAAAAAAAAACGTTCGTAGCTTTTTTTAACGATGCAATCAACAACAATATAAAGAAATCAATTTTTGATATCGTCATTGGTCGTTGGTTGGCCGCACTCCAGTCATTGATTACAAATATATTTTTAACTAAAAACTTTTTTACGCACGCTGGATTTGGGGAGTAATCTGATGAATGCAAGGTGAACAGAAGTTGACGTTGGTTCACGTAGCAAAAACAAAGTTATACCGGCCGATAGATGGAGCTAAACTAAAGAAGTTTTACTTCAGTCGTGTGGTCTAAAGCACACTCGATTTTTTATTGGGCAACGTGCCCTCTCTATTGATATGTGTATAGGCATAGCCTGTGTTAAGATACGTTTTCCATCTACTATACATATGTACGTATGTAAATTAAAAGTACTCTTATTCTGTGATTTTATAGTGTACGCAAAAAAGACCTTAATTCTAAACTTACTGTGGCTCATGTTCCGTTAGCAGTTCTTCAAAATGCAGTCTCAAGGTGTGGGCGGGCGGCGCTCGGACCTCGGTCACGCACTCCACGTCATCAGGGTAAGGTCGAGGGAAGCCGGGGCTGGAGACAGTTGCGTGAGGGTGCGAGTGAGACAGCATGATCGTTTCGTTGCACTGGATCTTCGATGCCGTGTAAGGATCTGTAACGAAGAGCGTAGTTTTAATACACTTTATTAAAAAACAGCTATACGATTGAAAGCCCTACAGCTGTTAAAATGCCTTAATTACATTTTGGATCAAAACTTCTTTACGCACGCTTGATTTGAGGAGTATGCTGGTGAATGTGTAACGAAGTGGACGAAAGTTATGAGTTGTTGGTTAATGTAGATCTCCATTGTCAACATAACAAAGTTAAAAAGTACTTAAAATGTGTTTTATTATGTTGGTATATCCGGTCAAATGACAATTTTCAATTGCCAAGATGACGACATTAACATTAAACCAAGCAAAAACAAAGTTATACCAGCCGATAGATGGAGCTAAACTAAAGAAGTTTTACTTCAGTCGTGTGGTTTAAAGCACACTCGTTTCTTCTTAAGTTTTCCCGTACAAATGTAATAGAGGTAAGTGCGTGATACTTCAAAAATATGAAACAATGAACTTTGTATCTTTGTAAGCGATATGAAGTTTTTTTCTCATTCCATCACCAGCCCAATAATAGGCTTTCAATATCACTTCTTCACATGGGCATAATCCACCAAGCTGGCCAACTGCAGGTTAGTGGATGAATATAAAGCATGCCGTTTTCACACTATATTTACCTTCACCGTTGTAAGAGCAAGCGCAAATACTAAAAAAGTCATCGTAGGACCGAGTAGGATTCAAACCGGGGTGCGCCGGTTTGATAGCTGCACGGGTTACCGACTAATCATGCGCTCTTCTCTTATTTTTAGTAAAATAAACAAACGCACATTTCAAATGAGACTATATTCGCTTTGAAGTAATTAAACCAGTACTTTACAAAACATTAAAATCAGCCTTGAGAGAGGTATTAAGTTTGAAACAAAGTTTATTATTGCAGAACGTAATTAAATCACGAAGCATGAGGCGTGGGTACAGTTTAGTAATACGTTTTGTCTGTAGTCGTAAAGTATAATGCAAAGAGACAACTGTAATGCTTTTAATGTAACATTTATACTCGTAAAGTTGTACACACGTCTAAGTTGTCTAAGTCTAAAGTTGTACATTACAGGGCCTACGCTCAGATTACTAGATGAGATTCTTCTCTTCTAGAGTCAGATTCCCTCCACCAGTACCGCGTCATGTTGTAGTTTAACCGATTATATTGCCGACGCAAAATATATATTTGTTAGTTACCGTGAGCCCTAGTTTTCCTTGGAGTCCGCTGCACCATAGAAAAGAATATGCCAGACAATGAAGACAAGAAAAGAACACGTTGCCCACACTAAAATTATAAAGGTGAAAGTTTGTATGTGTGTATGTTTGTTACTCCTTCACGCTCAAACGGCTGAATGGATTTGGATCAAATTTGGTACCAAGATAGCTTATACACTGGATTAACATATAGGCTACACTTTATCCCGGAAAAGTGAAATTATCCTGTGGGATGAGCAAATAATTAAAACACTATTTATCCACGGGTAAAACCGCAGGGCGCAACTAGTTATTTATAAACAAATAATAATTGTATATTGAGCAACTCTCTATTGGATTAAAGGAAGACGTATTATTTTTATAACTTTGTAGAGTAGGTATAGAAAGCTCTACAAACTGCATTGTGAGCCTAGTCGTAATACATTCGTAACTCTCACAGTAGACACTTAAATGTTCATAGTCATGCTCATATTAGAAAGTCAGATATTTTTTATTACAATTTTTTCTCAATTTATTGTTCGTAAAACCTAAGGCTTTATTTTGTTTTTCTCGTCCGGTTTTTAAGTAGGTAAGTGACTGTGAGACAACAAAAATTATACAAACTCACACCAAAAACAACATAATTTTAAACTCAAAAAGTATTAGTCAAGACGGCGAGAAAATACCATAACGTGATAAAACATCAGCATCCCTCATCTCAAAAAAACAAATTCTATTGCAATCTCAATAAAGTTCATATTAATAAGTGAAGTTTCGTAAAAAATACACAGATGCTTCTGCAAAAGAAAATGTTCGCGAGTCTCTCGAGACAAAGCGGATAACAAACTTTCGAATGTGATATTGAAATGGAAACTTCTCAAATATCGATGGTTGTTCTGCCGTGTTCATACTCGGTATATCTCTGCGGTTCCGGTGTTTTCATTAAGATGTAGCTTAGGTAAATTAAAAAAATCTAAGTATAATTTTTAGTTCGACTTGCAGTAGTGTGCGAGCACTACATGTGTTCTGATTTAAAGGTACTGCTAATGAAATTACTGGAAATAAGACTGTGGAGGTATGATTTCACTGTTGATTATTACACTGTGCTGATGTCTCAATAATTGCCCGACGCTGTGTCACGAAACTTAGAAGAGACTTGACACTGGCTAAATACACAAAAGTGTGGAGCCATACCAAAACAAACAACCAACGTACGACTAACCGGTTAGGAGCTGTCAAATTTTAGTACAAACTGGCATAATTCGCTAAAATAGTTCCGAGGTTTCGAGTTTCGTTTAACAAATATCATGATGTTGACGTGACAAGGATAACAAGATTGGTATAGTAATAATAATAACGCCCAACGATCACATTCATAGATCCTGGACCCTAACTAGGATTCTCTGTGTCTAGAGACCCAGGAACTATGAGAACCATGGTCCCACAACACCCAGACTCAGAACAAGCACTTGCGCTTTTTTTTTTCTGTGCACAAATACTTGTCCTGTCACGGAAATCAAACCCAACGCCTCAGGGTTATGAGCCGACCTGCTCAACCACCACACCACAAAGGCTGTCAAAAGCTGGTATAGATGTTATGTTTGAATCTGTGTGCATCGATAAAGCTATTGTGGAGAGCTCGAGGCGAATACTAAAACGCAAAAGATGACATAAAAAATGCGATAAAAGTTCAAAACTTGTGTATCTATTCATAACTCTGAATTAGCACCATAGTACTAAGATTTGTAAGATTTTCTGCTTGGAAATTTATTTATTAACTTGTCATAATTTCTTCAAAATATCTTCAATGATAAATGTTAAAAGTTTTCTCTTATTTCTTATAGTTTATAGCCTGTCTACCTCACCGTTCACCGAAGTTACCTTTAATAAAAATATAGGTCTCTATTTCGATAAAGTTTAACCTACAGTTGGTTCGCTGAATTCGTACTCAATATTCAGGCGGTGTCGTCACAACACAACGTAGCCTTGCTATTGACTTGTAACGACGACATTTACTAGATTTTTCTTATTTTCGGTTACGAACCTCCTTCATGTTGAGGGGAAAATGCGGATTATAGTTATTTGATCGTATACTGCTCTCTGGATTTGACTTGGAGCCATCGACCCCAGATTTAGAAAAAAAGGTTTCTACTACCTGTACACGTCGATATTGACACAATAAAAAGTTATCAGTGATATCTTCTTTGTTTTTGTTTTTGTTTTGGCTCCATACTTTTGTGTAATTAGCCAGCGTCAAGTCACAGTCCAAGTCACCAAGTCAAGTCATACATAGTCTAGTCTAGTCAAGTCATACTCCTAGTAAAGTGGTGGCAACTTTACCAGAAGCTTCTATGGAGTTTTGGAAACAACACGAAAAGAAACGTTTCACCATCATTATACTACTTTCCCACACTCATGCCTGTAGCATTAACGAATAAAATACCACCAATTTTATGCACTAACACTGAAAATAACACAAGTTTTGGAAAATAATACAATACAGTGACGCGATCTTTTTCGGTTTCCCGCCAAAACTCCTACCGCTGATATACATGTAGGATTAAAATTGCATAAATACTAAAGTTATGAAATTTGTGAACGGATAAAATGTAAAACGAATAAGGTTTTTTGTGAACGAAGTGTGAGAAAAAGACGGAAGATGTGAGCTAATGGAAGTGCAAGGTTTATTGTAAAAAAAATAATGAAGTTGTAGGAGAAATACGGCCGGAATTTTCTGCTTCAAGCCCGTATCGTTTCATTTCCGGCCATCAACCAGTCCAATATACATGCTGATATAAGCACTTGATATTTGGAGGGTGTCTTTCTTTTAAGGCGTAGGGTGTACAATAATGGGTTTTTGAAAAATAAATTCGTAGGTACATATGGGGTATTGAAAATAGTATAAAGACCTAATTCTACAAACGATTGGAAATTTCTGTACCGTGTCAAGGGGGACATATTTTGCTAATTTTTTTATTTCCGTGCTGTGTCGTATCGAGGGAGTCGAATGTGGTGCAATCTTAAAAATTGACGCTTAATCTGTCGGTGTATATATTCTTTAAATGTGCTTGTGATCCAGGGGTTCTTTGGCATGCTACCATTTTCGACCACAGCTGTTAAAACAGTTGACAAAAATATAGAATTTTAACAAAAAAAGACTCAAAAAAAGCTTATCGCTGTGTGCTGGTAGCCCGTATCAAATAAAATCATACGTAAAATAGCCAGTTTTATTTAACTACCGTACTACTAGAGTATAACCGCTGTTCCTAGAGACTTAAAATTTGAAGGGTGTGTTCTTTGTAAAGTGTAGGTATCCACTAAGAAAGGATTTTTCGAATTTCCATCTCTAAGCGGATGAAATGGGTGATTCTATCTATGAAAAATTTTCTTCTTCGTTTCCTATAGGCCACGTGAAGCCGCGGGCAGAAGCTAGTGTTAAATAGTTCTCAGGTAAGTGTTTTTTTTTGGGACTTTCGTGTCGCTGAGCTACTATTTCATAGCCGTTTATGAGATATAAACATAATCTCTAACCTCAAAAAGAGAGCGGTTAAATTACGAGGGCCAGGCCACTGTCGTTGACCTTATATGGAGTACCCTATACATTTTATACCCTTCGTGTATAAAATGTATAGGGTAGTGAAGCTCATCCAATTCCAGCCACTCTATATTCTAGTGCCGTCCGTTGTAAGATAGATACATGTAGCATCGGGCCCGTATCGATGCGACCGATCCGACAGTATCGTCTTGTAAGGGTGTAACTACAATGGATTTACGTGACTTTTCCTTATATGGGCTGTACACATAAAATCTAGATGTGTGCCCACATCCGCTAGGCGATCACGTAACTTAATTGCAACCAATAGAAACACAAATTTGTATCGATTTGACAGTTTCAATACGCAGTTTATGGGCATAGTTACTTGACCGCCTCTGTGGTGTGGTGGTTGAACACGTTTGCTCATAACCCGGAGGTGGCGGGTTCGATTCCCGCGGACAATTATTTGTGCACAGATATAAGCGCGCTACTTTTTCTAAGTCTGGGTGTTATGGGACCATGGTCCTCGTAGTTCCTGGGCCCCTAGACACAGGGAAACCTAGTTAGAGTCCAAGATATCTATGTATGTAATCGATGAGCGTTATTATAGTTCCTATACACATTTTCAAATTTGCAATGAAATTTATCTTGTTGTATTGCAATCTAGGTGATGTCAATAATTTAATAGAGATGCCAAAACAAGCTGGTTCAGCAGAAAATAGTCTTGAAATCGAGGATAAAATACAATTAGAATAACAAAAACAAAACAAGTATGCTTTAGACCACACGACTGAAGTAAAACTTCTTTACGCACGCTTGACTTGGGGGTAAGCTGGTGAGGCGAACGGAAGCTATATCTCCCTCTCTACGTGAAGATAGAAAGAAAGAGTTACGTTTCGTTTATTTTGGTTTGAAAACTATCGTGAGTATGACACAAGAAGGACATCGAATATGTCCGAAACCTGGTCGGAGTAATTTCGACTTTTAATTGACGTGAGTTTTAGCCGTTATTTATCTTACAAAATGTTTCGTATATTACTGTAGGGAGTATTAAAAGGGAGTATTAGTAAAAAATATTTGTAAATCACTGGATAAACGTTGCTGAAAACTGCTTACTCTTCGTATACCTATATAACTAGTCTCTTATAACATTATCCTAAAACTGGATATAATAAAGTTTATCTTAGCTCTAAATGTGTTTTGCAGTTCAATAGTTGCAAAACCCGTTTAAACACTTATCGCTTTTTAACAGAGAAAACATTTCATATTTAACTGCAATTCTACAGCTCGTAAAACTTTATGTTTTCTTGAACTATCAATGTGCAATGGTTTGTACTGGACATGAATTACACTTTGTATGTACATTCAGCAAAATTTGCGAATTACTAAACAAACGTTGTTAAAACAGACATGCTCTCCCAAAAACAGTGTTTCCTTCAAGGTATAACCTAGGTCTTTAAGTCAAGAGTGAATGGGCATCTCATGGGCAAGCGTGCTCCACCTTAGACAACTTCGTCACTTACCATTAGGTGAGTTGTTGTCAAACGCATGCCCATTTTATCATAAAAAAAAACATAGGACATCATCTGATTTTATAGCCATGGAAATATTTTAAATTAATATATTCCCACTGTTACTCACGAATAGTATGTCGATTTCTCGACCAGGTTTCGAGCATATCCGATGCTCTTCCTCAGGAGGTGAGTTCACGCAGCGAGATCGCGGCGGTGACTGACTAAAATAGCCATGGAAATACTTGAAAAGAAAGACTGACCGGTGCGAAGTCGATATCGGCCATAGAATAAATTAATTCTTGGCAATCTACAAACCGGTCAAACGATACCATACACATAGAACTAAACTAGCACTGCCATCAAATTATTATCCATTACTCACTAAATTTTTTTTAAATCTGCATTTCCACAGACACCTGGGTCCGTGCTTATTGTTAAATTATTTTTCCCACTAAAATTTTAGTAACTCAAAGAAAGGTTTCACATTCGGTGTAAAAAAAAACCAAACTGATTCGAACTACTATATTACTTTTGCTTTTTCTTGTTTTTAAGGTAAATACTGACCAGCAAAAAAACAGTTTTAAATAATAGAAAAAGAAAATAAAACAAGCGTCCTCTGATATTCAAAACTCTTTTAAATCTAAACTAAACTAATATTATAAAGAGGAAAGATTTGATTGTTTGAACTGTATGTAATCTACCATATATATGTTAAATATTGTAAAGCTACCGGCAGTAATAAACCAGCTACAGAGCGAGACGGTTGTTTCATTTTCTAGTGTACAGAGCATCTTGGCGACGAGTCTGCGATCTACCCACAAATAAAAAATAAAAATAAAAATCTGCAAAAATGCCGAATTTTATCGGGAATTTAAGTGTGTTTGATCACAAAATACACGAATGGGACGTGTTTTACGGAAGATTGACGCAATTCATCAAGTTGAACAACATTTCTAGTGGTAACAAAAGTGCAGTGTTGTTAACTAATCTGTCGGATGAATCCTACCGTCTGGTTCGGAACCTAGTGCATCCGAATAAGCTCGAAGAAATCGAATTTACGGAGCTAGTGAACGTACTCAACAAACATTTTACACCAAAGCGGTCTACGTTCGCCGATAGGGCGAAGTTCTACGAAGCGACCAAATCCGACGGTGAAAGCATCGAGGAGTGGGCTGCACGGCTGCGAGGGCTAGCCGTGTATTGTGATTTTGGCTCGGAGCTGGACACGCTGCTGCGTGACCGGTTCGTGCTAGGCTTCAGAACGGGACCGGAGCGTGATAGATTGTTTGAGAGCGACTCAAAGAGCCTGACCTTCGGGCAGGCGCTAGAAGTTGCTCAGAAGGCAGCTTGTGCACGGCAGGCACGCGCTGAGGTCGTTGTAAAGGAGGAACAAGTGTTTCATGTGCAAGACGGCGCACGCCGCGACGCGCGCTGCGCCGGCACCGGTGCGGGCTGGAGCCGCGCGGCGGCCGGCAGCGGCGGTCTCAGATCCGACAACGGGGAGCAAGCCCGGTGCACAGTGTGTGGTTTAAAAAATCATAATGCGGTTCAGTGCAGGTTTAAAAACTACAAGTGTCTTATTTGTGGGCAAAAGGGCCATTTAAAAAAATTATGTTCGGCCAAGAAATCAAATATTCATAAAATCGGAACGGAGGAGGCGGAGACGTCTCAAGCTCAAGAAAATATTTGCAAGGAGTGCGAACTATATAACATGAGGTATGTGGACTATAACCCGATTAAAATTACTGTAAATGTAAACAAAGTAGATCTGTGTATGGAGTTAGATACGGGATCGGGAACTACTGTTATTTCTGAAAAATTATTTTTACGTCATTTTGCTAATTTAAGGTTGCATAAAAGTGATTTAAAAATGTGTCTTTACAATGGCCATAAAATCACGCCTATTGGATACTTTTTAGCTAAAGTAACATATGCCAAATTAAGTAATGACATTAAAATATATGTAATAGAAAACGGGGGACCACCCTTACTGGGCCGTGATTTTATGACAAAATTTAGAATTTACTTTGCAACAACAAATAACAACTTGACCTGTACGAATAAAAATAGTGAAGAAGTGCAGCGGTTATTGAACCAATATCCAGACGTCTGGAAAGATGAGCTAGGTAGTTTCAATAAATTTGAGGTAGAACTGCAACTAAAAGACAATGCGTCACCTAAATTTTTTAAGCCACGGCCGGTGCCTTTCGCTCTAAAAGATAGACTCAGTGCGGAACTTGATAGATTAGTAAGCTTAGGTATTTTGACGCCAGTTAATTACTCGGAATATGCTACGCCTATAGTACCCGTTTTTAAAGAAAACGGAAAGCTTAAGATTGCCGGTGATTTCTCATGTACTTTGAATAAAGATTTAAAAGTGGATAAATACCCTTTGCCACGAATAGAAGAGGTCTTTTCCAAGATAGGTGGAGGGGAAACTTATACGAAAATTGATTTGAGCAACGCTTATAATCAATTTAAATTATCGGAACCTTCACAAAAGATGACTACCATAAATACGCACAAAGGTTTATTCTCGTACACCCGATTAGTTTACGGATTAGCTAATGCACCTGCTATTTTCCAAAAGGCAATGGAAACGTTACTATCCGGCATAGAGGGAATTAGTATCTGGCTCGACGATATATGCATAACAGGGCCAACAAAAGAAATTCATATGTCTAGATTAAGGGAGGTTTTAAGTAGGCTGCAAGATGCAGGATTGCGCCTGCAAAAAGATAAGTGTGTATTTTTTAGTAGTAGTGTGACTTATTTGGGATACGTAATTGACAAAAATGGATTAAAGACGTGTCCAAGTAAAGTCGAGGCCATTCTCAATGCACCTGCGCCCACCAACGTATTAGGAGTAAAACGGTTCCTAGGGGTAGTAAACTACTATAGGAATTTTATTCCGAGTGCATCAGCAATACTCAGCCCGTTACATGAACTATTACGCGCGGGCGCAGAGTGGCAGTGGAGCGAGCGACATCAAGCGGCGTTTGAGAGCGTGAAACGCGAGCTCGCCGGTGAGCGGGTGCTGGCGCATTTCGACCCGGAGGCACCGCTGGTGCTGACTGTGGATGCAGGCCCGTGCGGGCTCGGCGCCGTGCTTGCGCACCGGGACGCGGACGGCCGAGAACGACCGATTGCGTTTGCGTCGCGATCCTTGGCGCCTAGTGAGAAAAACTACAGTCAAATCCAGAAAGAGGCGACGGCTATTACCTTTTGCCCACAAATAAGACACTTGTAGTTTTTAAACCTGCACTGAACCGCATTATGATTTTTTAAACCACACACTGTGCACCGGGCTTGCTCCCCGTTGTCGGATCTGAGACCGCCGCTGCCGGCCGCCGCGCGGCTCCAGCCCGCACCGGTGCCGGCGCAGCGCGCGTCGCGGCGTGCGCCGTCTTGCACATGAAACACTTGTTCCTCCTGTAACGGCTTGTTTTTCATTCTTATGATAATTTAATTGAGATTGGTTCGATTCATTTTTCTTAACCAGTGGCTGGCTAAATAATGCTCCGGCCGTCAGTCTCAAAAACTCAACAACAACCATAACTTTCCGACACGAAATGTCAATGTCACGTTTGGTTGTCACATCAACGACGTCAAAATTAAAATTGATCGACAGCTGTCACACGTGAAGAGTTCAGTTGAGTTTTTTCGATAAAATTATTTAAATTTATTTTTCCGTTCGATTTCGGCAAAATTTGTGTTTTCATTGCGTTAGTGTAGTTTTATTTTAGTGTTTCGTCATAAAATAGGTAAGTAGTTGAGATTTGTTGAAAATGGAGAAGGATTTGTGGCTTGACCCAATGGTGCCTGATCCCCCTGACCCTCCCGATCCCCCCGATCGCCCGGTGCATGCTTCTAAACGGAGATTATTTGAAATTTTAAGTGATGAGAGTGGAAGGCCAAAAAAATCTATTTTATCTAGAGATATGACTGTTGCCTCCATCCAAAATATTTACGTTCATCCCAGCCTAGTTATAGGCATAAAAGCCTATACTGAAACCGACAAAGGTCCATTTATGGTCCACGTTTCACGTTCCGAACCAGATCCCGCTGCAGGAACATCAATTAGACCCATTAAATTTGGACAATTCTTATGCCAACACAAAATTTCTAACATATGTCCTGACGGCGTCAAAAAAGTTGGTAGAAATAAAATTAGTGTAGAATTTAAGACCGCAGATGATGCTAACAAATTTTTATTGAATCCTCTTTTAGAAAAATTCAAATACGAAGTGCGAATTCCATCTTATAACATCACCAAAATGGGTGTGGTTCGACATGTTCCCGTGGACATGTCCATGAATGAATTTGTGGATTCTGTAGTTCTCCCCAATGGATGTGGTTCAATATTAAAGGCTCGTAGGCTCAACCGCAAGGTTTTAGATGAGGGCAAGGCAACATGGGTCCCAACTCAAACAGTTGTTGTCACATTTCAAGGGCAAACCCTTCCAACTAAAATATTTTCCTTTCACACCTCCCTACCTGTTGAATTGTATCAATTCCCAACAGTACAGTGCAACAACTGTTGTCGCTTTGGTCATATAAAGGCACAATGTAGGTCGAAGGCCAGGTGTTTCAAATGTGCTCAACCACATTCAGGTGATTCCTGCGACGTGGACTCCACAAAAGCTTCATGTCTCCACTGTTCCGGGCAACATTATGCGAATAGCAGGTTTTGTCCCGAACAGGCTAGGCAAAAATCAATTAAGCTTGTCATGTCACAAGAAAATTTGTCGTATGAAGAGGCTGCTTTCCAGTACCCGAAAACCATCAGACCTTATTCAGAAGTAGTTAAAGGTGTTAACATATCTTCTTCTCAGACTAGTCAGTCTGTTTGTTCCCCACAAGTTTCATATAGAAAAACTGTGTATTCTTCCCCTAGCCCCAAATCTCCATTAGGTAAATCATATGACAAAGCCGCTCATGACGCCATAGTTGCACATTATCCATCATCTCTCCCCAATGGTCATGCATTATTGTCTTCCCAACAATCATGTTCCCCTTCATCTCAGTTTGATAACATTTCCATGCTGTTGTCCATTGTCATCAGCATCATTTCCCAAACAAATACAAATCTACCGTCCAACGTTGCCCATAAACTTTCACAAGTCATCTCATTACTTAACAATCATGGATCAAGTGTCCATTCTCCAGTGGAACACGAAAAGCATTCGGCGCAGGAAGCCTGAATTGCTTCACCTCATTAATAAATTTCACCCGTCAGTGATTGCCATCTCGGAGACATGGTTGGTACCTGGATCCCGTTTTAGGGTTCCAGGGTACTCCTGTCTCCGAGATGACAGGGCTGACGGGTATGCTGGTTGCGCCTTACTAGTAAGGCGCTCATTTCCATTTTCACTAGTTCCTTTCCCTCCTATTTCACCTGACATTAACATTATAGCTGTAAAAATGTTCAACATCACATTTTTGTCTGTTTACATCCCCCATCCTCATTCAAATATGATCCCTGATATATCTTCTGCTATATCTTCAGTATCCTCTCCCATTATTTTAATGGGGGATTTCAACGCCCACCATATGTCATGGGGCTCTAGCCACGACGATGCTTTTGGCCTTGCCCTCTTAGAAATGTTTGATGATGCGAATCTTTGTATCATAAATGATGGTTCGCCCACTCGTAGGGTGTATCCGTCACAGAACCCTAGAAGTGCTGTTGATATTACAGTTTGTTCTCCTGTTCTGGCATCTGTCATTTCATGGAAGGTCCTAGACCTTTCCTATGGCAGTGACCATTTTCCCATAGTTATGTCTATCCCAGATAGAGTAACTCCTGCACGGAACTTTTGTCCTTCTCTTAAATTCCGATTATCTGGTTTATCTAAAGATAAATGGTCTTCTTATTCTTCCACTTTGGATAATAAATTGAGTGCTCTTGCTGTTTCTAACAGCTCTGACCTTTTTACCCTCTCTGAATCATATTCTAAATTTGTTGAATGCATTATTTCCAGTGCTGAAGAGCATTTTCCATTAAAAAAACCGTACAATTTTATTGTTTCAACTCCCTGGTGGGATGCTGATTGTTCAGAGGTTGTTAGAGAAAGAAAGCAGGCTGAACAAGAATATAATGCAGTCATGTCTTTAAACAACTTTATTAAATATCAAAGGATTGCTGCCAAAGCAAAAAAACTCTTAAATAAAAAGAAAAGAGATGGTTGGTTTATTTATTGTGAAAATCTGTCCCCGCGTACTCCTTCGTCTTTAGTTTGGATGCAAATAAGACGGTTCAGGGGTGCCTACAATATCAATGATATTTCCATCAATGACCCTTTTTCATGGATTGAGGGCTTTTCTGATAAGATGTCTCCTCCCTTTGTTCCAAGTGTGGACGCTTTCCCTTCCGCTCCATGTTTTATACCATCAGTTAATAGCTTTGATTCTTCATTCTCATTTCATGAACTTCAGTTGGCGCTTGACGGTCTTATAGATTCATCTCCTGGGGCTGACGGTATCCCATACTCATTTTTAAAAAATTCATCTGATAACAGTAAACAGTATTATCTAGACTTAATCAATAACTTTTTAAATTGGGGATTTATTCCTCAGCAATGGAAAAACCAAATAATCATCCCTATTGCTAAACCTGGGAAGAATCCCTCCGATTCGAATAGCTATAGACCCATAGCTCTGTCATCGGTTTTAGCCAAAGTCTCAGAGCACATGATTAAACATAGGATTGAATGGTTTGTAGAGAGTAAAAATTTGTTGGCTAAAACCCAGTTTGGGTTCAGAAAAGGAATGAGCACTATGGACAGCTTAAGCATATTGGTATCTGATATTCGCATCTCCCTTTTACAGAAAGAATATTTAGTAGGAGTTTTCTTAGATATTGCCTCGGCATATGACAATGTTTTACTTCCTGTTCTCAGGGATAAACTCTCCTTTTTGGGTATTCCTGAGAAATTGGTTCGTTTTATATTTAACATGCTAACAGAAAGAACTATATCTATTAAAAGCCAGTATTCTATTCTTTCCCCAAGGGTTCTTTGGAAAGGCTTGCCTCAAGGGTCTGTACTCAGTCCTATACTCTACAGCTTGTACACTTGTGATCTGGAACTTTCGGTACAATCTTTTTGTCAAATTTTACAGTATGCTGATGATATAGCCCTTTACATATCTGACAAAAATTTGACAACGGCTTCTAATCGTTTAACTTCCGCTCTTGGTTATTTATCTGATTGGCTTATACAGCATGGTCTATCCCTATCGACTGCCAAAAGTAGTGTAGTGGTGTTTTCTAGAAAAAGACATGTTCCTCTGGTTAATATCTCAGTTGACAGTGAAATTGTTCCACAAGACAACAAGGTGAAATTTCTGGGGGTGTGGCTTGACAACAAACTATCAGGTCTAGATCATTTTAATTTTGTGTCTCAAAAATGTGAAAAGAATATCAATATTCTTCGTTCTTTGTCTGGAGTTTGGTGGGGTGCACACCCATACACCCAAAAATTACTTTATAATGCCATAGTTCGTTCTCATATGGACTATGGATCTTTTCTTCTAGACCCTTGTAACAAATCCGGTCTTAAGAAAATTGATAAGATTCAGTCAAAATGTCTGCGCATCATTCTTGGTGCTATGAAATCTTCCCCCATCAATGCCATGCAAGTGGAGTGTGTGGATCCCCCTCTCCATCTTCGCAGACAGTTTCTTTCCAACAGATTTTTCTTCAAACTAGTGCAAAATTCCGGTCATCCTCTTCTTGGTAAGTTAGCCCAATTATCTTCTCTTTATGATTCTCTTGGTCACCAGCAACCGGAAAAGATTTGTTGTCTTGTACATAGTTATCGACAGTTTATTCGTCTCCCTAACCCACTTTTTCAAAGTCAATTAATGCCGTTATACTGTACTCCTTATGATGCGTTAATTTTCAAACCCAACATTATCTTAGACTTTGGAATCAATAAGGGCTCAGTGGACGCCAATTGGTCCTTCTCCCACATATTACATACTGATTTCAAGGATTGGTTCACTTTATACACGGATGCTTCCAAATCTGCTGATAGCTCTGTTGGTGCTGCAGTTTGGGTTCCATCTACTAGAATTATTTTAGCTTACAAGTGCCCTTCAGTTTATTCAGTTTTTACAGGGGAATCTGTCGCCATTCTAGAAGCCATTAAATTCGTAAAATCGCACAACATTAATAAATCTATTATTTTTTCTGATTCTAAAAGTTGTCTTCAGTCCATTCTCTCTAATCAGTTCCGTTCAAAAACCAGGTTCCCTGTAATCCTTAAAATTAGAGAGCTTCTATTTCAATGTAACAGATTAGGTATTAATGTTGTTTTAGCTTGGATTCCTGGCCATTCAGGTATCCTCGGTAATGAGTCAGCTGATTCTTGTGCTAGGTCAGCTGTTCATACAGGATCTCTTGACCATTCTCAAATATATTTTCATGATTTATGTACCACCTTTGAACCGGCTTTATTCAAGACATGGTCTAGTGCATGGCAAAATTCTAAATCTATTAAAGGTAAATTTTTTGGTGATGTTCAGCCTGAGATTCCTCATAAACCCTGGTTCTCTAAATTTAAAAAGGCAGACAAATTGACCACTTCAGTTGTTTGTCGTTTACGCTTGAATCACTCTTGTACTCCGGTTTTCCTAAATAAACTTAGGATTAGGGATAATTCTCTCTGTGAATGTGGTTTAGATCAAGGAAATGTGGACCATATATTTTTCAGTTGTTCCAAATTACAGTTTTCATTGTATGATGTTATTCCAAACAATATCCCTCGTCCCACTTCCCTCAAGTGTTTATTATGTCTGGTATTTTCTCCGTTTATAGGTATTTTATGTAAATTTATTAAAGTGAATAAAATTAAGTTGTAAGTAGGTAGTTATTTTAGAAATTGTGTAAGTATTTATGTTATATTGTGTACTTAAATATTAGTTTTAGATTATTTATTATTTCATTATCAATATTATTACTTGTTGTAAATATAGTATTCTTTTGTTTTGTTTCAGCATTTTAGATTCATCTAGTACTTTCATAGTTGACCTCATTCTCCACATATACCAAAATTTCTCACTGAAAAATCTTCGTTTGATGTGCTATCTTTCTACGTGATATTGGCAAAATTGTGGTAACCTCTCCACAAAGGCCATTTACAAAGAGTTGAAGTTAAAGTTGACATATGACGTTATCGTTGGGTGACCCTAACCGAAGAGAAATGTGCAAATTTTGATAATAATTGTTTATTTTGTATCCTAATTTCAAGTTAAAACCATAACAAGCGAATCGTCTTCTCTAGGAAACGATAATAGAAAAGACTGGAATAAACAACCTTCGTAGTGAGAGCTCGTGTGGAAAAGTGCAGTCCCTGGTTCACTAGTTTGAGTCTCGCTTTTGGTGATACGCGAAGTAGCAACTTTTGTGGTCAGGGATGCAGGCAACCACTTTTCGAGAGAATTCTGCATTGGCTGGGAGGGGGATCTCGTGACGAAAATCCGCCCAGTCAGAACGACGGTTACGACTTTAAAAGTCGGAGGCCGCTCCCTTTGTTTGATTTCGGCGAGGGCGTAGCTGCTGACCGTTGGGCCTGTCCCCAAACGGCCAATTCAACCTCTTCTTTTGCTGCAGGTGAGTTTTCCATGAGATTTTATAATAATTGAGGGCCGGGTTCCATCCCCGTGCCGTGTTCAGAATCCGGTAGCTTCACCCGGTTCCATCTTTCCGCAGACAGCTGCGCCCTGCGTCTGAGTTGTTGGGTCGTAGCAAGTCGCTGCCTCCATTTGGCCGCTGCTGCGTCACCCTCGTGGTAGGAGTGAGCTGACCTCCACCACGCTCAGCGTGAGCCTGTAGCTCACGCTCTCTATTGAAAGAAAAACCCCTCTACAGGGTAAGTTTCCCCATCTTTAAATATAAATGTGCATCAAGTCGTAGACTTCATGGTAAAAGTGCCAATAAAACTAATTCTTTCCTGTTCTTCAACAGGGTTTTTTTTTTTATATCTTAAAATCAAATTTAACGCACCCCCTTCGGGAGGTCGCCAACGGTCTGCGCTGAGAGACTAGGCTCCAGGAGGCGACGGCCTAGCGCCACGGGTCTACCCCCAGCCGTCCGCCTTGTCCTGGGCCCAGATCAGCCCCCCTGTGCCGTTGGGTTGCTTCCGGAGGTCACCAGCGGTCTGCGCTGAGAGACCAGGCTCCAGGAAGCGCCAGCCTCGTACTACGGGTCTACACCAACCGTCTGCACTGTCCTGGGCCCGGCTCAGCCCCCCTGTGCCGTTGGGTCCCTTCCGGTACCACGGTCAGCCAGCATTTTGCTAGCTGATCGTTTTTATTTAACTTTTGTATTGTCTACTACCAACTAAACTTAGCTATCTGGTTGCAAAGCAGGTATGTGCTACTAGCTCGAGCCACACACCCTGTTAAGTCTCTTAATAGCCCGGCTAGCACTGCATTGTAAATTCAACGGCGCCCAAAACCTACCTTGTAAATATACTACATATATAATATTCTATACTTACCACTTGTCAATATTTTAAATACTTACTACTTACTTAATACTTGACTCACTGTCTTAACAATAAAGACATTTAATGAACCAGGTGCAGTGTTTCCCTTCAGTTCCCAATAGGAACCCTAATAGGGAAACTAGTTCACATCTTTTTGAAAGCGGTGCTATTTACAACGACCTCAGCGCGTGCCTGCCGTGCACAAGCTGCCTTCTGAGCAACTTCTAGCGCCTGCCCGAAGGTCAGGCTCTTTGAGTCGCTCCGAACAATCTATATTGAAACCAAGCAGATGTTTTCAAGTAGGTGAAACTGTATGGGCTATGTGGTTTATCGCTAGGAAGAGCGTGTGGAGTATAGGAATTGTCAAAAAAAAGATAGGTAATAGAATGTTAGAAATCTATTTTACGGATTATAGAACTAGCTGTAATCGACACTTAGACCAGGTTAGAAAATATACTGGTGATATCTATTGTGACACAGTATTAGATAATAGTGATCGGTCTGGCGTCAACAGCGGCAACCAGCCGCCAGGCACCCCGCTGCCGGCACCCTCGCAGCCCTCGCCCTCCAGGTCGCAGGCGCAACCTGATGCGCAGGCTTCCGCGACGGTGCAGCCACCGGCACTTCCACCTAGTCCGTTAGTCGCGGGGGAGGAGGTGTCGGGTGCGACCAGTTGTGAAGATAATATTCACAATAGAACCGGTATTGAGGTAGGAGCGCAGAGGGGTGCGGATTGTGATGAATGGGCGGAAGCTAGCGAGGTGATGGACGTTGTGACCCAACCGGAGGAACAGTGTATCGATCCAAATGAGGATATTATTGGAAGTGATGTAAACACTGCTCCGGCTGGGCGTTCTAAGAGACAAAGAGAACCAGTTAATTATAGGAAGTATTTTTACTAAAGTCCTTATATTTTGTTATTGTTACAGATTTCCAAATTAATGTTGGAGGAATGAACTGTATGTAATCTACCATATATATGTTAAATATTGTAAAGCTACCGGCAGTAATAAACCAGCTACAGAGCGAGACGGTTGTTTCATTTTCTAGTGTACAGAGCATTTTTTCTTTGCACTGAATAGGCTCTGCACTACTAGACAAATTTAAAAATTCTTTCACCATTAGAATCTTACATTACCCTTGACATTAACATAGACTATAGAACATAAATAAAATACCCGTGCGAAGCCGGGGTGGGTTGCTAGTCCTTTGTATATATGGACTTTGACTACTAAGTTGAATAGTCAAAAGTTATCTAACTGCAAGCATTCCTGTTACTAAAAATGTCCCAATCATCACAAGTGGATGCATGGATATTCTAAGTCTTATTCCCGCATGCATTAGCGTGATTTTCTTCTGCCATTTCTACGACACACTCCATCGATGGAGGCATAAAACGAAGAGCATTTCAAGCTTTTATGTGTCTATTGTAGCTACAAGAATAGACTAGGTATAGTCAGCTTGCCATATGGACAGTTATTTATTTATTTAGATACACAAAAAGCTTACAGTAAAAATCAAACGCTTTTGGGTCATAATACCGGGTTGGATATATCTTAATATATATAAATCTCGTGTCACAATGTTTGTCCTCAATGGACTCCTAAACCACTTAACCGATTATAATAAAATTCGCACACCATGTGCAGTTCGATCCAACTTGAGAGATAGGATAGTTTATATCTCAATCTATAATAGATATATATTAAATACCCGTGCGAAGCCGGGGCGGGCCGCTAGTAGTATATATAATATACGAGCTTATGCCCGCAGCTTCGCCCGCGGCGTGGCCTATGGGAAAATAATTCAACTACCCATTTCACCCTCTTAAGTGTGGAATTTCGAAAAATCCTTTCTTAGCAGATGCCGACGCCATAACATCCACCTGCATGCCAAATTTCAGCCCGATCCGTCCAGTGGTCTGGGCTGTGCGTTGATAGATCACTATGTCAGTCAGTCACCTTTGAGTTATATATATTTAGATATAGATACTCCTTTTTTCCTCAAAAACTTAAACGGTCTATTGTTCGGCCTCTTCATAAAAAAGACAATAAATTAGATTTAAACAATTATCGCCCAGTTTCTCTAATCCCAATATTTTCAAAAATATTTGAAAAAGCTATGCATCGTCGCATCAGTGATTATGTGGAAAAATTTGATATTATTAAAGCGGAACAAAATGGTTTCCAAAAAGGAAAGTCAACGACTCTAGCAGCATACAACCTCGTTAGTAAAGTGGTGGAACGCATTGACAAACGGGCTCATGTATCAGTACTTTTCTTTGATATGAGCAAAGCATTCGATTTTGTCAATCATGAAATGCTCATCAATAAATGTGAAAATTATGGAATCAGAGGACCAGTTCTAAACTGGCTCATTGATTACCTATCTGATCGAGAGCAATGCGTAGAAATATCTGCCTTGAATAAATACAAAGTTTCTACATATTTTAGATCCAGCTATCTAGTAAACAAATATGGCGTGCCACAAGGCAGTATTTTGGGGCCATTATTATTTTTACTATATATTAATGATCTTCCTTTAGCCATCCATCATGAATGTGTTCTCTTTGCAGATGACGTGTCGGTAGTTGTAACCGACAAAGATAGAACGACAATAAACAATCATGAAAACTTAGTCAACTTAGCTGCAGACTCTATTGTTAAATGGCTAGAACTGAACAATTTGCGTGTTAACCTCTTAAAGACAAAATATTTAAAATTCAGAAACTATAACTCAGTTAAAAGTAATCTTGTTGTAATGTGTAAAGGCCAGAAAATAGAATCGACCGATGAATATAAATTTCTAGGCATATATGTAGATCAGTTTTGTAATTGGAAATCACACATTGATCATATCTGTTTAAAACTTAATCGTTTCGTCTTCGCGTTAAAACGATTACGGCGCACGGTAAATGAAAGTGCTGCCCTTACTGCCTATCACGGCTACGTCGCTTCCGTTCTTAGGTATGGTCTTTTGCTCTGGGGAAATTCCACCGACATTACTAAAGCCTTTTTGGTTCAAAAAAGGTGTATTAGAGCCATAAGTGGTGCTGGCCCGCTGGATTCATGTCGACCTCTTTTTAAAAAGCTTAAGATTTTGACTTTGACCGGCTTATACATCATGCAGATTGGGGTTTTCGTAAAGGAACACCCTCATTTGTTTGATAAAGCAGAAAAATACAAACGTTTTCAGTTTACTAGTAGAGACCCTACTAGCTTAAGGACAGTCAGTTGTAGAACTACACTTTATCAAAAAAACTGCAGGATAATGACCATAAAAGTATTTAACAAGATACCAATGTCAATTAGGGAACTGCCATCTAAATATTTTAAAGTTAGTTTATTTAAATGGTTGTGTGAAAATTGTTTCTATAATATAAAAGAATTTTTTGAATGTAAAATATAACAATTGTTGTTGTTACTTTTTAGGCTAGAATTTCAAACACGGTTTTATTATCCATATAATTAACTGACTATTATTCCTATTTACTTTTTAGACATGCTTTATCCTAATTATTATTTAAATTTGAATGTAATTGACATGAGTCGGTATTATTGTTTTTGTACTATTTTTTATTGTGTTATGTATTAATGATTGACACACCCTGTGCAAGAATTTTATTTTTTAAATTATGGAGAACATTAAATTATTTTGTATTTAAAATATGATGCATGTAAGTAAAAATTTTTGTATGCCAGCTCTGGTGAAGTATGCTGAACATTTTGTTACACGGACCACCTACTTATACCATATTTCGTGCAAATAAATTTATTTCATTTCATTTTATTTCATTTCATTTCATTTCATTTCAAGAACTTAAAATAAAAAAAAATAAAAAATAAAACTAAAAATTTTAAAATAGCCCGTTGGTGGAAGGGAATGTGCCCAGAATGCTGGTAGCATTACCACGTTGAATGGCAATGCTTATTTTTTGTGCAAATAAAAGCCAGCATTCTGGTCACCTGATGCTTCCACCAAACGTTTGGCCAAGTCCCTATATGAAAACTATATATATACTTATATAATTATATATTATACTTATATATATATAGATACTTATATAATTAATTAATATAAAATATTTTAACGCCTAATAAATAAAAACATTAGTTACTTAACATTACTACTTAAATATTTGATACTCAAATTAATGAATAATTGCCTATTAGTAAAAAAATGTCCAACCCCGGAAACAACTAAGAAGTTCACTTGCAGTATATATTGACAGCCATGGTGTGGTGGTTGAGCAGGTCGGCTCATAGTCCGGACGCGGCGGGATTAATTCCCGCGGCAGGACAAAGATTTGTGCACAGAAAAAAGTGCAAATACATGTTCTGATTCTGGGTGTTATGGGACAATGGTCCTCGTAGTTCCTAGTTTTTATGTATGTGATCCCAGGATTTATGTATGTGATCGTTGAGCGTTGTTATTATTATTTCGGTCCTATTCACTTTAACACTATATTGAATCTCAATTTATATATATTTTCTTATGTTAAGGAATGACGTGACGAGCTATCCATTCGCCTGATGTTAAGCGACACAGCTGCCCATATCAGTTGCAGTCTCACTCGGAACTCTAAAACGTGACACTGTATGTCACGTTTTAGAGTTCCCAGTGACACTGTCATCCGCAGAGTGAGACATCAGCAGAATATAGTAATAAGATTACTAGAATCTCACAAGATTAGGTCATAAAGTCTCATTTGCCCAGTAAATTAGCTAGCTACAATGACCTTCAAACTGGTGCACAGCAGTGCTTGCGTACTGCTTGGCGGCAGAATAACTGGCAAGGTAGTGGTACCTAGACGAACTTTGCAGAAAAGTCCTGTTGTTGAATTTCAGAATTGGAATCACCATTTCGAGGATCACTATTTGTTTAATCGAATGACGAGAAACCAGTCGTTCGCCTGCCACAGATTTTAAAACTGATGTTAAATGTTACGACAACCCATTTTCGACAACAATGCATCAAAAAATAAAATTCAAATGCACTAGCCAGGTTGAATAAAGATAAAACTAAATTGTTGGCACTCCATAGCGACCGTTTATATCCAACGTTGCACTACGCCAAGCATTTTGTTACCTGCCAGCTCTAAAAAGAAATTCTACCCGTTTCATGTCCCAGTTTAATCGCCCCTCTACAAAGCTATAAAGGTGGGGATAATTAACCCCTCTTGTGATTACGAAGGCTTCGTAGCCAGCATGGGGTGGAATCTGGCACCTCTGTTTGGCATAGCGTTCATAAAGAAGGGGTAGTAAAATAGGGGGGTAGAGTACAGTCTGTTGCTTGTTATTTTAAAAGTGCTTTTGTTTGGGGTGGGGTTTATTTTTGTGTTTGTGTTTTCATAACGCATAACACTACACTTTTTAATTATAATAACAATGAATAAGGATAAAATTTCGTAGAGGTTTTAGAGATTAATTGGTATAACCAACGAAAATAATTTTGGAAGAGTGAGATGGCTAAAGCAAGTGTGGCTTAGCGGCGGCTCGGGCGACTTTCATACTCCCACCATGGTTTGAATCCCACTCGGTCACCGATGACTTTCTAAATTCATGCATGACTGTTTATTAATCGCACTGTATATACTGTGCGTATTTACTGCTACCATTTTTCTTGCTCATCTGGATTGACTGGTAGATAATGCTACACACAAGAAGTCCTCCTTTCAATTAATTCCTTACAATTATTAACTTTTTCACAATGAGGCTTTTATAACCGCGTGCTAAGCAACAATATCGTTAGCAGTTTATCGGTAGTCGATTCCGCTCCAATTTTCTAAACACACAATATCTGACCTATATTACCGTCAGCGAAAGTCTACGTAAATAAAGTAGTGCAACTGGCAACCCTGCCTTCATTTTGCCCCAAAATGCTCAATACTCCCCTTTCCCGTCCCAGTTTGCGAAAAGACGATAAAAAAGGAACGAGTGTTAAAAATGTCTCTCTTGCATTTAAACGCCGTTCGGCGTACTGTTCTAGCCAACCCACTTCAATAGCCTTTATTTCATAATAAAAATACTTAGATAAATAATATTAATAACGCCCAACGATCACATAGACAGATAGATAGATAATACTCTTTATTGAAACATCACATTCCAGAAACAATTAACAATATAGATCCTGGACCCTAACAAAGTTTCCTGTATCTAGGGACCCAGGAACTACGAGGACCATCTCACAACACTCAGACACAGAAAAAGTATTTGCGCCTTTTTTTGTGCGCAAATACTTGTTGTGTCGCGGGAATCAAACCCACCACCTCTGGGTTATGGCCAACCTGCTCAACCGTCACGCCAGAGAGGCTGTCAAATTAGCTAGTTTAGTTTGAGTATTAGCGACTATTAGTGTATTAGTGGACTGTAAATGATAGAAGGTGAATGGAGAAGAAGCGTATGATGGAGTTAGATGATTAAAAACTGCATATTTTAAATATTAACAATAAAATAAGAAAATCATCAAATAAACTCAAATGAACGTAACCAAACTATAAGTAAAACTTCAATAATAATAACGCTCAACAATAAAACCACCTCAATATGACATAGAACTAATTCGTAAAACAGAAGTAAATAAAAAAAGGAATGGCCTCTATTCAGTCAATTGCCAAAGACAGTGTTTTCTCTCGTTTTATCTTTGCCCATTTCGAACTATGCTATAGACAGAAAAAAACACTAAATAATTATTCCTTCATTATACAATGTTAATTATGTAAGTAGTAAGCGTTTACGTTTGATAATATAATTAATAGGTACCTACGAAACGTTAACGTTTTTTTACAATGACAAATGCTTAATAATAAACTGCTTAGCTAATTCAATCAGTGTACTCAAATGTACAAATTGAATAAACAATATAATTGTCCAGAAATAATACCGCCCCGACATTATTTGCCCGAGTGCATTTATGAGAAACACAGCTACAGTTAAGGCTGGTTTACACGGATCATCAGAATGTTATGTCAGTATTTTACGGTAAATTGACGTATATTCTTTAAATAATCACAGCCTAAAAACTTTTTGGTGCAAGCTTGTATTTGGGGATGATGTCGTTTTATTTATTACTAGTTGCTAAAATAAAAGCCAGCATTCTGGTCACCTGATGCTTCCACCAAACGTTTGGCCAAGTCCCTTTATGTTTCCATGGTAGGTGGATAAAAGTAGTTAATAATAATATTACAATAGTGAAGAATACCGTGAAGATAAGTTTTAATACATTAGACCAGGGTCTTTGAAAAGAATCCGAAAATCACGGTTGTGAATTTTGACCTTTTTCCATTACCCATGTATTTTGGAATTTTAATGTGTAGTAAGGGTGGATTATTATCCGTTAAGTGTTCGTGAACGTGCACGAGTGTTGGCAAGTGGTTCCAAGTTTTAAAACCGTGCCTTTTCGTTTTCTCTTCAAGGCTTCCTAGAGCCTTCAGTAAAATATCCACCATTTACTGTGGCATTTTGACTGACAAAATAAGACTTTGACATGACATAACCGTACAAAATTCCTCACTTGACATTGGCAGAATTATCATTAAAAAGCAATAGCAGGAAGAAGACATTAGACCAATATTCATTGACATGATTGACATACTCAGTTCAATAATTTATTAAAGAGAAACGCAAAAAATTATATATTAAACATAATCCAAGCGACACACGCGCCCAGTCGTTATTTAGTAAGAAAAAATCGTGCACCTTACAGCTAATTGCAAAACGACATGATATGCTCATAAAATTAAATAGCCCCAGTGTGAACAACGCATTATACCGTCTCTCAAAGATAAACTTCGACAATAAAGGGTTGGGTTATTCAGCCATAAAAATATGAAGCTGAAAACTTTTCGTGTTTGTGGCATAATTATCTGTGTCAAGGCTTGCAGGGCTCACTTTGGAGTTTGGGAGACACTTTGTTGGCTGTCTGATTCATTTTTAATAGGTAAGTGGAAGTTGATTGTTGGGAACGGAGTAATCGATTACCATTTTGTTTCTGTTGGATATACAAACTTATTTGTAAATCGTATAAGTAAATTTTGAGTTTAAAAAAGAACTTAGTGTTCGATCGTAAGATGAAAGTCTTGTTTAGGAGTTTTGGCGGGAAAATGAAAAAGATTGCGTCACCGCATTATATTATTTTCCAAAACGTGTTATTTTCAGTGTTTTCAGTGTTGTGCATACAATTGGTGGCATTTTATTTACTAAGAGCTAGATTACAGGCATGAGTGTGGGAAAGTGGTATAACGATAGTGAAAATATAATATATAATAAAATATAATCTTTTCGTGTTGTTTCCAAAGCTCCATAGAAGCTTCTGGTAAAAATGCCACCATTTTACGAGGAGTATGACTTGACTAGACTAGACTATGACTTGACTTGATGATTTGGATTGTGATTTGACACAAATATGCATAATATTCATTAACTTGAGAAATTATCAATTACTTGACACTGGCTAAATACACAAAAGTGTGGAGTCAAAACAAAAACAAAAAAAAAGTGTTGTTTACTTGGTTACGACAAGACCAATCTTGAGATGTATGTTTCATAATAAAATATTATTTCTTATACTCAAAATACTGATTCTACTGCTGCTAAACCCTGCCCCTTATCTACAAGGTTTCAAGGTTTCTTTTATTTTTACTCGTTTGCTGGCAGCTTTGACGTAAAATAGTGAAAATGTTGAAGGTACAAAATGTCTGTATACATATCGTAAGAGTTATATGTCTGGACCAATTTTTGCGTTTTTGGATTTATCTTCGTCCGGAATAGGATAATAATAATAATAATAACGCCCAATGATTACATCTTTCTTATCTTAATCTTAATATATATAAATCTCGTGTCTCAATGGACTGTCAATGGACTCCTAAACCACTTAACCGATTATAATAAAATTCGCACACCATGTGCAGTTCGATCCAACTTGAGAGATAGGATAGTTTATATCTCAATCTATAATAGATATATATTAAATACCCGTGCGAAGCCGGAGCGGGCCGCTAGTAGATATATATATATCCTTGACCCTAACTATGATTCCTTGTGTCTAGGGACCGAAGAACTACGAGGACCATGTTCCCATAACACCCAGACTCAGAATAAGTATTGGCGCTTTTTTTCTGTGCACAAATACTTGTCTTGCCTCGGGGATCGACCCCGCCACCTCCGGGTGATGAGCCGATTGCTCAACCACTTCACTACGGAGGCTGTCAAGAAAAAGTAATAAAATTGATATCAATCAATAAAAAAACATTGAAATCGTAAACATGCACATTCATAGCCTATTAGGCGGAACGAAGTTCGCCGGGTCAGCTAGTAGCTAATATAAATAAATAAATGAATTAATATTGATAGACATTTCACACAGCGCCATCTAGCCAAACTAAGCAAAGCTTGTATTATGGGAACCAGATAACTGATACAATACTTAGATACTTTTTTTTTTGTAAATATATAACTAGAATATGACGACGGCAACACCGAGTTGTAAACTCTATGCGCAGCGGGTAGTACCGTAATTTACCTTGTCGTAGCAATTAAATTGATTACAGTGGCAACACCGGTAGCTGTCATCGCTCCCCCACCCATCTGGCTATAAAAACGAAGCGCTCGGTGTACTACAGGGCATTCTTGCTCCGGACACGGCCTGGTGCGCATGCTGAAGGCCTATAGTTTTATAGTCCGCCCGTCATGCAAAACCCGTTTTCCTATAAATACAATATAACACCCAGACATAGAACAAACATTGATACAGGAATATTTGTACCGAATGGAAATCGAACTCACAACCCACAGTTTAGAAGGCTTACCAACTGAGCTATCTTTATAACTCTATCAAAAAGTGCACAGTTTATGTAGCAACGTTTATTCTTATCATAATATTATCATCTGTTATGTTACGCCATGTGATCTGCGTTTACAAGGCACGGTTTACGAGCTTTACATAAACTGAAGCCTTCATAAAAGGGTGATGGTAGTATATTTTATAGTTTTACGATATAGCTCATTTTACGCGCAGACAAATATGGAGGTGTTGGGATTTGCATAAGACCGACTTAGAAATTGAAGGAGGTTCTGAGCTTGGTTTTTATTTTTTACGTTTGTTACCTAATATCTGCGTCATTTTATAACCGACTGGAAGAGATCGCTCTTAGCGATAAGACCACTCATTGTATTACGTGATTCTCATTTCATGTTTATTGATAGTGTCGATAAAGAGTTTTGTATTGTATTTTATATTGTTAATAAATGGGAGAGATAAACAAACTCTTTTATTTCAAGCAATAAACAACAATATTCTACTAATATTATAAACTAGTTGCGCCCCGCGGTTTCACCCGCGGATAAAAAATAATTTTAATCATTTGCTCATCCCACGGGAACATTTCACTTTTCCGGAATATAATCGTATAATCTATCTTGGTACCGAATTTCATCCAAATTCATTCAGCCGTTTGAGCATGAAGGAGTAACAAACATACACACATACACAAACACACATACACACATACAAACTTTCGCTCTTTATAATATTAGTGTGATGCCAAAGTTTGCATGATGGATGTTTGTTACTCTTTCACGCTCAAACGGCTGAACGGATTTGAATGAAATTTGGAACACATACAACTTATATAGTGGATTAACACACAGATTACTTTTTATCCACGATGAAACCGCAGGGTGCAGCTAAAAAAGAAACAAAACACCCAAAACGACGCCGCCTGTCTGCTATTTTAACGCATTGATCCTAAGCACAAAGCGCTAAAAGCGGCAGGCCCGTCATTTGGCAGACAACAATGAAGCGGCCACATAAAGCCACCGTCCAACTAGGTCACGGCGTGTCAAGCCAACCCGTCACTAACCACTACGACCAGACCCATACAACCATTCACTCCCCAAACGGAATCTTCGACGGTTAACCGAAATGCAAGCGTCACACGGGTCTGCGTACAATGGGCGGTGGATACCTGGCGTGTTTGGTTATAGAAAATGACACGTGTTTTTCGATATTTGAAAACATTTTTTTCTGTGAAAATATTTTTCAAAAATGGCCAGTTACGTTTAAAATATGCGAACGTTTGAAATAATATGTTTTTGTGATGCAAAGCTGAGTCTTCCATTTTAGTACTTAAATAAAAATATGGTATCTCATAAATATGAAAATCCGTTAAATTATATTGTTAAACAAAAAAAAACGTTTTTTCTTTGAAGTTCAGATACATTTTATTGTTGTTTCTTTACATCAATACTAACTTTTCATATCTTAAGTAATAAATAGTAGGCATTTCATTTTACTTTAAATACCTACTTGTAAACATAACACTGGCTCAGGTTTGTAGTTGTTTTAAAACTCATCTCTCTGCATAGCGTTTTACTGACCAAAAAGAGGTCCCTTAAAGTCTACGCCTGTCCGTCTAAAAATGATAAGCTCTACGCGTAATACCTTTTCCACCATTTTACTAGGAGCCAGTAATTTAGGCTTTTTATGAGTATTTTTCTTCGGGTAAATGCTGTAATTTAGCGGCAGCGAGTAATGGCGCCCATCAAAATGTGCTGCGCCGTAGTGAGGAATAAGTGGACGGTATATATCACGAGGGGTCATTACAAAACCATTATTACAATAGGTGAGACCATTGAGTGGAAATTACTTGGTTTACTACATTTTTTGGTGTTTATTTGTGCGTCTAAATAGCGATTTTAGGTTGTTTGAAGGATTTTAAAGTAATCATTGTCGTATCGTATTGTTAGATCAAACGACAATGGCATTGATTACGGGGAACTTGCTCGGCTAGCTAGGGGTGAAATATCAAAACGCATTTATTCTTTCATAAGCGTCAAAGTTTGTGTACACAGCGCTGTAACGGCAAAACTGACTGACTAAGTTTTTGAGTGCGTGAAGTTCAGGTTTCCAGGACAATAAAGAGTCCACCTATGAAAACAATTCAAGGGGTGAGAACAAAAAGGGTTTAACTGTCAAATTGATAGTTTCGAGAAAATTGACTTTAAACTTCAACGGCTTCATTTTAATGTAGAGAGCTTATTAAGTAATTGAAAAGGTTAATGTAAGTTTAAGTTGCTTGAAAATGTATTAATACAATTTTAAAATATAGTATCAATTCGTACTGAAATACAGTTTAAAAACTAGTTCGGGAATCTATGGATTCATTAATATAATGTAATAATACTTATGTCAATAAACATTTTTGTGTTTGTATTTGTATTTTGTATAATTACTGTAAAAAATAAATATAATAATGTTTTATGCTAAGCGAACTGTATTCCTGTGTCAGATAAACTGTTTTTAGACTCAAAATCTCGAGATTTAAGCCTCATTTCGGTATTTCGAGAATGTATTATTGAAGATAATTATAGGAAATTGAGGTTTGTGGGCAATAAAAGAACGTGGTGTAAGGATTTAATAAGATATGAACGTATATTATCCTTTTCTTTTTATAACTGGGAAGCGATGCGACTGACTCCTACCACACAGAATGACGGAATGAAAATCTAAGATGGCGGGCGGTTTACTTTAATATTAAAATCGATATTCTGTAATCGAGTTTACAGATTAATTTTTGCAAATCAAAATGAAATAAATCAACAATAATTTCACGCTGAATCTAACGATACCTATAAGCCATTTTGTGAAAAAAATCAGTCTGTCCAATCCTTTCTGTTCTCACCCCTTCAATTGAGCGGCGTGCCAAGAGACTTATCTATGATACTAGTTAAAGGGAGAATACAAAGCCTTGAACACAAACGCAAGGTCGCCGGTCTGTCGGTCTTCTATCGGCTACATTTTGGAGAGTGTGCGCATGCCCTTCATCAACTCATTCCTTCATCTCCTTTCCATCATAGAACAACAAGACTTGGTGATTTTTAACATCCTTACGTCGTTAGTGTACCTCAAGTCCGCATTAAGCGTTTTGCTGAGTCATTTATAGTCCGAACGGCCAAGGAATGGAATGCTCTTCCAACAACAGCATTTCCTCCTGGGTATAACCTCGGTCTTTTTAAGGCAAGAGTTTTTGTATCTCTCTGGGTATTTCAATTGTGTTCAATGAGTCAAGAGTGAATGGGCATCTCATGGGCAAGCGTGCTATACCTTAGACAGCTTTGTCACTTACCTTCAGGTGAGTTGTTCTCAAACGCATGCCCATTTTACCATTGGCAGAGTTAACCACAGTAAGCTGATCACCATGAGACATTTAAGTAGATTAAGATATTTGTCTTTTTAATGTTTATCTGGCTGGTCTATGTAGTGGCAACATTAAATCTGGCTGAAGCTCACAGCGGCGTGTTTACCTACATACATCGCGTGCAGTCCTTATAGCGGAGCGCTCATTAAACTATTTATATCAAACATAATTAGACAGCTTCTATGGTGTAGTGGTAGAGCAGGTTGGTTCATATCCACGAGCTGGCGGGTTCAATTTCCGAGAGAGGGCAAGTATTTATGCACAGAAAAAAGCGCAAATACTTGTTCTGAGTCTGGGTGTTGTGGGACCATGACCCTCGTAGTTCCTGGGTATGTGATGATGTCGTTTGGCGTTATTATTATTATTTATTATTATCTTAATTTATATCTCCCTTTCAACTTCCGTTCGCCTCGCTCGATCAATTTCCGTAACGCTTTCGTCAAGCATTCACCAGTTTACTTCCCAAGAAGCGTGCGTAAACAAGTATTATTCAAAAAGTCATAATTGAATTCGTAATCGTGTACGGACCGTTAGTAATCTCGCCCAATGGCCAATGCACTAGTATTTTTTTTTTTGGCGAATGATGTGACGAGCTAGTCGTTCACTTGATGTTCAGCAATACGGCCGCCCATAACAGAACAGTGATATTCGGAACAGAATATAAAGTTTCGCGTGACGCTGCACTGCGCACATCATCCTGAGATATTAGCACAGTCTGGTAAAAAGATTACTCGACTGTGATAGAGGTTATCACGAAACTTTGCAATGCAACAGGAGAAATTTCCATACTAACTAAGCACATTAACTGCGTATTTAAACTGTCAAATCCATACAAATTTGTGTTTCTATCGGTTGCAATCGAGTTACGTAATCTCCCAGCAGATCATAAAGTATCAATTGCCCAGTAATTTCACTAGCTATAGTGCCCTTCAATCCGGAACATAGTAATAGTGCTTACACACCACTGCTTGCAATAACTAGCAAAGCAAACAAAATGAAGTTTACTTCTACAAACTCCTACCTGACTTTGTTCTAATTCAGTTGTAACTGCTCTGTTTGCATTGCACTGTGGCTCTGAGTCAGAGGGTAATGTTCAATTGGCGGAGTGGCCGCCGTTATCGTGTTACCGCTCCGGTGACGGTTTGAGCCGTTGCACTCTGAGTGGGTGTACCTCTTTAGCGGTGCTTTTAAATGGAATTCACTCACTTGAATTCCATTTAAAAGCACGTTCTATGCATAGTATATAGACTTGTTTACAAGTCGATCCGGGAACTAACGTCTTAGAAACCAACTTAGGTGTTATATTTTGTATTATATGTATACAAAAAATCCATTAGGCGATCGTTTGACTTGATTGCAACAGTTAGAAACACAAAATTTGTCTGAATTTGAGTTTCAATACGTAGTTTATATAAATAATAATAATACGTGTGTACCTCTCACACAGCGCCATCTAGCCCCAAACTAAGCAAAGCTTGTACTATGGGAACCGGATAACTGATACAATACATAGATACTTTTGTTTGTAAATACATACATAGAATACAATATAACACCCAGACACAGAACAAACATCGATGTTAATCACACAAATGTTTGTCCTGGGTGGGAATCGAACCCACAACCCGCAGTACAGAAGGCAGGGTCACTACCAACTGAGCTATCGGGTCAGTCAAATATGCATAATTAGTAAGAACATTTTCAAATTAGGAATGAAATTACTCCTGTAGCATTGCGATTAAAGTTCCGTGTTCATCCCCCAGTTATCTGATTACCATAGCTTTGCTTAGTTTGTGGCTAGATGGCGCTGTGTTAAATGTCCACTAATAATTAAAAAAATGCGCCGCGCGGAATCACTCACAATTTGCCTGTTATCCAAAGCAAGCATTCGTTATTTTCCAAGATACAAAGTGTAAAGTTTATTGTACAAAGTCTCAACCAGATAGGTGTGGTCGTGATAGCTGCTCAATTTATTTACCACTACGATAGCGACAGCTCCCTTCTCTCCCCCTTGATGGGGAGTGAATTGAAGTACCTATGCAAACGAAACTAGTAAGGATTTATTTAGTACTAGTTGCGCCCCACGGTTTCACCCGTGGGTAAAAAGCATTTTAATTATTTGCTGATCCCACGAGAAAATTTCACTTTTCCGGGATAAAATGTAACCTATATGTTAATCTAGTGTATAAGCTATCTTGGTAGCGAATTTCATCCAAATCCATTCAGCCGTTTGAGCGTGAAAGAGTAACAAACATACACACATCCACACCTACCTACTACCTACCTTTCGCCTTTATAATATTAGTGTGATAGTGTGATTAGTGTGACTAGCAGCCCGCGTCGGCCTCGCACACGTATCTAACAAAAATTTCAAGTCCAGTCCAGTTATAAACTCTATGCCCAGCGGGCTGTACCATAATTTACTCTGTGGCAGCATTTAAATTTATTACAGTGGCAACACCGGCATTTGTCATCGCTTCCCTACCCATCTGGCTATAAAAAGGGACCGCTCGGTGTACTACGGATCATTCTTGTTCCAGACACGGCGCGGTGTGGACATGCTGAAGGCCTATAGTTATATAGGTTGCAACCTACGCACAACCCGTTCTGCCTACAAATAGGTTTAGGTTTAACGAATTTATTTACTCATAAAGAACATAATTCACTTATAATGAGCTTAAGTATGTATAAATTATAACTAAATAACCTAGTTATAATTAATCTAAATATTATCCAGATGGTCCGGCGGTAAATACGCTTAAAAAACATTGGCATAAATATATTTTTTCAGTTTAGTTTTGAACATAGGCATGGTTTTACAATCTTTAGTATCGTTTGGTAGATCATTAAATAATTGTGCACCTTCATACATAATATTTCTTTTACCATATGAAGTTCTTGGAGGTTTTAATTTGATTTTATTTGTATTTCGCAAGCTATGTTTAAAAGATCTTTTTGTGAATGATATTTGTGTGTGTATTTGGTTAGTCAATATTTTTTTAATTAGTATGCAAGTTGTGTATGTATAAAGTTGTTTTAAATTAAATATTTTTGTTTGTTCATAGAGAGAACGTGTGTTTGTCAGGTAGTCGTAATTGAAAAGGGTTTTTACTAGTTTATTTTGCGATACCTGAAGTTGTTTAAGATTTGTTTTTGTAGCACACCCCCATATTTGTATTAAATATTTCAAGTGTGATTTGACTAGTGAGTTGTATATAGTCATGCGGACTTTACGGAGTATACAACCTACAGATCTTCGTAATGCCCCTGTTACTGACGAGACCTTCGAATTTACGTGTTGAATATGAGCTCGCCAGTCAAGCTTATCGTCTAATTGAAGACCAAGATATTTTTCTTGACGAGAACGGTGTATTATTGCGCCATTTATAGATAAAGGTGCATATGGCGGGGTTTTTTTTATTTTTGGCCGAAAATAACATGTAAGTAGTTTTTTTAGTGTTTATTGTGAGCAAGTTACTTTGACACCAGATGTTAAACTTATGTAGATCAATTTGTGCTTGGTTTACTAGATCAGGTAGGTTACGTCCAAAGTAGAAGAGGCAGGTGTCATCAGCATATAAGGTTACATGACCTGTTAGTCCTATTTTGCTGATGTTATTGACATATATTAAAAACAGCAAAGGTCCTAAGACCGATCCTTGGGGTATTCCACAGACTATCCTTTGATGACCACTTTCATGATTTCCAATTTTTACCACTTGAAATCTATTTGTCAGGTAAGATATAAAAATCTCAAGAGCTGTGCTTGTTATTCCCAAATCTTTTAGTTTATTAATTAGAATTTTGTGACAGACGGTGTCAAATGCTTTTTTAAAATCAATAAATATGCCTAAACAGTACAAAATACAATATTTTAACTTTGTTATGTTGACAATGGACATCTATCTGAACCAACTTCAACTTCCGTTCGTCCGTAATCACCAGCTTACTCCCAAGTCAAGCGTGCGTTTAGAAGTTATACTTCAATAATTTCAGAGTGTACCTATCGGTTATTTTTCTTACATAATTGCAAAGCCTACTTGTTAATTCAGTTAGCATGATATGAATGTCAGCATTCGCGGTTGGGTGGATAGAATCGTGGCATATTGCGGAGGCTGAGAGATGACTGCATTACCACAAAATTCATCTAAATTAGTGGGCTACGGGTGGCTTCAAAACTCAACTACTAACTTAACTAAGCTATACACAACAATGATAGAAGACGTGTGTCTTTTAATTCAATGATTTTGGAATTATAAAGATATCATCAATTCCCGATACTTTTTTGATAGAATGTCTGAGTATATTCGACGAATTGAGTATAAACATTCTAAATTTTTAAGCCGTTTATAAATAGGAATTCGAGCCAATTTAGTCGAGTTCAGAGTTATAATGGAATTGTGACCTAGTTTAGCTGCGGTTATACCGGCCTTTTGCGTGTTTGTTCACCTCTTATTATTTTGTTTTATTGAGTAATAGCACGTATTATGATTAAACACAAAAACATTGAGATTAAACATTTTGTTTATAAGTCTGAATTTAACACCAGTGTGAAAGAATCTATGACGGTAAATAATAAAAAAAATAACCTTTTTTTTGAGCGGCTAAATTTTGTTGGTCTTTTACGACCTTTTTACCGTCACCGGGGAATAAATAATATCTATGTAATTTAAAGCTGTTGGTTGTAAAAATAAAATAAAATAAAGCAGACATCAAATATAAAGAAACAAGGAATCCTAGTTAGGGTCTAGGATCTATGTATGTAATCGTTAGACGTTATTTGTTTATCACACTAATATTATAAAGGCGAAAGTTTGTATGTGTGTATGTTTGTTACTCCTTCACGCTCAAACGGGTGAATGGATTTATATGAAATTCGGTACCAAGCTAGCTTATACATTGGATTAACATATAGGCTACGTTTTATCCCAGAAAAATGAAATGTTCCCGTGGGATGAGCAGATAATTAAAATACTTTTTAGCCGCGGGTGAAACCGCGGGGCGCAACTAGTAAATGATAATACCACTTACATAACGCCTTGTTACTTTATATTCTAATGTACAGCTGTTTATCATTCCTAATATATATTATAAATAATAAAAAAAAATAGATTCTTTAAATAAACTTATAGAAATACGAGCTTCTGCCCGCAGCTTCACCCGCGGCGTGACCTATGGGAAAATAATTCATACACCCATTTTACACTTTAAAAGTGTGGGTGGAATTTCGAAAAATCCTTTCTTAGCGGATGCCTAAGTCATAACATCTACCTGCATGCCAAATTTCAGCCCGATCCGTCCAGTGGTTTGCGCTGTGCGTTGATAGATCACTATGTTAGTCTGTCAGTCAGTCAGTCACCTTTGAGTTATATACATTTTAATTAACATAATATATTTAACTTTCTTGTATCCCTATTCACATGTACATAACTACGTAATTACTACTAATTATAATTAACATAAATCAAATAGTAAAAAATAATTAAGTTGATATATAAAGTAAAAATTTGTCTGTAAATGTACAGACATTTTTAAAATATGTTTAGTACTGTATGGGGTACTTTATAAGTCTCATATTCTTGGAGTTCATTCCATAGGTGTGATGACCCTAAATAAACAATACAGGGTTTAAAAATTATTTAAAGTTCTCTAGTCTTTATCGGAACTGATGGTTACCAAGATCGTTACCGAAATTAGGTGAACGCAAAATCAATACACGTAAAACCTTGGCGAGAAGATTCTTCGTAATTAAGTTACATTGATAAATTTGGGCATTAATTCAAGAAATTAATTCGGGACCGGTCCCAGAAGCGCCGACAGTCGCGGCAAGGTGAAAACAATAAGGACAATAAAAATGGCGGGAAATTTTTATCCGCAAAATGGTGCTCGTTATAATATTATAATAAAGATCTTTGGTAAAGGTCAGGTTTAAAATCTGCTGAAACCTTAAGAGCCCGCTTACACGGTCACCTTACGGTCACGGGACACAGGCCTTCTTTCGCATGATAAAGAGAAAGAGAAAGAGAGAGAGAAAGATAGAGATAGAGAGAGAAAGATAGAGAGAGAAAGATAGAGATAGATAGAAAGAGGGAAGGAGAGAAGGAGAGAAGGAGAGAGGAGAGAAAGAGAAAAGGCGAGAAAGAGAGAAAGAGAGAAAGAGAGAAAGAGAGAAAGAGAGAAAGAGAGAAAGAGAGAAAGAGAGAAAGAGAGAAAGAGAGAAAGAGATAGATATAAATAGAGAGAAAGAGAGATATGAAGATAGAAAAGGAGAGATATACAGATAGAGAGAAAGAGAGAGAGAGAGAGAGCGCACAACACAACCCGCCACACTGGCCAAGTGCGGTTTGGAGAATAACACATGTCGTCCAAATTTTTTTTTCTGAATCCTGTAATCCATATTACTTTGTTCCTCAGGATGCTTTCCTTCACCATTATTCACCTTCAAAAGTCATGAGTGCAGTACCAATCAGGATTTGAACTAGGGTGCGTCGGTATGAAACTCACACGAGCTACGGTTGAACTACACTCTTTCCGCACTATGGTTTAGCGAAACGTAATAATATATTCACCCTTATTTTAAATACTGTAGAGTCTACAATACAAGGGATACACAAGCCTCGACCCACTTCCAAACTCACTCAGCATTCAGTAAGTGTCTTATTAGTTAGCATTAGCTCCAGTAAAATTTGTGTTAACTGTTGCCGTTTGAGATTTGCTAACTTTAGTATTGCGTTGACATTTTAGTTTTGACGGTTGTTTGCGATTAATCAAGTAGTACACAATAACTCACAATAGATGATAATCTTCGTGGTGTGGTGGTTGAGCGAGTCAGCTCATAACCCGGAGGTGGCGGGTTCGATTCCCGCAGTAAGACAAGTATTTGTACATAGAAAAAAAAAGCGCAAATACTTGTTCTGAGTCTGGGTGTTGTGGGACTATGGTCCTCGTAGTTTGTGGGTCTCTACAGGGAATCCTAGTTAGAGTCCAGGATCTATGTATGTTGATCTTGGGCGTAGTTATTTTTTTGAAACGAAGTTCCTTATCGCGCGTTGTGAAAGGGAAAAAATGAAGACCAAAAGTTGTAACGACACTTTTTGAAGCCGTGCGGCGTGCGCGTGTTTCTCTGTCTGTCTCTTTCTCTCTCATAGAAAGCAAGTCATCATAGTATATTAATATTTTTTCTATTTACATTATATTTGTTAATAATAAAAAAAAATATTATAACCTTAAAAAAAATTCCTTCACTAATTAATCGAAAGGAACTTCGTTCTATCCGGTTGTCCCTTGACACCTTTCTAGTTTTTTGTTATTATTAACTACTGATAAATATCATGGACGAATAGTGATGGTATATAAATCCTATATATAGGTCTTACATAAACTAGGATAAAGGATGAAAGGATAAAGAATTATGATGATAAACAATGGGGGGAGGACTTAGAGCGTAAGGGTAATATATATATAATATCACTTTACTAAGGAAACTAATACGCAGAATAATGTTAGAGGGAGCAAACAAGCATACGGCCCACCTGGTGGGAAGTGGTCACCGTAGCCTATGGACATCTGTAACACTGGAGGAGGCGTCACCAATGCCATTGCTTACCTGGTAACTTATGCATTATTTCGGGCCTACAGACTACATAAATTAAAAAAAACAGATAAACTGCTTTTAACTGTACCAAAAGGAGCTTGACGAAAAGCCGATATGACCAATCGAGGACTTTATGAAACGAATATAAGAAATAAGGGATTGACGAATGTACAATTTGACGAATCAAAGTTTTGATCGAAAACGTGAAATTTTATTTACTTACCTTCAACACTAGGCCTTTCGCAGACGAAGTAGTTGTGCTCGCGGCAGCCACGGTCGTTCCACATGAAGGTAGGGATGGCCGGGGCGGGGCGGGGGTGGAACTCCCTCCGGGCCTCCACACAGTCCTGCCCTGATGTGCCGTCGTCATTGGGCTGGCTGCTGTGCTTCCGCCAACCGGGAAACCAGTCTGCAATAAGCATGTTATGTTAAAATCTAACAGAAACGCTTAAAATAATAGATGATGAAAGTGAGTGTAGTTCTTCGCTACACATTTTTATTAAACGGGCTTTTGCGCTTGACTAAATTATAAATCAAATGGCCAAAGAGAGAAATGCTCTTCAAACATTTCTTCTAAAACCTGGTGCTCGACTATAAACAACATCTTTACTTCCCATCAGGTGATGGTGATTTTAGCGTAAAAAATTATGACCAGCCAAATGTTACTCCAGCTTGTTCATTTGTTAAAGAATTTCATTAATGTTTTTATGCTGTCTCAATATCAATAATGTTTCATAAATGTTTTTCTTTCTTTCTTTCATTAACTTTATTTCTCAGGAGAATAACTTCCTTCCACAAATTTTTATTACGTTGAAAAGAACAAAATTGATTGTTTAAATCACTAAAACCAATTATCGAAGTTATAAGGACTGAACCAATTTCCTAATCTTGCGAAACTCAATTACATTATGGAACCTTGGAAACCAGCAGCCGGTTTTTAATTATTCTCTTTTAATAATTAGTTCGTTTGATCTCGATACCGGAGGGATCGTGTGCCGTTACATGAAGGTAAAAGCTAGATGGAGCATGTAATACTAGGTTCTCAATGATTTTGGATGGTTTGTTAATTGTTAATTGTGTTCTTGTGTGCTGAAGATGTCTAAGCCGTTAAGGGACGCCTCCGGGCGCTTCCTGAGGGACCCTTCCCAGGGACAGCTCAGGGGTCCTCCTCAGGGCCCACCGGTTTTGGTGGACCTTGAGAAGGACTCTTGCGCTTCTCAGGGCAGGGTTGTGTTGGAGAGGACGTTGGAGTCCGACGACTCCTCCGTCATATCGGAGAGGTCGGGTGGACGGGAGACCGCTGACGAGAGCGGTGCTGGCCGGAAGCGGCCGTACTCTTCATTTTTCGTGCCTGGGTATTTGGACTCAGACACGGAGACTGAAGAGACGGCGGCCGCCAAGGTCAACTCGGCGAGGAGAGGTAGGAGGAAGACCACCCAGGCGGGTCCGTCTAGGGAGACCTTCCTTAAGCTTGCTCCTGTTGATAAGGAGCTCGAGACGCTTCTGCAGGGCAGAAGGTTTAGGAAGGGGCAGGCTGCTGCGGTCAGCGACGTCGAGCCGAGCACCGGGACTGATTCCGATGCTCGTCCGATGGTCGTTGACCTCAGCGTCCTCAACGCCCAGGAGCTGAGAGCACGGGCGGGGGAGGAGCTCACCCGCATTCTTGAGGTTGCCAGGAAATCTGGCAACCTCAAGGGTGAGTTCGTCGGCCGCCTCAAGAAGTCCGCGTCGACCCTAGGCGAGGTGGTCGACACCCTGACTGGGAGGAGCGAGGCAGAGGAGACGCGGCGGCTCAGGGCGGAAAATACCCGCCTACGGTTGGAGGTGGAGGCAATGAAGGCGGAGGTGAAGGCGCTTCGTCTTGGCTTCAGTGAGGCCAAGATGGAGGCCGCCACTGCCACCGCTGCTGCCGCCACCGCCACCGCTACCGCTGCCGCTACGCAGAGGCCTGCAGCCCCCTCAGTGCTGGGTGCCGCTGACTTTTTGGAGGAGCTCAGGGGGTCCTTGACTGCCACGTTCGGGCAAATGCTCAATGCCCGACTCGCAGTGATCGAGGACCGCCTTCTGCCTGCAAAGACGGTGCGTCCACCACTGAGGGCAGATGCCAAGAGGGCAGCGGCGGAGGCCGCAGGAGTGGTGGAGTCTGCTCACCAGCAGGCTGGAGTTGCGGGTCCTTCCACCTCCAGGAGGACCCCAAGTGCCCAGGTTCCTGAGGGGAGGGAAACCTGGGCCCAGGTGGTGGGAAAAGGCAAGGGGAGGGGAAAAGGAACGGGGAAGCTCTCCGTCCCCACCCCTGCCCCTGCAGCCCCTAAGCCCCGCGCCCCAACGGCCCCTGTCCCCACGGCCCGTGTCCCTGCTGCCCGTACCCCCGCGGCCCGTGCCCCCCACGCGTCCCGTGCCCCCACAGTCCGTGCCCCCGCGGCCCGTGCCCCTGCGGCCCGTGTCCCTGCGGCCCGCACCCCTGCATCAGCCCCCCCTGCCGGTAGGACTACGACGGTGCTGAGGAGTCCCCCAAATTCCGCGGCCGTGGTGCTGTCATTGCACCCCGATGCCGTGGAAAAAGGGATGACCTACAGCACCGTCCTCCAAACGGTGCAGGATAAGATTGACCTGCAGGAGCTGGGGATCGAGGGGATCCGCATTCGCCAGACGGCTACGGGAGCCAGGATGCTACAGATCCCTGGCTCCCAAAGCGGGGAGAAAGCGGATCGCCTCGCGGAAAAGCTCCGTGGGGTCGTGATGGTGGTGGCCAGTATCACCAGGCCGGTTAAATCCACTGATCTGAGGATCAGTGGTTTGGATGATGCGGCCACCAAGGAAAAGGTGGTGGCAGCGGTCGCACGTGCGGGGGAGTGCGACCCGCAGCTGGTAAAGGCCGGGCAGATTCGCCCCGGTCCAAGAGGGGCTGGCTCCACTCTCGTCTCCCTCCCGGTTGCAGCAGCTAAGGTGCTGCTGCAGAAAGGGAGGCTGCTGATTGGGTGGAGCTCAGTACAGGTGGTAGCGCTGGGGGAACGCCCCATGCGCTGCTACCGGTGCCTGGGGCTGGGGCACACTCGCCCCCTGTGCCCCGCTGTGGCGGACAGGGGTGACCTGTGCTTCCGATGTGGAGAAGCAGGTCACCGGGCGGCCAGCTGTGGGAAGATAGTCCCACGCTGTGCCATCTGCGCAGAGTCGGGGCGGCCCTTTGGGCACGTAATGGGGGGACGCGGCTGCGTTCCCCCTAAGACGAAGGGGAAGGCCACCCGGACCCAGGCCACCCCAGCTGCCACAAGCCAGGCCGCCCCGGAGGTAGTACGCCCAGCGGCGTGCGAGGAGGTTGTGATGTCCGATTAATGGATCAGGTCGGACATCACAACTTCCTCCAGACGAATCTAAACCACTGCGCCAGGGCCCAAGATCTGCTTATGCAGTCCCTGGCGCAGTGGCAGATAGACGTGGCGGTCGCTGCGGAGCCGTACTATGTCCCCCCCCAACATACTTGTTGGGCTGGGGACCTGGACGACTCCGTGGCTATCATTAGGCGATCCGGCGGGTCCACCCCCCTCTCAGTTGAGGAGAGGGGGTCGGGGTACGTGGTGGCAAAGTGGGGGGAGTATGCGATTGTCGGCGCATACTTCTCCCACAACAAAACCGCTGCGGAGCTGGAGGTCTTTGTGGACCTTCTGGCCGCGGCGGTGAGGAGACAGGCCCCACGTCAGGTCCTCTTCATGGGGGACCTGAATGCCAAGGTCCGGGATTGGGGCAACCCTTCTACTAACCCTCGCGGCGAGATCGTGAGGGAGTGGGCGGTTGCCACAGGACTGACCCTGCTTATTAGAGGGTCGGTCCATACGTGCGTGCGGCAGCGCGGGGGGTCCGTGGTGGACGTCTCGTTCGCCACCCCCGCTGTCGCAGCACGTGTCCGGGCCTGGAGGGTGTTGTCGGAGGTGGAGACTCTCTCGGACCACAAATACATAAGGTTCGAGATCTCCACCTCCAACAACCGAGGGGGGCCCCTGCGGGTGGCGCGTTCGGTCTTCCCGCGCTGGGCTATTAGTCGCCTCGACGCCGAACTGGCAAAAGAGGCGGCTATAGTCCAGGCTTGGCAGGCTGGCCCCGCGCACCCGGAAGTGGACGTTGCGGCGGGCCACTTCCGTGCGGCAGTGACGGCCGTGTGCGACACGGCCATGCCGAGGGCCCGCCGCCGCCCCGAACGCCGCCAGGTGTACTGGTGGAACCCGGAGATTGCCGATCTCTGGGCCACCAGTTCGGCGGCGAGGCGGGCCTACGTGCACCGCAGGAGGAGGCGCAGGGGCCGGACGGACGAGCAGCTGTCAGCTGAGGAGCTGGCAGCTGAGGGCCGGCTGTACGGTGCCTACCGCGACGCGCGGTGGGACCTGCAGCTGGCCATCGGCCGAGCAAAGGCGGAGGGCTGGAGCGAGACGCTGGAGGGCCTCAACAGGGACCCGTGGGGACGTCCATATAGGGCTGCCCGGAACAAGTTCCGGGGCCAGACGTCCCCAGTCGCGGAGTCCCTGAAGCCGGAGCTCCTGGGCAGGGTGTTGGAGGGGCTCTTCCCCGACAGAGATCCCCTCCACAACCCTCCGACGATGGCGCCGTCCTTCCCCTTCCCCGAGGCAGACTCGGCGGACTCCATTTCGCCTCTGACGGAGGCGGAGATGGAGGTCGCGGTCGCACGCCTACGGGGCAAGAGGACCGCCCCGGGTCCTGATGGGATCCCGGGGCGGGTCCTCAGGATCGCCCTGGAGGAGATGGGCGATCGGCTTCGGGAACTGTTCGACGCATGCCTCACGTTCCCGAAGCCGTGGAAGGACGGCCGATTGTGCCTGTTGCGGAAGGAGGGTCGTCCTGCTGACTCCCCTTCCGCATACAGGCCCATCGTCTTGCTGGATGACACGGGTAAGCTGCTGGAGCGTGTGGTAGCTGCCCGTGTCATCCAGCACCTGGAGGGTACTGGGCCTGGGCTGTCGGAGGCCCAGTATGGGTTCAGAGCGGGGCGGTCTACTATAGACGCCCTGCTCTGGCTCAAGGAGTGGACGCAGGAAGCGGTCGGCGGGGGGGAAAAGGCGTTGGCTGTCTCGCTCGACATAGCCAACGCCTTCAACAGCCTCCCACATGGAACGATACAGGAGGCGCTGCGTTACCACGGAGTGCCCCTGTATCTGCGGAGGCTGTTGGCCGACTACCTCCAGGACCGCGAGGTCCTGGTGGAAGGGCGCGATGGTTTGAGGCACCGTCGCGTCTCCTGCGGGGTTCCACAGGGGTCGGTACTGGGACCGATCCTGTGGAACATTGGCTACGACTGGGTGCTGCGTGGCACGCTGCCTGCAAACATGCGGGTTGCGTGCTACGCAGACGACACCCTGGTCGTAGTCAAGGGGAGGGACCTCAGGGAAACGGTGCGGCTGGCCACGGTAGGAACAACCCTCGTGGTCGACCGCATCCGCTCTCTGGGACTGGAGGTTGCCCTCTCCAAGACCGAGGCCCTGTTGTTCCACGGGCCTCGGGGGGGACCCCCTCCAGGAACGCGGGTGCTTCTGGATGGGGTCCCGGTCCCGGTTGGGACCCAGATGAAATATCTGGGTCTCATCCTGGACGGGAGGTGGACTTTTGGGGCCCACTTCACTCAACTGGCCCCAAAAGTTCTAGGAGCGGCCGCCGCTCTAGGGAGGCTGCTGCCCAATGTGGGTGGCCCGAACGCCACGTGCCGCCGGCTGTACTCCGGAGTAATCCGGAGTATGGCCATGTACGGGGCACCGGTCTGGGTGGACGCCCTCGGTCGCAATAACAAGGCCCTGCTGCGTCGTCCGCAGCGGGTCATTGCGACGAGGGCGATCCGCGGATACCGGACGGTGTCCTGGACGGCGGCATGTGTGCTGGCCAGTGATCCCCCCTGGGAGCTCGAAGCGGAGACCCTCGCCGAAGTTTACCACTTCGTGGCGGCGAGGAGGTCCCGTGGAGAGCCCCCAGCGTGGGGGGAGGTCAAGCGCCTGCGAAAGCAGGCGCGGGCCGCCCTGTTGCGGCGGTGGACGGAGGACCTGGCTCCACCGGTCCCTGGACAGAGGACGGTGGAGGCCATCCGCCCGGTCCTCCGGGAGTGGGTGCGGCGGCCCTTTGGGTCGCTGACGTTCCGTTTGGTGCAGGTGCTTTCCGGACATGGATGTTTCGGAAAGTACCTGCATCAAATTGCGAGACGGGAGGCGACCCCGGCCTGCCACGAATGTGGGGCGCCAGAGGACACGGCGCCCCACACGCTGGAGGTGTGCGCTGCTTGGGACTCCGAGCGGCGCACACTTTCAGCGGTCGTTGGCCGGGACCTCTCGTTGCCGAGCGTGGTGAAAGCCATGCTCGGCAGCGAGAGTGCGTGGCAGGCCACGGTCTCCTTCTGCGAGAGGGTGATGACGCAGAAGGAGGCCGCGGAGCGGGTCAGGGAGGATAATACCAACTCTGACCCCCTCCGGCGCAGACGGGTGGGGAGACGGAGGAGGCGCTTCATTGAGCGCTTTCTCCATCCCCCGTAGTGGGGCCAGTGGCGGAGAGTCGGGGGACTCTCCGCTGCACTTACATGGCCCCACACGTCTGGTGGGCAACTGAGGTGAAAGGTTGCCCACCCACTGGCGCAGAGGCCCGGAAGGGCCTACCGCCGGGGCGAGATGGTTAATGCAGTGCGTCTCCATCTCGCCCCATCCCGGCGGCGGTCGGATCACGGGGGGGTTTTAGTGGGTTCGAGTCCCACATACCCCCTGCCACCACCCCCGTGGTGGCAGGGAAGTGCGAGGGCATTTCCCCCCCTCAAAAAAAAAAAAAAAAAGGTTCTCACTGATTTTACCCATCACTAACACACACTATTACAGCATTAAAAAAATATAATAACGCCCAACGATCACATATATTGATCCTGGACCATAACTAGGATTCCGTGTCTAGGGACCCAGGAACTACAAGAACCATGGCCCACAATACCCAGATTCAGAACAAGTATTTTCGCTTTTTTTCTGTGCACATATACTTGTTCTGTCGCGGAAATCAAACCCGCTGTCTCCGAGTTATGAGCCGACCTGCTCAACCAAAATACCACAGAGGACAGCCTCTAAAAATAACAGCAGCAAATAAATGACAGCATTTATATAGTTGTCTAGCTGACAATTTCATATGACATAGTAATACTATTTCAAATTAATCAAACTTAATTTAAATTTAATATAAAACCGTGATGTAACGTGGTAGCGAATTTCCATTATTAATCCGTATTTCGCCTGTTTTGGAAGTTATTAGTTTTGGGGCTTTGATATTGGTAGTGAACGACACAGTGTAGGAAAATAAAAACAATTTGAAACAAGAGTTTCAGTATAATATGATATATGGTATTTAATGAGAATATTTGTCATTTTGCGAATTTCATTTACAATTCTAGTCTTGATCTAATAAAGTAGATACATAGATAGAAAATGTTTAATAGCACGAACAACAAATCATAATAATAATAACGCCCAACGATCACATACATAGATCCTTGACCCTAACTATAATTCCCTGTGTCTAGGGACCCAGGAGCAACGAGGACCATGATCCCAAAACATCCAGATGAAGAACAAGTATTTGTGCTTTTTTTTGTGCACTAATACTTGTCCTGCTGCGGGAATTGAACTCGCTGCCTCCGGATTATGACCCGACCTGCTCAACCACCACACCACAGAGGCTGGCAAATGTAGGTATATAGGCGAACTTAATGCTACAGAGCATTCTCTTCCTGTAAAAGTAACTAGCTTTCTTAAATAGGCTGTGTCTTCTGACTGACAGGTAACGTAAAGTCCTAATTGTTAAAAAACGTAAATACGCCATTTAGGGTGTCTTTTTAAGTTATTTTTAATTTTCCTTTTTTATGGCGTAGAGGTGTACTTATGAAGAGTTTTTGCAAATTCAATTAACTAAGGAGGTCATATGGGCATTCGTTTTAGATGCTGGTCGTTACTCATAATATGAGGTACTTTTTTTTTGTTTGGGTTTGGCTCCACACTCTTGTGTACTTAGCCAGTGTCAAGTAATTGATAATATCTCAAGTTAATTAATATCATATAATCTGTCAAGTCAAGTCAAGTCACAGTCCAAGTCATCAAGTTAAGTCATAGTAGATTACATGTATTTGTCGTGGCTTATAAATCATGTATATACTATAAATATTTAAAACTAATAATGATTAAATTTTGACAAATAACCTAAAAATGTAAGTGACAGTAATCATAATTTCCTTCAACCTGAATATTATTTTAATGTGACGAGAGTTAGGCAATGTATGCTCTAAAGTGCAACACCCTCACAGGGCTCATATAATATAATATTGGGAACTAAGTACTGCATAGATTAGTTAGACTAAGTAATGACATTGTATGAAGGCATGTAATAATAAATAAATAGTCTAGTCTAGTCAAGTCATACTCCTAGTAAAATGGTGGCAACTTTACCAGAAAGAAGTTTTGGCTCCACACTTTTGTGTATTTAGCCAGTGTCAAGTAATTGATAATTTATCAAGTTAACGCAAATATGTGTCAAATCACAGTCGAAGTCATCAAGTCAAGTCAGTCTAGTCATACTCCTAGTAAACTGGTGGCAACTTTACTTGAAGCTTCTATGGAGTTTTGGAAACAACACGAAAAGAAACGTTTCACCATCATTATACCACTTTCCCACACTCACGCCTATAATTCAGCACTCAACGAATAAAATGTCACCATTTTTATGCACTAGCACTGAAAATAACACAAGTTTTGGAAAATAATACAATGCGGCGACGCAATCTTTTTCGTTTTCCCGCCAAAACCTATAAGGTACTTAGTTTACTGTTAAACTGTAAGTACCGAAGAAGAAATAAATAAATTTAAACAGCTACGGCATTGCTACGAGCACCTACGTACATGCTACAAAACGCAGACGTGCATGCTACGAAATTGCTACGAACTCACTCGATAACGATATAACGGGTGTATCCACACAAATTGTGGATTTTTTATCGTAATCGTGTATCGTATCATAATTTTCGTTAAAACAGTAAATTTTATTTTGCTATATGATACTGTTTAAATTTTACAAAACGTTAATTTATAAATAAGTTTTAATATTAATCAATTTCTTTTTTGGTATGTTATAGCCTTTCATATTTAGCGACATAAAATTCACGCCTCACTACTCACTTCCACTAAAATGATATTATGCATCCTTATCACGCAATTATTTTTTATGCAGTTTCTATCAGAACATCAGATGTTATTAAGGGGAAAAGACAAACTACGTCCTCAAATAACCTAATCATAAATTTATGGTCCGCCTCACTCTTCTTGCCACTTAATACGCATATCGCTATTTCTTTCGCACAGCGAATTGCTGCAGTGCTAATGCACTCGCTTTTATATGAGTGGTGTTCTTCAATTCAGTGTAGGCTGTGAGAAAGAAAGAGATAGCTTGACTTCCCTCTTTTATTTACACACATTAATCTAAACTCCGTTGCTTTGTTGCATAAACAGCATATAGCTGCGAGCATTAAACCGGTTTAATAATAAGAAATGCGGGACCCGCAAAGTTTCGCATAGCAAATGCTTTGTGACCGTTGGGAGTAAACATATCTCAAGTTACATGAATACCTAACGAGGGGGGGAGGGGAGGAATACGGCATGTGTTTGCTTACTAGGTGGTAGGATTTTATTGCAAAGTTTGTCTAGGTACCACCACTTTCCAGTTATTCTGCCGCCGAGCAGTAGTGTGCAAACACTACTGTGTTCTAGTTTGAAGGGCACTGTAGCTAGTGAAATTACTGGACAACTGAGACTTTATGATCTGATTTCACAGTCTGGTAATCTTATTATCAGACCGTGCTGATGTCTCAGAATGTGCGCAGTGCAGTCATGCGTAACTTTATATTTTAGACTTTCGAGTGACACTGTTCTATTATGGGCGGCCGTGTCGCTTACCATCAGGTGAACGATTAGCTCGTCACATCATTCACTAACAAAAAAAATGTGTGAAAACGTTTAAATTATAAGCTAGCTCCAGACGGCACTATGTTGTGTATCTTTTACAAATAGGAAATCACCTGATCTTATGAAATGTTTTGGTTATGTGTACACCAAACTTCGATTCATCAAATATCAATTAACGATTATTTTAGGCTTTTATCAAATAATTATATGATATCTACCTAAAATTCCTTTGTGTTTTCCGGTCTTAAGTGACTTTTTATTTGAAAAGGACTTATAACTGCACCTCATGGTTTTGTTTTAATATAGTAATACGCTTTAAGATAACTTGCAAGAGCCACACGTGCCACAATAGTCGTATGATCTCATGTAAAGATTTATAAAACAGAATGAATTTGTACTGTCGAAGTTTTAATATTTAAGTTTAGAGAACTTGAACTGAGAAATAGAAACGAATAGCAATGTTGTAGCTGGGTGAATGGTTTAGTCCAAACATTATATACCGTATTTTCCAAGATAAAAATACAATCAAACCGATCCATCCGATACGAAACCATGAGTTTTTATATCAACTTTAAAATACACCTTACATTACAAAGTCCATTTTATTTTTATTTCTATAACGAAGTATATAATTAATACGTTTATTATTATTGTTATAAATACGTATTTCGTTCTAAAATCAATTTTGCTGCACCGCTACCATTTTTTTCTAACACATTCAGGTTGACTGGCAGACAAAACTTTATAGCATTAAGGTCTGGTTGTAAATTATATTGTGCTAATGTATAAAAAAATAAAAGTAATATATAATAATAAACTGTATAATTTTTTTAGCGAATATTTCCACCTTAAAAATGCAATGTTGTCTCCTTAAATTAGACTTCATTTAGGTTCTTAAACGCCAAATATTTGGAAGTTAATGAACCGTACAAGCCGCTATCACGTCGGTATAACGCGCCTCCCTACGGAGCTACTTGTTTGTAGCTGAGCCCTCGCTCAACAAGTTTGTACCGCAGCACGACCGAAGCCTAACCACAACAGAGACTTTACATTTTTAGGTTAAGATTTTCGCATATAAAACATGGCCCTGACATATATTAATAGAGATTTTTCTTTTTTAGTATGATTTATATAATTTGGTTGCTAGCAGTACTTATACCGTCCACTCGACCACCGCTAGGTCTAGCAGGATAGGATCTAGGATCTAGGTAGGATAGGTCTCCTAGAACGCCACTTTAAGCGGTTGTTTACCCTTTGCATCTAACGGCTCCCCACAGTTTTGACTAGGTCCATCAAGGATAGGATGAAGATATGAGGAATCACGAACTAATAAGACAACTGCCCGCTACCAATGTAGCAAATATTGTATACACTGTGCCACAAAACAGACAAGAAGTTAAGTTACATATGTGCTTCAGACCACACGACTGAAGTAAAACTTCTTTAGCTCCATCTATCGGCCGGTATAACTTTGTGGCTTTGTTTAATATTAATGTCGCCATCTTGACAATTGTAAATTATCATTTTACCGGACATACCAACATAATGATGGTCGTTGAAAAATATCCGAAAATGGCGGTTGCGTATTTTGATTATATTTTTTTTCCATAACCCGTGTATTTTTGAATTTTAATGTGTGATAAGGGTGAATTATTATCCGTTAAGTGTTCGTGAACGTGCACGAGTGTTGGCAAATGGTTCCAAGTTTTTAAACCATGCCATTTCGTTTTCTCTTCAAGGCTTCCTAGAGACTCCAGTAATATTTAATTAAGTAACTAATATTGTACAAATTTACTTGTATTTAGAATAATGGTTTATTAAAAAATAGTTTATTTATATAGTGTCAAAAATTTCTTAGTGTAAGTTGTGTACGGTTATAATTGGACTTTAGGTTTATATAGCTGTATCAATGTTGATTTTGTACTAATGTATGTAATGGCCTATTGTCTGTACCGAACCTATTACAATAAGATAAAAAATAAATAAAATAAATATGCGCACCATTTTACTGTGGCCTTTTGACTGACAAACTAAGACTTTGACATGACATAACCGTACAAAGATTCCTTACTTGACATTGGAAAAATTATCACTAAAAAGCTTTGCTATGCTTTTTCAACTTTGCTATGTTGGCAATAGAGATCTACCTGAATCAACTTCCGTTCGCCTGACTACGCATTCACCAGTTTACTCCCCAAGTCAAGCGTGCGTAAAGAAATTTACTTCAGTTAAATGTTATATTTTAAAAGGGCAGCATATAACCTATTAATATTAATAAAATTCACTTATTAGAGCATATGCGGGATTCTAATAAATCAGAAGTGTGTTAACGTGAAACAACCCCACAGCATGGCCGCGCCTCCAATTTCCCCAGGGTCCTCTATTTCATCCATTTTATCGTGTTCACGAAAATAAACACGTTTTGGCAATTGCCATAGAAATTAAATTAACCTAAAAAAGTTGATAATTAAAATGCTAAAAGTCGTTAGCTAAATTTGTTTTCAGTGTTACTTTCGTAAGGGGGCTTTTGGGGGTCATTTGCTTATTCAGGACTTGGTTTTTAATGGCAGGTGAAACTTGTTTGTTCTTCAAAATTAGATATCGAAACATACGCTCAAAATAGTTTAAAACTTTTTTTTATGTTTTCGCTCCACACTTCCGTGTATTTAGCCAGTGTCAAGTAATTGATAATTTATCAAGTTAATGATATTTCACGCAAATATGTGTCAAGTCACAGTCGAAGTCATCAAGTCATAGTCATAGTCAAGTCATAGTTTAGTCAAAGTCATACTCCTAGTAAAGTGGTGGCAACTTTACTTGAAGCTTCTATGGAGCTTTGGAAACAACACGAAAAGAAACGTTTCACCATTATTATACCATTTTCCCACACTAACGCCTGTAATCCAGCACTTAACGAATAGAATGCCACCAATTTTATGCACTAACACTGAAAATAACACAAGTTTTGGAAAATAATACAATGCGGTGACGCAATCTTTTTCGCTTTCCCGCCAAAACTCAGTTTAAAACTTATTCTTCTAAAAATATTTTCATTTTGTGACTTAAAATAAAAAACGAGTGTGCTTTAGACCACACGACTCAAGTAAAACTTCTTTAGTTTAGCTCCATCTATCGGCTGGTCAAATGTAGAAGAGGTAATTTTTACTTTAATTAATGTTAATGTCGTTATATTGACAATTATTGTAAATTGTAATTTTACCGGACAACATAAAAACACAAATTTTTAACTTTGTTTTGTTGAAAATGGAGAACTACGTGAACCAACTTCAACTTTCGTTTGCCTCTCATTCACCAGCTTACTCCTCAAGTTAAGTCTAAAGAAGTTTTACTTAAAAAAATCGAATTAATACACTGAAAACATACACTAACTACATAAAATTTAATAGCAGTTTTTCCGTGTTGTATTTTTTAGCAAACTTCATAATATAAACATTTAAGTTTGTCATCAAAAGAAACGGATTTTGTAATATGGAGTCTTCAACAAAAAAAGGCAAAATTAGGTCAAATGTGGAAGACCTGTAAATAATCAAGTACTAGACATTTGTAGTACTTGAAAGTGCTGAGAGTACGTAATAATCTAGGTATATAATAACCTAAGGTTGTCTATTTAGGTTATTACGCACTTTTCAAAGAAAACAAAGAATAATAACATTGCCACAGATAATTTTTCTTCGCCCTATCAGCAGTTTTTACATGACCGCTCCTCCGAGAAGCTCAATCATTTATATACAAATGTATATTCGAGAAAAGTGTCCGCTTCGTGATGGATATCATTTATTTCGGGTCGGATTACATTCATCTTTGGACGAACCGAAATAAAGTCCTTCAGCTTTTCTTATTTTTTGTCAATTTGGTCTTGAAGTATCGACTGAAGCTAATGTGATTATCTTGTTGCTGTGGTGTGGAAGAGGCCGTTTATCTTATTTTCTAGTATCATTGTATTATGCGATATCTTTTTTGTAAAGTGTTAAAGAATGACATAACGAGCATGTCGTTTGCCTGATGTTAAGCGACACGGCTGCCTATATCAGTTGCAGTGTCACTCAACACTCTAAAGTATAGAGTTCCGTGTGACACTGCACTGCGAACGTCATCCTGAGACAGTACAGTCCACTAATAAGATTACTCGACTCATAAAGTCTTAATTGCCCAGTTATTTTACTAGCTACAGTGCCCTTCACACAGGAACGTGGTAGTGCTTGCACACTAATGCTTGGCGGCAGAATAACTGGCAAAGCGGTGGTACCTACCTAGACGTACTTTGCAGAAAATTCTTACCACCTAGTTAAATTTGTAATGTTTGTATATTTATGTGTTTGCGTGGTTTCCACGTAAAAAGGCTGGAAATGATTTGGAATGGTTGCTTGATAACGGCTCAATAGAAAAACTTGTATCCCGGAAAAGTATGAGTTTCTGTGGGAAAACGGGTAAATAGCATGTGAAACCGTAGTTATAAATGACCACAGTACACAAACCTATAGTAATTCATAAATGACCATAGTACACAAACCTATAGTAATTCATAAATGACCATAGTACACAAACCTATAGTAATTCATAAATGACCACAGTACTCAAACCTATAGTAATTCATAAATGACCACAGTACACAAACCTATAGTAATTCATAAATGACCACAGTACACAAACCTATAGTAATTCATAAATGACCACAGTACACAAACCTATAGTAATTCATAAATGACCACAGTACACAAACCTATAGTAATTCATAAATGACCATAGTACACAAACCTATAGTAATTCATAAATGACCATAGTACACAAACCTATAGTAATTCATAAATGACCATAGTACACAAACCTATAGTAATTCATAAATGACCACAGTACACAAACCTATAGTAATTCATAAATGACCATAGTACACAAACCTATAGTAATTCATAAATGACCACAGTACACAAACCTATAGTAATTCATAAATGACCACAGTACACAAACCTATAGTAATTCATAAATGACCACAGTACACAAACCTATAGTAATTCATAAATGACCATAGTACACAAACCTATAGTAATTCATAAATGACCATAGTACACAAACCTATAGTAATTCATAAATGACCACAGTACACAAACCTATAGTAATTCATAAATGACCATAGTACACAAACCTATAGTAATTCATAAATGACCACAGTACACAAACCTATAGTAATTCATAAATGACCATAGTACACAAACCTATAGTAATTCATAAATGACCATAGTACACAAACCTATAGTAATTCATAAATGACCACAGTACACAAACCTATAGTAATTCATAAATGACCATAGTACACAAACCTATAGTAATTCATAAATGACCATAGTACACAAACCTATAGTAATTCATAAATGACCACAGTACACATACCTATAGTAATTCATAAATGACCACAGTACACAAACCTATAGTAATTCATAAATGACCACAGTACACAAACCTATAGTAATTCATAAATGACCACAGTACACAAACCTATAGTAATTCATAAATGACCATAGTACACAAACCTATAGTAATTCATAAATGACCATAGTACACAAACCTATAGTAATTCATAAATGACCACAGTACACAAACCTATAGTAATTCATAAATGACCATAGTACACAAACCTATAGTAATTCATAAATTACCACAGTACACAAACCTATAGTAATTCATAAATGACCATAGTACACAAACCTAAAGTAATTCATAAATGACCATAGTACACAAACCTATAGTAATTCATAAATGACCACAGTACACAAACCTATAGTAATTCATAAATGACCACAGTACACAAACCTATAGTAATTCATAAATGACCACAGTACACAAACCTATAGTAATTCATAAATGACCACAGTACACAAACCTATAGTAATTCATAAATGACCATAGTACACAAACCTATAGTAATTCATAAATGACCATAGTACACAAACCTATAGTAATTCATAAATGACCATAGTACACAAACCTATAGTAATTCATAAATGACCATAGTACACAAACCTATAGTAATTCATAAATGACCATAGTACACAAACCTATAGTAATTCATAAATGACCATAGTACACAAACCTATAGTAATTCATAAATGACCACAGTACACAAACCTATAGTAATTCATAAATGACCACAGTACACAAACCTATAGTAATTCATAAATGCGGTTGGTCGTAGTGCTCTTGTATAAGTGGCACGATTGATGAAAAAGTATTTCATAACAATTGATGAGAAAGCTTTTAAACACTGAAAAGTTATTTTAAAAGCTCCGCGGTTTATGCGGCAACTGGAAATAACCACGAAATAATTCATTGCTGAATAATATTACATTTTTCTTTTGATGATATCGAAATCGCTATAAATTATCTGATTGTTATTAAAACAAACATTATGAAACCTATCCCGGTTGGATAGGTTTCATAATGTTTGTTTTAATAATAGGTCTTTACCTATGAAATTGCCGTATTGCAGTACAGACTTTTTCAAACAAAAAAAAGTTTTGATTGGCTATGAATTCTAAATTCAAATTAATTTTGTTTTAAAAATATGACATTCTATTTACAATATAAGTCTTTTGTTTATTGATTAGCGTTGTATTTTCATTACATTTCAACATTTATCCTCATAATGGATACTTTGAAATTTCGTGTAATTATGGAATATGAGTTCCGTCGTGGCACCAACGCGGCACAAACGACACGTAACATCAACGACGTTTACGGAGAGAACTATACAAACGAACTTACAACCCGTTATTGGTTTGCTCGGTTCCGTTCTGGGAATTTTGACTTGAAAAATGAACCTCGTGGTCGTCCGGAAACTTTGGTCAACAATGATGAATTAAAGGCGATTGTGGAAGCTGATGAATCTCAATCTACAGCTGAGCTGGCAGCAGCTTTTGATGTTAGCATCAAAACAATATTGGTCCATTTGCGACAGATTGGCAAGATAAAAAAGCTTGATAGATGGGTGCGCCACGAACTTAGCGATCGCCAGCGCAACGTACGCGTCGAGACTTGCCTTGCGCTGCTTAACAGGCACAGAAATGAAGGAATTTTGAACCGAATTGTTACGTGCGACGAAAAATGGATTCTTTTTGACAATCGAAAGCGCTCAGCAAGTTGGTCAGATCCTGGTTCGGTACCAAAGCAATGTGCAAAACGAAAAATGACCCCTAGAAAGGTGATAGTCACAGTTTGGTGGTCTAGTGCTGGTGTGATTCATCATAGCTTTTTACAAAACGGCGAGAGCATTACTGCAGATGTGTACATTGAAGAACTGACCACAATGATGGCGAAACTCGCACGTCTGCAACCAGCTTTGGTCAATCGGTCGTCTCCACTGCTACTTCACGACAACGCGCGACCCCATACTGCACAACAGACCGTCTCTAAGCTGCATGAGTTGGGTTTGGAAGCTCTCCCTCATCCGCCATACTCACCAGATCTTGCGCCTACCGACTATTACTTTTTCCAAAATTTGGACAAATTTTTAGCGGGAAAAAAATTCAATTCCCGAGAGGCAGTACAAAACGCCTTTGAAGAGTTTGTTGTCTCCCGTCCTGCTGATTTTTCCAAGAAGGGCATCCATAAACTGCCACAGCGTTGGCAAAGATGCATTGATTGCAGGGGTGATTACTTTGAATAAAAGAAATAAATAAGTTCGAAAAAAAAATACTTTAACTTTTTTCAAACAAAACGGCAATTTCATAGGTAAAGACCTAATAATATGTACAAATAGCATTTCTGTCATATTTCGTTAAATACTGTCCGAATACACCTTAGCGACAGCCTATCGTAACGACTGCGTTCCGGAGAAAATGTGGAATTAACAAATTGGAACAAGCCGGACGGCGCACAGTGGTTCAACTCATACTTGGTTGAGACATAGGGTATTGAAAAAAAAAAGTTATAAAATCAAAAACTATATATGCCATTCGATGTATATATCAAAAGGCAACAAATATGACCTGTAAGTATTTTGAGATTGGAGTTATAGTTTAGGAGTTATTAGACTAAAATGGTTTTCAATGTATGGAAAGAAACATCATTTTATATATATATATATATCAAATTATATATATCATATTATATATATCAAAATAAATATAACTCAAAGGACTGACTGACATAGTGATCTATCAACGCACAGCCCAAACCACTGGACGGATCGGGCTGAAATTTGGCATGCAGGTAGATGTTATGACGTAGGCATCCGCTAAGAAAGGATTTTTCGAAATTCCACTCTTAAGAGGGTGAAATGGGTGGTTGAATTATTTTCCCATAGGCCACACCGCGGGCGAAGCTCTAAAGTGCAACACCCTCACAGGGCTCATATAATATAATATTGGGAACTAAGTACTGCATAGATTAGTTAGACTAAGTAATGACATTGTATGAAGGCATGTAATAATAAATAAATAGTCTAGTCTAGTCAAGTCATACTCCTAGTAAAATGGTGGCAACTTTACCAGAAAGAAGTTTTGGCTCCACACTTTTGTGTATTTAGCCAGTGTCAAGTAATTGATAATTTATCAAGTTAACGCAAATATGTGTCAAATCACAGTCGAAGTCATCAAGTCAAGTCAGTCTAGTCATACTCCTAGTAAAGTGGTGGCAACTTTACTTGAAGCTTCTATGGAGTTTTGGAAACAACACGAAAAGAAACGTTTCACCATCATTATACCACTTTCCCACACTCACGCCTATAATTCAGCACTCAACGAATAAAATGTCACCATTTTTATGCACTAGCACTGAAAATAACACAAGTTTTGGAAAATAATACAATGTGGCGACGCAATCTTTTTCGTTTTCCCGCCAAAACCTATAAGGTACTTAGTTTACTGTTAAACTGTAAGTACCGAAGAAGAAATAAATAAATTTAAACAGCTACGGCATTGCTACGAGCACCTACGTACATGCTACAAAACGCAGACGTGCATGCTACGAAATTGCTACGAACTCACTCGATAACGATATAACGGGTGTATCCACACAAATTGTGGATTTTTTATCGTAATCGTGTATCGTATCATAATTTTCGTTAAAACAGTAAATTTTATTTTGCTATATGATACTGTTTAAATTTTACAAAACGTTAATTTATAAATAAGTTTTAATATTAATCAATTTCTTTTTTGGTATGTTATAGCCTTTCATATTTAGCGACATAAAATTCACGCCTCACTACTCACTTCCACTAAAATGATATTATGCATCCTTATCACGCAATTATTTTTTATGCAGTTTCTATCAGAACATCAGATGTTATTAAGGGGAAAAGACAAACTACGTCCTCAAATAACCTAATCATAAATTTATGGTCCGCCTCACTCTTCTTGCCACTTAATACGCATATCGCTATTTCTTTCGCACAGCGAATTGCTGCAGTGCTAATGCACTCGCTTTTATATGAGTGGTGTTCTTCAATTCAGTGTAGGCTGTGAGAAAGAAAGAGATAGCTTGACTTCCCTCTTTTATTTACACACATTAATCTAAACTCCGTTGCTTTGTTGCATAAACAGCATATAGCTGCGAGCATTAAACCGGTTTAATAATAAGAAATGCGGGACCCGCAAAGTTTCGCATAGCAAATGCTTTGTGACCGTTGGGAGTAAACATATCTCAAGTTACATGAATACCTAACGAGGGGGGGAGGGGAGGAATACGGCATGTGTTTGCTTACTAGGTGGTAGGATTTTATTGCAAAGTTTGTCTAGGTACCACCACTTTCCAGTTATTCTGCCGCCGAGCAGTAGTGTGCAAACACTACTGTGTTCTAGTTTGAAGGGCACTGTAGCTAGTGAAATTACTGGACAACTGAGACTTTATGATCTGATTTCACAGTCTGGTAATCTTATTATCAGACCGTGCTGATGTCTCAGAATGTGCGCAGTGCAGTCATGCGTAACTTTATATTTTAGACTTTCGAGTGACACTGTTCTATTATGGGCGGCCGTGTCGCTTACCATCAGGTGAACGATTAGCTCGTCACATCATTCACTAACAAAAAAAATGTGTGAAAACGTTTAAATTATAAGCTAGCTCCAGACGGCACTATGTTGTGTATCTTTTACAAATAGGAAATCACCTGATCTTATGAAATGTTTTGGTTATGTGTACACCAAACTTCGATTCATCAAATATCAATTAACGATTATTTTAGGCTTTTATCAAATAATTATATGATATCTACCTAAAATTCCTTTGTGTTTTCCGGTCTTAAGTGACTTTTTATTTGAAAAGGACTTATAACTGCACCTCATGGTTTTGTTTTAATATAGTAATACGCTTTAAGATAACTTGCAAGAGCCACACGTGCCACAATAGTCGTATGATCTCATGTAAAGATTTATAAAACAGAATGAATTTGTACTGTCGAAGTTTTAATATTTAAGTTTAGAGAACTTGAACTGAGAAATAGAAACGAATAGCAATGTTGTAGCTGGGTGAATGGTTTAGTCCAAACATTATATACCGTATTTTCCAAGATAAAAATACAATCAAACCGATCCATCCGATACGAAACCATGAGTTTTTATATCAACTTTAAAATACACCTTACATTACAAAGTCCATTTTATTTTTATTTCTATAACGAAGTATATAATTAATACGTTTATTATTATTGTTATAAATACGTATTTCGTTCTAAAATCAATTTTGCTGCACCGCTACCATTTTTTTCTAACACATTCAGGTTGACTGGCAGACAAAACTTTATAGCATTAAGGTCTGGTTGTAAATTATATTGTGCTAATGTATAAAAAAATAAAAGTAATATATAATAATAAACTGTATAATTTTTTTAGCGAATATTTCCACCTTAAAAATGCAATGTTGTCTCCTTAAATTAGACTTCATTTAGGTTCTTAAACGCCAAATATTTGGAAGTTAATGAACCGTACAAGCCGCTATCACGTCGGTATAACGCGCCTCCCTACGGAGCTACTTGTTTGTAGCTGAGCCCTCGCTCAACAAGTTTGTACCGCAGCACGACCGAAGCCTAACCACAACAGAGACTTTACATTTTTAGGTTAAGATTTTCGCATATAAAACATGGCCCTGACATATATTAATAGAGATTTTTCTTTTTTAGTATGATTTATATAATTTGGTTGCTAGCAGTACTTATACCGTCCACTCGACCACCGCTAGGTCTAGCAGGATAGGATCTAGGATCTAGGTAGGATAGGTCTCCTAGAACGCCACTTTAAGCGGTTGTTTACCCTTTGCATCTAACGGCTCCCCACAGTTTTGACTAGGTCCATCAAGGATAGGATGAAGATATGAGGAATCACGAACTAATAAGACAACTGCCCGCTACCAATGTAGCAAATATTGTATACACTGTGCCACAAAACAGACAAGAAGTTAAGTTACATATGTGCTTCAGACCACACGACTGAAGTAAAACTTCTTTAGCTCCATCTATCGGCCGGTATAACTTTGTGGCTTTGTTTAATATTAATGTCGCCATCTTGACAATTGTAAATTATCATTTTACCGGACATACCAACATAATGATGGTCGTTGAAAAATATCCGAAAATGGCGGTTGCGTATTTTGATTATATTTTTTTTCCATAACCCGTGTATTTTTGAATTTTAATGTGTGATAAGGGTGAATTATTATCCGCTAAGTGTTCGTGAACGTGCACGAGTGTTGGCAAATGGTTCCAAGTTTTTAAACCATGCCATTTCGTTTTCTCTTCAAGGCTTCCTAGAGACTCCAGTAATATTTAATTAAGTAACTAATATTGTACAAATTTACTTGTATTTAGAATAATGGTTTATTAAAAAATAGTTTATTTATATAGTGTCAAAAATTTCTTAGTGTAAGTTGTGTACGGTTATAATTGGACTTTAGGTTTATATAGCTGTATCAATGTTGATTTTGTACTAATGTATGTAATGGCCTATTGTCTGTACCGAACCTATTACAATAAGATAAAAAATAAATAAAATAAATATGCGCACCATTTTACTGTGGCCTTTTGACTGACAAACTAAGACTTTGACATGACATAACCGTACAAAGATTCCTTACTTGACATTGGAAAAATTATCACTAAAAAGCTTTGCTATGCTTTTTCAACTTTGCTATGTTGGCAATAGAGATCTACCTGAATCAACTTCCGTTCGCCTGACTACGCATTCACCAGTTTACTCCCCAAGTCAAGCGTGCGTAAAGAAATTTACTTCAGTTAAATGTTATATTTTAAAAGGGCAGCATATAACCTATTAATATTAATAAAATTCACTTATTAGAGCATATGCGGGATTCTAATAAATCAGAAGTGTGTTAACGTGAAACAACCCCACAGCATGGCCGCGCCTCCAATTTCCCCAGGGTCCTCTATTTCATCCATTTTATCGTGTTCACGAAAATAAACACGTTTTGGCAATTGCCATAGAAATTAAATTAACCTAAAAAAGTTGATAATTAAAATGCTAAAAGTCGTTAGCTAAATTTGTTTTCAGTGTTACTTTCGTAAGGGGGCTTTTGGGGGTCATTTGCTTATTCAGGACTTGGTTTTTAATGGCAGGTGAAACTTGTTTGTTCTTCAAAATTAGATATCGAAACATACGCTCAAAATAGTTTAAAACTTTTTTTTATGTTTTCGCTCCACACTTCCGTGTATTTAGCCAGTGTCAAGTAATTGATAATTTATCAAGTTAATGATATTTCACGCAAATATGTGTCAAGTCACAGTCGAAGTCATCAAGTCATAGTCATAGTCAAGTCATAGTTTAGTCAAAGTCATACTCCTAGTAAAGTGGTGGCAACTTTACTTGAAGCTTCTATGGAGCTTTGGAAACAACACGAAAAGAAACGTTTCACCATTATTATACCATTTTCCCACACTAACGCCTGTAATCCAGCACTTAACGAATAGAATGCCACCAATTTTATGCACTAACACTGAAAATAACACAAGTTTTGGAAAATAATACAATGCGGTGACGCAATCTTTTTCGCTTTCCCGCCAAAACTCAGTTTAAAACTTATTCTTCTAAAAATATTTCAGTCCTTCATTTCTGTGCCTGTTAAGCAGCGCAACGCAATTCTCGACGCGTACGTTGCGCTGGCGATCGTTAAGTTCGTGGGGCACCCATCTATCAAGCTTTTTTATCTTGCCAATCTGTCGCAAATGGACCAATATTGTTTTGATGCTAACATCAAAAGCTGCTGCCAGCTCAGCTGTAGATTGAGATTCATCAGCTTCCACAATCGCCTTTAATTCATCATTGTTGACCAAAGTTTCCGGACGACCACGAGGTTCATTTATCAAGTCAAAATTCCCAGAACGGAACCGAGCAAACCAATAACGGGTTGTACGTTCGTTTGTACAGTTCTCTCCGTAAACGTCGTTGATGTTACGTGTCGTTTGTGCCGCGTTGGTGCCACGACGGAACTCATATTCTATAATTACACGAAATTTCAAAGTATCCATTATGAGGAAAAATGTTGAAATGTAATGAAAATACAACGCTAATCAATAAACAAAAGACTTATATTGTAAATAGAATGTCATATTTTTAAAACAAAATTAATTTGAATTTAGAATTCATAGCCAATCAAAACTTTTTTTTGTTTGAAAAAGTCTGTACTGCAAAACGGCAATTTCATAGGTAAAGACCTATTATATATATCAAAATAAATATAACTCAAAGGACTGACTGACATAGTGATCTATCAACGCACAGCCCAAACCACTGGACGGATCGGGCTGAAATTTGGCATGCAGGTAGATGTTATGACGTAGGCATCCGCTAAGAAAGGATTTTTCGAAATTCCACTCTTAAGAGGGTGAAATGGGTGGTTGAATTATTTTCCCATAGGCCACACCGCGGGCGAAGCTGCGGGCAGAAGCTCGTAATTTTATAAGTATTGGTATCCCGTGATTTTGGCCCGTTTTCGTTCTGGGATTTATATGATGGTATCGTATAAATATATGCCATATTTTCTTCAAACAAATTCGGTGCTATTTTTGTGCACATTTTGAGATAATTATGACGATGAGTATGTAATATAAGAAAAACGAGGGCAAAATGTGTATTTATAGTTTTAATATGAATAAATGTCTTGACTTAAAATTATAAAATGTATTGTAATTGTAAAAAGATCGTATACAGTCAGATTCAGTATAATTTATTTCTTAATCATTATTATTATTATTTAGTAAAGTACACAATAATTACCCACAGATATTGTCCTCAGGAGGTTATTAATCATTTTTCAACGACGTCGGGATATGGCTCAGGGAATCTTGTTAGTAAATAGGAGAAAAAAGGTGGTGCATAAAATTTTTAGAGAACAAATCAATGACAATTCTTCAGTCAGAATTTAAACAAATTTAGCAAGAAAAAATTGAAAGAGGCTCGTCGCCTTTGTGGTCAATTTTCAATTGCAGACTGGTAAAGTTTAAATAACTAACTAACGACAGCTTCTGTAGTGCACTGGTTGAGCAGGTCGGCTCATAACCCGGAGGCGGTGGGTTCGATTCCCGCGACAGGACCAGTATTTGTACACAGAAAAAAAGCCCAAATAAATGTTCTGTGTCTAGGTGTTGTGGACACAGGGAATCCTAATTAGGGTCCAGGATCTATGTATATGATCGTTGGGCGTTATTATTATTATTAACTATAAACTGACGGAAACAAAAATACGTATTTTTTTCTGTATTCAATTTACAAAAAAATATTTTTTATTTTAGCAGTGTTTTGTTTTATTTAACTTTTTAACCTGAGTTTTGGCGGGAAACGAAAAAGATCGCATCATTGCATTGAATTATTTTCCAATATTTGTGTTGTTTTCAGTGTTAGTGCATAAAATTGGTGGCATTTTATTTGTTAATTGCTGGATTACAGGCATGAGTGTAGGAAAATGGTATAATGATGGTGAAACGCTTCTTTTCGTGTTGTTTCCAAAACCCCATAGAAGCTTCAAGTAAAGTTGCCACTACTTTACTAGGAGTATGACTTTGACTAGACTATGACTTGACTTGATGACTTCGACTGTGACTTGACACATATTTGCGTGAAATATCATTAACTTGATAAAATATCAATTACTTGACACTGGCTAAATACACAAAAGTGTGGAATCAAAACTTAAAAAAAAAAAACTTTTTGACCGACTTCAAAAGGTTCTCAATTCGACTGTATTTTTTATGTTTGTTACCCCAAAACTTTTAAGTGGGTGAATCGATTTTGATGATTCATGATTTTTTATTTGAAGGCTGGTGCTTTCCGTTTGGTCCTTAATCAATTTGGTCCAGTTCTGACAATGACATCCATATGAAAATACCATATACATCTGAATTCGGTTTTATAGGCTTTGTGTTTGTTACTTGTATAAAAGACACTTTTAGGTTTGCAATTTGTGCGTTAAATAGGTAATGAATATCAGTTAGCCCATTGACTAATTACAACAAAATGGACTAACAATAAATTGTGTCCATTAGCCGACGCCGCTGGGTCTAGACTACCTAGATTAGACAAATGTTACAAATACTGTGGTTACGCGAACCCATCACTTGCTAAGGACTAAACAAATATGGAGCCATATTGCGTGTTTTAACTGCTATAGCCGGCCAAGTTTAATGATTTTTAACAGCTTTTGACCTTGTCTACATATATAACTATTGCATTTTTCCAGGTTATAAATAGTTTTTTTTTGTGACAAATCATCAATTCAGTCTAGTCATACTCCTAGTAAAGTGGTATTAACTTTACTAGAAGCTTCTATGGAGTTTTGGAAACAACACGGAAAGAAACGTAATCCAGCACTTAATGAATAAAACGCCACCAAGTGCACTAAAACTGAAAATAACACAATTGTTGGAAAATAATACAATGCGGTGATATGATCTTTCTTGTTTTCCCGTCAAAACTCCATAGTTTAATTTTAATGTATAGGAAAAATTTGAATCATGAAGAAAATGAAATAATGCTAACAACCCCATAAAGGTAAAAGATTTTGGTTTGACATCACTTGTTACCTGCTGTCCCTGCTTTAGATGGATGGATGCAGGTTCAAATTAAGTATTTAAGTATTTATGAGGAACCAAAAACAATTTCACTTAAAAGCAAATGAGAATCGATGACACCTGCAGAAGTACGAGACTGTGTCGCAGATGTCAACGCCCTCCTCCGTAAATAGGACAGTAAAGTTCCAAACTAAAAAATAATGTAGGTAACAAATATAAAGTTTTAAACAAAGATAACATTCCATTCATGATTGAAATGTTCCCTTTGCATTAAAATTAATTCTACATCTTTAAATTCAATATGCAATATAGCGGTCAATATGTTAGTGCAACGATAAATAAAAAAAAAAAGAAAAATCACTTAGCCGATTTCAATAATAAATAATTTTGTTTGAAAGAGTTATTTTATTCATTTCTTTTTTCTTTTGAAATCATTTCAGGAGTTTGGTTACAAAAAATAAAAAATCACGCGAAAAATGTAGTATACAGGTATAATAATCATCTAAAATGAAATTGTAATTGGTAAATAACTTTTTTTCTATTCTAATGTCGTTTACGTGACAATATAGCCGAAAGAGGTGTTACTTCAACTTATTTAATACAAAACGTGAAATTGCCTTTCCCAAAACGCCTTTTCCATCTTTCTCGTATACCGCCAAGAGGCGCCCGACAATCGAACGTCGGCGTCAAGTACGCTGAGAGCTTGTAGAGCTGTCGACTGAAGATTCTCCTTCGGATAACTTCAGAGACATCTTCATTTTCATACTCGTGGTTATTGTTCTTGCGCGTTGTTTGAGAAATCACCAAGGGGACTTGTTTTAGTAGAGATGTGGGTGAAGTATTATTGTAAGTAAAGTTTATTTATTTACAGCCTCTGTGGTGTAGTGGTTGAGTAGGTCGACTCATAACCCTGAGGTGGCGGGTTTGATCCCCGCGGCAAGTATTTGTGTGAATCCTAGCTAGGGTCCATAGGGACCATCCATCCCATAGGGAACCATATCGAAATGTATTGGAGCATTTATTGGAGTATTTGCGCACAGAAAAAAAAAGCGGAAATACTTGTTATGTGTCTAGGTGTTTTGGGACCATGGTCCTTGTAGTTCCTGGGTCCCTAAACACAGGAAATCCTAGTTAGGGTCCAGAATCTATGTATGTGATCGTTGGGCGTTATTATTATTATTTATTTATTTATTCATCATACGTCTTTCTTAGACAGCTCTTTCCAAGTCACAGTGGTTCATCTCTGGAACTCGTTACCAGATAAGATCCAGAGGTGTGACGTCAAGGACAATTTCAAACGCCAGGTAAAAGAACAGTTGCTATAAAGTCTCAAAACTTGAACTAGCAGAACACAGAATTATTTATTATTATGTAGTTTGTATTTTATTTAATTATGTATATATTATCTATATTGTAGTATTACTATTCATTAATATGTGTATATTATTTTAAATTTATAAAATATGTATATGACGGCGGCAATATCCAGTTGTAAATGTAAACTCTATGCGCAGCGGGCAGCGATCGAGTACCGTTATTTACCCTGTGGTGGCATTAAATTTATTACAGTGGCAACACCGGCAACTGTCATGGCGCCCCTACCCGTCTGGCTATAAAAAAGGAGCGTTCGGTGTACTACGGATCATTCTTGTTCCAGACACGGCGTGGTGTGGACATGCCAAGGCCTATAGTTATACAGGTTGCAACCTACGCACAACCCGTTCTGCCTACATATATTTGTACCTGCATAGTTGTATTGTTATCGTTTTATTTTAATTTATATAATGATCAAAAACTTATGTGAAAGTGATGAAGAAAAGTGCCGGCACTTTATACTTAGTGCCTTAATTATTCTTTCGTGTATTTTTAATTTAAATCTAAATTTAAGTATGTTTTTTAATTATTACTACTGGTTTTTCTTTGTATTAATATATACACAAATATACATACATATATTTTATCATTTAAGACATCGTCGTATGTCTGTTCCGTGGCTTCACTTAAAGGCTCTAACGAAAGACCAGCGCCGGTTCGTAAGAGCTAGCACCATGCTGAGTTGGGGCCGGTTTGTGACAGAACCATGAAAGCGACGCTCTTTTGTACTTTTCGTGTAATTTTTTGGTTCTGTTGCAAAACAATCTTTCTTTCTTAATAAATCATTATTTATTAGGTGGTGGGACTTTTATGCAAAGGTTGTCTAGGTAGGTACCACCGCTTTGCCAGTTATTCTGCCGCCAAGCAGTAGTGTGCAAGCACTACTGTGTTCCGGTTTGAAGGGCACTGTAGCTAGTGAAATTACGGGGAAAAGAGACTTAATGATTTGATCTCACGGCTGAGTAATCTTATTACCAGACTGTGCTGATGTCTCAGGATGATGTGCGCAGTGCAGTGTCACGCGTAACTTTATATTTTGGAGTTTCAAATGACACTGTTCTATTATGGGCAGCCGTGTCGTTTAACATCAGGTGAACGACTAGCTCGTCACATCATTCAATAACATAAAAAAAAAATTGCTACTCACGCGCAAAAGAGAAAGGTAGTCCATCAGACCAGCGAAATTCACCCTCGTGCACGGCGTCAGTGGCTCCTATCCAATATACGTCATCCACTCCTGCGCCGGGCCTAGAAAAAAAAAAACATGTTGGAAATTCTATTTACTCAAGTGCAAGTTTATACAAAACTAGCTGCGCCCCGCAGTTTTACTTGCAGATAAAAATTAGCGCATGTGTTAATTCAGTACATAAGCTATGTATATTCCGAATTTCATCCAAATCCATTTAGCCGTTTGAGCGTGAAAGAGTAACAAACACACATCTATACATCCATACATACAAACTTTCGTGTCTATAATATTAGTAGGAAGTAGGATTGAACGAGATAACTTGTTTTAGTGGTGTTTTTCTTAACGCAGTTACACTAGATATTCGTGTTTCATTTTGTATAGAGAAAATTTGGCTTATCCACTAAGTCTATTTAGTTTAGGTCTAGGTTACAAAAGTCTTTAGCCAATAAAAAATGAGTGTGCTTTAGACCACATGACTGAAGGAAAACTTCTTTAGTTCTATCTATCGGCCAGTATAACTTTGTTTTTGCTTTGTTTAATGTTAATGTTGCCATCTTAACAATTGTAAATTGTAATTTTACCAGACATAACAAAATAGAAATACAGTTTTTTACTTTATTATGTTGACAATGGAGATCGAATTGAACCATCTTTAACTTCCGTTCGCCTCGCATTCACCAGTTTACTCCCCAAGTCAAGCATACGTAAAGAAGTTTTACGTAAATAAATATGTGTGGACATTTCACATAATGCCATCTAGCTGATAGAATACTTATACTTTTTGTTTGTAAATACATACATGGAGTTGAATATAATACCCAGACACAGAACATACATCGAAGTTCATCACACAAAAGTTTTTCCTGAGAGGGAATCGAACCCACAACCTGCAGTTCAGAAGGCATGGCAAATACCAACTGAGCTATCGGGCCAGTCATAGCATAGACAATGTAGCTATTGTTTGAAATGAAACTAGAAACCGTCTAGCACTTACTTGATTTGTTCAAGAGATGAAGGCATCTAGATACTCACAAGTTAATAAGCAGCTGGTCCAATACATGCTGCTGCCGGTCATTCAGTACGCTGGCCAGGTGTCCCCCAAGTCTGACACACTCGGTTTCCGCCTGCCTCCAAGTTCGTTTCTCCTCCCGCACCGCTGATATGCAAAAGTCCCCTGATAGCACCCAGCCATAGTCACAATGCCCCACAACGCCTTCCACAGCCTTATCCATCCACCACACCTTCAACCACATCGCTGAAGAGTTCTTCTTCGCCAACACACTAATATTCAACCTTACAGAATTACCCTCGGAGACTATCTGAACATTTCTCAAAGGATCTCCAGGTTGTGAACAATGTCTCCATCTCGACTCTCCGTTCTGGAGACTGAGCTCCATTCCTCTACATAAAGCTTGAGCATCCTCATGTATAATACTGGAGAGGTCATTTTCCTTTGCAGACATAGATCCGGTCCCCATTTGCAAGCGTAAAGCTACCCGGTTTCCGTATGGCAAGTGGATCCGGTACGAGCACGTGAGTTTCACTGTGGGACCGACTTCGAACGAGCCGTTTCTCGCCGTCAGTAGAAAATCATGGCAGTGGTCTACTAGACGGAATACCGCGGCGAACGTGGGTCGGCCATGGAGTTCTAACGAAGAACTCTTTGAACTTGAAAGGTATAAGTGTCTTCTGTTTTGTTGGGGGATTTGTTCCAATTTCCCGCATAGTATGGAGGTGTTTGGAGCAAATTTGATGAATCCTGTGGAGCAAGGCACGTTGAGTTTGTGTAGTTCCAGCAGTAAGGCATTGCGGGGGGAAGGTGAGGGGAGCAGGAGGTGGCACGTGCGCATCCGGGGCAGTTGCCCGGAGTACACGCGCCCGCTGTGTGACGACTTCACGCGAATCACACATTCTGGAACAAAAAATATCTGTGATAAATAAATGCAGTCTCATTGATACACAAATAGAGCCTACAATGGAGATTTGACAGAATCTGTGGTGTGGTGGCTGAGCACGTCCGCTCATAACCCGGCGGCGGGTTCAATTCCCGGAGCAGGACAAGTATTTCTGCACAGAAAAAAAACGCTAATACTTGTGTTCTGAGTCTAGGTATTGTAGGACCATGGTTTTTGTAGTTCCTGGGTCCCTAGGCACAGGGAATCCTAGTTAAGGTCCAGGATCTATGTATGTGATCATTGGGCGTTATTATTATTATTATTATTTCTTTTGTCAATAAGATACAAAATAAAAGAATTCCAAAGATAAAGAAGTCCATTGTCTACAAAGCTCAAACAAGGAAAACACGCTTTTTTCCTGTGCATAAATATTTATGCCGTCACGGGAATTGAAGCCGCAAACATTACGCTGTAGAAACTCACAACTACACAACGGTGTAATAAAACCTGGTGTAAATTTCACACCGAACTCAATTTCCGTCCTCCCACAAAACCCCAGCTATCATTAAAAACTCAAAGCTCTGCCCTCTAAGCTTTTTATATAAAGTTTCGCTATAGACGCGGTTAGCGAAGAAAACCATTTAAAACTCGCGTTTCACCTGCCAATAACATTTGCCTGGCCTTTAGAAGATAGATGGCCACTCAGGCGGGTTTAATCGTAAACACGTCTACGAAACTACATCTCGTCTGGGGCAATTTTATTGGATCCACATTACAGCCGTAAAACGTACATTGTAGACGAAACACAAGTGCTGTAGAAGTTGAGATTAAGTGCTCAAACAGTGGGGCTAAAATGGGATAGGACACAATGCACCAAAAGCAACTAAACTAAAAAGTATTTTTTTTTATTATAAACAAAAAGTATCTATATATTGTATTAGTTCCCATAGTGCAAGCTTAGTTTGGGGCTATAGATGGCGCTGTGTGAAATGTCCATAAATGTTTATATATTTATTGAAATGAAATATTATAACAAACATTTTTCTCATTACTATTACATACACCTGCAACAATACTTTACCACTGCCTCAATATGAAGTTTTATTCATTACTAGTTACGCCCCGCGGTTTCACCCGCGGATAAAAAGTATTTTAATTATTTTCTCATCTCACCGGAAAATTTCACTTTTCCGGGATAAAATGTAGCCTATATGTTAATCCAGTGTATAAGCTATCTTGGTACCGAATTTTATTTTTTTTTTTTTTTTTTTTTTTATTTCAAGCTTGTCTAGCATTTGACCGCGCTCTCACCTGATGGGAAGTGACGATGCGATCGAAGATGTAGCATGCTAGCCAAGTAAATACCTATTCACTCTTCTCTTGAACACGCCCGGGTCATATTTCGCCGGAAACACAGACGCTGGCAGGGCATTCCATTCCTTAGCCGTTCTAATTAAAAACGTTGAGTCAAATCGCTTGGTACGAATGGGTGGTATTTCGACCACGAAAGGATGGCGCTTAGCCGAGCGTCTAGTAGTCCGGTAGTGGAATGGTGATGGGAGAATGAGATCATGCAGTTCTTGAGCGCATTCACCGTGGTGTAATCTGTAGAAGACCGACAGACTTGCCACCTTACGTCGATGTGCAAGGCTCTGGAGCCTTTCACCAACCAAAGTGTCGTCGTCAATGAGCCTTTTGGCACGCCGTTCAATCGAGTCCAGAGCCTCAAGCTGGTACTTGGCAGACCCGTCCCACAGGTGGCAGCAGTACTCCATACACGATCGGACCTGTGCTTGATACAGATTTAGAAGCTGTCCAGGTGTGAAGTACCGCCTTACCTTGGACAATATGCCGAGTTTTTTTGAAGCTACTTTGGCTTTGGACTCGATGTAGGATCCAAAGTTTAGGTTTGACGTGAGATCAACACCCAAAAGCTCAAGATGGTTTCCTAAACTTACAGATACACCACGGAATGAAGGAGGAGATGGAGTGGGCTCTTTTTAGCAGTGAATAAACACGCCTGTGTTTTTGCAGCATTGAACCTAACCAAGTTAGCATCGCCCCAATCGGACACGGCTTTCAAAGCCAGGTTCATGCGCTCAACCATAGCCTCTCTCTCAATCCGGACGTCGTCACCACTGGCTCGGGCACTGGATGTGTATCTTTCAACAACAGTACTATCATCTGCATACCCAAAGGTACCGGGCTTTAGCAGATCATTGATGTGGAGTAAGAATAGTGTTGCTGAAAGAACTGACCCCTGAGGTACACCAGCATTAATAGCTAATTGATCGGAAGAGCAGCCATCAAGAACTACTCTAAGCGATCGTTCCCTCAAAAAGTCTGATATCCAAGTGCACAAACCAGCAGGTAGTCCGTAAGATGGAAGCTTATTCAGAAGACCGTCGTGCCAGACCCGATCAAATGCCTTAGAGACGTCTAGAGATACAGCAAGTGCCTCTCCATGCATCTCTAAGGCTTCGCTCAATATGTGAGTGGCGTATGCGAGAAGATCCCCAGTTGACCGGTTTCGGCGAAATCCGTATTGCCGGTCACTGAGGAGATCATTGACTTCAAGGTGTGCCAAGAGCTTGTTGTTGATTATACGCTCCATACTCTTACAGAGTATGGAGGTAATTGAGATGGGTCGGTAGTTGGCAGGATCAGCACGACTGCCCTTCTTAGGTACAGGTTGTACATTGGCTAGCTTCCAACTCTTAGGGACTATTCCGGTGTCTAGAGAGAGGCGAAATAGGCGTGTTAAAATGGGAGACAACTCAGGTGCACAGCTCTTAAGTACAATTGCTGGTATACCATCGGGACCACTGGCTTTGTTCACGTCTAGACTGCATAATGTTTTTAGTACCTCCTTCTGACGTATGCGTATTTCCGGCATGAAAGCACCGCAATGTGGAAGGCAGGGAGGTACCTCATTAGCAGTATCTAAACGCGAAGCTTCTGCAAAGAGAGTGGCAAACAAGTTTGCTTTTTCTTTTGCAGTGTGAGCCAGCGATCCGTCAGGTTTTAATAATGGAGGCAGTGAAGATCGACAGAAGTTCGCTTCAACCGATTTGGCTAGGGACCAAAAAGCCTTACTACCAGCTGGATAGGAAGCAAGTTTAGTCCCTATTCGACCAATATGATTGAAACGAGCCTTCCTTAATTCCTTCTTACAGGCCTTGGCGGCAACATTAAAGGCTTTCTTCTTAGCTCGAGTGTCCGAGGCCTTGCGTTTTCGAGCGTCAGCCCATGCCAGATATGCCGCATGTTTCTGCGCTTCAGCGTGTGCACAGTCGGCTCCAAACCATGGGCTGGCTTTGCTGGTCTTGGGTTTATCGGAAAATGGAATAAAATATTCCATAGCCCGACATACTACCTCAGTAACCGCATTCGCGCAAACCGTCGGATCTCCAGAAGAAAAACACGTTTGCCGCCAAGGATATGAGGCGAAGAAATGTCGCATCTCGTCCCAGTCTGCTAAATTGTATCTCCAGACACGCCGAATGCTCTTAGGGCTTGGGTCAGGCGGGGAGTATACTGAAACGGACTTAACCAGACAGTGATCGGAGCTACCAATGGGTGAGGATACCGCCACAGCGTATCGGTCTGGTTCAGTCGTGAGCAGAAGGTCGAGGCAGTTAGCAGTGTGGCTATCAATGTCAGGCACTCGCGTTGGCTCTTGAACAATCTGCGTTAAATTGAGCGCCAAAGCGAGCTTACGCGTCTCTCTCCCAGCGTGGTCCGTGATCTGGTGTGGGACTAACCACTCCTGGTGGTGAGCATTGAAGTCCCCTAGAACAACAAGCTGAGCCGAAGGATAGCGTTGCTGAGCCACATCTGCCGTTTCACTGAGATACTCCATTAGAAGAGTTGTCTCCCGGTCACCGCTATGTGATCTGTACACACCAGCATAGAGAATTTTCTCAATGCCGGTGTCCACTAGCACCCAAATCACCGAAAAGTGGGGATGTTCAAGGTTCCGGAGACGCAAACAACAAATGTCATCACGGACGAAAACGCAGATACCAGCGCGTGGAAGGAAGCGGTTTTCCAAGATGAATCCTGGATAGTCCAGATATGCCGTGTCTGATGGACATCCTATTTGCGTCTCAGTCAAGAAGAACAAGTGTGGTTTATTGGTCTCCAGATGATGATGGACCGCTTGCAGATTTGAGTGCAGCCCACGAATATTTGTGAGGTGCACTTTAAGAGTGAGGACGTGCATCTGCCGTTTAAACTTGTTCACTTTATTAGACTTTTTCATGGTTGGGTGAGTTAGGTAGACAAGTTAGAAGTGGACGAGATATTGGGATGCTAACCCTCAGTAATAGAGAAGCTTCCGCGCCAATGGAGAACTTGCGCGGAGACTGCGGGGACGCCCGAACCCCCCTGAAATTACCCACAAGTTCCTCACTTCCAGTCGCCAACTGGCCCTGTGGGCAACCTCAGGATTTTACACAAGCGGTGGGGCAGCCTTTCGTAGTTGGCTAGACTACTACTTGGGCCCCCTACAACTTGCGGTCGGCCAGCAGAGAGCACCGTGCTTCGGATCCCGCTACCCTCCGAAGCAAGGTCTCCGACGCGAAAGCCTCTCCATCACCAATACCGGTCTGCATACCCAACACAACTGTCCACATCTACTCGTCAGAACGGCTTCATTGGACGTCACGATGGAACACGACGAGTCGCTTGGCATCGTGGTTTTGTCCAATGGGTGGTAACTAAGCCGGCGGCTAAGGCCTTCCACCAGTTATTTGGTTGCTCTTTTGGCACCACCCAGGGGTCACGTGTAGGGAAACTAGGGTTAAAGCCTACGGACGCGAGCAAACACAAACCCCCCAAAATTATCTAAATCCACTTAGCCATTTGAGTAACAAACATACACAGATACACACAAACACACGTACAAACTTTCGCCTTTATAATATTAGTGTGATTTTTAAAGGAATTACACTAAATAATCTTGTTTCATTTAATATTCACTGCGCTTGGCAGGCGACTTGGTGTTCGTAGTAGTTTATAGAAGCTGCTGCTGCCCATTCCTTGGATATCCTCTAAGCCTGTTTGCGGCGCACAAGGGAAGAGATTAGGTGTTCCTAAATACACGCCAGGGCCACGTGGCACTCGCACGGCACGGCGGCGGCGCTATATATAAATTGAATACTTTAAACTCAGCTTGTATCAACATTGTTTTAGAAACTGGGATGTCCCAATTAACTGTGACAACAGGCAGTTTACTAAAGTTAGTCAGCCTCTGTGGTGTGGTGGCTGAGCAGGTCGACTCATAACCCGGAGGCGGCGGGTTTGATTCCCGCGACAGGACAAGTATTTGTGTACAGAAAAAAAAGCGCAAATACTTGTTCTGAGTCTGGGTGTTGTAAGACCATGGTCCTCGTAGTTCCTGGGTCCTTAGACACAGAGACCAGAATCTATGTATGTGATCATTGGCCGTTATTATTATTATTAAAGTTACTTCGGTCCGTCTAGTTTATTTTGTTATTTATACACATTAAGCTTTTAAATATTAAAAGTGTTTTTGTACATCTTTATGTTTGGAGAGTAAAAATTGTAATTACTGAGAATAACAGCAATTTGAATTTGCTTTTCTCCTTCTTTCAAAAGATTATAAAGATTGACTTGATCGACTGGTCTGATAGCTCAGTCGGTAGTAACCCTGCCTTCTGTAGGTTGTGGGTTCGATTTCCACCCAGAACAAACATTTGTGTAATGAACATCGTTGTTTGTTCCTTGTCTGGGTGTTATATTGTATTCTATGTATGTATTTACAAACAAAAAGTATCTAAGTATTTTATCAGTTGTCTGGTTCCCATAGTACAAGCTTTGGTTAGTATGGGGCTAGATGGCGCTGTGTGAAATGTTCAAATATTTATTTATGTATCATGAATAAAAAATATATTTTTTTTTTACTTCAATCTTGCCTAGCATTTGACCACGCTCTCACCTGATGGGAAGTGACGATGCGATCGAAGGTGTAGCATGCTAGCCAAGTAGATACCTATTCATTCTTCTCTTGGACACGCATTAATCTTGTCTCTTTGTTAAAAAACAATATTATTAATCTTGCAAGATTTAGTTGAAACTTTCAAAGTCACTGGAAACAAATAAGATTATGAATATTGAATATCTCAGTTTACTGATTGGAATAATCTTTTAATAACTCATCAAACATTCATAAGTCTACCGTTACAATCTTGAATGAAGCTCCGTTTTGATTTAATTTCAATTATAATGAAAACCTACCGCATATAGATTAATCCCATTATACTGGTACGATACGGCGCTGATATAAAATTTGTTACAAAACACAAACAGGGTGTTTCAATTTCGGCGTGTTTGTGTTAGTGATTAATCCTGGATTACGGGAGCTGATTTGATTAACTGTTTAATACTTGCGTCCGCCGCTTGTCATTTTAAGCCGCAGACTAAAGTTGTGATCAACCCAAACGTTCCTATAGGCTATTTGACTGCTATCTACACATATAAAATTCAAAGTCCTGACTGACTGACTGAATGACTTATATATCAAGGCACAGCCTAAACCACTGGTCCTAGAAACGAAATTTGGAGGGTGTGTTCTTTGTGAGGTAGACACTAAGGTCCGTATTATAGAACTATGCTCAGTCATTGATCGGTGCTCAAGCAGAAATTTCATTCATAAAGTGATCAATTAGTGAATGAAATCTCTGCTTGAGCACCGACCGATGGCTAAGCATCGTTCTGTAATACGACCATAAGAAAGGGTTTTTCGAAATTCCACCCCTAAGAGGGTGAAATGGGTGGTTGAATGATTTTCTAATAGGTTACGCAGCGAAGCCGCGGGCATAAGCCCGTATTTTATAACATAAATATTACCTCAAAACCTCAAACCTATATTATAAACCTCAAAAAATATCGTGAATACAAAAATAAAATATATCGAAAAATGATCAAGTTACAGGCATTTTAAAATACAGGAATAGAAAACACGCAGTGACGTCAGTTACCAGTCCTCACAATTACTCATTACTAAGCTGTGGTACCTCTATGGTAGCTCAACATACAATTTATTTGGCATATGACATCACTAGTAAAACTTCATAGTAGCTATGAGAAAGTCCCACACGATCTCTGTTTTGCAAGAAAGGGACAAAACATTTTGTAACAACTCAGCTTAAGCCATTTTAGGCGTTTTTGATTACGACTCAAGTTCGTCGGAAGGAGATTAATCCGAGAGTAACAATTAAATTAAACCTCTGATTAGGTATTCACAGGAAAGCCCTCCGTAATTCATGCGTTTAACATATCCCCATGTTTATGTTTAGTCAAACCACCGTATTTCGGTTAAGATTCAGTTTACAATTTCCTCGTGTATCTGTAAATCCTTCTTTGAATTATTTATGCTGAGCCAGGGATGCCAGCGTGTCGGGAAAATTTTGGATTTGGGGAAAATCTTTACACCTATGTAGACATTTCAAACTATTTTTAGAAACTTCATAATCGAATTTTGTATCTAATACCATGAACCAAAGAAAATGTCAGTCGGCTTGTGAGTGGCAAAAGCAGTATTTATGGAACTCACCTTAAAGAAAATTAAACAAATGCATAATTTTAAATTTAAAAAATGTTTACAGGTCTTTTCCCTGGACTTCTTATGAATGTGACCAGCATACATTAAAATCAAGGATTATTTAAAGACGGTCCCAATTCATGAAGATATCTTTATATATATAAAGAAATATTAAAACGAACATAAAAAGCTCTCGTTTTTGAGCTCGGTTAAAAGGTAACATCTAGTCCCACTCGGTATAATCGATATATTGCCAAGAAACTTCAGCTTCCTAGCTTCCTGCCGATACCTTCTGCCCATCAATACCTTCTGGCCGCAGCAAATACAAACGCGTGGTATCCACACAAAATTCCGATGTCTTTATTTACAAACTTTTGTAGGAACATGCTTGAATGGCCCGATACCTCAGTTACCACCAATGAGTTCCACCAATTTCACCCTTTTACGGGTAGAATTTCGAAAAACCCCTTCTTAGAAGATACCTATACTTTACAAAGAACACAAGCTCCAAGTTTCAAGTCTCTAGGACTAGCGGCTTAGACTGTGCGTTGATATATAACACAGTCAGTCAGGACTTTGTATTTTATATGTATAAAAGAAAGCTGATGATAGTAAGCCTTTTCTTATGAGAATTATTGTCTTACAGTTTGTTTACTCCTTTGTTTTTTAGGGTTCCGTACCCAAAGACTGTCAACGGGACCCTGTTCCTGCCTATTATATGCCTCACAGTCTGTCTGTCCACCCGTCAGTCCGTCCTTCTCTAGGTGTTTATCCATCTAGCCTTTAAACTGAAATAAGTAGCTGAGCCAAGTGATCGATGATTTCACAGAAGTTGGGCGGATTACATACATGAATAATAGCATATAAAAAGTGAACATTTGACGTGTTACAAGTGTTTTCTAATGGCTTAGACTAATGACTAGATAGTAAATGGTCATATCACCTAGAGAAGGTAGGGAAAAATATATGGAACGAGCTTCTGCCCGCAGCTTCACCCGCGGTGTGTCCTATGGGAAAATAATACAACCACCCATTTCACCCTCTTAAGAGTGGAATTTCGAAAAATCCTTTCTTAGCGGATGCCTACGTCATAACATCTACCTACATGCCAAATTTCAGCCTGATCCGTCCAGTGGTTTGGGCTATGCGTCACAGATCACTATATCAGTCAGTCAGTCAGTCAGTCACCTTTGAGTTATATATTATGGAATAGACGCGTACCCGACCCAAGTTTTGTATGGACTGTATTAATCTTTTTCTCTTGAGATTTTTGTTTTTACGCATTAAACATGTTAAACTTAAAAAATATTGCTCACTTCAAACGGTTTAACCACAAAAGATTTAAAGAAGCCTTAAACTAATGATAAACTGCTGTTTTCTATTGTTAAACACACGCTGGTTCTGTCTAAGCCTTGTTTAATTATATGCGTTGTATGGAAAATGTTTTTATCAAGTCCTGCAATAATTCAAATTTCTCTTCTGAATCATTGGTTCTTTTCAAGAAATAAATCATGTATTGTACTCACTAAACATATTTTGGAGGTCATCGTATTAAATAATAAACAGTAGATCAACTTTAAAACATAGATATTATAATGGGATTCTAACTAGCGGGTAGTTAGATTACTAGCTACCGGCATGGTGATGAATAACGGTGATGATGATGATGATGAAAAATAAATAACAAGCTTTTCTCAGTCCTACAAAGTATGAATATAAAATTTCATCAAAATCGGTTCAACCGTTTTGGAGGAGTCTGGTAACAAACACTGTGACACGAAATGTTTATATAATATACACGGTGGAATATAATACACTCTTTTCCTTAAATGTATATATACTGACCATAACCATGCTATAGAATATTCGTACAAGGTCCAATTACAAATAAAAGATTTTGTTTTAGTATTTAGTGCCTCTTAAAATAAAAGCATGACAGCCGAAATGTCTATTTAACGGTAGCTCACAGCGCGGACACTAGCTGAGTGCTTTGTAAATGTTTCGTAGGCAATAAAACACCCGCTTTGTTCAATGTCATAAGGCTTTTCTTTAGAATTTAAATTTGATAATACCTAGATTTAAGTTTTATTTCATAAGTGCTTTTTTATTTAGTTATATGGGAGCATTCTATAGCATGGTCTGAATACATACATTAAAGGAAAAGAACGAATTAAATTCCACCTTGTAAAGATATCTAATAATACAAATTCAAATTCATTTATTGACATAAATATTTTTCAACAGTTTATGTAGTGAATCCATAGACTCCTGAACTAGTGTTCACTGTGTTTCAGTAGATTAAATTGCTCCTTCCTTCCTCCTTGTTTCTTGTGTAGGTAAGTAGTTTTCTGCTAGGCGATCATGGAACTTGATTGCAACCAATAATAACACAAATTTGTATGGATTTGACAGTTTCAATACGCAGCTTATATGCATAGTTAGTATGGACATTTTCAAATAGTGATTACCACTTTTCGAAGTTGTCGACCATTCAAGTGTCGGGCACATCGATTGTTGCCCAGTCGGAGATCGGGATATTCACGCTTTGGCATGATTTCTTTTTTTACTTGGATGAACATTAAATACTATTTATCTGGAAAATAGAGGTTTCCCGGGAAAATTTACTTGTCCTAGATCACCACGATGCTTGCTAAGCGTAGTGATAATGGTTGTGGCACCACACTTTTGTGTATTTAGCCAGTGTCAAGTAATTGATAATTTCTCGTAAATAATATGTATATATGTCATGTCATAGTCCAAGTCCTCAAGTCAAGTCATAGTCTAGTCAAGTCATACTCCTAGTAAAGTGGTGGCATCTTTACCAGAAGCTTCTATGGAGTTTATTCCCTATAATGTTTTTCCTTTCTATCTTTCTTTACGTGAATTCAAAATCACTTGAGTTACCATACTGTCATTATAATTCGAAGATGTTTAAGAGGCTCACCATCTATAACAGGTTACGTATTACGGGCGAGACATTCTTATATGTAACTAGCTCCCCGATGTATTAGGGGATGAGAAAGGATGCTAGTAAATGCTTTGAAAATATAAATATAATAATAGATATTTCGTGCATTGTAATGTATGTATGTATATAGTTTTTTTATGTTATGGAATGACGTGACGAGCTAACCGTTCGCCTGATGTTAAGCGTCACGGCTGCCCATATCAGTTGCACTGTCACTGGGAACTCTAAAGTATAGAGTTTCGCGTGACATTGCACTCCGCACGTCATCCGATCATCCGTTATTACTAGATTGTGCGAGACATCAGCACAATCTAGTAATAAGATTACTAGACTGTGAGATTAGGTCATAAAGTCTCATTTGCCCAGTAATTTTACTGCCACAGTACCCTTCAAACCAGAACACAGCAATGTTTGCGCACTACTGCGCAATAACTGGCAAAGCGGTGGTAGCTACCTAGACGAAGTTTGCAAAAAAGTCCTGCCACCTAATAAACCAGTTTTACCAGTTTTTAGAGAACTCAAAACATGTTATCGCTTGAGGGTCGCAATGGAGTATCCAACTGATTTATTCTCCTTTTTAAACACGCAACCCTTAAAATACGTTAAATTTTGAAGCACAATACCTCACAAGGCACAAATTGTTGTTCACATCTTCAAATTGGTTAATCTAACCTTCCAATTTTGCATTCTATTACAATAATAATAAAGTTCACTTTTGTATGTTCCTAACGAGTATGAAACAAGTTGTTTGTGAGATAAATGAAGTCCCGAGAGAGGATTGATGTGACGTTTTGTACGCGATACGTGAAGTTGTGGAACTATCTTTATTGGCCAAGGTGATCGAGCGACCTTGTTTTGTAGTTAGGTATAGATTGGGTAATGTAGTCTCAGAGTTTCGCTTTGATATAGTCGATCGTTAGGTCTCTACGCTAGGGCTGAGTGGTACCATAATCACGGTCAAAGTTTTTTTTTTATGTTTTGACTCCACACTATTGTGTATTTAGCCAGTGTCAAGTAATTAATAATTTATCAAGTTAATGATATTTCACGCAAATATGTGTCAAGTCACAGTCGAAGTCATCAAGTCAAGTCATAGTCTAGTCAAAGTCATACTCCTAGTAAAGTGGTGGCAACTTTACCAGAAGCTTCTATGGAGTTTTGGAAATAACACGAAAAGAAACGTTTCACCACCATTATACCATTTTCCCACACTCACGCCTGTTATCCAGCACTTAACGAATAGAATGCCACCAATTTTATGCACTAACACTGAAAATTACACAAGTTTTGTATTTTTAAATAATACAATGCGGTGACGTAATCTTTTTCGCTTTCCCGCCAAAACTCAAGGTCAAAGTTACTCATTATGATCAGTCACTATTATAACTGTAAAGTTTCTTGTAGCTTCTTCTTTACAGTTGTCATTCTTCGGATCGGAGTTTTCGGTTCTGCATTGTGCCGGATTGCTAGCACCAGTAGTGAGAAAGAGAACTGCTTTCTTTTTTCAAACTGATATATTGTATAGGGATTGCTATATATATTATTTGACAATAAGCACTTTCAAATTTTATATGCTTACCGAAATATTTTAAGTACCTAATATAATTTTGACTTGTAAAAGTGCTAAAAATAGCCTATTTGCAATAAATCTTTTGACTTTCGAGTTATAGAGCGCCACTTTAAGCAGCTGCTTTCCTCATACATCCATCTGCTCCACGCGGCTTTGACCAGGATTGCATACAGTGCATCTTCCGATTCGTAGACGCCACGCGGGAACCTTTCATTACCAGTGGTAATTATTTGAAAAATATCTATACATATTGATGGCGTTTAAACAATCGTTGTGTGTTAAAATTATTAGTATATTGAACTCAATCCATAGACTGTGCCAGTGCTACAAAGTGTTAAAAAAAAAAAAAACTAGACTGTGAGCTATGCTGTTTCCGCTCTCTCTTCCGTCTACCATTGTTGGGCTGTCCATGTTTCTTTTTAACTATCAATTAAAATATCCCTGGTTTGTCCGATCAATCCTGGCTGTTTTATTTGTAGATTTCACCCATAACCCTTCACATATAAAATTCAAAGTCCTGACTGACTGACTTATATATCAACGCACAACCTAAACCACTAGTTCTAGAGACTTGAAATTTGGAGGGTGTGTTCTTTGTAAAGTGTAGGTATCAACTACAAATATTTTTTCGAAATTCCATCCCTAAGAGAGTGAAATAGGTGATTGAATTAACTATACAAAATATTTCTCTGGATTAATTGATTGGAAAATGTGTACACAACGTGATCAATAATTAAAATTATGAGATACGTGTATCACAGTTTTCCCAAAATCATCCCCAACACAGGCAAAAAGGGCTTCAAAAATCCTGCACTGATCCTACACCTATAGGCCACGGGGTGAAGCCGCAGGCAGAAGCTAGTTTGAAAATAGAATCTGCAACCACCTATAAAAGGGAAAAGCTTCAAGTAAACCTGCGGTACTTACCTAATCTTAAAATTTTAGTAAAGAACACTTGGTAAATGGTGGCACTCGTTGACTTCCTATAACGTAACCTGAAACAATACAAACAAATACTTTACTTAATGTACCGGAAATTGCAAGTAATAAACACTGCATAACTGTGAAATAGCTTTAATAGTCAGTGTTTGCTCTTGTTTCATCTTTACCTAAATAAACAAAACACAAAATAGCTATTCGCTACACATCGTACTACCAAAAACACATAAATAAGACGTAGCATAGACAGACGTCAATCGTGTATTTAACAATACAAAACAGCAGTTTAACTCTAGTTTAAGGCTTGTTTAAATCTTTTGTGGTTAAACCGATAGTGATAAGTAAGACAGTGTTACGTTAGTGTTACTTTTTTGCAGTTGGTTATTTTACTCTTCGCTGTAGTCCAGCTTTGCATAAAGTATTGGTGTACGGCTTCTTAGTAGGCGCACTAGGATCCCCATTTATAATACGGTGATAAAATCCATTCTTAGTTACTCAGTAACAGCGATCATGTTCATGACTCGCGAACAAGAAATGGCCGTTCGTGGCAAAAATGCTTCATATCGTCTCGATGGTTGGACAAACATCTGCTGGAAAAAGGAGTTAAATGACTGAACTATATCAATAGTATTACTCATTTTTACGTTTCTATAACTTGGGTATCCAGTGGTGGACTTACGCTTAGCCTTGATAACTCCTGAGGAGCTAAGGATTTGATTTTATAGCATTCTGGGAGCGTGAAATATAATTCTTGTAACATAGTGCTTCAACTCGCTTAAATCTTAATCTGAGACATGAAAATTCGTCGTAATCTAAAGGGTTTTTATACACTTTCCAACGAGAATGTACCCTGTTTTTCTTTTTGTTAATATTTACAAGAGATTTAGTAAACCATACTGGGTACTTTTGTGACCCGTCGACTATTGCCTGCGGTATAAATATATTAATTACACTGTTAATCTTTTTATAGAATTTAAACACCGAGTCGTCTACTGTTCCTAACTGCAAATCAGACCAGTCTATATGAGATAGTGCATCGTTAATCTCGTTGTAGTTTGCTTTTATATAGAGGATTTTTTATATGAAATAATATTTAATTCATTGCCTACAAGCCCGGCTGGTCTAGGTACCGTTGGCTTGACAAAGTCACGAAGGACTTGCGTAAGCTCCAGGCGGAGCAGTGGGGCAGGAGATAACACAGCCCAGAAAGGGGAGTTTTTAATTATTGAAGACCTCTTGCATATGCGAGAAAAAGAAGATAAAGTTTCCTTTTCCAAAAAGCCATTATTACAGAATCCAAACTTACACAGATTTCTGCAGATATTAGTAATCAATCGTATCGAATTTACGATTCATATTCAAAATGCACACCTATGTCTCCTTTCTTCTTCGATTGTAGATGAAAGAGACATAATGCATTTCTTTAACCTTTGCGAGGAATCGTGAATCAATTGATCGTAAGGTGATACTAATACCTGAGCCATTATTATATTTCCGTCTTGGTTAAGCTATTTATTTCTGATAAATTGTATTTTATAGTAATTGGATTCAAGCGTAGGGTAATTGATCTATTTAGGGGTAGAAAAGGCAGGGTAAAATGCTTGTTATCTAGAGCCTTGAGGGTTGATTTCTCCGCCCGATAAGTGATCTATCTACATAATATAGCTGTGCAGTGGGCAGGCCTTGACCGGGGATAGTTGTGTAGTTCTTTACCATAGTGATGAATACGAATGGTATCTTTGAACTTTGCGCTAAATTAATAATAATAATAATTGTGGGCATCTCACACAACGCCATTTAGCCCCAAACTAAGCAAAGCTTGTACTATGGGAACCATATAACTGATACAAATACTTAGATACTTTTTGTTTGTGAATACATACATAGAATATAATATAACACCCAGACACAGAACAAACATTGATTTTCATCACACAAATGTTTGTCCGCGGTGGGAATCGAACCCACAACCCACAGTTCAGAAGACAGGGCTACTACCAACTGACCTATCGGGCCAGTCGATATGGTATGGTACTATTCTCAAAATGGCCACGCGCTTACTAAATGGTTGTAATCAAAAGGATTCAGCAGCGGCTTAACGACTATTGTCTTAAGACAGCCAGTGGTTAGACATAGAATATTTTCGATACTTTCATCTACGGGGCCGATGGCTTAACGCGCCCTTTGCTACCTTTTTTACCTTTGCTTTGTACTATAGCGCTCTGTTGTAAAATCAATCAAATAGCCGTCATCCATCCAAGTTACTACGACTGAACGATCCTTAGATTTTTACGCAAAAGCCAGGCTAAGAGCACTACTGAAATAGTCTTAATTAATCTAGATTTTCCTGCTAGAGTTCATCTTTTCTCCAAGAGGTCATCCAATCCTCTCATCCAAGATGAACTCTTACAAAAAAGCGCAAAGTCCAAAGGCAACCTCTTGATAACTTTCATTATATCAGGAAAACACGAAAGTGTTTCAAGCATAATCATCATTCATGAATTAAGGTGATATATAGTTATTCTGACTGATATTAGTCACCATCAGCCGGACTATGACTGATGCTGACATCAGTGATATAGATTGTACACGAAAGTGTCTTAAATATAATCATCATTCATTCATCATTAATTTTGACAACCTTTGTGGTGTGGTGGTTGAGCAGGTTGGCTCATAACCCGGAGGCGGCGGGTTCGATTTTCGTGGCAGGACAAGTATTTGTGTATAGAAAAAACCGCAAATACTTGTTCTGAGTCTGGATATTGTGGGACCATGGTTCTTGTAGTTCCTGGGTCCCTAGACACAGGGAATCCTAGTTAGGGTCCAGGATCTATGTGTGTGTCCGTTGAGCGTTATTATTATTATATTATTATTCATGAATTAAGGTGATATATGGTTATTCTGACTGATATTAGTCACCACCTGCCGGACTATGACTGATGCTGACATCAGTGATAGTCTGGCTGATGGTATTAGAATATAAATACAAAATTAATGTAGCCGTGACTAATGGACACATTAGATGGTATATAGGTTATCCGTCAGTCATAGTCATGAATGTGGTAAAGTTGAAAGCAAACCTACCGTGTAACGGGCCTCTCAGAATAACGAGTGCTTTGGAAATATGTACGTCATACACAAATTATCAAGGAAAACAAAAAGCAACACGTATAAACTCTAATGTATGGTATAAATACAAATAAACAAATAAAATTCCGATATTTAATGGAAAACATAGAATCCATTATAAATATCCTTTCAATTACACTCAAACGAAATCATCATATTTTCCTCTTTAGCCTCAATAAATCATCGGACCTTTAATAATAACTTTTCTTTGCGAATCTTTCAACGATATCCTTCAACATGCAACTTAATAGCAAGGCCGGTAAAGTTTGTTATAGAATGCAGCGGGCAGAAAGCTTTACGTAAGTGGCATATTTTCGAGTGGCACAAAGGATTCCTGCTTTTTGTCGGTTGGTGTTGTGTGAAAACAAAGAAAACCAATTATTGCACTCGTGTGAACAGTTTTGTGAGGGAACTCGGTGAAAATAATTGTTCAAATGTTGTCATGGAATGACCATATATATAACTTAAACTAGGCTCAAAATATAAGAAAATTAATAATAATTCGGCTGAGCAGCTACAACGGCGCAAATATAGTAATCTCGGTAGCGGTTACATATTTGAGCCGTTTGGTGTTGAGACCCTGGGTCCTTGGGGGCCGGGAGCTCATCGCGTTTTCAAAAGTTTATCAGAGCGTCTGGTCGACGCGACGCGTGACCAAAATGGTCACGCGTCTATAGGTCATCGCGGCCAGTATATAGTCCAAATGTTTTTTTTGTAGTAGGTAGTTTTAGTATTATTTATTAAATCATTGTAGTATTTAGAACATATAAAATATATAAACATATTATACATTTATATATAAATATACTATATAGGTGATCTAAATTCTGTAAAAAAAAATAAGGTTTCGTTCTAGACAATATTGATTTGCGAGGCGATATTTATTTTGGGTTTCATCTTACAATGGTAACGCTAAAATACTGTTCCACAGAACAATCCTACTAATATTACTATTATTTATTTTTGTAAGTGACGATTGATTTTTTTTCTTTGTTTTTTCTTATTTCAAATACCATTCCTATTATAATAGTTGCTAAATAAATTAATTGAAGGAGTTCTGGCGGGAAAAGATTGCGTCACCGCATTGTATTATTTTAGAAAACTTGTGTTATTTTCAGTATTAGTGCATAAAATTGGTGGCATTCTATTCGTTAAGTGCTGGATTACAGGCGTGAGGGTGGGAAAATGGTATAATGATGGTGAAACGTTTCTTTTCGTGTTGTTTCCAAAACCCCATAGAACCTTCAAGTAAAGTTGCCATCACTTTACTAGGAGTATGACTTTGACTAGACTATGACTTGACTTGATGACTTCGACTGTGACTTGACACATATTTGCGTGAAATATCATTAACTTGATAAATGATCAATTACTTGACACTGGCTAAATACACAAAAGTGTGGAGCCAAAACATTAAAAAAAAATTAATTGAAATTATCATTTAATTTGATTGTTCCTTTTAATTTGTATTTATTATAAACGAACGGACCAATTCTCGGGAGTCTCCTCACCAACTTGTAGCGTCCTGTTATGTTCTACTTCAGAAAAAGGCAAAAGTGTGTAAGTGGCTTCCGCGAATGTTTTCATCCCATTATCCGAAGCCATACTTCGAATTCCGTACACGCGTTACATCTCGATTAGATCCTTTATTTTGTTGAATAGAGAACATCGAAAATCACTTTCTGTATATACAGGATGTCCCGAAATTCAAAGGGCAAAGGGGGCAAATGAGGTGTGGGGGGACGTCATACCAGGTCTGAGAAAAATAAAAGGAAAATTCCGGAAAATCGACACCATAATCATATCTCTTGATTTTATGACATTGAGTTTCGCTATTTTAGTGATTTTCACTAAAGTGGTGGAGTCGTAGTGGAAAAATAATATCACCATTGCCAGTTAAAACTGAACCAATTGACATGGAATTTTACTCTCATTTTTCCCGGACCTGGCATGAGCCCCCAAAGTGCCCGCTTGGCGTTGAGTTTCGGGTTCCTATATATGGAAGGACTACTAAAGTTTGCGTTACGTATTAAGTCTACTATTAGATTCTGCTGATACTGCAACTGTTATGAGTGGTAGTGATGTTTTATCAGGGTAGCTCGTGACGTCATTCGTTTACATAAAAGGTAAGTAATTGCTAGCTTTCGCGACTTCAACGTAAGGAGCCGTTCTAAAATCCTTGTGTATGTTACGTGACAGTTACTTATTTTCCAGTCTCCCTGGTATTCGATATTTGTGAACCGATTTGATGATTTTTTTCGGTATATTTTATTTACTTTTAGTCAACCTACTTAATTTTTTCAGCCACATGTCTTTCTCCCTTTAAATATGATTAAATAAAAACCATGCAAACCATTCTATGGTCGTCTTGTTTTTTATAATTATAAATTAAAATACTAAGCAAATATAAAACAATATGGGTACTATAATAATTATTATTGCAGTTTCTATTAGAAAACATACATTTCAAATTAGCAATAAACTAACAACGGAGTAGTCCAGGAGTCTTACCAGTGTTACCTCGCATTCTAGTGAAGACCTTAAAGCGAATCGTTACGGCACAAATTGTATTGAAGCGATTCAGTTTAGGTCTTCATTTGAACGCGCTAAGAAATGACAGTAAGGTCTCAGTTTTTTAATATGTTGATTTGCGGCGATTGCTCTTGTGGAATTGTTCGCAATCGATCAACTTTATTTGATCGGAAAATGCTTTTTATTCTGTGGTATTGGATGGAAATATGTGTGTGAATATCCCTGTACCATTTGGTTAGACTTTTCGTGCTTATTGTGGAGGAAAATTACGTTTTACTGTGATATTATAATAGGATTTCGAAGGTTTCTAAGATTGACTAGTAAGACCACTCTAAAACTAGGACCGAGGTACTATGAGTTGCTGATACATTATTTACTGCAAGCGCTTGCCAATCTAAACTTGACATTTGTAATTTAGGAGAATATCCCATGTGACACAGATCAGAAAAAAAAACTATTCTGTGAAATTGTGAACTCTACAATATGGCCAAAAGTAGTACCACGCTATGATTGTATGATGCTCAAACACTCAAATTAAAAATAAAACGAGTGTGGTTTAGACTACACGGCTGAATTAAAACTTCCTTAACCACCTATCAGCCGGTATAGCAATTTTGCTTTGTTTAATGTTAATGTCACCATCTTGACAATTGTAAATTCTCATTTTACCTTACGTACCAACATAATAATAGAAATTCTAAGAAATTTTTAACTTGTGTTGACAATGGAGATCCACGTGAACCAACAACTTCCGTTCACTTCGTCACGCATTCACCAGCTTACTCCCTAAATCAAGCGTGCGTAAAGAAGTTTTACTTCAAAAATTATGTCTCGAAGAACTTAACAAAGAGATAATTATTGTGATATATAGGAAGGTAGCCAGCGAGGCAAGCACTAGATAATTTCCTACATAAAGTTTCAATTTTTTTTTACTGAAAGCTTAATTGCATGATTGAGATCAACTAGCTGTCAGTCAAAGTCAGAGCCTAAGTCAAAGGATTTTATTGAAATTAGGTAGTTTTTAGCACTTTTACAAGTCGAATTCAGCAGCCTTCACCATTAACACTATCACTTTGAAATATGCATCTAAGTTTATTTTTAATTTAGTGAATGATGTGATGAGCTGGTAGTTGACCTGATGATGACACGGCCGCCCATAACAGAACAGTGTCACTCGGAACTCTAAAATATAAATAATATTTTGTTATTGGTTGCATTGTCCTTCCTGTATTGTATTTATGTTCATGTTAATAATAAGCTAAATTTATACATATAGAATAATTTAACAAAAAATACGACCCAGGTGTATGTGATAATGCAGATAGAAAAATAAAATAAAATATAATAATATTCTAATAATAATATGTGTGGACATCTCACACAACGCCATCTAGCCCCAAACTAAGCAAAGCTTGTATTATGGGAAACCAGATAACTAATGCAATACTTAGACACTTTTTGTTTGTAAATACATACATAGAATACAATATAACACCCAGACACAGGACTATGGTCATCACACAAGTGTTTGCCCTGGGTGGGAATCGAACCCACAACCCACAGTTCAGAGGCCAGGGTTACCAACTGAGCTATCGGGTCAGTCAATATTATGTATAAAGTTTCACGCGACATTGCACTGATTAAGTCTAAGTTAAAAATTAAAAAGATATGACTTACCTAAAAACGACATCAATTTCCCCCTTATCTAAATGCACCGCATCAACCATGGTCCACTGCAGCACGACAGCCATCCGCCCCTCCAGTGGCCCTGACACAACCCTGGCCGGGGGAAACCTCCTCCTAAACCTCACACTCTTCCCCCCCCTGAACGCTGACCGTTCACCTCTGAACCTCACTTTCGGCCTAAAATAATAGTCACTGCCACTTTTCGTCCTAAACTCATCGTCTATTCTAAACTCACTGTCGTAGTGTCTAAAGTTCTTTTTTAACCGTTTGGGGAGGAAGTAAGGTTCTTCCCGGCAGGGTCTTTCGGCGAGGCTGGTGGGGGTGAAGTTGCCTCGGACGAAAGTGTCCACGATGGAGTGAAGAACGTAGTCCCGCAGGTTGTACTCTTCGAATTGGAGGTGGACTGGAAAGAAAAAGTTTAATGTTAATCAAAATGTACAGTTAACTGCAAAGGGGGGCAAATTCACCTTCTTGTTTAAGAACGCTCGATCACCCAACTAATCTATTGAATGTAGTGTTTTGTTTTGATTTCAAACATCATAGATAGATTATTAATTAATATTTAAATTAGTGTCAAAATCGTAAGTAAAGCTACAGTTAAGCGGAAACTTATTGTACTATTTAATTTGACCGTTGTTAATATTACGTATTCACGCCACTGAAAGTTTACTTTTAGGTTAAAAATCAAACAAACAGTACAGACAATGTTCCACATTATCACACTCCACTGTTTAATAGTTACATAAAACAATAAACGGTGCAATACCATAAGTAATCGTCATGGTTAAGGTTAAGGTACAGTTTATTTTAACCATGTTGTATTTTTAACTATAAATTATATGATTACGTTGCAACTCAGCTTAATATAAGCGGCGCAGTTCCATGCATTCACGGGCATAATGTGGGTGTATATGTCTATATGCACTGTGTACCTATGTGTGTTTATAATTTATCACCAAATTTTGGAATTTAATTGCTTGTAACACTGAATCGTAATAGCCATTTAATTAAACTGTTTTATCATTACCCGATTAGAAATGGCAGCCACTTGACGTGTCTCATTCCAACGATGGCTGGAATATTTTCTATACTAGTAGTTATTATAGCATGTAAGTAAATATAAGCAGTAAATAGTTCTATTAATATGTGTATAATAATAATAATGATAATAACGCCCAACGATGACATACATAGATCCTGGATCCTAACTAGGATTCCCTGTGTCTAGGGACCCAGGAATTACGAGGACCATGGGCCCACAACACCCAGACATAGAACAAGTATTTGCGCTTTTTTTCTGTGCAAAAATACTGATCCTACCGCGGGAATCGAACCCGCCACCTCCAGGTTATGAGCCAACCTACTCAACCACCACAGAAGCTGTCGCCGCCGGTAAAGCATTCCACTCTTTGGCTGTTCGCATGATAATTGAAGGGGTGAGAACAAAAAGGATTTAACTGTTTTTTTTACAAAATTACTTGTGTATCGTTGGATTCAGCGTGAAATTATCTACAATAATACATTCTCAAAATACCGAAATGAGGCTTAAAATCTCGAGATTTTGAATCTAAAAACGGTTTATCTGTCAAAGGAATACGGTTCGCTTAGCATAAAAACATTATTATATTTATTTTATTATATTATATTTTTACAGTAATTGTATGAATTAGTACTATGTATGTATGTATTATTTTAAAATAGAATTAAAACATTTTCGAGCAACTGTAACATACATTAACCTTTTCTGTTACCTTATTACATTACTTTACATTAAAATGACGCCGTTGACGTTTAAAGTCAATTTTCTCAAAACTGTCAATTTGACAGTTAAACCCTTTTTATTCTCAACCCTTCAATTGTAGAGCCAAATCGTTTTGTTCACACATGGGGGATATTGACCATGTAACGGTGGCGTTTTTTCGTACATCTGGTTGTTCGATGGTGGAAAGGTGATGGCGGAAAGGTGATGGCGGAATCAGGTTATGCAACTCCAATGCGCACTCTCTGCGGGTTCTTGATCTTCGTGCTGAGTGGGAACCGAAAAACGCAGCATAGGCCGGTCCCCCACCGGATAGACCAACGGTCCAGTCAAAACCATGGCAAATAGCTTCTCCAAGTGGTGTTCTGTGGGGGTTTGTATTCAACAGTGGACGTTTTCAGGGTGATGATCATAATGATCATGTGACTCGCCACTTTAGTCAAAAAATATTGCCCATATTGCACCGAACTCTAAGTGATAGCGAGCGATGGACTGTATAAACTAAACGAATAGAGAAATAAAGGCGTACGCGTAAAAGAGTTAAAAACTGTATATATTATAAAAATTCAAAAAAATACAACTAAAACCTGTAAACAAATAAATGCAAAATATTATCAGAAACAAATAGAAATACATTTTGTATGCATTTGATAGTTTCAATAAATAATTTACGTGCATAGCTATGAATATTTTGAAATTAGGAACCCCACTGCTCGCTTTATATTTGTATCATCACAAATAAGATAAATTACGAAACGTGCATACTACAATAATGATAGTAACCAACTCTTAATAAAAAATAAATAAAAATAAAAAATAAAAATAAAAATGTACTTTATTGCTTTTTTTAAACATAAAATAACAACATAAAGATCACAATTATTATTATTGGAAGCAAAAGGGATGACTTCAGCGTTGTGCAGCATGTACGTATTCACGTGCACGCTGCGCTGTTTTTCAAGCCACCCCTTGCTCGGACTGATGATCGCCGAGAAGAAAAACCGGTACAAGCGGGTATCATCGCCAATACCTTAGTGAACATTAACCGCAATATCCAACACAGCTTTTTATGAAATAATATAAAATATAAAAATATGCATGAAAAATTATTATGATGAAAAGAAAAATAAAAAACAACTGTGTGTGTGTGTGTATGTGTGTGTGCGTGTGTTTTTGTGTGTGCGTGTGAGTGTGTGTGTGGGTGGGTGGGTGTGTGGGTGTGTGTGTATGCGACCGACCGTGTGAATGTGACGGTGTGTTATTGTGCACATGTATAGATTGTGTATGAGTGAAGTAGAGTGTGCGTGTTAGTATGTACGAAAGTTGTGTTACTTCTGCGGCTTAAAAGTTGCCTCATAATTTTTTCGTTGTTGAAGAAACAAATTCCCTTTTAGTTTAGTTTTAAACGAGTGACTACAGATTTTTTTTCTTAAAGGCGGTGGTAGGTTGTTCCATATCTTCGACGTACGATACTTGAAGCAACCTTGATCGAACTCTTGTCGATATGAAATAATAACTATGTAGTTTATTTATGTATTTATGTCTCAGGTTGTTTCCGATTGACCACCCAAATATCCAATAAGCCCAAAAGAATGTTTGGCATGACTGCCGATGATTTGTTCGAATCGACTATCGGAGATGTAAATGAAGTCCACAAACAACTTTTAGACCGTCTTCAAAAGGATCCAAGTCAAAGAGGGTATATTGAAAATGTAGGAACAGAACCGCCAACTACAACTAAACAACCCATACAAGGCACGATATTACCGCCAATTGACTTAAAACCGATAAATATGGAAAAACTTAAATTGAAAATGAAAAAAGCAGAAATTAATAGTATATTGAGAAAAAAAGGTAGCCCAATACCAAACTTTAATGCAGGTGAAGATGATCCTCTTCTTCTGACTCGACGATACAAATCTATAGCTATAAAGATGGAAAGAACCGACAACCATCCACTGTTTCGTAGAGAAATTTATTTTAATAGACCGGAACATGAAAATGCGACCACTATTCGAATTTCAAAATTGAGAATCATAGACATAATGAAGCAGATCATCTACATGACCAGATACAAAATGTCGATCATGACGGAATTACGAAAGAAATACATGAAACATATCAAATACAAGATGGGCTACCTATTCGCACTATTGAGACTTGTGAGGTACCAGCAAAAAGTCATGTACAATACTATAAAGCAGTATTATGTGTACATGACGGATGCAAATATTCCTATGACCTTCTACTTTAAGGTAGTTAGAGAACTCGTCGGTCAATTTTTATTTTTATTTAAATATTTATTAAAAGATCGCGTCACCGCATTGTATTATTTTCCAAAATTTGTGTTATTGGCAGTGTTAGTGCATAAAATTGGTGGCATTTTAATCGTTAAATGCTGGACTACAGGCATGAGTGTGGGATAGTGGTATAATGATGGTGAAACGTTTCTTTTCGTGTTGTTTCCAAAACTCCATTAGAAGCTTCTAGTAAAGTTGCCACCACTTTACTAGGAGTATGACTAGACTATGACTTGACTTGATGACTTTGACTGTGACTTGACTCATATCTGCGTGAAATATTAGTGACTTGATAAAAATATCAATTACTTGACCACACATATAAAAGGGTGAAACCAAAGCAAAAAAAAAAAACAAATACAAAGCTATACCGGCCGATAGATGAAACAAAATTAAAGAAGTATTACTTCAGTCGTGTGGTGTAAATCACACTCGTTTTTATTTTATTATTTCAGATTTTAAAACTGGATATCGATTTAAAGGATATTGTCCGTTATATCCTGCGCCTAAACTACGACTACAAGCTGGAGAAAGATCCGGATTACTACAACGATTCTTTGGAATTTAACGCATTGGAAGACATGGAGACTCATCTAAAGGGCGAGACAGGCATGAACGGCATGGATGGCATACAGGCTATGGCAGGCATGGGGGGCATGGAAGGCATGGGGGGAATGGAAGGCATGGCGGGCATGGCGGCCATGGCGGGCATGGGGGGCATGGGGGGCATGGCAGGCATGCAGGGCATGCAGGGCATGGGGGGCATGGGAGGCATGGGCGGCTAATATTACAAGGGCACCTAAATCAAGTTGCCTTTTGATTTTCCCCAGGCTAGTTCAGTCGTCCGAACTAGCCTGTGTAAAATATAGTGCGGGATTCTAACAAAATACGTAAACTACTTGCATTGAAATGAAAATGAAAATATATCTGAATGTATTTTCATTTTTATTTTCAACTCTGCTAAAACAGTTGTTACATTAGATAATTTGGTTTATTGTGTATTTAAGATAAATTTCCCCTAGGTCACACCACGCCATATGTCAAATAAATGTCTATTACTAGTAGGTAGTACACACATGCTAGTTCAGTCATCTGAACTGAGTGTAATATATAGTGTGGGATTCTAATAAAATACGTAAACTAGGTACTTGCGTTGAAACTATCTGTTGCTACATCTAAATGTATTTTCATTTTCAACTCTGCTAAAACAGTTGTTACATTAAATAATTTGTATTATTTTGTACTTAGGATGAATTTCCACTAGGCCACGCCATGTGTCAAACGAATGTTTATGTTGTTTTAGTAGGTAGAAATAATTTTAGCTATGAGAGTCGCGTAGTAAGGGAAATAGATTTTTAACGTATTCCGCAAGCGTCGCTGCGTAGTTGGCTTTTAGCCCTTCGTCCGCGTTGGTAAGTTCCGCAACCAATTGTAGAAGAGTAATTTTTCTTTTGTCTTGACAACTAGTTGCACCATTAGATCAGTTGACTATAAAAAAACCATAGACTCACTTTTGATGAAGAAATCAAATCAAATCATCATCCTAAAGACGTCTACAGTTGATTTAGTTGACTGGGTGGGTGGGTTCGATTCCCACTCAGGAAAAACATTTGTGTGACGAACATCGATGTTTGTTCTGTGTCTGGGTGTTATATTGTATGCTATGTATGTATTTACAAACAAAAAGTATCTAAGTATTGTATCAGTTATCTAGTTCCCATAGCTCAAGATTTACTTAGTTTGGGACTTGATGGCGCTGTGTGAAATGTCCACAAATATTATTATTATTATTATAATCAAAAAAATTATACTATTTAGGACATTAAAATGATTTATTGAGTTATTATAAACTGATAGCTGACTGACTGACTGGCTATTTTAAGTTAGGTGAACTCTACCTTCATTTCTAGACATAGGCAGCAACCTTCCTGTCAAAGTCATTTGTGCGTTGTGAAATGGTTGTTAAAGCGGCCCTCCCTAGCCGCCTACGCGAGGGCCTTGACATTTCCACCTCTGTCACCGCAGTTTTGGATCTTAAATGAGGAACTTTCCATGAATATTTTCAAACGCTTTAATAAACAGTAGTACATAATGATACAAAAATAGCTACTACTGTAATTCCGCTCAAAAAGCGGCACTGGATAGTCTAGTAATAAGATTACTAAACTGTGAGATCAGCTAGGCGATCACGTAACTCGATTGCAACAAATAGGAACACAATTTTGTATGGATTTGACAGTTTGAATACGCAGTTTATGTGCATAGTTAGTATGGAAATTTCTCGTGGTGCATTGCAATGAAAGTTTCGTGATCACCCCCCCGGTCATAAAATCTCATTATTCCAGTAATTTCCTTAAGTACAGTGCCCTTTAAACCGAAACACAGTAATGCTTGCACACAACTGCTTAGCGGCAGAATAATAGGCAACTGGACGAACTGCTGAAAAGTTCTACCATCTAGTAAATGTATAGGTACGTATACTAAGTACCTACATTTTTTTTATGTTACTGAATGATGTGACAAGCTAGTCCTTCACCTGATGTTAAGTGCCACGGCCGCCCATAACAGAACAGTGTCACTCGGAACCCGAAAACATAGAGTTTCGAGCAACACTGCACTGCGCACATTATTCTGAGACATCAGCACAGTCTGGTAATAAGATTACTTGTGAGATCAGATCATTAAGTCTCAATTGCCCAGTAATTTCATTAGCTACAGTGCCCTTCAAACCGGAACACAGTAGTGCTTGCACACTACTGCTTGGCGGCAGAATAACTGGCAAAGCGGTGGTACCTACCTAGACGAACTTTGCAGAAAAGTCCTACCACCTAGTAAAATACATAGCAAAATTCGGGAGTTTACTAAATAAATACTTTGTTCTTAATCTCGATACATCTTCAAAGCAGACTTTAAGATTATGTTATCACAAAAAAGGCTTTGTTTTTAAAGGTCAGACTATTAGGGCGCTGTCTTTTTACCCGAAAAGTGTTCCCGTCCTGGGAATTTCTCTGTAAATGTCTCTATTATGTTTCAGACTTGAAACGCTTAGTTTAGGACATGTAGGGGTACTTTATACATATCAAAGGTGTCTTAAAAAAATTCGATATGCTTGGTGTTGCTAGTATACATAAAAATATAAGGTACTAAAGTAAGTAAATAAGTGATTCTCTGCGTCTGTCTGAATTAGGTGCAACGGTCACAATTAGCCCTGTAGAAAGTTAAGGTTTTTGGACGTTCATTCGGGCTGACGTTGATACTAATACTTAAATTTCATCAATGTATAAAATATCCTGTCATTTTTTCTCCGACATAAAATATCACGAGTGAAAACGAGACAGAAAAATTATATCATTATTATAGGTTCAAAATATAATAATATTAGGCAACTGGTGACTGACTAATGTATGTTGACGTACACTAAAAATATTGGATAAGTATAGTAATCTGATGAGAAATATTATTAAAAATTCAAATTTAATTGAATGTATTTTGAAACCGCGTTATAACGATGATTGATTAGATTAAACGAAGAAATTCGGACAAAAATGTTGTCTACTAGAAGCGTAAAATAAGACAATTTTACTTAAGTAACTTATTTGGAATTTTTGCCATACACATTACACCATAAATTACTTACGGCCACACAAAGAAACAGTTAATAATTATAACAATAATAAATATTTGTGTGGACATTTCACACAAGTTATCTAGTTCCAAACTAAACAAAGCTTGGACTATGGAAACCAGATAACTGTTAAAATACATAGATACTTTTTGTTTGTACATACATACATAGAATACAATATAACACCCAGACACAGAAAAAGCACCTATGTTGATCTCACAAATGTTGGAACCCATATGTGGGAATGGAACCCACAACCTATAGTTCAGAAGGCAGAGATACTACCAGCAGAGCTATCAGGCCAGGGTTATAATATTCTTCAGTAGATCTACGGCTTTCAACCACACTGTGTCTACCTGCTTAATTAAAGGTAAACGTACTCACCACGTTTTGAGCCGCGCTAATGGAAGTGCCAATTAGCCGCCCACACCACGAATAGCACGCAACTTTTTATTGTGCCGCGGTTGAGAATCACCTTAATTCTCATGTTTAACTTGTCTTGTCCATTTTGTTCACTTTGGTTTTCGTATGCGAACAAAAAAGACAATCAGGGCGATCATGTAACTTGACTGCAACCGATAGGAACAAAAATTGGTATGGATTTGACAGTTTCAATATGAAGTTTATGTGTATAGTTATTATGGAAAATTTCGAATTAGGAATGAAATTTCTTCTATTGCTGGGCGATCACGTAAATCGATTAGAACAGATAGAAACACAAATTTTTATGGATTTGACAGTTTGAATACACAGTTTATGTGCATAGTCAGTATGGAAATTGCTCCTGTTGCATTGCAATCAAAGTTTCGTGATCACCCCCCTGATGTCATATGAAATCAAGATTCAACGCGTGAGATGTGTTTCAATGAGTCTTTTTTTAATTTAAGTTACCTTTTCGCTGTCGTAATTGAGTTACCTAGCTACCAAGTAAACAAGTAGGCGTGTTAATACACAGAGTAACGAGAACTTGAATTATATTCTGTTACGAATCAAAACTTTGTAGTACTATCAATTACAAGATAAAAAAGTTTTTTTTTGTAAATCACTGTTTAAGCTCCCACGGTTGTTCACTACATTTTAACTTAGGATTGAGTTCGAAGGCAATGCCTGTAGATATTGACTAAATAATTGGATAGACTGATTTGCCTGCTTCTAATATTTTTCTATATTTTATCACCTACCAGCATTCTACAGTATACCCGTGAACATGGTGCACGTGGTGCCAAAATATTGGGAACTCATAAATTATTCTAATTACGGTAAAAACCTAGTAAGTCTATTAAAAAGTAGACATAGTTAACAAAAACAATTTTGAAATTTGAAAAATATGACGATAAAAATAAAAATAAACGAGTGTGCTTTAGACCCCACGACTGACGTAAACTTCTTTAGTTTAGTTCAATCTATCGGCCGATATAACTTTGTTTTTGATTTGTTTAATGTTAATGTCGCTATCTTTACAATTGTAAATTGTCATTTGACCCACTGTTATATTGATAATGGAAATCTACGTGAATCAACTTCAACTTCCGTTTGCCTCGCATTCACCAGCTTACTCCCCAAGTCAAGCGTGCGTAAAGAAATTTTACATCAAAAAGCAAGCCAGAAACGAAGGCTCGATGAGGGCTGGCCTCATCAGGCTCCCGCCTTTGGAACAAGCCAGGAAGTTTTCCAAGCACGTTTGCAACTAATTTTAAAACTCCGCCCGCACTTTAAGTCTCACTCGACCGATTTACTTTTCATCTTGCTGAGAATAATCACGTGAACAGCGTAACAACTTTTTGCAGTATGGAACCTAGATCGTTTTTGAAGGAAAACTTTTTTTTCTACATACGCTTGACTTAAGGAGTAAGCTGATGAATGTGAGGCGAACGGAAGTTGAAATTGGTTCACGTCAACATAACAAAGTTAAAAAATTGTATTATTATGTTGGTATGTCGGGTAAAATTACAATTAACAATTGTTAAGTTGGCGAAACAATAAAAAATAAATTAAACAAACCAAAAACAAAAATATACCAGCCGGTAGATGGAGCTAAGCTAAAGAAGTTTTACTTTAGTCGTATGGTCTAAAGCACACTCTTGCTTAGCTTATCCTTCTTTCTTTGTGATTTGGAATACGTATAAAGATTTAAAATGTCAAAACTAAGACACAAGTCGAGGAAATCTTTCCGAAACAAAAATATATAATAATAAGTATGGTAAACATAATAAATTGAAAATTTTCTCTACTGACTATTCTGTATTTTCACTAGTAGGTATACGTTTTGTAATAAAGTGATAATTAATAGTATAAATGAGGAGATATTCGGAGCGGCGGGTTCGATTTCCGCGGCAGGACAAGTATTTGTGCATAGAAAAAAAAGCGCAAATACTTGTTCTGGGTCTGGGTGTTGTGGGACCGTAGTCCTCGTAGTACTTGGGTCCCTAGACACAGGGAATCCTAGTAAGGGTCTACGTATGTGATCGTTGGGCATTATTATTATTATTATTACAATATTATTATAATATTTGCGTGCCTTACTCAATCAATTAATCAATCAAATGTTTATTTGCTAGAACACAATTTTCAGCAGATGTTAACATAAGATACTTAAAATAATTAGACATTTCGTGTTCAACCTGCATGCAAGTGTGCAAATATTAAATAATAATGTTTGTTACAGTACATTTGGAATTCCTTAACACTATAAAATGCGTGCTGTAACAACCAGTCATACAAAGTTTTAATAAATAGTTTGCCCTTTAAAAATTTAATGTCATTAGGTATACAATTATATATTGATATGCACAGATTATAAACGTTTCTCTCATATATTGGTCTTTACCTATGAAATTGCCGTTTTGTTTGAAAAAAGTTAAAGTATTTTTTTTCGAACTTATTTATTTCTTTTATTCAAAGTAATCACCCCTGCAATCAATGCATCTTTGCCAACGCTGTGGCAGTTTATGGATGCCCTTCTTGAAAAAATCAGCAGGACGGGAGACAACAAACTCTTCAAAGGCGTTTTGTACTGCCTCTCGGGAATTGAATTTTTTTCCCGCTAAAAAGTTGTCCAAATTTTGGAAAAAGTAATATTCGGTAGGCGCAAGATCTGGTGAGTATGGCGGATGAGGGAGAGCTTCCAAACCCAACTCATGCAGCTTAGAGACGGTCTGTTGTGCAGTATGGGGTCGCGCGTTGTCGTGAAGTAGCAGTGGAGACGACCGATTGACCAAAGCTGGTTGCAGACGTGCGAGTTTCGCCATCATTGTGGTCAGTTCTTCAATGTACACATCTGTAGTAATGCTCTCGCCGTTTTGTAAAAAGCTATGGTGAATCACACCAGCACTAGACCACCAAACTGTGACCATCATCTTTCTAGGGGTCATTTTTCGTTTTGCACATTGCTTTGGTACCGAACCAGGATCTAACCAACTTGCTGAGCGCTTTCGATTGTCAAAAAGAATCCATTTTTCGTCGCACGTAACAATTCGGTTCAAAATTCCTTCATTTCTGTGCCTGTTAAGCAGCGCAAGGCAAGTCTCGACGCGTACGTTGCGCTGGCGATCGTTAAGTTCGTGGGGCACCCATCTATCAAGCTTTTTTATCTTGCCAATCTGTCGCAAATGGACCAATATTGTTTTGATGCTAACATCAAAAGCTGCTGCCAGCTCAGCTGTAGATTGAGATTCATCAGCTTCCACAATCGCCTTTAATTCATCATTGTTGACCAAAGTTTCCGGACGACCACGAGGTTCATTTTTCAAGTCAAAATTCCCAGAACGGAACCGAGCAAACCAATAACGGGTTGTACGTTCGTTTGTACAGTTCTCTCCGTAAACGTCGTTGATGTTACGTGTCGTTTGTGCCGCGTTGGTGCCACGACGGAACTCATATTCCATAATTACACGAAATTTCAAAGTATCCATTATGAGGAAAAATGTTGAAATGTAATGAAAATACAACGCTAATCCTAATAAAGACCTATTATACAGGGAGTAACAAAAACCCTGTTATATCCGCGAGCTGCGTATCCAGTGTCAACTCAAGGTTGTAGTAATACTAGTTCTATTTAAATACGAGACATACAAAACTTACGTGTGCTTTTTATTAATACCTTTTATGCCGTCACTAAAAATGTTTACGACCTCAGATATTGACAACATAGGTACTTGCACCACCGACGCAGCCTGCTGCCTGTTGCCCGCACCCCGCACCGCCCGCCATGCTACGCTAAGTCTATTCACCGCGCATACCTACTGCGACGGAACTAGATGCCATTCCACAGATTACTTCTTATGCGTTTTCCATACGTTTATGTGCCCTATACCACATACCACAACGTTGTAGGATTGCGAGACCGTAACTTAATGACGTAAAAGGTCTCTTTGACCAATAGTGGTAAGCACACAAGTGCTGCGCGCCGTTCTGCCGCACTGACATATTCTAATCATTTTACGTCAAGCAAAGGCTAAACAATCGAATTCACGTGTGATTTTGTATTGTTAAGAAACAAGATAGGTACATCATTTTTAGCTCTTAAAAGAGCTTTCAAAAACACATCACACAAATGCTTCTACCAAGGCACATTAACATATTGTAGTATTCGTCGTTAGAATACGACATCACACTCGACACTAAATTCGCGACGATCAAACTGGAAACGACTAAATTGCATGAGAGAGCACGTGCGACTGAGTGTAAGCCGCGGGCCGCGCCGCGCCTATGCCGAGTGATGCCGCGCCGCCCGCGCACCCCATTTCCCCGTAGGCACAGCTGCAGGAGCGGCATCCTACAAAAGAGCCGACAAAGGCGGCTCCCGTTTGTCGGTTCCGCGTTTGCTCTTCCCTTAGTTACTTAGCTATTTAAAAATAGGCACGGCTTGTGTCATAAACATTTTTGGGAAATTGTATTATTTTTTTGTGTTTAGATACTGCGTGTAACTTCAGATACGTATAACTTAGGTATTGTTAGACATTTTTATATGACTACTTGTAATGATCTGTACACATACTTCATTTATTTAACAGGGTTTTTGTTACTCCCTGTATAATAGGTCTTTACCTATGAAATTGCCGTATTGCAGTACAGACTTTTTCAAACAAAAAAAAGTTTTGATTGGCTATGAATTCTAAATTCAAATTAATTTTGTTTTAAAAATATGACATTTTATTTACAATATAAGTCTTTTGTTTATTGATAAGCGTTGTATTTTCATTACATTTCAACATTTTTCCTCATAATGGATACTTTGAAATTTCGTGTAATTATGGAATATGAGTTCCGTCGTGGCACCAACGCGGCACAAACGACACGTAACATCAACGACGTTTACGGAGAGAACTGTACAAACGAACGTACAACCCGTTATTGGTTTGCTCGGTTCCGTTCTGGGAATTTTGACTTGAAAAATGAACCTCGTGGTCGTCCGGAAACTTTGGTCAACAATGATGAATGAAAGGCGATTGTGGAAGCTGATGAATCTCAATCTACAGCTGAGCTGGCAGCAGCTTTTGATATTAGCATCAAAACAATATTGGTCCATTTGCGACAGATTGGAAAGATAAAAAAGCTTGATAGATGGGTGCCCCACGAACTTAACGATCGCCAGCGCAACGTACGCGTCGAGACTTGCCTTGCGCTGCTTAACAGGCACAGAAATGAAGGAATTTTGAACCGAATTGTTACGTGCGACGAAAAATGGATTCTTTTTGACAATCGAAAGCGCTCAGCAAGTTGGTTAGATCCTGGTTCGGTACCAAAGCAATGTGCAAAACGAAAAATGACCCCTAGAAAGGTGATGGTCACAGTTTGGTGGTCTAGTGCTGGTGTGATTCATCATAGCTTTTTACAAAACGGCGAGAGCATTACTGCAGATGTGTACATTGAAGAACTGACCACAATGATGGCGAAACTCGCACGTCTGCAACCAACTTTGGTCAATCGGTCGTCTCCACTGCTACTTCACGACAACGCGCGACCCCATACTGCACAACAGACCGTCTCTAAGCTGCATGAGTTGGGTTTGGAAGCTCTCCCTCATCCGCCATACTCACCAGATCTTGCGCCTACCGAATATTACTTTTTCCAAAATTTGGACAACTTTTTAGCGGGAAAAAAATTCAATTCCCGAGAGGCAGTACAAAACGCCTTTGAAGAGTTTGTTGTCTCCCGTCCTGCTGATTTTTTCAAGAAGGGCATCCATAAACTGCCACAGCGTTGGCAAAGATGCATTGATTGCAGGGGTGATTACTTTGAATAAAAGAAATAAATAAGTTCGAAAAAAAAATACTTTAACTTTTTTCAAACAAAACGGCAATTTCATAGGTAAAGACCTAATATATCTTTACGACAAGGAGGTTGATGCAGTAGATTCGTAAATTTAAATCTTTTTTGTCTAGTAATAATTTCACTGCGCTTATGAAGTTGGATTGGCTTTAACAAAGGAACAAATCTCTTTGATGTAGATGCATGGCAAAGGAAGAATGTTACATTTTTTGAATAATGGCTTACAGCTATCCAAAAACCAGGCTTTGTTTATGACACGAATACATCGTTTTTGAGGTCAAGGTAACCTATTATTAGACATACACGTAAACGCTTATTTTATTTTAATTAGTGACATTATGAGCTTGTCGTTTACACCTTTAATTTTCAACGTAATTATATGTTTAATCCAATTAATTTCACTTCATATCACATCACCATCGTTTTCGTCCTTTAGATACTTTAATTTTAGTTGTATTACTTCCAAGGAAGTTGCATTATAAGATCATAAAGCGCCAGGCCGTCACTGCTGATTACTTTAAAATCTTTTCCATCTCGAATCTGTACTCTGACATCAAATATATCTTCACTTATTGGCACATTCTTTGATGCAATCAAGATATTTTTATCTAGCTCAGGAACTTTATTTTTGTCACCTTTCAACATTTTAATGATCTCTGCAGCTTCATTAATAAACTCATTATTGTTTTTAATTAAATCTATTTCAATATTTGTATCTAGTGTAGCATCTTTTTTTGCTTTCACAGCTCTAATATCTACTACTTCATCACTATTGGTATTTCTTAAAATTTCCGTATCGTAACTACCATCAGTTCTTCCAGTTATGAATTCTATTGTGTTTTTTCCTAATTGTTTTTCTTCATTTTGAATAATTTCGTCACTTGGCGTGGTGTAATCAATTAGTTTTTTAAGATTATTTTCTGTCTCTAGACTTTCACTGTATCTTACTATATTGTTGTTATCTGGTTCATATTTGTGAGTGATGTTGGATGTTTCTTTATTAAAAGTAACTAGATTTATTGATGTTTTATTGGATTTGTTTGCTCTGCTTTCACTTGTTACTTTAACAAATCCTTTCTTCACATTATTAAGAGCATTTATTACTTTTTCAATGATTATATTGCCATTTTTGGTCAAAAACATTAGTTGACTAGTTTTAACAGCTGGGTTATTAACGTCTAAACTGTCAATAACCACTCTGGCATGCTTACTTTTAAAAATAATTCCAATTAACAACAGAATAAAAAATGGTTTTAAAATGCACATTTTGCTCTGCTAGTTTTAATCAGTTTTATTTAATTTGGCTTACTGCATAACTAGCGTAGTAATTACAGATAACGTGACACACTACGCGTGAAATTAATTTATTTGAGTGAAATCAGATAAACATTACGTAAAGGCAGCGGTTATTGCAAACCACGCTATTGTGTTTGACGGCGGCTACGTCCAGTTATAAACTCTATGCGCAGCGGGCAGTACCGTAATTTACCCTGTGGCAACATTTAAATTTATTACAGTGGCAACACCGGCAACTGTCGTCGCTGTCCCACCCATCTGGCTATATAAAGGGATTGCTCGGTGTACTACGATCATTCTTGTTCCAGACACGGCGCGGTGTGCACATGCTGAAGGCCTATAGTTATATAGGTTGTAACCTACCCAGAACCCGTTTCTGCTTACATGTTCATATTTTTCATTACTTACTACTACATATTTTCTTTCCATATTTTTTTTTGTTTTTATTACTTGCACAGCTGAGAAAACAGGAGCGTCTTTCTTACTTTGTATCTAGTATAATTTAATTAAGTAACCCTATTTTAACAGAAATGTAGGGTATACACAAGAAGTGGATTTACAAAAAAAAGTGTATTTTCATGTTTAGAAAACGTTTTATAGACCACTTATAAAAATATTGAATATCAAACGGCTTTCTCATATTCCCAAAAAATTCTATTAAAGATTGCCAACATATAAGAATATTTACCTGTATTGAAATGTGGCTCTAAGTGAAGCTGTGAGCTATGAGCTGCTACAAAGCCCTATATTAGACTACAGATTGTTCCTAACTTATATCTCATAGCGCAAATGTTGCAGTATCTCATACAGGCTACATCGTATCTTTCAGAGCTCTGGCTTTTGAACTGTGCAATTTGCAGCGCTCGTTAGGGCGCTCGTTACGGGACATTTCTGCACGGATTTTGTTTAAGCATGTCGGGAAAACATTTTCTAAAGTTTATAATAGATGAAACGCGACGAACAGTGAGTTCACAACACCTGAAGATATTTTAATGTGATTTCTAATACTCTACAATACCTATATAATCTATTTATTTTAGCAGAGTTACGCTGTTAATTCTTATATCACACTAGCTTCTGCCGGCGGCTTCGCCCGCGTGGCCTATAGGAAACAAAGAAGAATTTTTTTCATAGATAATTCAACCACCAATTTCACCCTCTTAGGGGAGGAATTTCGAAAAACCCTTTCTTAATGGATACCTACGCTTTACAAAGAACACACCCTCCAAATTTCAAGTATCTAGGACTAGTCCTGTGCTTTAGGCTGTGCGTTGATGTATAAGTCAGTCAGTCAGTCAGTCATGACTTTTATATGTATAGATTTTGTATCCAATCCTACTAATGTTAAGATTAATAATATAATAATTAAAATATAATATAATTTAAATTTTTTCAGGACGAGGTCGTAAACTTCTCTGCCTGTGCGTTTAGGAAGTTTATGGCACTTATTTGGCACAACGAATCAGCATTGCAATTCAACGAGGCAATGCTGCCAGTACGCTTCCTACTGGTAGTAGGTCATCGTGGCCTGTATATCGTGCAAATGTTTTTTTTTTTGAGTAGGTAGTTTTTAGTATTAGTTATTATATCATTGTAGTATTTAGTTGAAAGACTAATATTATAAATGTGAAAGTTTGTGTGTATGTGTAATGTTTGTTACCACTAATATCCGTAGCTACTGAACCAGTTTTGATAACATTTCGAATATACAATTAAACAGAAACAACTCAACGCAACTAGTTTAAGATAAACTTCCAAATCTCGCGCCTGATTTAATCACACTTCACACTATAATATTATAAAGGCGAAAGTTTGTATGTGTGTTTGTGTGTATGTGTGTATGTTTGTTACTCCATCACGGTCATTCGGCTGAATGGATTTGGATGAAATTCGGTACAAAGATAGCTTATGTTCCCGTGGGATGAGCATATAATTATAATACTTATAATCCGCGGGTAAAACCGCGGGGCGCAACTAGTCTAACAATAAAACAGATTTAGTTTCAATGATTAGAAACACCTACATCTTTTTGTTAATCAAAATCTGTTAAAATACACGTCCAATTCCAAGAGAGCAGCACTTTAATCATTTGAAAGTTACGAGCTACCCTTAAAACCAACCCCTCACTAAAAAGGTTCCATTGACTGATTAAACACAAACATCCGAGAGTAAGATTTGACGAATCACTGTCTCCTGAGGCAACGGTTGCTTTTATTAGAATTAAGTACCTAGTTATTACTTTTTTTCGAGAAATAAATATCGCGACTCAAGCGGATAATGATTCAAGAATGCTGCAAGATTTGCAAAATGGTTAAAAGTCAAATTCAAAGGATTTATTGAACTATTGAACTAGCTGACCCACTCCGGCCACGCACGGTTTAATAGTTTGACACCTTAACCTTCTCCAAGAGAATACTTCTTCTTCTGTTCTCACCTTTTAAACCTTCCCTAGACCACAACAAACATTTCAAAACCAAAATCAACTAAATCGGCCCAGCCGTTTTCGAGTTTTAGCGAGATTAACGAACAGCAATTGATTTTTATATAATAGGTCTTTACCTATGAAATTGCCGTTTTGCAGTACAGACTTTTTCAAACAAAAAAAAGTTTTGATTGGCTATGAATTCTAAATTCAAATTAATTTTGTTTTAAAAATATGACATTCTATTTACAATATAAGACTTTTGTTTATTGATTAGCGTTGTATTTTCATTACATTTCAACATTTTTCCTCATAATGGATACTTTGAAATTTCGTGTAATTATGGAATATGAGTTCCGTCGTGGCACCAACGCGGCACAAACGACACGTAACATCAACGACGTTTACGGAGAGAACTGTACAAACGAACGTACAACCCGTTATTGGTTTGCTCGGTTCCGTTCTGGGAATTTTGACTTGATAAATGAACCTCGTGGTCGTCCGGAAACTTTGGTCAACAATGATGAATTAAAGGCGATTGTGGAAGCTGATGAATCTCAATCTACAGCTGAGCTGGCAGCAGCTTTTGATGTTAGCATCAAAACAATATTGGTCCATTTGCGACAGATTGGCAAGATAAAAAAGCTTGATAGATGGGTGCCCCACGAACTTAACGATCGCCAGCGCAACGTACGCGTCGAGAATTGCGTTGCGCTGCTTAACAGGCACAGAAATGAAGGAATTTTGAACCGAATTGTTACGTGCGACGAAAAATGGATTCTTTTTGACAATCGAAAGCGCTCAGCAAGTTGGTTAGATCCTGTTTCGGTACCAAAGCAATGTGCAAAACGAAAAATGACCCCTAGAAAGGTGATGGTCACAGTTTGGTGGTCTAGTGCTGGTGTGATTCATCATAGCTTTTTACAAAACGGCGAGAGCATTACTGCAGATGTGTACATTGAAAAACTGACCACAATGATGGTGAAACTCGCACGTCTGCAACCAGCTTTGGTCAATCGGTCGTCTCCACTGCTACTTCACGACAACGCGCGACCCCTTACTGCACAACAGACCGTCTCTAAGCTGCATGAGTTGGGTTTGGAAGCTCTCCCTCATCCGCCATACTCACCAGATCTTGCGCCTACCGAATATTACTTTTTCCAAAATTTGGACAACTTTTTAGCGGGAAAAAAATTCAATTCCCGAGAGGCAGTACAAAACGCCTTTGAAGAGTTTGTTGTCTCCCGTCCTGCTGATTTTTTCAAGAAGGGCATCCATAAACTGCCACAGCGTTGGCAAAGATGCATTGATTGCAGGGGTGATTACTTTGAATAAAAGAAATAAATAAGTTCGAAAAAAAAATACTTTAACTTTTTTCAAACAAAACGGCAATTTCATAGGTAAAGACCTAATATATAGGTAGGCTATTTTTAGCACTTTTACAAGTCAAAGTGATATTAGGTACTTAAAATTAAGTTATTTCACTAAGCATACAAAATTACAAAGTGCTTATAGTCAAATATTATATAGCAAGCCCATTACAATATGTGAGTTAAAAAAAAAATTGTTCATTCTTACTACTGCTCCGTGAGATTCCGTGGACAACTCTCGCTACCAATACAAATAAGAAAACCAAAAAATTAACATATGCATGGATATCACATACAAGGTGGCATTTAATTAACTCTTTTCCTTAAATGTATGTAGTCAGACCATGCTATAGAATATTAATACAAGGTCCAATTAAAAAAAAAAAATAAAAATTGTTTTAGTATTCAGTTCCTCTTAAAATACGAGTAAATGCACGACAGCCGAAATGTCTATTTAACGGTACACACACTACTTTGTTCAATGTCACAAGGCTTTTCTTTAGAATTTAAATTTGATAATACCTAGATTTAAGTTTTATTTCATAAGTACTTTTTTATTTAGTTATATACATATACATATATTAAAAGAAAAGAACGAATTAAATTCCACCTTGTATATTCTGAATGGAACAGCTTGCCGGTGTCTTTATTTCCAGGTAACTACAATAGGAGTTTTCAAATCAAGAGCGAACAGGTATCTTCTAGGCAGCATGCTTCATCTTACACCACATCATGGCTTAAAATGCTTAGAAGATTAGAAATAAAAATTCACGCATGCTTATTTTCAATTGACTTACAAAAATGAGGAATTTGAAAAATAAAGAAATTTATAGTAAACCGTTCTGAGGTGTTGCCACACCGTGCCTCCGTGCCACCGTGCGGTCGTATTCCCGCGCGCTTTCTAGTTTAAGTGTAATGCGTTAGCGCCTACAAGCATCCCGCTCGCACGTACGCGCGCCCGCGTTTCTTTTCTCTATCCACGATGCGCTGTTGCCATCGTGTGTACGCCCGCGCCTCGTGCCGTCCTTTGCTTTCCGTCCACGCGCCAGTCCACAGAGTACTTTTCTACATATAGTAATAGAGGCCGCTCTTGCCGTCAGAATACGGCATCGCACTTGTGCTGCCACTGCCTGGCTTAGATAGAACTATTTTCATTGAATATATATCTATAACAATCTATAATCCATAGTACACTATTAGGGTTCCCTGTATATTGTCCTACCTTACAATGCTTTCACTTATGGAAATAGGGATTAGAACACAATAAAAATCAAGTTGAATTAAATATATATTATTATTATTAAAAACAACTATGTAATAATTTAAGGATTTAAACGCATAATATCTTAACACGTACATTACTTAGTCTTACTCTTCATTTGATACAATAAAAAAAAGTAATTATCACAGGTTATAGTAGAAATGCAGCAACTAATGCTGAAATAAAGATCTATTTCAGCAAACAATAGCAACAATAACAATATCATCTTACTTAAGTAGGTATGTGAATTAATCAAGTACAAAGTCATGATTTTAGTTGACAGTAAATATTATTATTCGAGCCCTGGGCTCCACACTAGGATTCCCTGTGTTGTGGAGGCCAGTTTTACAAACATTTGTTAACATAAGGGACTGTATGAGTGATTGTAAAAGCTGTAAGTGTGAATGATTATAAGAGCTGTATTAGTGATTGTAAGGACTAGGTATAGATGAATGTAAATGGTGTATGAATGATTGTAAAGAATTATATAAAATTAATGAAAGGAACCGAATACTTAAACGATAAGAACAATGATAGGCATGTATTGTTTTTGAGTTAAGAAGAATTAACAATTATAGTAAAATAACCCAAAGCATAAGTGTATCTAATAATAATGTACATATTTTTTAAAATGTAATCTAGATATATAATACATAAATATATAGCATAATATAATATAATATACAATAACAATAACATTAATCTATTTGTCTATCTGCAAAATTTGTTCACTTTCTTCGTAGGTCATATCTAGTAGCCATTTCTGCAAGGTACTCTTACATTTCCTTTTCGCTAGCGAAACTATGTTTAGCTGTCTATTAATTTTTGTATATAGATAGGGTGCAGTCCGGTTATATAATCTACGATAGGATTCAGTGTGTCTAGTTGGTACTTTCCATTGGATATGACGGTGACAGATAATAACTTTCAAAGGTGACCTTGAGAACAGCACGTTATGCCCTTTCTAGTTTCAGCAGATATGTTTTATAGGCTCCACCCCATGCCACAACACAGTAACCTAGGATCGATTGACATATGTACAATTAAGTAATTATTTACTAATTTACCAGACTAGAAATTATACCTAATTTATTGATCGTCATTGCTTTCATTTGAAATATATCCTCATCGTTGTTTGCGTCTCTCTTACCTGTAATAAAATAAAATTAAAATAGCCTATTATTACTCCTCAACCATTCACAAAATATTATTACATTTTTGTACATAGATTTAGATATCACTTATTACAAGTATTTTCCTTTTTTAATATTTTATTTCAGCTAGATAACAGATGTATCTAAAAAAAAAACGATCCCTAATCAAATCAATCACTGCTACTGACCTAGGTTAAGAGTTGGAATAGCTATTGGACTCAATTTTTAGTAGCGATATCAATACTTTTCTTCAAAATGAGCATGGCAGACACGGCAATGTTTATAGATATCATCATTATCCAACCCGACTATATCCTCTCCAATGGAGCAAATCCATTCAATCAAGCGTGGTTTTTCTTTTTCTGGATTCGGAAATAGATGCAGTGGCTTCCGCATATCTAGAAACAAATAAATGAGAACTCGTTAAGATAAACCAATATTTATCTAGTGCAAAGTCAGTGTTTTTAGTTTCGAGTTGACTCAAATTTTAAGTTTGTGCTTAGGCTATGGCAAAGGTTGCGTACATAATACAAATATACTGTTATGCAGACTAATATAACTTCTGGATTGGAACTGTACCATATTTCTGACCTGCATGCGCACAAGCAGGATCATGCAGTATGTCACCAAATAAATTTATTTGCCATACCGTATTGACAGTAGGCAGCAAAACAGTAAGAAAAAGAGCTTACCTCCTGAATCCATACACAAAGGAACACAACACTTTTTACTTGAAAGCGACATTATGCTCACGTAAACTTAGTTACATGCAACTTGAGGAACTGGCTAGAGGAGGAGCAACCAAGGATGCTCAACTTGACTCAACAGACCTAGGGGTAACCGTAAAACACGATCGTAAACACATGGGACTGTAAAATATTAAAAAAGAAATACTTTAACAATATACCGACCGAACAGTAATTATCAATTTTTCAATTCCACAATAGGGTTGATCCATTCCAATATTACTATAAATACTCGATACTTCTATTTCAGCATCGAAAAATAGATAAGACAAACGTTAGTTTTTCATAAGTATGCCAACACAGACAATAAAAAAATACGGGATTAACTATATATTATTACATTTTTCCTACATCGAAAATGGCTAAAAATAAACATTTTGATTTATAGATAGATAGATAGACACGTGTAGATTGTAGATGGATAGATAGATATTGATTTCGATCGAAATTATTTCAAAACATGAGCGGCACTCGACTCGATAGCCTATATAGCATGATTCATAGCGTTAAACAGCCTACTAATTAGTGCTAGTGATACTACTTTATTTAAAAACGGATATGAGTACTTTATATATTGATACGTTTACGGTGTTCATAATATGAGTATCATCGAATAAGGATTTGAGTACTAAACTACTAACGCCCAACAATAACGTACATAGATCCAGCATCCTAACTAGGTTTCTCTGTATCTGGAGACCCAGAAACTATGAGGACCGTGATTCCACAATACAACACTAAGGTCCGAACAGAACGAGGCTGTCATTGATCGCTGGTCAAGCAGAGATTTCATTCAATAATTATTGATCACTTAGGTCCGTATTACAGAACGATGCTCAGTTATCGATCGGTGCTCAAGCAGAGATTTCATTCATCATTTGATCCCTTTATATATATATATATATCCCTTTATATATATATATCCCTTTATATATATATAGCACCGATCGATGACTGAGCATCATTCTGTAATACGGATCTCAGATACAGAACGTGTATTTGAGCTTTTTTTCATATTCACAAATAACTTGTCCTAGCGCAGGATACGAACCTACTGACCGCGTCCGAGTTATGAACTGATCTACTAAACCACTATACGAGAGAGGCTATTGGGTATGAATAGGTATTGATATTTTGGTAGTATTGGAACATCTCTATTCTAAAACAAAACACTTATGCTAGGTTGCCACTATGCAGAGTGAAATACGTACTATCATAATTTGATTTACTCAACTTAAAAAATGTCCTTACGAACAAGATCACAATTATGATTGTTCCAGTGATGCAAAAAACAATATTCAATTAAGAAAAACTTCATAGTAAACAGGAATTTAAAAAAATACGACTTATCTATACCGTTTTCTCGAAAAAGAAACCTACCATAATGTTGAATGAACTCTATGCGGGTAATCAATTAAAGCGATCGAATTAAAAATTCGAAAGCTAGAACAACTTTCTAATAAATAAGTGTATTTCAATTTTGCACACTAGCCACGCTACTAGTGTCATCTATGGAGGTCAGATGGAGCTACATCAATAAAACGCTACTAAATTAAATATCGTCATGTTTTCTTTGAGTCCTCCACATCAGGTCCTGCACTTTTCTTAGCAGGGTTTATTTTAAGTGGTTCTACCTACTTTGAACTAAGATTGAATGCCCTGCGCCAGTCGAAGCCCACCACTCGTTCACACTCGACGCTAGTTGCTTATACGCGCGCGCCTAATTTCGTTACCTACGAACTCTTGTTTTCTTGTATCTATGTTCAAGAATAAACTTCTTTCCCTGTGAACTTTCTCGTGTTTCTTTTATATGAGGTCCTACATCTCATAAATTTGAAATAAGTGAAATTTATATATGTATGGTTTTTGCTACCTCAGAACTCATTTATATATTGATTAGGTAAATTATTTTATTTCAAACGATATTCTTTCAGATAGTTCTAGTAGAAATTTTATCAAACGTAATTCAATAGTAATCACACTTCACACTAATATTATAAAGGCGAAAGTTTGTGTGTGTATGTGTGTATGTTTGTTACTCCTTCATGCTCAAACGGCTTAATGGATTTGGATGAAATTCGGTACCGAGACAGATTATACACTGGAATAACATATAAGCCACATTTTATCCCGGAAAAATGAAATGTTCCCATGGGATGAGCAAATAATTAAAATACTTTTTATCCGCGGGTGAAACCGCGGGGCACAACTAGTTCAAAATAAATTGGAAAAATATGCCATCTAAGTACTTCTTATTATGAAGTTCAGGCGATTGAAGTTGGTTTTAATCATTCTTTAAACATATATAATGGAAAAAAAAAAATGCACGAAATATGGTATAATGGTATATGGTAGGTTTGATGTAAAATATTCAGAATATTATACAGCATATAAAAAGTTAAATACGTAAGTCTGCTAACTTTAATAATAATAATGCCCAGCGATCACATACATAGATCCTGGACCCTAACTAGGATTCTCTGTATCTAGGGACCGAACTACGAGGACTATGGTCGCACAACACCCAGACTCAGAACAAGTATTTGCGCTTTTTTTTCTGTGTACAAATACTGTCTAATTACCATATTACCTATATGTTACCGTTCCTGCCCTTATTTAATAACTAGTTGCGCCTCGCGATTTCACCCGCGGATAAAAAGTATTTTAATTATTTGCTCATCCCACGGGAACATTTCACTTTTCCGGGATTAAATGTAGTCTATATGTTAATCCAGTGTATAAGCTATCTTGGAACCGAATTTCATCCAAATTCATACAGCTGTTTGAGCGTGAAGGAGTAACAAACATACACACAAACACACATACAAACTTTCGCCTTTATAATATTAGCGTGATAGTGTGATCAGTGTGATAGTGTGATATTATTTAGTATTTTCACTTGCAAGTGAATATGTTTCTTTAAGGGAAAATAAATAGCGATCATATAAATATTTAATTTAATGTTTAGCACGTAGTCCACGTCTTTTCAATTCGCAACGTCACTGCCAAAAGGTGCTGCGTATGTACGGAAAGTGGGTCAAGATTCAAGACTACATTTATTTTGCATGAATATCGGCCTGAGCCGCCCGGTTTAATAATGAATTTCATTTTCGCTTTGATACCCTCAATAAAACATGGGGTTGGTTGAATTTTGATGTCAGAAAATTGGAGTAGCAATCAGCATTGTGGTTTAAATAAAAAATACATTACAAAATCTTAATGAAACGCGTGATTGAATTCAGTGGCTTTGTTACTTATTAATTAAAATATAGTAAAATTTAGTTACTTAACGTTATTATTATCATAATTAACAAAGAAATGCTTCATGGTCTTAGTATCTAAGCCTTGTTTATTTTTGGAATGGTTAAAAGATTTTGATTACGAAGGTATTGAAACTATGTTGGCAAGTTATTATTTTTAAGTTTTAATATTAAAAATATTATAATTATTATATTTGAATTTCAACCTAAAGAACACCAACACACACATGCGTAGCACACATAATATATATATATTATTATTATATAACACACACATAGATATTGCATCTACATATTATTATTTATATTAAATCACACGCACGCATGCAGGCACGCACACACACATGCACACACACACACCCCTACTATGACAAGCGCATAATTTGTCTTATACTTAGATATTTTTTTATTTATATGATGTTCTGTAAAACTAATTAGTATGACATAGCTTAGGTAAAATTAATAATGGGAGAAGCCACTGACTCCTGAAACACAGTTTCCACTAGTTCAGGAGTTTATGGGTTCATTATAACTTTGTAACCAAATGTGTCAATAAATAAATTTGTACTTGTATTTGATTTTATTTGAGTACTCTATGGCTCTAAAGTTGAAAAAAAAAGTAATACAGTAATTCAGTGGTATGTATGGAATAAAGCAGCCATCTCTAGCTCAGCCAGATACCATCTTAATGTCTTGGGCTCGTTTCGAAGATGAGGAATAAAGCTCATTGGTGATGAAGCGCTGGTGAAGACTACAAAGACTTGAGTTTCAACGCCTAATGGCCAGTATATCACACTAATATCATAAAGGCGAAAGTTTGTATGTGTGTTTGTGTGTATGTGTATATTTGTTACTCCTGCACGCTCAAACGGCTGAATGGATTTGGATGAAATTCTTCTTCTTCAGTGAATGAAATGACATGACGAGCTTGTCGCTCGCCTCATGTTAAGCAACACGATTGCCCATATCAGTTACAGTAACACTTGAAACTCTAAACTATAGTTTCTCGTGACACTGCACTGCGCACGCCATGCGCAAGCCTATCAAAGTTTAATAAATGCCTTATCTTTACAAAACAAAAAAGAGTAATTGGATGAAAAAGATCAGATACACATAATTTATTAGTATCACTGAATACTTTTAACCTAAGTAGCGGAAGGTCAAAAGGCCACAAAGTTAAGGTCATTAGACTTATATAGAAGAATATTCCAAATTGTATCATCAGTAATTTACTTGTCTAAACAAATAAAGTATGAAAGTAAATTATAGATAACGAAATATTAATGGAAAGTCGTATTTCCAATTCCAAGAAACGTTGACAGGACCGAATATACAAGATAAAATACTTGAACTTGTATTTTTATCGTTTAAAAACGCATTCTTCTGGGTTCCTCTTTTTCGTATAGTTGTGTGACAGTAGTACATTCAGTTTTTTTTTTTGTTACGAAATGACATGAGCTAGTCGCTCGCCTGATGTGAAGCAACACGACTGCCCATATCAGTTACAGTGACACTTAAAACTCTAAAGTATAGTTTCGCGTGACACTGCACTGCGCACGCCATTCTGAAACAGCACAGTCTAGCAATAAGATTACTAGACTGAGAGATTAGGTCATAAAGTCTCATTTGCCCAGTAATTTCACTAGCTATAGTGCCCTTCAAACCGGAACACAGCAGTGCTTGCGCACTACTGCTTGGCGGCAGAATAACTGGCAAAGCGGTGGTACCTACCTAGACGAACTTTGCAGTAAAGTTCTACCACCTAGTATAATTGGAATTACAAATAAAGCGCGTGGAAAGTATGTACCTAAAATTTTAATTCTAATTAAACATTTGTAAACCTTGACCTTCAAACAGAATAATTTAATAAGCAGCCAGTTAAAATTCTAAATAAAAAAACTACGCAATTCAAATTACTAAAAGGCTCGCTTACTTCACCTGGAGTATGTCAAATATGCCCATAACAAAAAGGCAATTATAGAATTCTTTCATGAATTTTTAGGCGGTTTCTCTCATGTATTTTATTTATTCAACGTTATCCGGCTACCAATTACAGAGTGGAGTGGGCGAAGCAAGACGTGACTTCTGGGGGCTTATATACTGGCAACGTATAGTTATTACATTATTACACACACATATATTACATTATATATATCACATTATTACGCTCTAGCAAGCGTTTTGCTACGCACTTTATAGTGTGAATAGCTTAATTGAGTGGAACACCTGGCCGCGCCCCTTATTTTATATAATCTGGGAATCTTCAAGTCAAGAGTAATTTAGGTGTTTTCTAGGAAATGTTGCCACCATTGTAAGCTATCACTTTCCATCAGGTGAGACAGTGGTTAAATGCACAATTTAAAAAAAGAGCGAGGTCCTATTGAGGTCATTCCTAATTCTTGCTGGCTGTAAAAGCAATGTGGCTTACATGAGTAAAGCTTGGCTATATGCTGACGTTTACCGTTTAGGATGACAAGTTCTCAAGTGGTAATCATCAGCAGGACACTGTATGAACAGGTGACAAGTAATTAACTTGCCTGATAGGCCGCTGTGTGAGATGTAAAATAATTAAATAAGAGCCTCGTTCCTAGACAAGATTCCTAGCCAAGATAGTTTCTTAAGCGCTCGCTGCGAAATCAAATCGATTGCAATTTTATTTCACAGCTTAATGATCGCACCGAGTACATTTCGTAGTGTGCGCTTAGACTTTTTGAGTATAAACGAATATTATAAAGAGGATTTTTTTTATTGTTTGTTTGCATTGAATAACTTTGGCTCTAAAACTTATGGACCGATTTGAAAAATTCTTTAACCATTATAATCATACAATATCTCTAATGAACATAGGCGATATATAATACCCGTGCGAGGCCGGGGTGGGTCGCTAGTTTATAATATAGAGTATAAAAACTATTGTAGGTTATCTTTTATTCCCTTACCCCTTGACTACGACCACGCACGTGGCGGATCGAGATGTTTCAATCTAAAGAACACAAAGAGCTCTGTTGTTTCAGTACAAATCATTTTTACGGTGTTGATTGTTTGGAATTGATTACGGGCGTTTCAAATTGAAAACTCATGCCAAGTTAATAAAAACAATGACTTGGCTTAGAACTTGGAAAAAAAATTGGTTGTATAAAATATATGACGGCGGCAACGTCTAATTGTAAACTCTATGCGCAGCGGGCAGTACCGTAATTTACCCTGTCGTAGCATTTAATTTTATTACAGTGGCAACACCGGTATCTGTCATCGCTCCCCCACCCATCTGGCTATATAAAGGGAGCGCTCGGTGTACTACGGAGAATTCTTGCTCCGGACACGGCACGGTGCGCGTGCTCGGAGCTAAGCTAAGAAGGGCTATAGTTATATAGGTTGCAACCTACGCACAACCCGTTCAGCCTGATCTGATTTATTGTTCCTGAGCCTGATCGATTTTTTTGGGGGTTTATGTTTGCTCGCGTCCGTAGGCTTTAACCCTAGTTTCCCTACACGTGACCCCTGGGTGGTGCCAAAAGAGCAACCAAATAACTGGTGGAAGGCCTTAGCCGCCGGCTTAGTTACCACCCATTAGACAAAACCACGATGCCAAGCGACTCGTCGTGTTCCATCGTGATGTCTAATGAAGCCGTTCTGACAAGTAGATGTGGACAGTTGTGTTGGGTATGCAGACCGGTATTGGTGATGGAGATGCTTTCGCGTCGGAGACCTTGCTTCGGAGGGTAGCGGGATCCGAAGCACGGTGCTCTCTGCTGGCCGACCGCAAGTTGTAGGGGGCCCAAGTAGTAGTCTAGCCAACTACGAAAGGCTGCCCCACCGCTTGTGTAAAATCCTGAGGTTGTCCACAGGGCCAGTTGGCGACTGGAAGTGAGGAACTTGTGGGCAATTTCAGGGGGGTTCGGGCGTCCCCGCAGTCTCCGCGCAAGTTCTCCATTGGCGTAGGAGCTTCTGTATTACTGAGGGTTAGCATCCCAATATCTCGTCCACTTCCTACTTGTCTACCTAACTCACCCAACTATGAAAAAGTCAAATAAATTGAGCAAGTTTAAACGGCAGATGCACGTCCTCACTCTTAAAGTGCACCTCACAAATATTCGTGGGCTGCACTCAAATCTGCAAGCGGTCCATCATCATCTGGAGACCAACAAACCGCACTTGCTCTTCTTGACTGAGACGCAAATAGGATGTCCATCAGACACGGCATATCTGCACTATCCAGGATTCATCTTGGAAAACCGCTTCCTTCCACGCGCTGGTATCTGCGTTTACGTCCGTGATGACATTTGCTGTTTGCGTCTCCGAAACCTTGAACATCCCCACTTTTCGGTGATTTGGGTGCTTGTGGACACCGGCATTGAGAAAATTCTCTATGCTGGTGTGTACAGATCACATAGTGGTGACCGGGAGACAACTCTTCTAATGGAGTATCTCAGTGAAACGGCAGATGTGGCTCAGCAACGCTATCCTTCGGCTCAGCTTGTTGTTCTGGGGGACTTTAATGCTCACCACCAGGAGTGGTTAGTCCCACACCGGATCACGGACCACGCTGGGAGAGAGACGCATAAGCTCGCTTTGGCGCTCAATTTAACGCAGATTGTTAAAGAGCCAACGCGAGTGCCTGATATTGATAGCCACACTGCTAACTGCCTCGACCTTCTGCTCACGACTGAACCAGACCGATACTCTGTGGCGGTATCCTCACCCATTGGTAGTTCCGATCACTGTCTGGTCAAGTCCGTTTCAGTATACTCCCCGCCTGACCCAAGCCCTAAGAGCAATCGGCGTGTCTGGAGATACAACTTAGCAGACTGGGACGAGATGCGACATTTCTTCGCTTCATATCCTTGGCGGCAAACGTGTTTTTCTTCTGGAGATCCGACGGTCTGCGCGAATGCGGTTACTGAGGTAGTATGTCGGGCTATGGAATATTTTATTCCATTTTCCGATAAACCCGTGACCAGCAAAGCCAGCCCATGGTTTGGAGCCGAATGTGCACGTGCTGAAGCGCAGAAGCATGCGGCATATCTGGCATGGGCTGACGCTCGAAAACGCAAGGCCTCGGACACTCGAGCTAAGAAGAAAGCCTTTAACGTTGCCGCCAAGGCCTGTAAGAAGGAATTAAGGAAGGCTCGTTTCAATCATATTGGTCGAATAGGGACTAAACTTGCTTCCTACCCAGCGGGTAGTAAGGCTTTTTGGTCCCTAGCCAAATCGGTTGAAGCGAACTTCTGTCGATCCTCACTGCCTCCATTATTGAAACCAGACGGATCGCTGGCTCACACTGCAAAAGAAAAAGCAAACTTGTTTGCCACTCTCTTTGCAGAAGCTTCGCGTTTAGATACTGCTAATGAGGTACCTCCCTGCCTTCCACAATGCGGTGTTTTCATGCCGGAAATACGCATACGTCAGAAGGAAGTACTAAAAACATTAAGCAGTCTAGACGTGAACAAAGCCAGTGGTCCCGATGGTATACCTGCAATTGTACTTAAGAACTGTGCACCTGAGTTGTCTCCCATTCTAACACGCCTATTTCGCCTCTCTCTGGACACCGGAATAGTCCCTATGAGTTGGAAGCTAGCCAACGTACAACCTGTACCTAAGAAGGGCAGTCGTGCTGATCCTGCCAACTATCGACCCATCTCAATTACCTCCATTCTCTGTAAGAGTATGGAGCGTATAATTAACAACAAGCTCTTGGCATACCTTGAAGACAATGATCTCCTCAGTGACCGGCAATACGGATTTCGCCGAAACCGGTCCACTGGGGATCTTCTCGCGTATGCCACTCACATATTGAGCGAAGCCTTAGAGATGCATGGAGAGGCACTTGCTGTATCTCTAGACGTCTCTAAGGCATTTGATCGGGTCTGGCACGACGGTCTTCTGAATAAGCTTCCATCTTACGGACTACCTGCTGGTTTGTGCACTTGGATATCAGACTTTTTGAGGGAACGATCGCTTAGAGTAGTTCTTGATGGCTGCTCTTCCGATCAATTAGCTATTAATGCTGGTGTACCTCAGGGGTCAGTTCTTTCAGCAACACTATTCTTACTCCACATCAATGATTTGCTAAAGCCCGGTACCTTTGGGTATGCAGATGATAGTACTGTTGTTGAAAGATACACATCCAGTGCCCGAGCCAGTGGTGACGACGTCCGGATTGAGAGAGAGGCTATGGTTGAGCGCATGAACCTGGCTTTGAAAGCCGTGTCCGATTGGGGCGATGCTAACTTGGTTAGGTTCAATGCTGCAAAAACACAGGCGTGTTTATTCACTGCTAAAAAGAGCCCACTCCATCTGGCTCCTTCATTCCGTGGTGTATCTGTAAGTTTAGGAAACCATCTTGAGCTTTTGGGTGTTGATCTCACGTCAAACCTAAACTTTGGATCCTACATCGAGTCCAAAGCCAAAGTAGCTTCAAAAAAACTCGGCATATTGTCCAAGGTAAGGCGGTACTTCACACCTGGACAGCTTCTAAATCTGTATCAAGCACAAGTCCGATCGTGTATGGAGTACTGCTGCCACCTGTGGGACGGGTCTGCCAAGTACCAGCTTGAGGCTCTGGACTCGATTGAACGGCGTGCCAAAAGGCTCATTGACGACGACACTTTGGTTGGTGAAAGGCTCCAGAGCCTTGCACATCGACGTAAGGTAGCAAGTCTGTCGGTTTTTTACAGATTACACCACGGTGAATGCGCTCAAGAACTGCATGATCTAATTCTCCCATCACCATTCCACTACCGGACTACTAGACGCTCGGCTAAGCGCCATCCTTTTGTGGTCGAAATACCACCCATTCGTACCAAGCGATTTGACTCAACGTTCATAATTAGAACGGCTAAGGAATGGAATGCCCTGCCAGCGTCTGTGTTTCCGGCGAAATATGACCCGGGCGTGTTCAAGAGAAGAGTGAATAGGTATTTACTTGGCTAGCATGCTACACCTTCGATCGCATCGTCACTTCCCATCAGGTGAGAGCGTGGTCAAATGCTAGACAAGTTTGAAGTAAAAAAAAAAAAAAAAAAAAAAAATTTATTGTTGGTTTTAAGTCTAACATTTTGATCGAGATCAGATGGTAATTCAAAATCGTATAATGAGATCAGTTGCAAAAAATATGGTCCCTTATATTTTAGATTACAAAGTGTGTTCCTGACGAAACCAACAAAAAACTAAACAGATCATATGACGAACAAAAATAAATACTTGGATCATTGAACGGTAAACGGTGATAATTATTATGACTGAGCAAATCAAAGCCCTGCAGGCATTTTAAAACTGCCACTGCCCGGTCTAACCCATAGATAGATAGGGTGTAACGAAAATATGTTGTTTATTGAAGTAAAGCTTCTTAACACACGCTTGACTTGGGAAGTAAGCTGGTGAATGCGTGACGAGGCGAATGAAAGTTGAAAGTTATTGGTTTATTACATCTCCATTATATGTTGGTATGTCCGGCAAAATGACAATTTACAATTGTCGAGATGGCGACATTAGCATAAGACAAAGCAAAAACAAAGTTATACCGGCCGATAGATGGAGCTAAACTAAAGAAGTTTTACTTCAGTCGTGTGGTCTAAAGCACACTCGTTTTTTACCTTTAGAATACTACGTTAGATAACCAGTTATATAGTGAATACATAAATTCTTCTAGGAGGAGGGGGATATAAGGAGGAAAGAAGAGGAAAGAGGAGTACATAATCAACATCATTTTCCTCTCATATTTCCCACTGTTTTATCGACTCACAACTACTTGGTTTCAACTTAGTACCAAATATCGCGAGAGTCCAGATACAACATTATCGAGCAAACTTACCTCCCTCCCACAACACATTAATATTAACTTGAAGTGTTAAAGTGTTCCGTAATAGCCTGTTCGGGAAATAAATGACGTCGACTTGAATTTATCGTCCGTGGCTTCGATACGTTCTAATTTCAACTTATATAAGGCCTATATCTATTTAACACTTGCAGTACAGTGACACATTTGTGAATCTCCCTTACTAATAAACTAGCTTCTGCCAGCGGCTTGACACACGTGAACTGTAGGAAAATAATTCAACCACCCATTTCACCCTCTTAGGGGTGGAATTTCGAAAAACCCTTTCTTAGTGAATACTAACACATTACGAGGACCCTCCAAATTTCAGTCAGTCAGTCAGGACCTTGAATTATATTAATGGTTGGCTACTGCCACCTAAGGTTTTTATTTTTTATTGAATTTTTGTTTATATCATATTCTTTATTTTTGTGTGTATTTTTACAATGGATCTTGAGTCTGAAATAATGTTATATTATTGTTATGTATGTATAGATATAATATACAATTAGAATAAATTTTAAAATACGAGTATTAAAATGAATCTCTATTTCCCTTGATCATCACATCACGCGTGAACGGATAGAACATTTTCGCTAATTCTTTTTTTATTTTGTTTATTATTTTTTGAAGAACAGAATGATTTTCTTATGAAAGACAAAGTTAAGAAAGTATGGAAAATTCAACCATGCGGGTGCAACCGCGGCGTACAGCTTTACTAATTAATAGCACAATAAATCAGCATGGCAATTCAACGGGACAATACTGGCAGCATGTTGGGTACGAGACCTACTGGTGGGCCTTTGGCATTTGGGCTGTCATCGCGGCTAGTATATAGTCCAAATGGTTTTTTTTTGTATTAGTTAGTGTTTAATAAATTAAATTAATCTTCAGTTCACACAAAAAGCATAACTTAGTTAGTATGTAGCGGAAAACTAGTTATTTTGTTTTGTTTTTCTTCATCAATTATTAGGTATAAGGTGACAAGAGAAACTGAGTAGCTATTATATTTATGTACTAAAGTTTGACCTAAGCTTGCACTTTTCTCTCTATGAGTTTGCAAGTTTCTCTGGGTTTTTTTTTGGGTATGTCACAAATAATAAGTGCGAACTTAGGAGCTTTCATTCTTTGGTACAAATGGACTTGGTCATGTGGTGTGCAGTAAAGGGGTAAATAAATATGTGTATGTATATGCTTATATATAAAATATGGCTGTGCAATATTATTGTACCTTATGTATTTTCCCATAGTTCCTGGGAAATTATCCACCTGAATGAAATTGCAGTGTTAGTAGTTAGTGAACTGCGTGGCGGTTGTTTGTTTTTAATGCATTTAATGCAAACAAGCATACGGCCCACCCGATGGGAAGTGGTCACCGTAGCCTATGGACATCTGTAACATCGGAGGAGGCGTCAACAATGCATGGTTTACCCTGTTGCATACCCGGTTGTGTTAGAAGTAAATAACTATTTATTCTAAGACGAGAGGTGAAAGGGCATTACTATTACAACTTAGCGCGATTAAAATTAATCATCATAATATAATTTGTAGCTATTTACTTTAGGTTTTTAATTGAATCACGCTGAATGGTGACCTAGGGCCTAATAGCTCAGTTGGTAGTAATCATGCCTTCTGAATTGTGGGTTGTGGGTTCGATTCCCACTCAGGATAAAAATTTGTGTGATGAACATAGGTGTTTGTTCTGTTTCTGGGTGTTATATTGTATTCTACGTATGTATTTACAAACAAAAAGTATATAAGTATTGTATCAGTTATCTGGTTCCTATAGTACAATCTTAGTTTGGAGCTAGATGGCGCTGTGTGAAATGTCCACAGATATTTATTATTATTATTACTATTATTAATTAAGCCCTAGTTCTGGTGAAAGAATTAAAAAGTAAGGAAGACATATTTGTGCCATTTAGAATAAAGGCCATGGGTCCGTGGGTGCGTCTGCTATAAAAATATACAGGGACTTGGCCAAATATTTGTCTTCCACGTTACAAGATAGAAATGCTGGCTTCTATTTTACACAGAAGATGCATTTACGTTTTTATTTGACAACCTCTGTGGAGTCATGGTTGAGCAGTTCGGCTCATAGCTCGGAGGCGGCGGGTGCGATTCCCGCGACAGGACAAGTATTTGTGCACAGAAAAAAAAGCGTAAATACTTGTTCTGAGTCTGGATGTTGTGGGACCATGGTCCTCGTAGATCATGGGTCCTTAGACACGGAATCCTAGTTATCGTCCAGGATATACATATGTATGTGATCGTTGGGCGTTATTATTTTTTATTTATTTATTTATTTAGTAACATATTGCCATTTAACGTGGCAATGCTGCCAACACAAAACACTTTTCGCACACCCAATGGGTAATGTTAAGTTTAAATATTAGTTATTTTAGATGTAGTTTAGTTTAGGTATATTTTTTTAAACAAAAAACTTTCAACTTTATTCCAAAACAAATGATCCACAAAGTTGATCTAAGCCACAAACCACTTTTAAATACGCTGTTAACACTAGTTTGTATTACAAACTAATGAAATTCATATCTGATAGAAAACTATACTCTTCTATTGTTTGTGTGTGAAACTAAGGACTTTCGGCTTTAGCAAACCGGTTATATTATACAAACCTGATATCTAGGTATCTAGTTTCCGCCGCCCAGTCACCTAGCGAGCGGTCGTTGCACCCGTATCGATGGCGCAACGGTCGTTTACCTGCACTACGGTGCTACGATGCTACGACGCTACGCTGCTATAGAACTACGAATTTTCGTAGAGTATTCTTGCGTGAGATTACTCTGAAGTAGGTTATAGCAACGCGGTACGGAATGTCCCTTAACTTCTTTATCATAATTGGATAAAATGTATGTCATTAATAATAATAATAATAACGCCCTACGATAATATACATAGATCCTGGACCCTGACTAGGATTCCCTGTGTCTAGGGAGCCAAGAACTACGAGAAACATGGTCCCACAACACCTAGACTCAGAACAAGTTTTTTTTTTAAGCTATTGCATAGCTTTTATCGCGGGCCTTGAGCGTGGGGACCGAATCCAGAAATTCAGTAACGAAAAAAACCTAACACCCTCCACTCCGAACCGCTGTGCTGGTCGGAGTACAAAAAACCAAGGAGTATACAACCCGCCTTTAGGTGGCATTGGTTGTATTGGAAAACTACCGTAATCAAAAAAATACTGCATTAATAAAATAAATAAATAATTATAATTGCATAAGTTGATAAAAAATGCTATGCAATAGCTTTACCGTGGCAGTCTCCGAGTGCCACACGTCTTTTTATTTCTTTGCACATATACTAGTCCTGCCACGGGATTCGAACCCGCCGCCTCCGGGCTGTGAGCCGATGTGCTCAACCACCACACCATAGAGGCACAAAGAAACTTACAAACACATAATTAGACTCATTTTTGTTCCATATAATTTGTATTTAATATTGTAAATAAGAATAATCTCTGATAAGCGTCATTGTAATCACTTACTTATTAAGTAAAAAGCCAAATATTTTTTGTACGGAAAACTAGGCAAATAAGGCTTCCCAAACCATGGTTCTCATTACATAATGCCTGACTCCGGTCGATATTGCTTGGAAGACAGCCAGTTATTATTGTACAATGCTCCTGTGGGGGTACTGATCCTTGACTATTGCCAAATCCTCTTCGAGTGTAAGAGCCAAGAACGTGAAAAATCTACAACTGAGACCTACTAAGAGCTATGCTTAAGGCATGTATTTTTTTGAAAAGCAGATCAACAGCATATTTAAAAATATGGTGCACAAATATTATCTTTCATGTTAATTGCTGCTATCTAGTATTATATTGTAACTTTTTTGTGCTTTTGTAATAAATATGTATTAGTTTATTTTATTACAAAATATGTAAGTATTCGAATATATTTATATATATATATATATATATATATATGTATATATATTTACCAAGTTTTTGGTAATAGTTTCTATTTATCTGTATTTCTATTTATTTAAAATTGTTTTGCACCGCCGTGTATTATTCTTATCATTTGATACTTTCCATCCAAAGTTTGTCTGGAAGAGATCGCTATTAGCGATAAGACCGGCACTTGTTACACTAGTACGTAAGATTTATTCATTCCTGTATTATGTGAATTTTATTAGTGAGACAGTAAAGAGTTATCTATATATCTATTAGTCAATGTTAACTAATCTAGAAATTAATGAGCTTCTTAATTATATTATATTAGGCATTTTAAAAAATACAATCGATTGCCTAGCGTGTGTTTCCTAGTGTTCAAAAAAATAACGCCCAGCGATCACATACATAGATCTTGGACCCTAACTAGGATTCCCTGAATCTAGGGACCCAGGAACTACGAGGACCATGGTCCCACAACCAGAACAAATATTTGCGGATTTTTTTCATTCACATATACTTTTACGGCCGCGGGAATCAAACCCACCCCGTTTGGGTTATGAGCCGACCTGCTCAACCACCACACCGCAAAGGCTGTCAAAAATGAATCGGTAAAGCCAGTCCATAGGATTAATAGCACTCTAGAGAAGGCAATTGATGATTTCTGGTCCCATTTCCTCAGCGGAAGTGATATCAGCATAGAAACGACTTGTAATGTACTTCCTTATATAAGCAATCGATATTTGGAGTCTGGCCAGGCTTGTACGATGCTTGTTGGAGAAGTTCAGAAGCTATAGCTATGACAGCCTCTGTGGTGGGGCGGTTGAGCAGGTCGGCTCATAGCCCAGAGGTGGCGGGTTCGATTCCCGCAACAGGACAAATATTTTTGCATAGAATAAAAAGCACAAATACTTGTTCTGAGTCTGGATGTTGTGAGACTATCCTGGTAGTTCCTGGATCCCTAGACACAGGAATCCTAGTTAGCGTCAAGGATTTGTGTATGTGATTGTTGGGCGTTATTATTATTATTATTGGTAATTATTACCATCTTACAAGCGCAGTTAAACCGTTGAAGAAAAGTTTTGATAGCTGCAGGATGGTTAAGTAAACAAAGCAAAAACATAGTTATACCAGCCGATTGATGGAGCTAAAGAAGTTTTACTTTTTTCGTGTGGTCTAAAGCACACTCATTTTTTTTATAACAATTTGGTTGAAAGTTAGGTTACTGAACTTACGACCTTATCTTGAGAACCTTTTCACCGATTTTGCTCATTGATAATTTAGCACATCAATTGTTTTGAATTGAGTTTCAAATATTTCTGCTAAATATTATCAAAATCTAAAGTACAGACGAAAGAAAATTTCAAGTGGAGACCAATTTTAATAACAATCATTTTAAGTTTTTTTTAAATGTATGTCTTGTTCATGTTTTTTTTTGTTTATTGCATTTTTGTCTACGTTCTGACGACTGAAAATTAGTTATTAGGGTCTTAAGAACTTAATTGTATGCTGAGTCGGAGCCCATTTGTGACACCACTTTTTTACTTTTATACTTTTGGTGTTATTTGTTATCAGTTGTATGTTACGAGTAAATGATTTTTTCTTCCATTTACACAGCCTTTAATACAGCCTCTGTGGTGTGTTGGTTGGACTGGAAATATCATTAACTTGATAAATTGTCAATTACACCAAATAAATAAAATTAAATAATAAAAATAAATAAATAAAATACACCAAAGTGTGCAACAAAAAAAAAGTTAATTGTGTCACAAACGTTACCCTTTGTTTTCTTTATAACGTGAATGTTTCTATTCGTTAATTTATGTAAACCACTTAATGTCCTTCACCTGAAGATTATAAACTACGCTAAGTAGGTCAAACAGAGCCTAGGTGGCGCGTGATGAGCCTTCCAGCCGCAGTGCCAATAGAACTTGGTTCATCTAACAACTTCGTGAAACTGGGAGACTTCGCCAGGAATACTAATGCACCATAGAATAATAGAACGACAAATTGAGTGAAAATTCATGAATTTCTAACTGATTACGGTTATGATAAATATTTGAAAAACATTTTTAAATCGATTTTGATAGAATTTCCATAGACCATGACCTGAAAGTAATTTTGTAAAAATAATTCAAATCAGTTCTTTAATAACGCCTATTATAAGAAATAGCAGACCATTTAAAAAAATACATCCGAATTAAGAACCTCGCCTTTGAATTCGGTTAAAAATATATAGTAAGGTACACATGCAATTCCACACACATATATTTAAGATACGTTAATCCATTTCATCTGTGGGCAACTCTGACAAATCGCCTTTCGCCTCACAAGTCCAGTATTTACGGACAATTTAGTAAAAAAAATAAGCCCATTTCTGAACAAATCAGTTACAATAAATGCCTAGACTCAAAGAATTGTGAATTGATATATAAATCGTGTTTGTTCAGTAATGCTTTTGACCGCTATCTTACCTAATGAGAGGTGAAAACGCTGAAGATTGATCAAACATTTTGTGGAATGGTTTTAGTCTCTACTGACTTATATATCCCACGTCACAGAGCGAGACAAGGTTAGACAAGAAGTTAACGGGCAGGATTTCAAGTCTAATGACATGTTCGATTCTACGTTATTGTGGCATGCGTAAAACGACAACTACGCAAATAACAAATATACTCAAGCACAAAATCTCTATACAGGTAACTTGGAAAAATGTCACGATTTCGTCAAGGGGTAAAAGTAGAGATCACTAGATATCTGAAAAATGAAAAAAATATTTCAAAAAATAATTTTTGAACATATGAAGTGCGCTACTTTAAAAATAAAACTGACAATCGTAAAGGAACATTTAAAATAATTTTAAGTTAGAAATGTGTCAAAAATTATCAGCCCTGTATATGTAATTATTTATTTAAAAATTATTACACGTATAATTTATGCAATAAACGGTTCCTAAATATTATTGCATGTAAACTAAAACAGCACATTACATTCCTAGAGGTCGACGTGACTTCAATCGACTTTATTGCATAATAAGAATGAGAGTTCCGTATTAGAGTCTTATAAGTAGTTGTAATGTGGTGGAAGCTTCAGGTGACCAGAATGCTGGCTTTTATTTTGCACAAAAAATAAGCATTGCCATTCAACGTGGTAATGTTGCCAGCATTCTGGGAACTTTCCCCTCTACCAACGGGTTATTTTAAATTTTTAGTTTTTATTTATTTTAAGTTCTTAGGTATAGTTTAGTTTTTTAGGTCTAGTTTAGTTTAGTTATTTTTAATTCATTTGCGTACATGTAATTATTATAAATAAAATGAATAGTTGTAATGTTGGAACTTATTAAAGTCATCATACCTATTCAAAACGTTTTACACGCGTGTCTAAAAGATACATTTTCCTCTTAACCTTGAGTCTAATACCTCGAACCTTCAAGATTTTTCGTTCCTATCATAATTGCCCAAGTTCTTTATCAAGCAGTGACCTTCATTTACAAAACCTTGGTAGCGTCTTGGCCTACATTTTTGTAATGACGCGCCTAAGGCCGCTCGGCTGGTAATGTCAAATGAGCAACTATAAATCATGGGATTGTATAAGGTAGGGAATAATGGATAAGGGTAGAGCTACATCTGTCAGCACGGAATCTTATTTTTTTTGTGCTTTGTCCTTTTCTGTCGCTCTGGTTTGTCATTCCCTAGAGCGAGAAAGATAGACGCGCGTGGCAGGCTGCCGCACGATATAGCCCGTGCAAAACTCTATGAGCTCTCGGAAGTTAGGTCCGACTACCAAACTGCGCATGGTGAGTGCATTGTAAAAGCGACCATACTGTTACTATAATATGCATACTGCGCAGCCATCCGCGCTAACTTTCGAGAGCTCTTAAAATTTTGCGCGAACTATACTATCCATTCTGTGCACTTACGCTGTCTTTCTCGCTCTAAGGAATGACGATCCTAGCGATAGAAAAGGACAGAGCATGGAAAAATACGATTCCGTGCTGACTGATTTATTCGTAGTTCAACTAAATGAGCGTTTCCTTGTTCAGAGGAATGAGCAGAGTCGAATAGCTGCGATTACTCCGCGGTACTAAAATTAGCCCTTCACAAGAAAGGTATACACAAACATTGATCCCTAATATCACTATCCTTACTGATATATATATATATGAAACTGAAACGTTGTGTTTGTTTATACTTTGTATCGTTATTGTAACTTTCACACTATAATATAAGAACTTGTTGGACTTATGTAAACACTTTGTTCGGAGCTGCTTATTTAGCAAAGGTTCAACTCAGAATGCCTCGAGCAAGCGTCGTCACGAGGTACTGTGAGTCAAATCAACTTTTACGTTATATTTAATATTTATTGCTTCTATTATTAAGTTATTTTAAAGGCAAGAAAACGGATTTTATTTTTAAATGTCATATTGTTTTTTTGTGTATTTTTTACTCTGTTTTATGTATATGGATCCCGAGTCTGAAATAAAGCTATATTATTAATGTTTATTTTACTGACTAATTGTATCAAATTTAATCGCGCTAACATATATTGAATACTAGTTGCGCCCCACGGTTTCACCCGTGGATAGAAAGTATTTTAATTATTTGCTCATCCCACGGGAAAATTTCACTTTTCCGTAATAAAATGTAGCCTATATGTTAATCCAGCGTATAAGCTATCTCGGTATCGAATTTTATCCAAATCCATTCAGCCGTTTGAGCGTGAAAGAGTAACAAACGTACACACACACAAACTTTCACCTATATAAAATTAGTGTGATAAAAGAAATTCCTGTTATAAAAACAGCAACTTGACCGTATAAATAGCTTTTGACAATCAAGATTACTTCACGCAATGTCCGCATTACAGAAAAATAAATAATTAAAATTATTCAATCCTTATTATACTATTTAAATCGCATTGACATGACTGTGTAAACACCAGTTATTGGCAGTATAAAATCAGCTAAAAGCCGACAATCACTGAACGTTGAAATTATCATTCAGTTTTGGATTGAGCTACAGAACGACCGGAATAGCCAGTCGCGGGGCGCTCTTAGTATTTGAATAGTAGATTAGGCTATTTCCAACGCTGCGGTCGCTTTGCAATCAATACGGACTGATGAGTTGGGAGACGGGAGACAAGATGAATTAATGAATTAAATACAAGATCATAGAAGTAAATAAACAAGGAAGACACGGCTTAAGTGGTCCCTTAAATTAGGGATAGTTATTAATTTTCAAACTAAAGAAAAGGCTCATTTTTATTAAAACAATCTATATACATAAATCCTAGTTAGGGTCCAGGATCTATGTATGTGATCGTAGCGATATAGTGACTCGACTGGATTAGATCATAAAGTCTCAATTTCCCAGTAATTTCGCTAGCTACAGTGCCCTTCAAACCGGAACACAGTAGTGCTTGCACACTACTGCTTGGTGGCAGAATAACTGGCTAAGCGGCACCTACCTAGACGAACTTTGCAGAAAAGTACCTAGTTTGATATGATGTTCTCATTTTTGTGATAAACAAATGCGATAGGATTGAAATCAGATGGACTGTTTTATTAAAAATAATTATTTGCTTCATAGATTCATACTAGGTAGCTTGGAAGATTTCAACGTAGCGCCGCGTCGTGCACCCATCCAGTCATCCTAACACGTCACTGCATGAATAAGAAATCCAGATTTCAGTCTATTTTCCCGAGCGACGATATTGGAGAGAGATTTTTGTGGTCTGTCCAAGCGTTTGAAGCTTTAGATTGCAAACCTGAGGGGCTTTCGAAACTAGATTGAGATATTTTCGAACTATTTTCAGTTCAAAAGATCTCTTTTTGTAAAGGCAAAATGAGATTTTGTGATTGATTGCTTTTGTGATCTCAGTAATAGATTATTCATTAAATTGCACGATTAATGATTTTAGTTTTATAACGCACTTTTATCTAATACCAAATATAAATATAATATATATCTGTGGATTTCACGCAGTGCTATTTGACTCTTTGACGCCACTTTGCGAAACTCGAAAGCATAATCTTCAGTTCAGAAAGCAGAACTTACTACCAACTGCACTGCAAGGTCGGTCAAATATAAATAAATAAACCCCCCAATATCCCCAAACTAAGTAAAGTTTGTACTATGGGAACCAGATGACTAATATAATACTAGATATTTTTTGTTCGTAAATACATACACAGAACATTATATAACACTCAGACGTAGAATAAACACCTGTTCATCACACAAATATTTGTACCGGGTGGAAACCAAACCTACAACCTACTACAGTTCAGTATAGTAGCAACTGAGCTATCAGGCCAGAAAATATATATTTATTCAAATCGAAATAATGCTAAGCTAAAATTAAAACATACCCACTAAAAATATCGTGTTTATAGTAACAGAGAGCTTAGCAGGGCAATACGTTATAATTTTGTGTTATTTTCAACACAAACGTATCAACACTAAAGAAAAGTTTTCATTATAAATATACCCAATTCAGTAAGACTTTTACTTAGTGGTAGGACTTTTCTGCAAAGTTCGTCTAGTTAGGTACCACCGCTTTGCCAGTTATTCTGCCGCCAAGCAGTAGTGTGCAAGCACTACTGTGTTCCGGTTTGAAGAGCACTGGTCAATTGAGACTGTATGATCAGATCTCACAGTCAAGTAATCTTATTACCAGACTGTGCTGATGTCTCAGGATGATGAGCGCAGTGCAGTGTCACGCGAAACTTTATATTTTGGAGTTCCAAATGATACTGTTCTGTTATGTGTGGCCATGTCGCTGAACATCAGGTGAACGACTACCTCGTCACATAATTCACTAACATAAAGAAAAACTCATCTACGAACATTTATGAAAGTGATAAGTAGGCGGAACCGCTGTCTACACTCTGCTTCGCCTGAGACACCGCTAACCGACTGTGAAATTACAATTTCTTATTCATGAAGGAAGATAAAGTTCAGTGATGTTCAGTCTAGCAAGGAAAATTAACAGTCTGTACTAAAGTTAGACAGCTCTTAAGTTCGCACTTAGCCAAACTTATTTCAAGTCTACATGCGCTGTATGCTCATTGGTTGAGACAGCCTATGATCAACAGGCAACCAATGAACGTTTAGTATTGGGTTTGCCAAGTTGACACGAATTTAACAAACGTATACGAGAACCCGGGGGAAAGTTTTGATTAGCTAATATATATTTTAATAGAATTAAATAAAAACCAGCAAACATTTTCCAAAAATTCACATGTGAATTATTTTATCTATCTAAATATATATAACTCATAGGTGACTGATTGATTGACTGACTCACATAGTGATCTATCAACGCACATCTCAAATCACTAGACGGGTCGGGCTGAAATTTTGCATGCAGGTAGATGTTGGTGAAATCTAAATATATAATAACTAACTCATAATAATAATTTAACTCAAAGGTGACTGACTGATTGACTGACTCACATAGTGATCTATCAACGCACAGCCCAAATCACTGAACGGATCGGGCTGAAATTTTGCATGTAGGTAGGTTATGACGCAGGCATCCGCTAAGAAATGATTTTTCAAAATTCTACCCTTAAGAGGGTGAAATAGGGGGTTGAATTATTTTCCCACAGGCCACGCCACGGGCAAAGCTGCGGGCAGAAGCTCGTTTTAAATAACTATCGTATGAATGAACTGTTACCAAAAACCTCTGAACAGATTGAATTGACTTTTTTTCTTTGAGGGACATACTGGAATAAAATGTTCTATCTATTCCTCCAAGTGTTACGGAAGGACAGACGAAATTTTGGAATTCAACAAAATTCTATCTTTCTACCGTTGATAGCTTTATTCCACGCCTATCCCCCTAAGGGGGAAATAACAGTGGGACAGACGAGAATATTCGATAATGTCACGTATGTTAATATTTACGTACATGCCTTAAAAAAAGCAATAAACCACAAAGGCGCAATCATATTCCAAATAACGCATTCGGATTTTATTTAAGTTTACAAACATTTTACCGCTCGTAAAAACAACAATAACAGGGTACGTAAAAACGCACTGAATCGTGCTTGACCGTTTCTTTACTGTTATGAATCCCGAGATTTATCGTTGGATTAGACCTTTAGACTGAGAGCCAATATTCATTTTATCAATTTAACTAGAAATAGAAATAGGAAGACATTTATTCAATACTTGCCTAAAATTAAAGTACAAAAACAAGTCATTTTAATACATAATATGTACATAACGAATAAAAAACAAGTATCGAATGGGCGTCGGCTCAGCGTATTTTTTAATTTTTTTATCTTATTGAATGATGTGACGAGCTAGTCGTTCACCTGATGTTAAGCGCCACGGCCGCCTATAACAGAACAGTGTCACTCGGAACCCTAAAACATAGAGTTTCAAGCGACACTGCACTGCGCACATCATCCTGAGACATCAGCACAGTCTGGTAATAAGATTACTCAACTGTGAGATTAGATCATAAAGTCTCAATTGCCCAGTAATTTCACTAGCTACAGTGCCCTTCAAACCGGAACACAGTAGTGCTTGCACACTACTGCTTGGCGGCAGAATAACTGGCAAAGCGGTGGTACCTACCTAGATGAACTTTGCAACAAAGTCCTACCACCTAGTATTTAGTAGTATTGGTGGTCATCTAAAAATAATAATAATAATATTTATTCAAAAAATTTACATGACTGAAAATACAATATAAATCTTAGGAAACTAAAGTCTTACAAAATTAGGCGTAAGTGCTAGGTTCTACTACGAGTACATTTGGGTGCAGAATTATTAACAATATAAATTTAACAAAAACGTATATAAACAACATATTAATAATTAATAATTATTTGGGTTTACAATAGTATACCCAAATTATTTTTAACCTAATTCACTTATTTGTCTACGTGTAACAGTAATTCGGTCTGATCATAGTTCAAACCTTGTAAATGCTTATAAACTATTAATTTAGCACTAAAATAATTAAGGTCATAGATAGATAATGTCTCTATAATCTCTCAGTCTCTAATCTAATGCAAAAGTCGTAATTTGTGCCTGATTTTTTTTTTCATTTTGATTATAAATTAATAACACTTAAGAAAGCCGGAAACTTTTTGAATCCAAAGATATATTTAGAGAAACGCCGGAAAAGAATATGCTCAATAAAAAAGACTTAACAATTCATTTTATTTTTTTACAGCAGGCTAGAGGCTATGGTGTAGTGGTTGAGCAGATTGGCTCAACCCGGAGCCAGTGGGTTTGATTCCCGTGACAGGACAAGTATTTTGGCACAGCAATAAAAGCGCAAATACTTGTTGTGGGACCATGTTCCTCGTAGTTCCTGAATCCCTAGAAACAGGAAATCTTAGTTAAGTTCCAAGATCTATGTATATGATCGTTGGGCGTTATTATTATTATTCACTAGTCGCGCCGCGTGGTTTCACCCGCGGATAAAAAGTATTTTAATTATTTTCCCACGGGAAAATATCACTTTTCCGGGATAAAATGTAGCCTATTTGTTAATCCAGCGTATAAGCTATCTTGGTACCAAATTTCATCCAATTCCGTTCAGCCGTTTGAGCGTGAAGGAGTAACACACATACACCATGTGTATGTACACACAAACACACATACAATCTTTCGCCTTTATAATATTAGTGTGAAGTGTGATGTGAAAGTGTGATATATAATCCTACCCTGTACCTAATTTACATCCATTACAGCACATCAATTATTTACAACCATCGAAAATCTTACAAAGTCCTTCAAACTCGTTCGACACCGGCTCCTATCCTATAGCTAGCTGAAAAATTATCTCATTGTCCGTGTGTGGTAAACAAGTTCTTGTGGCATTAAGGGAAGTGGCTTCGGGTGTAATTTATAAATGCTTTTATGAAAATATAGGATTAGGCTGAACTTTGGTGGGTTAGTGACCGCGCCTGCTGAATATTATCTCTCAGCGTGTATACTTTGTGGTACTATATTACTTGCTAATGTAGCGATAAATATTAATGTAGCCAAAGAATAGTTATTTTGTGTTTTGTTTCTTTCTGCATATCAAGTTAAAAGACAAAGACAATGGTGTCGATTCTGTGTCGCATTCTCTAAAACTAAAGTAAACTTAAAGTATGGCGGTACTCTTCTGATAAAGGGGAAACAAAAAGGACGGAAATATGTTAATTTCGTTTAGCTTTAGAGTATGCGACACAGAATCGACACCAATATCCATTTAAAAAAAGGTAAAAAAAACCTTCATTTCATACTAGGGAATACTTGTATGATTTTATAAAAAAAAATATAATAAATAAAAAATTAAAAGTTTTGAGTTCTATATTTTTATTTATCGTAATTTTTTTATTAAACAGGGACTTTATTTTTTTGTTTAACAGATTTGGTACTTAACTAAATGTACGTCAAGTAGTTAACAAATGATTGTATCCCACTTCAGTGCCCAAAGTATACCATTCAATTTGCGATTGCATTGTACTACAATAGCTAGTTTTTTACAGATTATAAAAAGTTTTTAGTGCTAACGTAGTCTATTTGCAATAGACTTTGACTACATCCGTAGAAGCTCAGTAAAAAGATCAATGATTGTAAAGCAACACCATTGCAATATATATATATATAAATTTCGTGTCACAGTGTTTGCTCCCATACTCCTCCGAAACGGCTCAACCGATTTTGATGAAATTTTATATTCACACTTTTTCGGTCTGAGAATAGGTTTTTATCTACTTTTCATCATCATCATCATCATCGCCGTTTTTTATCACTACGCGGATTAAACCGTGGTGCGCAACTAGTTTAAATATAACACTTGCTACATACTATAATAATTATCACACTAATATTATAAGTGTGAAAGGTTGTAGGTGTTGTGTGTACGCTGCCATAAGTGAACGGATTTGAATGAAATTTGGAATGGACATAGCTTTAACGTTTGTTTACATAGTTTTTCATCCGCGGGTGAAACCGCGGAGAGCAGTAAATTATATTAGTAATCAAAACAAATGACGGTGGCAACGTCCAGTTATAAACTCTGTGCGCAGCGGGCAGTACCGTAATTTACCCTGTGGTAGCATCTAAATTTATTACAGTGGCAACACCGGCAACTGTCATCGCTGCCCCACCCATCTGGCTATATAAATGGAGCGCTTGGTGTACTACGATCACTCTTGCTCCGGGCACGGCCCGGTGCGCATGCTGAAGGCCTATATTTCTATATTCTGCCACCGATGCACAACCCGTAAGCTTACAAATATAAAAGTATTAAATGTTGACCGTTCCGACTCAGGACGTTTGAGGGACATAGACAAAGCTTTTTAAATAAAATAACCTTTGATATAAATCAATAGTAAATGCCGTTCTTTGTTTGTTTGAACACAAGCAAGGGTAATGGGTCAACAAATGACCCTTAACCATAGGTGCCGCACAGAAGTTTGCCTTTTAAACATACAATTACTACACTGTAATTGTCATGGACGAGTAATTTAATACCATTAGCTAATGGCCCGCTCACCACTTGTTATTAATAATTATTTAAAATCCGAAACGTACTTTATATGGATTTGGAAAAAAATAGATAACAAAAGAGTTTCTATACTATTAGAGTACTATGGAAGTTCCTTGATTTGGAGTTTTAGGCGGGAACACGAAGAAGATTGCGTCACCGCATTGTTTTCCAAAACTTGTGTTATTTTCAGTGTAAGTGCAAAAAATTGGTGGCATTCTATTCGTTAAGTGCTGGATTACAGGCGTGAGTGTGGGAAAATGGTATAATGATGGTGAAACGTTTCTTTTCGTGTTGTTTCCATAACTCCATAGAAGCTTCAAGTAAAGTTGCCACCACTTTACTAGGAGTATGATTTTGACAAGACTATGACTTGACTTGATGACTTCGACTGTGACTTGACACATTTTTGCGTGAAATATCATTAACTTGATAAATGATCAATTACTTGACACTGGCTAAATACACAAAAGTGTGGAGCCAAAACTAAAAAAAAAATCCTTGAATAATAATAATTATAGTTTTACTAGATGGTTGGACATTCCTGCAGTGTTCCTTCTAGTACCACTGCTTTGCCAGATATTCTACAGCCAAGGAGTAGTGAGAGCTAGTGAAATTACTGGACAAATAAGACTTTATGACTTTAAGACAAGCCAGATATTCTACAGCCAAGCAGTAGCGAGAGCTAGTGAAATTACTGGGCAAATAAGACTTTATGACTTTAGGGCATGCCACCTGAAATAAATAGTTTATTATTATTACGTAAGGCTATCTCCAGCTATGTCTTTCTTCAGCAATTGGGCAGCAAATAAAAAGGGAACTTAATCAAACAAACCACTACCAGTAGGCAACGTGCCCAATATGCTATATATATATATATTTTCCGTATACTTAAATATAAAACTCGCTAAAAGTAAATGTGAGGATCATTAAATAACACCGTGGGATTACATTCTTTCGTAAAAAAAATACACATAAAAATATATCTGAGCCTCTCCAGAGTTCACCTTTACGATGTGGTGCGTAATAAAAAGAAAACGATACGAAAGTAATATTCTGGCATTTTATTACAAAAATGTAAATTGTGGGGATGAGGTTGACTTCTCCTTAATTATTTTGGAAAGGTTACATTTTGTGATTTTCTTTTAACATGCTCAGTTAAAGGATTCCATGGAAATAGTCCGTGCTAGCGATAGTCGAAAAGAGATAGGACCTTGGCCTACTAGGCTGTCACGTAACATTATTGAACACTAGCTGACCCGCCCCGGCTTCGCACGGGTGAATTAGTAAAACGCGGTCTAACGGGATAAAAAGTATCTTATGTCCGTCTCCTGGTTTTAAGCTTTAAGCCGTTCTTGAATTATAAATAGTGTAATTAACACGACTTTCTTGCGTCAAAGCTTCAATATGTCTAGGCTAATTTTGATAAATTAACGGACATGTCAACTCAGTCAGTCATTTACTGAAAAGTTCGTCTAGGTAGGTACCACCACTTTGCCAGCTGTTCTGCCGCCAAGCAGTAGTGCGCAAGCACTATTGTGTTTTGGTTTGAAGGGTATTGTAGGTAGTGAAATTACTGGGCAATTGAGACTGTGATCTGATCTCACAGTCAAGTAATCTTATACCAGACTGTTCTTGACATCAGGCGAAAGACTAGCTCGTTACGTAATTCGTTAACATAAAAAAACCATAGCCGGTAGCAAAGTAAAATATCAACTTTGCTACCGGCTAAATGCGGTAGGCGTGCTAAACCAAAACATAAAAAATACGTTCACAGATTATAGAAAAAAGTGGTGCACCGGTTTAACCATAAAGGTTGAACTCCAACAGCTTAACAACGTTTCGCCAATCTTGCGAGCCAATTTCCTAAGTGCTCAGAAATCCCATTAAAGTCATTGACACTGGTTCACGCACCACCGAGCTTGTATCGGAGGATCGGCGAATGTCGGCGCGAGTTTCTTTGCGCTCACAAATCGACCGATATCTCTCAGGGAACTGAGAAGGGTATAACAAATAATAAAAAAAAATTGTAACGCATTGTAACCTTTTGCCTAAAATTTTTGAATTGAATACTTCTTTAGGGCGTTTTGTGTAATTTTTGATTGAACAAAAATCATGGAACTCACGTCATCGTCACCAAACGCTTTTGATGAGCTATATGTATTGAAACCACGTCATCGTCACCACACGCTTCCCATGAGCTATAATGTAAAAAATTAATTCGTTTTCTCTTCTGTCGGCAGTCCCCAAAGAATCCCCGAACATTTAAAAAAAATCCTAGTACATATAAATGTATCCAACAAAAAAATTCAAATTAAATAAGTTTTAACTAGTTTAAGTTTTGTATAAACTATTTACTGAGTTCAAATCGCGAGTAAAATGCCACTTTGAATGGGGAATACTTACCTCTTTTATCCAACGATTCACAGTGGGGCTTAGTTTAATTTTTTTTGTTTTGGCTCCTCACTTATATCTATTTAGCCAGTGTCAAGTTAATTAATATTATATATATTGTGTCAAGTCGAGTCACAGTCCAAGTCATCAAGTTAAGTCATAGTCTAGTTAAGTCATAGTCTAGTTAAGTCATAGTCTAGTTAGGTCATAGTCTAGTCTAGTCAAGTCATACTCCTAGTAAAGTGGTGGCAACTTTACCAGAAGCTTCCATGTAGTTTTAGAAATAATACGAAAAGAAACGTTTCACCATCATTAAAACACTTTCCCCACTCATGCCTGTAATTCAGCACCATACGAATAAAATGCCACCAATTTTATGCACTAACACTGAAAATAACACAAGTTTTGGAATATAATACAATGCGGCGACGCGATCTTTTTAGTGAGTTGTTTTTCGTTTTCTCGCCAAAAAACCCTTAGTCTAATTTCAGACGTGTATTGATGTTATCTGTAGTTAATTGTTATTGACTATTGGTTTTAACTAAACCAGCAAAAAGAAAGTCAACTTAATTGCAACGAATTGAAACTCAAACTGCGCCGGTCTGTTCCAACCTATTATTTGCATTTAACAGTTTCAATGCCTAGTTTATTTATACGACAGCCTCTGTGGAGTGGTGGTTGAGCAGGTCGGTTCATAACCCGGGGGTGGCGTGTTCGATTCCCATGGCAGGATATGTATTTGTGCACAGAAAAATTAGCGCATAGGTATACTTGTTCTGAGTCTGGGTCTGGTGTAGTTTTCCTAGACACAGGGAATCCTAGTTAGGGTCCAGGATCTATGTATCTTTGGGCATTATTACTATTATTATAACTCTACTAATATTATCAAAGTTTAAAGCAAGTGTTTAATCCATCTGTGGTTTATAATACAAAATCAATTTTCATAAGGTTCAATTCTCCAGCAGATGTTGACCCTCGGCTCGTCGTTTAGATAATTCAGCGGCAGTTAGCCCGCTCCATCAAGATTATGCGCGAGCCATCACGATTTCCATTTGCAATAATTTAGTTACCATGCTCAGAAAAGATAGACAGATAAATAGAAAATTCTTTATTGCACAAACAACAGCAATATAATGCAAACTTAATTCATTATCTTTACCTAGGTGGCAGCTTCTGCAAAGTTCTTCTAGGTTGACTCTGCCAGTTATTCACATTCTCGTAGGTCTCTACGATTTATTTATTTGGCACATAACAGAATATAACCAACACAAAGACAACAATTTTTTTACAAACATTTTGAGCTAGGTAACATCCCAAAACACGTGTACACATCATGATTAACAAAAATATAAAATAAGTAGTTAGTAAAAAATTGAATATATTTTTATGGTATCGATTTGTTAAATGCAAAATAATCAAACTACCAAAGTTCAGAAATGATAGCTAAACCGTGTCTTTTAAATTTCGGTAGTTTTTGGTCAAAGATATCAATTGAGAATTGATTTAAATGTATTTGTTAATAATGTAATTAAACAAAGACTATTTTATATTGTAAGAATTATTTTGAGATGTAAATTAACATTTTATGAATAAATTTCATTTATTTTATTTATCATTTATTTATTCATCATCAGAATTGTAGCATCATTAGATACAAATATCCAATTCGATTATGATTATTCTGCCACCAAGCAGTACTGCGCAAGCACTCCTTTGTTCCGGTTTGAAGGGCGCTGTAGCTAGTGAAATTACTGGACTAATGAGACTTTGCGACCTGATCTCATAGTCTAGTTATTACTATACTATTTTAATTAATCACTAGACTATGGGATCAGGTCGTAAAGTCTCATTAGCCCAGTAATTTATCTTTAACTAGTAATCTTATTACGCTTAGTGCTGATGCCTCAAGATGTGCGCAGTGCAGTGTCACGCAAACAGTATACTTTAGAGTTCCGAGTGACATTGCAACTGATATGGGCAGCCGTGTCGCTTAGCATCAGGCTAGCAGTTAGCTCGTCACATCATTCCTTAACATAAAATACTTCCAGTCAACTTCTATGGGGTATTGAGGAAGGTTTGGCGGTAGTGCAATATTGATGGGATATAAAATGATTTTTTTAAAAAGAATTGCTATTTGACTCCACGTTTATAATTAGAACGGCTAAGGAATGGAATGTCCTGCCAGGTCTGTGTTTCCGGTGAAATATGAACCGGGTGTGTTCAAGAGAAGAGTGAATAGGTATTTACTTGGCTAGCATGCTACACCTTCGATCGCATCGTCACTTCCCATCAAGTGAGAGCGTGGTCAAATGCTAGACAAGTACTAAAGTAAAAACAAAAACAATTACTTAACTATTAGTCTAAACTTGTGAGAGTACACATAACAGCATAAAATCATAGAAGACACGCTTTGAACCAAAAAGAAAAACCTAAATAAGATATAACCAAATCACAAGGTTTTAAATTTCATTGGTTTTCGACGTCAAACTCAAATATTTATCGCAAATAGGCTATTTTAGCATTTTCCAAGGAAAAATCTGAGTTCTCAAACTTTAAATGACTAACGTAACGTCTAATTTAATAAATATTTAGAGAGTTTAGTAATTTGTAGTTTTAGTTGGCGATAAGAATTCTAGGCACTTTGCTCGTTAGATATGGCGCTTAGTCGGACATTTAAAACATTTTATAAAATATATATTCTGACGACCTTCTGCCCGCAGCTTCGCCTGTGGCCTATGGGAAAATAATTCACCCTCTTAAGGGTGGAATTTCGAAAAATCCTTTCTTAGCGGATGCCTACGTCATAACATCTACCTGTATGATAAATTTCAGCCCGATCCGTCCAGTTGTTTGGGCTGTGCGTTGATAGATCACTATGTCAGTCAGTCAGTCACCTTTGAGTTATATATATTTAAAAGAAAAGATAAGAATGCGTTAATTTGAACGTTTAAAATAAGGTCGATTTTATCATGGGAATACTAACGGTAATTATCTTCGATCGAATAAACAGTGGCTAAAGTCTAGCATGAAAATCATTGCCTATTGAATTATCCAAGTCAAGAGTGAACCGTATGCATGCACCACTGGAGGTCACGTTATTGCTTACCATCAGGCGAGGTAGTGGTCAAATATTATGCTTCTAAACTATAAAAAATGTGTGTGCTTTAGACCACACGACCGAAGTAAAACTTCTTTAGTTTAACTCCATATATCAGCCGGTATAGCTTTGTTTTTGCTTTGTTTAATGTTAATGTCGCTATCTTGACAATTGTAAATTGTCATTTTACCGGACATACCAACATATTAATACCAATTTAAAACTTTGTTATGTTGTCAAAGGAGATTTACGTTAACCAACATCTTTCAACTTCCGTTTGCCACGCCAGCTTACTCCCCAAGTCAAGCTTGCATAAAGAAATTTTACTTCAAAAATACTTTTAGTCACTTTCTGGATCTGGGACTTAAGATCATCAACTAAACATGTAGTGGACTGGAGCATCTGGACTGTCTTATAGGTCATCGCGGCTAGTATATAGTCCAAATGTTTGTTTTTCTAGTAGGTAGTGTAGCTGGTAGTATTTAGTAATAGTTGTTATATTATTGTAGTATTTAATTAGTTCAAAAAATAAAACATGTAATATACACATCTACCCATTTATGGCTTGACTTGACATTAACTTGACTGGCCTGATAGCTCGGTAGTAGTATTTCTGTCTCCCTAACTAGGTTGTGGGTACGATTCCCAGGACAAACATTTGTGTAATGAGCATCGATGTTTGTTCTGTGTCTGGGTGTTATATTGTATTCTATGTATTTACAAACAAAACGTATCTAAGTTTTGTATCAGTTACCTGGTACTCATAGTACAAGCTTTGCTTAGTTTGGGGCTAGATGGCGCTGTGTGAAATGCACACATGTACGTATGTATGTATTTCATTTTTTGACAGCCTCTGTGGTGTAGTGGATGGGCAGGCCGGCTCTTAACCAGGCGGAGGTGGGTTTAATTCCCGCGCCAGGACAAGTATTTGTGCATAGAAAAAAAAGCGCAAATTCTTGTTCTGAGTCTGGGTGTTGTGGAACCATGGTCCTCTTAGTTCCTGGGTCCCTAAACACAGGGTATCCTAATTAGGGTCCAGAATCTGTGTATGTGGTAATACTTTGTTGCAAAGTTCGTCTAGGTAGGTACCACCGCTTTGTCAGTTATTCTGCCGCCAAGCAGTAGTGTGCAAGCACTACTCTGTTCTGGTTTGAAGGGCACTGTAGCTAGTGAAATTACTGGGCAATTGAGACTTTATGATCTGATCTTACAGTCGAGTAATCTTATTACCACACTGTGCTGATGTCTCTGGATGATGTGCGCAGTGCAGTGTCGCTTGAAACTCTATGTTTTAGGGTTCCGAGTGACACTGTTCTGTTATGGGCGGCCGTGGCGCTTATCATCAGGTGAACGAGTAGCTCGTCACATTACTCAATAACATTAAAAGAATATGATTGTTTGGCGTTATTATTATTATTATTACTATTTCTATCTAAATGCAGAACGATTCCAATAAACTGCTCCAGCTGATTTAGTGGCCATTAGCTAACCCTACGGGCGTCAGCCGTGAGGGCCTCGAGATAATCTCAGGCATCGCTTCAAGGCGGTTAATGAATCGTATGAACTATATTAGAGTGGTTACAGGGTAAGCCTGTATGAGAAAGCGGTACAGATCGTCGAACTAATTACATTTTGAACCTTAATATCTAGTCATTCGGTTCAAAGCGTAGAATTTGATCGCGGAAGAGTTTTTTTTTTGTTTTTGTTATGGTTACACACTTTTGTGTATTTAGCCAGTGTCAAGTATTTGATAATTTGTCAATTGCTATATTATATGTGTCAAGTCAAGTCACAGTACAAATCATAGTCAAGTCATACTCCTAGTAAAGTGGTGGCAACTTTACCAGAAGCTTCTATGGAGTTTTGGGAACAACACGAAACTAAACGTTTCACCATCATTATACATGTAATCCAGCACTTACGAATAAAACACCACCAATTTTATGCACGAACACTGAAAATAACACTAGTTTTGTAAAATATTACAATACGGTGACGCGTTCTTTTTCGTTTTCCCGCCAAAAACTCCAACTGATCACAAACAAATGATCTTTTTTTGAGAATCACTTGACATATCTGACATACTTAGCTTGGAATTGGGTTTTGTATGTTTCTTCCAAAAATTATCAAAATCTGCCGGTAGATGGCGTGGCAGCTAACTTCCTTACTTTTTCTAAACAAACATTGCCGATGAAAAAAATCTATGAACTTACGTACTATTACAGCGGTGTTGATACGTAACTAAGGACTTCAAATATTTTACTATACTCTTTTGGTAATGTAGTGGTAGCTTTTGTAGATTAGAAATTGCTTTAATTGTTTTATAAAGGTTACTTGATTCCTTTTTCATTGCTTCTGGAAGCTAGTTATATATATTAATAGACATAACAAGTGTACCAGAAGCATGCAGCTTAAAGGAAGAATATATCAACTCGCAATTTTTGGGGTTCCACTCCAAACAACGGGCAAATTCACGAAAAACAATTCAGCTGGCTAATATCTAGAGTGCTCTTTGATTTATGTAAATTCCAGATAAACTTTGCTTTAATTACAAAGTTTGTACATTAATTGTTCAGCTCAACGGGTAGAAAGCAGATGAGCTTTTAGCGTAATTGATTCAACTAAGTTTTGTATTGAGATAAGTCGTGGTGTTTTCAGTTTGGTCCTTATTCTTATGGAAATAAATACAAAAATAAAAAAAATTACGGGGCAGTCTTTGGGGACTATTGATAGAAGTGAAAACGATGTATAAAAACGATATATAAAAGATAGATTGTGACATATAGCTCATGGGAAGCGTGCATCTACTTATTTACATACACACATATTTTTTTAACTTTAATTGTAATAGATTGTGACATATAGTTTGGGTTGTCTGAAAGAGACCTCTGTAAGCGATAAGACCGCCCATTGTGACACTTAATTTTTAAGTTTGTGCCTGTAAATTGTTCCTGTAATGTGGTGTTTCAATAGTTCTCTATCTACCTGTACAGTTTAGTACATTGGTGGGTGGATCTGATGGTCTGATCTGAGCTCTGAGCTGTTGACTCTCGTTGCCGCCCTTTGAAGATGCAGATTAACGCCAGGTCCCCTCGTTGACCCCGGCGTCCTGGGATGAGTATCGTGCTGTTGTCTGACGGTTTGCGGGTTCGATGACTGAATAAATGATGACACAACTGCATTGACTTCAAGGATTTTAATTTCTGAATTAATTAAAATGCGGCGACAACGCCATTACAAAATTCTGATTCTGAGAGAGTCTAAACAGTAGCTATAGCTCGAGTATTGGCTCTGAAGACTACTTTGCGTTATATGGACCATATGTACTAACATATGATTATCAATAGATGACGCTAGGCGTCCAAAAATACAAGTTTGGTCTAATAGAAACTGATACATAAACTATGTTAATTTGCATTAACACTATCTATAGCTCATGGGAAGCGTGCACCAACTTATTTACACACACATATTTTCCAAACTTTAATTATTTGGTGTGTGTAATATAAGGTTTATCTCTCTACCTGTATACGTGTTTTAGTTTTGCTTTTACCAAAAGTTAAAATTTGAATAAGAACAGTAGAGATTTTGATTGGAGCGGAGTAAAGAAGATATACAAAGTTTTCTATCAGTCCATCCCCTATTTCCGACTGCACAACGTTAAACCTCTAGAACCAATACCAAAGCAGCCAGCAAAATTACTTACAAACTTCACAAATGGAGTTTCACTTCCGGCAGGCAGCACGCGACGATTTGTCACGAAATTACCCAATTTCACGATATTTGCCTCAAAAGTTTCGCACTTAGCCGTTTTTCTTGCATTCGGAGTGAGTTATAGGCCAAGGTTGGGAAGGACGGTTATTATAATGATAATTTGGCATGATGGAAGCGGGCAACTTGCGTAACATGTTTTTGAGTAGTTGGTGTTTTTCGCGGTGTTTTGCGTGATGTTTTCACTGTAATGCGATTACTTTACTGGGAAAGTTGGAAAACAGTTTTACTTAAGACCGTTTACCGTTAATCATAACATGATTATTCCATGAGCGGATTTAAATTGCTCTGGGTACTGTGGGTTTTTCCTATTACATTAGGAACGCACATAGACATAATAGGCACTACTATCTCCAATGTTGTATAATAATAATAACGCCCAACGATCACATACATAGATCCTGGACCCTAACTAGGATTCCCTATGTTTAAGGACCCAGGAACTACGAAGACCATGGTCCCACAACACCCAGGCATAGAACAAGTGCTTGCGCTTTTTTTTGTCTGTGCACAAATACTTGTCCTGCCGCGGAAAAAGAACCCGCCACCGGTTATGAGCCGACCTGCTCAACCACCACACCACAGAGGCTATCAAAAATATCAAACACACATAGTATTTAACATACCTCTATGATATGGTACCGGTTTTCGTATTATCCGATATAGTTTAATAACGATATTCTTATTATAAGATTTATGCATAATGTTTAAGAAATGCCTGCTTGTGTGAAATCTAATAAAACGTGACAGTTCAATATTTAAACCATAAAAAAGACGGAATAAGTGCGTATATAATATTCTATAAATATCATTGTTTTCTTTATCCTCCTCTCTCTAGGCTAAACAAAACGCAAAGACTTTCCTTAAAAAACATATCCTTCTATCATAGAGCGTTCAAAATCCATCGCCAGTGAAAACATTTCACATCGCTGTAACATGCTATGGTTAGCTATCTATATTCAAAGTGGTTGGGTTATTTAAAGCGTTTTGTGAAAATCAATGCAACGCCGCTACAAACCCACAATAGAATCAATTTGCTCCATTGTGTAGACGCGAGGCTGTTTCTATTGTCTGTATGTGATGAATCATAACACGGAGTAGTGTGAGCGAAGCTGGCAGTGTGAGCGAAGCGAGCAGAGCGGATTACAGACTTTGCGAGATAACTACGTAGCAAGGCCGCAAATTAGATATATGTATGCGAATGGAAGATAGCTATAACTTGTATCATTCAGTTTTTCACTAGATTTTAGTATATTTGAAGTACGTTGAACGGGTGAACGAAAATCATGGAACTCGCGTCATCGTCACCGAGTGCTTTCCATGATCTATATGTATACTCTGTATTTATGTGTACTTTTTGGGTGAACAAAAAGCGTGAAACTCGCGTTATCGTCACCGCACGCTTCCTATGCGCACTTTTTTTCCCTGCACAACTTGACAACGACACAACACGGTATCGGCCTTAAAATTAAACAACATTTTAAGCTTCTAGTGCAGTAGGATTTCTTTACTGGTTTACAGCTGTTAAGCCTAGTTTAGTTACTAATTATGTGTAGGTATAGCTTATAAATTTCTAATCAACCGTAGGGTTACTTCCTTTTTGTGTTAGCCCTGGGAGTTGATAGGAGCAGCAATGCAACAGGAGAAATTTCAATCCTAATTTGAAAGTTTTCATAGTAACTATGCCTATAAGCTGCAAATTGAAACTTTCATGCAATCGAAACACAAATTTGTGCATACAAACATGTGTTTCTAATGGTTGCAATCAAGTTACATGATCGCCAATCTGATGTCAAATTATTAAACAACCTGAGCTCTTCTTACTTTGCTGCCTTATATACGATAACAACAAGGACTGATGGCTTAGCGTGCCTTCCAAAGCTTGGTGTTTGGAGAATTCAAAAAATCCAAGAAACGTTTGATATTTTGTAACCAAAATATCTAACTCGCTATAACCCCAAAATGCCTACAATGACTTTCCAATTTACAACAACTTTCTCGTGTAGTCCATTTCGGTACTATGTGGTAATGAACACCCTAAGCTCTAGACCATTGACCCTACACTAAAAGGTTCTTAATGGCCCATGGCGATACAATAAAGGGTTTGATGTACGTCGCTTTGGTACAACCACTTTCATAGAACCATAGTAACTAATTGACTGTGCGGTTGATTAGTTTACGTACTAAGACGTGTCTCAGGGTTCCTGCAACCATCTTTGATCATAAATAAAGCAAACTAAGCCACATTCAGTTAGATATGCAAATAAATTCATTTCATTTTATTTCATAAAGTTTTTAGGTACCTATAAGTTTACTGATATTAGCTTCTTCATTCTTCTTCTTTGTTCTTCTTCGTTCTTGTGCATAAATAACTGCATTTCTTTAACAATCTTAACACTTCACTACAGCGAAGTCGCACTTTTGTGCAACTAACGATTTTTGAAGTAAAACTTCTTTACGCCCGCTTGACTTGGGAGTAAGCTGGTGAATGCGTACCGAGGCGAACAGAAGTTGATTCACGTAGGTAATTGTAATGTGTAATGGTAATTTGTCAATATGGCGACATTAACATCAAATAAAGCAAAAACAAAGTTATACCGACCGATAGATGGAGCTAAACTAAAGAAATTTTACTTCAGTCGTATGGTCTAACGTACACTCGTTTTTTAAACTGAAGTCACGCTTTTTAGTACTAAAATTCTCATGAGTGTGATTCATTTTAAATTAATATATCCCCGACTGTTACTCACGAATAGTATGTCGATTTCTCGACCAGGTTTCGAGCATATCCGATGCTCTTCCTTTAGGAGTCACGCTTGCCCAAAATAATAACTACGCCAAAATAGATTTTATTCAAAATGAGTAAATGGTTCTTAAGACAATTTTCTCGTATCTTATAAGAATAAAATACGCCCATACTGTCCCAGTTAAAAGTCGTCTATACATATAAAATTCAAAATACTGACTGACTGACTGACTTATATATCAACGCACAGCCTAAACCGCTAGTCCTCGAGACATGAAATTTAGGGGGTGTGTTCTTTGTAAAGTGTAGGTATCCACTGAGAAAGGGTTTTTCGAAATTCCATCCCTAAGAGGGTAAAATGGGTGGTGGAATTATCTATGAAAAATTTCCTTCTTCGTTTCCTATAGGCCATGCGGGTGTAGCCGCGGGCAGAAGTGCTGTATACATTCCTATCTGTTCATGTAATATCTCTTGCGTCTATTCTTGTCAAAATAATACCCCGTAACGGACCTGTCACGATACATCATCAGAGTGGGGTAGAAGTAGGGAGGAGGGGGGTAATAAGAAAATAGGTTTCGATTATGGTAAGACTTTTGCACGCAGCTGCGTGATGAGAAATTAGATCGTGGTTATATAAGATATTTCTAGTCACGTTGGAAATTGGCAGCAATAAACAGTTTTTTGGCCGTTTAGCTTGGTTTTTATAATTTTTAATTAATGTCTAATTGGGCACTAGAGATCTACTATTTATTACCAGAAGCGCCCCGCGGTGTTTTTGTGATGGTGAATTATATGACGAGCTAGTCGTTCGCCTGATGTTAAGCGTAACCACTGCCTTTAACAGTTGCAGTGCCACTTGGAACTTTTAATAATAACAATTATAATAATAACGCCCATGATCACATACATAGATCCTGAACCCAGCTAGGATTCCCTGTATCTAAGGACCCAGGTACTACGAGGATCATGGTCCCACATGACCCAGACACAGATCAAGTATTTGAAATTGGCGAAAATGGAAGTTGAGAGGGAGATATAAGTTAGTAAAGATAGAAAGAGAGAGTATTACGTTTCGTATAGAAATTTTACTTCAGTCGTGTGGTCTAAAGCATACTCGTTTTTTTGTGACATGTATATTTAATTTCAAATAAAACGTCTATTTTGTAATTTTTTTATGTAAATAGGAGCAAACTTACTACTAGGTGGTAGGACTTTGTTGCAAAGTTCGTCTAGGTAGGTACCACCGCTTTGCCAGTTATTCTGCCGCCAAGCAGTAGTGTGCAAGCACTACTGTGTTTCGGTTTGAAGGGCACTGTAGCTAGTGAAATTACTGGGCAATTGAGACTTTATGATCTGATCTCACAGTCGAGTAATCTTATTACCAGACTGTGCTGATGTCTCAGGATGATGTGCGCAGTGCAATGTCGCGCGAAACTCTATGTTTTAGAGTTCCGAGTGACACTGTTCTGTTATGGGCGGCCGTAGCGCTTTACATCAGGTGAACGACTAGCTCGTTACATCATTCAGTAACATAAAAAAAAAACAAGTATACGGCCTACCTGATCGGATGTGATCACCGTAGAACAAGCATATGACCCACCTGATGGGAAGTGATCACCGTAAGGCTACGGCGACCACTTCCCATCAGGTAGGCCGTATGCTTTTTTGCTCACTTTTACATTAAAAAAATATAAATCCATAGGCATGGACATCTTTACCACCGGAGGAGGCGTCACCAATGCATTGCTTACCCTGTAGGACTCTTTTAACCCTCCTTTTAAAGTACTCCATGCTGTAACTCTGCGGAAAGGCCGCTGGCGGGAGCTCATTCCGCATTTTGCTGATAATACACTAAAAACTAGTTTAAGTCAAGAGTGAATGGGCATCTCATGGGCAAGTGTGCTCCACCTTAGACAACTTCGTCACTTATCATCAGGTGAGTTGTTGTCAAACGCATGCCCATTTTAACATTAAAAAAAACCCTACTTTACTTTTGATAATACACTTTAAAGAGACGTAAAGCAGCTTACACGTAGCTTAGACGTAGCTTCGGCGTGAAGCAAGTCCTCAATATTCTATAAGCCTCAGTCTTATCGTAAAGACCAAGTAATATTTCATCCTAATGCTCGGATGCTGGACGCCGTAATTATACCTCTCCGGCGGCCCGGAGATGATTTCAATTAAATATTTAGATATAGGAAAATTAGTAGCTAACTGCGCGCCACAGTATCGCAGGTTATACAGAAGGTAAACTTACCTGTGTAGGGAAATTAGAAAGGACTTGTTTACCGGTGTTAGATAGATAGAGAGAACTCTTTATTGTCTCACCAATGAAGTACAAAATCAGGAATAACTATAATATTTACGAACTAGTGTAACAATGGGCGGTCTTATCGCTGACAGCGATCCCTTCAGTCAACCTTTGACCGGTGTTATGTATTATCACAGTATAATATTTCTATAGAGAATTAAGTTATTTATTTATTGATAATTTTGAGTATATCGTGATATTTTGTTGCCAAGTTGATTGATTTTAACGATAATTATTTCTAACAGACTTCAAAAAAGGAAGAGGTTCTGAATTTGACTGTTTTTTTTATGTTTTTTATTTCAGACCATTTGAATGGGTGAACCTGTATGGGTACAGAATGATAAGGCGGCAGAAATTATTGCACGCGGTGACCGCGCCGCTCTGGCCTCTTCAGTCGTCTCTCCACCAGTACCGCGTCATATTGTAGTTTAACCGATTATGTGTACCGACTCGAAATATATTAATTTATTCAGTGAGCCTTAGTTTTCCTCGGAGTCGGGTGACTCCGAGGAAAACTAGGGCACCATAGAAAAGAACACGCTTGATTATGGGGAGACTAGACAGAATACGTATCTCCCACAGAACCAATTTAGATTTGTTTATTTGAAAGCTAGGGCTTCCCTTGGGCTTCCATTTCAATTTGATCCAGATCTGATGGGTAGTTTTTGAGTTATTCTTAATAATGTTCGACTTCAACTACATTTTTTTTTATGTTACGGAATGACGTGACGAGCTAGCCGTTCGCCTGATGTTAAACGACACGGCTGCCCATATCAGCTGCAGTGTCACTCGGAACTCTAAAGTATAGAGGTTCGCGTGGCACTGCACTGCGCACGTCATCCAGAGACATCAGCACAATCTAGTAATAAGATTACTAAACTGTGAGATCAGATCATAAAGTCTCATTTGCTCAGTAATTTCACTAGCTACAGTGCCCTTCAAACCGGAACACAGCAGTGCTTGCACACTACTGCTTGGCGGCAGAATAACTGGCAAAGCGGTGGTACCCACCTAGACGAACTTTGCAGTAAAGTCCTACCACCTAGTAGTGATGATGTTCTCATTTTGGTGATAAATAAATGCGGTGGGATTGAAGTCGACTGGACTAATTTGTAATTAAATGTACTAAGGAACATAATTAGTGGCTCTGTGGGCTGCACACCTTGCAAATCTGTTATTGCATTGTTTAAAACTAAAAAACTTTCATAAACTGAGTAGACTAAAAAAATCCATAGAAATATCAAAACTGCTCACAAAATTTTACGATAGTTGGTTCACAATTTAAGGGGTAAGAACAAAAAGGGCTTAACTGGTTTTTTTCACAAAATGACTTATGGGTATCGTTGGGTTCAGCGTGAAATTACCTACATTAATACATTCTCAATATACCGAAATGAGGCTTAAATCTCGAGATTTTGAGTCTAAAAATGGTTTATCTGTCACAGCAATACAGTTCGCTTAGCATAAAAACATTATTATATTTATTTAATTATATTATATTTTACAGTAATTGAATGAATTAGTACTATATTTAGTATTTTAAAATAGAATTAAAACATTTTCAAGCAACTGAAACTTACATAAACCTTTTCTTTTACCTTATAAGCACTCTACATGAAACTGACGCCGATGAAGTTTAAAGTCAATTTTCTCGAAACTGTCAATTTGACAGTTAAAACCTTTTTATACTCAACCCTTCAATTGCGACCTGTAGAGGAGAACAGCCGTACGTCCGCTGAACAGACATACATTATCTTTGGACGTCCGCCGGACCGACATACACTATCTTTGGACGTCCGCCGGACAGACATGCATTATCTTTACCCGAGCTGATCGAAGACGCTTCACTCACGCTTCGCAATCGCTCGCTCATCAGCGGTCACTTAAGGCTCCTAGCCGTCAAAAGTGGGAGGCAACTAGCTCAACGGCACCCCTGGGGTGCGAGCTTCGGCTTTGGCCATTGCTGGGATAAAAGTATCGAGAAGACTACGTCCAGTAGAAGAGTGAAAACTATGGAAATTCGCGACCGTTCTAGCTAACCTACAAGGAGTACTCGCCGGCGGAGTCAGTGCCTGATTGTGTTACGTTGGTATCTTATACCGGTTTCAAAATCGGTTCCTGAGCCAGAAGGGCTAGTCTGGTCCGGTTACCTTAGCGCAGCCGATACTGCGGATACGGGTAAAGGATCGTCCAGATCGCTCAAGACGTGTCTCGGCGGCCACGGACCAAAATTTGGATTGTGCGGAACCTCTCCTCTCATATTATTCTGTGACCGTACTCTAGGCTAACTCTCAAAGGTAAGAATTCATTAAAGCCATACCCTCTAATTTGCACCGTATGCTCATTTCAATAAGGTATTTATTAGCTTGTTGAAGTTGAATTGGACGGGCTACCTAATACAAACGCTGTACCCGTACATGCTTAAACACCAAAGGAGGTTGAATGTTAATTTAAATTCAATGCGTTTTAAATTGACAGCCCTCGTGGTGTGGATATTAGTCGTGTAATAATAACTTTATCTACGCTTATTGTCTTCTAAGTCTCAATAATAGGATAGAAGGACGCAATCTCTGTTAGTATCAACAAAAAGTTTTTGTCGATAAAACTAAGTCTTAGAATAACAATATTCTATTATATGACTTTTCTGCAAGAGTCATCCAAATAAGTACCATCGCTTTGCCAGATATTCTACCAGCAGATATTATTCCAGTTTACTGTGTCCCGTTTGAAGGCCACTGTAGCTAGTGAAATTACTGGGCAAATGAGACTTCATGATCCGATTTCACGGTCTAGAAATCTTATTATTAAATTGTGTTGATTACTTAGGATGGCATGCGCAGTGCAGTGGCACGCAGAACTTTACGATTTTCCAAGGGGCAGTGCGAATATTATATGTGACCGTGACGCTTAACATCAGAAAAATGGACTAGCTCGTTACGACATTCCAACCAAACCTAAATCGTCTCACAGATGAAAGAGTAAACGAAAATTTGACCAAAAAATTCAGCCATTATGTCTCGAAAACCACAGCAAGAAAGGTTCCATTTTCATTGGTAAAACAAATTGCCTGACTGGTCACAATTTATAAGGGTGCTAATTTAAATAGGTAGCTATTGTATAAGGTTTCTTTACTAATGATGATGATCCACATTTATCAACTTGACAAGCTTCTACAGTGTTCTGGAATATTAATTCTAATTAACAGACCCAGTGACGCTGAAATGACGGGTAACTTCGGAAATTTAATCATGGCGTCAGAGACTTCAAACAACGGGTGTATCGGAGAATTAATGAGCGCCGACCAGAATAGTACAACACTATAGGAAAGTTCTGATTACGAGTGGGCAAATATCAATAATGCAATAAACCCCCAATATCCACTCATTGAAAATACGAAAAAATCTTAAAAAACAGTGCAGTAAGAGTCACTTTTGTCGAAAGTGGGAATGAAGAAAGAACCTTGACAGTTTCTTGGGATCTTTCCCAAAACCAGTAGACGTGAGTTTTGTGTCTTTTTGGGTGACCAAAAGAATTTTGTAAGTAACAAAACGGTACCGGTTCTCGCATACTATAGACCAACTAGGCAATCGCGGAACTTGATACAATAATAGAAACAATAATTTCTGTGAACCACATTAATGTCGTAAAACAGCAGGTTAAAACGGTTAAGTGTACAACTCGAACTCGTGACTGGTTTTACTATAGAAGCACAATTTTTGAGCCAAAACTAACAATAGGCTATTTGACTACTATATTTTTATTACATACATAAATAATATACCACAAAAAATAGATAGCTGTGAAAACAAAACTTGAATATCTCAAAAAATTACTAAGTTACAGGCATTTAAAAATACAGAAATAGAAAGAGACAACTCAAACACGCAGTGACGTCAGTTACCAGTACTCACAGTAACTCATTACTAAGCTGTGGTAGCTCTACATACAATCTTTTTGGCATGTGACGTCACAAGCCATGCATTCATAGTAGCTGTGACGAAGCTCAACACGATCTCTGTTTTGCGAGAAAGGGACAGGCGATGAAACTTTAAAAGCGTACTACTCCGTGATTAATTTACCGATTTTATTTATTTTTACAATGATTACATTCATTTTTAACCTACTTTATGAAAATAATATTTACTTGTTCATTTTTAATAGTAGTCAAATAGCCTATTTACACACTACAATTATATTATTGGCTTCATACTTTTTTAAATTTATATTTAATTAAATGGAGCTTCGACGTAAACTATTATTAATTACTAGTTGCGTCCCACGGTTTCACCCGCGATAAAAAGTGTTTTAATTATTTACTCATCCCAAGGGAAAATTTCACTTAGCTGGGATAAAATGTAGCCTATATGTTAATGCAGTGTATAAGCTATCTTGGTACCGAATTTCATCCAAATCCATTAAGCCGTTTGAGCGTGAAGGAGTAACAAACATACACACAAACACACATACAAACTTTCGATTTTATAATATTAGTGTGATTCATTACTGTCTATTGATGCGCAGTGAGGTAGACAATCCCTCAGTGTTAAAAAGATTACACTACTTTGTGCCGCAGAACTACATCCGCGCGGGTCAAAGATGTCGCCACCAGCTGTTTGTCTTTGCGTCTCCCGCCGCGCACATGGCATGCTCATAATGGCAAGGGCTGTAGAGATTATCAACCAAATCCTAAGCGAAATACAAGAAACATACATACTGACATTATTCGGCTATATAAATATATATTGTTTAGTCCATATGAGAACTTATGTGATAATGAATGTTTTGGCTCAGCTGTAAGTTCACAATTGTATTTAAGAAATAAATAAATATGTTACGGCGGCTACGTCCAGTTATGAACTCTATGCGCAGCGGGCAGTACCGTAATTTACCCTGTGGCAGCATTTAAATTTATTACAGTGGCAACACCGGCAATTGTCGTCGCTGCCCCACCCATCTGGCTATATAAAGAGATCGCTCGGTGTACTACGATCATTCTTGTTCCAGACACGGCGCGGTATGGACATGCTGAAGGCCTATAGTTATATAGGTTGCAACCTACTCATAACTCATTCTGTCTACATATGCTTATTTTTGTAGATCCTTATCATAAGTATTGCATTAATATTTACCGACTGCTTTAAGGTACTTTTCATTAGCAAGATACCTTGAAATTGTGTAAGAGCTTATAAACGTAAGAGAATAACTGGTAACAATCAATCAATGTATCTCTATCACTTACCATCATAAACAACTCCCTTCACCAGCTCGCCGGTATCGAACACAGGGTGAGTGATCGTCAGATTCACATCACTATCCTCATCACTAAGCGTCACTATCTCGTCACTGTCACTCGGGATTCGCGCAAAGGCACAAGCATCATCCACATCACTGATCTCACTAACTGTCGTCGGTTCAACTGTTTCAACCGTTGCGGACTCTTCGTAGTCTATACTAGCCTTTATTTTCTCAACATCAAAGTTAGATTTTGGATTGACTTCTTCAGGTGGCCCTGGAGATCTGCCTGGAGCGGGGTCTCCGTTCGGTAAAGTTAGAGTTGAGCTATAAGGCAGTGATGTTAGAATAGACACTGTTATGAGTAAGTGGATGCATCGATTCATTTTTAAGTTCTGGTTCTGCCATCTTTTAGTAATACTTGATTGTCTGTATATTAGCGATTGATTTCCTGGCATGGTTACGTTATGAGTCTTATTTTAATTGTATCAGGGTTCATCGTTGCGGTATCTGAAACAAGAAAATACAATAATTTTATTAAAATTGGTGAAGGTTGTAACAGGTTTTCGGGTGAACTCGGGGAGAGCCCCCAGGGTGGGACGAGGTTAGGCGCATGCGGCAGCAGGCGCGGGCCACCCTATTGAGGCGGTGGGTGGAGGACCTGGCTCCACCGGTCCCAGGGCAAAGGACGGTGGAGGCCATCCGTCCGGTCCTCCAGAGGTGGGTGAGGCGGCCCCACGGGTCGCTGACCTTCCAATTGGTGCAGGTGCTTTCCGGGCACAGATGATTTGGAAAGTACCTGCACCAAATCGCGAGGCGGGAAGCGACCCCTGCCTGCCATGAGTGTGGGGCGCTGGAGGATACAGCGCCCCACACACTGGAAGTGTGTGCCGCTTGGGACCCGCAGCGGCACACACTTTCCTTGGCAGTAGGCCACGATCTCTCGCTGCCAAGCGTGGTGAGAGCCATGCTCGACAGCGAGAGATCGTGGCAGGCGGTGGTCTCCTTCTGCGAGTACGTGATGGCGCAGAAGGAGACCGCGGAGCGGGTCAGAGAGGAGGCCGCTGGAGCTGACCCGCTCCGGCGCAGACGAGTGGGAGGGAGGAGGAGGCGTTACGCGCACCTCCTCCCTCCCCCGTAGTGGGGCCACTGGTGGAGAGTCGGGGGACTCTCCGCCGGCTTGCACGGCCCCACACGTCTGGTGGGTGACCTTGGTGAGCAAGGTCACCCATCCATTGGCGCGGAGAGGCCCGAAAGGGCCTGCCGCCGGGGGCGAGTTGGCTGGACTGCAGTCGCGACCCCTTCTCGCCCCGGTACGGCGGACGAGGGCTCACGGGGGGGTTTTAGTGGGTTCGAGTCCCACATACCCCCTGCTACCACCCCCGTGGTGGCAGGGAAATGCGAGGGCATTTCCCCCCCTCAAAAAAAAAAAAAAATGGTTTTCGGGTGAAATTGATAAGAACCCCACAAAAAGCCCGTTTTTTGTTCTCGGAATATCTTATTTAATTTTCCTCTACGCGGTACGTAAGTCCTGTTTGTAATGTTATCTTCACAAATAAAAATATAAGGTTATGTTCTGACATTTCGTTAAGTCGCAACCTTTGACCTTTACACTTAATAAGCCTCATTATTTACCTCCATTGACTAATTCTCTCATTTTTTTCACGTCTTTTGATGTTAGATCAATTAGCACTTAGTAGAGTTACAATTTTTTTTCTGTTAGGGGTTATATAGCTTAAGTCAGTATACTTTATTCAAATACATAACCCAAACTGAATCCGGAACGAAGTTATTTGTCAAAGTGCTGATCTTAAACAAACAGTACATTTACCAATCTATACTTCGGTCACTATTTGTATGGATGACCGCTAAATAATTGTATTTAGATACGGCTATAGTTGACGTCACGTAAGAAGAACGCTAGCCGTAGCAAGGGCGATTTTTTAATTCCTGCTTATTCTAAAGTACTAAACTGTAGCTAGCAAAGTACCTAATTATGTACAATAATTACTGTAAAATCATATTACTTAGTACTTTAAAACAAGCTGGAACTAAACAAAACCGTCCGTGCGCAGGTTAAGCTACCAGCGTTCTTCTTACGAGAGAGGTACATGGTACCTATACGATGCTTCGAAAGGTCTGTCAAACTGTCAGTCCAGACAAGACAAGGACTTAAGACGAGGCTTAAGCATTCTGATCCACGAGAAGTAAGTAAAAAAGCCATCATTCAATCAGCCTTTGATTCCATATCTTCGTATAATGGATAACTTCCATCTCGAATATTTTCCCAAACATATTTTTACGTTAACACAAAGAAAATGGTTTCCAAACTTGAACGAGTACATGACTAATAGATAACTTTTGGCATGCTTTGTGCGGAGGGTGCGGCCTACAAACCTATATATCTGTTGTAAGAGGGGTTGTAGTGGGCAAGGGGTGGATCGATATTTTGTCTTAGGCATTTGATCTGAGCCTGCTGGTAAGTCAAGTGAAACGTAATATGATTCAGAGTAAGTAATTTTAACTGATTATTTGGCTTTATACACAACATCATGTGATCACAAAGTTAGTATAGGTTTTCACTAAAATTGAAATATAATATCTAAATATATATAACTCAAAGGTGACTGACTGACTGACATAGTGATCTATCACCGCACAGCCCAAACCACTGGACGGATCGGGCTGAAATTTGGCATGCAGGTAGATGTTATTACGTAGGCATCCGCTAAGAAAGGATTTTTCGAAATTCTACCCTATGAAATGGGTGGTTGAATTATTTTCCCATAGGCCACGCCGCGGGCGAAGCTGCGGGCAGAAGCTCGTTGAAATATAAAGGTCTATGGTGGATTTCACCCTGAAATTTACACCACAAGCCAAAAGTAATTATAATTAATTCTGTTTCCACCCTTATATGCATACATGACGCAGAACCGTTTGTTCAATTTGTTAAATTATTTTTCAAGGCAAAGCTTTTTAGGCATGTCGAGTACTTTTTGGCTGAACAAAAATCATGGAACTCTCAGCGTACTATCATCTGGGTGGGGTCCATCCAGCATAACAAACATACGGTCATTATATTATGTATCGATAAATTAGAGATTGGTTGTACACTAATTTTTAAAGATGTTCATCTCAAGTATAGAAGAACAATCAACACAACAAAATCTCAGGAACGTCTAATTTTTAGACTAAAAAGAACGCCTGATGAGCTGCTAAAGAATAGCATGGTTGGAATTGTGAGCTTACAATTTTGTATTTCTTTTTTTTTGCTTTTTTCCTTAGCCTACATTGCTTTATATTGTTATTTGGAATCTGTATGCGGTTATCTGTTTTATTTGTGTGTTCTAACAAAAATTATAATTAGCCATTTTATTTTATGCTTAAAGTGTCCGTCTGTAAATTAACTACGACCATAGCATAATATATTCTGCTATTCTCATACTCAAGCAAGTTAACAATCAAGTAATGTTAGTTGATAATTTTAAGCATTAGATTTAATATTATTTTTTATTTTTTTACTTCAAACTTGTCTTGCATTTGACCACACTCACCTGATGGGAAGTGACGATGTGATCGAAGGTGTAGCATGCTAGCCAAGTAAATACCTATTCACTCTTCTCTTGAACACGCCCGGGTCATATTTCGCCGGAAACACAGACGCTGGCAGGGCATTCCATTCCTTATCCGTTCTAATTAAGAACGGCTAAGGAATGGAATGGATGGATTAATATTCTCGACATGTGTGATTTAGACCACACGACTGAAGTAATATTTCAACACGAAACGTAACTCTTTCTCTTTCTTTTTTCACTAACTTATACCTCCTTCTCAACTTCCGTTCGCCTCGCCCAAAATTTCCGTAACGCTCTCACCACGCATTCACCTGCTTACTCTCCAATTCAAGTGTGCGTAAAGAAGTTTTACTTTAAAATCTACATTGGCTCGTTGTGCCATTTTAATGACTTTACAAATAACTTGTTCAATTGTTTATACATGTATTACTAATGTATCTTGTTAAATATGTAAACCTGTATCCTGTTTGTCGCCCCGCGTACAAACACACGTAATCATGTGTATGAAAATTTATTTGCTTGTAACAGGCGTTTTGTTTGCTTAACTACGTTGTTTGTAGACTTCGTGTTAAGACTTGCGATTGCTAATTTTATAATAAATATTAGGTAATTATATAAATTAACGCGCGTTTTTGCAAGGCTTTTGGATTTCAGCGGCGATAAAATGTGTTTTGAGATTAGATTTTTTTGGAAGTAAAGCTTCTTTATGCACGCTTGACTTAGGGAGTAATCAGGTGAATGCGAGGCGAACGGAAGTTGAAGTTGGTTTACGTAGATATCAATTGTCAACATAACAAAGTTAAAAAAAAATATTGTTAGTATGTCCAGTAAAATGTCAATCAAAATATATATAACTCAAAGGTGACTGACTGATTGACATAGTGATCTATCAACGCACAGCCCAATTCCACCCTTAAGAGGGTGAAATGGGTGGTTGAATTATTTTCCCATAGGCCACGCCGCGGGCGCCGCTGCGGGCAGAAGCTCGTTATTTATATACAGTGTAACAATGGGCGACCTTAACGCTAACGATGTCTTCCAGGCAACCTTTGAATGGAGAGAAATTAACGAATCCAGGATCTATATACGTGATCGTTGGGCGTTATTATATCATATCAGAATATCATCTATACTTAAACAAAATACGTAACTTAATTAATTATTTATTTGTTTGTTCAATCACTTCGAAACATCTGAATGAATTTTGAAGATGTATAAACAAGATTACGACCTCATGAACATAGATAAGTAAGGTTTTATCTCGGATAACACAAATATTTTGATAATACATATAAAAATAAAACTCTGATCGCGTATCTAGTTGGATACATTGTTAGTTGTCAAGTCGAGATTGTGTCGATTTTGGATGGAGCCAACCAAACTGTATGCGTGTGTGTGTAGTTGAAAGAGAGAGAGAGAGAGAGAAAGAGAGAGGGGGACGGGCTCAGCAGCAAACAGAGACCTATACGAATTTTAAACTTATTCCTCAATCAATCGCTCTTACAACGGTGAAGGAAAAAATCGTGAGAAACACGGCATGTTCATTGAATTATAGAATAATGTCATCCACCCACCAGCACTTGGCCCGCGGGGTCGATTTTGACCTACACTCTTTACATGTTAGAGAAGATCCGTGTCCCAGCAGTGGGAACATGTTCATAATAATAATAATATGTGTGGACATCTCACACAACGCCATCTAGCCCCAAACTAAGCAAAGCTTGTATCATGGGAAACCAGATAACAATATGATACAATACTTTTTGTTTGTAAATACATACATAGAATACAATATAACACCCAGACACAGAACAAACACCTATGTTCATCACACAAATGTTTGCCCTGGGTGGGTGGTCGAACCCACGACCCACAGTTCAGAAGGCAGGGCTACTACCAACTGAGTTATTGGGCAAGTCGTATTAGGTGGGTTGGTGAAATAAATTGAATTAAGCAAATGTTGTCTCCGATATAGAGTGCTACATTATAACGACCCCGCCCACGACTGTTGACTGGTCAATTAGTAAAGTGGCTAAAGTATTCATAAGCAGACGTTGTAAATGTCATGAGTAATTAATTAAGTGCCAGTAGGGATTCTTACAGCCTTATTAATAAACGGGTAGTAGTTTTGCGTTAGCTACTTCAGCTTTTGTCCTTTTTTGCTACTGGGATATTTGGCTGGATCGAAAAAGACAAAAGATGGTGTAACTAATCTAAAGCTAGTTCGTGTTTATTAATAAGGCTGGTAGTGTCCAAAGCAGACCGCTGATGTTAGTTACGCGACGCTCGACTCGTCGTCGTTAAAACTCGAGCGCCTATATTCAACGTGTGTTTTGAAACGTTGAAGCTGGAAGCGAATAATTTGTAGTACTATTGTAAATAAAACCAGGAGCACCTGTTAAATTTCTATTTAAAGTCAAAGTCAAAAGATTTTATTGCAAATAGGCTACTTTTAGCACTTTTACAAGTCAAAATTATATTAGGTACCTAAAATTAAGTTATTGTATTGCATATAAAATTACAAAGTGCTTATTGTCTAAAGTATTTATTCTTCATTCTTCAACATACATTGTATCTTTTTACCTACACCTACCTAGTAGACTTTAGTCTATGAGAGAACCAAAAGGAAAAACCAGAAAGTGAAATCAAAGTAACAAAAAAGAGAAAGAAAAAAATAAGAGAAAGAGAATAAACTTTTTTTTTCTCAACTGTAAGCACTGCCAGTCATGCGCCAGTCAGTGTAAAATTAATTCACTCAATTATAAATTCATGAACAAATTAATTAATTCAGATAAAAAGTACTGCTATTTATCTGCACCAGGCAAATATCATATCTTATCTTATCGTTTTTATCGTCAGCAACGGCTGGTTGTCATACAACAAATCCTGGATGTTAAATGGATGTAACATACAACACAGGTGGTAGGTAACACTTCGGGAGCTGAAACTTACCGAAGTTGAAACCATGATGTGACATAAACATATGATAAAAACGGTTGTTCGCGCGTACTCCCTTGGCATGGCTGTAGGTATTAGTTGGTATTAGGTATGCATTAGTCGTGAATTTATTAATCTCTTCTTCTTCTAATTTAAGAGTCCTGCACTTTTCGGTGTAGTAATCATAATCGTTCTGTCTTCGGCCAAGGTTTTGACTTTCCCATACGACATGACATTTATCTTTTCTTTTATTTAATCTGTATATACCCTTCTAGATCTGCCTCTTCCTCTCTTCCCTTACCTACCTATTCGTCTATGAAGTTTTTCATTAGGTTGTCATGTCGTATAAGGTGGACAAACATTTTTTTATTAATACCTACGTTCCCATTTTTCGAAATTAGGTTGGTTAATTAGTTTCCACTGGTTGGCGTTCGATCCAGACGCCGATATGGTTAGCTAGCATGCTGCACCTTCGATCGCATAGTCACTTTCCATCAGGTGAGAGCGTAGTCAAATGATAGAAAAGTTTGAAGTACAAAAAAAATTATATTGAAGAATGAAAATAAACAGAAGCTTAAGAGATGCTCCTTGTCGTGCCTGAGTATATAGAGTTTCTACTCAAATTCAATAAAATAAGCATTGGCAGGAATATTTTGATGGACAATCAAAAAGTAAAGGAATGCAGAGTCAACCTCATAGTTCACCATGGTTTGTTCTCGACGTGAGCCATAAGCTTGTTGTCTTCTCGCATAGACTACGTTTCAGACATATTTCACTCGGGGTACACGCATGATGTGTAAAGTAACGTCGCCTAATTGAGAGATATGTGACAAACCAGAAGTGTATCACATACTGATAGTGTCCGAAAGCAGGCAGAAAGACGAAAAGTTTTAGAAGACCTTGGGGTTTGTGCATACGATATAAATTTATTACAACACAATTCTGTATAATTCCTGTTTGCGATCGGATGAATTCCGTGAATTAATTTTTTGCAGCCAATCAGGAAGCATAGTAAAAAATAGGAAATTTATTTTACAAAATGTAACATCTTTAAGGAATATAAAAAGGAGAAACATAGAAAGCGAGCTTCTGCCCGCAGCTTCGCCCGCAGTGTGACCTATGGGAAAATAATTCAACCACCCATTTCACCCTCTTAAGGGTGGAATTTCGGAAAATCCTTTCTTAGCTGATGCCTACGTCATAACATCTACCTGCATGTCAAATTTCGGCCCGATCCGTCCAGTGGTTTGGGCTGTGCGTTGATAGATCACTACATTAGTCAGTCAATCAGTCAGTCACCTTTGAGTTATATATAATATATTTAGATAAGAAGGACGAATATAGAAGGCCTTAAAGATTTTACATTTTGTAAAATAAATATTTCCAATGGAAAACTGTGATAACATGCTATAAAATAATATGATGAAATCACTAGAGAAAGCAATTAATTATAGTGTTGTTAATCACTTTTATCGAAAAGATAAGATAACGTATCTTAAGTAGACCATCACGAACTGCGGTCGAAATAAAAAGAAGTAGCTGAATAAACATAACCAGGTGTTTATTATCTTACGTATTTACTATACTTGGGGTAAATGACATTGGAAGGGCACTATAGCTCGTGAAATTAGTGGAAAAATTAGGCTTTACCACCTTATCTCACGGTCTAGTAATGTTATTACTAGACTGTGCGGATGTCTCACGATGATGTGTGCAGTGCTGTGTCACGTGAAACTCCATATTTAGAGTTCCGAGTGACACTGCAACTGATATGACAATCCTTAACACAAAAATTAATATTTTATAAACTATAATAAAAATGATAACGCCCACGATCACATACATAGATCCTGGACTTCTAGGATTGCCTGTTCTAGGGACTCAGGAACTACGAAGATCATAGTCCCACAACACTCAGTCTCAGAACAAGTATTTGCACTTTTTTCTGTGCACAAATATTTATCCTTTCGCGGGAATCGAACCCGCCACCTCCGGGTCTATAAGCCGACCTGCTCAACCACCACAGCACAGAGGTTGAAATACATCTTCATTGTGATTTACTGTTGGAATTTCAACATCATTATAACTTTTACGTGTCCATAATCACAACATTTATATTTAACATTAAAATCAATATTTAACATGTTATTCCTGTAACATAAAATAATCGCAAAAACTGAAACAACTGCGGAAATATTTCGAATACCGTGTGAAATGTCAAAGTCATTTCCTTTGTACCGTATCTTTATAATTTTTAAGAGTAAACACAATTAATTACCTTACGCTAATACTGAAACTTATGACGGTACTTATACAAATATAATTAAACATTTTAAATGATAGTATAATATTTAAAATACTATATGTAAAATATATCTTTTGGTTGATGATGGCTTAAAGAGCTAATATTATTATGTAAATAGGACGGATTCTGAGTTACCTACAATAAAATACCTATACCTATAGTATAACAAATCAAACCCTTACTCCATACCAAAAATACGATATATTTGTTTAAAAAAGATATTTATATTTTTTTTAATTATTAAAAAAAAAAAGTTAACGTGACGCGTGACCAAAATGCTAGCACTTATTTGGCACAACGAATAAGCATTGCGATTCAACGGGGCAATGCTGCCAGCATGTTGGGTACGCTACCGACTGGTAGTGGGTTGGAGCATTTGGACTAATTTCGGTCATCGCGGCTAGTACATAGTCCAATAGTTTTTTTTTGTAGTAGTAGTAGGTAGTTTTTAGTATTAGTTATTAAATCATTGTAGTATTTAGAAAATTTATAAAGCCATAGTACAGAACGACTTGTTCCCGTGTACCTATTTGCCAACGTCCATTCACCACATATACCTTTACCACTTCGTCAAATTCTCTCCATCCAAAGGTTGCCTGGAAGAGATCGCTTTTAGCGATAAGGTCGCCCATTGTTACACTTTATATAATTGATTGTTTTCTTTTCTTTGTATTTTTTATTATTAGGTGTGTACAATAAAGAATTCATCTATCTATCTATACATCTCACACCCTACGAGTACCTATATAAATATACACTGGATTTTGTAAACATCTATAAATATCCCCATTGAATAAAATCATCGACAATCCCACTGAACCTTTCACTATACTTCTTATCCACTTTAATAGCAAACTTGTCCAAAGGCGTCTTATTATCTGTTAAGTCTGGCACGTCATCTTCAGGTGGGAACAAGAACGGCAGATAAAACACTGATATCATCAGCCCAAAGTCCAACTTCTCCTGATATTGCCTCTCAAATTCTTTCAAAGGTAAAACGTCTTCAACTTCTATATTAAAGTAGCTCAAAAAAGTGCCCAAGTATTGATGGTACAGCTTTTTTAAATACTCCAGGTGATTTTTTCGAAACTCCTGATCTGTTCCCCAAAATATGAAGTACAAGAAGTCTAATACAGGATTCCCTCTGTGAGTGATTTGGTAATCAACTGCAATGACCTCCGTTGGTTTGCCGTTCTGCAATTGAAATATTATAATAGTAACCAATAATTTATGTTACAGCCAATAATATTATCAAACAATAACAAACACAAAATGTAAAAAACCGACTTCAGACATATGGTTTTCTCACGGATCCCATTGTCAGAACTGGACCAAATCATGAAAAAATTCAAAAATTAACAAAAGACCATCAACGTAGTTGAAATACGTTATTAAGGATAACTCAAAAACCACTTGTCAAATGTTGATCAGACTTAAATGGTACTAACGGGAAGCATCAGCTTTTAAATAAAATAGAATCGTCGAAATCGGTTCACCCAGTCGAAAGTTCTTTCTCGAATTGAAAAAATCTTACTTTTTTGGACACGGTAAAAAATTTAAGCATCATCAAGATCATAATGAGCTTGAATACTTCCAGAGAGAGAGACAACTTGTTACATTTAAATTAACTAGTCTTTAATTATTAATAAAACAAAGAAGAAGAAGGACATCGAATATGACTAAAACCAGGTCGGAGTAATTCTGACTTTTTAAATTGACGTGAGTTTAGCTGTTATTTATCTTACTAAACAAAGACTACTCACGGTTTCTTTCACCATAATATTGTTATGTCTGTAATCGCCATGGCAAATAGTTTTGATACATGAATTATCATTCATGTAACTACCATATTTTCCCGCAATATTAATGAGAGGCTGCAATACTTTTTTCCTTACATCCTGCTCTAAGAACTGCGAGGCGAACAAACACATATTACGTGCGAATCCATCCCATCTCTTATCGAGAAAATACAAGCAATTCATATCTTTTATTTTTCTTTCATAATAATCTGGTCTCTTGATTTCTAACGCCAACGAAAGACCATGCAGTCGAGCAAGATCTTTTACTGCTAGTTCTGCATACTCCAAACTGACGACATCCATTCTGTAATAAGTTTTGAAACCCTTGGCTGTTAGGTTTTCCAGAATTATCGTTTTATCGTTGCATTCATCAAAAGCTTTAGCGATTTTATATCTCTCATCGAGAGGAATATTTTCCTTTTCTTGAAAGTCGTACAGTTCTTTAATGAGATCTGTATAAACAAAGTGTTCTCGTTTATAAACATCTGTAATATCAAACGTTAATGGAACTTCGGACTTCACAATATGTTTCATAAAGATATTCGTTTCTTTGTCACCGTCTTCAGTTTTTCCTTTAACACCAATTTCGTAAAGTGCTCCCATGTAACTCCCTCCATTTGAAGACAAATCTTTCTTTTCAACATTATAAGTAATATATCCTTCTCTATTCATAATTTTCTTAATATATTCATCCAGTTTGGTGGAAACATCACTATCGTCGTGAGTTTTCGGATTTTCCATTTCCACCACGTTTTGTTTACTCGAGTACAGAAAAAGTAATAATCTACTTATAACACCGTCACTTGTTTTATGTAGTCACAAAAACCAATAAGCTACTTATGTAATTGTTATTTAATTTTATCTTGCCGATTATAATTATTTTGCGTACCTATAATTTTGTTCAAATGTCACCTTCACTTGCACTCAATAAGTACTTCATTAATCAGACAATAAATAAATATTTTAGTATTTGTATGTGTGTATGTCTGTTACTCCTTCACGGTCAAACGTCTGAATGGATTTTGCTGAAATTCGGTACTAAGATAGCTTATACACTGGATTAACATATAGGCTACATTTTATCCCATTATATTGGAAAAGTGAAATGCTCCCGTGGGATGAGCAAATATTTAAAATACTTTTTATCCGCGGGTGAAACCACGGGGCGCAACTAGTTATTCATACGGTTCCATAACTAGGTTTTTCTCTCTATTCTTTGAGTATTCTACATATTCTTATTAGGTATTATTATAATTTCTCTTATTAAATAACTCTTTGATTCCTATTCTTCGTGTGATTCATAAGGTAGTTGTGTTTGAGTTGACGAAAGATATCGTAATAATTTTTCTTCCATCTTCTATAACACTAATTCAATTTACTATTTAATTATATTAAATGTATACTTACTTCCGATACATTACATTTGTCATGTATGTACGCGGATTCTTTCATGCTAGGCTGAAAATGCATAGGATCTGCCATCGTTCTTATATTGTTCAATATAAGTAATAAATGTTGTAATATTAGAAAATAAAAGCCATATATAATAATGTAGCTGGACAACTACATTATATTGTATTAGCCACGTTATCTGATATGTTACATTATTTCCGATATTCTGGCGAAGTTTATTTTTTCCTGTTACTGAGTTTCTTTGTCAAGGGTGTAATATATTACGTAATATTTTCCCTAAACATCGTCATTTATATGAGTTAGTATAAAAATAAGTACGCCTCAAAGAACTGATATTATTTTATATAGCACTCATTGAGCCAAAATGGGATAATATAAATACACAGAATAGTATATAATTCTTTTTATTCGTAAAAGTGACTATGAAATTTTTTGTAAATATTTATTTTAATGATTTTGTTTCTGCAAATTTTAATACGCAATTTTCATGTAAAAAAAATCATTTGAGAATCAAAGTCACCTAATATCAGTCACCTCGTTGCAGAAAATAAAGTCTAGATTAAAAGTCAAAAGATTTATTGCAAATAAGCTATTTTAAGCACTTTTATGGCACAAACAACAAATGTAGGGACATAGGCGAACTTGCTAGAGATCTTCCAGTTAGTTTGGGTGTAGTGTGGAAATTTTGTGGGACAGTGCAAAGCCGCTTAAATATAGATTATCTAAATCTATATACGAGTATATAAAATAAAGTCGTGTTAGTAACACTATTTATAACTCAAGAACGGCTGAACCGATTTGGCTGAAAATAGGTGGGGAGGTGGGGATGGTTGAGCAAGTCGGCTCATAACCCGGAGGCGGCGGGTTCGATTCCCGCGGCAGGATAAATATTTGTGCACAAAAAAATGCAAATACTTGTTCAGATTCTAGGTGTTGTGGGACCATGGGCCTCGTAGTTATGAACAGGTAGCCATATTATGAACAGTTGTTTTATTTACCGTCAGATAAACAGTAAATACAAATTGTTATTTTAAAAAGGTTTTTAGGAACCACCTTTCATCTATAATGTAAATCGAAGCAAATTTTCGTCTGGTCGTTCTTAAACATCTCGATTTTAAACAGTTGTCACGTGGTAAACTCCTAGCCTAGGGGATACAGAGGATAGAAATGAAGAACACTCATCGGATGCTAGTAATTTATTTCCTATCTTAACAGGTACATCGCAGATGTTAATTTAATATAAAAAGATATTATCTTAGGCCTTAATACACCCTACCTAGCCTTAGCCACAACGGATACCAGCGTTACAAATAAAAGGACCAGCTCAGTGGTGATCATAAAGGGATGGGTCAGTGACACTCACCTTACATATTCCTTGTTTTAAACGATAAATAAAAATGGGCGCCACCCTAGCCAGACGGGCTAGGAAAAAAGGTTACTTGTGATCTGGATCCTAGGATGATGCTATCTCGGAGTACAGGTACCAAGAGGGGTACGCATCCCGCACAGGATACCCAGGGGCTGCTTGCCACCTGGTACCGCAAGTGGCTAGTGGAACGAGCCCAGAATGTACAGGGCGCCGTTCCGTGTGTATAAAAATGCCCCTGAAATGCGGGAAACAAACCGCATTATAATAAATTTACAAAATATAGGTGGTTGGAGGGACCTTACCCCAAAAATAAAAACAAAACATCAACAAATTACTGCTAGCTCTACCCCAGACGAGGACGTGAACAGATTAAGGTGCTATAGCTAAAACAAAAATATGATGGATAGATGGAGCCTCTCACAATCAAATGTGTTCATCCATGATAGGCCTAAGTATTCTGAGGGCCTAATGGTTCGTGGTCGTTCTGTGGTTTTCGCTACAGTTTAGGTTAGTAGGTAGTTAGTTTGGGGTTTACTTGAATGACATTATAATTTTTCCTATTTGATTTAATAATTACCGATTGAACCGATTTTATAATAGGTCATGTGATATATAAATGGTCCCACCTTTGAAGTATGGCCAAGTAATCGCGTAATAAACATCCAAAAAAACATTCAGTCAAATTGGGGACCTTCTCCTTTTTGAGCTCGGTTAAAAATGAAAGGATGAAGCTTTTTTTTATGGGTAATTTATGTTGCCAAATTACGAAAAATCTTACGATTTCCTTCCGGAAGTAAGTAGGTATCCGTTTTTCATCACTTTGTCTATATAGGAAAGGGTGTATTAAGCCGAACGGAGTCGTAGTACTCAATCATTGTGAAAAACTTTTTTTTGTTTTGGTATGGCTCCACACTTTCGTGTATTTAGCCAGTGTCAAGTAATTGATAATTTCTCGTGTAGTACTTAACGTATATGTGTCACGTCAAGTCACAATCCAAGTCATCAAGTCAAGTTAAGTCATAGTCTAGTTTAGTCAAGTCATACTCCTAGTAAAGTGGTGGCAACTTTACCAGAAGCTTCTATGGAGTTTTGGAAACAACACGAAAAGAAACGTTTCACCATCATTATACCACTTTCCCACACTCATGCCTGTAGTAGCACTTAAGGAATAAAATGCCACCAATTTTATGCACTAACACTGAAAATAACACAAGTTTTGGAAAATAATACAATGCGAAGCTGCAGGCTTTTTTATTGTGTGCCAATGTTAAGTACATTGGCAATACACAATAAAAAAGCCTCAACTAACAAACAAAAAAGCCACCACTTTGCCAGTTATTCTGCCGCCAAGCAGTAGTGCGCAAGCACTACTGTGTTCCGGTTTTAAGGGCATTGTAGCTAGTGAAATTACTGGGCAATTGAGACTTTGTGATCTGATCTAATAGTCGAGTAATCTTATTACCAGACTGCTGATGTCTCAGGATGATGTGCGCAGTGCAGTGTCATGCCAAACTTTTACAGCCTTATTAATAAACACGAACTAGCTTTAGACTAGTTACACCATCTTTTGTCTCTTTCGATCCAGCTAAATATTTCAGTAGCAAAAAAAGGACAAAAGCTGAAGTAACTAATTAACATTAAAATAATAATTAGATTTGGATAGTTCGTTATATTTTGTAGAGTAGATTTGTAAGTAGATGTGTAAGTACATGTCAATTATCTTAATTTTACTATATTATAAAATATTAATAGACAGTAAACATTCGAGACCGTAATACATAATACCCGTTTATTAATAAGGCTGTTAGAGTTCCGAGTGACACTGTTCTGTTATGGGCGGCCGTATCTCTTAACATCAGGTGAACGATTAGCTCGTCACATCATTCATAACATATAATAATGCATATAAAGTAAAAAATAAGTTTCAAGAATGATATATAATAATAATATTATAATGTTTTATTTTTATATAACTTATTAAATTTCAATTTTTACATTATTTCAACGTGACAACTTACTTACCAGCTTATAAACTATCCTTTTCTCCGGAACAGCATGTTAAGTTATCTCTTTTTTTTTCAAACTGTATAATGAACTTCATTTAGTTCCAAATGTGTTTTTTCTTTTTGATATTTCATTTCATTATTAGTTATACTCTAATCACTTCATTAATAAATAATAAAGTTATCGTGACGACAATTTAAGAGTTATGCTAATTTTTTTCAAATCACGGTATCGACGTCACACTGTCGTCGTAAATGGGCGATATAATTTTATTTTTTTTATGTTAAGGAATGACGTGACGAGCTAGCCGTTCGCCTGATGTTAAACGACACGGCTGCCCATATCAGCTGCAGTGTTACTCGGAACTCTAAAGTATAGAGTTTCGCGTGACACTGTACTGCGCACGTCATCCTGAGACATCAGCACAATCTAGTAATAAGATTACTGAACTGTGAGATCAGATCATAAAGTCTCATTTGCCCAGTAATGACACTAGATACAGTGCTATACAAACCGGAACACAGCAGTGCTTGCACACTAATGCTTGGCGGCAGAATAACTGGCAAAGCGGTGGTAAATACCTAGACGAACTTAGCAGTAAAGTCCTACCACCTAGTGAAATCATGTACTGGCCGAACTCGCAAGTACAATCGAGGATAACCATTATTTACAGAACGCTACGGCGCGCTAGTTATATCCAAATCCATACAGCCGTTTGAGCGTGAAGGAGTAACAAACATACACACATACACATTTATAATATTAGTGTGATTAGTGTGATGTGACTAGTTACTGCCCGCGGCTTCGCTCGCATGACCTTTAGGAAACAAATGGCATATTTTTCTGCCGGAACAAACATTATAAATGCTCTTAGTCTCTCTCGATATATTATACAAACTGACAATAACTCAAATAGTGCAATAATATGAAACTTTGGGATGAGAGTAGTATGTAACAGTACTCAAAGAGTGTGTGAATAGATCTATAGTTATAAGGGACATTTGGGGGATGATTTTGGGAAAACTGTGAGCACGTATCTCATAATTTTAATTGAAGAACATGTTGTGTATAAATTTTCGAGTCAATTGATCCGGAGAAGAAAATTTTTCACAGATAATTCAAACACCCATTTCACCCTCTTAGGGGATAACTGCACTTTACAAAAAATACACCCTCCAAATTTCAAGTCTCTAGGACCAGCAGTTTAGGTTATACGTTGATATATAAGTCAGTCATTCAGTCAGTCAAGCAGAACTTTGAATTTTATATGTATAGATAATTGAAAAAGTTATCATACAATAGATGAATGTCTAAAAGATAAAATACAAGCATAGTATATAATTAATTATGACTCGCCCGATAGCTCAGTTGTTAGTAGCCCTGCCTTCTAAGCTGTAGGTTATGGGTTCGATTCCCACCCAGAGCAAACCTTAGTGTGAAAAACATCGTTGTTTGTCCTGTGTCTGGGTGTTATATTGTATTCTATGTATATATTTACAAACAAAAAAATCTAAGTATTGTATCAGTTATGTTAGTTTAGGGCTAGATGGCGCTGTGTAAAATCTAAAAAAAAACTTATAATTTTAGTATAAAATAAGCAACCATTCCTCCTTTTAATTTTGCCTTCCTCTCTTTTAATGTTACGTGCCCGTCAGAGTTCAGGAACACTGTAATTTTAAAAAATGTACCTACAACTGTAAACAACATCGCGGAATGAAAATCAAAATTGATATTGAAATTAAAAATATTCGCTTAGCCGGCTCTAACGGCACCTACGGGAAGACATTTCTTCCCAACTTTCCACCATTTCACCCCATTGGATATTCCTATTTTCACACCGCCATACAGCCAAATGCAGCTATACCTACTACCAAATCCATTTTATTATAGCTACCCGCATATTACCTTCACTTAACTCTGCAAATTATAGTCAAAGATGCCTTTTTAAGTAGAGATGACTAGCAAAATGCATAATAGTATCTTATCAGGCTTGTGACAATTGCCTATTCTTTGCTTTGCTACTATACCTACACTGGTTGTATATAATTTTGTTGGTAAGGGCTCTTCCACAATGCATAATATTTCTATTATTTATTTATTTATTTCATTTTGGAAGACCAACACCCAGGGATGTAGCTAGAGTCAAATTCGAGGTAGGGCAGCATTGGTTACAGGCAGGGCGGAAGTAAAAATGTATCATAATTGAAGGGGTGAGAATAAAAAGGATTTAACTGATTTTTTTGACAAAATGACTTATGGGTATCGTTGGATTCAGCGTGTAATTATCTTCAATGATACATTCTCAAAATACCGAAATGAGGCTTAAATCTCGAGATTTTGAGTCTAAAAATGGTTTATCTGTCAAAGGAATACAGTTTGCTGAGCAAAAAACATTACTATATTTATTTTATTATATTATATTTTTACAGTAATTGTATGAATTAGTACTATATTTAGTAATTTTAAATAGAATTAAAACATTTTCAAGCAACTGAAACTTACATAAACCTTTTCTATTACCTTATAAGCACTCTACATTAAAATGACGCCGTTGACGTTTAAAGTCAATTTTCTCGAAACTGTCAATTTGTCAGTTAAATCCTTTTTATTCTCAACCCTTCAATTGATCTGCCCTCGAAGCTCGGGCTCCTAGATCAATCACCGTGTATATTCCTGACCTCTTTCAGTAGCTATTCGTAGAGAAATAATTTCTGCGACAGAACATAGGCATTAATCTAAGATTTATTTTATATCAAACTATGAACAAACAATTGAATTATAATATTTTGTTTTAGTTTTTGGTTATTTTAAGGTAAGGTATTGTGACTTCAAGGTGGGGCATTGCCCCACAAAGGAAGCCAATTAAAGGTCCTCACGGATAGACAAAAAAGAGAACAATATAAAAGTGAACACTTAAGAGCACTACCTACATACATTGCATGGAATTACTAAGTTACAATATAGCATATACACAATAATAAAATATAAGAAATTAATTATAAGTAAATAAATAATTAAGGTAGCAGCTAGCCTAGTAACTAAGAATATTACAGTTAGTTATTAGAAATTAGTCAAAAAATTATATTATCATGATATTCATCAGCCTGTGATCCACAGATGGACATAGGCTGTAGGTGGTAGGACTTTTCTGCAAAGTTCGTCTAGATAGGTACCACCGCTCTGCCGGTTATTCTGCCGCCAAGCAGTAGTGCTCAAACTCTGCTGTATTCCGGTTTGAAGGGCACTGCTAGTGAAATATATATTAGCTAGTAAAATTATTGGGCAAATGAGACTTTATTACCTGATCTCACAGTCTAGTTATCTTATTACTAGATTATAGATTATGCTGATGTCTCAGGATGACGTGCACAGTGCAGTGTCACGCGAGACTTATACTTTAGAGTTTCAAGTGACACTGCCACCGATATGCAGTCGTGTCGCTTAACATCAAGCAAACGGTTAGTTTGTCACGTCATTAACAAAAAAAGGCTTCCCCAAATCTTGCCACTGAGATTGGTCTTCGGCGCTCCTCATTCAGCTGCTACCTCTGCTGGCAACTCGTGGGTTTATTGTTGGAAGACATGCTAATTTTAGGTCCGTATTACAGAACGATCCTCAGTCATCGATCCGTGCTCAAACAGAGATTTCATTCACTAATTGATCACTTTATGAATGAAATCTCTGCTTAAGCACCGATCGATCACTGAGCAACGTTCTGTAATACGGATCTATATTTTACAAAATTCAAGTGACGTCTTTTTAATGTGGCATATTATGAGCAAGTATTGTATTTACCGTCAGATAGACAGTAAATACAAATTGTTACTTTATAAGGGTTTTTAAAGAAACCACCTTTCATTTATTGTATTTCTCTTTTAACTCTCAAAAGAGAAGCAAATTTTTGCCCCGTTATTTTTAAAAATCCAGATTGAACAGTTTCTATTTTGAATTCACCTTTACTTCATCTCACCATATAAAAGAAACTTTACGCCAACAAGCACTATCAGTTTAATTAAAGATACTAACAAACGGTTAAAATTTAAATCATTAAAATGCAAAGTGAAATAATACATTATGATCTCCATAATACCAATAACAGTCCAAACGAGAATGAAAACTCAACACTTGACGAACGCATATGCTGTATAATTAAAAAAGAAGGGTATATTTCGTGTGTTGTAAACAAGAAAATGATACCTGTAGATGGTGGAAATTATCTCGCGAACTTGTATGAAATAGACGTAACAGGAAAAACTGCTGACGGAGACAAAGAAACAACAATATTTGTTAAGAATATGAAACCTGATACTGATATAATCGAACTTGTTTCGATAGGCAACGTTTACAAAATGGAACTATTTTTTTATAATGAACTAATGAAAATATTTAATGAACTTCAGGACGAAAGCAAAGTCCCTACTAATGAAAGATATAATACTGTCAAATGCTATGAAGAGTCTTATGACGAAGCCATTATTATGGAAAATGTGACTAAAAAAGGATTCAAGACGAGGTTTCGCATGGACGTTATAACACTAGATGTAGCAGAAGAATCTATAAAGCAACTTGCAAAACTACACGGTTTATCCTTTGTTCTAGAACACAAGAGACCTAACTATTTCAATGAAAAAATTAAAACCATGAAAACCAGTTTCGTTTTTGGCAAGATGTGGGAGGGTTTCATTGAAAAGTTCTTTAAAATTGGAATGGAGTGCATAAACTTTAAATTTAAAAATAAAGATTGAGAAGAAAGTTCCGAATATTCTAAAGAAGATGAAAGGATATATGACTGACCAATCATCTTTGTACTGTTTGTGCCATGGAGACTACAGACCAAATAATATCATGACCAAAGAAGTGGTAAGTCATATATATTATAAAATAGATGATATTAGATGATTTCAAAATTATAATAAAATCTTGATTCAAAATATGTTTAAGAAAAAATAAAAATATATCTAAAATAAGAATCGTACAGCATGCTATACGTATTGGCATGTAGCGTAAAGCCAAATAGATTCACACAGTTCCTTTATTCTTTGTTCTTTAGTTTCCTTTTATTGTTGTGACGTCAGTTCATCACACGCTATCTTTACTTATGATGTAAGTGGTGCCAATAATGCTTTTATCAACATTAAATCCCTTTATATTTCAGGATGGCCAACGACCAGAAATAATACCAGTAGATTACCAGCTTCTGTACTACGGGTGCCCAGTTCTTGACTTCTTTTATTACATCTACATGGCAACTGATCGCAAATTCAGGCAAGCTCACATGGCTCACCTCAAAAACCTCTACTACAAATCTTTGGATGACTTCCTTCAATACTTCGACTTATCCGCCGAAACAGTACTTCCCAGAAAGATATTTGAGTATCATTACCACGAGAAGTTGGATTATGGGTTAATCACCACATTCTTATATTGCCCGTTCCAGTTTGTTGCTGAAAATGAAGATATTCCAGACGTAACTAAAGAACCTATTGTGGATATAGATTTCAAGTTTGATGATCGATTCAAGGATAGACTGAAAGACACCGTTGAGGAGTTTATTGAGTTAGGATATTTGTGATAATTAACTATGTAAATTTTGAACTATTATTTTACTGGTGTTGTAAATATATTGACTAACTAATACAGTGGGTAAATAGTTGAGCCACTGCGTAAGCGATATATCGTGATTTGCGCAGATACATAATTTTTAATAAAGATAATATATAATTTCATATTTGCCAGTGTATTTGCAACCATTTTTTAAGATAAATAGCTGGAGTTAACTTCAGGAATTTAAAGGATTGGAATAACGTAACTGAAGTTACACGCTGACGCTCGCAAAAGCCGCCGCGGCTTACGTTAGTAACTGGCTCCCAGAAGAACATGTCCGAATGAATGATGATCGAATATGTCCGACACCTGAGTAATTTAGTTTTTTAAATTGACGTGAGTTTAGCCGTTATTTATCATAAAAAATGTGTCATACGATAGTTTTCAAATTAAAATATTTGCAACCATCTTGACTAGTAAACCTTGGTGCGAATTTTCGGAATACGGGATGTTGATGTGACTAAAATTTTAGCTAGGGTTGCCAGATGGTATACAAACACCATTCTCCTTTACCAAAAATATTTCTCCCATCCTCCTTCATATAATTATGTACTTCTACTTACGAGAGAAATTAAATACTGTTATATTCTTATTTATTTAAGTACAAAAGAGGACTCAATGCTAACATCATTTTCTACCAGTCAACCAAGGCGTGCAGAGAAACAATTGAAATAGGCGGCATATAAAGAAATGAGAATAATTTTTGATCACTATTTAAATAAAAAAATACTTCTTAGGCTTATTGTGGCTTAATGAATTCCCCATGGCGTAGCAAATGTTCAAAGATCTTTCCTCCTCTTACGTTTGAGGTTTGTACACAATTTAGTGCTATTATTTATTCTGTGCCTATGATAATGTACTTCTTTGATTTTTTATTCTTGCGAAGGAATAACGTGTTCTATAAAGATACAATAAATAAAATATGTGTGGACATTTCACACAGCGCCATCTAGCCCCGAATAACTGATATAATACTTAGATAGTTTTTTTTTGTAAATAGACACATAGAATACAATATAACACCCAGACACAAAACAAACATCTATATTCATCACACAAAATGTTTGTCCTGGGTGGGAATCGAACCCACAACCCAACCAACTGAGCTACCAGGCCAGTCAAAAAAAGCGTAAAGCTTCACTAGTGTAATAAAATTAGAACGGACAAGGGCAAAGGTCGCGTTCCGGTGACATTTGAATTATTTAAATTCTTAGGCTAAAAATTCACAATAAGGCTGTCTTCTAAAATGGCTATCAGAAATAATAGACTAATATCAATTTAAGGGTAAGAAAGTTCGAGAAAAAATTAAACAGCCTCTGTAATAATAATAGGTCTTTACCTATGAAATTGCCGTTTTGCAGTACAGACTTTTTCAAACAAAAAAAAGTTTTGATTGGCTATGAATTCTAAATTCAAATTAATTTTGTTTTAAAAATATGACATTCTATTTACAATATAAGTCTTTTGTTCATTGATAAGCGTTGTATTTTCATTACATTTCAACATTTTTCCTCATAATGGATACTTTGAAATTTCGTGTAATTATGGAATATGAGTTCCGTCGTGGCACCAACGCGGCACAAACGACACGTAACATCAACGACGTTTACGGTGAGAACTGTACAAATGAACGTACAACCCGTTATTGGTTTGCTCGGTTCCGTTCTGGGAATTTTGACTTGAAAAATGAACCTCGTGGTCGTCCGGAAACTTTGGTCAACAATGATGAATTAAAGGCGATTGTGGAAGCTGATGAATCTCAATCTACAGCTGAGCTGGCAGCAGCTTTTCATGTTAGCATCAAAACAATATTGGTCCATTTGCGACAGATTGGCAAGATAAAAAAGCTTGATAGATGGGTGCCCCACGAACTTAACGATCGCCAGCGCAACGTACGCGTCGAGACTTGCCTTGCGCTGCTTAACAGGCACAGAAATGAAGGAATTTTGAACCGAATTGTTACGTGCGACGAAAAATGGATTCTTTTTGACAATCGAAAGCGCTCAGCAAGTTGGTTAGATCCTGGTTCTGTACCAAAGCAATGTGCAAAACGAAAAATGACCCCTAGAAAGGTGATGGTCACAGTTTGGTGGTCTAGTGCTGGTGTGATTCATCATAGCTTTTTACAAAACGGCGAGAGCATTACTGCAGATGTGTACATTGAAGAACTGACCACAATGATGGCGAAACTCGCACGTCTGCAACCAGCTTTGGTCAATCGGTCGTCTCCACTGCTACTTCACGACAACGCGCGCGCCCCCATACTGCACAACAGACCGTCTCTAAGCTGCATGAGTTGGGTTTGAAAGCTCTCCCTCATCCGCCATACTCACCAGATCTTGCGCCTACCGACTATTACTTTTTCCAAAATTTGGACAACTTTTTAGCGGGAAAAAAATTCAATTCCCGAGAGGCAGTACAAAACGCCTTTGAAGAGTTTGTTGTCTCCCGTCCTGCTGATTTTTTCAAGAAGGGCATCCATAAACTGCCACAGCGTTGGTAAAGATGCATTGATTGCAGGGGTGATTACTTTGAATAAAAGAAATAAATAAGTTCGAAAAAAAAATACTTTAACTTTTTTCGAACAAAACGGCAATTTCATAGGTAAAGACCTAATATATATAAAGGATGTCCGCGGACAACCTGTATATATAATATCTAGCATAATTTATACTATGAAAAATTAATGGATTTAGAATTATTTTGGTATCGTAAGGCCGGAGAACGTTCCAATATTCAAATTTAATAATATCCTTTGAAAGAAAAAAGCCTAAACACACTTCAATCGCTTTAATTTCATACTGAGAAATACTTGGATCATTTCATTATCACAATAATATTATAAAGGCGAAAATTTGTATGTGTGTTTGTGTGTATGTTGTTACTCCTTCACGTTCAAACGGCTGAGTGGATTTGGATGAAATTCAATAACGAGATAGTTTATACACTGGATTAACATATAGGCTACATTTTATCCCAGAAAAGTGAAATTTTCCCCTGGGATGAGCAAATAATTAAAATACTGTTTATCCGCGGGTGAAGCCGCGGGGCGCAACTAGTCATTTATATTTCGAAGATGAGGAACGTCGAGCCCTATTGAAACAAAAATTAACACTCTTTTCCAATCAGCAAGTTTTTAAGCCCAGTCATTTGGGTTGACTTTCTCCTTCACAGTCAGGACAAATCCTTTATTAGAATACATGATCATTGCATTCCTAGAGAGACCTCAGTACGATCCAAAAACCGACCGACTACATCAAAGCTACCGCTCACTGAAATGTCAATTGAAGGGGTGAGAATAAAAAGGATTTAACTGATTCAATAATACATTCTCAAAATACCGAAATGAGGCTTAAATCTCAAGATTTTGAGTCTAAAAATGGTTTATCTGTCACAGGAATACAGTTTGCTTAGCATAAAAACATTACTATATTTATTTTATTATATTATATTTTTACAATAATTGTATGAATTAGTACTATATTTAGTAATTTTAAATAGAATTAAAACATTTTCAAGCAACTGAACCTTACATAAACCTTTTCTATTACCTTATAAGCACTCTACATTAAAATGAAGCCGTTGACGTTTAAAGTCAATTTTCTCGAAACTGTCAATTTGTCAGTTAAATCCTTTTTATTCTCAACCCTTCAATTATATTATAACACCTCACACCTGCTGGGCCATCACGTAACTCAATTGCAACCGATACAAACACCTATGTGTATAGATTTTAGTTTAAATACGTAGCTTAAGTGCAAAGTTATATGGGTAATTTGCAAATAAGGAATGTAATTTCCCTTTTGCATTGCAATCAAAGATCCATGATCACCCACTGCTTGCATTTATATGTGTATGAATGGGCAACTTTTTTTTTATGTTATTGAATGATGTGACGAGCTAGGCGTTCACCTGATGTTAAGCGACACGGCTGCCCAAAACAGAACAGTGTCACTTGGAACTACAACGTGTAAAGTTTCACGTGTCACTGCAATGCGCACATCATCCTGAGACATCAGCACAATCTGGTAAAAAGATTACTCAACTATGACATTAGATCATAAAGTCTCATTTGCCCAGTAATTTAACTAGCTACATTGCCCTTCAAACCGAAACACAGTAGTGCTTGCACACTACTGCTTGGCGGCAGAATAACTGGCAAAGCGGTGTTACCTACCTAGACGAACTTTGCAGAAAAGTCCTACCACCTAGTAAAATTATTATATATTATATAACTGCAAATTATTTGTTATTTACGCTTTAATATTTTAATGGACCTAAATCGTAGTCTCTATAATAGGTGCTCGCAGTGTAGCACGCACGCATTTATTTATTACTAGTTGCACCCCGCGGTTTCACCCACGGATAAAAGGAATTTTAATTATTTGCTTATCCCACGGGAAAATTTCACTTTTCCGGGATAAAATGTAGCCTATATGTTAAACCAGTGTATAAGCTATCTTGGTACTAAATTTCATCCAAATCCATTCAGCCATTTCAGCGTGAAGGAGTAACAAACATACACACAAACACGCATACACACATACAAACTTTCTCCTTTATAATATTAGTGTGATATTGTGATTTATTGTAATTGTATAATGGGATGTTTCCTGAACGGCATTTAAAATAAAAGCAGTTGTAAGTTAATGAAAAACTAAAAGAAAAGGTAGGTAGCAAACAAAATAGCGTAAGCAATTTCATTTTAAAAAATTATATGTCATTCGTATTATTGTTTATTTATGATACACAAAACATTACAGTCACGATGCCTTTGTATAAACTCCTGATAATTTTCATTAATGTTTTTGGTATATTTTGTAAAGGTTGTAAAGCACTGGCGTGGTCTGACGCGTGGAGCGTGACGCGAGCATGTTCCAACAATCGATAAGCTTTTAGACCTTTAGCTGAAAGTTTGTCAACTAAAACCACTTCTTCACATACTTTATGAGTCGTAAACGTCTCCCAAACTCCATAACTCGGTCAGACGTGTTTGGTAAGCTATAAAACCTGAAATTTATTTCACTTTATTCCACCTACGGCCTACAGGTAGAATATATGTCTATAAGCGGTCTTTAGGGTAATTGTGGCGACAAAAGTGGCTGTGGCAACACTTTCCAAAACACGTACCATATATTACACATCATCCGGAACGTCGGTATTGAGCTGAAATTGATATCAGGCCAAAATCAAATCAAATGTTCTTTATTTATTAGTGAGATATGGGACTATGGTCCTCGTAGTTCCTGGGTCCCTAGACACAGGGAATCCTAGTTAGGGTCCACGATCTATGTATGTGATCGTTGGGCGCTATTATTATTATTATTATTACACCCATCCTATTATTAAATTAATAATACTCGAAGTCTTTCATGTTGAAAATGATCTTTATTAATAGACCTTCATAATTTACTCCCTTAGTGAAAATTCAAGGCTACCAACTCCACAGAGACTCCTCGAATTAAGTCTCAAGGTAAATAATAATTATGTCACCTTTGCTAAAATTATACGCATTTATAAATTAAGTAACGTGAACGCTTGGTAATAAGAACCAGTACCGTGTATGATAAATTAATTAAATTTATTTATTATGTCGTGTGTAATCTGCGATATTATAGACACCATTTTAGTCTACAACTTTTTAGATAATATGTTTTAGTATCCAATACGTTATTGCTAAGTTATACAATATTTATTTACACACACACACACACAACACACACATACACGCACACGCACACGCACACACACACGCATACGCACACGCACACGCACACGCACATACACACACACATATAATATTAGTAGGAAGGGTTTTATTAAAATGATAAAACTTTTTTCACGAGTTTTCATATTTCAGTCCCGGTAAAGTTTCTGCTATAGCATCTGCGTACAATCTAGTTTATGGAGACGTTATCAGAAGTTCGACTCAAACTATATTACTACCATATTAAGACCTCCAATCGCACAACTTATTGGAATGGTAGTAATATCGGTGAACTGGGAATATAGCTTTATTAACTGAATTCAAAAGGGATCCGATAGTCATACATAATTATATTACTTTGTGGGATCCGTCCGATCTTATAGTTTTTCACCCTTTCCAACCCCTAGATTTTGACTAAGCGCTGTGAATACGCTTCATCTCTCTTTAAACATCTACCAGTTGCGCCCCGCGGTTTCACCCGCGGATACATAATATTTTAATTATTTGCTCATCCCAAAGGAAAATTTTACTTTTCCGGGATAAAATGTAGCCTATATGTTAATCCAGTGTATAAGCTATCTTGTTACCGAATTTTATCCAAATCCATTCAGCCGTTTGAGCGTGAAGGAGTAACAAACATACACACATACACACATAAAAACTTTCGCCTGTATAATATTAGTGTGATTGCATCACAAAGACATTTGAGTTCCTAAAAATTTAGCAACGATTTAACGATTAATGGGTAACCTAAAACGCAATAGGTACAACCGTCTCGCTTCTCTTTAACCTTTCAAGGCCAGCATACATAAATAAACGGGCCCAATATGAAACTCTGAACAGAGGTCGCGCATGACACATAAATGGGAAAGCGCGTGAAAAATTACGTTCTCTGACATTAAGAAGGGGCAGGGCAGGGCAGGATGAGTGACATTTTTTTTCCTTTTGGATCTATTGTTGTTCTTTTCTATGTGAAAGATGATGCGTTTAAATTGTGATAGTTTGATTTGCAACTAATACCCACAATTTATCCGTTTTACTGAGCAGACTTACCACCGCTTTGCCAGTTATTCTGCCGCCAAGCTTGCGCACTACTGCGTTCCGGTTTGAAAGGCACAGTAGCTAGTGAAATTACTGGGCAAATAGAGACTTTATGACCTGATCTATCCTTATTACCAGACTGTGTTGATGTCTCGGGATGACGTGCGCAGTGCAGTGTCACGCGAAACTTTATACTTTAGAGTTCCGAGTAACACTGCAACTGATATGGGCATCCGTGTCGCTTAATATCAGGCGAACGGTTAGCTCGTCACGTTATACCATAACATAAAAAAAAATTTTTTTATGTCCGGGATGAAAAGTACTTTGTTGATTGCATAGTGTCAGCAATATGTGAGTAGTTTTACGCATTTGTGTTTAGCAGTTATGGCGTGAAAGGCAAACAAATAAACAAACAGACAGACAAAGATTCATTTTATGTATTATATTATTAGTAGGGATATTACTAGTAGGTTTTTTAATATTTATAACCGACTCTTTAAATTTGAGGGTAATCAATTCGACTGGCTACTTTGGGGACTTGTAGTCTTTTTATTTATACTGTAAAATGGGCATGCGTTTAACAACAACTCACCTGATGGTAAGTGCGAAGTTGTCTAAGGTGGAGCACGCTTGCGCACAAGATGCCCATTCACTTTTAACTTAAAAAAACCCAGGTTATACATACCCAAAAGGAAACACAAATTACTAAATAGTGCTTAATTTTTTTAGTGTCTGAATTCCCTAAGGAAAAAAATGCATTATCTTATAGGTTTAAAATAATTTTATGAATATATGTGTATCTACTTATTACTTTAAAGATTTCTGACTTTTTAATTATATAAAAAAAATATAGGATCTAGTAGTTTCAAGGCGTGTTTTACTTTAATACATTAAGCTGTACGTATACGCACTAAGCTTGTATAGCTTAGTTACATTCGCCATTTGACTATTGATCAAGCAAACGCTTGGCAAAGCGCCACCCTTCATGGTGATAATACCACCCATCTACCCAAACTACTGCTCGTAGGATACTTATCATTAAAATACGAGCTAGAAAAAATACATCGATCTAAAAAGTTATCTGTAAACATTAGAATTAGAATACTTTAAGCAAAGCAAAGAATGATTTTTTTAAAATTAATGTTTAGAAGTAATAAACAGCACAATATTCAGGTTAATAAACTAATTTTACTAACACTTATATCAAGTTTCTACACATTGATATGATTAAAAAATGAAAACACCTTATTTTAAGTCAGTAAGTACCAACAATGCACTTAATTTTTTAAATTAATAGACCAGATAAAGTTGTTTTAATCACCTGCGCATAGGAAGTTACATAATACATACATTAAAAAAGTTGTTTCAATCGAAAATATCTTACTTATGAGATTTGAAAGCTGACACTAGACGATTATCTTCTTCCGAGTGGCAGAAACAAAGCTCTGAATCAGAGAGTAGAGAGAGAGTAAGTCAATATGCTCTCTCTCTTTCTTCTTTCTGAGTTGCAGACGCAGCTCTACGAAGACGGTACTAGCCGATGACTTCTCCCTGACTGACAAAGACGACGCTCTACAAAAATTACACTATCCGTTTATCTTGATCTTTCCGACCGGTAACCTTTCCGACCGGTACCGAGGTAAATATATTTTTTCTTTCGTACCTGTAATTGATTAGGACCCATATTACTACTAAAACCATTACTACAAGTACTAGTATATTTTTTGACGTGATGGTAACTTAGCCGATGTGTGTATGCGTACATTTTCTATTCTATCATTCTCAAAACAATGACTTCCGCATTATTCATTTAATATCTATAACTTGAAGACCCGAAGGTCACCAGTAACCTTGGTACCGTACCGTCACCACCATAGAACGGTTGCCAGTCACAACTTGCCTTAACAATTATACCAATTTATGATTACATGTTCAAAGTTGATAATAAAATCATAATAATAATAAAGTCCAACGACCACCTGCATTATATGCATGGGTCGTTGAACCCTAGTTAGGAATCCCTGTATCTAGAGACCTAGGAACTACGAGGACCATGGTCCCGCAACACCCGGACTTAGAACAAGTATTTGCGCTTGTTTTCTATATCTATATGTATATTAATACATCCTTACATAACAATTATGGTAAAGGGATTGATGGAGGTGAACTAAAAGAGTGAACCAACATTTTCCCCATTAATTAATCCCCATTTTTTAATTAGATAGATTAAAATGACACATCGAAATGTCACTTTTACTAGGTGGTAGGACTTTACTGCAAAGTTCGTCTAGGTAGGTACCACCGCTTTGCCAGTTATTCTGCCGCCAAGCAGTAGCGCGCAAGCACTGCTGTGTTCCGGTTTGAAGGGCACTGTAGCTAGTGAAATTACTGGGCAAATGAGACTTTATGATCTGATCTCACAGTTTAGTAATCTTATTACTAGATTGTGCTGATGTCTCTGGATGACGTGCGCAGTGCAGTGTCACGCGAACCTCTATACTTTAGAGTTCCGAGTGACACTGCAGCTGATATGGGCAGCCGTGTCGTTTAACATCAGGCGAACGGCTAGCTCGTCACGTCATTCCTTAACATAAGAAAATAAATATACTTGTCCAAATAATGGTGCCAATTTCTAAAGTGAAGGATCTAACTCAGCTCCTACAGTTCCAAAGAGTGGAACTATTAGTATTATTATTAATTATGTTGGAAAATAAAATAAATAGATTCACTTTTTATTTTTGACTAAAACCAAACTGTATATGTGGGCAGGAACGGGTTGTGGGTAGGTTGCAACCTATATAACTATAGACCTTCAGCATGTCCACACCGCGCCGTGTCTGGAACAAGAATGATCCGTAGCACACCAATCGATCCCTTTATATAGTCAGACAGGTAGGGGCGCCATGACAGTTGCCGGTGCTGCCACTGTAATAAATTTAATGCCACCACAGGGTAAATTACGGTGCTCAATCGCTGTGCATAGAGTTTATAACTGGACGTAGCCGCCGTCATATACATCTATATAAAATTTATTTTTGGGAAGTCATCAGCAACTTTGGTAAACACCAGCAACAAAATACTTGTTCTGAGTCTAGGTGTTGTGGTACCATGGTCCTCGTAGTTTCTGGGTCCCTAGATACAGGGAATCCAAATTAGGGTACAGGGTATATGATCGTTGGGTGTTATTATATTTTTGTTATTATAAACAATAAAAAACCGTGTGAGTGTTAGCCGTGTACTAGTTGTAGTTATTAATAAAGAACCCTTAAACCTTTTGAGAATTCTAACTTTGAATTAACATTAAACTCTACGACCCCATCGTATAGTTTTATACTCTTTAATAACTTTCTTAGCTTTTAAGCTGTTATACTATTCAAATTGTTAAAGTTGGAACTGTTTAAGTTTAATTCTTTAACTGTTTTTGTAGATGTCATGTACTGTTTGTGACTAGACGTGCAGGTCAGTCACCTGATGGTTGCCGAAAGTAATAATAACAATAAAGTATGCGTATTCTAGATGATTCAAAACATTTCGTAGTAAACCGAATAAAATTACGAGCTTCCAAGAATCCATAGTGCTATAACGATTTCATGGACCGATCGCATGACGGCCTGCATGCAATGGACTCGTTTCGTTCTTAGGAAGCGATTTTTAATATTACTTCTGTAGTAAGTATGACGTGTTGGGAGCTTCTGGTGAAATCGATTTCTAACAACTTTATATCGTTTGAAAAAGGATTCGAGGCTTAGTGTGTAAAATTAAAATTTCACAAAACAAATTCAACTTCTAATCTAAAAATTAATATATTTGGGTTAAAATGAATTTTTCCATCTTGTCTAGGTGGTGTCAGTATTTTTAGGCCAACTAAATGCTTATAATTTGAATTAGCGACTATTGCTTTACGGCAACAGCCCGGATCATGCCCTCTAAAACATGGAAGAACTCAGTTGTAAAATACCACTTTTTTTGTCGGTCACCCATCCAAGAAGTGACCGCAGTGAACCAATGATCCATGTATTTTGGGGCACCCTTATAAAGTAACATATGCAAACGAAGAAGGTTATTATAACTCACACAGCACCGTAGAGAGCCTACGGCGTAGAGTTGTAGAGGCTCTACGTCGTAGTTACGTAGAAGACACGCTGTAGCAAACGGATTAATTAAACGGGTTTAAATTTGCACAGTCCACTTTGTAGGTTACGTAGGCTGGTAAAGTCAGTAAGCTTCGAGAAAGGTCAACATTGAGTAACTTGAGTTTCCATATTAGAAAAAGTTATGAAATCTCCTAGTATTACAAAACTTTTCTTATAATGAGGCGATGGCTGATGAACGATCTTATATCCAATATTATAAAATAGGTACGCACTCGCGTAGACTATTTTAAAAGATGAAATATGTCTTATTCCTGGACATTAAAGTATTTACATGCATAATATCATCAAAATCCATTCAGCTGTTTCAGTGTTTATTGGTGACCAACATACAAATAAACTTTTATTTTTATTTTATATTACTACACGCTCTAGGTTTTTTTATGTTCATGAATAATGTGACGAGCTAGTCATACCCCTGATGTTAAGCGACACGGTCGCCCATAACAGAAGTGTCACTCGGAACTCCAAAATATCAAGTTTCGCATGACACTGCACTGCGCACATCAGTACAATCTCAAAGAATGCCAGCGTCACTGGGTACAATAGCATGATTACCAGATTCAACGAAGGGGCGTTGGTGTGGCAGCTTGACCAGCCTCCTAGTGACTTTTTTCTCAAAAATTAAAAACCTATTACGCGGTCAACAACTTTCATCGCCAGAAAAGGCAGTCGAAGAGTTGAAAAGCATATTTCCGAGGTCACCATACATAGAGAAATACTTGGATTATTTCATTATCACACTAATCACACTAATATTATAAAGGCAAAAGTTTGTATGTGTTTAGGTGTGTATATGTGTATGTTTGTTACTCCTTCACGCTCAAACAGTTGAATGGATTTAGATGAAATTTGGCACCAAGATAGCTTATTATACACTGGATTAACATAGAGACTACATTTTATCCCGGATAATTGAAATGCTCTGGTAGGATGAACAAATAATTAAAATACTTTTTATCCGCCGGTGAAAGCGCGAGGCGCAACTAGTAGTGACATAAATGTTTCCAAAATTGGTTAATTCCTGTGGAAATGTGCATTTCCGCTAACGGAGAATGTTTTGAGAAACAGTGTGCCCCACATATAAATCTATAAAGATCACCGAATTGTTTTGGTCATTTTATATGCTTCGATCTTTCTGACGCGGACTGTACCACGATGACAAAGGCCTGATCCGGATATCCGGACACAAATAGATGTGCGGACTGGTATCAGCAGCCTTCCGGATCGTCTGAATCACGTTAATCCAGAGGAAATCGAATCTCCGGAGCGCTGTGATACTTTGTGACGTCATTGTTGCTCTTACGATGATTGGTCTATTTACAACATTTTTATTCTTTTTTTAAGATCTCTGCAACCTCCGCAATTTAGCGAACTTTCCTAAAGAAAGAATATATTTCTGAGTAAAATATATTCTATATTGATATTGGTAGTGATATCGATGTGCAATATTTCATCCGAATTCGGTTTCACAAACAAACAGACATTTCGCGTTTATATATTACAATATATTATATATTACAATCACACTAATATTATAAAGACGAAAGTTTGTATGTGTGTATGTTTGTTACTCCTTCACGCTCAAACGGCTGAACAAATTTGGATGATTTCCGTACCAAGATAGCTTATACACTGGATTAACATATAGGCTATATTTTATCCCGGAAAAGTAAAATTTTCCCGTGGATGAGCAAATAATTAAAATACTTATTATCCATGGGTGAAACCGCGGGGCGCAACTAGTATACAATAAATCCTTACTAAAAATTCTGCATAGCAGTGGAATAGGTACTTAGTGTTTTCTTTTAATAATAATAATAATTAATAATAATAATTTATTTATTCAAACATTAAAAAAAGAAACATAGTCTAGGGTTGATCCCCTTTTGTTTCAACATTGTCTTTTTTGTAAAATAGCTATTCTTACAACTACCCAGTGTTGATTAGTACAGAAGAAAAAAACGAAAAGCTAATTTTAAACCAAGACAGTATCTAAAATTCTAAAAATTTCATAACTTTAGATTCAAATCCATCTTACAAGAACCAACCCTTTATTACTCATGTCCCTAGTTCTAAAAGTCATCCAAATTGAATACACATGCTTACAAGGGTTATACAGGGATGCGGCCTTATTAAATATAATATTGTGATAGCAAAAAGGTCGATTAATTAAATAATCTATCCGTCGTATGTCACAGAATACTAATTCATAATACAGTTGCAGAAGATTCATTACGGTCTTGAAAAAATTATGACATCTACTTACCCAAAAAAACATAATAAATAGTGACTATTGCGAAACGCAATAAAGTGCAATTCACATTGCATGTGCATGTGATCTTTAAACGATATTCAATTTAATTGGTAACATGAGCAGTCTGTGCACAAAGTTTAAACGAAATCGTTTGAGAAACTTTCTGTAGCTGTCAGTTGAAAACGATTATCCCTAGGGCTGAAAAGGGCAACTTTAGACCTACTTTCCGAGTATGAGTAATGAAATTTACTATTTTTCATGCAAAGGTGAAAGAAGAAGCTAGTGGCTAGCTCTTTTTGGCAACTCAAAGCAAGCAATTTATAGTCAAGTGTGAAAGTAGCCCTCTCCAAGATATGACGTCACAGTATCGTATCTAGAAGGATTAGATCACCATCGTAAAATCACAGCCACTTTGCCGGCTGAGGTCGTTGAACTACAATTTGTTTTCTACTGAATAATAAGCTTTTGGTAGCCAGAAGTTCTACGAATTTAGATAAGTTATTCATGAATTGAATTAAGTTTGCTAAGCTTATAATTTTACTGGTTTGATGACCGTCTCGCCAGATGGTAAGTATTGGCGAATATTTGAAAGTATTGGTGGACTTTGATAGGTGAGGACATTTTGACCAATGGCTATAGGTTAAAGATTGTCTGGAAGAGATCGTTGTCAGCGATAAGAGCGCCCATTGTTACACTAGTTCGTAAATATTAAATTTATTCCTGTTTGTGTACTTCATTGGTGAGACAATAAAGAGTTCTCTATCTATCTATCTATAGGGTAACCAAATTGAGCACACTTGCACGCAGGTTGAACACAAAATGTCTAATTGCACACTAGTGTGTGAACACAGCACATGCTGAAGTTACCTCTGTTGCCCTGTGACATGAATGTTATTTTGTACTATTTAAGCCTTGTTTTGTATTATTATTTGTGTCTGCAGTGGCAATAAATAGATTTTTTATTTTATTTTAAATACTTATTTTAAAATCTATCGCAAATTTTGTTCTAGCAAATATATATTTGATTTGATTTAAAAAGGCACTAAGCGTTTTAAAAACCCTGTGCGGTTTCAAAGAATGTCTACCTTATTACTTAGGCGCCGCACTTTGTGCGCATCCTGGTGGCTTTTCGTATCCAATAAAACAGGATAATATAAATCTTGATTTATTTTTAACGGGCAAATTACCTGTATTCTTTTAAACAACTAAAGTTACTAACTACTAACAAGAGCTAATACTACTAACTACTACAAAAAACATTTGGACTAAACACTAGCCATGATGACCTATAGACCGTCCAATGCCCCAACCTACTACCAGTAGGTAGCGTACCCAACAAATAATCTTTATTGGGCAAACTGATGTACAATCACAATATTCTAAAAACTGGGTTAATCGTTAACTCGGCCAAATGCACGGGCGCTCGGCCAAATGTATTGAGATGATGAATAGAGCATTTCTTTTCATTGCATTTGAGGATTTATTTTAATTGGCCTATTCTTTTATGGTTAAATTCCTATCCATGTGCGTCTATTAGACTTTATGTATGTACAATTATATAAGTTTTAGACAGGTCAGCCTTTGGAAACATACTAATTAAATTTCTGACCGGATAGCTCAGTTGGTAGTAACCCTGCCTTCTGAACTTTAAGTTGTGGGTTTGATTCCCATCCATCAAACATTTGTCAGATGAACATTGATATTTGTATGTGCTTATTTACAAACAAACAAAAAGAATTAAGTGTTCTATCAGTTGTCTGGTTTCCATAGAACAAGCTTTGCTTAGTTTAGGGCTAAATGGCGCATTGTGAAATGTCCAATAATATTTATTTAATTCTAAACTTCAACCAATATTTTACTAGGTGGTAGTACTTTTTTGCAAAGTTCGTCTAGGTAGGTACCATCGCTTTGCCAGTTATTCTGCCGCCCAGCACTAGTGCGCAACCACTACTGTGTTCCGGTTTGAAGTGCACTGTAGCAAGTGAAGTGACTGGGCAATTAAGACTTTATGATCTGATCGCAGTCTTATTATCAGACTGTGCTGATCTCGCAGGATGATGTGCGCAGTGCAGTGTCACGATAAACTTTATATTTGGGAGTTCCGAGTGACATTGTTCTGTTATGGGCGGCCGTGTCGCTTAACATCAGGTTAACGACAAGTGCGTCACATCATTTACTAACATTTAAAAAAAAATTGGACATCCATATTCCTGTATATAAAAGCGAAACGTTGATTGTGTGGCTTTCACGCTAGAACTACGAAACTGATTTGGTTGAAATTTTGCACGCTTTTATTATGGTTAGTTATCCCTAAACCAAAACAGAAGTAGTTATTCCAAAAAATTTAGGATTTGTAACAAAAACGGGCAATTAATGGGCGGTGAAATCGCGGCGCCTCTCCAGTCCTTAATACTCCTTGGAGGGCTCAAATCAGGTGCAAGCGTTATGGGCATTTTAAGTCTATAACAACTCCAGAAAACGATTCACTGACACGCAAAGACGAAAATAAAAGCCCTAAACAAGTTTTAGTTGGTCGTAAGATGGCGATTAATCGGTATTTTACTGGCTATGGGCCGTTGAAGATCCGCGATAATATCGATATTGGATTGCGGGAGGCGTAATTGTACGATAAAATTTTCTTTTTCGTTTCTCACAATTGGCGTAAGAATATTATATTAATGATAAATAATAACGCCCAACGATCACATACATATATCCTGGATGTTAAATACGATTCCTAGTGTCTAGGGACTCAGGAACTACGAAGACCATGGTCCCACAACACCCAGACTCAGAACAAGTATTTGCGCTTTTTTTCTGTGCAAGCGGTCACACAAATACTTGTCCTCCCGCGGGAATCGACCCCGCCGCCTCCGGGTTATGAGCAGACCTGCTCAACCACCATGCCACAGAGGCTGTCTGCAATGTATCGTGCAATGGTTGAAAATGTTCTCTGCAGCTAAGTAGCGTATGGCGTAGTAGTATGGCGTTGTATATGCCTTTGAGCGGTCATCCATTCAAGCATTGACCTCATTAAATAAAACGATCACGTAGATTTTTCAGAATCAGTTGTGCTATGATTGCTATAGATAAAATAAACTTTTGTCCTCGTAGGGTTCTATTCTATGTAACCTTTATAATTATTTGTCTACTTTTTGCTGAAAAAGGCGTTTAATTCATCAAGCGTTTAATGAATATGGAAGTACATTTCAACAAACATCAAAAATTTCTCAGTATTTTTTTTCCTTTTTTTTTCTTTAATGATTTTTATTACTGTAATGTCTTGTTTCCTACTATCAGTTGTTACGCTCTTTTACTGTTGAAACAAATAAGTTGATTATTTAAAAGAAATTTGTTTATTGTGATATTCTATAGAGTGCTTTGGAAGCATGGAGATCACGTTTATATATATTAAAGGTTGAATTGTCAACCATTTTGAAATGCTCTGTTAATTTATTACAATAACTTCAACCTTTTTCTTCTAAAAAGTAACAAGTCCTTCTAAGTCACTGGTATAAACCAAATGACCAAAATCTTAAAAAATAAGTATCCAAAAAAGATTAGCACAAAAGATGGCAACATTAATTCGTATACAGGGCAGCCGGAAAACATTCGCGTCGGTCATAATGGCTCCCAAAAAGTTAATGGACGCCTTTCACATCACCCTGTATACAGAGGTGGTGATTCTGCAGATTTGCCGAACGCTACGCATTTCCTTTTATACGTTGTTTTGAATAAATAAACTGTACCTCGAAGCTATATTTTATATCGCAAAAAGGCTCTTACGCAGCAAAGTGTGTTGCTTGCTACCCACGTCACATTACACCGCCTAGGGCTAACAAAAAATATAATGTCACATATTACGTAAAGGCATAGTAGAGTGCTTTATAATAAAAAGCCGGGTACTCAACTTTGATAAAGTGGTTAAATTAATTATAAGCTAAACACTGAAACAAGTTAATCCTGCCTAGAATGCGACCTACTGTCTTTGTCTTTTGTTCTTTCACTTAAACAATTATGCCTATGAGTTTACAAAAATTTGGTGCTGCTGTTTTGGTGTAATAACCACACAAACAAACTTTACTTTCAATTATAATTATTATCACCATAATCAACCACCACGGAATTCTTATGTGAACGAAAACATATACGTGTGGACTAAACATAGCTTGTACTATGGAAACCAGATAACTGATAAAACACTTAGACACTTTTCGTTTGTAAATACATACATAGAATACAATATATATAGCCACGGAACAAACACATATGTTCATCACACAAATGTATGTTTTGGGTGGGAATTGAACCCAAAACCTTTAGTTCCGGAGAGAGAAGAGCAACTAACAACTGAGCTATCAGGCCAGTTAAAAATGGACTGTATATTTGCTCGGCGTCAGAGTAGTTAGTGAGTGGCAAAGTGGTAGAGCATCGCCATATATTTAGCTCTTCATGTCTTCTCCTGGACTTGGTGTCCAGGGGGATGTAGTTCCGGGTTTTGCCCTCTCTATACTCTCTATATAGCAGTATTCAATTTGGGTCGTTAAGTCAGGTCAATACCTTAGTTTTCATCCTCTGCGGCGCCGGCCGGGAGCAGCAGATGTGGTGGTGGGTGTTCACCATCTTCTTCCTTTTCATTTTATTCTTCCTTTTCAGTCTTTCATAGCTCACAGAGGTATTCTCGAACACGGAGCGTTTCGAACTTATACATAGCCCAAATTAGGTTTTATGGTATTAGTATATAAATATTAACAAAGGTTGACTTGAAGAGAGCGCTTTTAGCGATAAGTCCGCCCATTGTACTATAGCTTTAAGTTTCATCATCTGTAACTGTTTTTTCTTCTGGTCTACATAAAGAATTTTTGTATTGTATTGTATTGTATATCAAGAGTTGTGGTCGAAAATTTTCAAATTGGGGGAAATGAAAAGTTTTTTTTTGTATGTAATTTACGTAAGAACTCTCTATTTATCTATTTGCATCCATTTTTGTTGATTTGGTTTTCACATCAAGTAGGACAATTGCGACGTACGTCATGTATTTTAGTAAAGTAGCGTCCTCAGTAAGTTATTGGGGGGATATCCTACATTTGTCCTTCAGTTTGGACTCTTGCCAGATATATAGAGATACAACTTGTCTATCCGGCCGTAAGAAAAATTACTGAGCTGCATATTCGTACTTGAAATAAATAAAATTGTATGGCAAAGGCTGCCCTGTTTTTCCCTTTTTTATTGCCCTTGGATGAAAGTCAGTACTGATTTATGTCACTATCGTGTAAGCCATTTTTAGTACATGTTTTGTTTTGTCCATCCCTACTTACTAAAATTATGAAGAGTTTATGGGTTTGTAAGTTTATGAGTTTGTGAGATTGTTGATTAAGGAAGTTAGTTTTAGCCCGATCAGTAAAACGAACATACTATAGTATTCTACCAACCCATTTCTTTAGCTGACGAGCTTTTGGTAGAGAATTGAGCATTTCAGAATAGTTTTTTCTATAGTCATTTGACCTTTTCTAACTACACCTTGAATCTCTTTTTTTCTGGCCATATTTTTTTCTCCACTACCAAATGCGCCATTTCAAATGCATTCTCAAGTGCAATCTAAAGTATTATCAGAAAAGCATAAATAATGGATCGGTGCGCCTCACTGCACATGAAAGTTTTGTATATTTCCTCATTTGTGTCATACAGTAGGCACATTCAGGTCTGCATCATCATACAACTCCACGTTTGAGTCTTAGCGAGACATTATTACACCACTACCAAAAAGTAGAAAAATCGCAATTAGCATGATAAACAAATCTCATACAAAGTCTTTGTCGTTAGAAAACTACTCAAAATCATTAAAAACCGCGGAAAATACCTACCTACATGGGCGAGTGTTTTGTGAATCTTCTAAATATATATAACTCAAAGGTAACTGACTGATTGACTGACTGACATAGTGATCTATGAACGCATAGCCCAAACCACTGGACGGATCGGGCTGAAATTTGGCATGCGGGTAAATGTTATGACGTAGGTATCCTCTAAGAAAGGATTTATCGAAATTCCACCCTTAAGAGGGTGAAATGGGTGGTTGAATTATTTTCCCATAGGCCACGCCGCAGGCGAAGCTGAGGGCAAAAGCTTGTGCCACATAAATAAAAAGGCAACGTTTTAATTTTATATATTTGTAATGATAGTGATAGAAAAGGAGCAGTCCTTCCGTTAAATAGTTAATCCGACGCCAAAACTTTAAGATGACCAAATGCTGCTGACATGGCTTAACTGCTTTAAGTAGCGGTCATCCAAGCAAAAGCCACAGTGAACGGTTAATTTCCCAAGATCAAGAAATGTTAGGCAAGCTTCACTATGAGAGCTACTGTTAAGTATTCTCGCAGACGACCTTGTAATAGCAGCATCATACTTGTCGGACACTAAGCGTACTACCACAAATACATAAACAAGGCTTAGACGTCAAACGTGTGTTTAACAATACAAAACATCAGTTTAACACTAGTTTAAGGCTTGTTTGAACCTTCGGTTAAACCGTAATCGTTTTTTACGGAGTGTAGATAAAGATTAAAAGCTCAGAAATGTCAAATTATAATTAAGTTTTGTATAAGTACCTAGGGTCAGTTAGGGTCAATTGAGCCTCCGAGATTTTATTTAAATCTACACAACTATAAACAACTACGGGAAAGAATGTCTTAACGGTACAACTATTTGAGCCTCGCAGTAGAAGCCTAGGGTCTAAAACGGTATTTAAGTGAAATTAAACTTAGAGCTATTGTTTAGAATTCCCATGGGTTGTCTTACCACGACCAAGATTGACTTGGCAAATAACTTTGAAGCCCATAAGAATATCACAAATCGAATATTCATCCAGGCAGAGACCACAGACCAAATATTTTTTTAAATTACCATTACATAAGGGCAGTATCCTTACTAAGGCATTACCTTCTTATTTCTAGTCTAAATGGTAACAAGCGCCACTGTTAACGTTTTTGAAATAAATAAATATAAATGTTCAATCAAACATACACCCAAATAAATACGGCCAAATATATTTTAATACAATTCGTGACGAGTTTCAACTTAATAAATATTATATCATAAAGAACGATAATACAAAACGAAACGACTCACCTGTCTCTACACGAAACACCGTCTACGACTGAAATCGTAATTTCAACTGTACGTATATCGATATAAGTCACATCACCAAAGAACGAAAACTTTTAATGTGAGCTAACACAGAAAAAACACCAAATATTCAGATTTGGTATCGCGTGATTTTCTACGATTATTCGCGTGTAGGTTGTAGTCTTTTGGCTACATTTTTTCGTGTTGATTCAACAGTGGCGGTGCGGGGCGCGCGGCGTCACCGGATTGCACCTCGAGACTGCCCGCGAGGGGTTGGGAAACGTACGTTTCGATACTACGCGGTCATAGAGTTGGGAGAACGTGGCCACAGATGTGGTAAGCCAAGTATTTATTCTGAACTAAAACTTCTATACGCATCCTTGACTTGGGGAGTAAGCTGGTGAATGCGCAACGAGGCGAATGGAAATTTGAAAGTGGTTGGTTCACGTAGATCTCCATTGTCAACATAACAAAGTTAAAAATTACATAAAATATGTATTATTTTGTTGGTATGACCATTGTTGGTAAAATGACAATCCACAATTGTCAGGATGGCAACATTAACATTAAACAAAGTTATACTGGCCGATAGATGGAGCTATATTTAGCTCCATCTATCGGCCTGTGTGGGTATTTTACTTCAGTCGTGTGTTCTAAAGCACACTCGTTTTTTATATTAAAAAATCATACAAGAACAAGAACTATACTTGTTTTTGAAGACTTTTAAAGATTCAACACTATTCATAATTCATTATTATTATTTCATATTCATTAGAGCTTGTGGAGCTTTTTTGCAAGAAAATCGCGCTTGAACCCACTATTTTAGTCTGTCTGCGACTACAACCAAAGCGATAAGGTTAACCTTAACCCCAATATTAATGTATCTGATTCTGCTCTATAATAAGGTACAAAGTTTAAGAAATACTCCGAATTAGGGGTTTAAAGTGTGTTTAGGTATATTTACCGCTTATTGAAGAATCGAATAAAACAGCAGTGTCACATCTGCAATTTTCCCGCTTGTTTATCTTTGGTGTTTTCCCGGACATGTTCAAGAGAGACGATACGCTACAAATAACCCATGAAAGAGCAGGATAGAGTATGGCCGGGCCGCACGCCGTGAGTTGACCAACTTCACATCTAAAACGTGAGAACCGCGTACTCTTCGATGCATTATTAAGCTATTACCTATAGTCGTTATCGATCTTTTGATTTTTTTACTGTTCGACATGCGGTGTGAAGTTTTTGGAATAAAAAACAAATGTGCGGGGCAGTCTTTGAGGAATACCGATAACAGTGAAAATTAAGTAACTTGTGACATATAGCTCATGACATATATAGCTCATGAGAAGCGCGCGATGACGATAACACGAGTTTCACGCTTTTTGTTCATCCAAAAAGTACACATATATATACAGTATACATATAATAATAATAATAATATGTGTGGACATCTCACACAGCGCCATCTAGCCCCAAACTAAGCAAAGCTTGTGCTATGGGAACCAGATAACTGATACAATACTTAGATATTTTTTGTTTGTAAATACATACATAGAATACAATATGACACCCAGACACAGAACAAACACCTATGTTCATCACACAAATGTTTGTCCTGAGTGGGAATCGAACCCACAACCCACAGTTCAGAAGGCAGGGCTACTACCAACTGAGCTATCGGGCCAGCCAAGCCTATTGGATTGGCTTATAACTGTGAATGAGCTATTGCTCATTCACAGTATGCATATGGAATCTATGTGCTCGTTCGTATGAACTCGTTGGGCATTATTATTATTATAGGTCATGGAAAACGTTCGGTGACGATGACGCGAGTTCCATGATTTTTATTCACCCAAAAAGTTTTCAAAGCGCCTAAGAAGTTTTCACTTCAAAAAGTTTCGTTTTGTATACGTTGACTTGTCACTTTCTTCCCTCCTTCACGAAACACAAGTGGTTAGCCTTCAGGCCATTCTGATAACTTTAAATTAATATTAAATTCTAATCCCATTTCATTTCAATCACCGTGTATAACTCGACGAAAAAGGTCTAAGAAGACCTCCACTGCTTAATTACAGGAATTTTAATTTAACGTCTTTTCGTAACTTAGGCGTCGTATTAAACTTGTGGTATACTTTCTTTTGTTTTTTTTTTCTTGGCTCTACACTATTGTGTATTTAGCCAGTGTCAAGTAATTGATAATTTCTCAATTGAATATTTCATAAATATGTGTCTGTGTGTGTGTGTGTGTGTGTGTGTGTGTGTGTGTGTGTGTGTGTGTATAAGTGAAGTCACAATCCAAGTCATCAAGTCAAGTCATAGTCTGGTCTAGTCAAGTCAATTCCTAGTAAAATGGTAGCAACTTTACTTGAAGCTTCTATGGAGTTTTGGAAACAACACGAAAAGAAACGTTTCACCATCACTATACCACTTTACCACATTTTTTTTTTTATGTTACTGAATGATTTGACGAGCTAGCCGTTCACCTGATGTTAAGCGCCACGGCTGCCCATAACAGAACAGTGTCAATCGGAACCCCAAAATAGAGTTTCGAGCAACACTGCACTGCGCACATCATCCTGAGACATCAGCACAGTCTGGTAATAAGATTACTCAACTGTGAGATCAGATCATAAAGTCTCAATTACCTAGTAATTTCACTAGCTACAGTGCCCTTCAAACCAGAACACAGTGCTTGCGCTCTACTGCTTGGCGGCAGAATAACTGGCAAAGCGGTGGTACCTACCTAGACGAACTTTGCAACAAAGTCCTACCACCTAGTAGAATTGTAATTCAGCACTTAACGAATAAAATTCCACCAATTTTATGCACTAACACTGAAAATAACACAAGTTTTGGAAAATGATACAATGCGGTGATAAATAACTTGATAAATTATAATTACTTGACACTGGCTAAATACACAAAAGCGTGGAGCCAATATATTTATTTAAAAAAAACTACTGCCATAGATTGCGTCCGCACCACATGCTACGTATCAGGTCAGGTCGCACCAGTATGCTGTTACCTACCTTTATTCCTAGATCAGTATTATTTATCAAGTAATTAAAACTCGTCGTATAAACTTGCCAGCTTAATCACTAGTATTAATTAAGCTAAATTAAGTATTCTAGCATTTATAATTACGTATACTTAATACTAATTTAGTTACGTACGCGGAAAATTTTACGACGATAAAATTGTGTTATTAGCAGTAAAAACATTGTCGAATTTTTTCAACATGTGGATTTTTACTCGTAAGTAAGCATTTCATAATCTTATTCAACTCATTAATACCTACTTAAATTTTAATTAAAGAACATAATCATCATTGTTGGGATTTATAAAACTTAAATTAAAAAATAATTAAATTGTTTATGACAAGCAAACGAAATTGCTTTGTTTAAAAAAATCTTAAAAGATACTTCACTTATCTATATGTGAATGCAATTTTTTATTGTAAAGGAAACATTTCGATTTAAGCCCGTATCCCTCCGTCCCTAAAGCTGTGACATACTTTTCGCTACCGTGACAAGTATTTTATGTCAAAAATATTTTGCTTTTTACAACTGCTGGCGATACTGCTATAAATTAATAAATATTTAATTCATGTTTTAACTTTTCATGTAACAGATACAAAAATAGCAGTTCTGGTATCAATATTCGTCTCTACCCTACCTTATTCTAAGACCACAGAAAGAAAACACAAACAGCTAACCAAACCCCTCGATCAAAATAGATTTAAATCATACATAAAACAATACGATCCCGTAAAAATCTCAGAAAACATCGAAACACTAAGAAAGAAGCGAGGTCGAAACTTCACTAGGCAAGAATATTTTGAAATGCTGTTTAAAGGAATAGATATTTCAGGCGATATAATGAAGCTAAAAGTCCAAAATGGCAACCCGAAAATAATATCTGCAGCGCGAAGATCTTTCACTGTGCCTAGCGGCCTTAGCATCTATCCGTATGATAGGTTCACCTTAAGGCCAAGGCTTTACGAATTGATGAAGCAGGCGATATACCAGGCAAGAAACAAGATGGTAATAATGCAGATCATGAGAGAAAAGTACATCAATCAATCGCTTTACAAAATGGGGTATCTTATGAGTAAGGTGGACAATGCTGGTAAGACGTTCTCAATGGTAGCGTTTCGCGCATTCCGCGGCTGTGGCTTGGCAAGATCACACGCCATTAATAAATATTTTGTATACGATGTTCTGTACTCCCACGAACGCTTGCTCCATCTCTGGTTCCAAATAGACCTGCTAAAGGCGCTCCTCATACGGAATGACATCGAGCACCACGTGGCTTATGGAAAACGAGAACAGTGGAAGTTCATTGACTAACTATCATTCGAATATAATGTACGACATCAATATGCTTGTTCGCTAACTATAGTATTTAAAAAAAATTACGGGGCAGTCTTTGGGGACTCATTTCATTGTTCATTAATTTCAAAAATTCTTTATTTTAATAAATATTACATGTTACGTACAACTTAGCGCTAGAATCTAAGCTATAACTATCTTAAAATTAAAATGTTTTACAGGCTAAAGACCGCCTTTTTAAACTTTTAGTACAATACCTACGTAAAAAATTTGAAGTTCTCATGAAATCATAATCGAGGGTAGTTACATTAAGTTATAACATAATTATTGTTTCTACGTACTACTGAGTTACTTCATACGTTTATGTCCTAAAGTCTTTGGGGACTACCAGTAGTAAAAATTAAGTAACTTGTGACATATAGCTCATGGGAAGCATACAGTGATGATGACGCGAGTTTTACGCTTTTTGTGCACCCAAAAAGTACACATATATACACAGTATACATATAGCTCATGGAAAGCGTTCGGTGACGATGACTCGAGTTCCATGATTTTTGGTACACCCAAAAAGTACTCAACACGCGTAAAGAAGTTTTCACTTTAGTTTCTATCGTGCGTCCCACAAATTGGAGAAAATAAAATCGAGTGTGATTCGTCCACAAGCAATCCTGACCCTAACTAGGATTCCCTGTGTATAGGGATCCAGGAACTACGAGGACCATGGTCCCACTACACCCAGACTCAGAACAAGTACTTGAGCTTTTTTTCTACGCACAAATACTGTCCTGCTGCGGGAGTCGAACCCGCCACCTCTGAGTTATGAGCCGACCTGCTCAACCACCACACCACAGAGGCTGTCAAGTGTACTTATAAATAACGTCACGCGCTGTGCATAGGTGTTTACGAGTTGCGTGATAATTATGTAGATAAAATTTGAGGTTTAATTTGAAAAAATGTCTAAAAAATATATATTCACCTACACTATTTATAACGTAGCATTAGACCATAGTTTGATTACTATAAGGTGCATACCCATGGGTGTATCTAGTGATGTTCCGGATATCCGTATCCGTAACTTTTCTCGCGGATCTTTTTTTATCAAGTTCAAGTGACACGATAAAATGCTGCATATCAACTTAGATTAAGTTTTTTTTTATGTTAATGATTAATGTGATGAGCTAGTTGTTCACCTGATGTTAAGCGACACGGCCGCCCATAACAGAACAGTGTCATTCGGAACTCTAAAATATAAAGTTTCACGCGACACTGCACTGCGCACATCATCCCGAGACATCAGCACAGTTTGGTAATAAGATTACTCGATTGTGAGATCAGATCGTAAAGTCTCAATTGCCCAGTAATTTCACTAGGTAGAATGCCCTTCAAACCGGAATACAGTAGTGCGCAAGCACTACTGCTTGGCGGCAGAATAACTGGCAAAGCCTATACCTACCTAGGCGAACTTTGCAGATAAGTCCTACCACCTAGTTAAAGAAGTAATAATTTAAAAAAAGCCATTCTTAGTATTTTTCATTTGCTAAAATCAAATATTTGGCACCTGTAATTGCAAACATTTATTCTAGTAAGTTACCATACCAATAGTATATAGCTCAAAGATAATCATCTATGTTATAATCTGTCCTGCCCGTCAGAGCGGCGGATGTGACGTCAACTATCTTTTCAAAGACACGCGCCGTCACCGATTGAGAGAAAATAAAGATCCGTATCCGCTGATCTTGACACTACATATCCGAATCCGGATCCGTGTCCGCGGATATATATTTTTGATGATCCAGCACATCACTAGTGTATACCCACAAAGTAGTAAGTCGAGTAAGAATGCCTATTACCAAGCTGTAAATAACTATGAAATTAACGACACTTCGTAAAATTAACCATCAAATAGTAAAATATCGATGCAGTTGCAATAAGTAAATTTAATTAATTCAGATTATGGCTACTGAAATCAAGACGCTTTCGCAATGCTGATAATTTTTCTTTATTTATTGTGTGAGTATATCACTACATAGTATAAAACAAACTCGCTTTCTCTCGTTCCTATGTATGCTTAAATCTTTAAAACTACGCAACGGATTTTGATGCGGTTTTTTTAAATAGATAGAGTGATTGAAGAAGAAGGTTTAATGTATAATAAAATGTAAAAATGTAAAAAGTAAATTAGTAAAAATGTAGTGTATGAATTTAGATATTCCAAAGATAGCAGGAAATCTTCATAGCTTAGAGAAATTGTATTACTCTAAATTTAACGCGTGCGGGCCACGGGCATTAATGAATATATCAAAACTACTGGATCGATTTTAATCATTTTTTCAGTGAGTGACATAGGCTATATATTTTATACCCGTGCGAAGCCGGAGCGGGCCGCTAGTCATTATGTTTATTCCTTATCTTTTTCCCTCTCCCTTCTCTCTTCCGTATCAGGTACAGGAGAAGTGGCTTCATCTTCGTTGCCGACGATGTAGCGTTTAGATCACATCTAGTAGCACCCACGGTAGGACTGGTTCACAAATTTAAGGTCGCTCAGCGAGCTATGGAGAGAGCTATGCTCGGTGTATCTCTGCGGGATCGAATCCGGAACGAAGTCATTCGCCAGAGAACTAAAATTACCGACATAGCTCAACAAATTAGCAAGCTGAAGTGGCAGTGGGCTGGTCATATCTGCTGAAGAACCGATAACCGTTGGGGTAGACGTGTTCTAGAGTGGAGACCGCGAATCGGCAGACGTAGTGTAGGACGCCCTGCGGCGAGATGGAGCGATGATATACACAAGGTAGCTGGTAGCAACTGGAAGAGTAGAGCCGAAGACCGGGCTAAGTGGCGTGCTTTGGGAGAGACCTATGTCCAGCAGTGGACTAGTGTAGGCTGATGATGATGATGATAGTAGCTACCTACATGTACAACTGTGGATGCACTATGATTAAATTTCGTAGTTTTTCAGGAATATTGACTTAGTATTTTCATTTAAAATATAGGCATGATTAAATGCGCTTGCTAGCTTATTTATTTATTTAATTGTTAAATACAAATACAAATACAAACCCGGATTGTTGAGGAATTGCTTAAGCTGTGTGATTGTTTTAGCGTAGCTGTAAGTTCATTCAAATCATCATCATCATATATTAGCCCACTGCTGGCAATAAGCCTCTCCCAAGGCACACCACTAAAAACTAGGGGCCGTGATATTTGTGTGCTTGTCATAGGGTTTCAAATAATTTAGGCATAATACTGAGGGTTGGGTGGCTGTGATTTCTGAAACAACACCCGATGAAATATTTACGGCATAGTCCGTAAAGACAACTAATACACATTTTGACTTTCAACCTCTCTCCCAAGGGAACCATGCTGAATTTCCTCCTTTTCAAATCCTCCTATTCCTCCAATTCGTACCTCGTAGTATGGACTCAAATTATGCCAAGGTTTGCCACGGTTCTTGGTGATCACTGTAGACCATAATGCATACAGCGAGAAAGCTTTCCCTGGAAATTCTCTATGTCAATAAACATTTTCTTTCAAAATCACCCCTGTTGCGCAAATTGGAATTATTATGGTCGAGGAAAAAACAAGACGATTACAATTTACTTTAGCCACTATTTTGAATTAATTCGTCATAGGAAATCTAAGTAGGAACTATTATTAAGAAATATGGAAAATTTCTGGATTAATTAAGGCCTTAGAAGTATTATAATTGTTTCATGCCATGCCAATTTAATTTCTAATTTTTAAGGTAAAGCATTACACGTTGACGCGTATTATCCGAATTCATTGTTCCATATTATGTTCGACAATATCACAATAATGGACGATATAGGATTCTTCGGCGATGATACGGATTCTCCAGACTCCGACGAACAGCCAGTCACAAATAAAACCCTGGAAGAGTTGATGAGCGAGCCCAACGATATGAATGTAGACCTCGACATCTACCTCGAGAATTTTAAGCAGCCCTTAGGCGAAGCAGGAGGACATGACTACAAACACTTTAACGAACTAAATTTTGAAGTATACAACTTTACAAGAAAACGTATAAGACCGGAAACATATGGCTACAACTCTTACTATGACCTGAAGGATACCAGCGAATGGCATTCGGGAAAACGAGAACATTTTAAAATGGATAAGCTTAGAATGATTGGTCTGGAGTATTTGATAATTTCCAGGTACCTATGCAAAAAAACTTTTCGCAAAGTTTGTTACCAACGCTTTGCCAGTTATTCTACGGCCAAGCACTAGTGCAAAAGCACTACTCGGTTCCAGTTTGAAGGGCAATGAAGCTAGTGAAATTACTGGGCAAATGAGACTTTTCCTGATCTCACAGTCTAGTAATCTTATTACTAGATTGTGCGATGTCACGGGCTGACGTGCTCAGTGCAGTGTCTAAACTCTATACTTTAGAGTTCCGAGTGACACTGCAACTGACTTGAGCAGCCGTGTCGCTTAACATTAAGTGAACGGTTAGCTCATCACGTCATCCCTTAACATAAAAAAGATAAGTAAAAAGTGTTTAATGAATGATGTCGGAATTAAGCAAGTTAATATCTTTGGTAAGAATTTCTAATTCAATTGCTTTTTCTCTAATCTATGTTTTTAGGCACAGAATTGCCAGTGCTATGGACCAACGCAGCAAAGTTCGCAATGACAAACGATACCAGCTCGGATATCTTTTCTGTAGGTTGAGACGAATTAAGACGGAAATGCTTAAAGTAAGTGGGGTTCTCTACAATGATCCTTTTCAATCGAAACCTTACGCCGTAGATAAACCATACGTCTTATGAGTAGGTGACAGAGTTCATTTTTGAAAGATCTGTCCGTACAACGAAACGGAACTATATTTGGAATTAAGGCATTAGAGATTGAAGAAGAAAATCCAGAAAAAATTATCTACAAGGATTTTTCACTTTTTCAATCACGATTTCTTATTCTCATCAACAAACCCTGTGTTTAGCTTTCCCTATATGTATCCTTTGAGTAAAATATTACTTGTCAAACTTATATTTTGGCTTTCTTTATTCCTCTAATTGTGTTTTATTAAATTTTTTTTTGTCAATGTTCATAAATAATGATAATAAATATTTGTGGAGATTTCAGACGCAGCGCCATCTAGCCCCAAACTTAGCAAAGCTTGTATTACGGGAACCAGATAACTGATACAATACTTAAATACTTTTTGTTTGTAAATATATACATAGAAAACAATATAACACCCAGACACAGAACAAACATCGATGTTCATCACACAAACGTTTGTCCTGGGGAATCGAACCCACAACCCACAGTTCAGAAGGCAGGGTTACTACCAACTGAGCTATCGGGCAATCACTTATCAGTCGTAAATTTTTAGTTGACATTTTACAATGGAAATTTTACATTTCAACTTTTTCTATTTTTCAGCTGATTGTAATGGCATATGAACAATTCAACATATGGTGGCAAAGGAGGATGATAACACTTATGCGAATTTACCAAGAGGTTCGGACCTGAAATATATCTATGTATTTTTAAATATAACAATAATAAATATGTGTGTACATTTCACACAGCGCCATCTAGCCCCAAATTAAGCAAAGCTTGTACAATGGGAACCAGATAACAGATACCATACTTATATACTTTTTTGTATATAAATATGTATTTACATACATTTATACAATTGTAAATATTGTATTCTATGTATGTACATAGAATAAAATATTTACAGTGATGAGAAAAATTCTGAAATTCCGGTATTTTACTTTTTTCAGTTTTTTTAGCCATGTACTGCCACTATACGTACCAAATAATTTATCATGAATTTATTTAAATTAGAATGATATATATCCAACTGCTCCAAACATATTACAATTATGCTTAAAATCAATAAAATACAAATAATCAACACAATAATTAAATTAAGAAAAATTAAAATCACAGATAAAGGGAAATCTAGTGTAACGCCGCTAAAAGCCATCCAGATCAGAAAATCTCATTTTATAATAATTCACAACTATTTATTATTAGGTTCTAAAAGGTATTTTTGACCATATTCTCCGGTTTATGGAGTACTAGTTGCGCCCCGCGGTTTTAACCACGATAAAAAGTATGCTTCGTACTAATCCAGGTTATAAACGATATTAGTTCCAAATTTTATCCAAATCCGTTCAGTAGTTTTTGCGTAAAGGAGTAACAAAATACATCCATCCATATATTCATCTATACTCACCAACTTTCACATTAATTACTTGACACTGGCTAAATTATTAAATAAACACAAAAGTGTGGAGCCAAAACTTAAAAAAAAAACTTTCGCATTTATAATATTAGTAGGATTACAAAGATAAAACGGGTCAATTCGCGCACAAAAATTATCAAAACTTAATTTTGACTATTCTCGACGTTTTGAACATATTACATTGGCTGTGGTCACGAGGGCGGGAGGTAAAGTGGGGGGGTGGTGTTTTATCTTTATAATATGAGTTCAAGTCGCGGAAGTTTAAAAAGTGTCACAACTATATAGTTGTAATCCTCGATCCTAATAATAATAGTAATCATTAAAAGGATGAGATTAAGAAAAGTTAAACAGTTTTTTTTTTCACAAAATGACTTATGGGCATCGTTGGATTCAGCGTGAAATTATCTATCTAATATTTTCATTATCTAATATTTTTAAAATATTTTCTGTCTAAAAACGGTTTATCTGACACAGGAATATAGTCCGCTTAGCATAAAAACATTGTTATATTTATTTTATTATATTATATTTTTACAGTAATTGTACGAATTAGTACTATATTTTGTATTTTAAAATAGAATTAATACATTTTCAAGCAACTAAAACTTACATATACCTTTTCTATTACTTAATAAGCACTTTACTTTAAAATGAAGCCGTTGAAGTTAAAAGTCAATTTTCTCGAAACTATCAATTTGACAGTTAAAGCCTTTTTGTTCTCACCCCTTCAATTATTTTATAAATTTTCTTTGTTTCTTTATAATATAGTGTATATTTCTTCCATGTACAGGTTATTCGAATGGAAGTTGATATTCGGGACACCATCCAGTACATCATAGAAGTTTCCAAAAGGTACTCACCTCACGACTTCCAGTCTTCTTTGTTGATGGAACAGTTTGACAAGACCGACATGACGATGTTACATCCAATAAAAACAAGACCAGGTATCGCAAAACCCATAACATGATAATATTTATTCATTTTACGTTGAGTAAATGACATGTAATGCAATAAACGTGTTTTCTTGAATCCTGTAGGTACTGGTTTAATCGAATGTATATATTCCTTAATTCATCACTATAAAGTTTCTTGTAGCTTCTTCTTTTCAGGTGTAATTGAAGCTTAGGATCGGAGTTTACTGTTCTGCATTGTGCCGGATTGCATGCACCAGTAGTGAGAACGAGAACTGCTTTTTTTCAAACTCATATATTGTAATGGACTTGCCATATTATATTTGGCAATAAACTTTGTAATTTTATATGCTTAGTAAAATAATTTATTTTTAAGTACCTAATAAAATTATGACTTTTAAAAGTGCTAAAAATAGCATATTCGCAATAAATCTTTTGACTTTGACTTTGACTATATTACATTGACAGCCTCTGTGGTATGGTAATTGAGCATGTCGGCTCATAACGGGGGCGGCGGGTCTGATTCCCGTGACAGGTTATTTATGCATAAATAAAATAGTGCAAATACTTGTTCTGTGTCTGGGTGTTGTGGGACCATGGTCTTCGTAGTTCCCGGGTCCGTAGATACAAGGAATCCTAGTTACGGTCCAGGATCTATGTATGTAATCGTAGAGCGCTATTATTGTCCCCCCCTTCTATATTACAGGAATAACACAATTTTTTCAAATTCCGTTCAGCCGTTTTTGGGCTGAGTGGTAACAAATTTACATACATACACACACACGCACGCACACACACAAACACACACACACATAAACACAAACTTTCACTAATAAGTACCTTACTATTAATTAATCAACATTAATAAGTAATTGCATTTACATGCGTCAGATTTGTCACACAATATCATATTCATGAATATAGTGCGCCTTAAACGGCTTTAAGTGTTTAAACAAAAATTAAAACATGCGTCGTTTTTTCTTCACATTATTGGGTATGTGATTCTTAATACCTATGCTTCTAAATGTATAATAGTAAATATAATAAAAGGGATACGATAATTATAATATACTAGCTGACCCGCCCCGGCTACGCACGGGTTAATAGTTCCACACCCAAACCCTGTCTTCTTCTTTTCTCACCTTTAAACCTTCCCTAGACATTTCAAAAGCAAAATCAGCTAAATCGGTCCAGCCGTTCTCGAGTCAGCGAGACAAACAAACAGCAATTGATTTATATATACACGGTGGAATTTAATTAGTTCTTTAAATTTATTGTACTCAGACCATGCTATAGAATAATCGTACAAAGTACAATTTAAAAAAAAGTGCCTCTTTAAATAGCTGGATAACAGCCAAAATATCCATTTAACGTATACAGCGCGGGCACTGGCTGGGCGCTTTGTAAATGGTTAGTAGATAATAAAATACCTGCGATGTTCAATGTCGCAAGGCTTTTCTGAAGAATTTGAATTCGCAGAAATGTAATAATACCCAAATTTAAGTTTTATTTCATAAGTACTGGTGAATATAATATAACTAAATATAGTTATATAGGAGCTTTCTATAGCATGGACATATAGGATGGTACTCAACATACATTTAAGGAAAAGAACGAAATAAATTCCACTGTGTATACAGATAATATAAATCATTAACTTTCAGCAATGCTAGTTGTATCAAGATGCGAAGAAGTCCCAGAATACCAGGATATAAACGACTTATTCCCCAGTTTCAAAGAAGCAGACAAATACGCCGACCTCCCTGAAGACTCGTACGTTAACATCACCATCGATGTTGAAAAGCTAGATTTAAATAAGTTCAAAAAGAAAATGACCGGAGAACTAGTAAAGAAAACAAATGAAGAAGATGCGGCATTGGCCAAAAATATCAGTAGACGAACCCCCCTTATAACGTACAGTAAGGAAGGCACGTTATGGTACCGCCATCAAAGTCAGATTGTACAAAACCAAATAGCGATAGATTTGATCCTACAGCTTCTATATATGGCAAAAAGTACAATTAAAGTGTTAGAAAACGACAAGAACTTTAATTCTAAAGACACAGCTTACCGCATGGGCTACATATACAATAAAATGAAAAAAGCGTATAGATATATGGTCAACATAGTTATGATGTTGTATGGTCAGAATAAAGATGGCTTGGTTTATAGGCACTTGCATTTGCATCATAGAGTTATTAAGCAGTATGTTGATTTCCAGTATTGGTACTGGGTTTTAGTAAAGTTGGATGGAATGTACAGAGATGGAGGCGGGGCTTCGAACAAACCGCAATTGCCTAAAAAAAATAAAAAGACGGGTGGACTCAGTATTGAAAGTGATTTCGATGAGTATGCAAACGTGAAAGAGGGCTTCGATAACTATGGTGAAGGCTAATTCGATCTGTGATTGTCGCTTAATTATATTGAATTAGGATAACATGGTATCTTTGTTTTATTGTGTACCTACTTGATTACATATCTAATGCTATTTTATAGGAAGTAAAGGTGTGATCGTTTACACGGCTTGTAAGTTATTACTGTACCACATACGCGTTTTGAAGAGTTGATAAAATATTTTGGTCCTATAATTATCGTATTTAGCAGGAATATTTTGGATAAGATATTTCGGATGTGGATGAGGATATTTTTTTTTGTTTGATAGGCTTGCGTTTGACCACTATCGCACTTGAAGGTAAGTGACATATAGTTATAGGAATAAAATTAGATCGATTTCGGGTACATTTACGGATATGTAATTATTTCGGATTATCCGTTAGTTTCGGATAGTTGCAGTTACGGATATTAGATTGAAGTAAAATAAAAACACAAATAGTATGCAATAATTGGGTTCTATTTATAGGTTTTATTTTATCTAGTCTAGGTTATCATTAGGTATTATAATCAGTCTTATAGGTAGGTAATTATTATATACCTACCTAAATTAAGTTCAATGTACGATGGGTCCCTAAGGGCCCGCAGGCGCGACTTCTTGTCAGGGAGCTTTCCAGACGCCTGGTTGAGCTGACGCATGACCAAAAGGCTGGCACATACCTCGGCCAACGAATGAGCCTAGCTATTCAACGAGGGAATGTTGCCAGCTCTTTGGGTACGCTTCCTGCAGAAGGTGATCTAAATTCTGTGTTTTATTTATGACCCCTTTTTACCTACAATATTACTCTTTTTCAAATAATTAAATATAGTTTAGGATTATGTTTATATGTAAATTGAATCTTTAATTTAGTGTCTCTACATAGAGACAACTTTTTTTAACATTTGATAACAACTTTATTTGTGTCTTGTACCCCGAACGCCTGTACCGATTATGGCCTAATATGGCGGTGACACGACTGGTGGAGGAATGTAATGTTTATAATGCAACATTTTTTCGTCGAATCAGCTGCTTAACCTTTACCAGGCTCAGGTCAGGGCCTGCATGGAGTACTGTAGCCATCTGTGGGATGGCTCGACCCGATACCAGCTTGCGACTTTAGACACAATTAAGCGGCGTGCTAAGAGGCTTATCAACGATGTGACACTAGTTATAGGGAAAATTCAAAGCCTTGAATACAGACGCAAGGGCGCCGGTCTGTCAGTCTTCTATAGGCTATGTCATGTATAGGATACTATTATAGAGGGAGTGTGCTGTCTGTGGAAGTGGGGTGCTCGCTCTACTCTGTGGTGTTGGGAATTAGATAATGTCTGTCATTATTTATTTCATGAATATTCCAGTTTCTACATTTCCTTGATATGTGTCCAGTGCGCTGACAAATATTACATTTCCACCCTTTTGTTGGGCATGTTGTTGGGTCATGAAAGCGTCCACAGCGATAGCATTCTTTGAAATGTTTCTCTTGACCAGGAAATTTAGATGGTTGTTTCTTACACTGACTTTGACTTGCTGACTGATAATTTGATGTTGATTGACGTGGATTAAGTTGACTCCATGACTGACGGTTATAATCTTGAGACTGATTGTTTCTTTGTTGACTGTAATTTACTTTATTCAATGACATTGTAGTAGACATTTGCACTATTTGATGTTGTATTGCTTCTTCTTGTAAAATTAGTTCTTTTACTTGTTGGAATGTAGGGTTAGGAATTTCTAGTAATTTCCTATCATGTCTGTCATTATTATTTATAACTTGCATCGGTTATAAATTATGTACGATACTATTGGAATAAAGAAGAATTAAATATATGTGTGTTTGTCTTGCCGTCAACCATTACAATAAACATATCAGGCTACATTTTGGAGTGTGCGCATGCCCTTCATCAACTCATTCCTTCATCTCCTTTCCATCATAGAACTACAAGATTTGGTAATTCGTCACACCCTTACGTTGTTAGTGTACCCCAAGTCTGCACTAAGCGTTTTGCTGACTCATTTATAGTCCGAACGGCCAAGGAATGGAATGCTCTTCCAAAAACAGTTTTTCCTTAAAAGTTTTAACCTAGATGTTTTTAAGTCAAGAGTGAATGGGCATCTCATGGGCAAGCGTGCTCCACCTTAGACAACTTCGTCACTTACCATCAGGTGAGTTGTTGTCAAAGGCATGCCCATTTTACCATAAAAAAAAAAATAAAACAATCCCAAATCTAAAATATCTTGCAATAAAATATCCTTTTAATTAGCATTAAATATTGATAAGACGATATCGGACATTCGGTTTTAATTAATTGGAGACAGTTAAATTACTTAGATATTTATTGAGCTGCTTATCGATTAAAATGTGGTCTTAGAAATACTTTCGTAACCACTGTGAACTGTTGGTGAAATCATTTTTACAGAATAAGTAATTAAATAATATTTTAGACTTATTTATTGAACTATCGTCTTCAGCTTCACCACATTAACATGAAAGCAAAAACTAAGTTAACCGGCCGATAGGTAGATGGAGCTAAACTAAAGAAGTTTTACTTCAGTCGTGTGGTCTAAAGCACACTCGTTTTTTCCACTACAAGCATTTGGTCAGGACCGCAGGTGTAGTATAAGTATTCGCTCAAGCCTGCCAACCGTAGTGGTCCAAGAGCCCGTGAGTGCCAGACCTTCGGATTTTTATAAAAGCTGAAAATTTTTCTATGTGTGTCCCTAGTACAGGTAAGAATGATCCCCACCCACGAAGCTGAGGCTGAAGGTTAATAAACATTTATAGCCTAGCAGCATCAACATCATTGATATCATTCATATTGCATAGATAGCATATAAAACTTCGAATTATATCGAAGATTAATACTTGTTCATTGTTATTTTCGATGATTTTGCTGTCACCAAACTTCATGAATTCGCTCCTTGCTCTCCGAACTACTGCTCACTTTGAATGCGTCTGGCAAGATGATAGAACCGTCGAAACTGTCCGGCTATTATGTAAACATAGATTAATAGGCCCCCAAAAAATTATATATAAAATTTAGGTTTTATAATATAACCTAAGTATAATTATAAATTATAATAGCTTAAGGGTGTCCGGCAGAGGGTTACAACCATACTAACTGTCTGGCAATGAGCAACGCGAGTTTTGATATTATTATGAATCAAATATAAAAAAAATCAGTTTTATTTTATGATAAATTTGAGATGGAATTTTATACACCTTTGTTACCAGCCAAAGCCACCGCTGCCTCAGCTTCATGGGTGAGGATCAATCTTACCTGTACTAGGGACACACATAGAAAAAATTTCAGCTTTTATAAAAATCCTGTCTGAAAAAGTCTGGCACTCACGGGCTCTTGCTCTATAGTGATTATGGCATAATAACCGCTCAAAGTGGCATTTTATGGGGGAGGCCAAAGTTCAGCTTTGGACGTCTCTCGACTGATGAGCAAATCTAATAGGTACCTAGATCTAAAATGTATTAAGTATATTTACAGAAACAAGCCTTGTGGACATTCACAGTGGAAGAAATTAGCTGCCATGCTTTTTATATATATATTGGTTACCATATTATGTGAGTTATCAATGTTTTTATTAATAAGTGTATTAATATAGGTAAATCATTTTGAAAAAATATATGTAAAGGATCCAAATTAAATACCTATGTTTAGTTGGACCGTCTTTTGTAAGCTGTTTTTAGTAGTAGTTCTATAAAATCTACAAAATTCATTATAGGGAAGGATTTCCAAACAGCACTACAATACAAAAGGTTTTAATGTAACGTTAGTGAAAGGATCTTGACATGTACAATGTATATTTTTTGACAGCCTCTGTGATGTGGTAGTTGAGCAGGTCAGCTTATAGCCTGGAGGCAGGTGTTGTATTTGTGCACAGGAAAAAAAGTGCAAATACTTGTTCTGTGTCTTTATTCGTGTGGACCATTATCCTCGTAGTTTTTGGCTATTATAGATACAGTTCCCTAATTAGGGAATAAAGTGGCCTAAAATGTAAAATCATCATTGGAAATAAACATAATGAAACTATATGGCGTTAGAGTCAAGTTTGCTGGCGGTGGCGTTTATCACTACTGTCAACCAATCAAACCACTTCTGTTTTAACTGACTTAAAAAGGAGGAAGTTCTCAATGCGACTGTTTTTTTTTTATGTTAGTGAATGATGCGACGAGTCAGTCGTTCACCTGATGTTAAGCGCCACGGCTGCCCATAACGGAACAGTATCACTCGGAACCCCAAAACATAGTTTCGAGCGACACTGCACTGCGCACATCATCCTGAGACATCAGCACAGTTTGGTAATACGATTACTTGACTGTGAGATCAGATCATAAAGTCTCAATTGCCCAGTAATTTCACTAGCTACAGTGCTCTTCAAACCGGAACACAGTAGTGCTGCACACTACTACTTGGCGGCAGAATAACTGGCAAAGCTACCTACCTAGACGAACTTTGCAACAAAGTCCTACCACCTAGTTAGTTTTTTTGTAATTATGAAACAAATGTCGTATTGTTTACGTTCCGGAGCTTGTTTCGAATTGCGAGTTCCTGGTTCTGTACACCCTTCCCTAAATATATTTTTTATTTTATTTAATTTTTAACGCCCATTTATTACATACATATATCCTGGACCCTAACTAGGATTCCTTGTGTCTAGGGACGCAGGAACTACAAGAACCATTGTCCCACAACAACCAGACTCAGAACAAGTATTTGCGACTTTTTGTCTATGCACAAATACTTGTCATGCCGCGGGAATCGAAACCTCCGGGTTATGAGCTGACCTGCTCAACTACCACACCACAGAGGCTGTTAGATACTATGATACATATGGTCATTAAATAAATGACATTTCTTAATATTTCCGTAGGTCCGGAAGTATTTTCAATTTGGTTTTTCTTATAGATTTTGACTCGTGTGCTCCAAAACGCGTTCCTGGAATCCCAAAAAAACATGTCAGAGTCCTGGACAGTATAATATCCAAATACATTGACTCTAAAACTGTGTACCAAAATTCAACGGTTGACCTAATTTTTAGTGGTACAGTAGATAACACCGACTCCATCCTTGACAACCAAGATATAAACATACTCGACCATAAAGCCCTAAAAAATATCATAGACGTCACTAAAAACAGAATCAGTAATGAAAGACTGTTAAATAACACCAGGAAATATTTCCACGAGACCGATCTCGTTAAGGCGTTAGGCTATAACAGATTTACCGAAGAAACTGAGTACATTATCGATAAAGCATTTGAAATGATGAAACAATCTATATACGCCACGCGATACAGACTAAACGACACTAACGCAATTAGAAGACTATATAAAACGGACCCAGCGTACAACATGGCAATACTGATCGGTAACATCCACCAGATCGTGACAAAGTGTGATAATATAATCGGGCAAATGAAAAATCTACCAAAAAGAACTCATTTCTTACATCCATTGCTAATGTACGAAAGAATCCTAGCTGGAAACATTGATATCACTTATTTAACACAGAGGGTATTTTTGTACGATAAAATTGCACAAAAAATGGTCAAAGGTCACCAAGAAGAAGATAAAGAGAAATTGATAAAGCCTAAAGGATTTACTAAGATTTACGGTCCTCCAAAAGATGACCACAAAAACAAGCCATCCATGCCTCAAGGCGCTGTAAGGCCGTATTTCAATGAACCACAGCCTAGCTACACTCAACCCAAACATGATCCCTTTGAAAATATGACGAAATGAACAGCTCTTGCCACCACCCGCAATAGGCTATTTGGGTATTATTAAAAAATAGCTTCTGCCCGTGGCTTCGCCCGCGTGGTCTATAGTAAACGAAGATTTTTTACAAATTCTATTTCTATTTCTATGTCTGACGAGGTCAGACGTAGTACCTATTGCAAAAGAAGTTGCTCATTCTAATAAAGCAAAGCAGTAATAGAAACAGGAACTTTATTTACATTACAATCAACAAATCTTAACAGACAACTTGAGAAGCTTTTTCTTTTAGTTTGAAGGTCATTAAATTAAATTCCATAGATTCAGTTACTAATTTTGTAATATTTATACCTACTTAAGCAATCTTATACATAATAATACATAATATAATCTTGATCCGTCCTCCAGTTTAATAAGAGTATCGTTGAACACAATGTATGTAGAGATTATTGTTTTTTATCTTATTTTATTTCACAAAACATTACAAATAAAATAATACCTCTACTTTGTAGTAATGCAGCCCACGACATACTGGCGGTTGCCACTATAGGTACTTTAAGTATTGCCATCACAATAGTAATAAATTTTGTAAGATAAATAACGGCTTAACTCACGTCAATTAAAAAGTCGAAATTACTCCGATCAGGTTTCGGACATATTCGATGTCTTTCTTCAGGGAGCCAGTTACTAACGCAAGCTGACGCTCGCGAAAGCCGCCGCAGCTCCCAGAAGGACATCGAAATGTCCTAAGCCTGGTTGGAGTAATTTAGACTTTTTAATTGACGTTAGTTATTTTAATTAGGTATTCTCAATTATTTCTTTAAAATAACATATAATTGGGCAAAATATATACCATTTTTTCAATGATGAAAATGAAACATAATGGCTGAATAGCTTGCCAGCCACAGAAAAAAATAACAAGATAGGCGGGAAAGCCGCAATCCGTTCTTCATTTGTTTTTTCGAATTGTAGAGTTTTGTTTATAATTCCCTATAGCAGAGAGACTTGTATTCACGAATTTTTTTCTAGCTAATTCATGTTTTTATTTTATCTTTCCTTGTATTTGCAATGAAAAGCACAGTGTTTACTTCGGGTTAAAAACTTGTTTAGTCTCTCTAACTATTAGCCAAACCCTGTCTCTAGACTAAGTGAGTTATTTTCATCCCTAGGGTAACAATGTACTATTTTGTAGCGGTCACCCATTAAAGTAGTGACTGCAGCAAACGTTACTTAACTTTACGGAACGGCTAGTTGATGCACGATGACGACGGCGAACTTGCCTAAGAACGGTCGACTGAAGCACAGCAATAAGTTAGTTTGGGGTAAAAATTAGTGTTGCCACCTTCCAAATTGTTCAAATTCTCTAAACTCTCGTGTTGAAGTGGTAACCGTAAGTAAGCCCATTTGTGACACTGATGCGTAAGGTTAGACCAATTTCTGTGTTTAGGTACCACATTGTGTTTAATAATACTCCCACGTCACTATCTCTAGGACGAAGCGCTTCGTATAACTTATCCTCTAACACATTCACATTCCGATGTCGTGTTTGCACTGTTTATTATTTGCGATAAAAGAAGAAAATATTTAAAGGAAGCACATAATTATAATTTTCTGACTCACACAGCTTACTACAGTTTAATATGAGTGTGAGTGAGGAAACAATAGGTAGTCAGTTGTGGATCTCTATCCGAATAATAATATGTATATGTATACGCCCTGTACGTCAATACTATTACAATGATTTATAAAAATAGATAGTAACTTTTTATTATGGTATTGATTTTAATTCGAATACCAGAATGATATATTTGCATAAAATATTACGTGATCAAAGTCGTGGGGAAATTTATTTAACAAAACACGACGCACCAGAACAAAAACGCAAGTACTTGGAAGTATTAGAGTTTAAAACCTTTTTCTTAGATTGGAAGAATGGAATATACAATACAGGTTGGTCTAGAAGGAGACTTCAATCCAAAATATTTACAAGCCCTTGTCAAAGTCAAAAGATTTTATTGCAATTAGGCTATTTTTAGCATTTTTACAACTTTTACTTGGTAGGATGAATGTAAAATTTTCACCTTCTGGACCACTTGTATAAGCAGTCTCATACATAATTAGAATGTGTACTCCTTGAAAACGTCATTAAACTAATACCATTTAAAAAAAAAGATTGATTTAACTCGCCTTAATTTCACACTGGGAAGTACTTGGATGACATATATAATAGATAGACAGACAGACACCGGAGGCTTAGTAATATGGTCCCGTTTTTATTTTATGGTACGGAACCCTAAAAAACCCATTTAAAGGATATTTATGAAGAATTATCACTCAGTAGCTCTCTGACGTTTATGATAGCCTGGTACCTAAAGTACTCTAAAGTTATAACAATAAAAAAATAGCAACAAATAATTTCTAACAAATAAAAAAACACTATCGCAGCCAACCATTATAACAAATAAAAAATTATATAATTAATAAAGTATTAATATTTTATAATACTTACGAAAGAAAAAACAACTAAGTACAAATGTTACAGAAAGTGCCTTGAATATTTTAGTACGAAGCCATCTTGTTTTTTCTTCATAATGGCCGCCTCATAAATAAAAGTAAATAAATATGTGTGTACATCTCACACAGCGCCATCTAGCCCCAAACTAAGCAAAACTTGTACTATGGGAACCAGAGAACTGATACTGATCACGCCAATATGTTACCGAATATCTTCGATCAAGAATTATAATAGTGGACTGTATAAAATGTATGGTACGCACAATCAAATAGGGCAAGGAGCAAGAGAAGACGGGACATGCAGCACATACCTCCAAGAACACAGAGGAAGCTCCAGATCCTCCCGGGAACGGCGACCGCGGCGGGCCCGCCACACACACGAAAAGTCCTGGTATCCAGAGTTCTCAAACACCATCAACAGCACAGTATTCGATTGCACTCGCGGAAGCGCGATTATTTGTGGGGAAAATTACAAAAGCACAATGCTTGACTGCGGTACAACAATTTATCGAATCGTCAGCACAATTCGCGCGGATGCGTCTACGGCCATCTTTTTTGGCAAGACGTTCAAGACTGTATGCGTTTTCTGCAGTAGCCGCTAGAGGGCTACCCGGCGGTGCGGTAGTGTTTGCATGTTTGGGTGGGAAAATGGGCTAAAGGAATGTACCATAATATCAATTTAATTATCGTTAATTTAAGTTAAATAACTTGGCGTTACCATTTCCACCCGCCCTTAAAGGGTCACCTTTAAAAGGACAACCATAAGGCGAGAAAATAATAGAACTATGACTCTAGGATAGAGCGCTCAATGCGCGCGGGGCGATATATATTGTCCGTAGAGTCACGGCGAAGCGGGAGTATATATTACAAATTTATAGATAAGCGGTGCGGTATAAATAAAATAATAATGATAATAATATAGCGGTAAATATATAAAACTAACAACTAATTTGCGGGGCGAAAAATTTACTGTTTTGGAAGAGGGCATAAGCGAACGACTGGGCGGAGGTAAGTTCCCTTGGCGGTTCTCACAGTCGTGACGCGTACGATTCCATCTTTAGAGGGATGAACTTTCTCTACAAAGTGCTGGCCTTGCAGAGCGCGGAGCATTTTATATTCAGCGAGTTGAATATCATCGGCAGTCACTGCAGTAGTGCTGCGGCGGGGCAATAATTTAGCAAACTTACAAACGTACACAATTATACGAAAACGCTTATTCCGTGAGGAAGTGCGGAGAGCGAGTTCATGTAAAGCGCAATGCTTTACAGGCGTACACACGGGGTGCGCCAGTACCTTTTGCTCAGGTATGTCTGCAATAGACTGTCCGTCGAGGCTCTTAAGCGGCCACTCAGATGGACTTGAAGATGCCCACTGGGGCCCGTGGAGCCACAGAGGGTGCGAGATAAGCTTAAGTGGCGTAATGCCACGCGAAAGTATGTCAGCGGGGTTCTCAGTACCCGCGACATGATAAAAGTTGCCAGCTGGAATATTGTCCGTGACCTGAACAACGCGGTTTGCGACAAACGTTTGCCACCTGTGTGGCGAACTCTTAATCCAATATAGCGCGACTTTAGAGTCGATGAACGCGTAAATCTTGATTGGGAGGCTGCGAGAATAATTGTCGTGAACAGTACGAAGCAACTTTGACAATAAGACGGCTCCACAAAGCTCGAGACGAGCGATTGAAAGCGGCTTGGTAGGTGCGACTTTAGTCTTCGCGCACACCAGCTGGACCGTATTGCCAGTAGGGGCGCTCACGTGTAGGTACACTACAGCACCGTAAGCCTGGAGACTGGCATCAGAAAACCCCAATAGGGTGACGTCATAGTCTGCGGACACGCCTACGTGTCGTGGGATGCGTAAGTTATTAAGAGCCGGTAATTCAACGCAGAACTGGTGCCACATCTTAATGATGTGCAGTGGCGGTATATCGTCCCAATCGAGATTAAGCTGCCAAAGCTGTTTTATTAACATCTTGGCATACACAACTGTGGGGGCAACGAAACCCATTATATCCCACAAGCGGGCGACGGTGGACAAAATGGAGCGCTTAGTGCACTTCACTTCGGCGGGAGAAGTAATTTTAAAGTAGAATGTGTCATTATCTGTGGACCAGTGCAAGCCTAATATTTTATGTTGCACGGCCTTATCAAACTCCACCTCAGTAGGAAGTCTGTGAGAAGCGGGTAGATTATTTAAGACGGATCGACTGTTACTGTTCCATTTGACAAGTTCCCACTGTGCACCTTTAAATAGTTCAATCAGTTGCTGAGACGCTTGGACCGCTTCTCGTTCGCTAGGAAGCGAGAAGGCAAGGTCATCCATAAACAACGAAGTAGGCACAATGCTACTCGCGATCGGATAATTAGCGCCGTCATCGTCGACGAGCTGTCGAACCGTGCGCAGTGCATGGTATGGACTCGACGATAACCCAAAGCATACACGATTGAAGTGGTACAACACGAGAGGGTCTTGCGGGCGGAACCGGTACAAGAAGCACTGGTAACGATAGTCAGATTCGCGAACAACAATTTGCAGGAACTGCTGGCGACAGTCAGCGGTCATTGCGACTGCGTGTAAGCGGAAGTTCAAAATAATTTGAAATAAATCACCTTGCAAGTTCGGTCCTGAATACAGGATGTCATTCAGCGAACGTCGGGAGCGGCTGCTAGTCTTACTGCTAGCATCCAGCACCATGCGAAGTCGAGTGGATGTCTTGTCCTCGCGGACGACTCCATGATGCGGTATTACGTATATAGGAACGGGGTCATGACAACCGTACGGAGGCGCGGGGGCAATATAATCTTTAGCGAGGTATTCATTAATGACGTCATCATATGCCGACCTAAGTTTAGGTGAAGCTTCTAGCTTTCTTTCGAGGCATATGAATCTTTTACGAGCGGTATCGAAAGAATCTCCGAGAGAATAAACATCATCGTTAAATGGTAGGCCAACAACGTATCTACCAGTAACGGGATCGCGGGTCGTAGTCGATTTATAAAATTCTTCGCATTCAACATCGGAGGGATGATGAAAGGGCGGTGCGGAGGGAAGCTCTTCGAGCTCCCAAAATCGCCTGACTAATGAGTCAATAGCGGCAGGCTCTTGAGCGAGGCAACATGTCAAGGCCTGGTGGTTATGCAGTGTGGGTATCGTGGGCACGGAACCCATAATAACGTACCCTAACACCGTGCGTAAAGCAGGGGGCGCCGACGTGTCGCGAAGATCACGAACTACGCCGGGCAGAAGAAGATGCGGGAAGAGAGCGGCTCCGATCAGCGCATCGATTTTATTAGGTAAACCGAAACTCTCATCCGCGAGCGGTATTCCTGATAAGTGTGATAAGACGGAGGTGTCTACCACTGCGGTAGGTAATAAATCAGTAATTTGATCAACAACTAGCGGCGAAATATTATAATTAATATTGTTGTCAAAGCGCGAATAAAATTTTAAATCAATCGAGTTAGTTTTAATTATTTTCTCAGCTCCACCGAACCCCTTAACAATAGTACGTTCGGCATCCTGAAGCTGAATACCTAACAAATCACAGCACTCTTTTGTAATGAAGTGGCTTTGCGAAGCGGAGTCTAATAGCACGCGAATAACATGTCGCTCGCCTTTAGCATCATAAGCGACAACTTGCGCGGTTGATAATAAAATAGTAGATTGTTTATTACGCGCGAGTGCATCAGGTGAGCTGCAGTTATCTATAGATGCATAAGTAGCACATAACGCAACGTCCGAGCGCGCGCTCGGGCCGAGGGGAGGCTGCGGCGGCTGCGCGGGAGGCGCGCGGCCGGCGGCGATATCGCGCTGCACTGGCGCAGGGGTAAGCGGCGCGGGTCGCGACGCGGCTAGCGGAGGTTCGCGCCCTGTCTCCATACGTTTGAAGTGTAACATTGTGTGATGCTTTTGTTTACAAACGCGGCAATTAGAATTAGATGAGCAATTAGAAACTCTGTGTTTTAAACTGAGACAATTCACACACGCATTGTTATCCTTCACGCAATTAAAACGTTCGTTAGGAGTCATTCTATTAAAATCAGAACATTTAAATAAATGTTGATGCGTTATATTAGTGCAAAGGCATTTGCACTGCGGGTCAGCCGTGGTACTCAAGTAGGCTTGGTACTTCGGCGGCGGAGCGGTATTAGAACGGCGATTATTATTTCGATGAGCGTTCAATGCGCCTGAGGTAGGCTGAGATGGCTGAGTGCGTTCGAATACCTTAGCGCGGGCGGAAATAAAATCGACGAAATTGTCGAAAGTAGGTATTTTAGAACCACAACTCAACTCGAAAGCGCGAACAGTATCTGAGTCTATCTTTTTGAGCGCGATATGAAGTAAAATTAAGTCGGTTAGATTATCTAACTTTAGATTCTTTAAAGCGCGTACTGCACTAGTAAAGTTATCTGTAAATAAATCAAAGTTGGTCGCGGAGGCAGATTGTAAAGGTTTAAACTCAAACATTTGATTTAAATACGCGGAGGCAAGCATTCGCTGATCTTCATATTTATCAATCAGCGTTTGCAATAGAAGTTCATAATTCTCAGCGCAGGGAGATATACCTGCGCATGCAGACTGAGCCTTGCCTGTCAGCTTGCCTAATAGGTAATACAACTTTTCGTCGTCTGAGAGCGATGGATTATCGTGTACAGTAGACTTAAAACTGGCATAAAATAACGGCCATGAGCGTATGTCACCCGAAAAGTTCATCAGCTGAATTGGCGGCAGTGTAGGCCTAGCCTTATGCGGTGCGATACCATCTCGTGAATCCTGTATATTAGTACTCGGTTGCGAATAATGCAATTGAAGTCGTTTAATCCTGCTATACAAAGACTCGAAAGCTACGAGACTCTTATAGTCAGGTTTCGCGGAAGGATTCAATGATAAGGTGCGAGAATTATGGTTATCTAAATTCTTTTCGAATCTAAGACGTAAGGAATCGATTTGTGAAGAAGCGTCAAGGAAACTTTCCCTATCCGCGGCGTTCGAATGAATATTTAAAGATAGATCATAGATACTTTGTACTATTTCAAAGATAGCTTCACATTTAGCTTGCATGATGGCTAGTTGCGCATCCTGCTGTTCCTCAGTGGAACTTTCGCTGTGTGAAGTAACCTTTTTTGGCGGCATTATGCAATACAAGTAAATAAAACTAGGTAAAATAAATTAGGTCAATAAAATGCGGCAAAATAAAGTAGGTAATATTCAAGTACTGCAAATGCGCAAGCGCAGGGCGTAGCGCGTGACTTCGTAACGCGGTAGGATTATATCGAGCGGTAAGGTCGAACGAGCCACAGCGGTGATTAAAATGAGATGAGGGTAGAAATATATTACAATGAATATTGCAATTTTAAAACTGATTATAGTATTAATTAGCGGGATAAATATATAATGTAATTTATGTAATACGTAGATAAATATTATATCTAGGCGGGAATTCACGTAACTCAATGTTACGGGCGGTTTTTCCTACGAAATAGGTGGGTGACGCAATGTCTACCCTACGCGGGTTATTATAGTAATATTCGCAATGAATACACTAAAAATCTCTTAATAGGGCCTATAAAAGTATCCTAATAAGGGCGGCTGGATGAATTTCGGCCGGAAAAACGGAAAATTAAATCCGGTCGGAAGGACCACACACAAATGATCACGCCAATATGTTACCGAATATCTTCGATCAAGAATTATAATAGTGGACTGTATAAAATGTATGGTACGCACAATCAAATAGGGCAAGGAGCAAGAGAAGACGGGACATGCAGCACATACCTCCAAGAGCACAGAGGAAGCTCCAGATCCTCCCGGGAACGGCGACCGCGGCGGGCCCGCCACACACACGAAAAAGTCCTGGTATCCAGAGTTCTCAAACACCATCAACAGCACAGTATTCGATTGCACTCGCGGAAGCGCGATTATTTGTGGGGAAAATTACAAAAGCACAATGCTTGACTGCGGTACAACAATTTATCGAATCGTCAGCACAATTCGCGCGGATGCGTCTACGGCCATCTTTTTTGGCAAGACGTTCAAGACTGTATGCGTTTTCTGCAGTAGCCGCTAGAGGGCTACCCGGCGGTGCGGTAGTGTTTGCATGTTTGGGTGGGAAAATGGGCTAAAGGAATGTACCATAATATCAATTTAATTATCGTTAATTTAAGTTAAATAACTTGGCGTTACCAGATACAATACTTAGATATTTTTGGTTTGTAAATACATACATAGAATGCAATATAACACCCAGACACAGAACAATCGATGTTTATCACACACAAATGTTTGTCCTGGGTAGGAATCGACAACCTGCAGTTCAGAAGGCAGGGTTACTAACTGAGCTATCGGGCCAGTCAAATAAAAACATAAATCGATATCTATTTTTAAAATTATGCTAAATTATTCAAAGCCCTATTGTTTCCTGAGCATATAGCTCTCATCCGTTAGATCTTATCACCGTTTTTCTACTAATCATTAATTGAATGAACAAAACGGCTGATTAATAAAAAAAAAACTCAAAAATTACTAATAAGTATATAATAAAGGACTCCGCGACAATATTTTGTACTGCAGGCAAATAATAAATCATTTTGTATATTGTAAATTATATACACAGTTCGGTATTATGATCATAAATAGGTACTTACGTGACATCTATAAAAAAAAAAATTAAATATCTAAATAACTTATAATCTCTATCTTTTTCGAAATTAACGAATTAATAAACTATTACACTTTATTTTAAGATTCAAAGGGCGGTCTTATTGCTAAAAATTATCTCTTCCAGTCAACTCAGATATATAATCTCACATTAACGTTTCTGTTTCCAATACGGTGAACGAAATTTTTAAAGTTTATCTACTTTTACTGGATTCCCTTAAACGTAGCCCATACTCTTTTTCGTAGTCAGATCTGTGTGGCGGTGGTCTATTCCCCGTTCTACTACTATTTATTTAAATAGTAGAATAGAGGAAAAATCCCATCTGTTCTACTACGCATTATAGTAATAATAATAATTTCCAACGATCGAACACAAAGATCCCTGGTCTCTTACTAGGATTCCCTGTATCTAGACCCAAGAACTACGAGGCCCATGCTCCCATCCATACACGTCTGGACTAAAGTCTATTAAAATACAACTTAGCTAAGCAACACTTTCTCCCGGGTTCTCGTATACGTGTCAACTTGACCAAATACTGAACGCTCATTGATTGCCTGTTGATCATCGGCTGTCTCAACCAATGAGCGTAAAGTATTTGGCATGTTGACCGTACGAGAAACCGGGGGGCTAGGGATATAAGTGCGCACTTAAAAGCAGTCAAAATTTAGTACATTCGGGCACCAGACTCAAAATATATAATTAAGTATTGGCACTTTTCTCCTGCGCTTACTTGTCCTGTCGCAGGTAGAACCCGCCGCCTACGAGTTACGAGCCGACCTGTTCAACCACCACCCCACAGAGGCTGTCAATTGTTATGCATCTCTTCTCTCGAGAAACCGTTTCACCAATTAAAACTCAAGAAATGTTTATGACGTGATCCGCATGATCGTTCATTGGTCAAACGCTTTCTTGAAAGGGATATGTAGATTTTTGTAGTTCATGCTAGCGACGATGCTGAAGGAAATCCAGCAAAAGTAGCGTTTAATGGTTTCTCATAGTCACAGAAAGTTATATAAGCCTCTGATAGCTCTCCCTCGTTTTTACATACATCGTTAATTAACGCAACGGACAATGCCAGTTTAATGACCTCAACGAAACTGATCTGAAGTTGGCTATGAATATAAAAAATAAATAATGAATTTGCTGCGTATAGACAAGAAGCTTATTTAAAACACTGGAGAAGCAAGGCAAGGAAATGTAGCTTTTAATGACGCAACTACCTGCCTCCAAAATTCCCTCAGAAGGGACGGAAAAAAAGCTATCGGCCGGTTTCAGAAAGCGTGATCAAATCTAAGGCTTGATAAGTTGACACTTTAAGAATCTAATTGGAGTGCTGGAAACAGCGATCAAGAATAAATTAACAAATATTACTTAATCGTTCATCAATCTCAATTAATCAAAGAAATGATAATTTTGTATGGCAACTTTGGTTATTTCGTTCAATCATTCACTCGATTTACTGTCATTTTTGACAAATGATAGCACATTGCAATGACCGCAATACGCCAAAACGTTGTTCTCTTCTCCAGTGTGTTACCTAAGCTTCTTGGTTGTAGAATTCTTAAAACAACCGTAAAAGAATCATACGTCGATACATTCGCAACTTAACACGAAGCGCTTAACTTCAGGGCGGTTTCATTTACAAACTATAACTGCAATGAAATTTAACTTTTAAATAAATAATTTCTTTAAAAACTGCACTGGCGTAACCTTATTTCAAAATCAGCTCAAACTGTCTATCTCGATTGCAAGAACTATGAAATTAGGTGCAGTATTTCTAAAATATTGTTTACATTAACCATGTAATTTAGATTGAGTTGCCGATATTTTGGCGCTATTTCAAGCACCGTTCGATAATAAACAATATATAACAAATGTGTCTGTGAAGGTTTAAAATCTTAGGTACAGTATTTCCAAGCCATGCCTTCATGGCACGTGACTGCAGACAGTCGGGATGTGAACCTGCGACGATCATTGCGCCTTCGGCTTCTGCGACCCGTCGGTTGCAAACACGAACGAAAATTCGGCTCTCTTTTGCGCAAACGATATGAATTCATCTGGAAAAATTAAGATATAAATGTAAGTATCCTTTTCCACCTAAACCTATCGTAAGGCTTAGTGTCTTTTTCTAACATTACCTTCCGTTAGTCAAGTATTCCTTTGTAATCAATACGTAAAGATAAAGATAAAGATTCTTTATTTGTATAAACATGTGGAACGTATCGTAAGTTAAGTATCCTTTTCCAACAAAACGTACCGTAAGTCATGTATCCTTTCCCAGATAAACATACCTACCGTAAGTCATGCATCCTATCCCAAAAAAAAAAAACATACCGTAAGTTGTGTATCCTTTCCTAAAAAAACGTACCGTAAGTCAAGTATCTTTTCCAACAAACCGTACCGTAAGTCAAGTATCCTTTTCTAACAAAACGTACCGTAAGTCAAGTATCCTTTTCTAACAAAACGTACCGTAAGTCAAGTATCCTTTTCCAACTAAACATACCGTAAATCCATTATCTTTTTCCAACAAAACGTACCGTAAGTCAAGTATCCTTTTCCAACTAAACATACCGTAAATCCATTATCTTTTTCCAACAAAACGTACCGTAAGTCAAGTATCCTTTCTCATCGATGTCTGCGTGTTGGAATGCATTCTGCGCCTCCTCGCGGCACATGGCGAGGCAGCGAGTAGCCACTTCCTCAAAATTAGCCATTGTCAGACGCCCCGTGCGGTTTGTAGTGTCGTAAAGCTATAAAAAAAAGTATACATATCTAAAAATCAATCGATTAACGTACGTTAGTTTCACTAAAACAAAAAGCATTTTTCAATTTTTTCTCTTTAGTACAATTGCGGTTAAAACAAAAAAAAAAGAAATAATAGGAAATCGAACCCACAACCTACAGCTCAGGAGGTAGGGCTGCCACCTACCGCACTGTGAGTCCAGTCGAATAAAGTAGGTAATATCTCACAATATCATTTAATTAAATAACTTTTGTGAACTCTGTTTTCTAAACTTTATATTTTCGCCAATTTAATGGCCATTGCTAAATAACTTAATTTGCTCGTTATTGCTTTTTAGGCAACGATAGGTTGCTGCCATTTCATAATTAATAAAACAATACCTACAAAATAGATACAATAAAGACGGTTTATAAAGTTGTTTCCTTTAGTAACAATACGTTCGAGAAGCATCGACACGAAACAAATATAAAAAACTAAATAAAAAGTATTTTAAAGTAAATTTACTTTTACCATAATTAATTTCTCTTAAAACGTCCTGCGTTTATTGAAGTCTAATTTAAAAAAATGTTTTTAAATAAAAAGCATCCAAGAATATGTAATTATGTACCTTAAAAGCGTAAGACAATAAATGTGACAATGGCATGTTTTGTAAAGCGAGAAACGCCGCGCACAACAAGTAGTCGGGGAAGTACACTAGACCACTCGATCGCTGAAAGAAAAAAACAATTTTTGTTCACATTTTGCTTCTAATTCTCGCTAGGCATATATGCTATTTTAGAATCACAAATCACAGGCTCACCATCTGTCACCTATAACTGTTTAATAATAATAAATAGTTGTAGACATTTCACACAGCGCCATCTAGTCCCAAACTTAGCAAAGCTTGTACTATGCCAGAAGCCAGGTAACTGATACTAGACTTATACTGATAGATACTTTATTGTTTGTAAATACATACATAGGATACAATATACAGACACAGAACAAACACCTATATTCATAACACAAGTGTTTGTTGTGGGTGGGAATCGAACCCACAACCCATAGTTCAAAAGGCAGGGGATACTACCAACTGAGCTATCGGGCCAGTCGCTTGTGCTGCCGCGGGAATCGAACCCGCCGTCTCTGGGCTATAAGCCAAACTGCTTAACCAGCACACCACAGAGGCTGTCATTGTTTATTTAGATTTGTGTGCCGGATAGTTCGCCGCCAGGTTATTTACCTGTAGGAAGATATCGTAGAGGCGGGCGGCGGGGGCCCCGCGCGGCACGCCGAGCCGGCGGCAGAACTCGTCGGGCGCCACCCACCGCGCCGCGCCGCCCGCGCCCGCGCACACGTGCAGCTCCAGCTGGGACCGCTCCAGCCTGGAACGACGGTCGCGGCTTAGGGCTAGCTCTGATGGCATAGCTCACAACTGTATAGTTATGACAAATAGATCGTTTTTGGATTAATTATTTTTAGTTGCCGATAACCGCGTGCTGATTGTGCGGGCCGCACGGTGTCTGCTGAGGCAAATGCTTGGCTGGTCTATGGTACTGATAGACGCGTTTGTCACGGACGAGGCATGTACGTAATTTTATATTTGTTTCTAAATAAACAATTTGAGCATAATATATAATAAAAATAATTGCCCAAGCGCCTTCATGCCCAAGAAAAGCTTTCATGTTGGTTGTATTAACGCAAGAAAAGCCCTCAGTTTAGTAGTACTTAAAGTAAATATCTATCCCAATCACTAGCACTTATCCAAGAAAAGTCCTCATTTGTATTTACCCAAGAAAAGCCTTCTTGTCGTTAATACGAAATTATTACCAAGAAAACGAAAGAAACAAAACATTTATACAACACTCGCTTACAAAATAAAAATAAAACATACAAATTAAATTAAAATAAGAATACATAATAAGAGAAATAAAAGAAAATAGAAGAGTAGATGCAGGTGTACTCAACACTTGGTGCTGGCTGAAAATCCTTCATGTTGCCAGTAAATACTATTATTTATCTAAAAGCCGCCTTTGTGTTGCTAGTACTAACCCAAGAAAAAACCCCCAGTTCCCAAGTATCTACGTCAGAAAACCTTTAGTTCCTTAGTACTTACCCAAGTAAAGCTCTCAGTTCGCTGATCTCCCGGACGGCAGCAGCGCAAGGTATGCCGAGATGCTTCGCGCGCGCGATCAGCCGGCAATCGTCGTACGTGTAGTCTAACACTGGGACGCCCAGCGCTCTGAAATGTGGACCAGATATATATAAAATTCCTACATATAAAATTCAGTCATGACTGACTTATATATCAACACACAGCATAAACCACTGGTCCTAGAGACTTGAAATTTGGAGGGTCTGTTCTTTGTAAAATGTAGGTATCCACTAAGAAAGGGTTTTTCGAGAATCCATCCCTAAGAGGGTGAAATGGGTGGTTGAATTATCTATTAAAAAATTTCTTCGTTTCCTATAGGCGACGCGGGCGAAGCCGCGGGCACAATCTAGTAAGTATATATAAGAGACTTACTTTACTTTGGATTATGTCGTAGTTAGATTTTAGGTTTTTATGTGATATTTGAAACTACACTAGTTGCTATAATGTGTGTTTAAAATCTTGTCTCCGAAAGAGAATCCTGTGACCTCATTATACAGGTTCTACCTAGTGTGAGGGACAGTGCTTCGACTGAGGTACATTGTTTGTAAATATACAATAACTTTACGCAAAACAAATATGTTATTATACTACAAGGTGATGTACCTCCCTTGCTACCTGTGTAAACAAATAGTTTTTATTTTTATTTTTTACTATACAATATCTGATAAGCGATCATGTAACTCGATTGCAAGAGACAGAAATACAAAATTGTATGAATTTGACAGTTTCAATACGCAGCTTATGTGCGTAGTTAGTATGGAAATTTTCAAATTATAAATGAAATTTCTTCAGATGCATTGCTATCGAAGTTCCGTGATCACCTGGATCAAACACAGGGAGACAATTGAAGGGGTGAGAATAAAAAGGGTTTAACAGTCAAATTGATAGTTTCGAGAAAATTTACTTTAAACTTCAACGGCGTCATTTTAATATAGAGTGCTTATAAGGTAATAGAAAAGGTTTATGTAAGTTTCAGTCGCTTGAAAATGTTTTTATTCTATTTTAAAATACTAAATATAGTACTAATTCATACAATTACTGTAAAAATATAATATGATAAAATAAATATAATCATGTTTTTATGCTAAGACAGATAAACCGTTTTTAGACTCAAAATCTCGAGATTTAAGCCTCATTTCGGTATTTTGAGAATGCACTATTGTAGATAATTTCACGCTGAAACCAACGACACCCATAAGTCATTTTGTGAAAAAAATCAGTTAAGCCCTTTTTATTCTCAACCCTTCAATTGTAAAGATGGCAAGACGTTATAGTGACGATTGCTGGTAAAACCCGGAACAGAAATGCACAAGATAGAACGCAAATAATAGTTTAGAGGTCTTTGCCACACGAGACAAAGATCAGAGTACTGATTTAGTAACCATAATATCACGACAAAACACTGAAAATCTGAGACAAGCTAATAATGACAAAGTAAATCGAACACACTAAAAAAACTGTTCAATAAATACATTGAGTAATTTGATATTGTAAGCTGTTTTAGCCCCTAATTAGTATTGAAAACAATCGAACCGAACTAAAACCGAAATACACAGTACAGTACGGTACACAGTAAACCGAAATAAAAGGTTAATTATTATTGCCAGCCACTAGATGGCGTGAAAATTAATGACATTTTCACGTTGTACTTCTTGAGATGGAGTTGCAGGCCTGTTAGGTGTATTAATGTATCGGTTGCAAAAATGCATAATTAAAAAAAAAACAATTATCAGATGCATAGATCCTGAACCCTAACTATGATTCCCTGTATCTTGGGACCCAGTAACTACGAGGACTATGGTCCCACAGCATCCTGACACAGAACCAGTATTTGCGCTTTTTATTCTGCGCACAAAAACTTGTCTTGCCGCGGGAATCGAACCCGCCGTTTCTGGGTTATGAGCCGACCTGCTCAACCACCACACCACAACAGCCTCTATGGGTACTGGTATCAGAGTAGTGGTATCCAGATTTTAAAGCAGCCGAGCTGGCGGTAGATGATGGCAGAGGGAAATGCACAATATACATACCCCATGCAGGCGTCAGTGTAGGGCCACACTCAAATAGAAGAACAAAAATATGTAGTCAGACTCACCTAGCCATGACATCCCGCACATTCCTGGCATAGAGTTTAGGATCCCGTTTCTCTTCTTCGTTTGGGTAGTAAACGGGCAAAAACTCTATTTCACACGAACTATGCACTTGAGTGAGAGTCAACCATAACAGCTTCAACCTGAGAAATTATTAAATTGTATTAAAATATTTAGTAAACGTATTAACTTTTTCCTTTAAAAAATATTTATAAAACGTACAATGTCCTAATTGACATAATTTTGCGCGACCCTAAAGGTCACAACACACTGGCCTGGCCTGACGCACTACTTGTTGTGTTGTAACCTTGACCCAGTCAAGCAGAAGGTCATTTTTTATCAATGGTCTCTCGTTTTTCTTTATTCAACCGCATCTAACCAATCTTTAACGCAGTTCATAAAAAAACTACTACCCATTGGGGCATAGCTTCCTTCCTTTCTTCTCTTACAGGCATGGAATAATAGGCGGGCAAGGTTTTACGTCACTTTTTACTCTACTTTTTAGGTCTAAGCTTGTTTGAAACTGCCTCTAATGATGAATATTTCAAGTAATCTTTACATAGTTAATAAAGAAAGGAGTACGTGTATAATTATAATTAAAGTGCCTAGTGGAGTGTGTTAGGACTCAGTCTGTGAGAGCATATATGCTAGCACAGTTCGGTGTAAATTTTTCGGATGTAGGAGTGTTTCAAGGTGTCTTGGCTTTTCCACTGAGTGGAGCTGCCAAGACACTTTTTAGCATGATAAAAGATATATTTTTTAGAATTTTATGAATGTATATAATGGAGCTGACATAATCGCCATGCGACTAAAGCTCCCAAAAACTAGATTAAAAAAAAAAAAAATTAAAGTGGAAGATCTGTAGATGATCAAAAGAGTAGGAGAAGACTTACGCGCCAGGTCCCTCCCAGGTCCAAGTGACAGTGTCCTTCGCGTTGGGGTACCGAATGGTAACCGGCTGCACTGGCACCCCTGGATAGAAGCCACCCGACTTGAACGTGATGAGGCAAGACCGGTTCGTGCAGGTGCCTTCCGGGAATATCAGGATCTGGAACGAAGGATAAATGGAGACGTAAGCATATCTTGAGAGCTTTTTAATCCTGCGCATGACTGTTGGAAGTATTTTTGTTGGAATGGAATGCCGCTCAACAATGGTTTCATTCCAACCAAACGATGTTATGGGCCAAATCGGTCAACCCTAATATACTGGAGAAGCAAAATATCGTGAAGATACCAAGATGTTCAAGAATCACAAAATTCGAGGACAATTTATGTGTATCATCCATCAAAACGTAGGCTAAATTGGTGAGTAAAAGAAGACCCATGTTCCAGCAATGAGAAGGGAACGCATTGAGTTAAACAAACTTAAATGCTACCAGCACGGTGTATAAGTTCACTCACAGCTCCTGTATTTGGATGTTTTTAATCAGGTGTAGGCGATGCAGATCGCTCAAAATAGCAACACTGTCTACAGTCGTGTCGTTCACGAATGAATCCTTCAAATGAACTACCTACTTCAGTTGGTATCCGATCTACATCCTCTTAGTTAAGTTACAATTCAATTAGTTCTCAGTTCAGTTCAGTTCAGTTCAGTTCAGTTCAGAACGATCCGGAACACGAACGAGATAGTTTGCTGTCACTCTCTATTGTGGTACCAAAGTGATTGTCTGTTTCACTCAAGCTTGGTTACGTAGTACGATCGTTACGTACCTGCTCTGAGTATAAATGATACAATGAACTGTATTATAACAACTAATTAGCTTTTAATAACAGTTCATTGAATAACATTCTAGTTCAATAATTCAGTTTAGTTCAGTTTCTCCACAGAAATGTTTTGCATTTTCATTCGATTTTCCTTCACTAGCTCATAGACAGATAAATCCAAAATATTTCTGTGAAGCAACTGAACTATTGAACTAGAATATAAATATACATCAGTGTGATGAGAAGACACATTTGTATCAATTCATTTCGGTGATACAATTTGCGCAAGACTACTGTCTAATAATACCGAAAAGCATTGACCGAATGCGCGGCGTTGTGTGTATATACTGTATTTACAATGTCAGAGTCAGGGTCTGCTATTTTTGGATAGAATCGCACGTGCCTTATGATTGTTGATAGAATTTTAGCAGTACGAGCCAATATTTCACTTTCGTTTGGATAAGCACACTTCTTGTGAATTTCATACGTACGAGGAATTAATTTATTAATTGTATAATTAAACTCAAGGTGGTTGGTCAATGGCGAGTTTCCACCGAAATTTAGGGGACGAATATCGAGAACAGGGGGGTGATCATGTAACTTTAATTGCAATGCAACAGGAGAAATTTCTATACTAATTATGCACATTAATTGCGTATTCAAACTGTCAAATCCACACAAATTTGTGTTTACATTAGTTGCAATCAAGTTACGTGATCGCCCAGCAGGAGTGTTTAAGTTCTGTTTTTTCAAAAGTTTAATATTGAAACCGCGATTCTCAAATTTACCTGTTTAACCTAAACACTGTTATTATCGGGAGGAATGTTGGTATGAAACCTTTTTCAGGTACAATACTAACCTTCGCAGTAGTGCATAAAGAGAATCATTCTATTGAATCTTAGTTAATGGCTTCTGCAACAATTTCAGCACAATTTGGCGAAATTTAAGATCCTATATTGTATGCAATGGAAGTGGAAATGGAAGTTTGGTATTCTATATTCTATGCAAAGATAAATTGTATGTCATCTACTGTGGTGTGTGAAAAATATTGGTACAATCGTAATAATTTTTTTCTCCATAAATATGTGGCTACAATTATGATGTTTTAATTACAGCACTGGATACCTAAATATATATAACTCAAAACTCAAACTGACTGATTCACATAGTGATCTATCAACGCACAGCCCAAACCACTGGACGGATCGGACTCAAATTTGGCATGCAGGTAGATGTTATGACGTACGCATTCGCTAGGAAAGGATTTTTCGAAATTCCACCCTTAAGAGGGTGAAATGGGTGGTTGAATTATTTTCCCAAAGGCCACGCCGCGGGCGAAGCTGCGGGCAGAAGCTCGTTCGGGTATACAAACACCATCTTAGCTATTACCTGGTAAACTTGGCGTTGGTAATTTTTCACACTATAGTCGAGTGCCTACATATTAATTAAAATTCCCGCCAAGAATTTGAAAGGTAACAGCGGAGAAAGTTTAAAAAGCAAGTTGGTCAAGTATCTCTTAACATATAGGAGTTAAACGTCAACTATTCGTTTGAACGTTTGTTTGTTTGTGTGGCTTATATGCCAAAGCGGCTGGACCAATTTTGAATTTTGCATACGTAATCATCCCAATACGTTCCCACTGCTTGAATACAAGCGTTCTCGCACATGGAGAAAGTGTAAGGCGTAATCCACTGGCCAAGTACGGGTTGGTAAATGACACATTTTCAAAAAGTGCTAATAACAGCCTATTTGGAATATAATCCTTTGGCTTTGTCTTTTACTTCACTATGTTTTCCTTCACCGTTGAAAGATGCAAGTTCCGCACATAACTTGAAGAGACAATCCTACAGGACCGAGCGGAATTTGAACCTTGGTGTGTCAGTTTGAAAGTCACATGGACTACCACTGAGCTATACTCGCATGAATATCACACGGGTTGCTTTGCTTATCAATATTACTGGGTTCAACATAATAGTCCTTTATATTACGAAATACTAAGAGTACCCGTAAAACTTTTATGCAAAAAGGATATAATTTGTATAAAAATTGTATTAAAATAATGACTGGAACCCTCAAGGCGAGTGTGTAGTCGCACTTGTCCGCCTCTATTTACCTGTGGCCAGTCTTCTTTCGAAGTGGCTCTCTCAATGATCTCCTTGATAGTGTTCTGCCGCGAGTTGGGATCATCTCGCCAGACGTACACAGGCTGCGTGTAGTTGATCAGTTCTGGAAACCAAAACATTGTTATGTTAGCGGTGTTACACGATTGTTTAGAGTTAATGAGAGTTTTTTAAACGGGTTTCAAATGAAAGAGATTCCATCATCGTGTAAACGTGCTAAAAATAGCCTATTTGCAATAAGTCTTTTGACTTTGACTTTGACATCATTAACAGCCTGAAGACGTCCACTGCTGAACCTCTCCTGCCACAGAGCATCAACTTGAGCGGCTGCTTGTCTCCTGCTACGGTTCTTCGTTTAATTAGCGTCGTCCAGCTCATTGTCGCTACTCGAGAACCTTTCTCCCTCAGGGCTATCGGTTCGAGTGATATGGTCTACCTATTGTTGTATACATATAATATCATTCCTATTCCTACAAATTTGATTTTTTTTACGCTCAACGATCACATACATCGATTCTGGACCCTAACTAGAATTCCCTGTGTCTAGGGACTCAGGAACTACGAACACCTGTCGAAGTCCTGCCGCGGGAATCGAACCCGCCGTGTCTGGGTTGTGCCAACCTGCTCAACCACTACACCACAGAGGCTATCAGATACTATGATGTTTATGTTACACTGTTTAACTAAATGACATTTCTTTTAAAATCCGTACGATCAACTGTTATTTTTAAAAAGTACCTACACCTGTAAACAACATTGTGGAATTCAAATAAAAATTGAAATTGAAATTCAATTTGGTTTCAATTTTCAATTTCGAAATGCCACGCCGTGTCCTTGGAGGAACCAACCACGTTGGCGTGGTTGGTGTGGCGTGTAGCTTAAGGCATGTCTAACCTAAACTAGCTTAATCATGTCGCAGTCTACTAAACGTTAAATAAAATAAAAGCTAAAAAAGCCGCATTGCCGTAACCGCAAACCGGCAAACAAAGCTATAATATTGTAGAAGGGATGGCTCATCGCGTCCGGATATTTTAGACCCTGGTCCGGCCAAAACTCTTAACCGGCTATTTTAATAAACATAAGAGCAATATTACATTATAACATTTAGTATAACTCAACGTCAATTTAGTTCTAGTAGTGAATTTACATTTAGCTTCATTTATTGGAAGATAAAATGAAAGGCAATACAAACTTCTATTCATGTTCATCATGCCACTGCTAAAGCTTATAATTATGCTTATAAAATTATAGGAATATCATTATTATTCTATCCTTCCTACTAATATTTTGAATGTAAGGATTTTGCGGAAGTTTTTTTATGTATGGATGTTTGTTACTCTTTCACGCTCAAACGGCTGGACAGATTTGGATGAAATCTGGAATGTCGACAGCTTATATAGTAGATTAACTAATAGGTTACTTATTAACTATGGGTGAAACTGCGGGGCACAGTAAGTAGCACATAATATTGCTGCCCAGAATTAACTTCGCAAGCTGTTAGACGTAAGTATCAGTAAAATGAGTGTGAATTAGTTTATTTTCCATTCTGCTCTTTCACTTAGCTTTCATGCATAAAATAAAACGGTTTTTATTTTTTGTTTAATTTAATGCTACACGGCTAAGACAAATAATGACAAAACGTAAAAATTTTGAGGAAAACACATACTTAAAAAATTGTAATTAAGGAAAACATTTTGAAGGCAAAAACTTATTGTCGAAGCATCTTTATATAGTCTTGACCTTGCCTTATGTTGGTTGGTGTCCAACTTCTTTAAAGGCTATAATAATATCCGGCATTTTTCGATTTTAAATCAGCCAACCCTAATTATAGAGAAAGCTAAAACGACACTCCAGAGTCTAGACCAGCGAGATACGCAATTAAGAGCTCTTATAAAAGAAGACTGTGATGTTTAATACGTTATTCGTTTATTATATATTGTGAGAAAACTAAAAGTCTTTTGAGTTAGTTTAGTGATAGTGATATTGAAACAGTGTAGTGAGTGTTACTCAAAAAATCTCATGAACAAAGTGTCTTCCCCTTAATAGAGTTATTAAGAAATGTGATAATGGGCAAATTTTTATTATTACTTTATCAGTTTAAGGTTCGTATTACAGAACGATGCTCAGTCATCGATCGGTGCTCAAGCAGAGATTTCATTCACCAATTGATCACTTTATGAATGAAATCTCTGCTTGAACAACGATCGATGACTGAGCATCGTTCTGTAATACTGACCTAAGTCAAATTTAAATTACTTATTAACCGTAGGTAATGGCTAAATTGTAATTTTAATGATGTACTATTTAAGGTACCTCATTACAAAAAAAACCGTTTATTATTGGCGATGCAAACGATGCTGTCTGTCGTATAATATACCTACATTTTACGACCCATACTTATTCCTAAAGAATTTTGCCACTCATTGTTACTTATGTAGTGCGGGTAAATTTCACAGATAGCGACAGATGGACAAAGAATGAACTTAGAAAGCGATGATGCTCTCAAAAATCCTACATAAATAAATAAATATTTGTGGACATTTCGCACAGCGCCATCTAACCCCAAACTAAGCAAAGCTTGTACTATAGGATCCAGATAACTGATACAATACCTAGATACTTTTTGTTTGTAAATACATACATAGAATACAATACAATATAACACTCAACACGGAACAAACATCGATGTTCATCACACAAATGTTTGTGCTGGGTGGGAATCGAACCCACAGTTCAGAAGGAAGGGTTAACGTAATAATAATAACTGTCAAATACAAACATTTGTGTAATTCTATTGATTGCAATTAAGTAAATGATAGCTGGTCTGAAACTAATTCTCCGTGGCATCGCCATGAGCATGACAAGCTATCCTTGATTGGGATCAACTTTACATGCAGGCGTCAAGAAGCCCTACCAGGCGACGGCTGATACACGTGCGTGACTGACGTGTCGTGACGTCTGAGTACCTAATAATAGCTTTGACTTTTACAATGTAGTTTCATACTAGGTTGTAGTTATAATGCCATCGCGTTATAGGTAGGTACCACCGCTTTACCAGATATTCAGCTGCCAATTCAGACAGCCTCTGTGGTGTGGTGGTTGAGCTGGTCGCCTCATACCCCGGAGGCGGCGGGTTCAATTCCCGCGGTAGGACAAGTATTTGTGCACAGAAAAGAAAACGCAAATACTTGTTCTGAGTCTGGGTGTTGTGGGACCATGGTCCTCGTAGTTCCTGGGTCCGTAGACACAGGGAATCCTAGTTAGGGTCCAGGATCTATGTATGTGATCGTTGGGCGTAATTATTATTATTATTAATTAGAGAAACGTGCACTATTGTGTTATTTTTGGTGTTCGAGTCTAAAGGATAAAAAGCATAAGATATGTAGCTAATGACATTACTAGACTTGTGATGGTGTTTCAGATTAACGGAATAAAAGCGTATGCGATACAGGACTTTGTGATTTCAAGCTCTGAGTTAACTTCGCTGCTCCTGTTATAGGTTTCTTTTATGTTAATGAATCATGTGACGATCTAGTCGTTCATCTGATGTTATGCGACAGAACAGTGTCAATCGGAACTCCAAAATATTAAGTTTCGCGTGACATTACAACTGCGCACATCCTGAGACACATCAGCACAGTCTAATAATAAGATTACTCGACTGTTAGATCAGATCATAAATTAGCAAATGTCCAGGAATTTCCCACAGTAGTGCTTGCACACTACTGTTTGGAGGCAGCATAACTGGCAAAGCGGTGGAACCTAGACGAACTGCAGAAAAGTCCTGTAATAATTAGTAAATAGTAAATGTTATATTATGTGACAAAAATCTTTCGATACGTTGTACTTTTTTTCCTTAAAATGAGGTTACTATTTTACAAAAGTCAAACTACCTTAGGCGATCCTGTATCTGATTCCGGTGTAACATCTAGACAATGAACAATGTCATGGATATTTTATCAAGGTAGATAAATCACATAGAATGATAGCACATCCAACGAAGATTCTTCAGTGAGAAACCTTAGCAAAATTGTGATAACCATTCCACAAAGGCCATTAACAAAAAGTTGAAGTCGACTTCATATATAATGCATTTTATAGTGTTAAGGAATACCAAATGTACTGTAACAAAAATATTATTTAATATTTGCACACTTGCATGCAGGTTGAACACAAAATGTCTAATTATTTTAAGTAACTTATGTTAACATCTCTTGTAAATTGTGTTCTAGCAAATAAACATTTGATTGATTGATTGATTGATAATGTAAACGAGGACTAATAATAATTTCTTTGTATCTTTGGAATCGACACTTATCACAATTGAAGGGGTGAGAATAAAAAGGATTTAACTGATTTTTTTGACCAAATGACTTATGGGTATCGTTGGAATCAGCGTGAAATTATCTTCATTAATACATTCTCAAAATACCGAAATGAGGCTTAAATCTCGAGATTTTGAGTCTAAAAATGGTTTATCTGTCACAGGAATACAGTACGCTTAGCATAAAAACATTACTTTATTTCTTTTATTATATTATATTTTTACAGTAATTGTATGAATTAGTACTATATTTAGTAATTTTAAATAGAAATAAAACATTTTCAAGTAACTGAAACTTACATAAACCTTTTCTATTACCTTATAAGCACTCTACATTAAAATGAAGCCGTTGAAATTTAAAGTCAATTTTCTCGAAACTGTCAATTTGTCAGTTAAATCCTTTTTATTCTCAACCCTTCAATTAAGTTCTCGGAAAAATACCGCATCCGAGAAAACAGCTGCTCAATGAGTAAAGAGAATTTGTTTGTTTGATCTATTATACGTCTCACTATACCGCCACAACTTTCCAACATTCAATCACGTTACTTAAACACATAGCTAAAAGATCGTTACCAGCTAAAGTAATAACATGGACGCAAAGGTATTTACAACCAACAGTAAAAACCATAAAGCACGGCTGAGAAACACGACATCGTAAACGCATTTTCTCTGCGTTTGAATAAAAAACGCTACAAAGAAAGGTGTTATTTTACTCAAGAAATTACATACTGCATGTCCAAGAAGACAATAGTCTTACGATACACTAGCATATGAACTAGCTAGTCAAGTTCATTATAACAAATAGTATAACTAAACTTGCACAAAACTATAAAATATGTTATACAACTCTTGTCTTATAAAGTTATGTGACTGTAATGTTTCTCATTTTAGTTAAATAAGAAACATTACAGTCACATACAATATAAACAAATAGCGCCCAATGACCACATGCCTAGATCCCGCACCCTAACTAGGATTCCCTGTATTTAGGTCCCAGGAACTACGAGAACCCCATAACCCCCAGACTCAGAACAAGCATTTGCGCTTATTATTTCACGCACAAATATTCGAACCCGCCGTCTCCGGGCTATGAGCAGACCTGCTCCATCACCACATCACAGAGTCAATAGCCTCTGCGATGTGTTGAAATATTACACAATTGACTCCAGGCACCATACCTACATAATAGGTTTAGGTAATTGTTTTGTAGCAAAGCCAAGGATCATTTATCAAAATTCAAAACGGAAAATGTCAATAGAGATGGATTCAATTCTTTCTTTGTAGTCTTTCAATCGTGTTCACCAAATATTCAAAAAACTAGAATAAAAAATTAACGATTTTAAAAAGGGTTCATAAAAGTGTCCTATGACTTATGACAGAAACAATACTTGCGTTAATATAAAAACAAATAAAAATACTTAATTTGCGCAAGATTAATAATAAAAAGAAACTGCTAAGACCCATAAAGAAGTAAGCGATAGCGTCCAACTATACTGTGACCACTAACTTACTTTTACACGCGATAATGAACACAACTATCTACCGGGCAACTCAGGCAGGATTTAATATGGCAGTTTATCTAAAACTTACTTTCTCGAAGCAACAGTAATCTTTCATCTACGTCGCGTCAAGTCACTCAGACATACAGCATACAATTTCTTTTTACGTACCCAAAAATTTAAAAGGAACTTTCGTGATGAGAATTCCGTATCAGGTTAACGTAACGTCAAGTATAAATTACTCATGCTATCAAGAATTCAAGATCAATTCATTTAGCACTGTTGTGTAGAGGAGGCATTTAATTTAGTAAGATACAGTAAAAACATAAATCTAAAAATACTTTTATTAACTAGGTAGGTAGATTTAAAATGTTTGGAGGGCACTGGATCAAATGGGCTAATATGTCCTATTTGTTTAAAAGACCAGATGCTAAAAAGATTTAGTAAAAATGGAGTTAAAAGATTCACATTTCATATTTATCTTCCTCGTATATACTGTTAGAGTTTGGAGCAACAGGTAAAACAAGGAGCTGTGTGGCTTTGAATGCGGGAAGCTTGGGTTCCAAAGTAAGCAGAATATTTCAAGCTGATGATGACAAGCACAAAACTGACCGCACCCGTGTTTACTAGATCGTTTCAACCAAACAAAGCACACGTTTTTATAAAGTAATGAACAGATGAACTGATGCATACACTGACTTTAAAATGTTTCAACTCTTAGCAAACCAGGCACATTCCCCGCCAAACAATAGAAAATCATCCGTAGCAACACTCAATGGCTGTGTCACAATACATTCTAAAATGGGCTTGTGTATACTAAAAAGATTAGTTACGGCCACAGAATTGTTACGGCCACAATGAAGGCTGTAGTTAAGGTTATAGTCCCTAATTGTATCTGAACTTTTATAAATCATGCTCTATGTCACCATTTGAATCATAGTTTTACTTGGCAAAAATCATAGCTTGTGTCGATGACGGAGAAAAATCGTGGGACGTACAAGCATTTCAGATTTCTTAGCAGGAGACGGTCCCGCATTAAAGCGTTAGGAAGGCAATTAATCATTTTGCAATTGAAGGCAATGGAGGCATTGACTTTGTAGCCATGATAGTGTCCGGTATTGTGAAATATTGAACGCATCTTATACCTCTAAATCGATTTTTACAGTCCTCTTAGAATGCTGTGCACTTGTAACAACCAAGTAACTTACACAGATTAGGTAACGGCACACATATACATAAGTGCAGGTAACAATAGATAAAAGTGCAGTGTAATACATATTTTTCATTAAATAAACTTATACTTACCTAGTCTCTAGTACCGCCAGTAGTCAATTTGTATGTATGAATTATTAAATTCCTGCTCATACATTTTATAGCTGCTAATTTCGTTACACAGCAGTCAATGAGAAACAAGAAGATATTTATTTCCGAAACATGTATATGCCAGACGTTTAAATATTTTCGCAATCGAGTCTGGCAAACTCTGCGGGGTAAAGAAACTTAAACAGGTGTAACAAAACAAATCCTTGGATGTAACAAATTACTTATAATAAAAGAAACGGTTTTTTCTCAACTGTAAGACCGTAACAACAATAAAATGCAAAGGATAAGACATACCCAAATGCACTGCAGTAGGTATGTCATAGAGGGATAAGTGCGTACTTAGGAGCTTTCAAACTTTAGTAGAGTGGCATTATTCATAAAGTGACTATATTTAGCTAAATCTTTTGAAGTTAGGTACTCATGGTCGATCAACTTTTCGCCGACAAGAAGTTTCAATCGTAGACGCGTGTCCAATGTTTTAATGCACAACAGATATCTTATCGCGCATTTACGAATAATAAAATACCAGCTTAAGAATCACGTAAAAGAGTATACATCAAAATGCTTTGCGGGTGAATAGAGCGCAATCATTGTTACAGGTGTAGTGGCATCTTTAACGTTAAGCTTGCATGCCACAGGCGAAACAACCATTAATTTTGGAATGAAAGTGATCATATAATTGCTTCGTCATTTTGGTCATCAAATGGAGCCCGGAAATCATTTACTGAACATAAGCTTCCCGCGTCCCCCAACAATCAGTTGCACTTACACATGCGCACGTTAACACCGTTGAGTAATTTCGTAACTATTCAACAGTTAATGCCCATAAATATAATATAAAATGTGCACTAATAACACCTACTGCAAGTATTGCCCATGTCAGCCAAATCCATTGAAGGTGTGAAAGTTTACATAGCAACATGACAAAACTGGAAGCTAGGTTGCTCGTGATGTATACACAATTAGAAATAAGTACTTATGTTAAAAAATTTGTATTGTCCGTCCTGTGTTTAGCTTCATGATTAATAATAATGTAAAGTAATAAATTTAAAATAAACTAAAAGAACGAACTCAGGTGTCTGTGGTATTGCAGCTAGAAAAAAAACATGACAAAACCTAGTTAGTAATCCAATTTAGGTATCCATCACCAATTAATTATTAACGTTTAATAAACAGCCACCACCATAATTTAAAAGCCATCACCAAATAGATCGAACAAAATGCAAAAACATCCAATAAATACAGAGTAGTAAGACTAGTAAGTCAATAAGTAGACAAGTATAAGAGAACCAACACCAGTGCATGAATCAGAAAATGCATTACGAAGAAACCGATCCAAGACCACCACCAAAAACGACAAAAGACCTACTTCCAACATAGTTATCCATGCTCTCTTTCCGCACGATGACAGAAGACATTTTTGTAGCGTACACTATGCAGCTATCGAGGAATGAAGAGTGGGGGGCTACAACCAGAATGGGCGCCTCCCGACGACTGGCCTGCCGACCTCGGATGCTGATGGCCATACCCCCCGCCAGGTAGGACATCTTGCCGATGAAACATATTAACGGCTTCAGGGCCCTAGAAATTTAAAACATATTCTGTAAAGAGAATTAATTATGCGTTTCCACGTAGTTGTAGCCGAGAATGTATTTACCGGATGATGGTTTTATTAGACACGTTTGTACGACACAATTAGACACAACCTATAAGAACTAGAGTGGTCACTTCAAGGATTTCAAGTACATTGGTGCCATAAGCCTATGCATCCGCAATTGCTAACCAGCTCTGAAGTTACTTTGACTTAAGACTTAACGGATATAAATCTACATTTTTTTCGTTCTGCTTTTTACGGTGAATAACTTTAACTGCAGATAGGTGTGTGTGATAGTGTAACCTCTAAGTTTAGTCGTTCGTGGTTTCATTATTATTATGATGACCTTGAACTATTTCTCCAGTAGATTAGAGCGCTTCGCAAGAAGTGATTACGCTTTTTTAAGACAGCCTAAAAGAACTTCAAGCTGATCTTGAAACTTTGCTTATAAATATTCTAGGCCTGTGTTTCTAATAATTTTAGAAACTCAGCATTTCAGACTTTGTAATGCGTGTATTTACTGCATAAAAGCGATCAGCTGGTCGATTATGTATCTTTGATTTCGATCAGTTTCAATATGAAATGTGTTACAATCATAGTTTTTTGAACATGCACGACATTTTTTGCAATGAAGGTCAGCAAAAGATCCATTGTAACTGCTAAAGCTTTTGACGTAAAAATTTTTATCGACATGGCCAAATTGCGATTACGAATTGCGTTTTGAAACAAAATGACAACAATAATTGCGATTTTCATAGAAACAGGGTAAAGGTTGTTTCTTATATAGAGTAGTACTTAACTTTTCTTACTTTTAGTACTTGAATTTGATTTTTGTGCCTTATTCTGAAAATTAAGCATCTTCAACCCGTGAATTACCCACGAAATAAGTAAGTACCTACCTACATATAAGTAAAACGTACCGATAATAATGTGTGGTAATTTATGTGCGGAAGCTTGTCACCATAGTTATGAAAAATATATTTTGTCGGTATAACTCAACATTAAGTGTTGTTGCATTTCAGGTAGAAATGTTGCGGGCACTTTTGTTGGCAAATGCGGAAGAAAATCGTCGCAAAAGACAGCTGAAACTGACGAGACGGACATGAAGGCATAGCAGCAACCCATTGAAAAAAAAACCCAACATCCAACTCATTTTGCTATCCTAAAATGAGTTTGTCCGTTAGTTTCGCTATCGAAAATTGCCTTCCAGCAGCTACACATCTCCCACATAGATCAAGAAGATGAACAAGAAGAACTCAAAGTAAGGTTATAAAAATTTAATGGCAATTAATTATAGTAGAGAATTTATAATACTCGTACATAGATAGATTAACAGGGGCAACAAAAATAAACAACCCCAACAGCTAAATGATTGACCGAAAATTCAAATATATAGGTACATAGGTAACTAAGTACTTAAGATTTTTTTTTTAGATTCATGACCATAAATTGAAATACCTATGTACCTAATGTGTGTCACTACACTACAGTACACTACAAATTTAATGAAGTAAATTTCGTTTCGTTCCAAATTATATAGTAATCTAATCATGTTACTAAATTGTAGATCCTGGCGGGTTTGGCGTTTTGTGGGCATGGCTCCTACCAGCGAGGCGTAGGTACCTCTCACCTTCATAATATATACCAATCAACATTGGACTCCCTGGAAATCCACCTAAAATATAAAGCATTTTCTCAGTGGAAAAGAAGGGATCATATAATGCCCGAGTAAGTATGCAATCTATGTCGCTTTCAAAAATATTTATTAGGTCTCAAAAAAATAAATTATAACTATTATGTTTTTGTCGAATTATATTTTATATGACAATAATATAACATACATTTGTCTTTCAGATTTGTGAAATGCGCCTTGATGTCCTCCACATTGATTCATCCTATGGTGGTGATGCCCACGACAGGAGCCCAATTGAAGTTTGTGTGGAGCAAATTGTAGGCACTGCAGCGTGTCAGATTATAATTTACAATAAATCAAGACAACATCCGAAACGCGGATGACAGAGTATTGCTGGTAGAGATAATAGGCGGCAAGACAAGATTGAATAAAATACTCATAGTTAGAATTACACTTTTATGTGTTCATTACACAAATGTTTGTCCTGGGTGGCAATTGAATCCACAACCCACAGTTCAGAAGCCAGGGTTACTACCAATCGAGCTATCGGGCCAGTCAAATATAATGTACATAAAATATACTTATTTATATTTATTGTACATTTGAAAGTAACTCTAATCTATTTGTTACTATTAATTATAAATATATAATTATTATATAATAAATATATAATAATAAATGGCTCAACAGAACTTGATGTTATTTGGCATGTAGATAGTTTAAATGAAAATAAATAAAAGTCTTATCAAAATGTTATACTTTTTTGATATAACTACTTTTTATTTATTTATTTATTGTTCTAAGTATATAAAATTACAATGTGCTTAATATGAAATACAGCAAGCTTATAATAAATGAGTTTGAAAAAAGAATTTCTCATTCCCACTACCGGTGCTAGCAATCAGGTACAATGCAGAATGCCTATTCTCCACGCCCAGCTGTGCTGATGTACCTGAAATACAATTACATATTAAACAGAGTAACTCGTTATTGCATAAATCAACATTAAAATTTACATGAGAGTACTATAGCAGCACACTTTCAGTGGGCCTTACTACTAAAAGTGATCACTCCTATATCAATCAATCTAAAGCAATCTTTGGGTGGACAATTATGTTATATTAGTCAGATAGTTAACTATAATGATGATTTATATTGATGTTTATGAACTTGATAACCTACACCAAAACCGCCATACAATAGAAAATTGCATCATTATCATCAAGATGTTTAGAAGTATTGAGAAGTTACACATTACCTATACATGCCGACAGGCTACATCATATACTTTGTTTAGTACATGTAGAAAATAGGTAGATGTTGATTATTGCTGATAAAACATGTAATTCAGCCACAAGCTTCAACTTTTTGGTTTTGTTTTGCAGCTGCTTTATAATATGAATAACACAATTGATTTTCGTTACCTTCCAATGGGGTACTGGAGATTAATCTCCAGAACTTGAAACGATACTGCATGCTTGATGGACGGAGGATGGCTCAGCCGATGTTACTGAAATAAAAATTTCTATTCTGTACAATAATTAACAAAATTATTCATATGATATGTAGCACAATATTACATGAATAATCCATAAAGCTATACAACTATGCTCACATGACTAGATGGCTGAACCTATGAACCTGTAAGTATGCATATAGTTTGAACTTTAAATCCTTGGGAAAACATTGACTTTTTAATGCAATATCAATAAATCGGTATTTGGATACATTTGAGTTTTAAATTACACACTAAATAATCCTTAGCCACACCATTGATTACTAGCGGTTGAATATTCATTACGGATTGAAAGACTGTTAATTAAGGTTCAGTACATAGCAGTTGTGTAAAATAAATGGCAGATATGTTCATTGCTGTAATATTATGATTATCGAGTTGTGATGTTCATGCATATTGTTTACATTTCAAACAAGTACATAGAGAAAAAAAGTAAATTACCCATTTCCACTGGTCGGGAGTTCTTTTGGCCCCTTCGCCACAAGCATTTTGGGGGCGAAACAAAGTCTACCACGCTTTAAGAACTAGCTGCTCGATATAACACAACAATTCACTGATTCAACTTCAACTCTAAAATTAGACGACGATTTCATCAATATCTCCAATACATACAAGAGATTCTTTTAGTGTTTTAACACCGCAATTGCACGTATTTACCTATTAACAATGTTAATTTAGTAATAAACTCTAAATATTAGTAAATATATACACCACTTCACTTCGCGGCAATTCATCAGCTAATTTTTTTTAAATGTTTTGGCTCCACACTTTTGTGTATTTAGCCAGTGTCAAGTAATTGATAATTTATCAAGCTAATGATATTTCACGCAAATATGATTGTGTCAAGTCACAGTCGAAGTCATCAAGTCAAGTCATAGTCTAGTCAAAGTCATACTCCTAGTGAAGTGGTGGCAACTTTAATTGAAGCTTCTATGGAGTTTTGGAAACAACACGAAAAGAAACGTTTCACCATCATTATACCATTTTCCCACACTCACGCCTGTAATCCAGCACTTAACGAATAGAATGCCACCAAATTTATGCACTAACACTGAAAATAACACAAGTTTAGTAAAATAATACAATGTGGTGACGCAATCTTTTTCGCTTTCCAGCCAAAAAAAACTCAGCTAATTTTTCATGAACGTAATAACATTTAGGGATGCCCGATACGATATATCGTAATATCGATACAGCACTATACGATATGTCGATATTTAATACTATATTCGGGCCATACGATATGTTCGATATATCGTATTCGTATAAAAATATAACATTAACGTATCGCATCAAACTATAACAATGTTTTACAGTTTATAGTTTAAAAATTCTTGTTCATCGTGACAAAATGATGATAAACAGTGCCGCCATTGAATATATTGTTATTCGTAATAAAAGATATCGTTAACAAAAATGTTTATAGAACAAGAACACCCGACTCTTGTTTAGAAATTTCGATTAAATATTTAAATACCTATATCTTTAGACTTTGTAATACAGTCAAATATTATCAATGAAAGTTTATTATTGTCTTTTCCTATTTCATTTCGTTTAAGTTGAAGCTACAAGTTCAAATTCATAATAGGTCTTTACCTATGAAATTGCCGTATTGCAGTACAGACTTTTTCAAACAAAAAAAAGTTTTGATTGGCTATGAATTCTAAATTCAAATTAATTTTGTTTTAAAAATATGACATTCTATTTACAATATAAGTCTTTTGTTTATTGATTAGCGTTGTATTTTCATTACATTTCAACATTTTTCCTCATAATGGATACTTTGAAATTTCGTGTAATTATGGAATATGAGTTCCGTCGTGGCACCAACGCGGCACAAACGACACGTAACATCAACGACGTTTACGGAGAGAACTGTACAAACGAACGTACAACCCGTTATTGGTTTGCACGGTTCCGTTCTGGGAATTTTGACTTGAAAAATGAACCTCGTGGTCGTCCGGAAACTTTGGTCAACAATGATGAATTAAAGGCGATTGTGGAAGCTGATAAATCTCAATCTACAGCTGAGCTGGCAGCAGCTTTTGATGTTAGCATCAAAACAATATTGGTCCATTTGCGACAGATTGGCAAGATAAAAAAGCATGATAGATGGGTGCCCCACGAACTTAACGATCGCCAGCGCAACGTACGCGTCGAGACTTGCCTTGCGCTGCTTAACAGGCACAGAAATGAAGGAATTTTGAACCGAATTGTTACGTGCGACGAAAAATGGATTCTTTTTGACAATCGAAAGCGCTCAGCAAGTTGGTTAGATCCTGGTTCGGTACCAAAGCAATGTGCAAAACGAAAAATGACCCCTAGAAAGGTGATGATCACAGTTTGGTGGTCTAGTGCTGGTGTGATTCATCATAGCTTTTTACAAAACGGCGAGAGCATTACTGCAGATGTGTACATTGAAGAACTGACCACAATGATGGCGAAACTCGCACGTCTGCAACCAGCTTTGGTCAATCGGTCGTCTCCACTGCTACTTCACGACAACGCGCGACCCCATACTGCACAACAGACCGTCTCTAAGCTGCATGAGTTGGGTTTGGAAGCTCTCCCTCATCCGCAATACTCACCAGATCTTGCGCCTACCGACTATTACTTTTTCCAAACTTTGGACAACTTTTTAGCGGGAAAAAAATTCAATTCCCGAGAAGCAGTACAAAACGCCTTTGAAGAGTTTGTTGTCTCCCGTCCTGCTGATTTTTTCAAGAAGGGCATCCATAAACTGCCACAGCGTTGGCAAAGATGCATTGATTGCAGGGGTGATTACTTTGAATAAAAGAAATAAATAAGTTCGAAAAAAAAAATACTTTAACTTTTTTCAAACAAAACGGCAATTTCATAGGTAAAGACCTAATATAATTACAATGGCGCCGCTAGTAACGCTTACTTTTTTTTAAACCGGCATATTGCCTTTATTCTTTCAACTAAATACCACAGTGGTGTCGATTCTGTGTCGCATACTCTAAAGCTAAACGAAATTAACATATTTCCGTCTTTTTCATTACCTCTTTATAAGAAGAGTACCTCTTTACTTTAGTTTAAGAGAACGCGACACAGAATAATAACCAATACTTATCACTACCTACTACAAAAAATAACAACATTCGGACTTTACTGAACGCGATGACCTAACTGGTTCGAAGGTTGTTTTAAATCAGATTCCTCAGATTCCTATTTAATAAACTATTGAAAAACATTCAAAGGTTACCCCTTTGCATTGATGTACGCTTATTCTGCCCTCCTAAGCATAACCAACGCATGCGCCTGTTGAGTTTTGAGAAAAACGCGCCTAAAGTTTTTTATTTTCTTTTTGCTGTCACGCCTAAACTAATCAATATATTCAAAACATTTTAACTTTATATGATGTTAAAAAAATGTTCACTTTATTATGTTGGAGCACAATTTATCTATTTAATTTTATTTATATCAAAATAACCCCCAAAACTTATTTTGATTAGTATACATAAAATATTTTTCATTCAATTACTAAGCATAACCAACGCATTCTCAGCGATTGCCTCAGAGAGCTTTCATAAACGATGTGTATATTATAGCAAATAGCTCCTTTACTAGTTATGATGAAATATCCATGTATAAACTGTGTGTTGCTTCAGTATTTTATAAATTTAATTAGGATAAACATACACATACACCTATTTTGCGGATTAGGCTGTATCTTATTTATGTATGCTGCAATTATATCAGTGGATATGACAATAATAATTATAGAGCCGGTATTATAAACAAAAATTCGATAAAATCGAATAAGTTATAAAATAAGCATTTATGCATATCTTTAGGAGGGCAGTATTTGCATATCGATAGAAAAGCATGCGATACCGATGCGGTCCGATATATCTATACAAAGGGAAGCATTAACATCACGTATCGATTCAAACGATTTCGATAAAGTTATAATGCGATATATCGATATAGAACACTTTTTTGGGCATTCCTAATGACATTTACTCGGGAGTTAGGGCGGGAACGCGAAAAAGATTGCGTCACGGCATTGTATTATTTTCCAAAACTTGTGTTATTATCAGTGTTAGTGCATAAAATTGGTGGCATCCTATTCGTTAAATGCTGGATTACAGGCGTGAGTGTGAGAAAATGGTATAATAATGGTGAAACGTTTCTTTTCTTGTTGTTTCCAAAACTCCATAGAAGCTTCAAGTAAAGTGGCCACCACTTTACTAGGAGTGTGACTTTGATTAGACTATGACTTGACTTGATGACTTCGACTGTGACTTGACATATATTTGCGTGAAATATCATTAACTTGATAAATTATCAATTACTTGACACTGGCTAAATACACGGAGGTGTGGAGCCAAACATAATAAAAAAATGACATTTACTGTCACAGATAACCTAATATATCTGTGTTCACTGTTGACATTGGCTAAATTATGGTTACCATAAAGGCCATTAACCAAGAGTTGAAGTTGACCTTTATTGTTTCGAATAAAACCATAGACAAAAAAGCCGCACAATACAGCCATATAGAAATGTATACCAAGTTAAACATGTTTCCTATTATAATCTAGCTTTTTAACGCGGTCGAGTTAGCTGCAACTTCACATTGTAAGCTATCGATAAAAACACATTGTAATCGATGATTTAAGCGCTACGTGATCCCATACTCTTGACTGCTACTAGTTTCAGTTCCAATCGATCAGCATCAAATTACTGTTCGCAACAGAGATTCATGATAGGCCTACAGGTCTTCCTATCTCCCCAAGATGACAATAAATTGAAAACACGGTTAAAAACTTTTTTTTTACAATTTTAAAAGTATGCATAAGTTTAAAGTGCTTATACTCACCGGGTTACCTACTTCAGGCAAACTATAAAGAGATAAAGAAGCCTGAACTACCAAACTTTACCCTGGCAATATATTGTGTACGAGCTTCTGCCCGCAGCTTCGCCCGCGGCGTGGCCTATGGGAAAATAATTCAACCACCCATTTCACCCTCTTAAGGGTGGAATTTCGAAAAATCCTTTCTTAGCGGATGCCTACGTCATAACATCTACCTGCATGCCAAATTTCAGCCCGATCCGTCCAGTGGTTTGGGCTGTGCGTTGATAGATCACTATGTCAGTCAGTCAACTTTGAGTTATATATATTTAGATTTTTACAATATTGGTTTATGGGAATGATTTTAGAAATAAAATTATTATTTGAATTTTATCACCATTACTCATGTGTTATAATTATGTGTGCATAGCTATGTTTTATGCGTTTATTTTCTTCTTATTAATTTCTAGATGGCAACATAGATGTACAAAAACGCTTGCATTTGATATACTACATACAGTACAGTACTACAGTTAACCAAACACGTGTTGAAAGCTCCCGACATGCGGAGCTAACGCGTTCGCTAAACTAACGGTTCTAGCAATTTGCGCAATTGCGGGCACTGGGTGTAGAGTTCATGGCCGTTTCTAAATCAAAAGTGACTACTCTAAACATGAATAAATTACGATTAAGCTGTGTTTTTCTTGTGCAGAGATGCTCATAAAAACAACAAAAAACTCAGGAGTAGTGCATCGTAATATTGGAGTAAACACGCGTGAATTGTTAATGATACTGATCACGCTTACTTTCCGTAGTTTCATTTTTTTCAGACTGCAGTATTGATTCAGTCGATCATTTAGTAGAGAAAAGCTAACAGAGAGAAACCGACAGAGTTTCTTTCAAACTTATAATATCTCTATACAACACTGTGATGATAGTTGTGGGTATGCATGCATTGTGGATTTGGTAAACAAGGCATTCCTTTATTCTAGAATATTCTACAAATGTCAAATATCTCATTATTAATAACACCCGACATCAGAGCCGCTGGAGCAGCTGTGTGTGCATAATAATAAAAGGTATTCATCATAACAATGCGCTCAGCAGGGACATAAGATAATATGATTAATAACAGAGGTGTAAATAATTAAAGAAGACTAGCAAACCCGGCGAACTCCGTTTCGCCACCAGATGGCTTCGTTTTATGTAACAGTAGCTGTCAAACAATGTATCACGCACCGGTGCCATTTACTTAAAATGTTGGTTTGTCCTGAATTTTCTTTGCTATAAACCTCACGGAGCCCGAGACCTTTCCAACGAATGCAAAACCGTGAAAATCGGTTCGTGCGTTCTGGAGTTATAGCGTCAGGAAGGAAAACCCGACTTATTTTTATATAGTAGTAGTAGAGTAGTAGATAATGAACAGATTCACGAACATGGTTCGCTTATATTACTCGTAGGAGCAACACACTTATAAGCTGTTAAAAAGAAAGAGATATCAGTACGTATTTATAGATAAGTAGAGACTGTATTTTACTTATAGCTGGGCCAAGCATTGGATCTGAGAGATAATTTCAGAGACCGTTTCAAAATAGAATTCCATACAATTGTACAAAAGATTTGTTTTTTATGCGTTACAACAGTAAATTTTATTTTTTATTAGGGACCTAATGATCAAGCGAATTAGGTAGCGTATTGTCGTGCAGCGCAAATTCAATTTAAATAGATACCGGCCAGTCCGACCTTCGAGCTGCAAAAACTGCAAAATTGGTTCCGGCGGCGATGGCGCCGTTGGATAGCTGGCTATATAGACAATCACTGATGCTATTCGTCTAGTCTCTTAGATAAAAAATAATGATGCCGATGGAATATCTGTAGCGAGAGACAAAGAGATTGCGCAAAGAGCATATAATTGCTACGCTAGAATTGAACATGCCGGAGGCACTTCTGCAGTTGTGTTTTTACCACAGACCTAGAATGTTTTTTTAACCGGCAAAGTGTCTTTATTCTTTCAACGTAATACTACAATGATATAATAACTACTACTAAAAACTAGCTACTATAAAAAAATAATATACATATTTATTAATAAGGCTGTTAGGGTTCAATCTTATAAACACGCCTAATTGATACTATATCACTATAACCAAATTCACAAAATATGGCTTCACAGACTCCCCACTCTACATCATCCCGTCATAACCACTTCGTTAAATTTTCTTCATCCAAAGGTTGCCTGGAAGACATCGCTTTAAGCGATAAGGTCGTCTATTTTTACACTTTACATGAATAATTGTGTTTTATTGTATTTTTTATTATTTGGTGTCTACAATAAAGATCTATCGTCCCATCTTATGCCTATAATTACGCGGTGGCCCGCTTTAAATATTTAAAGGTCACTCCCAAAACTCTCATAGCACTTGTGCTAACAATTTAAACTCTACAAAGACATTTTGAGTAGGCAGGTTAGCCAAATTATTGAATTTTCACTATTTAACTAGTCTATATTTACACACCTGCGCTAATATACCTAAGAACGAAGTACAAAGTACTTTTAACTGGTATTTGAGCTGCAATTTTGATACCATAGTAGTACCTCCCTTTTTGAGCAGATCGGCACATGACCCGGAGGCGACGGGTTCGATTCCCGCGGCAGGATAAGTATTTGTGCACAGAAAAAAAATCGCAAATACATGTTCTGAGTCTGAGTGTGGTGGGTCCATGGTCCTCGTAGTTCCTGGGTCCCTAGGCACAGGGAATCCTAGTTAGGGTTTAGGAACTATGATCGTTGGGCGTTATTATCATTATTGGAACGAAGTTCCTTATCGCGCGTTGCGAAAGGGCTATACGGAAAAAATGAAGACGAAAAGTTGTAACGACACTTTTTGAAGCCGTGCGGCGTGTAATATAACGTAATTATAACGTATATTTATTATATTTATTTTTATTAGGAAATGTATGTAGTATATGTATTATAGATATGTATTATGTTTATGTAGGTTTCTTTATGATATGTATGTACTGTATATTTATAGGTATATTATGTACGTATATCCACAGTGTTTTTGTTTGTTTTTTTTTTTTTATACGAAAACCACCGTCCATATATTACTGCGTTATTCCTTTCCGTGCAAGGTTGTCTGGAAGAGATCGCTCTGAGCGATAAGACCGCCCATTGTTACACTTTGGTTAAGTTTGTTCACTTTTTTTTTTATTATTTAAGTTGTGGTGTTTCAATAAAGAGTCTATCTATCTATCTATCTAATATTCTTTCTATTTACATTATATTCGTTAATAATAATAAAAAAGAAATTATAACATTAAAAAAAACAATTACAATTCCTTCACTAATTAATCGAAAGGAACTTCGTTCTATCCGGGTGTCCCTTGACACCTCTCAAGTTTTTTTAAATAAATATTTTTTAGTAATAAATATGATTTTTGTATATATTTGCAATAAGTATAACCATTGTAATGACCCCCTCACATGAATGAGTTCGCTGCTACGCTTAAAAGCGGCTCATGTGTTTGATCTTTGAATAACCCGTTACATAGTTGCTTTTGTTTGGAAAACCGTTACGGTCAAACCTGTTTTATTAGATTTTAGGTTATGTCATGACACAAACTGCGGAAACCAATTTGTTTGATTATGTCAATAAATATACGTCATCGTACGCCTTTTATCTAATTAAGTATTTACTTATGACTAGGAAGCCGAAAATACATAATAATGAAGAAACTTATGCATTTTTAAGTGTTTTCGTTGGTAGGTTTTCAACGTTCTTAATTAGAACGGCTAAGGAATGGCCCTGCCAGCGTCTGTGTTTCCGGCGAAATATGATCCGGGCGTGTTCAAGAGAAGAGTGAATAGGTATTTACTTGCCTAGCATGCTACATCTTCGATCGCATCGTCACTTCCCATCAGGTGAGAGCGCGGTCAAATGCTAGACAAGTTTGATGTAAAAAAAAAGGTAAAAAAGATTGAGTCTGTTATCTCTGTATCTGTTATCTGTTAAGATGCGAGTGGGCCATTATAAGGACAGGGTCTATCACACTAATATTATAAAGGCGAAAGTTTGTATGTGTGTATGTTTGTTACTTCTTCACGCTCGAACGGCTGAATGGATTTAGATGAAATTCGGTACCAAGATAGCTTTTACACTGGATTAACATATAGGCTACATTTCCCGGAAAAGTGAAATGTTCCTGAGGGATGAGCAAATAATTAAAATACTTTTTATCAGCGGGTGAAACCGCGGGGCGCAACTAGTATACCATAAGTCCTTCCTTGCCATCAACCTAAAGCAAAACCACCCCACGTGCCCACGTATGATAAACACTAATTAAAGATCTCAATCTAAATTTCATTAGAACGTATCAAATTGATATCTATTATTATATATCTAGAGTATGATGTTGATCAAGGTCTCTCTGTTGAGAAGGAGAAGTTATAAATTACAGAAAACTAGTTTGACCATTATAATTTCGCACAGAATAAATAATGCAAGTAATGCTATTTTATTGGGATTCACTAGGGGAGACTGGGTACGGTTGAAACAATTTTCGATTAAACGCCCGTAGCACTGTCATTATGATATGTAAAACAAACAAAACACATAAAATGAGAGAGTAGACCATCGTCTTCAAATAAATACCAGAAATAGAAGCTCAACTGCCATATTTACTAGATAGCAAGCGTGTAATAAAAAGATGTGACACTGTTTCAACCGACCCCATACCAGGGCCTAACAATCGTGACAATTAGAGGATAGACATGGTAACATTGGATAAATACCATATTGAGAGTTGAGATTCCATATAACCATAAATACAGTGTCTTGCTTGCCTAATATCAGTCAATGATCACAAATACATAGACCCTGGACACTAACTAGGATTCCTTGTATCTAGGGGCCCAGGAACTACGAGGACCATGGTCTCACAACACCCAGACACAGAACAAGTATGTACTCTTTTTTACTGTGCACATTAATATATTTATCCTGCCGCGGGAATCGAACGCACGGTCTCCGGGATATGAGCCGACCTGCTCAACCACAACACCACAGAGGCTGTCAATAATTAAAAATAATAATCAAAACGTACAACGCAAGCTATATACAAGATTCCAACGTCATGCATCCAATGTGACAAAAAAAAATATGACTAAGGAAAAAAAGGTTATTTCTAAATTAGAAAGCTATACCTACAACAGTATTTATCAATCTATCAAATTATTTACGTGATATTTACCGCAGTTTTTTTGCTATAAGGAGGAAATAAGCATGCTCCCTCCTGATGGGTAGAGGTCACCGTAGCCTAGACATCTGTAACACTAGACGTAGACGTGTCACTATTAGTGCATTGCTTTTGTCGATAAGAATAACTTCTGAGTACCCTATATTTTCATAGTCCATTTCATAGTCATAAATGATTCCAATCACGGTAAATGTCTCATCAGGTACCTACTATTATAATTGTAGTGAACAACCGAGGAAGTTTAGGTTCTCTGAAACAACTTTATCTCAGTTATTTATGTTGATTGTCAAGGGCGTCGCATCGTTGCATTCAAATAATAAACAGCCATCATACGATCATTGAAAAAATTAAATTTCTCTAGCATAAATACACATTTTTAAGAACTATATTCGCATGAAATGTACTAAAGCTTTTTAGATAAGTAAACTGATATTAAATAATCATTCCAAAAACAACTGACAAACGCCTGGAAAACCATGCAGCTATCAAAATAGCACCTTTCCTGCGTCAAATAGAGTTTAGTTGTGTCTTATTTACATAATATGTCCCATACAAGACAAGCTAAATTGAATTCAAGATGATTAAGATAAAATTCCAAATTTATTGGGCATCTGAATATTCATCCAAGTGGCTAGCGTAATTACAACAAAATTAAAAAGCTTTCAATGAAATAACAACAAAAATGAAGCACAAAAAATGTTCTACCAATACAATCTAGCGAGAATTCTGAAAAACCATGCATCTACCACAACAATAAACCTACGTCCGATAAAGGGGATCCTCGCCGTGTCAGCTTTGGCCACCACGCTGGGTGCGCCGAGACAGACTATGGCGATGGCGTCGAAGAAGGAGGAGTGGGGTGCCATGACGACCACGGGGGCGTCACGGCGGTTAGAAGGTGCGTTCTGCTTGCCGAGCACCTTGACGCGATGGAAGCCAGCAGCGAAGACCACCAGCCTCATGAGCGAGAGGATCGAGAACCGGAGCTTGCTGTGGACACAGCCAACTGGGTTAGTCTTAAAGAACGGGGAAATAACACGACAAAACTAATATATTATAGTACTTCGGAGGTTTATTATGACCTCTTTAGTACAACTCTACGCATCAACACAAATATCTGTCAGTCAATAAGCCAGTATAGTCAGGCGCCGTCACCTGTTAGCGCTATTCAATTGAAGACCTAAAGTCACTACAAAATATAGCTGACCCACATTAATTACCAAGTACAAGTGTGTACCAAATTTCCCACTGAAGAATCTTTGTTTGATGTGTTATCATTCTACGTGACATTGGCAAAATTATGGTGACCTCTCCACAAAGGCAATTAACCAAGAGTTGAAGTTGAATTTGTTCTTCGATTCACTTTCGTTCTTCATTTAAATCGCAGTAAGAAGTCCCAGGACTTTGATTCTAATAGTATTTAAGAGAAGATTAACTCAGTGACTGATAATGCTAAAGTTTATCTCCGCAGTCGGATAACGATCAATTTTAAGTGGTCAATTATTAAATGTATCTATTGTAATCTCATATTATTCGCAACCAATTCAGCCTCCTATTAGGTCGAAAATCCCATCAGTTCTCATCCTATGCTCGCCATCATTAATCATTCGTGGTTGAGCCGTAGCGAATACGTACGCTTACTGTACTATCCTGGTAACCTTTACTAACTAGTTGCTGGCTGTGACTTCACCCGTGTAGGCTAGTTTTATCGCGATATAAAAGTATGATGTTGCCCCATGACGTTCCTCATACCTCAAACTATCTACATAACAAATTTCATTATAATTCTTTCACGTGCTTAGTTTTAAAAAGGTTTGAAGTGCGCGAAATTTTAGTAGCTGTATCGGTATTTCCTCAGAGCTGCAACATGCATCATTTTAAAAAGGATCAAAAGTGCTACTGATATCTCTGAGTAAGTAACGCATGACTAGTGTTACAGAGGTCCATAAGCTACGGTGACCTCTTCACATAGCCCTCTATCGCGTATGCCTATATTGTAATGTAATGATGTGATGTATCAGGCACCGACCCCGCCGGCGAGGTCGACGTATCCCCCATACGTTAGCTAGAACGGTCGCGACATTCAATAGGATCCACTCTTCCAGTGGACGTAGTCTTCTCGATCCTCTTAACCCGGCAACGGCCCAAGCCGAGTCTCTTACCCCATGGGTGCCTTTGAGCTAGTTGCCACCCACTTTTGACGGCTGGGTGCCTTAAGCGCCTGCCCTCCCGTCCGGTGACGCTAATAACGGTCAGCAGAGACCAACAGCTGCATTAGCCAGTTAAAAAAAAGTGATGTTCTTCAAAATGTCTTTCTTTCTTTACTGTTTGATCCCTATATCATAATAAAGATGCGTGTGAATCCCGAATTAATTTACTGCCTTTAAGTCAGTAAAATAAATGAAATTTTAATCTTTGTATTTAAATTATTAACTTTCTTTTTTTAAAATTCCATTCGGTTTATAGATATTCTGGTTCACTGGGGTAAATCGCATTGGATAATGTAGTGACTCAGTGGATAAAATATGCGCCTGCAAGTTTGTTTAATTTCTTCATTGAGAAAGTTCAATTAAATCGTTGTTATAAAATTTTAAAACCAGTCTATTAGAATCTAGAGAGCGTTTATAATACAACATTGTTGGATGGTAAAAATTAAATAGATGGTTAAGTAGTATAAGAAGTAGTCCGCGGTTTCACTTGCGTTTCTTCATACAATCTAGATTCCATTCGACTTTCTTAGTGGTTAAGTTTTCAAAAAATCTTTAGGCTACAATTACGCCCATATTTCAAGACCTTATAGTTTATTATAGGTCACAGCCCAAACCACTAGACGGATCGGGCTGAAATTTGGCATGCAGGTAGATGTTATGACGTAGGCATCCACTAAGATTTTTCTAAATTCCACCCTTAAGAGGGTGAAATGGGGGGTTGAATTATTTTCCCATATGCCACGCCGCAGGCGAAGCTGCGGGCAAAAGCTCGTTACTTATAAAGCAGATCATGAAATAGCGTGATGAATTAATGCAGCAGCTATGCATACTTACCTACTTACTATACTTTGTCAGTCAGTCAGTGACTATTTATTAATATAGATCTAAGAATATTAAGAACGGTGAAACAAAGTTTGTTCAAGTTTGTCGTATGTCATTACTTCCCAGAATTCTATATTTATTAGCAAGACTATCGCATGGTGTAATAATACAGTGGATTTTTTTTAATTCGACAAGTTCGATTCCTGGCTACAAATATTGATTTTCATTAAAATCGGCCCGAAACTCCTTTTCGCTATTCCTCATACTTAGTTTCGAATTTAGTCATTTACACCCACTTGAAAAATTCACCCCGGGACAAGTAATAGTAATACTATATCATATACATATGCATGTTGCTTGCCATGTTGATATAACTTAGGTTTGGATAGATTTGCCAGTTATCTGAACATTTTTTTTTTTATGTTACTGAATGATTTGCCGAGCTAGCCGTTCACCTGATGTTAAGCGCCACGGCTGCCCATAACAGAACAGTGTCAATCGGAACCCCAAAATAGAGTTTCGAGCAACACTGCACTGCGCACATCATCCTGAGACATCAGCACAGTCTGGTAATAAGATTACTCGACTGTGAGATCAGATCATAAAGTCTCAATTGCCCAGTAATTTCACTAGCTACAGTACCCTTCAAACCGGAACACAGTAGTGCTTGCGCACTACTATTTGGCGGCAGAATAACTGGCAAAGCGGTGGTACCTACCTAGACGAACTTTGCAACAAAGTCCTACCGCCTAGTAAAAGAGAACATACTTTTGTAACTTCATAGGGTGAAATTCAGGGTGAATCTAATAGATTGAAGTTGTTGATATGAAGTTACAACAGTATGTTCAGATAACTGGCAAATCTATCCAAACCTTAGCTACATCAACATGGCAAGCAACATGCAATGTTAGATCGATACACTTCGAGGAAAATCTAGAAACTAAGTAAAATTTCGCTTTCTTTGACCTTGGCCGCGTGCGATCTCATAAAGTCATAGTCAACGTATCGAGTTTGCTATAAAATCTAAAGTATAATAATTAATAGTAGTACTACCAGCCAAATATTTTAGTCGATATGGTACCTATCAGCATTAGTTGGTTATTTTCGTTTTCAGGTAATTTTATTATTTTTATGTTCTATTTGTAAATAATTATTTATTTTGTAAACTTTTTTTATCTAACATTATCAAGTTCCTGTCTACCCATAGACCGAAATGTATGTCAAAACGTTTCGGTTGAAGCCGGCTTAGACTCGTATCTCGTATTACTTTCCACTAAACTTTCTACTAACAAAATGCTGTTTGTACCTTACTCTAAGTACCCATACTTTATATAGAGTTTGGATTATGGATTCTGGCCAACCCATCTATAGATATTCATTAATAGCCGCGCAAAATGTTTAATTTATTTGTGTAACATATATTTATTTAATTATTTTGATAAAAAGTTTCAATATAACCCTCAAAAAAAAACGTATTAGCGCGAAAGTTAGAGATGGAACAGCGCAATTAAATAAAAACCGGTAATATTTGGTAACGTTGAATACTGTTATGAGTGTAGGTTATTGGGAAGGTATCTACTTCGAGCATTTAGAGCTCCGTGAAAATGGTGAAATGTGCAGTATTTTTATGTAAAAGGCGAATAAAATGAATAATAATATTGTCGTTGCGTTGTGCCGAGAGATATAGTGGCGATTGGCTGGAGCGATGGAGGTGCGAGTAGGTCGGAGGTTGGAGGACGACTGAGACACTGGTTTCCATATAATGTTCTATTTATTTATTTATTTTTTTTTTTTTTTTTGAACGAGCTAATGCTGTTGGTCTATCGACCTTTACAGCGTCACCGGGCGGGAGGGCGGGCGCTTAGGGCGCCCAGCCGTCACAAAAGTGGGAGGCAACTAGCTCAAGGGCACCCCTGGGGTGCGAGCCTCGGCTTGGGCCGTTGCCGGGATAAGAGGATCGAGAAGACTACGTCCACTGGAAGAGTGGACCCTATTGAAAGTCGCGACCGTTCTAGCTAACCTACGGGGGGTACGTTGACCTCGCCGGCGGGGTCGGTGTCTGATTGTGTTACGCTGGTATCCTATACCGGTGCCGAAAGCGGTACCTGAGCCAGAAGGGCTAGACTGGTCCGGTGATCCTAGCGCAGCCGATACTACGGCTGCTATAGGATCATCCGGGTCGCTCAAGACGTGTCTCGGGCGGCGACGACGGGGTGGCGAGTCTGTCGTGTCTGTACAGTAGTTTGAAGCTCTGACTACGAGAGGGTTGGGGTGATGAGGTGCCGCATCAAAATAGCGGCGGGATGCATCCTTCATAAATTGACGGATGGATGGGAGTTCGAGATCGCAGTGGAGGTCGGAGTTTCGCTGGTACCAGCGAGCCCCGACCACCTTGCGGACAAAGCGGTTCTGGATCACCTGAAGTCGATCCAGATGTACTGAGGGAGTATGAGCAAACGCGACAGATGCGTAGGTCATAATGGGGCGAACGCAAGTTTTGTAAAGCGTCACCTTATTTCTAAGGGACAGCTTACTACGCTTGCAGATGAGAGGGTGGAGGCGGCCTAAGACAAAGGCAGCCCTATCGCGCACTCGCTTAATATGGTCCTTGAAGTTGAGTTTGGTGTCAAGGGTAACCCCCAGGTATTTGGTAGACGAAGCCCAGGGAATGGGCTTGTCGAACAAGGACAGTGGTTTCGCTGGCGGACCACGCTTGTAGTCAGAAAAGTACATCGCTGCACTTTTATCTGGGTTAACCGTGATCCGCCATTTCCTGAACCAAGCACCGATCTCGGTGAGGGCTCGTTGGAGGCGACCACGCATGTGAACTCTCTGCCATCCGGAGCAGTAGATAGCGGTGTCATCCGCAAAGAGTGCGAGCTGCACACTGGGATGAAATGACCGCGGGATATCGCTGGTGTACAGCGAGAAAAGCAAGGGGGAAAGCGCGGAGCCCTGGGGCACTCCGGCTCTGATAGGATGGGGAGACGATCGCTCCCCCTCGACGCGGTAGCGAAAGCTTCGATCCCTAAGGAAGTCTTGTATGATGTGCACAAGACGATCTGGCACGCCGATGTGGTACAGCTTGAAAATCAAGGCGTCGTGCCAGACTTTGTCGAAGGCTTTCGCCACGTCTAAGAAGACTGCGAGAGTCCCTTTCGGTTTTGGATTCGCGTTGAAGCCATCTAGAATGTGCTCCGTGATGCGGTGCACTTGTTGAACGCAAGAGTGTCTAGCTCTAAAGCCAAACTGCTCGTCGGGAAGGAGTTTATGTTCGTGGATATGGGACCAGAGACGCCTCCGAATGAGACGCTCGTAGATCTTCCCCAGAGTACTGAGGAGACTGATGGGCCGGTAGCTAGAGGGCTCGGTAGCCTTCTTGCCTGGCTTGTGGATGCCGATGACGTCGGCGGACTTCCACGCAACGGGGAAAGAGCAGTTGCTCATGGCCGCATTGAAGATGCTGACTAGGAGATAGATTAAGGGGACAGAAAAGTGTTTGACCACTTTGTTGCTGATACCATCAGCGCCGGAGGCTTTACGGATAGCGAGACCCTTGATGACAGACTCAACTTTGGCGGCCCTAATAAGCTCGAGCGGGGGGTCGGAAGGTGGTAGGGAGCTGCGACGTTCGACTTCACTGACCACCGTATGGAGGTGGGCAGGGTCAACGTGATCGGGGGAAAGGTTGCACTGGGCCTCGAGGCTCTCAGCCAAACACTCGGCTTTTTCCTCATCATCGAACGCGGGGACTTGGTTTGGCCTATCAAGAGGGGGCATCGTTCTAAGTGTGTCACTTTTCAGAGTTCGAGCCAGCCGCCAGTAAGCCTGGTGGGTTGGCTCGAGCCCTGAAAGTAGGTCTGTCCAGTTCTGGGCGCGAAGATCACTTATGCGTTTCTTAACAGCACGCTGTAAGAAATTCAAAGTGGATTTGTTATCACGGGAGGGAGCCGCGTCATATGCCCTAGTGGCGGCGTTCTTTGCTGTCAGCAGTCTCCTCACGGCCTCGGGCAAGTCCCAGCGGTGGTCCACCACCGGTACCTGCTTAGAAGACTCACCGATCACAGTGCGGAGGTGACTAGTGAGAGCATCGATCGCGGTGGAGACGTCATCTAGTGTCTGTATGTCGTCAGGTACCTTGTCTAAGTCTGGTGAACTGATAGCTTTCAGGGATTCCCCCAATCGCTTCCAGTCCACCACTGTCTTAGTCTGGGGTATCAGTTCAGTTGGATCCGAGCCTAGTCTCATGAGAACGGGGCGGTGGTCAGAGTCAAGTTCGTGGAGCACTTCTATCGAGCTTAACCTGAGGGCTACGCCTTTTAAAAGTGCTATGTCGAGTATGTCTGGTCGTTGGTCGAGGTTCCCGGGGAACCTGGTCGGAGTCATGGGTGCGATAATGTCAAAGGTGTGGTGGTCTGTGTCTGGTCGTGGGTCAGTTAGCTGTTCAAGTATCCTACCGTTGGTGTTGGAGGTGTGACAGTTCCACATGACGTGTTTGCTGTTGAAGTCTCCCGCCAGTATGACGGAGCTTCCCAGAGAAAGTAGCGCGTTGATATCACTACTGAGCAAACGTTTATCAGGGGGAAGGTAGCAAGACGCTAGTATGATCGGTTCGTGGCCGTTCATAGCTAGGCGACAGCAAGACGCTTCTAAGTTGATTAAAGATGAGGGAGTATCAATTGGGATGCAGTGAAGAGACCTTCGGTAATAGATAAGCGTACCGCCTCCGGCATTGGTAAGCCTATCATTACGAACCACTACGTAATTGGCGATCTTAGGATCCCGCTTACTAGGTTTCAGGAGGGTCTCCTGTACAAGCATCACATCGACCTGATGGGTCTTACAAAAGTTATGAACCAAGTCGCGTTGACGAGTGAGGCCGTTTGCGTTGAAAAACGCTAACGCTACGGAGCGAGGTTTAACCTTTTTTGGTGTACTATCCATATTAGATAGTACTAAAAGAAGGTAAGGGGCAGCGCATGATAGCGTCGAGAATGCCATCGTGCTGGACCAGGGCACAGAAACGGTCCTCGGGAGTGGCGGCTGAACGAAGTTTGTGTGCTAGCACACGTACTTCCTTCAGATCGATGGCTGATAGGCTCTGCTTAATCAGAGCCAGATCTTCCATCAGGGAAGTTGTAGCCTGGCCAGAGGGACCAGACTTAGAGGCGGGAGGGCTAGTGTGGGCTACAGGCAGCGCTTCAACAATAGCTGGAGCGCTGCTAGGTGTCGCTGGCGCAGCCTGCGCCCGGACCATGCTCGGGGGCTTGGACCAGGCGTTGACTACGGGAGGCGGTGCCTGAGAGGGCTGTGTGCTGCTTGCCGAGACAAGGGATAGCTTAGAGCTTATTCCTTGAGCGCCAGTGGTAGGTGGATTGGGGCGTGATGGCGCGCGCCCGCTAGTCCTGCGTGTGCTGCGCGGTGCCTTCGGGCAACCACGATAGTTCGCGGTATGCCCTGAGTTTCCGCACAGAACGCAGCTTGGCGGGTCTGGACTGTCCCGAGTGCGGGAACAGTCGGCGGTGCCATGATCACCAAGGCACTTAACACAGCGGGGCCTGGCGTAACAAAAACGTGCCGCATGCCCATAGAGCTGGCAGCGATGGCACTGGGACGGAGTACCGTTTCGGTGTGGGGCCTCGACCGTGACCGCTGAAAGTTTGTCTACCTCCTTCAGATTGAAGATAGACTTCCCCTTTGCGGTGCGGTCGAGCACAACCAAAACAAGGTCGAAGGCAGTTTTGGTACGACCACTGTATAGGCGGTGAACTTCCCGAACCGGGAACTCCTGGGCTTTGAGGTCCTTGAGGACAACCTCTTCCTTCACCTCCTTCGGTATTCCGCGTAGGACTACACGAAGAACTTTCTCTTACTCGAGAGCATAGGTATGAAAACCTATTTTCTCTTGGCGGAGAATACGGGTGAGGAGACGATGGTCGTCCGAGGTTGCCACTTGGACTTTAATGCCCGAGTTGGTCGGTCTGGCGGACGTGTAGTTCACCTTCCTGGTGGTAAGGAGAGATGAAACATTGCTCCATTTCTCCTTTTCCTGGACGTACAGAGGTGGAGGTCGCTCCGGTCTCGAGGCTGATGATCCCGAGGAGGGCACATCTACCTCAATGGCGGGTGATCCTCTGCGGTCGGAAGGGCCGCTTACTGCCCCAGGACTGGGGCAGGCTGCCTTGGACGGGGGAGGAGAGGAAGCTGCCGCGGGGCGCTTCTTTCCTTTAGTGACTGTGATGAAGCCATCATCATCAACAGGGTCAGGAGAGGCGGGACTTTCGCACTCCATCAGTGAGGAAATTACCTCTACCGACGGAGTGGTAAAAATAGGCGAGCGGGAGCGCGGTCGCTCGCGGGTTTCGCTGTCACAGCTTCGCGGTGACGGGGTCGGGGCGGGTCCGCGGATGGCGGGGGAACGGGAAGTGTTGCGGGAAGCAACCTTCTCCGTTTTGCGTGCGCGGGCAACGCTAACTGAGTCAGCGGGTGGCGGAGGCATCACCGGTGATGCGGGCTCACTGGTAGCCAGTGCGGATGGAGTAGGAGTCCTAGCAACGAACTTGGACCAAAGGTTTTTAAGATCGGGGTTGAACCGGATGGCCCAGTCGAAAAATTCGAACAGTTGCCTTGCGGTAACGTCCGACGGGATAGACTCCATCCCGGCGTGCTCCGGGATGGAGTGGGGAGTAAGCAGTAACGCCCCGCCTGTGAAGGCGGAGCGGTGTGTACCTAAAGTGTAGCCCTAATTAGCGTACCGTCTGCAATGCAGCACGGGTGAATACCTGAACGCGGATCCCTACGTCTTCTGCAGCTCCTGCTGCGCCGACGAGTGTACCCGGACGCGGCGGCAGCCAGTCACGCGCACGAGCGCGGAGGCTACGCGGCGACGACGACAACGCACTCGGGCCGCGGCACACGCTCGGACGTGGCGACGGCGAAACGCGCACAACACTTCACTCGCGGCACTGGTAGCGACGGCGCTAATTGTCTATAATGTCCAGCAAACAGTCTCTTCACTCACGGCACTCGCGAGACGGGTGGGGCCCGGGAGGGGCCGTCGGAGACGCGCGGGGCGCGCGGGGGCGGCCGCTCGGCGCGGCGGCGCCGGGCGGACTGCGGTTGCGGTGTGCTGAGCACAGCGCGGAGGCGGGGAGCGCGTAACGGAAGCGCTCAGAGACGACCGCTCGGGGCGGTGTCGAGAGTCGGACTGTGATTCTATTTATTCCAAATCAGCCTGCCTTATATACAAAAATCTGGGTCTGCCTGAGCTACCTCGGATCTTTACTTTCTGGAGACCCCTATGACGTCAGAGGTCACGTGACACTTAAAACTATGTACATTTTCTATCCTACGGCGCAGCCTTACCGTCAGGAGAGCCCCTCAATATAATATTTACAATTAAGCCTAACTTATTATCTAATCTACCTAAATCTTAACTAATATTGGGATTAATAAATGTACAACAAAAATATAATATTTATTCCTACCTAAAATACTTAACTATAGCTATATACAACATAAAAATATTTACATAAAATAAGGTGCGTGGGCGTGTCACTACAATATAAAAATTAATAATAATCAAACTTACGGGATCACGGTTTTATTATCACGTGTAAGTGTTATTTAAGCCAACTGTGTTTGTAGTTTTGTATAATTAGTAGTTACGACAGATCAGTGATAGTTTTACAACGAGTCTTGGTAGAAGGCGTTATACGTTATATATTATAGCTGTGTTAAGTGGTGTACGGGATTGTTAATAGAGTGCGCTTACATTATAATAAGAGTTTGATTTGCGCGTGTACTATGCGTGTTTACCTCGTCCCCCGTAAAAATCGGCAGAAAATAATGTTTGCAGATTGTAACGTTATCATCTCCTTTGGTCAATTCTCTAAGGAAAGGTAAAAAAAAATACTTTCAATAAATTAGCTCTGGCTATTAATTTTATAGCTTTAAGCTGAAATAAATTATGTACCTAAGTAATGACTTTTCTTGTTGTCGTTAAGGTTACGTTTGGAGAAAACATAGAAACGCTGTTATACAAATATTTTATGACCGTAAAGTTTATTTGATATACGTGAAGGCCAATCTTGGACTCCGACATGTTTATTTATGTTTGGGTTAAAAAAGTTTGTTTAAACAGTGATAAACAACGCAACTGAATAATTTTAAATTGATTTTAAAATAGAAACAAATACATTTTTTAGTTAATACGACTATTATTGTATAATAAATTATTAATTTATTAAAGAAGTAAAAGAAGTGTTAATAATAAAAGTTGCGAAAAAATATGACCAAATTAAATATTGCCGTCTAACAATTCGATGTAATAATTGTATACGCTAGTGTCTAAAAATGCGTAAAGGTCACTTATGAATTCACCATGAACTAGTTATTCACTTTATTTGACATAATGCTACAAATTGACATGAAATAATTATAATAGAATGATGACATTGGAATCGCCCGACATAAATCCATTGTTGCTCTGGATATACTTCAGTAGAGTAGGCACTGTTATCTATTCTGTGGTCTGATTAACATAGATACTAAAATGTTTACAACGTGGATATTTAACAGTACCCTATTGTATCTTTTTCTAACTAGTATGGCTACATGGGTACTAGGTAATGACATTTTTATCGCTGTAATTCATAATTTTACTACCACGAGATCCACAGATTTAGGCATGAATTTCAATTGAATATTTGTTCCTTCAGATTTAGATATGCATTATGATAATAGAAGCTTACAATATGAGAAATAAGCCCCATTAATTATATTATCGCTACAACATAGTTTCATGTCGAAGAATACTAACACGTTGTCTTAAAAACTTACAATAACTCTGTGCCTGCTTATTGTAAGTTTTCTTTGACCAAGATCCCGTACATGCACACCCAATCACCAACTACCCACACAATATCTTGGAAATTCATTACTCATTCATGGAATCAATCCTCCATTAATTCCTAAAAATCCTCGTGTGGCGGGAAAGGCTTAGATATACAGTAAGCACCTCACAAAACAAGAACCAATCACATGTAAAAAACACATCTTCACATCACACGTAATGGACAGAAAAACTTGTACGTACGTAACTCTACCGTTAGAGATTTGTGTTAGGTCAAAAACAAAGTTATGGGAGTGTGACACTGACAGCCTCTTCGATGACCGTTAATGGCTTTTTATTACGTGAAAGTGATATTCTATATGAATATATACATTTAGATTTTGAAATTACTATTCCGCCTAATTGGCGAAATAATATTATTAAAAAACAAAATAACGATTAAGCCGCCTTTAAAATAGTAGAGAGCAAAGTGACGGCAATATTAAGTGCACCGCGTGTGTCCTATTCTTTAGCGACAAAATAGCCCCATATTGTTCTGAGATAATTCAATAAATACAAACAGGTATAAATATTCGTTTTGTTTAGATTCATCACCTTAGTAATCTTAGTAACCTTAGTATCTATGTAATCTAAAAATATCTTACAAAAACTAAGTGCATTAATAAACAACAAAAAATATAGACTGCATTAGCAGCAACCATAGATAAATATTTATTAATAGATTCTATGGCAACAACTGTTTCAGAAAAAGGTGCACAAAATATAAGGTTTAAAACCTTACCTCCTCCAACCCGTCATGGGCTTTCGCCGTAAGTCTTCCTCGCTGAGGCCATAGAGGCCGATGCACGCGAGGAACCAAGCAGTCACGATCAGATAACAGATGACGATCACGCGAAACGGTAACAGTATCACTGTGAATATTGCCGTCTGGAACAATATAAAAAAACTTACTTGCTAAAAAAAAGTAGCAACTAAGTGTTATTTCAATATATATCTTAAAAATGGTTAGAATAAGATGAATTTTCCAGATGACCACTGACTGAATGAAAAATCAATAAGTAAAATTAATAGTCTTACAATGCATTCAAAGTTGACTGATAGCTCAATGGTTTACTACCCTGCCTACTGAATTGTAGGTTGTGGGCTCGATTCCCACCCAAGACAAATATTTATGTGATGAACATCGATGCTTATCCTGTGTATGGGTGTTATATTGCATAGAATGTAGACATTTTGTATTATATATAACTCAAAGGTGACTGACTGACATAGTGATCTATCAACGCACAGCCCAAACCACTAGACGGATTGGGCTGAAATTTGGCGCGCAGGTAGATGTTATGACGTAGGCATCCGCTAAGAAAGGATTTTTTGAAATTCCACCCTTAAGATGGTGAAATGGGTGGTTGAATTATTTTCCCATAGGCCACGCTGTGGGCGAAGCTGCGGACAGAAGCTCGTTCTATTATATGTATGTATTTACTAACAAAATGCATATGAATATTCTATCAGTTATCTGGTTCCCATAGTTCGCTTTACTTAGTTTGGGGCTAGATGGCGCGGTGTGAAATATCCACACATATTTTATTTTATTTTTTTATTAAAGTAAATTAAATAACACTGATTAGGTAGGCGTGGCAAGCTGTTCAAAGAAATCATTGCGCGATGTGTTTGCATGTAATAATATAGTAAATAAATTCCATAGCAAATACCAACCGATTAAATTTTACCGAATTTTTTTGAAAATTTCTTTACGTATGTTTGACTTGGGGAGTAAGCTGGTGAATGCGTGACGTGGCGAACGAAAGTTGACAGTTGTTGGTCAACGTCGATCTCCATTTTCAACATAACAAAGTTAAAAATTACAGAAAATTTGTATTATTATGTTAGTATGTCCAGTAAAATGACAATTTACAATTTTATTGTCAAGATGGCGACATTAAGCAAAGCAAAAACAAATTACACCGGCCGATAGATGGAGTTAAACTAAAGCAGCCTTATTAATAAACTGGTATTAGTCTCGGGTTAGTTACTCAGCTTTTGTCCTTTTTTTGCTACTGGAATATTTAGCTGGATCGAAAGAGACAAAAGATGGTGTAACTAATCCAAAGCTATTTCGTATATATTAATAAGGCTGAAGAAGTTTTACTTCAGCCGTGTGGTCTAAAGCAGACCCGTTTTTTTTGTCTGTAACTTTTACCGCTTTACCGTAACTTAACCGTTTTTGTGTCCGATAGCCACTTCAGTTTACAGATAGTCTCATTAAGTGAAATGATTGTGCTATTGATATTGAACTAAATTTGATGACTAACGCACGTGTGTGGATGCTTGATGCGAGTCGGTAAACATCACTAGTAACTTTCCCTCTATTATTACGGATATCAGCAGCTTTCGTATGCAACTGAGATGATGGAGATGATGAGATGAGCTGAGATGATGGTGAAACGGTAAAAGTTACAGACAAAAAAACGAGTGTGGTTTACCACACGACTGAAGTAAAACTTCTTTAGTTTAGCTCCATCTATCGGCCATTATATAGCTTTGTTTTAGCTTCTTTAATGTTAATGTCGCCATCTTAACAATTGCAAATTGTCATTTTACCGGACATACCAACACAGTAATATAAATTAGTAACTTTGTTATATTGACGTAGATTTACGTGAACCAACATCATCTTCCGTTTGCTTCGCATTCCCCAGCTTACTGCATACCCAGCTGATTTGAATGAAATTTATATGCTCGATTAGCACAAGATATTAGTAAAGCCGTGGGGCGCAGCTAGTACTATTATAACTACTAGAAAAATAATTTTCGTTTATTTATACGTACACCTTAGTATTAGTAAGATAAGTAGATATAGATATAGGCCTTAAATTAAACTACTAAATGAAATAATTATAAGTGGAAGTAGCATAGCTTATACTTAGATTTTTTTTTTAGTTTATTGAATTTTATCTTAGTTTACTTTGTTGGAACTAATCTTTAACTAAGTAATTAATAGGTATTGCCCTGCATTGCAATTACTTAATTAATAATAAATGACCAGGGATTATTAGACAACTATAATTACAATAAAATAATATTAACTTCTTGTGGTAAAAGGATCAGTTGACAAAAATAAAATTCTAATACTAAAATCTTATTTCAAGGTGATCTGCTATAGCTACATTTTAATCACGGTTGGCATTAATGCATGTCTCGAAGAAGCATAATTATTTTGCTTCCGAATTCAATCACTACAATTATATCAAATTCAATTGTTGTCTAGATTAATTTAAATTAAGCTAAAAACGATAAATTTCGTCAATCATTGCATCTCAATTAATATAAGTATTTTGATTGAATTTTATAATTAATAAACCTTTAAAATAATCGAATGTAACTATCAAATATAAGTACATTTAATACAGAATAATATAGTTGCGAGTCTGCGCAAAGCATCACTTCCAACGAATCTTTACAAAATACGACGCCAATTTATTTACTTTCTCTTTTCCAGTTATGCAATGTTACGTTACGTAGCTCTGCATCTTCAATTTCCGTACCTTTATCTTGTCGTATGGGTTGTCTAGTTCCAATTTATGAACGAAGGGGTTCAATATTTCGGCTCGCATGTCGTCCGATGAGAAAGCACCGGTTTCACTATGTTGTTTGCCATTCATTTTCACGGCAGCCAAACACCAATAATTAGTTTAAATTATAGGCTTATTTAATTTACACCGTTCACATTCATCCTTCATCATGTGAAGTGAAAGATAATTTAATATAGACACTTATTTTATTCGATTTCTGACGTATTATTATCTATTAAAACGCGGCGAAAATAAGCGTGCAATCAACATCGCAGTACGTATTACACTAATTTTTTTACTTCCTCCGGCAGTCTCTCTCTTCGGTCCTGCGATTGGCTTGCGCTCGTGACAGCTGTTTCATGGCAAATTTATCTTTGGCAATGGCAATCGATCTGTGTTGCTATATAGGAGAAAATCGTAATGAAAGTTTACGTGATATATTTTTTCGGTATGTATGATGAATATAGTTTTCTATCCTCTCTCCAGTACGTACCGTAAAAACTAAAATAATAATGAAAATGTATGCTCTGATAAGTAAATGAAAAAAAAAACCGGTAATAAATCGGCAATTTAAAGGTAAGTCTAGGGAACTCTATTTTATTTTTTTGATATTTGGAAACCTTTAGAACTGCCAAAACCATGAAAAAACCTTTAGAACCTTTGCTCGAAGTTTTTTCTTAATGTTTTGGCTCCACACTTTTGTGTATTTAGCCAGTGTCAAGTAATTGATAATTTTTCAAGCTAATGATATTTACGCAAATATGTGTCAAGTCACAGTCGAAGTCATCAAGTCAAGTCATAGTCTAGTCAAAGTCATACTCCTAGTAAAGTGGTGGCATCTTTACTTAAAGCTTCTATGGAGTTTTGGAAATATCGCGAAAAGAAACGTTTCACCATCATTATACCATTTTCCCACACTCACGCCTATAATCCAGCACTTAACGAATAGAATGCCACCAATTTTATGCACTAACAATGAAAATAACACAAGAAAATAACCGCCAAAACCCCAATTGCTCAAAGTTTAGAACCAAAGCATTTTTCGTATATCTACCTAACTTGTTGCGAATACGATGGGACTGACATGTAAAATAATTATAAAGGTCCCTAATAATAAAACTGATTAAAAAAAAAAAAAAAAAAAAAAAAAAAAAGTATATCTACCTAATCTGTGCATTTTTCCAAGAAGGTTATTTTTACTCGTAAAATCGTGATAATAACTAAAAATGGGGTTTTTGGCGGGAAAACGACAAAGAGCGCGTCGCCGCATTGTATTATTTTCCAAAACTTGTGTTATTTTCAGTGTTAGTGCATAAAATTGGTGGCATTTTATTCGTTAACTTTACCACTTTACTAGGAGTATGACTTTGACTAGACTATGACTTGACTGACTTGACTTGATGACTTTGACAGTGACTTGACACATATTTGCGTGAAATATCATTAAATTGATAAATTAACAATTACTTTCTCCACAAAGGCCATTTACAAAGAGTTGAAGTTGAACAATTACTTGACACTGGCTAAATACACAAAAGAGTGGAGCCAAAACATACAAAAAAAAAGCTTCTTAGTCTGTGTTTAAGTTTATTGTTTATCTCAGTCAGTCCTCCGATAATCCAAAATTCTCTGAAAAGCGTATGTTCATTCGTACATGCGGCGCGGATTAGTTTTGTTTTTATACGAACTTAAAGTTGGTGCCGTCTTGTAATGGATCTTTTGATGTATAATGGAAGTAAAGATACAAAATCAAATCATTGACTACTTCTCATTCTTTGAGGAGTTCCACTTGTTGTCCAAAGCTTCGTTGAAAGACTGCCAGAATTGCGCAGTAGCTATAAATAAATTGATAAAACGCTGCAGGAACATAAAAGAGTAAGTATATTTGCTTTTGTGCGTGTTTTTATGATTTCTCTAGTTAACGCTCATTTCCTGTGCAATGTGCAATGCATAAAACAATACATTTCTAACCGCATTTCACGCATTTAGGTTTTTCGTGATTATTGCCGTCGTTCTTTGTTTGTTGACATGTCTACTAACGCCTATTGTTCATTTCAGAGCTGAAGTAACCGGCACGCCCTTCGAAGAGTTCGCGGGACTACAAAATAAGCTGTGTGCATCCATACTTAACCTAATTTCTGAAGAGATTCAAGAAATTCGGAGCAAGTTGTATGTCTACTTTACGAATATAACTTTTGCTTTTGTTTTGTTAATACCTCAGCCTAGTAGAAATGTGTAGAACAAACTAGAAAGTGTAGCCAAAACAGGATACATAATCATATCATTCCCACAGCAGTATTCTCCAGTAATAATCAAGAGCAACCTATATAATATGACTTGTGGGCAATCTGTCTGGTGTAATGATTTAGTTTCTGCTCAATAATATGCACTTCTAAACTAATATTATAAGAGGAAATATTTGTTGGCTTGCATTGAGTAAGCTCTGACACTACTGGACTGATGTGAAAAAATTCTTTCACCATTAGAATCCTACATTATCCCTGATGAAGATATGCAATAGAATATATATAAAATACCCATATGAAGATGGGGCGGGGTCTCTAGTTAAGAATAATGTGGAATCTTATTATTTTGCAATTTTATTTTCCATTTTTTGCTTCATTTAATAGTTCTGTGAGCTGAGTATATATTGTTCATCATACATCAACCTAAATATAAAGTTAGAATTTTTTTATTTGCTCAAGTTTGCCATGTTGCCATGTAGAAATTATAAAATAATTTACAGCAAAAAGTCTTTTTTTAAGTTTTATAATCAATTGCCAAATTAATATTTTTTATCTAGATTTAATTTAAAAAACTTTACAACTTCTTTCAGAGCTGGAATCGAAGACTTGTTTGAAAAACTATGTAATAAAAATAAAGTATTTCAAGAAACTTGTAGAGGAATAAATTTCAAAGAACAAACACTGCTGATTAAAGGAACCCCTCTTCAGCCATCTTTAAAACAACTCTTGGAGTTTGCTGAAGAAACTTTAACTTTTGCAAGTCAAGTCTGTGCTCAAATAGAGACCTCCTTAGATGTACTAACATTTAAAGGCTTGAATACAGAGTCCTTATCTGAGCACTTCTGTATTGAACCACATCTGCAACATCGCATATCTGAAATCATTGCTTATACTTCATTTTGCTCAGAAAATCGAATCTAAAAATGGACTTCCTCGATAACATACTTAACTCCATGCAAAGTCCGCCATCCTCAAGTGAGGCACAGAAAAATGCTATGAAAAAGCAAAAGGAAGCAATAGAACGCAGACAGAAGGAAGATAAAAACATGATCAATAAGTTCCGTAAGAAAGTTGAAGATAAGATTTATAATTTCATCAAAGATGGTACAAAGCCTAGCATGCAGTTTGAGCCAATGGACCAAATGTACAGATCTATCATTAGAGACGTCGCTGAAATAGCTGGGGTTCAATTGTTTTCATTCGGCCAAGAGGGAGTTGATCGATACTGTGTTGTGTACCTGAAAGAAAATGGCCCATCAGATGATGAGCTATCAGTGCGCAGAGGAGGTGGAGTTTGGGATGAAAAGAAAGCTGCCGAAATGGCTTTGCATCATTTAGCAATGCAGAAACAGGCAGCTATAGATTCAGAAGAAGAGAAGCATAGGAAACGTAGACGCGGCAATGAAGAGCTAAGTGGAACATTTTATAAACAGAAATATGCACACTTGATAGGAGAAGATGCAGCACTAGATGCAGCCCAGAAGACAAACGTGAACAAGAGTTACGGAGAAGTACCAAGCGCAAACAAAAAGGATTTACGCTCAATTGAACAGACCATGGCAGATATAAAAGCGAAGAAGATGAAAAAGGCTGAGTCGGACAAAGGTAGTGATACAGTTCAAAGTATTTAGTTTTCTTAATTTAGCTAGAATTAGTTTAATTGAATTGTTTAGCTGTTTTATTCACTATGAAATGCTCCCATCGAATTTATTAAACTTGTGTGGTCAAGTAACAGCTGGCTCTGCATTGAACTACTTTTAAACCAAACAATATGTACTTAATTACCTACATACTTAATAGAAATGAATATTTAAATTTTACCCCAGTCAAGAAATTGTACTGCAGTTCCAACACAAGCTTTCTATCACAATGGTAGTAATAGCCATTTGCAATGTGGCCCCTTAACAACATCTACATCTGTAAAACATCCACTGTTGAACATAGGCCTTCATCATCAGGTTCCACTTTGTACAGCCTGCCCTTTAATCTAACGGCTCTCCACTGTTTTAACCAGATATCATTTTAATAACCTGTGGTGTATTAATATGATCTTCAATATTTAAGTATTTTAAAAATGTTTAATAGTTATCAATTTTTATACAAATTACCTCTCAAAGTCAACTTCAATATTTTTTAAGATCTTTAAGACGTAATATCTCTTAAGTTTGAGATTATATTAAAGGACATGTTAAATAAATTGAGCTATAAAGGTTATTAAAAAATTATATTGGTCTGTCTGTCTACATATATTCAGGAATATATACCTTATGTATATCTGCTCTGGATTTGCTTTGCTTTGGCCTGTTCTAATAGGGACTTAGGTCAAGGTAAAGGTTCAGAGACTCAAGCTGCTGATATCACATACATATTTCTTTAGTCATGAAGTTGATAAGAATATGTTGCCACAGTATAAATAAAACTACCAGCAGCCTTCACATTACAACCGACTCACAATGCAGTTATAGTGTGATGCCACAGTGCATTGTGTAAAATGTAAACAAATGCTAACTTTTCAGACACAAAAAATATTATTGAGATCAGATCATGAAGTCTGGTTTGCCCAGTAGTTTCACTAGCTACATTGCCTTCTTTGACATTTTGAATATATAATTTTGGTACTAGTAGGTACCACCACTTTGTCAAATATTCTGCCGGTACTACCTACCTAGACGTTTTAATTTTGGACCGCCGCAGTGATCATAGTGTTGAGAAACTATGAAGAAAATTAAAAGAAAATTAATTGTTAGTCACAGAGGCCAAAACCAAGAAGTCAAGTCAAGAAAATTAACAGACTAAGTGACTATAGTTATCTATGGTCTTGACTGTTAGTTTGACTGTTGCTGAAGTTAAAGTGTTTGTACAGTGCAACCAACTTATCTATTCAGTTGAATTCTCTGAGTCTCTTTTCGATGAGACCATTCTTTGCGCTATTAGAAAGAGATGGCGATAAATCTACTAGAACATATAAATTGGTGGCACTATAATTATTTAGAAATATCATGAAAGTGAGAAACATCATTAGACAAATATTAGTTTCTAGGTGTAATTATTATAATAACTATTTCATCATTGTAACCAATATCTTACTACTAAACCAACAACTTGAAAAGACTGGATTATTTTTGAATTGTAATGGAAAGAAAGCAATAAAATATAATATCGGTGCGGTTTTTCAGTAAGCAGTCATTTATTGGATAAAACAGAACAATAAAAATGAATTGAATTTAGTAAACCAATGATGTTTTTTAATTTAGTTGCTTTATAACTTATGGATGACCTTTATCCAGTTATTGAAAAATCGCTCCTTTAACTCCTCCATTAACTTTAACTAATGTACCTTACGACTGTAATTAGTTTAATTCTATCGATTTTAAATAAAGTTGACTTAAACTGTTCTTTTGTTTTTAATCAATTCTGAAATACGTTTATTACAAGTAATCAATATTTGGACGTATAAAGTAGACGACAGTGTCGTGTGGCATATATTTTTAGTTATTTTAATGCAATAACACATTTTGATACAAATGTGCTAACTTGATCATTACACTCGAAGTGGTATTACGCAGGCAAACGCGAGTTGAGAGTGTAATGATCAATACGTACGCGTTGCATACAACGTTCATCGCTGTTTTGTGAAAAAACATCGTTTTGTTGTTATTTACCTTTGTCGGTGCTCAGTCCTATTAAAAGATACAAGATTGAAATCTTAAAATTCATGTTGTAAATATAAAACGGGTCTATTCGCGCACAAAAATTATCAAAACATTATTTAACCTCGACGTTTCGATCAAGTTACATTGGCCGTGGTCACGGGGGGACTCGAATGCGTGCGCGAATAGACCCGTTTTATCTTTACAATACGAGAAGTCGTGAAAACTTAAAATTCATGTTATAATAATAGGTCTTTACCTATGAAATTGCCGTATTGCGGTACAGACTTTTTCATAAAAAAAAAAGTTTTGATTGGCTATGAATTCTAAATTCAAATTAATTTTGTTTTAAAAATATGACATTCTATTTACAATATAAGTCTTTTGTTTATTGATTAGCGTTGTATTTTCATTACATTTCAACATTTTTCCTCATAATGGATACTTTGAAATTTCGTGTAATTATGGAATATGAGTTCCGTCGTGGCACCAACGCGGCACAAACAACACGTAACATCAACGACGTTTACGGAGAGAACTGTACAAACGAACGTACAACCCGTTATTGGTTTGCTCGGTTCCGTTCTGGGAATTTTGACTTGAAAAATGAACCTCATGGTCGTCCGGAAACTTTGGTCAACAATGATGAATTAAAGGCGAATGTGGAAGCTGATGAATCTGTCTACAGCTGAGCTGGCAGCAGCTTTTGATGTTAGCATCAAAACAATATTGGTCCATTTGCGACAGATTGGCAAGATAAAAAAGCTTGATAGATGGGTGCCCCACAAACTTAACGATCGCCAGCGCAACGTACGCGTCGAGACTTGCCTTGCGCTGCTTAACAGGCACAGAAATGAAGGAATTTTGAACCGAATTGTTACGTGCGATGAAAAATGGATTCTTTTTGACAATCGAAAGCGCTCAGCAAGTTGGTTAGATCCTGGTTCGGTACCAAAGCAATGTGCAAAACGAAAAATGACCCCTAGAAAGGTGATGGTCACAGTTTGGTGGTCTAGTGCTGGTGTGATTCATCATAGCTTTTTACAAAACGGCGAGAGCATTACTGCAGATGTGTACATTGAAGAACTGACCACAATGATGGCGAAACTCGCACGTCTGCAACCAGCTTTGGTCAATCGGTCGTCTCCACTGCTACTTCACGACAACGCGCGACCCCATACTGCACAACAGACCGTCTCTAAGCTGCATGAGTTGGGTTTGGAAGCTCTCGCTCATCCGCCATACTCACCAGATCTTGCGCCTACCGACTATTACTTTTTCCAAAATTTGGACAACTTTTTAGCGGGAAAAAAATTAAATTCCCGAGAGGCAGTACAAAACGCCTTTGAAGAGTTTGTTGTCTCCCGTCCTGCTGATTTTTTCAAGAAGGGCATCCATAAACTGCCACAGCGTTGGCAAAGATGCATTGATTGCAGGGGTGATTACTTTGAACAAAAGAAATAAATAAGTTCGAAAAAAAAAAACTAACTTTCTTCAAACAAAACGGCAATTTCATAGGTAAAGACCTAATATAATTATTTAAAAAAACAAGTAAATCCATTGCAACATCAACTTTTTAAGAATTCACACTGGAAGTAATAAAAAGTCCGATGTGCAAGCGAGATTTAAAATTATTATTATTAAGATCAAAGAGAAAATAAAAGAAAAAATATATTTTAGAACGTTTATTTTCCATCAACACTTACTCAGGCGTTAACTTACACAGAGACAACAATTAACGCGAAATTCAAGATATCGCTAAGTATATAGGATATAAGAAACACTTTGTCTATGTTACGGTAAATACCCGAATTTAAGCCGGAACACTGGTGAACATATTATAACGTAGTGTAAATTATAGGCCTCCGCGATTGAACGACGAACGAAAACACTGTTACCAGAACTGGCCACTTACATAAACAATATTTGAAAATGGAACTCTTTGGCTGTATAATTCAGTTTGTTTCATCTGTTTGTAGATGGGTACACAATTCTAGAACTCATAATATGATTCCGACTGACTGTTGATTAATACGGGTAGAATTTTCGGAATAACCAAAATTTGGATCTTCGGGCATTTACAGTAACGCCTAATATTTTGCCTAGTCAAATACATTTACGCTATATTCTGGTTCGTTATAAACTATTAATATATCTCGATACATATTTTATTGTCCATCGGTCAGCACAGGGAGACGCTTATTGTCATAGTGAATTTATAGAAAATCACAAAGTCTTATGCCTAAATATAATTTTCCAATATAGGGTAAACCATCTAATAACTGGCCACTTTAGTGAACTGGCCAGTTCGTTTTAGTTGGTGCTAGTTTCCATACGGTAAAAATTGTGAACTAATATGAAAGCTTATAGATAAGGTAATGTTAAACCATGATCACAGGTGGCGTTACGTGAATGTAAGTCTTATTTCATGCAAATGTAGGTAGTAAATAATGGCCAATAACTAATAGCGGCCAGTTACACCAAGTTTTACCCTAGTAAGGTTCCGTGAAGTGGCTTAGGTGTACCATGAGTTTGAAAACTTGCGTGAGTGTGACACATTTTTAAGATAAATAACGGCTAAACTCACGTCAATTAAAATTTAGGTAATTGGCCTGAGTTAAGCCGTTATTTATCAAACAAAAAAACCATGAGATATTAATTTGTGCGGATCATATTTTCACAAAACACCCTCGTATCAGGCATCAGCATATTCGGCTATCTACTGAAGAACATTGAGACATAAAAACATATCTAAATTTTATAACTAGTGAAATTCTATCAAAAATTTTCGAAAGAACTTATGATATTTAAAAAGTAAAGTGCCTTTATCTAAAACCATTAAAAATAAAATTCATAATAAGAATCAGGTTAAAAAATACATTCTAATTTGGTTACCACATGTTTATGTATACTTATAACAGTACATACTACCCGTCGAATAGATATGCCCATTATAATTTTTAATAAGTATATGTAATTGACACACAAAATACAAATTACTTAATATAAATAAATTTGTTTTGGTTTGCCTAAACTCAACTACACTGATACTAAGTTTGTAATAAGTATGGTTTTGAAGTAAAACTTCTTTAGAGACGCTTGACTTTTTTTAAAAATGTTTTGGCTCCACACTTTTGTGTACTTAGCTAGTGTCAAGTAATTGATAATTTATCAAGTTAATGATATTTCACGGAAATATGTGTCAAGTTACAGTCGAAGTCATCAAGTCAAGTCATAGTCAATTCATAGTCGAGTCATAGTCAAGTCATAGTCAAGTCATAGTCAAGTCATAGTCAAGTCATAGTCAAGTCATAGTCAAGTCATAGTCAAGTCATAGTCAAGTCATAGTCAAGTCATAGTCAAGTCATAGTCAAGTCATAGTCAAGTCATAGTCAAGTCATAGTCAAGTCATAGTCAAGTCATAGTCAAGTCATAGTCAAGTCATAGTCAAGTCATAGTCAAGTCATAGTCAAGTCATAGTCAAGTCATAGTCAAGTCATAGTCAAGTCATAGTCAAGTCATAGTCAAGTCATAGTCAAGTCATAGTCAAGTCATAGTCAAGTCATAGTCAAGTCATAGTCAAGTCATAGTCAAGTCATAGTCAAGTCATAGTCAAGTCATAGTCAAGTCATAGTCAAGTCATAGTCAAGTCATAGTCAAGTCATAGTCAAGTCATAGTCAAGTCATAGTCAAGTCATAGTCAAGTCATAGTCAAGTCATAGTCAAGTCATAGTCAAGTCATAGTCAAGTCATAGTCAAGTCATAGTCAAGTCATAGTCAAGTCATAGTCAAGTCATAGTCAAGTCATAGTCAAGTCATAGTCAAGTCATAGTCAAGTCATAGTCAAGTCATAGTCAAGTCATAGTCAAGTCATAGTCAAGTCATAGTCAAGTCATAGTCAAGTCATAGTCAAGTCATAGTCAAGTCATAGTCAAGTCATAGTCAAGTCATAGTCAAGTCATAGTCAAGTCATAGTCAAGTCATAGTCAAGTCATAGTCAAGTCATAGTCAAGTCATAGTCAAGTCATAGTCAAGTCATAGTCAAGTCATAGTCAAGTCATAGTCAAGTCATAGTCAAGTCATAGTCTAGTCAAAGTTATACTCCTAGTAAAGTGGTGGCAACTTTACTTGAAGCTTCTATGGAGTTTTGGAAACACACACGAAAAGAAACGTTTCACCATCATTATACCATTTTCCCACACTCACGCCTGTAATCCAGCACTTAACGAATAGAATACCACCAATTTTATGCACTAACACTGAAAATAACACAAGTTTAGGAAAATAATACAATGCGGTGACGCAATCTTTTTCGCTTTCCCGCCAAAACTCCCCAAACGCTTGACTTGAGGAGTAAGCTGGTGAACGCGTGACGAGACCGTTACGGAAATTGATCGGGCGAGGCGAATAAAAGTTGAGAGGGAGATATAAGGAAAGAGAGAGAGAGTTACGTTTCGCATAGAAGTTTTACTTCAGTCGTGTGGTCTAATAGTTTATTGATTTATTTGTTGCCATGAATAAAAACATTTTTCTGTATCTTTCTTTCGTTATTTATTTCTAAAGCACATTCGTTTTTTTGCTACTTACATTTAATCAATAATAAATCATTATTAAACATTTTATAATACAAAATACCGTTAAAAACAACTAGGATGTTTATAAATTATTGTCAATATAATATCTATTAAAACATTGATTGGCGATATTCAATAGCATCCTAAGACAAAGCTCTACTAAAATATATTATAACAATGTTATTCATTACAGCCAATACTACAACATTGATGTAAAATACAATTTTTACAGCCAGTATTAATACACCGTTCGTACATTTTTACTTAGTATATACAAGAAATAAAAATAAAATAAATAATATATTACCTACAAATAATTCAATCTAAGTATAAATTCGTACACACAATGCGGTTATACCGAGAACGAGCCCGGCAGCAATCCGGGTGGGTAACACAATGCGGCGGTTATACCGTTTACAAGCCCAGCGGCAATCTCGGTATAATTTATCCCGGCTGTGTGTAGCCTTAACATAGCTCATTATTACCAATGATCAAACGAAGCTAGCAAGTGAAAATCGATCACAATAATTATGCGAGCCGGTTGATTCTCGCGATTTATAATAAATTATTAACCAGAATTCTACTTATTCAAGTTGGAAATTCAAACGGTGTTTTTTAATCTTTTATAGAAAAAGTTAAGGTTTCTTAATGTGACAGTAAAGTTAGATGAATCTGAGCCAAGCGAGGGTTTCGAAAGTACGAGACGCAGAATAAGTTTGTTGCTGAGCGAAACAACTTTTCACCTCACTACAGGGAGGAAATGTTGCAAATATTAAATTTGCAGTTTTGCACAAGACGTGCGCGCCTCATTCATTCCTCGAACGGAGAAAAAAGAAAAAAAATGTATGTTTCATGCAGTCGTCGTGCTGGCCAGGGCGATCATTCAAAAAATGAGGTTGACGCACTGACGTGAAATAAATAGAAATAGAAATTTGTTGTAAAGTTGGAATTTTAGAAACTCCACGCTAGCAGATAAGGCGCACTATTGCACTCAGATTTCGAATGATAAATAATAATAATAAATATAACACCTTTCTGAAATTGTGAGGTGAAATAGTAATTTTATTCGTTACGCTAGGCTGTAAAGTTGGTTTTTGGCGCTAGTACTTGTAGATATTGCCATTACGATTATTCTAAAAATAAAAATGCGGCACTGATATGAAATTAGTATTAACGCATATCAGTGTACTAGCGATATAGAAAATTACAAATAGAAAGGTTCGAATTTTTAAAAATATTTCCACGCTAGCGTATAAAATGCACTTTTCACTCGTATTTTGAATGAAATAGAAACTTTCCGAGCTTGTGAGGTGAAATCGATATTATTAAGATTTATGTTTTGATATGACTTGGACATCGATATTTTTAAGATTTATGTATGAATTGATACGGATCGGTGATATGAATTGGACATTTAAATACATTATTTCCACAGATACGCAGCATTCTACAACAACTGTTTAAAAATAGCATCTTAGCTAGGATAGGTTATAGAAATTTTAGTCAAAAAGTCAACGAACAACAATATATAGGTATTTACAAATTATCACATCAAATTTTACATTAATTAGATACGTTTCATTATAAATAATGTACAATTTTGCAGTCAATTATTGTCATTACGTTATATACCGCACTTTGTTAATCGTTTAAAGTGTTCAAAACAACTACATCTATTTTTATTGTCACTTATATTTGACTGCACTTTTGGTTGTGTGTTTATTTTTAATTTATTGTCACGAAACTTTGGTTTATAAATTATTTTACGAATAAAATACATATACATCAAGTATAATATATGCCTTGGACGTATATAATATATAAATATAACAAGGTAATTGATGTAAAGCGAAGTTCGATACACTTTTGTTGTAATAGAAGGAGGTCCATAGGTTTGCTGAATTAATGATATGCCGATTGACTTTGTATAAGATATATTAATTAAAAAGATATTTACAAAAACCAAAATGCGGAAAATAAAATTTTCTCTAATGTGAAGTCTATATCAACAACATTCGTTGCCCCTAGCAACTAGCTGGAAAGTTTATCTATGAGATTGGTATAGAAACTTTTTCGTGGGCCAGCACGCCACATCACCCCCCTCCAGAGACCGTCCTACGGGCGATAATATTCTGGAAAACGCACTGTTCGGCCTGATCGAGTGGTGGTCACTGGAGCGTCTCGGGTCTCAGGTGCTGCCACGGCGGGAGAATGGTCCAACTCACGAAGTATGTAGGCAGGTTTAATGCGGTCGACTGATACAGTGACTTCTTTGCCTTTTATGCGGAGCTTGAAAACTTTATCCCCTCGTTTTATCACCTCATGTGGGCCTGTATAAGCTGCTTGAAAAGATGGGTGCGAGGTGTCATCTCTTAGAAAGACGTGGGATGCTGTTGCTAAATCTTTGAAAATGAATATGGAGCGGTTATTCCCATGGTGAGAAGTTGGTAATGGCAACAAATTTTTGGCGAATATGCGTAATCTTTCAGTGTATACTGTCAAGTCCTCTGTGCCATCAGCCGATTGACAAAAAATGTCCCCTGGGAGTCGTAGTGTCTCTCCATATACGAGCTCAGCTGGAGTCGCTTGTAAGTCTTCCTTAAATGCCGCCCGGATTCCCAGTAGTACAAGTGGAAGTGTTTCAAGCCAGCTGCTCGTCGCATGACATGTAATGGCGGCTTTAAGCTGTCTGTGGAATCTTTCGACGAGTCCATTGCATGCTGGATGGTAGGCTGTAGTTCGTCTGCGTTGAAATCCGATGATGTGGGACAGATGCTTAAAAAGTTCTGATTCAAACTGTCGACCACGATCAGTGACGATATCTTCAGGGCAGCCGAATCTGGATATCCATCCGTGAACTAAAGCTTTTGCCACTGTTTCAGCTGTTATCTCCTGTAATGGTATAGCCTCGGGCCATCGTGTGAAGCGATCTACACATGTGAGACAGTAACGATACCCTTGTGAAAGAGGTAAAGGTCCGATCAAATCTATGTGGATTTTCATGAATCTGGCTCGAGGTAAGCTGAATGATGCTAACGGAGATGAGACATGACGTGTTATTTTTGATCGTTGGCATGCTAGGCAGGAACGAGTCCACTCTCTACAATCTTTTCGCATACTAGGCCATACATAGCGTTCCGATATCAGTTTCGTCGTCGCATTTATGCCAGGGTGGCTAAAAGAATGCAAGTTTTCGAACACTTGCCGTCGCATGTCTTTGGTCACATAAGGTCTGGCCACATTGCTGCTCTTGTCACAATAGATTTCTGTGTGAGATCCAGGCAGTTTGATTTTTGTCAAGCGCAGAGAAGTATCGCTATCCAAAAGTTGTTCTAGTTCAGGATCTGTGCTTTGTGCTTGAGCAAGCTTGGATAGATCGATGTGCTGAGTAATCTCTTCGATGCGTGATAAACTGTCAGCCACAACGTTATCCTTTCCTGAAATATGCCTGATATCTGTAGAAAACTGTGAAATAAAATCCAGATGTCTGAACTGTCTTGGTGAGCACTTTTCTTTTCGTGAATGAAATGCGAAAGTTATGGGCTTATGGTCAGTGTAAATAATGAAATCTCTCGCCTCCACCATGTGACGAAAGTATTTTATTGCTTCGTAGATGGCGAGAAGTTCCCTGTCGTAAGGCGAGTATTTCTGTTGACATGGCGAAAGTTTTCGAGAGAAAAATGCTAAAGGTTCCCACAGGCCGTCTTTATGCTGTTGTAAAGCTGCGCCCATTGCTGTGTCTGAAGCATCAGTGACTATAGCGAGCTTCGCTTGGCAGTCTGGATGAGCAAGTAGTGCTGCTTGGCAGAGACTTTCCTTGCAGGCGATGAATGCTTTAGTAGCTTCTTCTGATAAATGCACGGGATGTGAACCTTTAACTGATCCTGTGAGCAGTGCATTCAGAGGCGCTTGATGCCGCGCTGCGTCAGGAATAAACCTTCTGTAAAAGTTCACCATTCCTAGGAATCTTCGCAGTTCTCTAACGGTTTTCGGTGGAGGGTAATTCGCAACTGCTTCTACCTTCGATGGTAACGGCTTAGTGCCAGCTGCTGAGATGCTGTGTCCTAAAAACGTTACCTCTGATACACCGAATATGCACTTGTTCGTGTTGATTACCATGCCGTATTCCTTGAGTCTGTTGAAGAGCAGATGAAGGTGCTTCTTGTGTGATTCCTGATCAGGTGAGAAGATCAAAAAATCGTCCAGAAACGGGAAGCAGAACTCCTCAAGGCCCCTAAGCATCTCGTCCACAAATCGTTGAAACGTTTGACTGGCATTACGTAGTCCGAACGTCATGAACGGAAATTCGTATAAACCAAACGGCGTCGTGATTGCGGTCTTCGGAATATCCTCAGGGCAGACAGGAATTTGATTATAAGCTTTTACGAGATCGATAACCGAGTATACTTGACAGCCGGAGAGACAATGTGCAAAGTCATGTATGTGTCGAATGGGATAGCTGTCTGGTACAGTTCTAGCGTTGAGCATTCTGTAGTCACCGCATGGACGCCAGCCGTTATCTTTTTTAGGCGCAAGATGAAGTGGTGATGACCATGGTGACTTTGAAGGTCTGGCTGTTCCGTTCCTCAACATATCTGCAAATTCGTCTTTTGCGATTTTTAATTTATCCGGTGCTAGTCTTCGTGGTGTGCTGCTTATTGGCGGTCCTGCAGTAGTCTGTATATGATGCATGGTATTATGCTTCGGAACACGGTGGACACCGGAAGGTCGAGTAATCTCAGGGTATTCGCTTAGTATGTTATGATATACGGAATTTCCAGAAATAACTTTTACCGATGAAATGTTCCCAGTTGACTGTGCAGGTGAAGCTGGGGACGTAAGGCTTGTAGTGTTGTCGATTAAACGTTGATTTCGACAATCCACGATGAGGTTGTAAAATGATAAAAAATCTACACCTATTATGGCCTTTGTAACGTCCGCTACGATGAATCGCCAAGTGAAGTCACGGCGCAAGCCTAGGTTCAGCACTAAATGAGCGTAGCCGTAAGTAGAAATGGGTGTACCGTTTGCCGCACACAGCTCATAATTTGTTTTCTCACGACGTTCCTTGAGTGCCGATCGGGGGAAGACACATACGTCACTGCCAGTATCGATGAGAAACTGCATCTTCGTAGCGCCGTCCGTGACAAATAGGCGACCGGAAGTTTGGCAATCGGTCGTCGCCATTACCGACTGCTGTTCGCGTTTCCCGCATGATAATCACATGGTTTTACGCACTTACTTGCTTCATTTCCGAACTTACTATGATACCAGCACACAGGAAATTTTCTATAGTTCGACTGTGATCGTGTGGAGCTAGAAAGACCGCGCGTTTTCTTGTTTGAACGATTCGGTGCACGTGAATGCCGGTTCACCTGCGCAGTTAGAGCTTGCACTTGTTTGGTAAGTTCAGCAATCTGTTGGTTCATGGCTTCTAAAGAGCTTCCTGGTATGGCACTTGATGTTGATGCTACGTGCGCTGTAGGCGACACAACGTCATGGATGCGGTCAGCGAGATCTGCGAGCGCTTCCAGCGAAGACGTCATCTGCGAAGCGATTATCGTTTGCGTGCTACTTGGTAAGCGACTGGTCCAGATAGTACGTAGAAAATCTTCGGGAACTCCAGGTCCAGCCAAATGTTGCAAATGTCTTAGAAACTGAGATGGCTTACGGTCTCCAAGTTCTGCGTGCATAAGTAATTGCTTGACCTTCTTTTCTCGTGACGCGGACAGTCGTTTGATAAGTTCCGACTTCAATTTTTCATACCTGTTGGTGTCGGGCGGGTTGATGATTATATCTTCCACCTCAGAAGCATACTGCGGTTCTAGTTGGCCGATAACGTAGAAAAACTTCGTATTGTCCGTAGTAATGTTCGATATCGCGAATTGGCCCTCGATCTGCGCGAACCAAATGGCCGGCTTTTCAGGCCAAAACGGCGGAATGCGCACGCCCACACGACAAATATCTTCGTTCTTATCGGTTGAGAGCGACATCTTTATGTGAATCAGTATCAGAATTATCGCAATCAGCAACAAAATCAAAATCACACACATTTACTGCAAACGTGGACTTTCGGTTCAAAACAGGTCACCAGTAAAGCGAAGTTCGATACACTTTTGTTGTAATAGAAGGAGGTCCATAGGTTTGCTGAATTAATGATATGCCGATTGACTTTGTATAAGATATATTAATTAAAAAGATATTTACAAAAACCAAAATGCGGAAAATAAAATTTTCTCTAATGTGAAGTCTATATCAACAACATTCGTTGCCCCTAGCAACTAGCTGGAAAGTTTATCTATGAGATTGGTATAGAAACTTTTTCGTGGGCCAGCACGCCACAGATGTCTAAAGTATACAAACATTTATGAAAATAATTTTATAGAAATATCATAGGAGATTTATTGTCGTAAGCCTTTAAAAAAAAACATGTACTTTAAAATAGGTATAACAAACTTATTAACAACAAAGGCAGGCTTTCAGTATAATGATATAGTTATTTATTTTGATTTTTAACATTATCATAAGATTTAGTTCATAATATATAATTTATTCTCATAAAAAAAGCATTCGGAGATTTCAAAGTCAATCCATCACCCCTTTGTTAAGTATTAAGTTATGTACTAGTATAATTATGTTATCTGTGGTACCATAATATTAATTACACTACTGATAAAACATTTTTGATATTATAATATTACGCTCGTTTGTACTAAAGTATTTTAAAATACAACTTAGCTAAGCAACACTTTCCGCCGAGCTCTCGTACGTTTGTTAAATTTGTGTCAATTTCACCAAATACTGAACGCTCATTGGTTGCCTTTTGATTATCGACTATCTCAACCAATGAGAGTAGAGTATTTGCCATATTGAGTTTACACGAAATTTTACTAGATGGCAGGACTTTTCTGCAGTTCGTCTAGGTAGGTACCACCGCTTTACCAGTTATTCTGCCGCCAAGCAGTAGTGCGCAAGCCCTGCTGTATTCAGGTTTGAAGGGCACTGTAGCTAGTAAAATTACTGGGCAAATGAGACTGACCTAATTTCACAGTCTAGTAACCTTATTGCTAGACTGTGCTGATGTCTCAGAATGACGTGCGCAGTGCAGGATCACGCGGAACTATACTTTAGAGTTTCAAGGCTCTGATATGGGCAGTCGTGTCGTTTAACATGAGGCGAGCGACAAGCTTGTCATGTCATTTCCTAACATAAAAAAACATGAGTTCAACAAACGTATGACAAACCGTGGGCTAGGGCGGAAAGTGCGTACTTAGGAGCTGTCAAACTTTAATACACACGGGCATTAGCTGCTCTTACGAGTAGGTACTAATATTCAAAACATCTTATATCGAATGAATCCAGATATGTTTTGGATATGATTTAGTTTCAGAGTTTACTGTGATCACATTATTGTTTTGGTTCTTTAATTCATGTCCATCCTAAGGAAGCCTGGAAGAAATCGCTTCATGCGAAAAGGCCGCCCTTTGTTCTACTCTATTTTACTCTATTCCTTGTAAGTTTTTTTAAGGTGCTTTGTTATGTATTAGTTGGTGTTCAATAAATTATTATATTGTATTGTATTCTTTAACAAACTATAGGCTAGTTTTGTCTTCAGATAATAATTAATATTATCTTAAATATTAGTTACTGAAACACTTATTTAACTTTCGCGACATGAATACATATTGTAAAGATAAAACGGGTCTATTCGCGTACAACAATTATTAACAAAATTATTTTGACTAATCTCGACGTTTCGACCAAGTTACATTGGCCGTGGTCACGAGGGGTTAGTCAAAATTATGTTTTAATAATTTTTGTACGCGAATAGACCCGTTTTATCTTTACAATATATTAGTTACTGATTCAGAGAAACAACGTCGTATTCGATACCAGACTACTTTTATCTTAAGTAGGGTTTACTGATAACTTACCAATCATTGCATGCTAAACGATGCAAACCCAGAACTCTGTGAGTCCCTCTTACTTCTCCCATGTCAGGTCTGAAGATCTACTCGTCGTCATCAGTGTCGCAGCAGCCAGGCCAGCAGCAGCGCTCGCTGCCATCAGGCCGGGTACAGAACAGTATGGTTTCCACGGAAGACACAGGGCGTGGCTCGATGCCGTGGAAGTCGCGAAGGTCTTCGGCAGGAAACCAAGCGCGTTCTTCGTCGTCTATTATTGGAATTCCGAAATATCTGGATAAACAGAAAGGTTAGTTATAATAATAATAATAACGCCCAACGATCACATATATAGATCCTGGGCCCTGATTAGGTTTCCCTATGTCTAAAACCTAGGAACTACGAGACCCATGCAGGGTTGTAGCTAGAATCGAGTTTGAGGTAGGGCAGCATTCGTTACAGGTAGGGCAGTCAATTTTTTATCATAATTCATGAGGTTCCGCCTGAAAATCAGTTTTTTAAGGTCACGCGTTGACCTTAATCTCATGCTGAGTCGGGACCTGGTCATGACATCACACAACGTTACATTTGTTTATTTATCTGTTCTTTGTTTCTAAATTATACTGCATTCTCTTATAATGTAATGTAATGTTGTGTGGTGTCCTGAATAAATGTCTTTTCTTTCTTTCTTTCTTAATTGATCTGCCCTCAAATCACGGACTCCTAAATCAATCACCACGTGATCCATCAATCTACGAATATGAATGTATATTCATATTCGTAGACAAATAATGTCTGTGACAGCATGCATGGATGGAACATGGATCTAACATGTTTTTTATTTCAAGCTATAAACAAAAAAATAATTAAAATTTATTTTAGTTTTTGGAATTTTTAAGATAGGGAATTGTGATTTCAAGGTGATTCAAGGGCATTGCCCCACAATGCATTGAATCACAGAGTGATTCAATGCATTGTGGGGCAATGCCGTGAGGTGCTTTGCCTTTATGAACGGTCAGTTAAAAAAATTGTTTGCCATCCTAAGGTTGAATGTCGTGCAGATTTAAGGAGGACTTTAATTTCGCTTGCAGATTTATCTGAGAACTTTATAGGTATAGAAAGTATAAACCATGTTAAAATTTGTCACACTAGAAAACAAAGTCAAAACGAATGTACTACTTTTTAGGCCGACCGTAACACACACCTGGCGGGGGCGCATCCTCATAATTAGCCTAGGGCGGTCAGAACTATTGATCAGTTGCTGATCACCGAACTCATACACCCCAGTCCACAAAATAAGTCAAACTACCCGTTCAAAAAAAACAAGTGTGCTTTAGACCACACTACTGAAGTAAAACTTCTTTAGTTTAGCTCCATCTATCGGCTGGTATAACTTTGTTTTTGCTTTGTTTAATGCTAATGACAGGCGAACATAAAATACAAATTTTTAACTTTGTAATGTTGACAATGTAGATCTACGTGAACCAACTTCAACTTCCGTTCGCTTGCGTAAAGAAATTTTACTTCAAAAATATAAATTATCTTATATCTATTGTATATATTATTATTGGAGTAACTCCCATACATGCTAAGCGTGCGTAAAGAGATTTTACTTCAAAAACTTCTAAAAACAACAACTCACCTGCAAATAGCCAGTCCAGGGATCCACAATACAGAAGCAAGAATCAGTACCAACACAAGTGCAATGGCCCACATAGGCCAGGGTTTCTTCTCTGTATCACCTATCGACCTGATCCAGGCCTCGTACCCGGACCCTTCCATCGCCAGGTCCACGAATGAGGAGATGAGGATCAAGAGCATGGCTAGAGGGGAGAGGTACTTCCAGCAGATCAGCCAGTATATGCCGGGGCGGGTGCCGGTCATGAGCTCGATGTCATCGGCGAATCTGAAAGTAAATTCAACATTTCATAGAAGTTTTTTTATGTGTTTTTTATTTATATATTTATTTTTTATGTTAGTGAATGATGTGACGAGCTAGTCTTTCACCTGATATTAAGAGACACGGCCGCCCATAACAGAACAGTGTCACTCGGAACTCCAAAATATAAAGTTTCGCGTGACACTGCACTGCGCACATCATCCTGATACATCAACACAGTCTAGTAATAAAATTACTCGACTGTGAGATCAGATCATAAAGTCCCAATTGTCCAGTAATTTCACTAGCTACAGTGCCCTTCAAACCGGAACACAGTAGTGCTTGCACACTACTGTTTGGCGGCAGAATAACTGGCAAAGCGGTGGTACCTACCTAGACGAACTTTGCAGAAAAGTCCTACCACCTAGTACTCGCAAAGCGCCTTTATTCTTTCAAGTAAATACTACAATGATATAATACTAAAAAATAAACTTGTGCGCAACACTTCTTTACGTAAGCTGGTGAAGGTGAGGCGAACGGAAGTCGAAGTTGGTTCACGTTGATCACAACTAACATCAAGCGAATTATATTTTTTTTCATGTTTCACGTGTTGTCACGTCTTTCGATTACATGAAAAAAAATGTATGCGGCCATCTTGACATAATAATACAATTTTTTTGTGTTGGCAAATGGTACGTGAATCAACTTCCGTTCGCTTCTCTACGCATTCACCAGCTCGCTCCCTAAGTCATGCGTGTGTAAGAAGTTTTATTTCAAAAATTATTTCATATTTCATTTTATTACATACCTACATAGAATACATTATAACAATCCAGACACAGAACAAACACTTACGTTCATCTCACAAATGTTCATCCTACACGCGTTGTATGGGCGGTAATCGAACCTACAACCTACAGTTCAGAAGGCAAAGCTACTATCAACCGAGCTATCAGGCCAGTCAAGTTAATGTAATATAATAATTGGTTAATGTAATGGAATAAATTCTTACATTAAACTACTTACTTAGCTAATACTGTAATAATCAATAAACCTAAAGATTCCCACAGAAGTTAGATACAGTACATAGTAACAATAGGTACTCCCCTCGATAACAGAAATGAAAAGAAAACCCTAGCGTTGTTATATAGCTTTAGAAAACGAAAGAAATAGAAATAAAAATATTAATAAACTTAATTGAATTCAGCACACGGTGGTGATTTAATTTCGCGGCGGACAAAACGTATTAATAACTCAGACTTGTCAGTATTGGCATTTATTTGGTTTCTTTGTTGTGAAGCACAAAAACAAAGCTAACGACAATAAACTCCCCTTTTAGCAAGATTTTGCAGCTACGTTTATGATTTATATTTGACTTCTTAATAATTGAAAATCATCGATCGAAAACTTACACTTAATAGTATTAAACGTCCTCAAAGGTTGTCCGATATAATTGAAACTTTGAAGCACTAGTCGCTTCTTGACTTTGAGCTTATCTCAGAGAAGTTTCATTGACTTTTGACTAGTTTCGATAATTAAATAATCGAGGTTATTCCTTCCATTATTGGCTCGATAGCTAAGTTGGTAGTAACCCTGCCTTCTGAACTGTGGGTTGTGGGTTCGATTCCCACACAGGACAAACATTTGTGTGATGAACATATAGGTGTTTGTTCTGTGTCTGGGTGTAATATTGTATTCTATGTATGTATTTACAAACAAAAAGTATCTAAGTATTGTATCAGTTATCTGGTTCCCATAATACAAGCTTTGCTTAGTTTGGGGCTAGATGGCGCTGTGTGAGATGTCCACACATATTATTATTATTAATACCTATAAAATACCTATAGAGTTTTATCTATCCATCTATAATAAATAATAATAACGCCCAACGATCACATACATAGATCCTGGACCCTAACTAGGATTCCCTGTGTCTAGGAACCCAGGAACTACGAGGACCATCCCACAACACCCAGACTCAGAACAAGTATTAGCGCTTTTTTTCTGTACACAAATACTTGTCCTGCCGCGGGAATGGAACCCGCCGCCTTCGTGTTAAGAGGCAACTTGCTCAACCACCACACCACAGAGGCTGTCATCTATCTATAAATGCTACCACGTTACTGTTCTCACCTTTTGACTCCATATACGTAGGATATCCCAACGCACTCGCAGAACGCAATGATCAGTAGTGGAAAGTTTCCACTATACATGTCAAACAGTAGGAATATATAGCTACCAGAGCCATGTGCAAATCCCATTGATAGCAGGCAGCATATTAGGCACAAACCACCTGAAAAATAACGTTTCATATTATAACGAGCTTCTGCCCGCAGCTTCGCCCGCGGTGTGGCTTATGGGAAAATAATTCAACCACCCATTTCACACTCTTAAGGGTGGAATTTCGAAAAATCTTTCTTTAGCAGATGCCTACGTTATAACATCTACCTGCATGCCAAATTCCAGCCCGATCCGTCCAGTGGTTTGGGCTATGCGTTGATAGATCACTATGTCAGTCAGTCATCTTTGAGTTTTATATATATGGATTTTAAGTAGCAAGAGTTACAAAAATCAAATAATACATTTGATTGAAAAACTGTCAACTAACTCAATATTAAAGTTACCTGTCAAATATTCCTTCCTCAGATTAGGGAACAACTTCATATCCACGATGGAAGTGACGACTCCTTCAAGAGTTCCAAACTGGGAATCTATTCCCAGGGTGAACAGCATCAGGAAGAACAGGACAGACCAGAACTGAGCTCCAGGGAACTGGTTGATGGCTTCCGTGAAGATTATGAAGGCGAGGCCGGTACCGGACGCAGTCTACGACAATAAAAGAGCTCGTGAACGGGCGCTGCTTGCGGGAGCTGGTCTGCTCGTGGTGTATACGCAAATACGCAAAAAGAAATAAAGTAATTGATGTTCCCAATATTTATATAGTATCCATAAATTTTGGAGAAAAAGGAAAAAAAGTGTAAATAAGTCCCTCCCGTATTGATTTTGTTAAAAAATAAAAATAATAATAATAACACAACTAAAGTAGTATATTAATTAGAGTACGGATCCAGGAGTCTGTGGTAAAGCAGCATAAAAAAATCCTAATAAAAACATATTAATTGAACCAACAAGAAAGTTTGAACTATAGTTCAAACTTTCAAAGTAGAATATCAGCAGTATCATAACCTCATTTATTCCTGAAGATGAGAATAAACATCAGACTATCGTCAGAAATACGTAAATGCTGTACAAAATTTGTAAGACTGGTTTTAAAACCAATATTCCGTGCATAAATAAAGAAAGATGAGAATAATTAAGGTAATTATTAATAATTAATATAATTACAGGTGAGAACCTGGCTTTCTACGGTTAAATTAATGTATATTTGGTTAAGATAAGCTGTTGGTTTTCCTATAAATAAATAAATAAAGGTACAAGTTCGTAGCTGACTCCATGCAGCATCAGGTGACGTGTCGCCGCGACACTGCTGGATTTCATACAATCCATCTATGAAATACCAGCCTGCAGGTATTGCATAGAAATACATAGAAATCATTATTATATATTTATGGAATAATAGACCATATAATTATAAGAATTTAGCTCTGCAACTGTTTGTACTTCAAAATAAGTCAGCCATGTATCTATCTACAATGTTTATACCACTTTGCAAAGCTATTCCATCAAGATTATTCATTTTATCCCTGACGAGGTATCAAAGCTACCCGTTCATCCGTGAAGCGAATTTATTTGCAATTCATTAGGAGTTTAAATCTTATCGATCGGTAAACACTGTTTAGAATATAAATCAAGAACCCCGTCTATCTTTATAAAACGTAAACCGAAACCACACATTACATAAGTTATCAAGATCAATGTAAGCTACCTCTCTTAGAAATCTGGAAAAATCCAAAGACATTTCGGATAAATCCTATACATAAAATTCTATATTCAATAGATTTTCTATGTAATGTTTACTTGATTAGAATCTATTGCCATAAATATGATTAATGTAAGGGAAGATGAGGTCTTCACATCGATTTTTCCAAAAGGGGCTTTGTGTCCAACTTTTTTGCCGCTCAATACTGTTGTTATTGACATCTCTATCTTTCGTAAAATGGTGTACCTTGGACCTAAGATAAATGGATCACTTTAGCCAAAAAAACTTTAGCTAAAAGCTAGCACCTAACCTTCCCTTTTTATTTACATCTATAAGTTTAAGTTAAATTAAAATTGCTTATTAGCCAAATATCTGGCTAGATTGTCTTTCAATTTTTTTTTTATTGTTAGATAGGCTTGCGTTTGACCACTATCGCACCTGATGGTAAGTAACGATGCGGTCTAGGATGTAGCACGCTTGCCTAGAAGATACCTGTTAACTCTCGATTTGAAGATTAGATTAATCTCAATTAGATTGCCTATCTTAAAGGCAACAAACGACAAATCTATTCCTATAGTACTGTACTTACATTATCCAATTCCTTCTGTAGATCGCAAACAGGTAGCTCCGGCATCATCACTGTCATATTCACATTCAACTTCACCAGTTCTCCAGCTTCAGGCAGCGCCATCGATGCAAACCCTGGACCGAACAGCTCCAACAGCGTCTCATTCCTTACACTCAAGCATTTCTCATAAACCATAGTAGCTTTGAAACCTATTATCGAAAACACAACAATGCCAGCAAACATCGACGTTAAACAGTTCGTCATAGAAACCATTATCGCATCTCTATAGCAGTTATTATCGACGGGATTGTAAGACGAGAACGCTATCAACCCCCCGAAGGCTAAGCCAAGGGAAAAGAATATTTGAGTGCCAGCTTCCAGCCAGACGACAGGGTCTAGAATCGTGTGCCATTTCGGCGTGAACAGATGAATCAATCCGTCACTCATGCCCTTCAATGTTATGCCTCTAAAGAAAAATATCACAAGGACGATGTATGGGAAAGTCGCCGTTACGTACACGACTTTCCCAGAGGAGGCGATCCCTTTGATCATACACATGTAGACGAGAATCCAGGCGATTATTAGGGCGAGCGCGATCTTGTAGTTGAAGGTTTCAGGGTAGTTTATGTCTTCGGAGATTTGGAGCGTAGTGCGGTACCAGAAATATTGGGTGGGGCTGCTCACCTAGAACAAAAGTATACCTTATTTAATAAATTGGCGCAAATTGTTAGATTTTTCAATTAAATTATCATGCTGTTTTAAATTACTAAACTATTTGATCTATTTGACTGGCCCGATAGCTCAGTTGGTAGTAGCCCTGCCTTCTGAACTGTGGGTTGTGGGTTCGATTCCCACTCAGGACAAACATCTGTGTGATGAACATAGGTGTTTGTTCTGTGTCTGGGTGTCATATTGTATTCTATGTATGTATTTACAAACAAAAAAAAAGTATTTAAGTATTGTATCAGTTATCTGGTTCCCATTTTCCCATTTCATAGCACAAGCTTTGCTTAGTTTGGGGGTAGATGGCGTTGTGTGAGATGTCCACACATATTATTATTATTATTATATTTAATCTTAGGTAATAAATTAAAAAAATATTGTCTTCATGGAAATTCATTTAAAATACAAAGAAAAATAGGTTAGATAAATCTCTTTGTTCGTTATTAGCTGTGTTACACTAGACTTACTTGTTTCAATATTATTATAAGCTCGTTGTTAATAAAATATCTTCCACCACTTAACCATTATCTAAAACCGTTAAGAAAATATTAGTCATCACTTTTCCGTGGCTCTTTCTACGGTCGGAGAAATGCTGAGAATTTCATAAACTCCGCTTTTAAATTCAAAATGCCCTTTCATAATAGAGGGATAAAACGTATTCGTGAGAGGAGCTTTTAAATATATATCTTTGGAATAATTTGAAGCCAGCTGTGACCCGTTATTAATAGGATAAGAAATTAGAATAAATTGTCTTTAATTTTGTTTTTGACAGAGAAATATATAACACTGATTTTATTCGCATTGGTAGCTACCAAGTTTTTTTTACAAAAGCTATACTTACGAGCCGTTGAATCACATTTTAGAAGGCTTAACTTTTTCAAGATACAAAGTCTTTTCTGCAACTAATAATAATAATATCAATGTTTTTTTTTTTTATTGGAAGTAGTCTTTTAGTACGAATAACTACAAAACTAAACTAAACAAATTTTTCACAAATATCATGTAAATACAAAGTAGATTACTTCATTTTATATTTATTTTCACGGGAGCGGCGCTGAAAATCTCTGAAAGTCGTCTAGCTGGTCTCAGAAAGCTGTTTTTAGTTTGTAAATGGTAGGTATATTTGAGGCATCTTGTCATTTGAAAGTGGAACCAGCAAAAGTGTTCCCAAATTGTTAAAAAAAAAGTCACGATGGAGTCGCGATTGCATCAACCATCTCGCCCCGGCGGTAAAAAAGCGCCCTTAAGCTACTACTGAAAAAAAAAACCTTGACTTATTTTCGCTGTAGTGATGACCTTCAAACGGGTGAACAGGTTTTCTAGAATTATATACATATACGCTTTCGATCAAATCACCTTTCAAACCATTCGTGCAAGTCCCTATATATTCACAACAAATTGAAGGTTCTGTAACTGCTTAGATTCCTTTATATCCGAACATAAAAACACTCTCAAAAACTTGTCTAGCCACAAAAAAGAACGATACCCCAGTTCCGTCTACCGGAAGTGGTGAGGCAACCGGAAATCGTTCTCAATGAAACTAACGACCGCGCACCGTATCTATACCCCGCTTCCGTTTTCCTTTGTTAGACAACTCGGCTAAACGGAGGGTGGAATAATTTGGAGTAATTAGTGCTGTTGACTTTTTGCTGTCGAAAGTTTAGGGATGTTAAAATAGACTGTTGTTAATTAAATACTTTGGGGAGAGATGTTTGTCTATCTCGTCTTTAACGAAACAACTTAAAACTCGTAAAACTATAATAAATACTGAAACAGCTATAGGAAAGACAAGTACGGGTGGGGTCACTGACGGACTCTAAGGAGCCAGTCAGTGATCCTGTTCAGTTTCGTATGAAGAAAAGTATTGAGACAGTCACAGTCAAGTAATCTTATTACTTGATGTCTCAGGATGATGTGCGCATTGCAATGTCGCGTAAAACTTTATATTTTAGAGTTCCGCGTTTCACTGTTCTGTTATGAGCGGCCGTGTCGCTTAACATCAGGTGAACGTCTAGCTCGTCACATCATTCACTAATATTTAAAAAAAACATAGATTTAATATTGTGAGTACACTAAAAAGATTCTTCTTGCAGCGGCGTCGTGTGTCGGGTCGTCCTCTTCCCTCAACTATGGTCGAGGAGGGCGATGGCTGGAACATGCGTCAAGCTCGTGAACGGGCGCTGCTTGCGGGAGCTGGTCTGCTCGTGGTGTATGCACAAATAGAAATAAAGTCTTTCATACTCCCGATATTTAAATATTATATAGTGTCCAAAATTGTAAGAAATCTGAAAGAAATCTGTCCCTGCCGTATTGTTAAAACAAAAATACAACAAACAAATATGTAAGTAGTAAATTAAAAAAGAGCATGGACCCAGGAGTCTGAGGTAAAGCACATAAAAGAAATCGTAAAACTCCCCACACGATTTGATCAGTAGAGAAATCTTTTTTTTAAAGAATTTTTTGGCAAATACGTGATTCTGATGACAAGTGATCACATCGCGCTTATGGACGTCTACAATACATTGCCAGACCACCGGTGCGTTGCCTACCCTTAAAAATTCCTCACACTGTAATTATGCGAAAAACCTCAGATAGAAGGTTATTTTAAGATGCTAAAAGAATTTATATCTTTGTATCACTAAATGGTACTCCAGCGAACGCACCACGTAAATTTCCTTTTTATTAAGTGTGGGATAGATCGGACAGAGCTAAAATTACTTTACCTTATCGCGTTTCCTTATGTACGTAGTTTGTCCCGTCTATTACTAGTTTTTCTCTTCCACACTATAGGTACTTATTACCCAGTCGATCGAAAATGTCAGAAGCGTTTGCCACCTACCTTCTATATTAGTAGATACATATATCGTAACTAGTATATGGCTTATCGTAACCAGCTTAAGGCTTATTTTCTCTACCATTTTTTCTTTATTACATATAATATCCGAGCAGCATCTGTATTTGAGGCATTTTATGGGCTTTACTTATAAACCTTAGCTTAAATTAAATCAATGCTGAAAATGCCCTGTCTTGTTTTAGCTTGTGACATTTCACGTCAGCGAGAAGTTGACAGGAAATTTTAAGCAGGTACCTACTTTAGTTAGATTTAATAAAAATAACGTAAGTAGGTAAAGAGTGTTAATTTATAGAAATATTTTAGGTAAAACGTATTTAACATAGAAATAAGTTAAGAGAAGAAGTCAATAGACATTACAAGAAATATATTAAATACTAGTTGCGCCCCGCGGTTTGACTCGCGGATATAAAGTATTGTAATTACTTGATCGATGATCGATCAACTACATGATGACATCCCACGGGAACATTTCATTTTTCCGGGATAAAATGTAGCCTATATGTTAATCCAGTGTATAAGCTATCTTGGTGCCGAATTTCAACCAAATCCATTCAGCCGTTTGAGTGTGAAGGAGTAAGAAACATACACACATACAAACTTTCACCTTTATAATATTAGTGTGATGTGATATGTGTGTATAATTAGTATAGTGTGCGTACGATAAAATTATCCACTATATTAATTATATGCAAGTAAATATATTGCAACGATTTTGCAAGATGATGACGCTTTCTGACAATTTTCCTTCATCCATTAATGCTTAGGTATCTTCGTATAGCTTTTAAAAGAAACCGTTACTATGCTACAGACTCGATAGCGATTCTAATAGTGTCTACAGAACCCGAACCCTAAAGAAAAATGGTATCTATGCCATACCTACCTATATCACGCCGTCAACCTGCTCCTAAAAAGAGGGCAAAATAAACGCGCCGTCCGAGTAAAGCTCTGCGAAGGCGCCGACGTACTTTCTGTTTGAAGTCGCCGTCTTTGACAATAACGAGAAATGTGATTAAAGTCGTAAAGCAAGCGTGATAATAGCTGTCTTGTATCGTAGCTGTTAGACAGATATGAGGCGAAAGTTTCTGGACAAATATATAGCTCTTTTGGAGAGCACGGGGTATTATTACGTTTCCAAGTTAGTAAGGACTATATTACGCTTAAATTTTGAAATATAACTACCGTTTTAATTTGAATCGTGAGTATGACACTTACGTGACAAGTTACGTGCTGACGATCGCAAAAGCCGCCGCGGCTTGCGTTAGTCACTGGCTTCCAGAAGAACGACATCGAATATGTCCGAAAGGTCGGAGTAATTTCGACTTAACTGACGTGAGCTCAGCCGAACAAAAAAAATATTTATCTTACAAGATATAGCTATCGTTTCAACGAGGTAATGCTGCCAGCATGTTGGGTGCGCCGGTGCTCCGAATGCTCGAGCCCACTACCTACCGGTCTATAAGTCGTCGCGTCGCTAGTATAAGAAATGTTTTTAGTAGTGGGTAGTGTAGCTTTTATATATCTTAATCCTACATTTTCTTTATGTATTAGGTGCAAGATTCTGCGTCGTTTGCAAGCATCTGGTAATCATTGGCATTATTTAGTAGTTATTTCCCACTTTTCCTGTTAAAAAAGTATCCAATGTTCCACTCGGTAATGTAACTAACCTGTGTACATATTTACACCTAACTCAGGTAAGCCGTTATGGAGTACAAACCTAACAATCAAACTAGCTAGTACCTTAACGACACTTTACCCTTACTGACTTTGTATATATATAATTAAAAGGAAGAAGATGGGATGGTACCACCTTATGACAGATCAGTTGCCGAAGTAAACATTTTAAATGAAGTCTTGTTGAAATGTAATATTACTTACGCACGTTTTTATGTTACTAAACTTACATTATTTAACGTGGACTACAACTTTCAACTTCCGTTCGCCTCGTTAAGCATTCACCAGCTTTCTCCCCAAGTCAAGCGTGCGTAAAGAACTTTTACAATACTTCAAAAAGAAAATTTAATCTTACAAACCACTACCAGTAGGCACCGTGCCCAATATGCTGATAGCATGGCTACGTTGATGACTTCTTGATATTCTTGCATACGGCTGTAAATTTCCGATACACGGAGCAAGTGTACATCGAAATATTACAGCTATCCGGCGGGGGTACCGCATGATTTATTCCGGGACCTTTTATAACGCCTTTGATCCCTCGAACCGAATATTTAAACACGTGTCTGTAATTCATGAAAGAAAATATTTGCTACACCACCGTGTTAGAGACTAGTAGTTTTTGATATATCTTTGAGGCACTGTCAAGAGTTCATCAATTTGGCCCACATTACTAACACTCGATGGCATTGCCAAGATAGATTACAAAATATATTAGACTAAATGTTTGTTTTATGTAGTCGTAGGTCGTGTAGTAATGTTTAGTGGTAGTTATTATTTAGGTAGTTTTTATTTAGAAGGCGACGGATATGATTCCGCGGCAGACAAGTATTTGTGCACAAAAAAGAGCGCAGATACTTGTTCTGAGTCTGGGTGTCGTGGGACCATGACTCTCGTAGTTCCTGGGTCTTTCTATAGAGGGAATATTAGTTAGGGTCCAGGATACGTATGTGATTGTTGGGCGTTGTTTATTTATTTGTATTTATTATTTATTGGGCAGGTTTATTTTCAGTAGCGGTTAATGAAGATGATGACGGTGACTCCATCCAATAAAAAAATAAAAATGTAACTTTCTACTCGGTACAACAATAAAAATACATATATATTTTTACTTCATAATATATACAAGTTTTTTAAGTTGCAATGCCACTCGAAGTTATCAATTATTTAGTCCTGCGTGACACTGCAGTGCACTTCAACTGAAACTGTGAAACAATAGTGCTTGCGCACTACTGCTTGGCAGTAGAACATCACTTGAAAAATGAACTTCCTTTATAGAATAACTCATGCAATTCCAACCTATTAAAAGTGAGTTTAATTAAGTTTTTTGCCGGTTACCACAACTTAGTCACACACGAGTACTTTAAACACTGCCTTGTATACTACCATAACAGAAAGCCGTTTTTACTGTGGCCATAAAACTTAATGTAGTTACGGTAAAATTGATATTATTTTGCACCGGACGGCGGCGTCCGCCTACGCCCGCCTACGCCGTAGCAAATAGTTATAGGTCGTAGCCGCGTAGCTGGCAAACCGTAGCTGCCTACGCGGACGTTATTTTACTGTGAGGGTATTAGGTTTCGGAATAAAAACTTAAATTAGGGAGCTTTCAAAGCAAACCAATTTCAATAAATGGTAAGTAAATTGTTTTTATGAATGTACTAATAGTGATCGAAATTTCAGTAACACTTATAATAATAAAACAAATAAATAATTAATAAAAATCTTGATTAAAGCTTTGCAGTGTTGAAGTGAATTTTGAAAAATTACGCGGTAAATCGGTTATAAAGCGAGTGAAACCGCGGGGCGCGTGTTGTTAAATATTATTTCTTCATAAGTCACATTATGTGACATCCTATGTCAGTAAACATCGCGCAATCACCCCTGAGGGGTTAAACTCGTAAGTAGAGGGGAAGTTTCTCGCTCGCTGAAACTTACAATGTTTGTAGCAAAACAGAACCATCATGGTTTTAACGATTGTACCGACGATCGATGACTTTTCCAATGTATTTGACAGAAGTGATATTTTATGACGACACTAGCGGCCTGTCCCGGCTTCACACGAGTGGACATTTATTTTTTAAACATTTTTTTCTTGCAATTTAAATCGTTTATTTTATAAATACTAGGTTATTACTTTTAATATTATAAGCACAGAAAAAATATTTACAGGCACTATAAATAAAAAGTTACAACTAATAAAACATTATTTACAAAATATAAACGCTATCCAACTCACCACCGCGCGGTAAGGTTCCCAGAATACTGGCAGCATTACCTCGCTGAATTAGAAGACTTAGCTTCTGAGCGAAGTATGTGCCAGCTCTAGGATCCCCCGAGGCAAGAACCAATCGAGTCGAAACTTGTTTAATAAATTTTTTTGTGTCGGACGACCTCGGGCCTAATGTTTCTACGGCCAGCGCCACAAACTCGTGATTTGCGCTGAACTGTGCGTATTTGCGCCGTTTTTTTATTTGCGCCTGTTCCGCCGCGGCCCCGACGCTTTGAGCCGTGCTGGAGACGTGAGAAGGTGCCAAGGTATCCACACACGTGGCGTCCCAGACAAGTGTGCGTCCAAGACACCACGGGACTAAGGTGGCACCATCCGGTCTCTTGCCGTCGTCTCTCAGCAACCCAGTCGGCTCCAGCGTAGAGGGCACGGATGCTGTGGAGAGTGCCCGCCTGACTAAATCATTGATCGCCCAATGACGAAACAGTCGGCCAGCACTCTTCACACATGAGAGCCCATGTCGTCCGAGTTGGTCCACGCCTTGCCCGCACTGGCAGTGGTGAGGCTCGCACAGCTTAACCCCCAAACGTAAACCCACGGCTACACGTAAGCTGCTGGGGTCTAATACAGTCGCCAAATTGTCGGAGGGAAGGGCACGGAGCCAGTGACCTGACTCCACTTCCGATGAAGCTAGGAGACGTGCTCGATCTGCATCATCTGTCACCTGATCCAATAAAGCCGAATGGGTTAATTTTATGAGTGGAATGTCCCACGCACTCTGTCTCCCCATTTCAGTAGGAACACTGACGCCTTGACAAGAAGCGCACCAGGCCGACAAAGCTTCTGTCTGGCCAGCCACCCGAACATCGGCAATAGGAGTTTTGAGAATCATGCCGATGAGGGTTTGCGAGCCATGACAAGAAGCCAAGAAGGCCGGGAGCGCCACGCTAGACGAACGTCGGATGCCTAGGCCACCGAAAGAAATGGGGAGAGTTGCTTGTGCCCAAGCATGACTATCAAAATGAAGATTTAGAATTTTAGTGACAGTGTCTTTTAGAGTCGAATCGACCAAATCAACAATTGACTGGAAATACCACATAGGGCAACTCCGTAATAAATACATAAATTTTGGGGTAAAAAGACAAAGCTTTTTGTTTTTTTTTTAATTTTTAATTTTTAATCTTTCTTGCAATTAAAATATAATATTCTATAATTTTTATTAAAATTTAATTAAAATATAAGTCTATATTAATCAGTGATATTGTAGCATTCAAATGGTGAAATAAGTCTATTATATCATATAATATATTAATTTAATATCGGTGCAGTACTTTTTGAGCCAATCCGTTACAAACATACTTACATACAAATCTTTCCTATTTATAATATTAGTATAGATACAAGTTGCCTTTGTAACAATGTTCCAAGCACGACGATTTGTAATGTGATGGACTACAAGACGGTGTTTCGGTACTTGACACCATCATGACAAGAAAAAACCAAATTACAGAACCGTATCTGCCGTTTACTTTACAGTTATTTTTATGTTAATGACGTGGCGAGCTAGTTCGTCGCCTGATGACGCCCACAGCAGTGTCACTCAGAACTCTAAGAAATTAACTTTCGCGTGACACTGCGCTGCGCACGTCATCCTGATACATCAGCACACTGTAGTGATAAGATTACTTGACTGTAATATGCCCAGTAATTTCACTAGCTACAATGCCCTTCACAACGGAACACAGTAGTACTCGCACACTACTTGGCGGCAGAATAACTGGCAGAGTTATAGTGCCTGCCTAAATGAACTCTGCAGAAAAGTCCTACCACCTAGTGAAAATTAAAGTAGTTCTTTACAAATGCTAAAGTCATCCACGTATTTACCAATGGGTGCTAGCTTTATTTGCGCTACCCGTGCTGTCAGCCACGTCCATATCCACGCATAATCGACGTAATAATCTCTTTTCTCGGGAAAGCGTTCGACCAATAAAAGATCACGCAGATCACGTCATAAATGTTTTGTTGCATTTTCATTGGTGAAACGCTATCTCTAAAGAAGAGATGTCGATTGTCACAGCTAATGCTACGTGTTGATCGATAATTATTATAACTGAGCCTTTTACCTCAGACTACCATTTAATAGTAGCAAGCAACGTTAACCAGTTGCAAATGGGCTTTACGATAACGGCTGGGACCGCGGCATGACTATACTTAAAACGAAAATGGGTCCTTTAAATTCTGTTTAAATAATGCGTAGGCTTTTCGGCGTCATAAAACGTTTTGAAATTTTCTTCCGGTGAAAAATGGTGAAAGCGTTCCCATTGTTGTTGATGATAGAAGAATCTTAAAACATTTTCTGGAAGAAATCGCTTTAAACGATGAGTTCGCTCATTGTGACACTTCTCTTCACTTCTCAGAAAATGTTTTAAGATTCTTTATACCATCGGGTGTCTTGTGTTTGAATCTTTAGGTGATATGTTAGATTAGGTATGACGGTGTAAAGTGACGGTGCAGTCTAAGATGTAACACCATGTATCCATATAGAGTATGTGATTATCGGATTGGTTCTGTAATACGGTGCTTTCAATAAAGAGTCACACTCACAATTTATCTGTTTCACCGCGGTCAGATCATTTCAGTCAATACTCTAGTAATTGGCTGTTACACTGATGTTGGTTCTGTAAATATTATCCTAATGATTCCAGAGGTCGAATCCCACATGTCACGGATTATACGGTCGATTCTCTTTCAGGGAGAACACATTGTAGGTATCCGTATCATGTTATATGTATTGAGAATGGAACGTATGAAGCATAGAATATATGGGAAGATTGGGGAGTTAGTAAGGAATCGATAATCATTATTTTATGTTTGTGAATGTGAATCAGTCCGTCCTTATTTTTATTGTTTTTCCTACATTTTTGGGTTGTCTGGAAGAGATCGCTTTAAGCGATAAGACCGCCCATTGTGACACTTAATTCTTAAGTTTGTGCCTGTAAATTGTTCCTACAATGTGGTGTTTCAATAAAGATTTATCTATCTATCTATCAGGTCTGGTGATAAGACTTTTCTGCAAAAGCAAGTAGTACCGTGCTGCCCCAACTTCTATTCGAAGAAATAGTAGTGTGAGTATATTTTATTTTAGAGAGCTGATAAAATAACAGTATCTCAAAATTTGTATATACAAAAAAATCACATCTCATGTACTAGTGCTAACATGGAACAAGGAAACTAGGAAATAGGCTAACATGCAAAATATTGTCTTGGCTGTTTTTTCAGACGCGAATTTATATTTATACATATAAAATTCAAAGTACTGACTGACTTATATATCAATGCACAGCGTAAACCGCTGGTCCTAGAGACTTGAAATTTGGAAAGTGTGTTCTTTGTAAAGTGAAGGTATCCACTAAGAGAGGGTTTTTCGAAATTCCACCCCTAAGAAGGTGAAGTGGGTGGTTGTATTATCTATGAAAATTTTCTTCTTCGTTTCTTATAGGCCACGCGGGCGAAGCCGCGGGCAGAACCTAGTGTTAGCATATATCAAGTAAATATGAAATTTTCGGTACAATTAATGGTTAATTAAAATTTTCTTTACATACTATTAAACACGATGTGCTCAATCTTACTGCGGCTTGACAATACTCAGCTTAATAACTTCGTTCAAATTGACATAATCATATCATTTCATTCTCATATATCAAATATCATTTCACTTCAAACATCTACTCAAAAGATGTTTGATATTCATATAGCTCACAAGACTCGTGGACCTATTGAAGTGCAATGACAAAACAAAAGGTTACACAACCATACTTACAGCGCACTCCGGCTCGGTGATGTAAGATCCATTGGCTAAATATTTTTTCGGACACTCCGACCACGGGAGCTCAGCCTGGAAGCTCTGCGCAAAGTAGAACAGGCACCACGCGATGATAGAGTTATAGTACAGCGCTACATTGAACGAAACCACGGCTGAACTGATCCCGATACCTCCCAAGTAGGGAGATACCTGATGCCACACTCCTATAGCACCCTTCCTCAAACGCTGTCCAATCGCCAGCTCCAAATAAAATATCGGAATCCCTTCAATAGCTAACATAACGAAGTAAGGAATCAAAAACGCCCCGCCACCGTTCTTCTGCGCTAGATATGGAAACCTCCAAACGTTGCCTAAGCCTACTGCGTATCCTACAGTTGCTAAGAGGAATGTCAGTTTACTGTCCCAAGATTCTCTTTGCACGCCGCCTTCTTCAGGCTTGACGGCGCGTTCTTCGATGGAGCTTTCTTTGCTCGGCGTATCAGATCGCCTGTTAGGGCTGGTGTCTTCGAACGCTTCGTTTGTAGCGCCGTACATTACGTGCGCTCTGTGAGATGGATGTCCGTTTTCCATGGTCACGAGGCGTCCTCGAAGCTCCTTCATTTCCATTCGATCTAAAGACCTCTGTGCGTAGAGGTCCCGAGAGCTCTGCCGTCTCATCAAATGCGCCGTGTTCGCCATTTTCAAAATTTTCTATCACCGTTTTATTGTCAATTTAAAACCTTTTAAAACGACTCCCGTTCCTCGTCGTGGCACATAATGGACAGCAATAAATAGCACGTGAATGTTATCGCACCTTTTATTACAGCAGACCCTAATATTAATGGGGCGTTTATTGATTTATTTGCGGTCATTTTCAAAGTTTTCACTGGACATTCATGGACTCCTATATGTTGGATTGATCACTACGTTAATTTGAAGGGCATTATTGGCTATATTTTATCCGAAGCTATGAAGAATCAACGTGGAATGGTGGCGGAGCGGGGGTCGGTACATAACTGGCGGGAACTCTTGCAGAATTAGGTTTGGAAAGGCTCTATACATCTCACGCATGCGCACAAGATTCTGTGCATGAAACATACTCCCGAATAGAGGTTTTTGAATGAGAAAGGATTGAAATAGATATCTACGTAGCTGCCTACCGCATCTATTATACTTTTATTGACATTCATATTTAGCTTCCTCTCGCGGTATGGTACGTACTAGCTATGTATGATGGTAGAGGAACAAAGCTATAGGCTCCAAATTCAATTGTCTGCCGCTATAAGTGGATCGGTACGAGAATTTATCAGATTAGCTTCATCGGAGAACAAAGAGCTTGTGAATAGAGATTTATGCGTCCATAAAACTCGACCTCGGCTTTGATTGGTTTGTCCAGCTTTATTTTCGGATTATATAAGCCCATATGTATGACATATACCCACATAATGGGAGTTAAATAATTTGGATGAACTTTAATAAACTTTACCTAAATTGATAATGTGTTTGCAATGAGGCAGCCACGTGCTTATAATCCAAACTAAATTAAAATATTTAAGTATACTGAAACTATTTATATTACCTATGAAATTGCCGTTTTGTTTGAAAAAAGTTAAAGTATTTTTTTTTCGAACTTATTTATTTCTTTTATTCAAAGTAATCACCCCTGCAATCAATGCATCTTTGCCAACGCTGTGGCAGTTTATGGATGCCCTTCTTGAAAAAATCAGCAGGACGGGAGACAACAAACTCTTCAAAGGCGTTTTGTACTGCCTCTCGGGAATTGAATTTTTTTCCCGCTAAAAAGTTGTCCAAATTTTGGAAAAAGTAATAGTCGGTAGGCGCAAGATCTGGTGAGTATGGCGGATGAGGGAGAGCTTCCAAACCCAACTCATGCAGCTTAGAGACGGTCTGTTGTGCAGTATGGGGTCGCGCGTTGTCGTGAAGTAGCAGTGGAGACGACCGATTGACCAAAGCTGGTTGCAGACGTGCGAGTTTCGCCATCATTGTGGTCAGTTCTTCAATGTACACATCTGCAGTAATGCTCTCGCCGTTTTGTAAAAAGCTATGATGAATCACACCAGCACTAGACCACCAAACTGTGACCATCACCTTTCTAGGGGTCATTTTTCGTTTTGCACATTGCTTTGGTACCGAACAAGGATCTAACCAACTTGCTGAGCGCTTTCGATTGTCAAAAAGAATCCATTTTTCGTCGCACGTAACAATTCGGTTCAAAATTCCTTCATTTCTGTGCCTGTTAAGCAGCGCAAGGCAAGTCTCGACGCGTACGTTGCGCTGGCGATCGTTAAGTTCGTAGGGCACCCATCTATCAAGCTTTTTTATCTTGCCAATCTGTCGCAAATGAGCCAATATTGTTTTGATGCTAACATCAAAAGCTGCTGCCAGCTCAGCTGTAGATTGAGATTCATCAGCTTCCACAATCGCCTTTAATTCATCATTGTTGACCAAAGTTTCCGGACGACCACGAGGTTCATTTTTCAAGTCAAAATTCCCAGAACGGAACCGAGCAAACCAATAACGGGTTGTACGTTCGTTTGTACAGTTCTCTCCGTAAACGTCGTTGATGTTACGTGTCGTTTGTGCCGCGTTGGTGCCACGACGGAACTCATATTCCATAATTACACGAAATTTCAAAGTATCCATTATGAGGAAAAATGTTGAAACGTAATGAAAATACAACGCTAATCAATAAACAAAAGACTTATATTGTAAATAGAATGTCATATTTTTAAAACAGAATTAATTTGAATTTAGAATTCATAGCCAATGAAAACTTTTTTTTGTTTGAAAAAGTCTGTACTGCAATACGGCAATTTCATAGGTAAAGACCTATTATTTTACGGAGAGAAAGTATTTTTTTGCAAATATGCTATTTTTAGCACTTCTATAAGTCAAAATGATATTAGGTATTTAAAATTAAGTTATTGTACTAAGCAAATTTTATTCAAGAACAAATTATAAGTTTTAAAACAATAAAACTATAATAAAATTAAAAACTATGCATTAGCAAAACTTAATCTATGAAGATGCTACTAGTAGGCAACGTGCCCAAAATGCTGGCGGCATTGCCCCGTTGAATGGCAATGCTTAGTCTTCGGGCTAAATAAAGAGCAGCATCTTGTACGAAGCATATTGAATTACAAAGTGCTTATTGTCAAATTAATATTATATAGCATACCCCTTAGGTACAATAATTATGTGAGTTTGAAGTCTCTTTCCACTACCGATGCAAGCAATCTGGCACAATGCAAGCAAACTCCGATCCGAAGCTTCGATTGCACCTGTAAAGATGAAGCTACAAGAAACTTTACAGTGATGATTTGCCGGCTATAAAGCCAAAATGTAATTTCTTGACTTTGACTTTGTTTTAAAATAATAAATGCAAGTAAGTACTTACAAATCCAAACAAACCACTAAAACTGAAAAAAAATCTTCATTTTAAATATTCCTTTTGCAGGAGCTTTTTCTATCTCTTCTTGATCGTTATATTAATTTCGGTAAATGCACGGGCAAGTATGGTCGTGTGCGTTTAATAGCGAGAGGGCATGTTAATTTTTTTAATATATAAATAACTTAGCGGCTAATGAAAACAAAAGTTTCACAGGAATTTCTTAACCTAGTGGTTAAAAAAAAACAAGATAACACATTAAAAAAATACTAGGTACTAGTTTAGAGTAGTGTTTTTTTTAATTCGTTTTTTTTTCTGGTTAAAGTATTGTTAATTACTTTATCCTGATCTCATATCGTTGCATATTTTTGATTATATAGTTTTCCAAAACCTAATAAGTAAATAACAAATTATTAGAATCCACGATCGATGACGATAGACCCAAGTTTTTTATAGATATATCGACCCATTTTCTTTAACTAACAATATCATAATCAAAGCTCCGTTCAATACAAAAGGGGGAGAGTGGGGAAAGTTATTCCGTTAAGGCATTAGTAGAGTTAATGGAAAAATTTGATCATTTAACACGGCGTGGGCGAGCGTGGCGCCGACATTGATTTATAGTTATGGGGAGTACAGGGAGGATAAAAAGGCTTTCTACAAAAAGGGGCTTGACGGAGTTTCGGTACTAAAATGTTAATTTAATATCATTCTTATATATTATATGCCAGCGGGCTCATTGCAGGTTGTGGGTTCAATTACCACCGAGGACAAATATATGTTTGTTCTATGCCTGGGTAGTGTATTATAAAATATATAATAACAAAAAAGTTCAAATCAGTTATTTGGTTGCCATAGTACAAGCTTAGCTTAGTTTGGAGCTAGATGGCGCTGTGTGAAAAGTCCACAAATATTCTATTCTTTTTTATTAGATAAATCAGGACCCACAATCTCTCGGTTCGCACCATTCTGTAGGCTTATGAAGAAAAAGCAATATTTTATTTCATACTACAAAATAATACTAATGTACATACATACCTTTATCGTATTAAATAAAGTATTACTTTTTATTTATATATATTTATATACATTATATCTCCCCCAAACCTATGTGTGTTTGTCAGTTACAAGCGTTAGTGCTTAGTTCTCTTCATTGACTATAAATCCTATCTTTGGTTCTCCCCTTCTCACTGATCCTGAATTACTACCCTGACCTGAGAACGAGTGCAATATAATGCCTATATCAAAAGAAGTGTCTATGCTTTATTTGAGGAAATATTTCGTATGGTTTGTTCGACATTATTGCATTATTTATAGTTAGACTAGTTGCGCCTCGCGGTTTCACCCGCGGATAAAAAGTATTTTCAGTATTTGCTCATCCCACGGGAAAATTTCACTTTTCTGGGATAAAATGTAGCCTATATGTTAATCCAGTGTATAAGCTATCTTGGTACCGAATTTCATCCAAATCTATTGAGCCGTTTGAGCGTGAAGGAGTAACAAACATACACACATACACACAAATAAACATACAAACTTTCGCCTTTATGATATTACTAGTGTGATAGTGTGAAGTGTGATGGTAAATAAATATTATATACTCCGGCTACTTATGCCTGTTCAGATTTTCGTTTTTAAAATGAAAACTTCTTTAGGCGCGTTTTGCACATTTCGAGTGAACAAAAATCAAGCAACTGGCTTTATGGTCTCGAACGCTTGGTGTACTTTTTGGGTGAACAAAAAGCGTGAAACTCGCGTCATCGTCACCGCACGCTTCCCTTTATAATAATCTAATAGCTCGACGATACAATTCACAAGTTACAAGTAAAGTTGCTACCACTTTACTAGGAGTATGACTTAGACTAGACTATGACTTGACTTGATGACTTCGACTGTGACTTGACACATATTTGCGTGAAATATCATTACCTTGATAAATTATCAATTACTTGACACTGGCTATATACACAAGTGTGGAGCCAAAACATAAAAAAAAAAGTTGGCTCTACTTAGCCTGTGGTAGCTACTCACATTCGACAGCTATTATGTCACTGTCAATGTCATTTATTAGACTGGTTTTTTTTTTGTATGTTTTGGCTCCACACTTTTGTGTATTTAGCCAGTGTCAAGTAATTGAAAATTTATCTGTTTAATGATATTTCACGCAAATATGTGTCAAGTCACAATCGAAGTCATCAAGTCAAGTCAGTCAAGTCATAGTCAGTCATACACCTAGTAAAGTGGTGGCAACTTGAAGCTTCTATGGCGTTTTGGAAACAACACGAAAAAAACGTTTCACCATCATTATACCATTTTCCCACACTCACGCCTGTAATCCAGCACGTAATGAATAGAATGCCACCAATTTTATGCACTGACACTGAAAATAACACAAGTTTAGGAAAATAATACAAAGCGGTGACGTAATCTTTTTCGCTTTCCCGCCAAAACTCCTATTACGACTGTTTTTCTACGGAAGACTAGGCGGTATGGTCTCACGACTTTAGCCTGCCCAGTGGGATGGGGCGGAAAAAATAATACAGGCTGTCAAATATCTGAAAACGTAAATTGCAACGCAAAAATTACAATTGCAAGAATTTTAAATTTAAAACATGTTTTAATGATATAATTCAAATCATGTCGATTGTGATACAAATGTTAACTCTATGCTAGTCCACATATTGTGTTCTGAACTCGCGCACCCGACGACATGTATTGTTTGCAATGGCTAATCCCCGTTCTGCTGATACCGAAGCCTGTGAACCCGGCTTTAGTGAACACACATGTAATGTTCATGGTATTGTACCTGATTGGGTTCTTCCTGGAGCGGAAACCATGTACTGTTTGCAGCGTCGTCTTTCTCGCTGCTGTCATACTGATATGCTACAGTGGAATCGGCAACTGTTTGTTTTGGGCTACGCAATGCGAAGCTGAAAAGTATGATACCTAGCCGCAACCATGAATCTTCCAGAGTTACCTTCCTACCTGCTCAATATGCGACCCTGCGAACCCGCTGCTGATTATGGCGGGAAAGTGGCTGCTAAATTCTCCTTCATTGCCTAAGTGATGCAAGAAAGTTGTTTTGTATATTTTTGTAAATATAATGTACCAGCCGACGTTCTAATTTACACAAGTTAAGAGTATGGGATGAGCTGAATGTAAATGGAAGAAAAATGCTGATCTGTACTTACACATTGGTTGTTGTGTTGATTCTATTGTGATTGGATAACTGTGTACAGTTATTGTAAGTTATTAATTATTGTAATATTATTAAATACAACATGGGAATGTAATTAAATCTTTTATTAAATCACAATTATTTTCAAAACAGAATATTTGTAACTATGCTCCCTATTAAAAGCAGCTAAAACTAGGCTCATTATGCTTCCATGTAGCATGGTAATGTATATTTCTACTATCTTCCATAGATACATTACTTTTAGCAATTAGGATGGCATCTCTGTATGTAGTCTACTTGTATAGACTTAGAATACATAAACAATGTTACAAGTGCTGCCATACAGCCTAGTTGAGGGAAAGGACCCTGTACACCAAGTAGAATGAGATGTAAATGGAATAATTGAGGTTAAGTCAATGAAACTAAATATTAAAATGTATAGTCCCACATTTACATATATGTTATTATACCAGGTGTTTATGCAACTATAATAAGAATTGAACAGATTATTTTATAATATCAATACATACTTTATTAAATAACATAATGCCATGTAGGCAAGTAATTCACAAGTCGAGTTGGCTGCATTTGCTGACATGCATTTCTACCTACCTACTATAACTATATTACATTTTATAGCAACAGCAAATAGTAGATGCTTAAACTTCCTTCCCTGATCTCACTCTGATATGTCATGTATATACTATTAGATAATTTTATTGCCAGGAAAGAAAATAACAAAAATTATTTCAAATAAAACATTCTGATAGCTCAGTTGTTAAAATAAGTATAATAATTAAATCATTTATATACTAGCTCTGTGTTACATACTTACTAAGTTTCGCAGTATGATATCAGTATAAATATCTAACAAACATAAAAATCTTTTCAGTGGTTAGTTGTAATTATACTAAACACTGCTACAAGCGTAGTATTATACAATCTATAATAGCACAAAAGTTGCCATTGGCTAAAGCTACTACATAGTGTGTATTAATTTTACTATATAGCCTACAGTAAAATTAAAATGTAAATGAAATAGTATAGCTTTCTATCGGAATCAATTATCTCCTGCATACAACCTATACATTTCTAATAGGACATGGGTTGACTTGCTTATCGAAGAATATTTATCATGTACTACTGAAACAGTCATTATTAACATTTTATCTAATTTTTTAGTCATTAACTACAACCTGCCTCCTAATCAGTTTTTTTTTACTTTGACAAGATGATAGAAAACATATAGAAAAGTTAGTGCTATCATGTACCTTTGTGATTGAATGGTTGTTTTAACAATATGAGTGCTGAAACTTTTTGCCTAAGCATATTATATTTATGCATATCTATAGAAACTATAAAATTATTTTTTATTATGGTTCTGTAAGAACACTAGTAAGTAAGTATATAAGTAAAACAGAATGTTCTATAAATTATTTATTCAGTGAATCATTAGAACATGAGTTTGTAGCTGGTTTTATATGGTATTTGATGTCCGCAACATGTAAATTTTGAACCTTAACCTAGCGCCTTCCAACCAGGTGCCTGTAACAAAATAATTAAGATTATTCACACATTTATAGCTAGATGTATAACCAGTCCATGATAATATTTTCGGTATTAAAGTTTGGTGTTTGAGGTAGTCTTAATAAATAATCGGAAATGATCACCGTGGAGGAATATTATCCATGGAAAACTAATATTTCAGTCACAATAACTAGTCATTGAACATAGCATTTAGGATACATTATAGGTAATGGCCGTGGAAACATAATAAACATAGTTTGCAACACTTCACTTCGTCTTTATCAGCTACTAACAAAGGAGAACATAACCTCAATAGCTCATAAATATGCAAGTGACCAGTCACTTAATTTATTGATAAATATTTTTCTCATGCTTACCGTCTATCTTAGTCTTCTAGCTTCACGCTCAGACTCGAGGAGGGTCAGAATGTCTCCATCACGCACGGGTCCTTTCACGTTTCTGATGATCTGACGGCTGGTTTCTCCGATGAACTCCACCTTGACCTGGGTACACTGTCCTTGGGAGCCAGTGCGTCCCAGCACCTTGACGACACGAGCGAGAACATTGGGCTTATCCATTCTGGTAAAATTTATCGAGGAAGCTCGAAAAGTACACGTGCAATAATGCCGCCGCGCAGCGAAAAGAAATTAATTTTGACTTTGACAGTTATTGTAAGATCAACGTAGGTAATGCCACAGGCTAAGAAGGGTAGTGCTATCGCAATAATAATCGACTATTCACTCGTTTTAAATACATATTATCAAAACTACTTTTTTTTAAATAATTTTTGTAGCTGTTTATTTCGGAAATTACCGGCTTACTGCATGACTAAATAATAGAAATTGTTTTTTGCTATTTTATAATGGTTATGTAAAATATTTCGAAGTGATTAACTGTACTGAGACTAAGCCATGTTATTATTTTCTTAGCAATTTATTGACAAGTAGATACCAACAAATTATATTCAAATATCGTAGGCAATTACCGGTTTTTATCTCTCTAATCGTCCCACACTAAAGTGACAAAATGTTCCACGTCAATCGAGTTGGAAAGAAAATTGGCATTTTGCCTTGCCTGGTGTTCTTGTAGGACAGTTTGTTACAAAAGTGAATGGCCTAATATAATTTGGTAGTCACTAACGATTTATCACCTAAACATCTAAATAAAATAACAATTTACACTATGAAATTAATATATTTCACGTTATTGGTCCTGCCTGCGGCGCTTCTATGCATTCAAAGTGGTAAGTCTTTTGGAAAACCTTAGATTTTTGACCCTAAACCAGCATACGTACGTGGCAATCCGTATTTATCTGTTTCTGAAAGAAAGTTTCATCCTCGTCTATTTATTATTGCTTACTTAGGTTCAACCTTGATTTATGAACACCCCTCAGATATGTTTCCTTCAGTAACTTTCAGCAAGTTTAGTGCCGCTTTCTGAATGCCGATCTGCTACTATACTATGTGTAATCTATTGATAACTTTAATCTTTGGTATGTATCACAAGAATTAGGTTCTATGGACACATGCTAGTTAGTCAAAATACCTATATCTAACATACATATGGTTATCATCTCATTACAGGAGCTACATCATAGTATAGTGCTAATTAAAAAACTAACCAAGTGTGAATACTTTCTCTTTTCTACTCTTTTGTGATTCATCTATTTAAGAGTAAGAACTCTTACCTCATAAATATTTTTTTGTTTCATTGATATACCTAGTCAGCATGCAATGTTGTATAACAGTGCACTGTACCATACTTGGTCACAATTTATGCACTGAAAAAATGTAGTGTACAGTTTCTCAACCTCTGTCTGCCATTTATGTGTAAGAAAACTGTTATGTTCAGATTAATATAATTCCTATCATTCAATAATCAAAACTGTCTTCTATTCCAGCAAATATCTTCGCAAGAGCAGAAGAAGATGAACTAGATGATGTAGTAGACATTGAGGGTGAAGACATGCAGGTGGTTGGGGATGATGCACTTGGAGATGATGATGACTCAGCTGTTAAATCATCCCAGGATATAGACACTACTATACTGTTCACCAAACCCATCACAAGCTATGGTGACAATATTTTTGGTAAGACCTTTTTTATTATGCTTATTTTATTGTGCTTATGTCCGTAGCCACCTCGAGTATGCGTGTCAAGTATGGAATCCTAATTATAATGTACACTCTTTTAGGCTAGAAAGGATTCAAAAAAAGTTCACAATATACTTAGGTTATAAATTTAAAATACGACGGGACACTTACGAAAATCGTTGCGTTCGATTTCATCTTCTACCACTTGCAACTCGTAGAAATATTGCAGATATAAGATATTTACTGAAATTAGCACAGTCTAAGGTAGACTGCCCCGAACTAGTGTCTAAGATTTCTCTTAACGTTCCACATCGTCACTCTCGTCCTAAAAACTTGCTTCACGTCCCATTTGCACGCACTGTTCATCGCCAAAACTCTTATATTCTGCGATCTTGCACAGCTTTCAACAAACTCATGAAGTCTGATCTTTCGACCATAGACTTATTCACAAGTAGCATAGCGTCAGTGAGCAAGGCACTTTCCCTTAATGATTGTGTCTCGCCTTCGTCGTTCGACAATTTGTAAATCTTTTATTTAAGTAGTTATAATTGCATGTTAGGCTATTGCACGTTTTTCTATTTTTATAATTAGTTGTGGAGGCTTTTAATTGGCTCTTCAAAGTTATGTCATTATTTAGTTTTTTATGATAGCTGTAAGCCCCCCAAATAAAGTAAAATAAAATAAAATAAAATAAAATTATTTTAGTCAATGCTTCAGAAAGAGCTATTATTTGAATTTTTAATTATTATTTTTATATTTTAAAAATTAGTATTGACCTTCATCTTATCTTTATAAACAATTAAACATAAGAAAGTTTATGTATGTAAATATTATTTTCAGGTAATGAATTTGGTTATATTCTTGCCAAAAAAATCTATATCACCATTATAACCGAGGAATTAACATGAGGGCTCATAAACTTTATTGGCATTACCTGAAATCCCTACCTATCTAGTTATTTAATTGTAATCTAATTTCTACCACAATTTATACTATTATTTTTTATTTACTGAGGTAGGCTTGCATTTGACCACATTTCTTACCTCATATTAATTTTAAACTTTTGTAAATATTACAGATCTGCAAGCTGGCTACCAAGTGGATTTCCTTGTTGGTTTCATCAACAAAGGCTCTATGGACTACATTGTGGAATCATTGGAGACATCTTTCCGCTATCCGATGGACTATACATACTACATCCAGAATTTCACTGCACTGCATTTCAACAGAGAAGTGAAGCCAAAGCAGGAGGCCACTTTTGCGTACTCATTCACACCTAACGAAGCATTCGCTGGCCGACCTTTCGGATTAAATATTCAGTTGAACTACAGAGATGCCAGTGGAAACTCCTACCAGGTGCTTATAGCTTAAACTTAAACATGTGGATCACATTAAATAATATTTACAGTGTCATATTTAAATATCTAAATTGAGTCAAAGAAACACTAACAAACTGGTGTATACTCTATAGAATGGTACTATGTTTCCGAGAGGATATAAAAAGACTTAGTACTATTTGTTTTTCACTCACACATATTTATTGTTAACCACCATTAACAATCAAAAATGATAAAAAACATGCTTATTCTTTTTAGCTATTTCTTTCCCATTATAATTTGGATGTGATAGTTACATTTTGTACTTGCCTTGCCATCTAGTCACGGGAAGAATCAATTTTTTAATAACATCTATTAATGTGATATAAGTTAATATCATTTGTTTCAAGTTAATTTTTGATGGGGAAAGTACCTTTATTATTTAAGTTAACTACTACAATCATACCAGCTACTAATATTGACTAATAGCTACACTACCTACTACAAAAACATTGAGACTGGCTGCGCTGACCTCTAGCTCTTAACATAAATTTTAAAATTCATGTTTAAAATTGATGCATGTCAAATCTATCTTATTGATTATGAATACAAAATAAAGTTCATGAGAATTTATTTATTATTAGTTATCTAACAAATGGTTACTACCAACAGGATGCAGTATACAATCAGACGGTGAACATTGTTGAAGTATCTGAAGGTTTGGATGGTGAAACATTCTTCCTGTATGTTTTCCTCGGGGCTGCATGCGTTCTAGCTCTAGTACTTGGCCAACAAGCTCTGTCCTCCCTGGCCAGACGTAGGTCACCCAGGTCTGCACCCAAGCCTTTGGAAACAGGCACGGCTAATGATGTTGACTATGAATGGCTGCCTAAGGAAGTTGTGGCCCAGCTCAGTGAGTATTTTTAATAATTATAAGAAAAAAGTAGTGACAGCTACTTTTGGTAGTGTACTCTAATGTTATGTAAATAATAAAAAGTGTATTACATTTAGCCAAATTGGTTAGCGATTTTGACATGACATAGTTACAAAACAGATAATTTCACTTGTATTAGAGTGGACATTTAAGGTTGTTTCACACACAGCACCTTTAAAATAGTGGTGCATTTATCAAGAGCACTTTTGACAGTTTTGAGTTGTTAGTCTGTAATACAGACTCCATAATATTATAAAAAAATAAGATTCTCAATTTAGCTGTATTTTTCATATTTGTTACCTTAGAACTTTGTCATGTATATAATAACGATTTGGTACCTATTTAAATCAAAATAACTGGAAAATATGTGTCATTCAAGTATTTCTCAGTATCAAATTAAAGGAATTGCAATTGTGGTAACTTTTTTTAAAGGCATATTATTTGCTCTAAAAACATTTGAAATTTTATTTTCAATAATTTTTTTTTGTTCTTTTTACAGAAAAATCTCCCAAGACACCCAAACAGTCACCACGCCTCAGGAAAGCTAAGAGATCAGCCGGAGATGACTAATGTAGGATAAAATTAATAATAAAAAGAACACCAAGCACAATCCAGAGTGCTAAGTTGTGAATGCTCAGTACATAACTGAAGTTTATGCAGGCCCTTAATTAAGTACAACCTCCTTTGCATTAGAAAAAAAAGCTGTTAAACATTTACCACTGCCTGTAAGATTAAATTTAGATAGAAAAGTTTTAGTGATGCGACAATAATTTCATGAATAGTGAGGGGCCTGTGTCTATTTTAGTCGATCTTTCAAGCAGACTGCGTGGTTTAGTTTTAAGTGTGTTGTGAATTTAAATTATGGAACAAACAGTGCGAGAGCTTTGTAACAACGTGAGCGATATGAGAATTTATTTAATAAAATGTTAAATTTTTATGGTCGCCTTTTATTTAAAAATGCTTATAAGTCTTTCTTGCACATAAACAGTGATACCTATTTGAAAATGTGCTGGAACACTACCTCTGTGGCGTAAGGGTTGATTGAGCAATTGGCTCATAACCGAGGCGGCGGGTTCGATTTCCGCGACAGGACAAGTATTTGTACACAGTAAAAAAAATTGGTTGTGCAATTCCTTTTCCTTCGCTTCCCTAGTCATTTCGACAGTGTTTTGAGGGGCGTTGAAATAAACTAACTTATCCGTACTAGTATCTATATATATCGTGCGAGTCTGCTCATCATCTCTTATTCAATAAGTGTTAACTTGTTAATAACATTTCTCTATTTATTGAAATAGAATCTCAACTTGATCAAACTGAGAATTGTTACACTATTTATATCTCAAGAATAGCTGAACCGATTTGGCTGAAAATTGATGGGGAGGTAGCTTAGATCCAGGAGACGGACATAGGATACTTTTTTAACCTTTTTTTTAATTCGTTGTTTTTAAAATATACGATAGCTTATACAGAGTACTTTTTATCCGCGATTTATAATAACTTCGTATATTATCTACCTACATGTTATATATTACTTCCAGCCAATCTACTCAAGCCACCCCTACCTTCTTTAAATAGTATCTTACGCTCTAATGAGAGAAATCAGTTGCCAATAAAAAAAACGAGAGTGCTTTAGACCACAAGACTGATATAAAACTTCTTTAGTTTAACTCCATCTATCGGCTGGTATAACTAAGGTTTTTTGGCGGGAAAGCGAAAAAGATTGCGTCACCGCATTGTATTATTTTCCTAAACTTGTGTTATTTTCAGTGTTAGAGCATAAAATTGGTGGCATTCTATTCGTTAAGTGCTGGATTAAAGGCGTGAGTGTGGGAAAATGGTATTTTGATGGTGAAACGTTTCTTTTCGTGTTGTTTCCAAAACTCCATAGAAGCTTCAAGTAAAGTTGCCACCACTTTACTAGGAGTATGACTTTGACTAGACTATGACTTTACTTGATGACTTCGACTGTGACTTGACACATATTTGCGTGAAATATCATTAACTTGATAAATTATCAATTACTTGACACTGGCTAAATACACAAAGTGTGGAGCCAAAACTAAAAATTAACTATATGTATATATATATATGTCGGCAGAAACGGGTTCTGCGTAGGTTGCAACCTATATAACTATAGGCCTTCAGCATGTCCACACCGCGCCGTGTCTGGAACAAGAATGATCCGTAGTACACCGAGCGCTCCTTTTTTATAGCCAGACAGGTAGGGGCGCCATGACAGTTGCCGGTGCTGCCACTGTAATAAATTTAATGCCACCACAGGGTAAATTACGGTGCTCGATCGCTGTGCATAGAGTTTATAACTGGACGTAGCCGCCGTCACGGCCATTCTGACGTGCGTACGTCCTCGTACGCTTAGCTTCACTTTGTACCTGGTGAGGGACATAAGTATCAGTGTTATTGCTCGTTCATCCTGACAATTAAATTGAGTTAAACTTGGAGTCTAAGTCAAAGTCAAAACATTAGTTTTCAATTTGATTAGTCAAAAGTATTTTAAACTTCCAGTCATCGTCAGGGTTAACCCTTCAAGACCAACAGTATCCCTTCATTTATAAAAAATGTACCGGATAGATATCCCTTTAGCAACCAAAAATCATCAAACTAATACCTTATCCCTTCATTTACAAAAAATGGACCGGATAGTGCTAGACCGGATAGATATCCCTTTAGCATCCAAAAATCATCATTCCAACATTACCTTATCCCTTCATTTATAAAAAATGGACCGAATAATGCTAACCGGATAGATATCCCTATAGCAACCAAAAATCATCATTCCTACATTTTTTTAATGGACCAATTAGTGCTAGACCGGATAGATATCCCTTTAGCAACCAACATTTTTTTTATGGACCATTAGTGCTAGTCCGGATAGATTATCCCTTTAGCATTCAGACACATTTTTCTTGTCATCATTTTTACATTCTCTTTTTTTCTCGAAAAAAACGAATCGTTACTTTTTTCCATTTTTTTTTTCACTGGTTTGGGTTAACCCTGCAATTAAATTTGATATTAGTGTCACCCGCCGTCACGTCATCATTCACATCACGTCTCGTCACGTTTCGCGTTGCTTGAAGAGTGATGTAGAAATGGACAATCCCACATCTGATATCGGCAGGAATGGGTTGTGGGTAGGTTGCAACCTATATAACTATAGGCCTTCAGCATGTCCACACCGCGCCGTGTCTGGAACAAGAATGATCCGTAGTACACCGAGCGCTCCTTTTTTATAGCCAGACAGGTAGGGGCGCCATGACAGTTGCCGGTGCTGCCACTGTAATAAATTTAATGCCACCACAGGGTAAATTACGGTGCTCGATCGCTGTGCATAGAGTTTATAACTGGACGTAGCCGCCGTCATATATATATATAGGCCTTCAGCATGTCCACACTGAGCCACGTCCGGAACAAGAATGATCCCTAGTACACCGAGCGGTCCCTTTATATAGCCAGATGGGTGGGGAAGCGATGACAGTTGCCGGTGCTGCCACTGTAACAAATTTAAATGTTACTACAGGGTAAATTACGGTACTGCCCGCTGCGCATAGAGTTTATAACTGGACGTTGCCGCCGTCATATATTATATATGTTATGAATGTGTGTATTGGTGTTATTTTTCATTAAATTCAGTTACGCGCGCTATACAAGCCTACTATGGAAAAAAATAATTATGCTTAACATGTGATCGTTGTTTATTTTATATTATTCCATTTGAAACTATACATATATTTATATATTTACAACCGATTTTAGCCACAATTACAACTGAATGACAATGGAATGGTTTTTAAATTGCAATAGTTCCTAAAATAGCAGACTTGGGCCCCTGGTATGCCGAAGGATTAGAGGGATTAATTTTGTGGTAACAATCACACGCTTGATGATAAACTAGTTATTATCTATTAGTTATTTGCACAATAACTATAAACAGGAATGATAAAACAATGAACTCACAATCATTGTGAAAAGATATTGTGGCTACTTTTAGTTCCATATTAAGTAGGTAGGTACCTAGTTCTTTCTTGTAATTACGGTCACGAATAAACAATAGGTATTAATAAAAGCTATGCTAACAACTAACGCTCGCTGTCAGTAATGGACTAATGCACCACACATCATGACATCACCAGTCAAAGATGCTTTTCATTTTTCAATTGGAGGGGAGTTTCCATAATCATCACGTTTGGCAACGGTCATGGTGAGCACAGATTTTAATGTACCGAGAAGAATATTGCTACCGCCTACTTCTCGGTTTGTAAATAGAATTCGGACTTATCTAAGGCGCTATGTGAGCCCCAAAATTAAAGAAAAAAAACGAGTGTGCTTTGTTTTTAAATTGTTTGGCTCCACACTTTTGTGTATATAGCCAGTGTCAAGTAATTGATAATTACTCAAGTTAATTAATATTATGTATATTTGTGTCAAGTCACAGTCCAAGTCATCAAGCCAAGTCATAGTCTAGTCTATTCTAGTCAAGTGGTGGAAACTTTACCAGAAGCTTTATGAAGTTTTGGAAATAACACGAAAAGAAACGTTTCACCATCATTATACCACTTTCCCACACTTATGCCTGTAATCCAGCACTTAAAATGCCACCAATATTATGCACTAACACTGAAAATAACAAAGGTTTTGGAAAATAATACAATGCCGTGACGCGATCTTTTTCGTTTTCCCGCCAAAACTCGAGAGTGTTTTAGGCCACACGACTGAAGTAACACTTCTTTAGTTTAGCTCCATCTATCGGCCGGTTTTTGATATGTTTAAGGTTAATGTCGTCATCTTGACAATTGTAAATTGTCATTTTACTGGATATACCAACATAATAAAAAAAATAACTTAGTTATGTTGGCAAGGACATATACGTGAATCAACTTCCGTTCGCCTCCCTACGCATTCACCAGCTTATTCCCCAAGTCAAGCATGCGTAAAGAAGTTTCACTCCAAAAGCACTTTTTCCGTGTCAAAATGATCATATAAAAAAATAGTGTAAGTAGAAAATAAAACGAAATGACCGAACAGTATTTCTTAGTACTTAGTATTTCTCAAATGAAATCATTTTATTGACCCCACAAAAACGCTTTATGAACGTAGTACTCCAAATTTTCGGCGACAACAACACATTTTTGGAATAAAACTTCTTTACACACGCTTGACTTGTGGAGTAAGCTGGTGAATCCGAGGCGAACGGAAGTTGAAGTTGGTTCACGTCGATCTCGATTGTCAACATAACAAAGTTAAAAATTACTTAAAACTTGTATTATTATCTTGTGACCAGTAAATTGACAATTTACAATTGTCAAGATGGCGACATTAACAATAAGCAAAACATATACAAAGTTATACCAGCCGATAGATGGAGCTAAAATACAGAAATTTTACTTCAGCCGTGTGGTCTAAAGCACAGTTTTTTTTTACTAATTAACCATACAAAACAGCCAGACTGGTGATCTAAAGGAATAACCAGATAAAAAAAATATTTAATATTCATAATCATTCGCATAATCCAGAAAAGAACCCGAAATTAACACATTTTCATGCGTAGATCCAGTTTGACATAAAATTATGATCTGCGATTTTCAACATTAACAAGCGCGTTATAGAGCTCTATAAAAAAAAACGTGCTTTACTATGACAGGACCTTAAGGTACATTTTTTACATACCATTCATTTCATTTCTATTAGGTACTTACTTAATTTTAAATTTAAATATTTCAAAAAATACGTAAAATATATTTTCAATTCGTAAGTAATTATTAGTCGTAATAGTCTTGCATAGATCTCATGATAAAGATTTATTTATAATATTTACTTCCATTATAGTTCCATGTGAATTTGCCTTAAGTACAACAATTGTTATATTATAATCGCAAATTTATTCAACACGTCAACGGGGTCGGGTGCGGTGTGGTAGGTATGTAGGTACTGGTTGCCAGTCTATTCGTAACAATCTTAGGCAAGTGTCGTCGACAACACTATGGCTGGAAAAGGTTTCTAACTTTATTAACCCTATTTTGCTAATTGAAAAAATATTTTTATACTTAATAATTAATTTTATTACGTACTCAACCCTATTTTAATACTGAACAAATATTTTATCTTTTAAATTAAATATAATTACGTTTTAACCCTATTTTAATAATGTAAAAGATAATTTATTATTTTTAAATTTTAATTTTATTACATACTTAAATATACTTAATGAAAAATAATAATAACTATAAGACCTTATCATCCATAGCAACAAAGTTCACAGCTCATATTTATATTTTTTTGTTTTTGTGATGATGTGATGTAATGTAAGTAGGTGTGTATGTTTTATTTTTTACATAAAATTATCTACAGTGCCCCCAAAAGTAATCTATGCGCTGAACTGGTAAAATAAATGAACTGCATTAGCCAATAATTTAATTTTGGACCTTTTTAAATAATCATAATCAATTTATTAGTAATTTAAAAGTCGTAAATATACAAAATATAAAGAATTTAAAAAGTCAAAATAATAATGAATAACAATGTCAATGTAGTCATTAAAAGTTATTTCATTGGAAATACTATATAATTGAGAGTTATGGCGGGAAAACGAAAAAGATACAGTGTAAGAGTAGTACCATCCGATCTCTTCCCGCAAGTGCTGTAAGAGCCGGCTAAGGGAATTGGCATCATTCTCCTTGAACTGCATTATAATCTACTGTGATCACCACGATCTCCAAGCGTGGTGATTGTGGCAAACCTCCCTTAAGAGTTTTGGCGGGAAAATGAAAAAGATCGCGTCACCGCATCGTATTATTTTCCAAAACTTGTGTTATTTTCAGTGTTAGTACATAAAATTGGTGGCATTTTATTCGTTAAGTGCTGAATTACAGGCGTGAGTGTGGGAAAGTGGTATAATGATGGTGAAATGTTTCTTTTCGTGTTGTTTCCAAAACTCCATAGAAGCTTCAAGTAAAGTTGCCACCACTTTACTAGGAGTATGACTTTGACTAGGTAGACTATGACTTGACTTGATGACTTGGACTATGACTTGACACATATTTGCGTGAAATATCATTAACTTGATAAATTATCAATTACTTGACACTGGCTAAATACACAAAAGTAAGCCAAAACAAAATAAAATAAAATACTATATAATTATAATATTAATTGTCAAATACCTAGTATTGTTATTATTATTGACCGCATCTGTGGTGTGGTGGTTGAGCAAGTCAGCTCATAACCCGGAGGCGGCGAGTTCGATTCACGAGGCAGGAAAAGTATTAACACAAATTTAGTGCCCAGAATAAAAGCGCAAAAACTTGTTCTGAATCTAGGTGTTGTGGGACCATGGTCTTCGTAGTTCCTGGGTCCCTAGACACAGGAAATCTTAGTTAGGGTCCAGGGATCTATGTGATCGTTATTATATTTATTATTATTAAGTATATTTAAATTATTTAATATTTTCAGTAGTAGCTTAAGTAGTTAGGTTGGTTACTGTGAATATAATTAATAGTTCGATTTGGTCCAAATCCCCATCCTAACTCTCGGTCTCTTTATTTAAGTTTATAACATTCTGTAATAAACAAATTGTTTGCAAGTTATTTTCGTTAAAAAAAACGAGTGTGCTTTAGGTCCGTATTACAGAACGATGTTCAGTCATCGATCATTGCTCAAGCAGAGATTTCATTCACTAATTGATCACCTTATGAATGAAATCTCTGCGTGAGCACCGATCGATGACTGAGCATCGTTCTGTAATACGGACCTTAGACCATGACACGACTGAAGTAAAACTTCTTCAGCCTTATTAATAAACACGAACTAGCTTTAGATTAGTTACACCATCTTTTGTCTCTTTCGATCCAGCTAAATATTCCAGTAGCAAAAAAAAGGACAAAAGCTGAAGTAAGAAGTAACTAACTAACCCGAGACTAATACCCGTTTATTAATAAGGCTGCTTTACTTTAGCTCCATATATCGGCCGGTATAACTTTTTTGATATTTTTTTTAAATGTTAGAGTCGTAATCTTGACAAATGTACATTTTCATTTTACCGGATATGAAAATATAATAATACAATTGTTTTATGTTGACAATTAGAGATGTACGTTAACCAAAAACTTTCAACTTCCGTTCGCCTCGACAACTTACTCTCGAAGTCAAGCGTGCGTAAAGAAGTTTTACTTCAAAATTTTACATTAATATTTGCTTACGAAAATAACTTACACAGTTTGCTTTGGCTTAAATTTAAGCCACCACCAAGACGTTCAGCCAATATAAATATTTACAGTGACACGAGGGTGCTATAGATCCGCCATTAGGAGCTATAGTTACAGCGGCGGCGTCGGCAGCCTGAACAATAAGAATATGCCGCAGAATGATTTCATGCCGAAGAAATATGTTGTAAGTCACGTTGAGACACGGTTGATTGTTGATTGTCTTTAGACAATACCGTTGTTCTATTATTCTGTTTCTATTACTGAATAGCACTTTGAATTTATTAATATTGAGTCGACGACAGAATTTGTAACGCATTAAACATTCGCAAGAAGTAGCAAGAAGATTAAGATGTAATTTTTTTTGTTGTATACTTGTGTAGAGTGTTTTCTAACGTTAACTAAAATTACTTAAGTGGCTGGAATGGATGCAACTTCGTATCCGAAAACAAAATCTGATAAAAAGCTGTGTCCGTCTCCTGGTTCTAAGCTACCTCCCCACCAATTTTCAGCCAAAACGGTTCAGCCGTTCTTGAGTTATAAATAGTGTTACTAACACGACTTTCTTTTATACATATAGAATAGCGGCCCGCTCCGGCGTCGCACGGATATAAAATATATAGCCCATGTCATTCACAAAAAAAAATTATTAAAATCGATCCAGTAGTTTTGATAGTCATTACTGCCCGTGGCCCGCACGCGTTAAATTTAGAATAAAACAATCCTTCTTTCTCTAAACCATAAAGATTTCCTGCTATCTTTGGAATATCTAAATTCATACACTACATATTTATTTATCTACTTTTTACATTTTTACATGCTATTATACATATAAACCTATCTCTTCAATCACTCTATCTATTTAAAAAAACCGCATCAAAATCCGTTGCGTAGTTTTAAAGATTTAAGCATACATAGGGACAGAGAAAGCGACTTTGTTTTATACTACGTAGCGATTAATGAGACATTGATTTATGTAAAACAATGCTTCATTAAAATTTATTGAAATTCAAACTTATGTTTCTCTTCAGGGCCCGTCGTACGAAGCGATCGAGCAGCTAAAGTCGTCGCACATGCCGCCAGCCATCACCAATATCTACAAGAAGCCGCTGCTTCTCCACCAAGGCCACATGCAATGGCTGTACGACCACGAGGGCAAGCGGTACTTGGACCTGGCCGGCGGCATTGTCACAGTGTCTGTGGGGCATTGTCACCCGTCAGTATAAACATAACGTACCTATATAGTTGTTAATAATAATGCCCAACGATCACATACATAGATCCTGAACCCTAACTAGGATTACCTGTGTCTAGGGACCCAGGAACTATGAGGACCATGAGACAACACCTAGATTCAGAACAAGTATTTGCGCTTTTTTTCTGTTTACAAATACTTGTCCTGCCGCGAGAATCAAACCCGCCGCCTCCGGGTCATGTGCCAACCTGCTCAATCACCACACCACAGAGGCTGCAGTTATTAGTTACCTATCTACCGGAGCAGTATACTTCATGCGTTTTTTTGAAGTAAAAGTTCTTTACGCACGCTTGACTTGGGGAGTAAGCTGGTGAATGCGAGGCGAACGGAAGTTGAAGCTGGTTCATGTAGATCTCCATTGTCAACATACCAATTAAAAAATGTTTATTATTATGTTGGTATGTCCCTATTAGGTAAAATGACAATTAACAGTTGTTAAGATGGCGACATTGGCATTAAACAAAGCAAAAACAAAGTTATACCGACCGATAGATGGAGCTAAACTAAAGAAGTTTTACTTCAGTCGTGTGGTCTAATAAGCACACTTATTATTACGTATTCTGTGTTCAAGCATGAAAAATTTTGGGCATTTACATATAATCATTACGCTTACATCAAGTTATCATCAACCTCGCAAAAAAAGCCTAACGGTAATTATTTTTTTCAGAAAAGTTGTATCTGCTATTCAAGAACAGACGAAGACACTATGGCACTGTACAAATATCTATAGGCATCCAAAAATATACGAGTACATAGAAAAATTAGCATCCAAACTACCGGAGGATTTGAAAGTGAGTCATTAATTTTCCTTTTTAATTTCTGTCACGCAAGGCTTGGAACCGATTTACAAGATACCGGTTTTACCGGTAAAAACCGGTTTAAGCTATTATTTCGTTCGGAGTGTAATCGTTAAAAGAAAGCTACGAAAACCTTTATTAACCGGTTTATTCCGCGAGAGACTTGTATGCTCGCGTCGCGTCGCTGCCGTCGACTTGAGCGTGATGCGTGTTACGTACGACTCAACTTTGCTGCAAAACACGGCTGACGGCTGTGTGCGGGTAGTGGTGGTTAATATAGCATATAGCAACATAAAGCAACGTGCTTATTATACATATCATATAGCAAATGCTATCGTGGCTCTTGTTGCTATTTGCTATTTGCTTTATTTCGCACTCTGTATATTCTGTTCATCGCGCATCGCAAGTCGCAACGCAAAGCATGTAGCAAAGCAATAGCAAGTAGCACCACAAAGCAAGTAGCACGCCGGGGCGGCGCGCGGCGGCCAGTCGTCGCATGCTAGCGATTGCTATCGGTCGCATGCGTCATCGTATAACGCACCGCGTGCGAATTTGCGATCTCAGGCGGCTCACGTACCCAATAATACTTGTGAACGAATATTTTTTAAGTCGGGGTATCTCATCAGTGATCGAAGAACACGATTGTCTAGTGCAAAAGTAGCACAGATAACGTTTCTAAATGTAAATTACGTGTACAAAAGTGTATATATAATGTAAATAGTGTATAAAAATGTTTAAAAAATAATATGTACATAGTTGATTGTTTGTACATACATGATACTTCAATAAACTTTTAAATGCGCCTATTATTGCTTTACATACTAACATACTTTACTTACTTTACTTTACTTTTTGTTTGCGCTGGTTCAAATAATAAAATTAGTAATTTTAGAAAATGCTAAGAAACCCAGATGTGACAAAAATGTAAGGCAAGGAGGGAAAAAATAGGTTACTCACGCGTGGTCCGAGATCAGCTGATTTTGGGGGCGCCCCGCACAAACTTCTTAGAAATTCCACTATACACAGCACTATCAAGAAGATGCTAATATAGCCAATAGTCTATTTCGTAACACAATAGCCTGAACACTTGATTTTTATGAGATTATTCGTATGCGCATTCAATATGGCACGCGCCGAACGGTTGGTAGATGCACACTGTCCTTCACGTAGCAGTTTCTCGGTTCTATGCGCTTATGACAAGGACGGGGAGCGGATATTTGTATGGGAGTGAAAGGGATGGACGATTGCACCTTGTCACACCTATACACTCGTTCATTTTTAAAATTAACGTATTTAATAGCGTTGACATCTCCCCCGGCTTGACAGGACGTAAGGCCTTCAATATTAAAAGCGCATTACATAGAAAAAGGTCACTTCAACGTACCTAATCTGCATTAAACTCATGAACGATGGACATATTTACATATTATTTAATGTACATATTTACTGATTATCTATTAGAGACATTTATATTATTACTATTTATATTATATAAATATTATTTTATTTTTAACGTACTAGTTACTGTTATTCATTTTAATTATTATAGCTAAGTTAGAGTTGTGGACTGTATTTTAATTATTGGGTTGGCAATGGGTAAATTTTTACCACTGGCCGGCGGTATATGCCGGACCTCGTCCGGATATCCACGACCCTCACCACATTATCCCTGCCTGGAAAGGTGCGCTCAACCACTCCAATAGGCCAGTCAAGAGGAGCGCTATTTTCTGATTCAAGCAGAACAACGGTCCCCGTTTGGATGGAAGCATTAGGCTTCGTCCACTTATTACGCACTTGGAGAGTGTTAAGGTATTCGATTTTCCATCTTTTCCAAAATGATTGTACAAGGTGGTCGACCACACGTTTCCTACGCACAAGGTTAACGTTCCCATGCGACAAATCTTCAGCAGGAAGCGATTTCAGAGGGGTTAGCACTAGGAAATGAGCAGGCGTTAAAGCCAGAGGTTCAGCAGGGTCACTACTCAAGACAGAGAGAGGGCGCGAGTTCAATAACGCTTCTATTTGGACAAGCACTGTCGACATCTCCTCATAAGTCAGCAACTGAGTTCCCACCGCTTTATTCAAATGGACCTTCACGCTGCGTATGTTACCTTCCCAAATTCCTCCGAAGTGAGGAGCCGCGGCCGGATTAAATCGAAATTCAATACGATTTTCCCGAAGTTCGTTCGCGAATTTATCGCGGTATTCCTCAGAATCTAGTAACTGATACAAGTTGTCTAAATAAGATTTCGCACCGATGAAGTTCGAACCACAATCCGAGTAAATGACACTAACGGGACCACGTCTAGCTAAGAAGCGTTTGAACGCGTTCATGAACGCTTGGGTGCTAAGATCTGATGACAACTCGATATGCACCGCTTTCGTAACAAGGCATACAAAAAAACATATGTATGCTTTAGTACTACGTACGCCTCTACCACGGTGTGGGGTTATAGCCAGGGGACCAGCGTAATCCACGCCTGTATGACAGAAAGCTTTGGCTTCAGTAACCCGGCATGCAGGTAGGCTTGCCATCATGGGAAACTGGTTGACCGGTCGCGTTTTGAAACAGATGTTGCACTTTTGCACCCGATTACGTACGATATTGCGGGCTGACATTATCCAGTACCTTTGGCGCAATAAGGACATTAACAGCTGCGGGCCAGTATGCAAATTTTTACGATGATAGTAGTCAATAATAAGATCGACAATATGATCACGACGCGGGAGAAGTATGGGGTGTTGACTGTCAAATCCAATCTTGGCATTCGTCAAACGACCTCCAACGCGTAATACGTCATCCTTATCAATGAATGCGTTTAGTTTCAGAAAAGCAGGAGGTAATGGTTTGCCTGATTTAGCCTTGGCAATTTCATCGGAGAAGTAAACGCCTTGAAGATTCTTGATTATGAAAAGTTCTGCGTATTCAAGATGAGAAACATTAAATTTATTCGGCAATTTTTTCATAAACCGAAGGACATAGATTACTATTCGGAGTAATCTGTTCCAAGACGAAACTCGATTAGCGAGCTCGCACAGAGGGGGTAGTGGTTGTGAAGTCAGCTCAGTTGTTGTCATCACACTCATTTTAGCTTCAGGAATCTCACTTACAGAGCTAATTTCTGAGTTAAGCGGCCATTCAGAGTGAGGTTTATGCGCAAACCTCGGCCCATTGAACCATAGAGGATGTACAATTAGTTGAGCTGGCGTTAGACCGCGGCTCAGGCAGTCAGACGGATTGTCTTTGCCGGCTATATGATAGAAGTGCCTAGGGTCAATTTTTTCCTGAATCTGAGAAACTCTATTCGCGACAAACGTCTGCCAGCGACTTGGCGTTGCACGTATCCACGCCAGAGCTACCATACTGTCGGTAAACGCATAAATACAGCATTCCGGCAATGAATAGGTATCAATCACCGTTCGCATTAGTTTGGCAAGAATTAAATTCGCGCAGAGTTCCAACCGAGCGAGCGTAACGAGCGTCTTTGATGGTGCGACCCGCGACTTGGCGCATACGAGGTTCACCACTGTGTGTTGAAGCTTCGGGAAGTACACGTGAACGTAAACTACTCCCCCGTATGCAGCCTCCGACGCGTCCGCGAACCCCAATATAGAAATAACGCAGTTGTCTGTTACTCCGATATGTCGTGGCAATTTAATATTTTGCAATAATGGCAGCTCAGATTCAAAGATCCTCCACAGATTAATAATATGCTGGGGGGGTGTCTCGTCCCAACCGACATTCTCATTCCAAAGTGATTTCACAATAAGTTTGGCCAGAAGTGTAACTGGAGCGAGAAATCCCATCAAGTCCCACAAACGGGCAATGAAAGATAGGATGTTCCGTTTTGTACACTGGCGAGGTTGAGGGCTGACGCTGAACGTGAACGCGTCCTCGGCCGGCAGCCAATGCAGTCCCAATATTTTTAATTGGTCTGCTGGGCTAAATTCCACGGTATCGGAAACGCGGTGGTCAGCAGGGATGCTAGCCATTACCTCAGGCGAGTTGCTCGAAAATTTTACTAATTGAAATTCTGCGGCCGCAAATAGTTGAATCAACTGATTAGATAATTCGACGCCTTCATTAACCGATGCGCAACTAGTGGCAAGGTCATCCATATAAATATATTTTTCTATGACACGGCTGCCATTAGGAAAACGAGCCCTTTCATCAATAGCCAACTGACGAATTGACCGTATGGCTAAGTACGGGCTACAGCGTAAGCCAAAGGGAACACGCGTCATTTCAAAAACTTGGATCGGATCATTGGGATCAAATCGGTACAGTAATCTCTGAAACCGCAAGTCATCTTCCTTTACTAAAATACGTAAATACATTTGTCGTATATCCGCACTGATAGCAACAGGCAATAATCGAAACTGCAATAATATTTTAAACAAATCATTTTGTAAATTCGGTCCGGTATGTAAGATATCATTTAACGACATACCATTTGTTGTCAAACTACTTCCGTCCAAAACAACGCGCAAACGGGTCGTCTCCTTATCAGTTCGCACGACGCCGTGGTGAGGTATTACGTAATGAGGTTTGTTAAACTCGCAGGCGGAGTTATTATCAATCGCTCTTAAATAACCCTTATCTAGGTACTCAATAAATACATCATCGTATTCTTTTTTCACGGATGGATTAGCCAATAATTTTCGTTCCAGTGACAAATACCTACGCTCCGCGGAACGCATCGAATCACCTAAACAAGATGGATCTTTTTTAAACGGCAGCGATACTACAAACCTGCCTTTATTATCGCGATGTGTAGTATTAACATAAAATTCCTCACATTCTTTATCGTCAGGAGAAAGCGTACTCTTCATTGTAGGTACTTCTTCCAATTCGAAGAATCGACTTACGCGGTCATTAAGGCCCTCATTAATAGTGCAGTAGGCACGCACGATATTGCAAGCAGGATTGACAGTCGGAGCCTGACCTACCACAATATAACCCAATGAGGTCTCTATAGCTACTGGTTCGCCGGGAGAACGCGATAACGTATTAGGACGTAATATGCGCGCGAAAACATCTGACCCTAGTATAAGATCGACTGCAGCGGGCGTGCTAAAACGGCTATCAGCTAAAGGTAGATTCTGTAAGTAGTCAAGCTGCGCGGTATCAATCACTGAGACCGGAAGCTCATCCGTAATCCGACTTACTACTAGAGGTTGAATACTAAATTTAACCTCATCATTATGACGCGATCTAAGTGTGAGACAAGTGACACCTTCAATCGGGTTTGTGACGTCACCAACACCAGATACACATTTGCTGGAAGCAGGAAGTAACGGTAATTTTAAGCGTTTACAACATTCGGTTGTAATTAAGTCGCGTTGCGACGCGCTGTCTATTATGGCGCGAACTATAGATACATTACCCATTTCGTCAATAACGTGACATTGTGCGGTCCCTAACAATACGGACATCGCGGGTTTAATATCATTAGCACCGGAGGCAGCGGCGCACCTGAGGCCTACAGCACACAGCGAGACCGGGCGGTCTTCTCCGTGCGACGGCTGCGACGGCGACGACCTTACGCATTTGTTTACATTCTTATCAGTAGGCGCGGTACTCTGATTTATTGCAGAAGTCCCGTTGCTAAGTGCCGTGGCGGCATTCCTATTTAGTGAAGTATCATTATTATTGAAATGTAATAAGCTGTGGTGGCTACGTGAGCACGTATTGCATCTGCTTGTTGATTTGCAATCAAGCAGCGAATGTTTGTTACTTAAACAGTTTACGCATAATTTATTACGCTTAATTAAAGCAAAACGGTTATGAGGAGACATTGACAGGAATGTGGGACATTGAACCAATTTAGTGTGGTCCTTTTTCTCACAACATACACATTTGTCGTGTTCCTGTACGTTCACAAATGTTTTGACATTATTATTGTTAGTGGAGCGTGACCCTGAGAATTTACCTGACGATTGTATGGCATTAGAATCCATATTAATTTTGCGAGATTGGACACCAGACTTTGTGTTTGTCACATTATGTGCGCGCAGCAAAATATGGGCGTGGTTACGAATGAAATCTACAAACTCAGAGCAAGTAGGCATTTTATTAGTCCCGTTATCATGCAACGACATCTCAAATGCCTTGACTGTTTCTAAATTTATTTTCTTACAGCCAATATGAATAAACAATAAATCCTCTAAGCTAGTAATTTTCAATTGTCGTAGTGCCGAAATAATAGACGAGAATTTATCAATAAAATCCTCTAAGCTTGCGGGGGAACTGGGGTCGACTACAGGAAGATTCATCAATTTATCTAGATAAGAAGCGGCTAATAAACGCGTGTCATTATATTTATTTAACAAGGCATTCCAAATAACCTGGTAATTTTCAGCAGAAGGTAATATACCCTGGCAAATAGCAAGCGCTTTGCCGTTCAATCTCCCTATCAGATATTGAATTTTCTCACCGTCAGTTAATTCCGGGTTTTCGTGGATAACCGTTCGAAAAGTCTCATAAAAAAGGGGCCAGCTTTCTTGGTCTCCGTTAAAAGTACACAACTCTAACCTAGGCAATGGAATAATCCTACTGAGATGTCCCTTATTATTATCGGAATGACCTGCTGCATTATTATCTTTAGACAATTGTTTTATTTTGTATTTTATTTGTGTGTAAAGTTGTTCAAAGGCGAGTAATGACTTATACGAAGGCAAACTGGCGTCTTCATTTAAAGAAGCTTCATAGCAACATCTCTCATCTAAGGTTTCAACATATTTCTGATGTATAGAATCAAGGGTGAATGTATTTGCAAGAAACATTTCGACATTTACTGGATTATTAAAATCAAAAGATTTCATAGAATCGTATATCGATTGTATGTACTCAAAATAGACAGTCAATTTGCCTTGTATTCTTTCGAATTCCCTATCGGTAGCCTTTTTAGTAGTTAATGTAGTCATTGTCGATGATTTATTTCAAATTCCGCGATACTTTTGAGGTTATTTAACGCAAAAGCCGGCCGGCAATTATTGATAATCAAAATGGCGGGCGTGAACTCAACAGAAACTAAAGTTATTAATTATGAATCCGATGCCGAAGTGACCAAAAAATATGTTTGCGCTGGTTCAAATAATAAAATTAGTAATTTTAGAAAATGCTAAGAAACCCAGATGTGACAAAAATGTAAGGCAAGGAGGGAAAAAATAGGTTACTCACGCGTGGTCCGAGATCAGCTGATTTTGGGGGCGCCCCGCACAAACTTCTTAGAAATTCCACTATACACAGCACTATCAAGAAGATGCTAATATAGCCAATAGTCTATTTCGTAACACAATAGCCTGAACACTTGATTTTTATGAGATTATTCGTATGCGCATTCAATATGGCACGCGCCGAACGGTTGGTAGATGCACACTGTCCTTCACGTAGCAGTTTCTCGGTTCTATGCGCTTATGACAAGGACGGGGAGCGGATATTTGTATGGGAGTGAAAGGGATGGACGATTGCACCTTGTCACACCTATACACTCGTTCATTTTTAAAATTAACGTATTTAATAGCGTTGACACCTATTATTGCTTTACATACTAACATACTTTATTTAATAATAACACTTAATCAATTATAGACAGTCCTAAGCCTGGAAAGTATGAGGAAAGTTCATTGTTCTTTTTTACTGCTCCATTTTATCGTAATAAATTCATAAACGCGATGTACTTAATATTAATAAAAAGCATGCTGTCGGTCCGATGAGTTCAACGATAAGGTAGGAGCTGCGAGTTAACAGTCACCTCGCATGCTTTTTTCGCGCTCGCCCGTTTTGGCGTAACAAAATATTATATGCTTATACAAAAAGCATGCTATAAAAATAGCATGCTTTTTAAATAAAGCAAATAGCATTTAGCAAGATATTGCCATAAAGCAACATTGAACACTACTATGTGCGGGAGTGGAGGGGTGACAAAACCGCTATAAACCAGTTTATTGAACGGAAACTATATTACGATTTTTTTTACCAAAAATCGTTTTATAGCGGTTCCGGCAGAATGAAACTGAAAAGAAAAATTTCCTGTGTACTTGGCGTTAACCGGTTTGAAAATTAGCCCGGTTTCCAAGCCCTGCTGTCACGTTATGATGTTAACTGACTAGCCCAAACGTTTTAAAGTACGATACAAAGTTATTGAACTTCTATGTATTTATTTCAAAGTAGTATTAATTTATTCCTAGGTGGTGTATTTACTAAACAGTGGGTCAGAGGCCAACGACTTGGCTGCAGTGCTAGCAAAGGCGTACACGCGTAATAACGACATAATTTCCTTACAATCAAGCTATCATGGATGCTCCAGTGGCCTAATGGGGCTCACAGCCACACAGAGCTACCGAATGCCTATGCCAGTGCCTACTGGATTTCATCATGTAAGTAAAATGCTATGCTAAATTTGCTTTAATAGTTAAAAATTCTATAAACTGGTACTAGATAAAAATAAATACAAAAGTGATGGTTAAGTGAGAAACTGACTTTTATGTAAAACTTCTTTACGCTTTCTTTACGCTTGACTTGATGAGTAAGCTGGTGCTGGTTAATGCGTGACGAGGCGAAAGGAAGTGGAAAGTTGTTGGTTAACGTAGATCTTCTTTATCAACATAACAAAGTTAAAAATTACTTAAAATTTGTATTTTTATATTGGTATATCCGGTTAAATGACAATTTACAATTGTCAAGATGGCGGCATTAACATTAGAGCAAAACAAAGTTATACCGGCCGATAGATGGAGCTAAACTAAAGAAGTTTCATCGTGTGGTCTAAAGCATATTCGTTTTTATTTATATTTCTTTAGTTAGAAGGAATGTTTTTATATTACGAGTTCTGCTCATAAAAACTAGGACTAGGAGGAATTAACACATGCACCATTCATTTGATTTAGGTTTGTACTAAAATTTTCAGACTGTGCTACCGGACCCTTATAAGGGAGTGTGGGGAGGGTGTAGAGATTCTCTGTCGCAACCTCTCAGCTCTTGCTCTTGCACTGGTGAATGCGTATCTACTGACAAATATATTCAACTGCTTGAAGGAGTAAGTACCTGTTGCTTCATAAAATTAAACTTACTAAATAAATCTTAAATCTAAATATATTTTTTTTAATGTTGGTGAATGATGTGACGAGCTAGTCGTTCACCTGATGTTAAGCGACACGGCTGCCCATAACAGAACACTGTCACTCGGAACTTTTCGCCTGATGTTAACGGTGTCACTCGGAGCTCCAAAATATAAAGTTTCGCGTGACACTGCACTGCGCATATCATCCTGAGACATCAGCACAGTCGTAATAAGATTATTCGACTGTGAGATCAGATCATAAAGTCTCATTTGCTCAGTAATTTCACTAGCTACAGTGCCCTTCAAACCGGAACACGGCAGTGTTTGTGCTTGGCGGCAGAATAACTGGCAAAGCGGTGGACCTACCTAGACGAAGTTTGCAAAAAACTCCTACCACATAGTAAAAAAAATTATAATAAATCTAACCTAGTGATAAATCGCCATTTCGAGCAAAAACGCGGCACGGCCGTACCATCTTTTTCTCGAAGCAATTCAGGCCATTCCCCTTTCCCATTTCAGGCTTCTTATTTATAGCTAAAATGTTCAGTAACCAAGCAGGCATTGTATAAACACGGTACGGTAACTAAGTCGCGGCAAATTTCATTCAATTTGAGACTGTAGTTTAAGAATTATAACTAGTCAAAATTTCTTAATTTTGTCACTCACTATCTCTGACTGACTGCCGATCATCAAAACTCAACACACTACTACTTGTTTTTGATGGCATCTCATTTGTTTTTGTAGATAGTCTTACTTTAGTAATAAAGTATTACATGAAACTTTTTACGGTAAAAGAACTGAGTTGCGAGACTTGTTTTTTTACAAGTTTTGTTTTTCATGGAATACTGATTTATACTTTTACAAGATTGTCGGTCTAAAAATTGTAAATGTTTAGTAAATCCATTATTATCGTCAGGTATTGAATAACTCCGTGCCAGCCGGCCGGGTAGCCGCGTTGTTTGCGGAGTCCATACAAGGGGCTGGTGGAGTCGTACAGTTCCCAAAAGGATACATCAAGAAGGCGCAAGCGCTTATCAAGAGGAATGGCGGCTTGTTTATTGCTGACGAGGTAACTATAATCTAATTAATAACTAACAACCTGAAAAAGGTGTCTATATACTGGCATGGTTTTTAAAATAGCGTGGTTTTTGAAATAAAACTACTTTTTACGCACTCTTATATACTACTCTTATTACTCGGGGAATAACCTGGTGAATAACGAGTGTTGTTGGTTAACGTAGATCTCCAATGTAAACATAACAAAGTTAAATATTACATTAAAAAATTAATATTAGGTTAGTATGTCCGGTAAAATGACAATTTACAATTGTCAAGATGACGACATTATCTAACACGCATTGGCACACTCGTTGTAGGTATATACCTAACTACCTATACCACCCAAAATCTAAATATATATAGGTAACTCAAAGGTGACTGACTGATTGACTGACTAATATAGTGATCTATCAACGCACAGCCCAAACCACTGGAGGGATCGGGCTGAAATTTGATTTTTTTTTTTCGAAATTCCACCCTTAAGAGGGTGAAATGGGTGGTTCAGTTATTTTCCCGCGGGCGAAGGTGCGGGCAGAAGCTCGTTTGACATAAAATGTATGCTCTTATGACCAGTATATTATTGCCCTTTTCGTTTTTAGAACTAAAACATGTCAATTTTATTTTCTCCAGGTACAAACTGGCTTCGGTCGCACAGGGGACCACTTCTGGGGGTTTGAGTCTCACGGAGTCATACCAGATATAGTAACAATGGCGAAAGGAATCGGCAACGGGTTTCCTCTGGCTGCCGTGGTGACGACGAAAGCGATAGCTGCAGCACACAAAGCTACATACTTTAATACTTTTGGCGGGAACCCCCTGGCATCTGTTGTTGGCAAGGCTGTTATAGAAGTGAGTTGATTTTTTTTATTGTTTCCATCATGGTGACCTCTCCAAAAAGATTTAAATTCAGTGTCCCCCACAACTAATGATGCCTTAAAAACTTTCACAATAAATCTATCTGTACTTTCCAAACATCGCTAAACTCAAAATAAATAAAAAACGAGTGTGTTATAGACCACACGAGTGAAGTAAAACTTCTTCAGCCTTATTAATAAACACGAACTAGCTATAAACTAGTTACACCATCTTTTGTCTCTTTCCATCCAGCTAAATATTCCAGAAGCAAAAAAAGGACTAAAGCTAAAGTAACTAGTCCGAGACTAATACCCGTTTATTAATAAGGCTGCTTTAGTTTAGCTCCATCTATCGGCCGGTATAACTTTATTTGGTGTTAATGTCGCAATCTTAACAATTGTAAATTGTAATTTTACCAGACATACCAACATACACGTACTTTAGACAGCCTCTGTGGTGTGGTGGATAAGAAGGTCGGAGGCGGCGGGTTCAATTCCCGCGACAGGACAAGTATTTGTGCACAGAAAAAAAATAAGCGCTAATACTTGTTCTGTGTCTGGGTGTTGGACAGGACCATGGTCCTCGTAGTTCCTGGGTCCCTAGACACAGGGAATCCTAATTCGGATCCAAGATCGATGTATGTGATCGTTGGGCGTTATTATTATTACTTAATAATACTAAATTTTAACTTTGTTATATTGCCAATGGAGATCTACCAACTTCAATTTCCGTTCAACTCGAATTCGCCATTATTATTATTATAATTCCCTAAATATTTCAATGTACCTACCTATTTCTATATAATCATCATAGTTAACATTTATAGGTAATAGAGGAAGATGAATTACAACAAAATAGCAAAATTGTTGGAAGTTACTTTATCGAGCAGTTGATGCAGCTGCAAAAAGTGTATCCATTTGTTGGAGACGTCAGAGGGCAAGGCCTCATGATAGGAGTGGAGCTTGTTGTTCCTGGGACTAAAGACGCGCTAGATAAAGATAAAATGAGCAATATTGTGGAAGCATTAAAAGATTGCGGGGTACTGGTTATGCGTGGTGGGCGGGGATCGAACGTGAGTTAATATTTTTGTAATCGGTTAATTAAATTGGGACAAAATGATACAGAAATATTTATTCTCCGTAATTCTGTGTGGTTCTGTATGGTGCCTACTTACCAGCCAAATATAAGTGGTTTTATTTATTGTTTTCACCGGAATTACATACACTAAATATTTCTGTATTTCTTAAATATATTTTATTAAATTCCACGGATACGCTATAGTCAAATAAATCCGTTTATCGCTTTTTTAACGGGCAACGCACCATTACCTTCTTTCTTTGCTTCTTTTCTTGCCTTTATTCTTTATAGTTTAAGGTGACTATTCCAATTTAATCATATCAACTACTTATACTGGTGCTGCCTAGGTACTAGGTATTTATGTTGCTTGCTTAACTTAACGTCTCACTTTAACGTTATATCTAATTTTACTCAGTACTTTCATATTTAAATATGTACCTACCTATTATCTATAACTATACATCATATTTACTTAGTGGCTTCTGCGGCAATTTCGCCAATGTCATGTACTAAGGCCATTCTTCTTTGTTTTATAAAAATGTGTTCTTTATTTACAGGTCTTAAGAATAAAACCGCCAATGTGTATTAACAAAGACGACGTTGACTTTGCAATATCCGCAATGGACAAGGCTTTTAAAACTCACATAAAATAAAATAATTCTAATAAAATTAACAAAGTAAAATTATTGTGGTTTTATTAAATATAGTGTTCCGGACGACCGAGCCACCAAGGACAACGAATAGAGTCGCATAATGTACATAGAAATTTAAGCTGATTGTTTACATGTTTAAGATAATTTTGTTTGTAATATTTATTTGGCAAATAAATATTTCCGGCCAATGGGTTTCATTCGGGGCAACAAAGGCTTCATAACAGGCAATAGGAGCGGGAAAGGGAAATAGGTAGAATCTAGGCAAACAATTAAAAACTAGGTAGGCTAAAACAATAGCTTAGTTTCGTCCCTTTCCCGCCTCCACATCTCTCGCTCAGCCCCCCGTCTCTCTCTAGCACACTATTGCCATCTCCCTCACCAGGGCCGATCTATGATTGGCTAGGCGACAGCGATACGGCCGCCACTAGTCGCCTACATAGACCACGGGGAGATGGCATAAATATAGAGAGACGAGGCCCACACCAACACTTGTACCCATTATGACCTACGCATCTGTCGCGTTTGCTCATACTCCCTCAGTACATCTGGATCGACTTCAGGTGATCCAGAACCGCTTTGTCCGCAAGGTGGTCGGGGCTCGCTGGTACCAGCGAAACTCCGACCTCCACTGCGATCTCGAACTCCCATCCATCCGTCAATTTATGAAGGATGCATCCCGCCGCTATTTTGATGCGGCACCTCATCACCCCAACCCTCTCGTAGTCAGAGCTTCAAACTACTGTACAGACACGACAGACTCGCCACCCCGTCGTCGCCGCCCGAGACACGTCTTGAGCGACCCGGATGATCCTATAGCAGCCGTAGTATCGGCTGCGCTAGGATCACCGGACCAGTCTAGCCCTTCTGGCTCAGGTACCGCTTTCGGCACCGGTATAGGATACCAGCGTAACACAATCAGACACCGACCCCGCCGGCGAGGTCGACGTACCCCCCGTAGGTTAGCTAGAACGGTCGCGACTTTCAATAGGGTCCACTCTTCCAGTGGACGTAGCCTTCTCGATCCTCTTATCCCGGCAACGGCCCAAGCCGAGGCTCGCACCCCAGGGGTGCCCTTGAGCTAGTTGCCTCCCACTTTTGACGGCTGGGCGCCCTAAGCGCCCGCCCTCCCGCCCGGTGACGCTGTAAAGGTCGATAGAGACCAACAGCATTAGCTCGTTCAAAAAAAAAAAAAAAAAAACCCACACCAACACTCCACTGCTGGCAGCGAGACGTAAAACACTCTCATAGAAGAAGCCTGACTCCGCCCCGAAGAGACCCCGCTGACCAGATTCTTAGTTTCATACAACTCTTTTCTTCGAACAATCCCAGCCTTAGAAAACGAGCCCCCGGTTCGGTGACGAGTCCGACGCCCGCCTTTACAGTCCACGTCGAGAAACACCGTGTTGGACTCCCGGATCGGGACGCTCCGTTTTATTGGTCCTTCATAGCCGGATATCGTCGGGGAAAAGTGAAAAGAAATGCCAAGAACACGATCGACCAGCGGGAAAAGACCGAACATGCGGAGTCAGGCCGAGTCAGCGGTGGATGTCGCCACAACGGAGGAAACGTCTTCCACCGACGCCACCCTGCGCACAGGGGGCTCCAGCACGACGCATCGCGCTGCACCAACCGCCACCACGGTGTCCACCGCCACCGAGACGGCCCACACAGACGCAGCCGCCGCCTCATTCGCCGTGCCGCAGCGACGTGCCCACATCACGCCACCGCCCGCGCTCGCCGCCTACCTCGCCGCGAACGCAACGCTACAGCCGCCATACGCCATGGCACCTCAAGAGGATGCGCCACACGACACGACGCATTACGCTGCAGCGACCACACCAATGCGCAACGTCCTGACTACAGTCGCCGCAGCGACACCCGCCTCCGTCACGACGCCTGCCACTGCGACGCTCACCACGCCGACGCCACATGCAACGTCGACGCCCAACAACACCGCGATCGAAAGAAGAGTGAAGACCACTTCGAATAGAAGTACCCACTCCGTGCGCTCACTACGTTTAGCGCGAGCCAAAGAAGAGCATCTCCGATTGCAAGTCGAACTCGCCGCCGCCCGCATAGCAACTATAGAAGCCGAAGAAGAGTGCGAAGATGAACAAGTCGACGCGCGCACCGAAGCCACGGAACGGCAAGCAACACAGCGGGTCGACACATGGCTGGACCTCAATGAAACCCACTTCCTGGCACTGCCCGAAGAACCGCACGCCGCTGCCCCGGAGACCAGAGCCGCGCCTCCGCCTGCCGCACAACGTCAACAGTACCAGCCACCGAGTTTCTACGAGCCACAAAACACCCATGCACCACCACGCAACAACGACGTCGCCTTACCGCAACAACCGAAAATCGAGATAGCCGACCTAGCAGCCGCCCTCGCGATGGCCAACTCGCAGCCACGCCCATGTATGCCACGTTTTTACACCGAGCTTCCAATCTTCAATGGATCTCATCAAGACTGGCTATCGTTCAGGGCCGCATACATGGAAACCGCCGGCTTCTTCAGCGACGTCGAAAACACAGCACGCCTACGACGCAACCTGCGCGGAAGAGCGCGCGAATCCGTAGACAATATGCTCATCAACTGCGCGCACCCACAGAAGATTATGGAATCTCTGGAAACTCGCTTCGGACGTCCAGACACTATCGCAACAACAGAACTGGAACGACTACGTCAGCTTCCGCGGCCAATCGACTCACCGAGGGAAATATGTATCTTTGCGAACAGAGTTTCAAACAGTGTCGCAGCTCTTCAAGCTCTTAACAATGAACACTACCTCTTCAACCCGGAGGCGATGAAGATGCTATCAGAGAAACTGCCCTCTTCGCTGCGACCAAGATGGTTTGAATTCGCTGCCGCCCAGCCCCAAGAAGAACCAGACCTGCTCAAGTTTTCCCACTTCCTCGAACGAGAGGCCAAATATCACAGCCCGTTCGCGCAACCGGAACATGTCACCGCCACGTCAAGCACCGAAAATCGGCAACAGCAACGCCGACCGCCGCCGTCGCAACGGACACACGCTACACAAGACCGTCCGACCAGCAAGTGTCTGACGTGCCAGGAGACCGGCCACGGAGTCACCGAATGCGAAAAATTCAAGAACACCGAGGTCAATGAGCGCTGGGACATGGCAAAGAAAGCACGCCTATGCTTCCGCTGCCTGCGAATCCGAACGAAGAACCATACGTGCAAAACGAAGAAGTGCGAAGTCGACGGATGCCCATACACCCATCACAGACTGCTGCATCACACGAAAAATCCAGAACAACCATCACCAAAGCCAGAGTCAGTCACGTCAACATGGACAAAAAAGATGGGGCACGCTTACCTGAAGATAGCACCAGTCACAGTTTCTGGACCGGCGGGAGAAGTCAACACGTGGGCACTCTTGGATGACGGATCCACCGTCACACTAATAGATTCGGCGATTGCAGACGAGGTCGGCGCGAAAGGACCAGTCGACCCACTGGCCATAGAAGCAATCGCCGACACGAAGCTGAGCTCATCGCGGTCTCGCAGGGTCTCTCTCACCATACAAGGGCAGACTCGCGGGCGCCACCGCATCCAGTTCAGAACGATAGAACAACTGAAGCTCTCACCGCAAGAAGTCACCGAAGAAGACCTGAAGTCGTGCAATCACCTACAGGACTTGCACGATCAATTGAAGACCGACTTCGCGACGCCGAGGCTTCTCATCGGCCAGGACAACTGGCACTTGCTCCTCGCCGAGCAGACAAGAAGAGGAAGACGGAACCAACCGGTTGCCTCACTCACTCCACTCGGCTGGGTACTACACGGGGCGCACACGCGCTCGCTGGGACAGCGCGTCAATTTCATCACCGAACACGAGAAGACCATGGATGAACAGCTTCGACAATACTTTGCGTTGGAAAACCTGACCATCAACCCAAAGTCACCACGATGCGACCCCGACCGCCGAGCCTTGGACATACTAAAGAAAGAGACAAAACAAATAGAAGGCGGCTACTACCAAACTTCGCTTCTATGGAAAGAGGACGCTGCGGAGATGCCAGAGAACTATGACGCTGCACTCAACAGATTGATCTCAACAGAAAGAAAAATCAACAAAGAGCCTGCACTAGCCGCCAAGTACAGAGATCACATGAACGCCCTAGTCGAGAAGGGCTACGCCGAGCGCGCTCCACCAAACAAGACGCCGAGGAAAACTTGGTACCTGCCTCACTTTGCCGTCGTGAACCCCATGAAACCAGAGAAACTGCGAATAGTTCACGACGCCGCCGCGAAAACGAAGGGAAAGAGCCTCAACGACCACCTCCTCACCGGGCCAGACCTGTTGCAGTCACTTCCGGGGGTTCTGATGCGATTCAGGCAGCACACTATCGCCGTCTCCGCTGACATCGCAGAAATGTTCATGCAAGTGAAGATCCGTCCTGAAGACCGAGATGCACTCCGCTACCTGTGGCGCGAAAAGGTCACCGACGAACCGACGGAATTCAGGATGACGTCACTCATCTTCGGCGCCACATGCTCACCGTCAACAGCGATATACGTAAAAGACGCCAACGCAAGAAAATGGGAGGAAACACAACCCGAAGCGGCAGCCGCGATAGTCCGTAACCATTATGTCGACGACTATCTCGCCAGCTACCAGACAACGGAGGAAGCTATCAGGATCGCCAAAGAAGTTAAGAATATACATAAAAGGGGCCACTTCGACTTGAGGAAATGGACATCAAACTCAGAAGAGGTAGTACGCGAGCTCGGCGAAGAAGACACAACAACAGCAGTCGCGATCACCGACGGCGGGAACACCGAGCGCGTCCTAGGTCTTGTCTGGAAGCCGGCGACGGATGAGCTAGCCTTCAATCTAGACTTAGCCAGGGTACCTAAAGAGGTACTAGATAACAACGCGCCAACGAAGAGAGAAGCACTAAAGATCGTGATGTCCCTCTACGACCCACTTGGCCTCGCGTCACCTGTCACATCAAGAGCCAAGCAACTACTACAAGAGCTATGGCGCCGTGGGACCGACTGGGACCAACGCATCGACACGGATCTCGCCGAACAATGGCAAGAATGGATGGCACATCTGCGCGATTTACGACACGTCTCTGTACCGCGCTGCTATCCGCAATACAGTAACGCCGTGTCCCTCCAGCTGCACACATTTACCGACGCGAGCGAGTCCGCGTACGCCGCCGCACTTTACTGGCGCGCGGTCACTCCGGACGGAAGCATCTCTACATCGCTCATCATGGCGAAATCACGGGTGGCACCCCTGAAGCTCACATCGATCCCCCGCCTCGAACTGCAAGCCGCCGTGATGGGAAGCCGCATGGCCGCGGCCGTCATCAACGAACACGACCGAAAACCCGACGCCAAGTACTTCTGGACTGACAGCAGAACGGTGCTCACTTGGCTGAAAACCGGCGCGCGTTCATACCGTCCATTCGTCGCACATCGCATCGCCGCCATAGAAGAGCATAGCACCCTACAAGAGTGGGCATGGGTACCCACCAAGACGAACGTGGCAGACGACGCAACCAGAGACGTACCACGTGACTTCAACAACCAACATCGCTGGTTCCACGGCCCGGACTTCCTGCGCGACGAAGAAGTGACATGGCCTACGGAGAAACTCACGCCCTGCGCTACCACCGGCGAAGAGAAGTGCAACGTCGTGAAAATAAAGAACAAGACGGGGGAAGCCGTCCCTGACCCGGAGCGCTTCTCAAAGTGGGAGCGGTATCTTCGAGCGACAGCGCGAGTACTCCAGTTCATAGATCTCTGTCGGCCAAACCGTCATCGCGTGCACTACAAACGCACCAAGAAGAATAGAGAGGAAGATCCAACATGGAGAAAACAGAATGCAACAAAAACAACGACGTTACCCGCAAAAAAGACAAGCACGCCGGCGCCGCGACGCTTCTTACAAATCAACGCTGACACCCAACGTCGCGCCGAAACACTCATCTGGAGATATAGTCAACAGGAAGCTTTCGCAGAAGAAATCGAAAACTTGAAACACGACAGACCAGTCGCGAGAAGTAGCAGGCTACGCCCCCTATCGACGAAATATGAAAATGGGCTGATTCGACTTAACAGCCGCATAGAAAACGCAAGTGGAATCACCGAGGCCGTGAAGACGCCACCAGTACTCGACGGCAACCGACCGGAAGTGAAGCTCATCATCGAACACACCCACAGACAGCTGCTGCACGCGGGACCGGAAGCCACCATCAACGAGTGTCGGCAGCATTACTGGATCCTTCGCCTCCGACCAATCACCAAAATGGTGATCCACCGCTGCCTCCCGTGCCGCATCCGAAAAGACACACCGCCGCAGCCGTCAACTGGAAATCACCCACGATGTCGACTAGCGCACCATCGCCGCCCCTTCACTTTCTGCGGAATAGACTACTTTGGCCCACTCCTGACGACCGTGGGCCGAAGCACACAGAAGAGATACGTGGCGATCTTCACCTGCCTGACGACACGCGCGATACACTTAGAACTCGCAGCGTCCCTGGGCACCGATTCCGCCGTGATGGCACTTCGCAGAATGATAGCGAGGCGAGGCGCCCCCACCGAAATCTGGTCCGATAATGGGACGAACCTGCACGGCGCCGACCGAGAACTCCGAAAAGCCATAGACGACGCCACACAAGAGGAGGCGTCGAAAAGAACGATCAACTGGCGCTACATCCCTCCTGGCGCCCCGTTCATGGGAGGGGCGTGGGAGCGATTGGTTCGCGCCACCAAGATAGCACTCGCAGCAACACAGCAGAGCCGCCGTCCGACCGACGAAGTGCTCACCACACTGCTCGCCGAGGCCGAATACACCGTTAACAGCCGGCCGCTCACCCACGTCTCCATGAGCGCTGACGACCCCGAAGCCATCACCCCGAACCACTTCATCCTCGGTGGGTCAGCGCGCGTGCCAATGCCCGGCACATTCGACGACACCGATCTGATGGGGCGCAACCAGTGGCGCGCCTCTCAGCGCCTAGCCGACATCTTCTGGAGCAGGTGGCTCCGAGAGTACCTTCCTGACCTACAGCACCGGCGGGAGCCTATTAGCCAAGGCCCTGCCATCACCGTCGGAGACGTCGTCCTCATTGCCGATAACACACTGCCCCGCAACACATGGCCGCGCGGGGTAGTGATCACCACGTACCCAGGAACCGACGGCATCACCAGAGCGGTCGACGTGAGGACAGAGGGAGGTGTACTCCGAAGACCCACGAAGAAGTTGATAATCATCCCAACAAGCTCGGCCACCCTTCTGCCAGGATGCAACGCCGCGGCGGGCGTTACACGGCGGGAGGATGTTCCGGACGACCGAGCCACCAAGGACAACGAATAGAGTCGCATAATGTACATAGAAATTTAAGCTGATTGTTTACATGTTTAAGATAATTTTGTTTGTAATATTTATTTGGCAAATAAATATTTCCGGCCAATGGGTTTCATTCGGGGCAACAAAGGCTTCATAACAGGCAATAGGAGCGGGAAAGGGAAATAGGTAGAATCTAGGCAAACAATTAAAAACTAGGTAGGCTAAAACAATAGCTTAGTTTCGTCCCTTTCCCGCCTCCACATCTCTCGCTCAGCCCCCCGTCTCTCTCTAGCACACTATTGCCATCTCCCTCACCAGGGCCGATCTATGATTGGCTAGGCGACAGCGATACGGCCGCCACTAGTCGCCTACATAGACCACGGGGAGATGGCATAAATATAGAGAGACGAGGCCCACACCAACACTCAGTCATACATCATCATTGACAGTCCGACTCATACATCATCATTGACAGTCCGACTCTCGACACCGCCCCGAGCGGTCGTCTTTGAGCGCTTCCGTTACGCGCTCCCCGCCTCCGCGCTGTGCTCAGCACACCGCAACCGCAGTCCGCCCGGCGCCGCCGCGCCGAGCGGCCGCCCCCGCGCGCCCCGCGCGTCTCCGACGGCCCCTCCCGGGCCCCACCCGTCTCGCGAGTGCCGTGAGTGAAGAGACTGTTTGCTGGACATTATAGACAATTAGCGCCGTCGCTACCAGTGCCGCGAGTGAAGTGTTGTGCGCGTTTCGCCGTCGCCACGTCCGAGCGTGTGCCGCGGCCCGAGTGCGTTGTCGTCGTCGCCGCGTAGCCTCCGCGCTCGTGCGCGTGACTGGCTGCCGCCGCGTCCGGGTACACTCGTCGGCGCAGCAGGAGCTGCAGAAGACGTAGGGATCCGCGTTCAGGTATTCACCCGTGCTGCATTGCAGACGGTACGCTAATTAGGGCTACACTTTAGGTACACACCGCTCCGCCTTCACAGGCGGGGCGTTACTGCTTACTCCCCACTCCATCCCGGAGCACGCCGGGATGGAGTCTATCCCGTCGGACGTTGCCGCAAGGCAACTGTTCGAATTTTTCGACTGGGCCATCCGGTTCAACCCCGATCTTAAAAACCTTTGGTCCAAGTTCGTTGCTAGGACTCCTACTCCATCCGCACTGGCTACCAGTGAGCCCGCATCACCGGTGATGCCTCCGCCACCCGCTGACTCAGTTAGCGTTGCCCGCGCACGCAAAACGGAGAAGGTTGCTTCCCGCAACACTTCCCGTTCCCCCGCCATCCGCGGACCCCCCCCGACCCCGTCACCGCGAAGCTGTGACAGCGAAACCCGCGAGCGACCGCGCTCCCGCTCGCCTATTTTTACCACTCCGTCGGTAGAGGTAATTTCCTCACTGATGGAGTGCGAAAGTCCCGCCTCTCCTGACCCTGTTGATGATGATGGCTTCATCACAGTCACTAAAGGAAGGAAGCGCCCCGCGGCAGCTTCCTCTCCTCCCCCGTCCAAGGCAGCCTGCCCCAGTCCTGGGGCAGTAAGCGGCCCTTCCGACCGCAGAGGATCACCCGCCATTGAGGTAGATGTGCCCTCCTCGGGATCATCAGCCTCGAGACCGGAGCGACCTCCACCTCTGTACGTCCAGGAAAAGGAGAAATGGAGCAATGTTTCATCTCTCCTTACCACCAGGAAGGTGAACTACACGTCCGCCAGACCGACCAACTCGGGCATTAAAGTCCAAGTGGCAACCTCGGACGACCATCGTCTCCTCACCCGTATTCTCCGCCAAGAGAAAATAGGTTTTCATACCTATGCTCTCGAGGAAGAGAAAGTTCTTCGTGTAGTCCTACGCGGAATACCGAAGGAGGTGAAGGAAGAGGTTGTCCTCAAGGACCTCAAAGCCCAGGAGTTCCCGGTTCGGGAAGTTCACCGCCTATACAGTGGTCGTACCAAAACTGCCTTCGACCTTGTCTTGGTTGTGCTCGACCGCACCGCAAAGGGGAAGTCTATCTTCAATCTGAAGGAGGTAGACAAACTTTCAGCGGTCACGGTCGAGGCCCCACACCGAAACGGTACTCCGTCCCAGTGCCATCGCTGCCAGCTCTATGGGCATGCGGCACGTTTTTGTTACGCCAGGCCCCGCTGTGTTAAGTGCCTTGGGGATCATGGCACCGCCGACTGTTCCCGCACTCGGGACAGTCCAGACCCGCCAAGCTGCGTTCTGTGCGGAAACTCAGGGCATACCGCGAACTATCGTGGTTGCCCGAAGGCACCGCGCAGCACACGCAGGACTAGCGGGCGCGCGCCATCACGCCCCAATCCACCTACCACTGGCGCTCAAGGAATAAGCTCTAAGCTATCCCTTGTCTCGGCAAGCAGCACACAGCCCTCTCAGGCACCGCCTCCCGTAGTCAACGCCTGGTCCAAGCCCCCGAGCATGGTCCGGGCGCAGGCCGCGCCAGCGACACCTAGCAGCGCTCCAGCTATTGTTGAAGCGCTGCCTGTAGCCCACACTAGCCCTCCCGCCTCTAAGTCTGGTCCCTCTGGCCAGGCTACAACTTCCCTGATGGAAGATCTGGCTCTGATTAAGCAGAGCCTATCAGCCATCGATCTGAAGGAAGTACGTGTGCTAGCACACAAACTTCGTTCAGCCGCCACTCCCGAGGACCGTTTCTGTGCCCTGGTCCAGCACGATGGCATTCTCGACGCTATCATGCGCTGCCCCTTACCTTCTTTTAGTACTATCTAATATGGATAGTACACCAAAAAAGGTTAAACCTCGCTCCGTAGCGTTAGCGTTTTTCAACGCAAACGGCCTCACTCGTCAACGCGACTTGGTTCATAACTTTTGTAAGACCCATCAGGTCGATGTGATGCTTGTACAGGAGACCCTCCTGAAACCTAGTAAGCGGGATCCTAAGATCGCCAATTACGTAGTGGTTCGTAATGATAGGCTTACCAATGCCGGAGGCGGTACGCTTATCTATTACCGAAGGTCTCTTCACTGCATCCCAATTGATACTCCCTCATCTTTAATCAACTTAGAAGCGTCTTGCTGTCGCCTAGCTATGAACGGCCACGAACCGATCATACTAGCGTCTTGCTACCTTCCCCCTGATAAACGTTTGCTCAGTAGTGATATCAACGCGCTACTTTCTCTGGGAAGCTCCGTCATACTGGCGGGAGACTTCAACAGCAAACACGTCATGTGGAACTGTCACACCTCCAACACCAACGGTAGGATACTTGAACAGCTAACTGACCCACGACCAGACACAGACCACCACACCTTTGACATTATCGCACCCATGACTCCGACCAGGTTCCCCGGGAACCTCGACCAACGACCAGACATACTCGACATAGCACTTTTAAAAGGCGTAGCCCTCAGGTTAAGCTCGATAGAAGTGCTCCACGAACTTGACTCTGACCACCGCCCCGTTCTCATGAGACTAGGCTCGGATCCAACTGAACTGATACCCCAGACTAAGACAGTGGTGGACTGGAAGCGATTGGGGGAATCCCTGAAAGCTATCAGTTCACCAGACTTAGACAAGGTACCTGACGACATACAGACACTAGATGACGTCTCCACCGCGATCGATGCTCTCACTAGTCACCTCCGCACTGTGATCGGTGAGTCTTCTAAGCAGGTACCGGTGGTGGACCACCGCTGGGACTTGCCCGAGGACGTGAGGAGACTGCTGACAGCAAAGAACGCCGCCACTAGGGCATATGACGCGGCTCCCTCCCGTGATAACAAATCCACTTTGAATTTCTTACAGCGTGCTGTTAAGAAACGCATAAGTGATCTTCGCGCCCAGAACTGGACAGACCTACTTTCAGGGCTCGAGCCAACCCACCAGGCTTACTGGCGGCTGGCTCGAACTCTGAAAAGTGACACACTTAGAACGATGCCCCCTCTTGATAGGCCAAACCAAGTCCCCGCGTTCGATGATGAGGAAAAAGCCGAGTGTTTGGCTGAGAGCCTCGAGGCCCAGTGCAACCTTTCCCCCGATCACGTTGACCCTGCCCACCTCCATACGGTGGTCAGTGAAGTCGAACGTCGCAGCTCCCTACCACCTTCCGACCCCCCGCTCGAGCTTATTAGGGCCGCCGAAGTTGAGTCTGTCATCAAGGGTCTCGCTATCCGTAAAGCCTCCGGCGCTGATGGTATCAGCAACAAAGTGGTCAAACACTTTTCTGTCCCCTTAATCTATCTCCTAGTCAGCATCTTCAATGCGGCCATGAGCAACTGCTCTTTCCCCGTTGCGTGGAAGTCCGCCGACGTCATCGGCATCCACAAGCCAGGCAAGAAGGCTACCGAGCCCTCTAGCTACCGGCCCATCAGTCTCCTCAGTACTCTGGGGAAGATCTACGAGCGTCTCATTCGGAGGCGTCTCTGGTCCCATATCCACGAACATAAACTCCTTCCCGACGAGCAGTTTGGCTTTAGAGCTAGACACTCTTGCGTTCAACAAGTGCACCGCATCACGGAGCACATTCTAGATGGCTTCAACGCGAATCCAAAACCGAAAGGGACTCTCGCAGTCTTCTTAGACGTGGCGAAAGCCTTCGACAAAGTCTGGCACGACGGCTTGATTTTCAAGCTGTACCACATCGGCGTGCCAGATCGTCTTGTGCACATCATACAAGACTTCCTTAGGGATCGAAGCTTTCGCTACCGCGTCGAGGGGGAGCGATCGTCTCCCCATCCTATCAGAGCCGGAGTGCCCCAGGGCTCCGCGCTTTCCCCCTTGCTTTTCTCGCTGTACACCAGCGATATCCCGCGGTCATTTCATCCCAGTGTGCAGCTCGCACTCTTTGCGGATGACACCGCTATCTACTGCTCCGGATGGCAGAGAGTTCACATGCGTGGTCGCCTCCAACGAGCCCTCACCGAGATCGGTGCTTGGTTCAGGAAATGGCGGATCACGGTTAACCCAGATAAAAGTGCAGCGATGTACTTTTCTGACTACAAGCGTGGTCCGCCAGCGAAACCACTGTCCTTGTTCGACAAGCCCATTCCCTGGGCTTCGTCTACCAAATACCTGGGGGTTACCCTTGACACCAAACTCAACTTCAAGGACCATATTAAGCGAGTGCGCGATAGGGCTGCCTTTGTCTTAGGCCGCCTCCACCCTCTCATCTGCAAGCGTAGTAAGCTGTCCCTTAGAAATAAGGTGACGCTTTACAAAACTTGCGTTCGCCCCATTATGACCTACGCATCTGTCGCGTTTGCTCATACTCCCTCAGTACATCTGGATCGACTTCAGGTGATCCAGAACCGCTTTGTCCGCAAGGTGGTCGGGGCTCGCTGGTACCAGCGAAACTCCGACCTCCACTGCGATCTCGAACTCCCATCCATCCGTCAATTTATGAAGGATGCATCCCGCCGCTATTTTGATGCGGCACCTCATCACCCCAACCCTCTCGTAGTCAGAGCTTCAAACTACTGTACAGACACGACAGACTCGCCACCCCGTCGTCGCCGCCCGAGACACGTCTTGAGCGACCCGGATGATCCTATAGCAGCCGTAGTATCGGCTGCGCTAGGATCACCGGACCAGTCTAGCCCTTCTGGCTCAGGTACCGCTTTCGGCACCGGTATAGGATACCAGCGTAACACAATCAGACACCGACCCCGCCGGCGAGGTCGACGTACCCCCCGTAGGTTAGCTAGAACGGTCGCGACTTTCAATAGGGTCCACTCTTCCAGTGGACGTAGCCTTCTCGATCCTCTTATCCCGGCAACGGCCCAAGCCGAGGCTCGCACCCCAGGGGTGCCCTTGAGCTAGTTGCCTCCCACTTTTGACGGCTGGGCGCCCTAAGCGCCCGCCCTCCCGCCCGGTGACGCTGTAAAGGTCGATAGAGACCAACAGCATTAGCTCGTTCAAAAAAAAAAAAAAAAAAAAACCCACACCAACACTCCACTGCTGGCAGCGAGACGTAAAACACTCTCATAGAAGAAGCCTGACTCCGCCCCGAAGAGACCCCGCTGACCAGATTCTTAGTTTCATACAACTCTTTTCTTCGAACAATCCCAGCCTTAGAAAACGAGCCCCCGGTTCGGTGACGAGTCCGACGCCCGCCTTTACAGTCCACGTCGAGAAACACCGTGTTGGACTCCCGGATCGGGACGCTCCGTTTTATATAGGTTATATTTTTTGGTCCGGCGAAGACTGAATATTTATAAATATCACCACCAGTAGTTAGCCAGGTTAGCAGGAAAGAAGTATAATGTACTTATATAGTATATATAACATGGAGGACACTGAATCACTTCGTGATATCTTCAAGATAAATAATTTTTTAACGCTTACTTGTCTATACATATTAGAATTATGTATTTTTGTCAAAAACAATGAAAATACTTATTTTAACTCACAGTCAAGTCGTGCTGGTAACATGCGCAGTAAATACAAGTACAATATGTGTATCCCACAGGTTAATAATACAATGTATCATGAGAGCTCTTTTATAAACGGTATTAAAATATATAACCACCTACCCACTGACCTTAAACTTTTAACTGGAAATACATTTAAACGCAATCTAAAGGAATGGTTAGTTGCTAAAGCCTATTATAATCTAAATGAGTATTTCAATAATTAGGTGATATCTATGCAATCCTTACAATGTTAGATACAGTCACATAATTTCATCCCTAGTCAGTAAGTTTCCTGTTTTTAACTTTAAGTTCTAGTGTCGGTGTATTAATGTAAGCTACATTTAGTTCCTTCAATTGTTATAACATAATATTTATTGTACGTCCGAAATGGACAAAACTGTTGGAACATAGTATTTAGCACCATACGATCATCTTGTACACGGTTTAACAATAAACAATATTCTATTCTATTCTATTCTATTCTTACCAACCACCACACACATAATTCGCCCTATTTACATATAAAAGGCTGTGTCACCTGAATTGAACTCTATAGTTTCGGAGCAAGTGTCGCTATTTATTTAAATGATTTTGTGGAATGATCCTTCTGTACGTAGTATATATTCTGTGGCTAAGCTAGACGCCATTATTCCTCGGAAGAAAAAATAGTTAGATTGACAAAGACATTTTTACTGCCAATGTCAGATAGAAAAAACAATAAAACATAACCTTACTTACCCTACATATACGTAGAATTAAATTGAATTAACACAATAAAATAAATCATATGTATGTACTGAAACCACGGAATTCGCCTTATTTACATAGCATGTAAGTCTATGACTGAAACGATGGTGTTCAAGTGTCAAGAAGATAGTTTCCTGAAAGAGGTAAGTAAGTCATTATCATTATTTCATTATATTTATTATGTAGATATAGATAGCATAACGCTATCATGATAATGATATACAATAAAACTTTAGCCAAATACCAAATTAAATACGTTATGAAACAATTTCAAAGAATTTCACAAATTGCCAGTCCGGCTAGAGTAAAGCCCATCTGCGCTCAGCCTCAGCTACAGGAAATTATAAAGTAGATTTTGTAGATTGCCTATTATTCCTGTCACTTGCTGACAACTCTGTCTATTTAATTATTTTATGTAAGTACCTACACAAAATAAATCACAATAACCGGCCAAATTTTACTCCCACCGATCAATCTCCATCGTGTGTTTTCTACTCTATCCACGCGACATTGGCGTAATTGTGGCAACCCCGCAGAAGCCATAATAATAAGAAGTTGAAGTTGAAAATAAATCACAATCTGTATCACTGATTGTGATTTGTTTAACTTATACAACATACATTTAACTTATACAATTACAATCCAGATCAAAATGATACTAATACATTTTGAGCAAGTTGTAATTTTTATTTTATATATCTTTATCTTACACTTCTAATTCTTCAAATTCGTCTAAGAACTACATTTAACTGCACTTCATACAGGATTTACAGAGATAGACAGATACAGGATACCTGATAGGGTATCATACCTCACCCTCACTTACACAATTTCGAAATGTTTGATAATGATAATATTAAATCACTGAATGTGGAAAAAGCAGGCTAAAATCAGCCCTCAGCAATAATATTACAAAAATTCAACAAAAATATACTGATACCGTGTAATAGTTGTAGTTATGAGTACTACTCACATCAGTTTCCATAAAAATATAATAATCCAAACAAGTTTTGCATACACAAAAACAGGATATGGATATGTATAAATGCTATTCTTGCGAGGCAATGTTAGCCAGATTTTCTAGAGTATATTCAGTTGTTTGTTATCTTCAATAATGTTGAAATATGTGAGTGCGATAGAGAATGCAGGGATTGTTAAAAGGTCACAGATATAGCAACAAACAAAAGTTGATGTATGTTATTTTCCATTCCAGTTCACATCAAAGGTAGTGAAATGTGAGCCAACCACTGAGCCAATAGTGGAATATGGAAAGACATCCAAGTTTGAAGGGTACTCCATAACGCTGGAGAATACTATACTGTTCCCAGCTGGTGGAGGACAGGTTGGTATGTTAGCACATTTTTATATGGACATTATTATGTAACTACTACTTAGGTACTACTACACATCCTAAGTAGGTAGTCATAGATTTCACTCTGTCTATATAGATTGTAATTTAGAATTACGTGTCAAGATGTGTCATATTTTACATTCATCATATATGCCATTTATGCAGCACACAGAACACCAAGAATCCAATTGTGGCCCAGTGGATATACACATTAATTAATATTTTATATAATATTGCATTAATATTGCAATTTATCCAATAATAAAGCAAAATTAATGGTGTCTTAATTATGATATTGATTTAATTGAATCATAACAATAATTGATAAACAATTCAGCCACATGACCAAGGCTTCCTCAACAATGTAGAAGTTGTACAAGTCCTTCGCAGAGGAGATGAAGCTCTGCACTTTACGAGGGAGCCCATTGAAGCTGGCACCACAGTGGAACAGAAGCTAAACTGGGAGAGGAGGTTTGATCATATGCAGCAGCATTCAGGTAAATACATAAATTTTATATATACTATGTATTTACAAAATAAGTAATTATATGACTGTATTCTATGTATATCAATTACCTAGTTGCCATAACACAAGCTTTGCTTAGTCTAACTAGATGACGCTGTGTGAAACATCCACACTATACTTATTTCTATGTCTGAGTGTTATATTGTATTGTGTGTATGTATTTACAAACAAAAAGTATCTGTGTTGATTCAGTTATCTGGTTCCCATAATACAAGCTTTGCTTAGTTTGGGGCTAGATGGTGTTGTGTGAGATGTCCACACATATATTTATTTATATATTCAGCTTCAGAGTGTCCAATCCTTACTTCACTTCTCTGCTAGTCCATACTAATGTTATAAACACTAAAATAAATGTTTGTCTCTCTGTCTGTTACCTTTTTAAGATTTAATGACTGAACTTATCTTGATGAAAAGTTGATGATGAACGGAAATTGTATGAAATGTTAATATTAATCTTTTTATGATGATAAACTATAGTCCTGGAAGAAGGAATATTACGAAATTGTATACCTACTTTTGTTAAAGGATAGAAACAAATAATTATGACATATCTGCATAGCTGTATAAATATTCATTTTAATTGCTCTCTTTAGATCTTGTGTTTAAATAGAGAGATAATTTTAAAATAGCTTCAATGCTAAGGCCATATATACTTTAGATTGCTGAAGTGAAGTCAATATTTAAATATCACGAGATACCTGCAATCTTTTCTCAATGAAATAACACATTATTGTTTTATGAATTACATAATTACACATGTAATTTTTACTAAATCATTTTGTCACTATGCAACAGGTCTGACAGCAAGCTACGAGTAGCAAAGCACTCAAAAGATTTATACTTTACTTCCAGCGCAGCACCTGTTGTCAGCTATCCTGGAGAGGGAACACAACCTCCCTACTACGAGCTGGTGGCTTGGATGTGATGAGTGCTATGTTGAACTGGATTCGCTCAAGGTTACTTATGATATGATGTGGCCAATCCCCTAATAATGTATCACCCTAATATTATAAAAAGCAAGTTTGTGATGCTTGATACTGCAATTATGGCTTTGAATGGATTTGAATGAAATTTGGAATTCAGATAAACATCTAAATTGGCGTCTTATGGGGGTAGGCCTGTGTTCAGCAGTGGACCTCTTCCAGCTTAAAACACAAATATTGTTACAAAAACGTTTGTGCTCGCGAGATCTACCATTCGCAGAACTACTTGTATATAGTATCTAGGGACCTGTATGTATGTGAGCGTTCTTATTATTGTTATATACTTAGTGGGTGTTTCAGTGTCCACTTTACTGATTTTGAGCATATATGGAGCTGTATGAAATGTCCAACAAATGTTTCATTTCATTTCATTTATTTCATTGACCACATTATAACATCACGTTATATTAGGCATGTCATTATATTATTATACAATAGTATTTCACAATAGTTCCTTCAGTTCCATAACTATTACCATAACCATCATTATTATTATTTTATATTATTATTTTTATATTATTAACCATCTAACCTTACTCATATTTTATTTATCTTCTATATAATTCAAGCACGATATTTTGGTTTGCAAACTTACTTATTTATAATCAGAAAATGAACATATTAGCATTCCAGCATTTTGTCATAAATTCGTTTAGTTTATAAAATGGATGTATTTCAAAAAAAGCTTTAGTTCTGAGTTTAAATTCTAATATAGGTAATTTAGTTACTTCAATAGGCAATTTATTATACATGTCGATTTTTAGACCAAGTCCTTGCTTGTATGTTTTAGTTAGCCTAGTTTTTGGTAATACTAGCCTTTCTTTATTCCGCGTATTATATTTATGTATATCCATCCTCCTAGGCAACTGTTCCTTTTGAGCATGAATTTCTAAGAGAGACATGTAAATAAACAGAGAAATGACTGTCATTATTTTATTTGATTTGAAAGAGTCCCTTGCAGATTGTCGTATATAAAGACCATCAATAATTCTAATAGATTTCTTTTGGCAAATCAATACTCGTTCTATTTGAGATGCATTTCCCCATACCGTGATGGCGTAGCTAATGATTGAGTGGCAGTACGCATAATATACAGATATTAAGGTTTTTTTGTCAATAACTGGTTTAAGTTTAAATAGTGCATAGTTGGCGCTACATAATTTTTTGCATACTTTTTTAATATGGTTTTCATGAGTTATTCTGTAGTCCAAATTGTAACCTAAAAATGTAGTTTCTTTAATATTCAGTAGATTTTTATCTTTCCTTACTCTATAGTTAATTATTACATTCTTATCAGCATTTAATATAATACCGTTTCCTTCAAACCAAAGTTTAAGCATTTCTATTATTTCTACTTCTTTATCTTTTACAAGTCCGTCATTTTTATCTGTAATTCCTACATGAGTGTCATCTGCGAAAAGAGTAATAAGAGCCCAATCTGGCAAACACTCAGCAAGATCGTTTATATAAATCAAAAACAATAAAGGCCCCAGTATGGATCCTTGCGGAACTCCTATTGTACTGGTTTCTTTCTTAGAGTAAGTGTTATTGACTTTTACAACCTGATTTCTGTCACTAAGATAGGATTTTAACATGTTGAGTTCTTTATCTCTGAAACCGTAGTAAGTTAGTTTAAGTAGTAAAACATCATGGCGGAGACAATCAAAAGCTTTAGATAAATCACAAAATATGCTGGAGCATTTTTGTGACCCGTCCATGGAATTCAAAACAAAATCTATTACTTTTCGAATAGCCATTACAGTGGATTTTTCCTTTCGGAAGCCGAATTGAGTTTCCGTAAATAGTTTATTAGACTCAAAATATTCCACAATTCTATTTTTAAGAGAAGTTTCTAAAATTTTTGACAAAATAGGCAGTATGCACACTGGCCTATAATTACCTATTTCCGTCACGTTACCTTTTTTGTGTAGTGGTACTATTTTCCCTATCTTTAACACATTTGGGAAAATACCTTGACACAAGCATTCATTAAAAACCATTAAAATCATATAAAATAAATCTTTATTGCAAAGTATTAGTTCTTTTATTGTTACGCTATCCATGTCATTTATGTCTCTAGATGTCTTACTTTTTAATTTTTTAATTATATTTCTTAATTCTGTACATGTTATTTGCTCAAAATTTATGTTGTCAGTTGGTTTTTTTGATCTTGCTAAGTAATGTTTGCATTGTTCTATAGAAATATCAATTTTTTTAGTTAACTTTTCTGCTATGGTTCTAAAAAATGTATTAAATGTATTTGCTATTTCTTTTTCACTAGTCAGTACTTTACCATTGTCCATTATAATTCTATTTAATTTAGCTTTTGACGTATTTTTATTATTTGCATGCTCATTTATAATTTTCCACGATTCTTTTATTTTATTTTTAGATTTACTGATTCTTGATGCGTATTTAAGTTTTTTTGCTGTTTCTAGGACTCTTCTAAAATATTTCCTATAAATTTTTATCTTATTTTTTCTTAACTTGCAGGGTTTTATCTGTTGTAACATTTGGAGTTTTTGTAGGTTATTTTTCGAAACTAGTATACCTTTTGTAACTATGGTAGGTTTAGAATTTTTAGCATAAAATTTTCTTACTGGAAAAGCAGTATCAAAGCAAAATTTAATCTGTTCCATTAGAATGTTCATTTTCTCATTTGCATTGCTAGCGTTACACAAAGCTTGATTAATTACATGAGCATCTTTAGAAAAAAGATAATGAAAGTATTGTTTATTACATATTGACATAGTTCTCCCGAATCTAATATCTATATCTCTATTACTAGTGACTTTAACTGTAGTATTCTCAGTATGATAATGTAGATGAATAACATTATGGTCTGACAATTTATCATCCAGTACCCTAGCACTGTGATTTACAAAATTTGTGTCATGGTTAATTATAAAATTATCTATACAAGTTGCACTTTTTCCGCTTATTCTTGTCGGTTGCCTTAGCATTATCGTACATTTAAAATTATCTACTGTGTTTAAAAATTGATCAACTTTTTTATTTGATTTTATTACATTTAAATTAAAATCTCCTGCTATTATTATTCTTTTATCCTCTCTACACACTTTATGTAATATTTTTGTCAAAATAATTTCAATTTGTTTACCTTAATTTAAAGGTCACCGCGGATTTAATCCGAGCTACAGAAGACCGCTGCAACGAGTTGATCCGACGCGCCGTGCCGGTGCACTTGAAATTCTGCAAGGCAGACGATCCCAGTTTGGATAAGGTGATACTACTACTACTACTAATGTTATGGGAGTAATTTTTGTATGATATTAGTCTTGCTTTAATATGGGCGACCTACATCGACGTTTCATATGGTTACTAGCTGACCCGGCAAACGTTTAGCCATATAAATTAAAAAAAATATGGGTTGATGGAAGAAGGTAGAAAATTTAGGGTTGTATGTATTTCTTTATGCGATATCATATAAAAACAACTATAAGTCTGTCCGAAAAAAATAAAAAACGGGTGAAATAAAAAACCCTTATCACTTAGGAGGATGAAAAATAGATAACAACCTAATCTCAAACCTACCAAGTGTGAATATAAAATTTCTTCAAAATCGGTTCAGCCGTTTCGGGGGAATATGGTAACAAACACTGTGACACGAAATCAAACTCATAATAAAATGACAGAATCGTTATACTAATGAAAAACCTTGTCTGTTTGTCTGTATGAATCATTTCAAGAATCGGTTTTATAGGATCGATTGGGGTAAACATTTTGTTTTTTTGGTAATTTTAGATTGTTCAATTTCTTTTCCACCCCACATGAAATAGGATCAATTGGGGTAAAGTGTTTTTTGTTTTTTTTTTTCCCCCAAAATCTATGTTTGCAGTTTAAAATTTCTCAAAAAAGGTATGAATGGTCTCCTAGGAACGTTTCCCTTAGTCTCGTCTCAAAAATCCACCTGTATAGTCTAAACTTTAGACTATACAGGTGGATTGAATGTTTTATTTTCTCTTTGCGAATTAATACTTTTTAAAATATAATTTCCTACCTACTTAAGATTCTTTAGGTATTTAATTTGTAATAATCATTATAAATTACACTTGATGAATTGTATGTCTCTTTATTTTGTTAAATTTTGATGAGAAAATGAAGCCAACTTTACTCACTTACCAAGTGCAGTTTTCCATTTGGTACCTTAGTACCTAGGTATTTTGTATCAATAGGAAAAAACTGAAGTTAGGCCCCCTTATTCATAATAGTCTGCTAACTTAAAGCATTGCTAATTCTTACTCTGTCTTCTTCTATTGACCTAAGTCAGAATGAAAAATAACACTAGCAGCTGTTTTAAGTTAGCGGACCATTATGAATAAGGGAGTTGATCTTAAAAGTAGGTAATTTGGCCATGGGGGTCTGAGGTAACAGTTCATTATGGAAAAGGGGTCATTTGTCCAAAATAGTTTGGGGATCCCTAAACCAATGATTTCAACTTCCAGGCCCACACGCGAGGCTTGCCAGAAGATTGCATGGACACTATCCGAATCATCAGTATTCCTGATGTTGATGAAAACTTGTGTTGCGGCACTCACGTCTCAAATCTAAGGTAATTTTACATCCAAGTAACCACTTTTGTCATGTTTAACACTCTTTTAACTTGTATATAATAACTAGCGAGCCATCCCGGCTTCGCACGGGTGGATATTTATTTATTTAATATATTGGCATAAACATTTTTTTCTTGCAATTAAAATAGACTATATTAATCAGTGATAATGTAGCATTTCAAATGGTGAAAGAATTTACAATTGTCAAGATGGCGACATTAACATTAAACAAAACAAAAACAAAGTTATACCGGCCGATAGATGGAGCTAAACTAAAGAAGTTTTACTTCAGTCGTGTGGTCTAAAACACACTTGTTTTTTAATGTTTTGGGATGTCATGTTTTTACATTACTTGTAACTTTAATGTAATTTCCCAGTCAACTGCAAGTCGTCAAGTTGCTAGGAGCGGAGCCGGGGAAGAAAGGGAAAACTAACCTGAGGTTCATAGTGGGGAATAGGGTCACCAAAACCATGCAAAAAATGCTCGATAGGGAAGCGGCGCTCACTGGATTATTGAAGTAAGTACACGCGCTATTAAAGTTCTGTAGAAAGCTGTTTTCTGTTGCTGTCTCCCTCATACACTTTAGGCAATGGCGCGTGTTATAGATGTTCTAATTTTTTAAATAAAACAAACCGTAACCGTAACGCCTCTAAACGCTTATCAACCTATATGCAAAATTTCATCAAAATATATTTTATTAGTTATTCTATAGTGCAAGTTTTGCTTAGTTTAGGGCCAGATGGCGCTAAGTGGTACATCTATTGTTATGTTTTTCCAGGAATGAGCCAAGCAAACACGAAGAGCTAGTACAGAAACTGCAAAAAAACCTTAAAATCACCAACAAAAATCTACAAAATGTTCTCTCTGAGTTGGCCCAGTTTGAAATCGACAAGATCAAAGCAACGAAGCCTAAATACCTGTTTATGTTTAAAAAGGAAGCTACGCCAGAGTTCAATAGAGCTGTACTGAAAGGGTTAGAAGGAGAGGGCATGTTTCTGGTTCTAATTTCCGAAGACCAGGACAAGCCTAAAGAAGGACAGATAATGATTCAAGGCCCTGAAGAGCATTGCAATGCTTTGGGGCCACAGTAAGTAGTTTTTATCGTGTTTCTATAGTGGAGGTTTTATGTTATTTAAGTTCATACTGAACAAACTAGATGGCGTGGTCCAGAAAACGGATTTTTGGAAAATTATTTGCTACGCACATACTAATAATATAATAATAATAATAACCACTGATAATGGATGTGTATATTTCAATCTTGATGGAAAGAATCAAAACGCAAATGAACTATTCTTCCACTAAACAATGTTCATTAGAAAAGGCGAAAGAGTTTTCAAGTCAAAGGACAGCTCCTTGGTTCTCACTTGTATATCTCTGTACATAAAAGTGTTCCAATAAACCCACCTTTTTTCAGAATAACAGGCGTATTAAAAGGCAAAGGCGCATTTAAGAATGGTAAGTTTCAAGGCAAAGTGGCTGACTTGGGTGGAATCAGTAAATGCAAGAAGCTGGTAGATGACTATTTTAGCAAATAATAAACAGGATCAAATGCAATAAAGTGCTTGAGACTAAATAAATATTGTTTTAATTATTAACATAAACAACTTAGGTCTATGGAATATAATGCATATAGGTACCCAGTCATGCTATAAACAAAATTTAATATTTGTAGTGTTCCTTTTTTCTACCTCACCAAGTTGTCCCACTTTATTTATAAAGAATTTTTGCATCATAAAGAGTTTAGTTAAAGGAACATTTTCACAACTTAATAAATTATGAAGTTATAAATGATAATAATTTGTATGCTAGAGGAAAAAATCAATTCAATTATTTTATATTATGCAGTGCATATAAAATTTACGGTTTTAATTTCTTTCAAACAGAAATTGATTGTAATAAGAGTTATGATAGTTGTCAAACCAACTGATCACAGGTCGCGTAAATCCCTACTAATATGAAGTGAAATATTGTCTGTTTGTGTGGCTTTCACGCTAAACAGCTGAACCGAGTTCAATAAGGTTGCTTATATAACTATGTTGCTTATGTTGTTATGTTGCTTATATACTTTTCATACCGGAAAATTAAGAGGAAATAAATAATGCCTCTACTTACATAATTGTAATTGTTTCAATCAATTTCTTTTTAAAAGAGGTTGATTCACTTAATGTATCTTATTGGTATCATTTTTATCACTAGATATCCCTGACATCAATATAAACTACATTATTCAAAGCCCAATACATTATTCACACCATATAAATTGAATACCTTACCTTAGTACTACTCACACCATTAAAGAAATGAGTGACATTTGTTGTTTTCTTACTCTGGCTACACTTTCTACAGAATAGTTACGAGATGCAAATTGTAGGCATATCATTAGCTGCTGTCTCACCTGATGGTAAGTGATAAGAACTCACTGTGGTGCATGCTTGCCTAGAAGCATACAATGTTCTTACTTATTTAATGGTGCAAGGATCTTTTATCACTCTATAAATTCGCTTATAAAATAGTTATACATCAGTTTTCAATTGTAGCATTAAAGCTGGCTATCAACTTCTCCACACCAAGGTTGGACCAGTCAAGGGTCTGGTCATCAAGAAAGTTGTCAAAGTCCACCAGGTCTTTCTGGACTGCTCGCTGGAGCAGGTGGGATACTGTTTCGAGAGTGAAGGGGATCTCTGAAAGATGAAGGAAAAATAGATGAATACTTTATAACACACTGAATTTCACACAAAGATATATCTATATGAAACATTTACTGAAAAGGTAATACAATGGATAATTTTATCACTTAATGGAATAGATAGATAAATTATGAATCAGGGGTTAGTGGTGTAATTAATAATACCTACAAATCCCAAGATTATAAATTTACACACACACCTTACTAAAAACACTGCATAACAGTTGAATAGCTATTCAGTTTTCTCTCTTATTTTATCTTTGCCTATTATAAACTTGATAGAGAGAAACAAAAATAGCTATTCCTCTGCTATACAATGTTTATTGATAATAAACGAATAGGATATAGCATAGATAAACGCACACAGTAGATAGAGCAGTAAGAGGATGGAACAGCTCTGTGTTAGATTCAGATTCAGTTATATATTATTAAGTTAATTTTATTGCTTCCATTGGATGAAAAAATGACAGATATATAATGAAGCTTTATAAAATGTGTTGACATAATCAACACCATTCCACATTGAGACTTTGAACTTAATAACCAACCAATGTATGCAGACTACATATTATATTTACATTCCTAAGATAAATTGAAGGTAACTTACGAAACAAAACATCATTAGAATCACGAGGTCTCCATTTGCCATCACTGAATTTGTGAAGCTTTAAAGCTGGTGAGTCAAGGTGCTGCACCATTTTCTTATTATCCACCTGTAACATAAAACTTTAATTGAGTCAGAAAAAAAGTGTATATATGTGTTACATCCATTAACATCATAGTAAATGTTTCAACCTGTCCAATGCTTTAATGATAAAAACAATTGAACAATGAAAAAAACAGTATGATATTCATAAATTATGATTAACATTCCTTGAGTTGAAAAAAGATTCACATAATTGGCACAGTAAGAGTTAAGAGTAGTGTGTACATACTATTATTATTACTATTCTATGCTTCTATAGTCATAGAATAAACTTTAATAAGGAATTAGATTTTATAGGATTTATTAACATACCACAACAAACACAGCTGAAGGGAAATATTCAGCTATTTTCTCTGCAATTTTTTGTCCAGGACATTTCTCTACAATATTGTCTCTGAAGTTCTCACAGGCGGCATAGTACCCCGCTATGACCCTGTTCTCAGCCTGGGCTATGGCTTCTATCTGAAAATTGAGTAAATACAGGGTTAAAACCTTGGTAAGTAGCCATTTCATATCATGACAGTTTGGCTCAATCACTCAATTACTGTAAATTATAGTGTAGGCTTTGATCAAACAGTTGAAGATACAAATAAACATTACTACTATTATTAAAATAACATTACTATTCACATACATTCACAGCCTCCACCTCCTCCTCTAAAACTAATTTCATTAGAAGATTAATGTTGTTCGTGATTAAGCTTACTAATCCTATCTTAAGAGGGAAATGCCTTCGTAATTCCCTGCCACCTTGGGGGTGAAGACTCAAACCCACTAAACTAAAAATCCATCGGCCACCGGAGTGGGGCGAGATGGGCTCGCGCTAGCATTCATCATCATGCTTAGGTACCTACCTGGGTCAAGGCAATCTCTGCCATGGGGGACACATAATGACTATGATGGAACAACGGCATGGTATCCACGATGTACAGATCCTGGTTCTTTGCTCCATCTCGGATCTTTGTGGCATCAGCCAGAAGCACACCGTTTACGGCACAATGTGGGTATTTCGCCGCGTGCAAGATGATCTTTGCATAGGCGGCAGTGTCAAACGTAATATCTCCCATTATCAATTATAAATTCCCACGTAAGCTAAACACAATTTAGAATTTAATTTAATTTTAGTGGCTTCTGCTGCAAATTGGGTTTGATGTGGGTTGGATTGACAATTATTTTGACACTTCTATTTTTTTTATCTTGTTGGCCATTACACGGAACTTTACTTCTTCTTCTTGTCTTCGTTTAATGGCCTGCTATCGTTTTTTAGCGATAATTCTGCCAATGTCAAGTGAGGAAATTTGTACGGTTATGTCATGTGTGGTGTGTGGAAAATGGTGGATATTTTACTGAAGGCTCTATGAAGCCTTGAAGAGAAAACGAAAAGGCATGGTTTTAAAACTTGGAACCATTTGCCAACACTAGTGCACGTTCACGAACACTTAACGAATAATAATCCACCCTTATTACACATTAAAATTCAAAAATACACGGGTAATGGAAAAAAGTTCAAAATTCACAACCGCCATTTTCGAATTCTTTTCAACAAAAATAAACTAATAATAAAATAAACAAACGCTGAGATATTAAAAACAAAATATTGTCTTCAGCAATATTCAAACGTTCTCCTAGAAAATTTAACTTGAATTGTAACACATTCTAAATAAAGCTATAAAATTTATGTCATTTGCCTTTTATTAACACCTAAAAATATATCATATAATTATAGGTACTGTAGTATCAATATTTCAATTTTTATCGATAAATATTTTAACGTTATGACAACACTAGATATCGATAACATTTAGCACATCTCTTAAACTGTCAGTGTCTTTGTATGTAAATGTTGGCAGCCCTTCATAATTTTTATAATGTTGGTTTTATTATGCTACGTCACTTATAGCTACAGATAATGTTCTAAGTGCCGTCTCTTAAAACGTAGTGGTTATATGCTCTTTGTTCAACACGAATCGGAACTTTACTTATGTAAGGTAATTATTTTATTGTAATTATTTTACGTGTTACATCCTAGACCGCATCGTTACTTACCATCAGGGGCGATAGTGGTCAAACGCAAGCCTATCAAACAATAAAAAAAAAAAAAAAAAAAAAAAAGTAAGCTGAAAATAATATAAAGACAGAATTAAAAGTAATCTTTTATTTGATATTCTTCATAATGCATTCGAAAATTTCAACAACAGTTGCTAACAAAACAAAAATTTTACAACTCGAAAAAAATGTACTTGCTGAAAAATAAATAGTATCAACTCCGTTTATGCAGTGTATAGCCAGGGTTAACAGCTCTTGATTTTTTAAAATTCCCGCCTTTTTCTTGGACAGCTTTCGTTGGCCAGACTCTAGTTTGTGCTCTACAGTCTGTGATATTCACATCATAAAACGTAGTGGTTGTAATAGTATTCTGTGGGTTATATGCTCTTTGATTCACATCACTGCTCTGAAGCTTCATAGAGAAGATCTAGCCCGTTCTTTTGTCCATAGACAAGGCCTAACAAATAGAAAGTGAACAACTAGAACGAGATAGATGAACAATGAACAAACATGAAATATTGTGCTCTGACTTTAGTTCATTCACTATGACTGATTCTTCAAAGAGCATATAACCACTACGTTTTGATTTATAACAAAGTAGTCTGTGATTGTATTGTTTGTTACATCGTGGTCTAATGGTTTAATTAAAATAAAAAAGAAATTTGTTTATATAATTGAATGATCGACGACCGTTTATTGTATTAGTTTGTGCCCATTACCATGCGGAACCATTGCTGCGCTCCGAATTGTGAAAGCAAACGGGCAAAATATTAAATTTCATATCTTTGCAAAACATGAGAGCAGTCAGCAGACAGAAAAATTGGTTACGAAAAATTAATTGTCCTAAATTAAATGAGCTAAGTTCGCAAGACTTACGCAAACGTTTTGTTTGCGACAAACATTTCAAAAAATTGCTACTACCAAAGATCGCCTGCACGTATCTGCGTATCCCACTTTGTTTATTGCTGAGATTCTGCAGCACCAGCACACGATGATCCTGGCAAGTATTTTTGTTTTATGTACAAAACGATTATTTACATTCACTGTTATTGTTACAAAGTGAGCGAAAGTCTGCTTCAACTCGCGTTTGCTTTTATCTGTCTGGATGTACATACTCGCGTACGGATCGCATTTTTCAACGATTATTGCCTACAAACACATCATATTATATTACTATATCATCATCATCACCAAAAGACTGAAGACGTCCACCGCTGAACATAGGCCTATGTTATATTACCTACTATGTACTAAGTGTTAAAGTAAGTACACCAATTTTAACAATTTTGACTTTTTTGTAAGTTTTACAGATAGTCACTAAACATTAATAAAAAATATATATTTATTTTGTAGCTTGCTACAACAACGGAGAAAAATTGAGCCCATCACTAATCGATACTGGGAAGACAGCTGTTGCTTTGATTCTTGTATTGAGGCTACACTAAAAAGAGTAACCAAAGAAAACCACTACAACAAGCGTTTACAAGAACGTCGCCGCACGATCAATTTTGGAAGAACGCCATCAAAAATTTGGAAGAAATGAGATTCATATATAAAACGGGTAAATAGTCCATGGTGCCTTCGCAAAATAATTTTATCACCATGTTAAAGAACCTTTTGCGCATATGGCATTTTTTCCAAAAAAGGGATATTAAGTATTACAGCCACGATACTTTAATTCCGATCCTGTGGAATTTTTTTCAGGGCAGATGAGTGTATAGTTTTCGAAACAATGATCCGAGTTGCCATTCATTTAAACAAATTTTCCGCTCGCTATTGGTGACCTGTTTTATAAATTTTCATTCCGAAAAATATAACAAATAAAATCACATTCGTTTTATTTTTTATTGAACCTTTCATTATTATAGTAATTATGATAATTACATAATATATAGGATGTATTTAAAAGGCATTTTTTTTCTGCCACGGAGCGTAATACTATTTATGGCATAAGCCAATATAGAGTGCAGGTAAATAAAAAAAAAGAAATGTCATGTGGGTTGTGATACGTCATTTATTGGCTGTTCTAAGATTCCTGTCTGATACATAGTATCCTCTACTTGGTCTGTGATTCACATCACCAGTGTTTTTGTTTTTGACAAACATATGTAATATTAATGAATAGTAAATATTATAATTAATTAGTTGTATATTATGGAGAAGTACGATATTTCTCAATTCACTGAATTCCCTCGTTTTGAATCGGAATCTTCTCAAAGCAGTGTTTCAACATTCTTCAATAAGTTTTGGAAGTTTCCTCTCTTTACGCCCTCTGAAGATAGCGAAAATAGCCAAGGCCAGCGTAAAGCTTCTGGGGAAGAAAAACAGGAAGCCACCCCTCCTCAAGAACAAGTCAAAGAAGATTGTGAAGATAGAAAGTCCGAAAGTGGAACATATCCAGTAGAACTTGAGGGTAGAAGTCTGCCAAATGTTTTACGTAGGATAAGCAGCCTGGTGGCACTGGGTTCCAGGGTAAGTTCTGTATTTCCATATGTTGAATCAGTTTTAATGGTTTTATTTATTTTAGATAAGTAGGCTTAGAAATAAAATACTATTTATTCCTAAATTACTTACTTAAAACTTATTCAAATCTTATAAGAATACTCACCTACCTTCTTTAAGTATTTTATCATGAAAACAAATTAGTCTGTACGGGCCATGTACATTATTACTTAAGTAGGTGTAATTATTTAGCTGAAAAGTTTGGGTATCTCTACACAACAAGAGCTGCCCCAACATAGTCCTTCTAACTTCCTTGTTAATTTTTATTAGTGCTACAGCTGGACTTATCGTATTGAAACTTACATATGATTAGTAAAAAAAATAGAAATTTTGTTACAGTAATTGGTGCTGTATGATCACATCTATGCTTATGTAAAAATCACTTTCCAATATCACTTACCTCAATGTTATTTGTATACTATAGAAACATAAGTACTAAATTAAAGTAGTCCTAAAAACTAAATATATATACCTAAACCCAAAATATAAAACTTAAAATATCCTGTTGGTGGAGAAAATGTTATTTTACTTTTCCACTTAATATTTTCAGGGTGGTACACGATATGCTGATACAGAGCTGGCTCGCTATTGGATGCCAGATGACATATCCCGAGAGTGCTATGAGTGTGCTACTAGATTCAGCACACTGCGACGAAGGCACCACTGCCGAGTTTGTGGTCAGATATTCTGCAGCAGGTGTTGCAGTCAGAGAGTGCCTGGTATGAACTATGACCAATATAATATATATTTTTTTCAACTGCTGCCTATGAGTTTCAAGCGATCCTATATATATTTATAGTTTATTGGGATAGTCAATATCTATTACAATATTCTATATCCAAAGAATGTGTTTTTTACTTGCAAGAAAACTTCTGCTATAAGTGTCCAATCATCTATCTCCATGGGGGCTGGGAGCTCATCGCGTTTTCAAAAGTTTATCAGAGCACCTGGTTGATGTCAAAGTGCTAAAAATAGCCTATTTGCAATAAATCTTTTGACTTTGACTTTGACTTTGATGCTATGTGTGACCAAAATACTGGCACTTATTTGGCACAGCGAATAAGCATTGCAATTCAACTGGGCAATGCTGCCAGCATGTTAGGTACGCTACCTACTGGTAGTGGGCTGGCAGCATTTGGACTGTATAGGTCATCGCGGCCAGTATATAGCCCAAATGTTTTTTTTGTAGTAGTAGGTAGATATCATTGTGTATTTAGTTAAAAATAAAGTCAATTTGCCATACAAATATTATATAAGACTGTAGCATGAAAGTGTAAATTGCTGTAGCCTAAACTGGGATCTCCTCCATCTTATTATTTAGCATCAGGTGAAATAATATCATATGCCTTTTGAAAAAAATTATGTCATACAGTAATATGAAAGTTATGAAAAACATTTCTTAACATTAAAGGTCACATCTTCGGTTGTAACGGCGGACTGCGTGTGTGCAACTACTGCTGCAATGTGGTCCTCAGTTACTTGAAGGAAAACGACCTCACCGGCGAAATATCGCCTGATCTCAAGACCTTGCAGGAGAATTTGCAGGTAAAATAACATTTTGATCATGTCCCTTACTATATTAGCGTGCCATTGCAGTGCGTGGCAACATGCTTGCCAGACGTGTCAGCACATGTAACGATAGTGTGAAGGCCCAGCTGTTCATCAGTTACTGCACTAGCGTATACACTGTAGAACTCTGGGCGAACTATACGAAGGACGCTCTAAGTGATATGTGGGTGCAATATAATGCGTGGCGCGCGATGTTTACCGCAAGCGTCATGTTCGCCGAAGGCCGCGCTCCAATTTCAATTTCAATTTTTATTTGCATTCCACAATGTTGTACAGGTGTAGGTAGTTAAATAACAGTTCATCGTGGACCCTGTCGGGCACGCAACATTAGAAGAGAAAGAAAGGAAGACAAAATTAAATTTTATTAGATTAGAAAGGAGTGGTTACTTATTTTATACTAAAATTAAATGAATTATTATTTTTATGTACTATGCTTAAATTTTATCATTTAAATATTCATTTATAATATAATAGCTTTTATTTATTAGAAAGTGCTTTAATTGTTTTATAAAGACTACATTATTTGATATATATATATATTAGACATTCCAGGTTGGCTAGCGCTACTAAGAAGCCACTCTGCCACTGCGCGTACGGCCTTATACCGCTCTGCGAACTCCCTGGTGACCGAGACTGGGACCAGGGGGGTGATCACGAAACTTTGATTGCAATGCAACAGGAAATTTCCATACTAACTATACACATAAACTGCGTATTCAAACTGTCAAATCCATACATATCTGTGTTTCTATCGGTTGCAATAGAGTTACGTGATCGTCCAGCTGAGCCCAATACACAGAAAGTGGCAATCCTACCACGCACCCAACACCTAAGATATGCAGGTGTCTTAGGTTTTTTAGTTTAAGTTAGTTTTATTAGAGTAAGTTTTGATTTTTATCTCGAATTAAACTCATTTCATTTCATTACCATATTGTTGCTAACATGTGAAATATGTATAACGGTCTATTAAATAAAACTTGCTGATCACACTCCTTTCTACTTGCAGGTGAAATTCCCGGACAACAAAGACAGATCATCAAAAACGCGCGATAATTTCGTTTTCGCACATGACCAAGAAGAGAGATGCGAAGTTCGGAGTTCCTCCAAGGAGTCTTTGCAGGATGTGTACAGGCAATTGTCTTTTTCATTGCCTACTCAGCAGCACAGGTGATTGTTAAAATTCTAATATTTTGTTCTGGCAGTTTCCCATTATATACAAAGTAATCATCATCAAAATAATATACAAAGTCAAAAGAGGAATACAAAATGATACCATTTTGTCGGGATTATTTTTGAGTGACGAGTTAGCAGTCCGATTCACAATCTACCGCTAAGGACTTGATTCAAAATTTACTCTACATGTCTCTTTGAGTTGTTCGTCAACTGGCGTCAACTGGTGAACACGCGAGTGCGCGCGAGATAGCACCTTCCGATTATACTACGTAGTTTCCAGGATGAAGGAGATAGAGTGTAGATTTCAACAGAAATTCAGAATCAGTTATTAAGGTCTTATGACCTTGATAACATGCTGAGTTGGGACGTTACGCAACATTACATTTTGTACGATCTATTATTCGTTCTATTATCGTTATATTTACATGTTGTATGTAGGAATGTAATGTTGTGTGATGTCCTGAATAAATGTATTTTCTTTCTTTAGATTTCGAGATACCAATCTTCCGCGTGCATGTTTAGTCCAACGATTAGCAATATGGACTAGACTATGACTTAACATGATGACTTAGACTGTGACTTGATGACTTAGACTGGTACTTGACTTGACTTGACAAAATATATGATATTAATTAACTTGAGAGATCAATTACTTGACACTGGCTAAATACACAAGGGTGTGGAGCAAAAACCAAACAAAAAAAAAATTTTTTTACTCTTAGTTGGGACAAGTAATAGTCATAGGAGATAATAGTCGAGCTTTGCTAAGTTCGTTCTTTCTTGGTTAACACGCAAATAATGGTTGCAGGTCTTTGAGAAAGCTATGCCGTATGTTGACGTAAGTGACGCATTTAGGGTGTTATATTGTAAGGTGATGGATTAGTTTGGACCGGCGGTTGATTCCTGCTATGAAAGTGTAGTTGTGTTGTGTATTTGTGATGCAGGGAAGGCAAGTATGATTACTGGTGGTAAATAATGCATATAGGCAACTTGGCACATGTAAGACTCCTGCTTGACACATACTTACGTGAAATATGATTAACTTGATAAAATATCAATTTTTTGACACTGGCTAAATACACAAGAGTGTAGAGCCAAAAAATTTAAAAAAAAAATGTTTGAAGTTATTGCTAGGCTTGGTTCATTAGATGATTGGTTGTTCTGGTGCATTTACAATCAGCGACAAAATTGGTCACGCATGTTTAAAGTATACCCAAATCCTTAATCCTTTGTTTGTTTATTTGTCTATGGTGGAGGGCAGCCTCTGTGGTGTGGTGCTTGAGCTGGTCGGCTCATAGCCCGGAGGCGACGGGTACGATTCTCGCGGAGGACAAATATGCACAGAAAAAAAAGCGCAAATACTTAGTCCTTTATCTGGGTATTGTAAGACCCTGGTCTTCGTAGTTCCTGGGCTCTAGATAGAGGGAATCCTAGTTAGGGTCCAGGATCTATGTATGTGATCGATTCGATTTATAATAATGTTATTTAAAGTGCAAAAAATCGTTTAAACATGATTGTCTAATTTTGCCGTTGACTACTACAATAATTGATTGCTAATATGTGATTGTCCTAATTATTACCTATAAAGTATGGCGATGCTTTTCTAATAAAGGATAAATAAATAAAAAAGTTTGCTTTGTACCACACGATTGAAGTAAAACTTCTTTAGTTTAGCTCCATCTATCGGCCGGTATAACTTTGTTTTTGCTTTGTTTAATGCTAAAGTCGCCATCTTGACAATTGTAAAATGTCATTTTACTGGACATACCAACATAATATTAAAAGTTTTTAACTTTGTTATGTTGACAATGGAGATCTACGTGAGCTTCAACTTCCGCCTCGCATTCACCAGCTTACTCCCCAATTTAAGTCAAGCGTGAGTAAAGACGTTTTAATTCAAAAAGATGGAGATGTTATATTTAGTTTATTTTTAGATATCGGTGTACATAATCGACATTAACGTTATTGCGAAGCGAATAAATGAGTAGTTATTGTACATGAACTGTTCCAGGTACCGCCTCGTGAGCTATAACAGCGTGTGGCGTGGATGCGACATTTTGCAGTGGATTATGGACAATACGCAAAATAAAACCAGGTATAAATCTATATATTAACCCCCTCACTACCCGATAGCTCAGTTGGTAGTAACCCTGCCTTCTGAGCTCTACAGCTCATCAACACAAGCTCAACACAACACAGCTACAACAACAAACAAGCAACGCACAACATAGGTAAGTTGTGCGTTCGATTCCCACCTAGGACAAACATTTCAGTGATGAACCGATGTTGGTTCTGTGTCTGGGTGTTATATTGTATTGTATGTATTTATTTACAAATAAAGTATCTAAGTTTTGTATCATTTATCTCAGCCTTTCCCAAAGTGGGTGATAACGCCCGCTTGTGGGCGCTGCTTGCCTAAAGGGGGGGCAGTAGGAGACCCAGAAAAAAAGGGGGCGTTGTGTAGAGGCTTGGAGGGCGATTTGTAATTTCATCTAGGATTTATCTGGTTCCCATAGCTTTGCTTGGTTTGGGGCTAGATGGCGCTGTGTTAAATGTCCAAACATATTTATTACTAGTTGCGCCTCGCGATTTCACCCGCGGATAAAAAGTATTTTAATTATTTACTCATCCCACGGAAACTTTTCACTTTTCCGGCATGAAATGTAGCCTATATGTGAATTCAGTGTATATAATAGGTCTTTACCTATGAAATTGCCGTATTGCAGTACAGACTTTTTCAAACAAAAAAAAGTTTTGATTGGCTATGAATTCTAAATTCAAATTAATTTTGTTTTAAAAATATGACATTCTATTTACAATATAAGTCTTTTGTTTATTGATTAGCGTTGTATTTTCATTACATTTCAACATATTTCCTCATAATGGATACTTTGAAATTTCGTGTAATTATGGAATATGAGTTCCGTCGTGGCACCAACGCGGCACAAACGACACGTAACATCAACGACGTTTACGGAGAGAACTGTACAAACGAACGTACAACCCGTTATTGGTTTGCTCGGTTCCGTTCTGGGAATTTTGACTTGAAAAATGAACCTCGTGGTCGTCCAGAAACTTTGGTCAACAATGATGAATTAAAGGCGATTGTGGAAGCTGATGAATCTCAATCTACAGCTGAGCTGGCAGCAGCTTTTGATGTTAGCATCAAAACAATATTGGTCCATTTGCGACAGATTGGCAAGATAAATAAGCTTGATAGATGGGTGCCCCACGAACTTAACGATCGCCAGCGCAACGTACGCGTCGAGACTTGCCTTGCGCTGCTTAACAGGCACAGAAATGAAGGAATTTTGAACCGAATTGTTACGTGCGACGAAAAATGGATTCTTTTTGACAATCGAAAGCGCTCAGCAAGTTGGTTAGATCCTGGTTCGGTACCAAAGCAATGTGCAAAACGAAAAATGACCCCTAGAAAGGTGATGGTCACAGTTTGGTGGTCTAGTGCTGGTGTGATTCATCATAGCTTTTTACAAAACGGCGAGAGCATTACTGCAGATGTGTACATTGAAGAACTGACCACAATGATGGCGAAACTCGCACGTCTGCAACCAGCTTTGGTCAATCGGTCGTCTCCACTGCTACTTCACGACAACGCGCGACCCCATACTGCACAACAGACCGTCTCTAAGCTGCATGAGTTGGGTTTGGAAGCTCTTCCTCATCCGCCATACTCACCAGATCTTGCGCCTACTGACTATTACTTTTTCCAAAATTTGGACAACTTTTTAGCGGGAAAAAAATTCAATTCCCTGGAAGCAGTACAAAACGCCTTTGAAGAGTTTGTTGTCTCCCGTCCTGCTGATTTTTTCAAGAAGGGCATCCATAAACTGCCACAGTGTTGGCAAAGATGCATAGATTACAGGGGTGATTACTTTGAATAAAAGAAATAAATAAGTTCGAAAAAAAAATACTTTAACTTTTTTCAAACAAAACGGCAATTTCATAGGTAAAGACCTAATATAAGCTATCTTGGTACCGAATTTCATCCAAATCCATTCAGCCGTTTGAGCGTGAAGGAGTAACAAATATACACACATACAAACTTTCGCCTATATTATATTAGTGTGATTATTACTATTGTAGAGTACAAGCAAACATGATATGCCAGAGCCTGCTAAGTTCAGGGTACATGGAGTGTGTCACGGAGCTCCCACATTTTGCGGACTACGCCCTCTACCGGCCGGTGGCGGTGATGGCGAGGGATGATGATGATGATGATGAGGGTGATCATGATCATGAACGTAAGTACTTCCTCCTCATAGGTTTAGTGGCTATTGCTGAGTTATAACTAGATTGCAACTCAAACTAAAATTATCATTTTAATTAAAAAACTTACCTGTTTTTCTTTCTATCTTTTTTAAAGTTCTTTTCCATGGATGATGTTTGTAAATAATTTTGTTTCCAGCCGAACATTGCAGCCGGCTGGTGGAAAGCGTGTCTTCTTACTGTCTCGACCTGAACCTCGGCGATCGATCAGCGAGAATCATCAAAACTGCTAAAGCAGGTAATATGGAAACCGGATAAGATTACGTAATCGAATATTTGTGCAATCAAATGATTTGTCAACTTAATTCCCGCTGTTGAAGGGGTTAGTATTTGTAAATCATTACATTTAAATCTTCAGATTCACAGGCCTTAAAACAACGCGTTAACAAATTTTTCAAATTGCCCGAAACAAAATTCAAGAGTTGAGATCAAAAAGGGTTTAACTGTCAAATTGATAGTTACGAGAAAATTGACTTTAAACTTCAACGGCTTCATTTTAATGTCAAGTGCTTATTAAGTAATTGAAAAGGTTAATGTAAGTTTAAGTTGCTTGAAAATGTATTAAGTCTACTTTAAAATATAAAATATAGTACAATTATTGTAAAAATGTAATATAATATAATATAATAAGTATAATAATGTTTTTATGCTAAGCGAACTGTATTCCTGTGTCAGATAAATCGTTTTTAGACTGACAATCTCGAGATTTAGGCCTCGGTATTTTGAGAATGTATTATTGTAGATAATTTCACGCTGAATCCAACGATACCCATAAGTCATTTTGTGAAAAAAGTCAAATGACCCTTCTTGATCTCATCCCTTCAATTTCCCTTCCTTCCATCACTTCCATCCCTTCAATTCGACTGGCCCGATAGCTCAGTTGGTAGTGACCCTGCCTTCTGAACTGCGGGTTGTGGGTTCGATTCCCACCCAGGACAAACATTTGTGTGATGAACATCGATGTTTGTTCTGTGTCTGGGTGTTATATTGTATTCTATGTATGTATTTACAAACAAAAAGTATCTAAGTATTGTATCAGTTATCTGGTTCCCATAATACAAGCTTTGCTTAGTTTGGGGCTAGATGGCGTTGTGTGAGATGTCCACACATATTATTATATTATTATTATTATTATTAATTGTGAACTACAAATATGGCCTGTAATATTGTAGAATAGATAACAATGTTTTCTTTTTTAATATTAAAATATTATATTTTTCACATGTTAAATTATTATTAAATAAGTATGTAAAAATTTGTTAGTCATGTCATGTCATGCCACAGGATTACGCAATTCTCATACGTTTTTCTTACATTTTCAGAGAAGAAATCTTCATCTAGCGAGGAAGAAGCGCCGGTCTTGGAGCATAATGAAGGTAATTTCATAATTTTATTTGGCTTGGATGTAAAAATCAATCAAAATTAAATCGAGAAACGTCAATTACCAAGCCGCCAGCATATTAGTGTGTAAGCATTTTTCTAGCTGCATTACCACAGTCACTTGGGTCCGTGCTTTTTGTTACATTATTTTAAATTTATTACACTAGCTTATTATTAATATGAATAATATGTATAAATACAAATACAGGATTTACAATGGTTGATAGCTAGTTATTTTCAGTGTTAGTGCATAAAATTGGTGGCATTCTATTCGTTAAGTGCTGGATTACAGGCGTGAGTGTGGGAAAATGGTATAATGATGGTGAAACGTTTCTTTTCGTGTTGTTTCCAAAACTCCATAGAAGCTTCAAGTAAAGTTGCCACCACTTTCTAGGAGTATGACTTTAACTTTAACTATGACTTAACTATGACTTGACTTGATGACTTCGACTGTGACTTGACACATATTTGCGTGAAATAATAGGTCTTTACCTATGAAATTGCCGTATTGCAGTACAGACTTTTTCAAACAAAAAAAAGTTTTGATTGGCTATGAATTCTAAATTCAAATTAATTTTGTTTTAAAAATATGACATTCTATTTACAATATGAGTCTTTTGTTTATTGATTAGCGTTGTATTTTCATTACATTTCAACATTTTTCCTCATAATGGATACTTTGAAATTTCGTGTAATTATGGAATATGAGTTCCGTCGTGGCACCAACGCGGCACAAACGACACGTAACATCAACGACGTTTACGGAGAGAACTGTACAAACGAACGTACAACCCGTTATTGGTTTGCTCGGTTCCGTTCTGGGAATTTTGACTTGAAAAATGAACCTCGTGGTCGTCCGGAAACTTTGGTCAACAATGATGAATTAAAGGTGATTGTGGAAGCTGATGAATCTCAATCTACAGCTGAGCTGGCAGCAGCTTTTGATGTTAGCATCAAAACAATATTGGTCCATTTGCGACAGATTGGCAAGATAAAAAAGCTTGATAGATGGGTGCCCCACGAACTTATCGATCGCCAGCGCAACGTACGCGTCGAGACTTGCCTTGCGCTGCTTAACAGGCACAGAAATGAAGGAATTTTGAACCGAATTGTTACGTGCGACGAAAAATGGATTCTTTTTGACATCCATAAACTGCCACAGCGTTGGCAAAGATGCATTGATTGCAGGGGTGATTACTTTGAATAAAAGAAATAAATAAGTTCGAAAAAAAAATACTTTAACTTTTTTCAAACAAAACGGCAATTTCATAGGTAAAGACCTAATATCATTAATTCGATAAATTATCAATTACTTGACACTGGCTAAATACACAAAAGTGTGGAGCCAAAACATTTAAAAAAATATGTCTTCCAGCTCCCGCTGCAGGTCCGCTGGAGGCGGGGCGGGCGTGCCGCGCGCTCAGCTCGCTGGGCGCGGAGCACCTGCGGCAGCTGACGCGGCAGTGCCTGGCGCGCGCGGCACTGCCGCCCGCCTGGCTCGACCACCTGCTGCCGCTCTGTTTGCAGGCCGCAGACTGCGTCACCCCAGGTACTGTAATGTATCTACAGCAGTGTAGTGCCGGTGGGATCCGTTGTGACCCCTTTGGCAACATTTGTGTGATATAAATCAGTGTTTGTTCTGTGTCTAGGTCTTATATGTATTGTATTCTAAGTTTGTATATATGCAAACAAAAAGATATTTAAGTAATATCCACAATATATTGTACCAGTTTCGCTCCGCGGTTTCACCCGCGAATAAAAAGTATTTTAATTATTTGCTTATCCCACGGGAAAATTTCACTTTTCCGGGATAAAATATAGCCTATATAATAATCCAGTGTATAAGCTATATTGGTACTGAATTTCATCCAAATCCATCCAGCCGTTTGAGTGTGAAGGGGTAACAAACACACACATATACACACAAACACACACATACAAACTTTCGCCTTTATAATATTGTGATAGTGTGTGATTGTGTTATGATCCTATGTATGTGATTGTTGTCTTACAACATATCAAGTAAAATAATATAATGTGTTTATAATTATAACGGGGACACCAAATACAATTACAAATAAATGTAATGTCCGATTATTGATATTAAATATAATGTCATGGGATAGTGTAGTTCGCATTTGTATTCATTGTAATTGGGTAAGGCAAATAGTCCAAATAGCTTTTCAAAATTCTCATACCAAAAGAAAAAAAGAAATTTTTTGATCATCGTTATGTACCATTTTATTATTTTAGTTGAAGAGCCGAATATTCCTATTGGTACCAACTACACGGAAGAGATGTTAAATATCCGACCAACTATAGTCGTTTTGTATAACGTGCATACACTGATGACTTTCTTTTTTACATCGTTGCTTAGTTGCTCCTATTCGGTCTATGAGTTATCTTTTATCTAAATATGTATGATTCAAAGGACTGACTGACATAGCAAGCATCCGCTAAGAAAGGATTTTTCGAAATTCGTGGGCGAAGCTGCGGGCTCGTACATAAAAATGAATTGCACAGTTGCCGCAGTGTTTAAATTAGCGCTCATGTTGTTAGACAAATATTTTCGACTCGATTTATAAGAGTCAGTTTCATGAATTATAAGGGGTTTAAAAAGCCAACCACTCAGATAGCGACAGTGCCCCACTCTCCCCCGTGAAGGGGAGCGAACGATCATCGAGGGCTGGTGATGGACCACCACCGCCCGCCTCACGCTCAGGACACCGCGCCACATCTCATCGTCGTGGATAGGCGTGACTCACATATTGTGTCTGTCTTGAGAAGAGCTTACTATAGAAATGATCCTATGAAGTAAGGTCTTGCCGTAAATTGTCGCTGCGAGCTTGCCCTTATTTTGGCGGAGAATCTTGTCACCGCGATTCAGCTGCTTGTGTGCTCGTTTCGGTTTGCCATCTAGCGGTTATGGCCGGTATTAACTGAAGTTTGATGGTAGTATAATGTAACGGCGAATTCAAGATGGCGGTGATTCAAGGTCAGTCGAGCTCGGGCGACGTCAGTTGACGTCACAAGCGTTTTCCTTGCCCTGCCCTTGACCGATGATGGTTGGCCGCTTCACTTTTATACACCACGTGATGTTAAAGTTCTTTTTCTTCTATTCTTATTAAAATAAAATATTTAAACGAAAGTAAACGATCAGATTTAAGCATGTAGGTAATTACAAAATGAAAATTATATTTTATGTTAAGTTTCAATTTTATAGTTTATAAGAATAGGTTATTAAAGTAAATTATAATTTATTTAAAAATAAATACACCATCAATAAAATTACATACAATATGTATATTCACATTACCATTATTAAGATTAAATAAATGCTTAAGAAAATTAATGCGCAAACACAAGTAGACAATGATGGGAGGACGTTCTGTTTTATACTTACCCAAAATGTTGACAAATCAATCATTAATTATCATAATTACCTACAGATCTATAGCATCTTAGAAAAGTTAGTATATAACAATGTAAGTAGTGTTAATAGTTTAACTACTTTTCAGTATCTAGTGAAGATGGAATAAATAACCAATCATAAATATTCAGATGATATGTTATAATAGGATACCGTGTCAGACGATGATGTAATAAATCGTCATGATTGTTTTTCTGTGTATGTTACACTTACATGATATTTCTGTCTATTTACAATTAAGTTTGCTGATCCTTTTTATTCTATTGATAGAGTAAACCTCCAAGGTCGACTCGTTCAATATAAAGGTGACGATCTAAAGATCTAAGAAAAATAACAGATGATAAGAGTATGAGGTCGTTTAAACTCCTGGCTTCAATGTACTGATATTATAACCACAAAAATGATATAGGGTGACGCAGATAATCACTAAAGGGAGGTATTTAATAATTTAAAAAATCCAGTCTAGGTTACTAAGTATAAGAGGTGATTGTGTCATACGTCAAGGGTGCATTATTAATAATTGAGTTCGCCCTATAAACGTCATTAATTTCACGTACACACTATCAAATTGTTAGTTCTTAAAATATAACAAGATGGCGCTAGCAAATGAGCGGCGCTCGGCTGAATCGCGGTGGTAACATTCTCCGACGGAATACGGTGGGATCTGCGAGGGGCGAGTGAACTCATACTTACCTGGCGTAGGGGACACCGTGATCAAGAAGGCGGTTCCCCCAGAGCGAGGCTCTACCATTGCACTGCGGTAGGGTTGACCTCTGCGATTATCCCTAATGTGGATAACTCGGACGCGTAATTTTTGGTAGTGGGGACTGCGTACGCGCCGTCCCCCGTTCAATACAAGTCAAACATACTATTATTAAATTTAGATATGATTAAAGTTAAGGTTAATTTTGTTAGTTTGTACACTGATGTCATAATACAGTGGCCGTTTTTTAAAGGGTTAAGTGCGAACTAAGGAACTGTAAAATTTTAGTAAAGACAGGCACTTTTATCTCTTCTTATTTCATTAAGAACCCTAATTTATTGAGATATTGTTTTATCCTTCACAAATGTGGGAGTTATACACAAAGTACAGGGTAATTTGTAGCTCTCTGATTATTTACCATACCCTAAATAAATTAATATAGCATCACTATCGTAGAACACCACGCATGTCATTTTTAGTAAATTTCGTCAACGTTAAAATTGGTTCGATGATTTCTAAGAATTAAACTGTGTTTTAGTCAATATCGACCACGCTGCTATTACATAATCGTAAATTGTATTTATATGCTTTGCTTAAAGTGATAACGTACACCATTATACACAACATTCAAGTAATATTTTTGTATTTCTAAATATCTATAAAAGTAATAAATTTTGTGTAACATCACTGTCGTGGGGCAACACGCATGCTATTTTAGATAATATAGACAAGGACAAAAGTTTTATTTAAGGTTGTATGATAGTAGATGATTGGTGCTTATGTCACAAGTGCTGCATTATCCTCCGGAGTTCGCTTTTACAAAAGTTAGTACTATTTACTCATTACATTAGTTCTCAAAATGAAACAAGATGGCGCTAGCAAACGAGTGGCGCTCGGCTGAATCGCGGTGGTAACATTCTCCGACGGAATACGGTGGGATCTGCGAGGGGCGAGTGAACTCATACTTACCTGGCGTAGGGGACACCGTGATCAAGAAGGCGGTTCCCCCAGAGCGAGGCTCTACCATTGCACTGCGGTAGGGTTGACCTCTGCGATTATCCCTAATGTGGATAACTCGGACGCGTTATTTTTGGTAGTGGGGACTGCGTACGCGCCGTCCCCCCACTTATTAAAAATGCTATATATTAGATATTTGATAACGATATCTTAGACATATTTGATTTGGACTACGGATCTAGACAAAAAGAACAGTAGAATCCAAACATAATATATATGATTATTGATAATAATATAAAATGTATAAATATTATTATCGTTACGTTTTAATAAAATCTATAGATAACCCAAAATGCATTTATACCAATACTAGTTGCGCCCCGCGATTTCACCCGCGGATAAAACTATTTTAATTATTTACTCATCCCACGGGAAAATGTCACTTTTCCGGGATAAAATGTAGCCTATATGTTAATCTATGGGTATAAGCTATCTTGGTACCGAATTTTATCCAAATCCATTCAGCCGTTTGTGCGTGAAGGAGTAACAAACACACGCATACACGCATACAAACTTTCGCCTTTATAATATAAGTGTGATAGAAATTTTACGAAACGGTTCAATCCGATTGTAAACATGAAAGACTAAATGGATAGACTAGACGGCTATCGGACCAAAAGGGTCTAATGGAAAAATTTTGGTAACTGGACGTAACTAATAGACCGTACTACCGTACTAGCAAAAGTAAATATAATTTTCGGTAATATTGAAATTTTGATGAGGCAACCCCGGAACTGGTACTGTTTGTTGCAGATCCTCAAAGCAACGACATCGACGTCCGCAACTACGTGCAGGTGAAGAAAGTGCCGGGCGGGGCGCCGCGCGACTGCTGCCTCGTGCACGGAGTGGTGCTCACCAAAAATGTCGCGCACAGGTATATTGTATACACTATTGTATAATAATAATAATCTATTTATAATACAGTTGTTATGTTTAAGTATAAGTATACATACATACCTGAGTAAAATTGTTAAATCGTCCAAATTACATGAATAACCTTTTTTGTAACTGACATCTGTTGCCAAATAAACTTATTCTTATTCTTATTTTATTCCACTTTTATACCTAGTTAGCTCAGTTGGTAGTATCCCTGCCTGAACTGCAAGTTGTGGGTGCGATTTGGGAATGCTCATCAGAATTTCAAAATCGGTCCAGTACTATTTGAGCCAATTCGTTACAAACATACTTACATACAAATCCTTCCTCTTTATAATGGCCCGATAGCTCAGTTGGTAGTAACCCTGCCTTCTAAACTTTGAGTTATAGATTCGATTCCCAACCAGGACAAACATTTGTGTGATGAACATCGTTGTTTGTCCTGTGTCTGGGTGTTATATTGTATTCTATGTATGTATTTACAAACAAAAAGTATCTAAGTATTGCATCAGTTATCTGGTTCCCATAGTACAAGCTTTGCTTAGTTTGGGGCTAGATGGTGCTGTGTGAAATGTCCACAGATATTTATTTATTTTAATTACTTACCGAATTCCAAAAAGGAGGAGGTTCGTATGTATGTTTTTTTTTTGTCTATGTTTATCGATATTTTCGCCGTGATCCGAATTAAAAAACTCTTTTTTAACCAGCTCTTAAGTTTGCACTTATCTCTAGGACGTACCCAAATGCGTTGCAATTGTTGCGATTGCAATGCGTAGGTATTTACAATTATAGAGCCATAAGTGCGGACAAAGGAGCTGTTAAATTTTACTTCACCATTGTAAAATCAAGTGCAAATCCCGCACATAACTTGGAAGGCAGTGGTGCTGGACCGAACGGGATACGAACCTAAGTCCGTCCGAAACTCTCACGGGCTACCGCTGAGCTACACATTCCTTTAATAGAACCCTAATTTATAGAGATATTGTTTTTTTCCTTACAAATTTGGGTTACATATTATATGTTTTCCAAGTTTCCAAAAGGTTTGTGTCAATTTTGAAGGGGCATGCCGCAGCAGATCTCCAACGCGAGTATACTGCTTTTGGACTGTTCCATCGCGTACCAGAGAGTGGAAGGGAAGCTTACCTCGCTCGAACCTGTTCTCTTGCAAGTTGGTATTACATTTTTATTATTTCAATATCAATTTAAATTTTTATTTGCATTCCACAATGTTGTACAGGTGTAGGTAGTTTTTTAAAATAACAGTTCATCGTGGACCCTGTCGGGCAACACTAGAAGAGGGAAGACAAAATTAAATTTTATTAGATTAGAAAGAGCAGCGGTTACTTATTTTATACTAAAATTAAATGAATTATTATTTTTATACACTATGCTTAAATTTTATCATTTAAATATTAATTTATAGTATAATAGCTTTTATTTATTAGAAAGTGCTTTAATTGTTTTATAAAGCTTACATTACTTGATTCCTTTTTCATTGCTTCTGGAAGCTTGTTATATATATTTAAAAATAATTTTAATAATAATAATTGTGTCCAACAATCACATACATAGATCCTGGACCTTAAATAGGATTCCCTGTGTCTAGGGACCCAAGAACTACGAGGAACATGGTTCCAAAACACCCAGATTCAGAACAAGTTTTTGTATTTTTTTTCTGTACATAATTACTTATTCTTTGGTATAATATATACAATATAAACACCCAGACACAGAACAAACATCGATGCTCATCACACATATGTTTGTCCTAGATGGGAACCGAACCCAAAATTTCAGAACAGTTCAGAAGGCAGGGACACTACCAACTGAGCTACAATCCTTTGAAAGTTTAATGATAACATTCTATAAGAGAATGAACAGCTTCGAAGACAAGTTCCAGAAGACTCCAGTCACTTGCGGACAGCAAAGGAATGGAACACTTTCCCAGTGTCGTATTGTTTTCGGGCAAATATATTCTGGCAGTTTTCAAGTCTAGAGTGAGTCTAGGTATCTTCTAGGCAAGCGCCAACGCCATCCGCGTCGCAGCCATAACAAAAATCCCGTTTTGTAAAGGATTATCGTTATTAGCGTAGATGTGTCCACTAATATGTCCGCGGCGGCTGCAGGAGCACGAGTACCTGTCGCGCTGCGCGGCGCGCATCGCGGCGCTGCGGGCGCGCGTGGTGCTGGTGCGCGGCGGCGCGGGGCGCGCGGTGCAGGCCGCGCTGCGCCGCGCGGGCGCCGCGCTGGCGCTGCGCGTGCCGCCGCGCGCGCTGCGCCGCGCCGCGCGCTGCACGCGCGCCGACCTGCTCACCTCCATCGACGCGCGCATCGGCCCGCCCCGCCTCGGGACCTGCGCCAACTTCTATGTCAAGAATTGTGAGTCCTTTGTGTAGCCCGTCCGATGTGCATATGTTGTTTATTTTTATTTTCTTATTTATTTATTTGGCACACAAAACAGAATATAACCAACACATAACAAAAAAAATGTTTTTACAAACATTTTGAGCTAGGTTACATCCCAAAACGTGTGTACACATCATGATTAACTAAACAATAAAATAAGTAGTTAGTAAAAAGTGAAATATTTTTTTATGGATTCGATTTGTATCTTAAATACAAAATAATCAAACCTTCAAAGTTCAGAAATGATAGTTAAAACGTCTCTTTTAAATTTTGGTAGTTTTTGGTCAAAGATATAAACTGAGCTGTGATGTTCCTTCAAGATGTTATACTGACGACACATCCCTACCAAAGGGTTGTAGAATGAGGTGTTATTAGTGAACACCTGAAGTGAGAAAATACTTAAATGAGGCTGACGAGCACTACGGTGGGTTTTGGTTTTACTTCAACTTTGTCTAGCATTTGACCACGCTCTCATCTGATGGGAAGTGACGATGCTATCGAAGGTGTAGCTGCTAGCCGAGTAATCATTAATTAGTAACGCAATCATATGCGTTCCAGATGAAAGCAAGACCCTCATGGTCCTCGAAGGCTGCGCGGAGCCCCAACTGGGCTGCTGCATTCTCCTCCGAGGAGCTTCAAACCACGAGCTGGTCAGAGTCAAAAAAGTCGTCAAATTCATCCTCCTCGCCTGCTACAATTGGAAACTGGAGAAAGCATTCCTTACAGACATAGAAGCTATTTTACCAGAACCGGGCATGACCTTCGACGACGATATCAACGACGAAAACGAAGACCAATCCATCAACACAGATGCCATCAAAATCGATGAAGCCGCAACCCAAATTCTACCCAATTTGAACGACGAAATGAATATCCTTCATAAGGATATCAGCAATGATATTTTTACAAGTGAAAGCTCCAAATCCATTGTAGCCAACAACGATATATTCGATAATACATTTAAAACGGATAGTGTTGCCGAAATTACCGATCCGTGTATCGATAAAGCTGAATCATTAAATATCGATACCACATTACCGGATAATGTCGATGCCCTAAATAACGATGATCCTCTACAAAGGCCCAAGTCGTATACAAGAAAGACTGAGAATTTGAGTTGTGGTGTACCGATAAGGGATTTTAGTGATCCACTGCGAGCCACGATGTCAGTGGACGATGACGTGTTTCTGCCTAAAGAAGAGGCTACTTTGAAAGCTGATCCACAGAATGACAGGTATAATAACATTGAAGTTTGAAATTAGAAAAAAACATTCTGTAACCTTCTATAATTTTAAGTTTTTTAATTCGATCTAAGTGTATTTTTCATGTTATATACTGGCAAAGCCTCGTGGTTTCACTCGCGTCGACACAATCATCCGTAACACATATTTGCCTAGTGTTAACCTAGTTATACCCATTCCTATTTTTATTCATATCTGTTACAGCGTGAAGTTAAACAAACTAAAGTGAATGTGTCTTTTTAAAACGGATTTTTGAAAATTTAACTTTGGTACTTGAAGATTTTCTAATAATAATAATAATAAGAAGAACAACAATAACGCCCAACGATCATATATATAGAACGGTTTGTGCATAGATTGCAACCTATATAACTATAGGCCTTCAGCATGTCCACACCGCGCCGTGTCTGGAACAAGAATGATCCGTAGTACACCAAGCGTTCCCTTTTTATAGCCAAATGGGTGGGGGAGCGATGACAGATACCGGTGTTGCTACTGTAATAAATTTAAATGCCACCACAGGGTAAATTACGGTACTGCCCGCTGCGCATAGAGTTTATAAATGGACGTTGCCGCCGTCATATACGTAGATCCTGGACCCTAACTAGGATTCCCTGTGTTTAGGGACCCAGGAACAACGAGGACCATCATAATAATCATACGTCATCCCACAACACCAAGGCTCAGAATAAGTATTTGCGCTTTTCTTTCTGTGTACAAATACTTTTCCTACCGCGGGAATCGACCCCTTCCTGGTTATAAGCCGACGTGCTCAACCATCACACCACAGGCTGTCAATGCAATGTTACTTAATGCCCGTCTGTACCAAAGTTTGACAACTCCTAAGTTCTAACTTATCCTCCATGACTCCTCCATACTGCAATGCATTTGGGTAGTGATGAACAAATGTTCGTGTGGGAGTTTTGGCGGGAAAATGAAAAAATCGCGTTACCGCATTGTATTATTTTCCAAAATTTGTGTTATTTATTCGTTAAGTGTTGGATTACAGGCATGAGTGTAGGAAAGTGGTATAATGATGGTGAAACGTTTCTTTTCGTGTTGTTTCCAAAGCTCCATAGAAGCTTCTGGTAAAGTTGCCACCACTTTACTAGGAGTATGACTTCACTAGACTAGACTATGACTTGATGACTTGGACTGTGACTTGATACATATATATAAGTGTCTATTAAATTATCTTTCACTTCTGCCCGCAGCTTCGCCCGCGGCGTGGCCTATGGAAAAATAATTCAACCACCCATTTCACCCTCTTAAGGGTGGAATTTCGAAAAGTCCTTTCTTTGCGGATGCCTACGTCATAACATCTACCTGCATGCCAAATTTCAGCCCGATCGGTACTGTGGTTTGGGCTGTGCGTTGATAGATCACCATGTCAGTCACCTTTGAGTTATATCTATTTAGATATTAATTGACACTGGCTAAATTCACAAAAATGTGGAGCCAAAGCAAAAAATAATTGTTGGTGTACCACAGATGGTGCGCGGACGACACGGTGCTGTCCATGTCCCCGAGCGCGCTGGTCCCCGCGCCGTACCTGGAGACGGAGGCGGGGCGGCGCTGCCCGCTGCGGCGCTGCTTCCCCGCCCCGCTGCTGGCGCCGCCGCCCGCCCCGCGCCCCGCGCCGCGGCCCCGCGCCTCCGCCGAGCGCACGCCGGCGCCACTACACCAAGTTTGGGATTTTCATTTCATTCATAAACAACATTTTCAATATTAAAACCCACAATTGAAGGGGTGAGAATAAAAAGGGTTTAACTGATTTTTTTGACAAAATGACTTATGGGTATCGTTGGATTCAGCGTGAAATTATCTTGAATAATACATTTTCAAAATACCGAAATGAGGCTTAAATCTCGAGATTTTGAGTCTAAAAACGGTTTATCTGTCACAGGAATACAGTTCGCTTAGCATAAAAACATTACTATATTTATTTTATTATATTATATTTTTACAGTAATTGTATGAATTAGCACTATATTTAGTAATTTAAAATAGAATTAAAGCATTTTCAAGCAACTGAAACTTACATAAACCTTTTCTACTACCTTATAAGCACTCTACATTAAAATGACACCGTTGACGTTTAAAGTCAATTTTCTCGAAACTGTCAATTTGACAGTTAAACCCTTTTTATTCTCAATTCTCCCTTCAATTTTGATCACACTAATTATAAAGTCGAAAGTTTGTATGTGTGCATAGGATGACGGGTTGTGCGTAGGTTGCAACTTATATAACTACAACCTATATAAGTAGGCCTTCAGCATGCGCACCGGGCCGCGTCCGGAGCAAGAATGATCTGTAGTACACCGAGCGCTCCCTTTATATAGCCAGATGGGTGGGGAAACGGTGACATTTGCCGGTGTTGCCACTGTAATAAATTTAATGTCACCACAGGGTAAATTACGATACTGCCCGCTGCGCATAGAGTTTATAACTGGACGTCGCCGCCGTCATTTGTATGTGTGTATGTTTGTTACTCCTTCACGCTCAAACGGCTGAATGGATTTGGATGAAATTCGGTACCAAGATAGCTGACATAGATTAACATATAGCCTACAATTAATCCCGGAAAAGTGAAATGCTCCCGTGAGATGAGCAAATAATTAAAATACTTATTATCCGCGCGTGAAACCGCAGGGCGCAACTAGTTGTACTAATAAAAGTTAATTGAAATATAACACATATATTTTATTTGGTTTTTAATGCATTTGTTATAATTGTAGAATTTCTGAGAAAATTATGGATAAATTTAAGCTAAATTTAGATTCAAGATAGCAAACAGAAACAAAAACAAATTAAACGCCTTGTTGTTGTAGTATTTTTTTGTTATCTTCATATTGCCGTTATTCAAATTTGGCTTCACACGTCGATTATCATAAATACTCACAATTCATAGTTATGTTTTTTCATAATAACTTAGAAATACTGAATATAAAATGTTGATGTGTTTTTATATGAGCTCTTATGAGGATAATCTCGTAATGGTTCGCTTGGCGAGCGTCTTGGTGAAAGTTTCTGGGTCCCTAGACACAGGGAATCCTAGTTGGGGTCCAGGATCTGTGCATGTGATCGTTGGGCGTTATTATTATTCCCTGGATATTTATTCCCTTAGGCGGTTCTTACAGCACCTAAGGGAAGAGGTCCTATGGTGGTCCTATTCATACCCCAGAACCACACACAACTACACTAACCAAAGATTAATTGAATGACAAAATGTGTGCAGATGACATGGTGCTGTTGAGTTCTTAGCGGAGGGTTATGTCCAACGAATGAATGGATATTCACTTGACTTACGTTGGTATTACCTGTTGACAGGAGTACCATCCTTTCGTCCGCATGGCTATAAGGTCCGGCCCAGATGACCTCAAACTGAAAGCTGCGCTCGCAAACTTTCGAGCGGTTGGGGGCCGCGCCTTGAATGGGAAACATAAGCGTGAGTGACTACTTAATAATGATAATTCCATTGTTCCTTGCGTTTGCTGCTCCTTACACTTACACAAAAATGAACAAAATATTGGACATCTACAATTGTACAAGGTACATTTGCAAACGAAAAATAACAGCATGGCTACTAACATTAGATTATCTACAAACAGAACAAGTTATACACATTATTACGTAAATTATTCAAAAAGACATCTTCTACGAATCACTGTTGTTCACATATAATAAGTATAGCATAGTGTGATCCCATCTAGTCCGTTAGATGATGATCTATATGATTTGGTTAGTCATAAAATGTATATAACAATGAAGTCAACAGACAGAGTTACTACTTTATATTAGATTATCACTTCGCAAGCATATGACAATTTTATAGTGGTCGGACATAGTTGGTTAAACTATACATGTAACAAATTACATCAAGATCAGTATAGCCAGTTTTTGTAATGAAAGGTAAACAGACATCAGACAACTAGTTCCAAATTTTAAATGTTAATACGAAGTATAGATACGCTGCGACTTACCCGCTATTCAGTATTTACCCGATGCTCCGCTAGATACCTACTTTCACTTTCAGTCAAAATATGATAAATAAAGTAACCAATCCATACGCAGAATTCATCCCGCTCAGGTATTCACATGTGAAAGAGGAACAAACAAACAGAAATTTCTTACTTCCTTACTATAATAATAGCATTTACACACACACACACACACACACACACACACACACTCACGCTAACACACTCATACATACGCAACACACCCGATATACACCAAACACACATACAATCTCACAGATATGCACATACAAACTTTATTGACACCAAAGCCAATAGCAGACATATTAAGAACACTCGACAAACTTAGGTAACTATTATACTAACAATAAGCGCTACAAGCTGATAAAGTACATATTATAAGCACGTACATACAAAAAACCACTGGGAATAACTAGTCCCCAAAACACAGGGAATCCTAGTTTGGAGGACTAGTGAACATAGCAAGATCAGAATCACGACTACCACCACAGACTATCTACATAATAGTACTACACAATAAACAAAATATGTAACGACTTAAATTTTAATTTTTTTATGTTTTTAACGGTACAATCAAGAAGAATACTGTGTTACCACTATCTTATTACTATTAGTAGGTAGGTGCCTAATATTGTATAATAAGAAACATATAATACTTGTCTGATTTTACTTGATTTAATTCATTTGAAACCGATACATCAGCCACTGTAATAACTAGTATAACTCATATTTGGAATTGGAACAATGGAATTTCCCTCAGCACCTCCCTACTAGCTTACCAGTTGTTAATATCAGTAAAATCTGATTTGTTAATGTACCTACCTATCGTATATTTAAGGTTCTGTTTGTCTTTTCTGAGCAATAAAAATATTCTTATTCTTATTCTTATAATATTTGTGAAACTTAAGTTCTAAAGTTAAAGCTAGGGCTTCCCTTGTGGTTCCATTTCAATTTGATTCAGATCTGTTGGGCAGTTTTTGAGTTATTCTTAATAATGTGCATTTCGACTTCAATTACATTGATGATGTTCTCATTTTTGTGATAAACAAATGCGGTGGGATTGAAGCCGATTGAACTCTTCTTTAAAAAGCATTTATTATATGATGTATAAAATTTTAATTTGACAGTTAAAAAATATTTATCGCCTTTTTTTACAGATTTAAATAACAAGGACAGCGACAATTTTAACGTTATAATGTAGATATCAGAAAGCTTTTAAAAGCTTAAATGCTCGTCGAGTCTTTTCATTTGCGTGTACAAGAAAACAGATGGTTTTTTTGTTTGTTAGGCTTGCGTTGCACGTGCGTCGATGTAGCACGCTTGCCTAGAAGACTAGTTTGATACACGGCCGTAGCTAGGGGTGGGGCATTGTGGGTCTTACTACCTACTTTTACCTACCTTAAAAATACCAAAAACTATTGTAATATAAATTATTATAGTAAATTGCTCATAGTTTGAGATAAAAAAAAATCTTTGACTTAGTTCATGTTCTGTCACAGAAACAATTTGTCTACAAATAGCTATTGTTGGTGATTGATTTAGGAGCCCGCGCTTTGATGGTAGATCAATTATAATTTTTTTTATTACTTCCGCCCTACGTAATCAATGCTGCCTTACCTCAAATTCGACCCTAGCTAGACCAATGAAAACGTAGGAAAGGTTTAAAACGTGATCGTTTATTGCAGAAGCGATTTCTCGAGTGAAGAGATGTTTCGATCTACCTCATGCTAGCCCTGCAGCTCACTTTCGATTTCACGAAATGTCGATAATTTGTGTATTTGTCCACCGCACCCAGCGTCGTGTCCGCGGTTCGCCCCGAGCGTGGTCCGGCGGGCGCGGGCGGGCGCGGCGCGCGAAGCTCCGGCGCCGCTGGACCCGCTGGCGCCGGAGAACCACCAGCGGCTGCACCTGCTGCTCTACAGCTACAGCAACAAGTCGCCCAACGTGCCCGACTTCTGCGTCAACCCCTGGTCACTTACGCTGCTTCAGATGATATACTTACCGCTTTATTACTTACTACTTGCGCCCCGCGGTTTCACTCGCGGATAAAAAGTATTTTAATTATTTGCTCATCCCACTGGAAAATTTCACTTTTCCGGGATAAAATGTGGCCTATATGTTAATCCTGTGTAAGCTATCGCAGTACCGAATTTTATCCAAATCCATTCAGCCGTTTGAGCGTGAAGGAGTAACAAAAATACACACATGCACAGAAACCAACATACAAACTTTCACCTTTATAATATTATTAGTGTGATTGATAGAATCAGGCGTGACTTCGCGCAAGTTCAATTTAAATATAAAATTAAATAAGAATATCCAGTGTGATTCAGCTAAAAAACATTGCGGAATCACACTAGATATTCTTGTTTCATTTTGTACTCTATTTAATTCTACTACTACTAATCTATAGCTAGTGGTGAGTCTTTTCACGAATATGTTTAATGTAGAACATCCTCTATCATCATCTAGGGGACTCCTGCATCAGACCATTTCCAAAGGCGTAAAACTTTTAAAGTAAAACTTCTTTACTCACACTTGGCTTGGGGAGTAAGATAGTGAATGCGAGATAAATGGAAGTTAAAGTTGATTCACGAAGATCTCCATTGTCAACGTAACAAAGTTAAAAATTTGTATGTTTATGTTGGTATGTCCGGTAAAATGACAACTTATAATTGTCAAGATAATGACATTAACATACAAAGCAAAAACAAAGTTATACCGGCCGATAGATGGCGCTAAAAACATTTTACTTCAGTCGTGTCTTCTAAAGCACACTCGTTTTTTTTGTCTACGAAGTAGCACTAATTAATTAACAAATAATTATTGGATGGTGTATTAATGTTGTTACTATACCTACATTATTTAAAGTGACGACGAATGTACTTGTATAGAATTCTTTAAGTATAACTATATTCTCATGGAAGTGACTTTTTTGTCTTATTTGAGAATAAATTTCTTTAAACCTATATTGTTAATGTTTATTTCGTTAACGTTTCAGGATAGTGGTGATGGAAATGTACGGGCGGCACGACATATCCCTGGGCGCGTTCCTGGAGAAGTATTGCTTCAACGGGGACTACAAGTGCACCTCCAACACTTGCCACATCCCGATGAACCAGCACGTGCGCAGGTACCACTGTCGTGCCAATACCACTCGATACATATGAAGGGGTGAGAATAAAAAGGATTTAACTGATTTTTTTGACCAAATGACTTATGGGTATCGTTGGATTCAGCGTGAAATTATCTTCAATAATACATTCTCAAAATACCGAAATGAGGCTTAAATCTCGAGATTTTGAATCTAAATTTGGTTTATCTGTCACAGGAATACAGTTCGCTTAGCATAAAAACATTACTTTATTTCTTTTATTATATAATATTTTTACAGTAATTGTATGAATTAGTACTATATTTAGTATTTTAAAATAGAATAAAAACATTTTCAAGCAACTGAAACTTACATAAACCTTTTCTATTACCTTATAAGCACTCTACATAAAAATGACGCCGTTGACGTTAAAAGTCAATTTTCTCGAAACTGTCAATGTGTCAGTTAAATCCTTTTTATTCTCAACCCTTCATATCAAATTTTACTAGGTGGTAGGACTTTTCTGCAAAGTTCGTCTAGGTAGGTACCACCGCTTTGCCAGTTATTCTGCCGTCAAGCAGTAGTGCGTAATCACTGCTGTGTTCCGGTTTGAAGGAGCTAGTGAAATTACTGAGCAAATGAGACTTTATGACCTGATCTCTCAGTCTAGTAATCTTATTACTAGATTGTGCTGATGTCTCAGGATGTGCCCAATGCAGTATCACTCGAAACTCTATACTTTAGAGTTCCGAGTGATACTGCAACTGATATGGGCATCCGTGTCGCTTTATATCAGGCGAATGGTTAGCTTCGTTACGTCATTCCTTAACAAACAAAATTTTTTTGACATTTTCATAACTTCGGGACCACAGAAGTTATGAAAAGGAAATCTAAAAAATCCATATGTTTTAAAAAAAAATTGTTCTTTAACATTTATTATTCATATATTTTTACTGTACGGGCTTATGCTGTTGGTCTTTACGAACCTTTACAGTGTCACCGGGTGGGGTTTCTTACTATCTATATATAAAAGAAAGTCATGTTAGTTACACTATTTATAACTCAAGAACGTGCTAAGCCAGGGCGGGTCAACTAGTTATGAATAATTATCTACACCCACTATCAGCTAGGCTATCACGGAACCGAATTGCAATCAATACAAACACTGTTTGGTTTTGACAGTTTTACAGTCCAATTAGGAATGAAATTTCTCCTATTGCATTTTTTTTAAAACTGCATTTCCACAGACACCTGGGTCCCGTGCTTTTTGTTATATTATTTTTATATTTATGAATTAAACCTATTATTAACATGATATATATAGTACAGGAAGGACAATACAGCCTCTCTCTCCTATTGCAGTGGAATTAAAGTTCCGTGGTCACCTCAAGGTTTCTATAGTACAAGCTTTGCTTAGTTAGGGACTAGTGTTGAGTGAAATATCCATAGATTAAAAAAGACTGGTGTACTCTATACTTATGGGGTGTACTGTGTACTCTATACATAGGTTTCGTGTAGTACTAAGTGTTTGGGCCCAATATTAATAAAAATCTATAGTGCGCAAGAAATAAACTAGATGGCGTTGTACATCACTAAAACACGCAAGCGTTTGGTTCACGACGTCTTGCTGTGCTACCAAGTATTCCAATACAATCTTTCCCTCGCAATCTAAATTGGTTTCATTTTCCTAGCGTTTTTTTTAGGACGAAGTACACTAAGGAATATTAAAAACGAAGGAGAATTATTTAAAGTAAGTTTAATCCATCCCATCCCAGGGTAGCTTCCTTCTGTCTACGTCTATATTTCCACTATATCTATGCGGGATATCCATACATCGAGGTGTTTCCTTGCAGATTCGTTCACGGCGACGTCTGCATAACAATTACGTGTAATACTATTGGACACAGCAGCGTTGATAAATCTAAGGAAGAACAAAGTAAACAGGTGAGTTGGAAGAGATCTCTTTTAGCCCTTTTTTTTCTTTTTAAATGGATCACGTGGGCGCTTGAAAGTTAGCAATGTGAAGTATATTTCCGTGGCGTTATGTGCTATTAAACTGTTATCCATAAGCCCAGGTAGCTTCGTATTTAAGTGCATCACGCTTAATTCTACTCAAACTGACTCCCTCTTAGAGACTTTCTTGATTATATCAGATCTGGGGGTGATCACGAAACTTTGATTGCAATGAAACACGAGAAATTTCCATACTAGCTATGCACATAAACTGCGTATTCAAACTGTCAAATCCATACAAATTTGTGTGTCTACGTTTGTGTGTGGTTGTAATCGAGTTACGTGATCAACCAGCTGAATTCCCCGGTAATAATCTCAATCCGAGAGCAAAGTTTCATCCAAACCGCTTCATCTGTATTAACGAGCAAACTTCACAATCAAAAATTTCAACAATTTTGTTAATGTTTCACTTTTACATTTGTATTAGTAATTTAGTAGGGATATACACACATTCTCTCATTTACACTAACACAGTCTCACGTTGTGTTTTTCAAAGTCAAAGTCATAGTCAAAAGATTTATTGCAAATTGACTATTTTTAGCACTTTTACAATTACAATTTTATTGTTTGATTGGTTTGGGCTGTTGCCGGGATAAGAGGATCGAGAAGACTAAGTCCACTGGAAGAGTGGACCCTATTGAAAGTCGCGACCGTTCTGGCTAACCTACGGGGGGTACGTCGACCTCGCCGGCGGGGTCGGGGTCTGGTTGTGTTACGCTGGTATCCTAGCGCAGCCGACACTACGGCTGCTATAGGATCATCCGGGTCGCTCTAGGCGCGTGTCGGGCGGCGACGACCCATGTCCAGCCGCAATGGCACCGAGGCACTGTGCGCAGGTGATGTTCTGGTCGCGGTGCGCGACGTGCGGCGCGAGCGGGCGCGCGCGGCGACTGTCGGGCGCGGCGCGCGCGCTGTCGCTGGCGGCGTACGTGCGGTGGCGCGCGGCGGCCGCGCGGCCCCTGCGCGCCGCCGCCTGCGCGCACGCGCTGCACGCCGCCGTGCACGCCTTCCAGTGCGCGCTCACCACCGCCTGCTTCAGGTGGGTGCGGCCGCGGTATACATACTCTACTGTCGCCAGCGGCGTACGTGCGGTGGCCATCTCGACAATTGTAAATGGTCATTTTACCGGACATACCTACATAATATTAGATCCTTACATATGAAATTTGCGTTTTCTAAGGGAGTAAGCTAAAGTCAATTTTTTCAAAATATAATACATATATTTAATAAAGTATTTGCCATTAGCTTTTGCCATCTCATAGGTCATTGATCCCTTTACTAAAAAAATCAATCGGACGGGTATCAATAAAATTTTTGAAGGCGCTTTGGACTGACCCGTCGGAATTTTTCTTCCCTAGCAAGAAGTTATCCAAATTAAAAAAAAAATAGTAATGTATTTTAGCAAGGTCCGGGGAGTACAAAATGTCTTACAAAATGTGTTTTTTTATAATTTTTAACTTTGTTGTTTTGACAATGGAGATCTACGTTAACCAACCACTTTCAACTTACGTTCTTCGTCACACTTTCGCCAGCTTACTCCCCAAGTCAAACAAAAGTAAAGAAATTTTACTTCAAAAAATTAACGTACATAAAATATTTATGTAACTTTTCAACAGCAATCCTTAACCTTCGTCTATTTATTCATCAAAACAGGTACAGCAAAATTAACACGTACGACGTCGTGTTCCCTCCGGATTTCATCACCACAGACTACGATACGAAGCAGATGAGGGACACGCTCATCTCGCAGCTCAACGAAATTATGCTCAAAGGTATGTAGCTTTAGTATACCTACTCGATAACCGAAATGATCTCGCGGCTTCTCGAAAATTGATGTAGTAAATGTTCATGATTTCTGTTTACAGACGAAGGCTATCTCAAAGCATGCCTTTACAGGTTGTTGCTTTTCCGGGTTGTATTTGCCAAGACGCATAATTTTTACTGAATTAAGGCACTCTAGATAGATTTTTCTGAAGATTTGAGTCACCGCATATTTTTCCATTTGAGTATGTTCCGATGAAATAGAAGAAAGTGTTTTTTTAAATCAACTAAGATTAAATTTCTTATTTAGGTTTGTTTAGATTTAGTAGATTTTATATTTTGTAAAATATAAGTGAACTAGCATCTGCCCGCGGCTTCACCCCATGGCCTAGGAATTGAAGAAGAAAATTTTCATAGATAATTCAATCACCCATTTCACCCTCTTAGTGGTGGAATTTCGCCCTCTTAGTTTGAAAAACCCCTTTCTTAGTGGATACGTACACTTTGCAAAGAACACACCCTCCAAATTTCAAGTCTCTAGGACTAACGGCTTAGGCTGTGCGTTGATATATAAGTCAGACAGTCAATCAGGACTTTGAATTTTATATGTATAGGTGAGCAGCAGCATTCTCCTCGGTACATTTGACTGGCCCGATAGCTCAGTTGGTAGTGACCCTGCCTTCTGAACTGCGGGTTGTGGGTTCGATTCCCACCCAGAACAAACATTTGTGTGATGAACATCGATGTTTGTTCTGTGTCTGGGTGTTATATTGTATTCAATGTATGTATTTACAAGCAAAAAGTATCTAAGTATAATTTATTATTTATTTTTGTTCAATTTATAATAATTAGCTTACAGTTTATAACCAAAACGCGAACTATTTTAATGATTACTTACGTGTAAATTTAAAGTTATTACAAATAGTCCTTATGTTATCGTAAAATATGTCGACATGCTGGCACCCATGAGTGAACGCATTAAGTAGGGCCAGTGCCCGCGGCGTGGGTGAATTATTGCAGTGGTGAGTCCGTGGTACTGGACAAGCAAACAATTGATGCCGACGACGTCCTGTTCGCAAATAATTGTTAGGAACGTACAGATTCATGGAAGCTAATACATCTGAATATTGGGGAGCCCTGCGTTCAGCAGGTGTTACGGCTGTTGACCTGTCGATGTATGCTCACGGTCTGAAAAAGGTTTGCCACCTTAAGGTTGGTAATTGCATACACAAATCTATGTCACATGGTCGATGATTGATTAGACAAAAAGCAGGGAATTTTTTTTTATTACAATGAAATTCGGTCGCTCACGATAGTCGTCTAGGATAGGCAGAAACCCTTTTTTGTAAAAATATGGTAAAATTTATATGGCGAATTCGTAACAAATGCAATTATGTTAATGTTAACTTTTAAATTAAGAAAAGAGTGTCATCATCAAAAAGTCATGAATACTTTTTATGTTAAAATCGGTGCTACAACGATTATAAAGTAATATGTACCTAGATATAGCATTTTAGGCTTTACTTATTTGAATACTGATAAACATTGTTTAAATACACACGTCCTCGTGAGCGTGAAGTCGTAGAACCGGGTAATGAAACTCCGTTGCTACTAGAGCATTCTCGACTCAATTTATTCAGGTTTAGTAAAAGGTACATACATATCCATGAAAACATCGCCACCGCGATTCAGAATCAATTAGCTCAAATGGTGGGCGCCATCTAGTTCCATATTAATAAACTAAGACAAACACAGACCAGGACCTAAACAATAACAATAGTTCCGATCCCCGACACATCGGCTCTGCCTACTAGTTATAAATAAAATACAAAGTTACTTCAACAAACATATTAGAGCCCGATAGTAGGTGTGCATTTGCCTGGTAGCGGGTACTAGCGCCGTGTGGCCCCAGGGCACGAGGCGTTCCTGGGCGCGGGTGGCGAGGCGGAGAAGGAGTACCAGGCCTTCCGGCAGCACATGGACGCCGTGACCGTCGCGCTCGCGGCGCCCGCGCTGCACGCCCCCGACACCAGCGGTGAGCTCCCGCCGGCTGGCCGACGTGTTTTTTTCTTTTTACTTCAAACTTGTCTAGCATTTGACCGCACTCTTACCTGATGGGAAATGACGATGCGATCGAAGGTGTAGCATGCTAGCCAAGTAAATACCTATCCACTCTTCTCTTGAACACGCCCGGGTCATATTTCGCCCGAAACACAGACGCTGGCATTCCATTCCTTAGCCGTTCTAATTAAGAACGGTTGAATCAAATCGCTTGGTATGAATGGGTGTACCACGAAGGGATGGCGCTTAGCTGAGCGTCTAGCAGTCCGGTAGTTCAGCAGTCATCGGAGTCCTTCATGCTATTCTAATTTTAGCTATCATATAATCCTACATCTTGCTATCCAAATTTGTACGGCAATTGTCACGGCATACCGGCACGGCAATGTCAATTACACTTATTATTAAATTCATTACACGCAATCAAGCATGCATGATAAAACATAAAAAAAAGTTTTAATATATTAAAAATCAAACCATTCAAGTCATCAAGACATTGTAAAAAGTCTAAAAAAGAATCTAAAAATGAATAAATAATCAAAGTCAATTATAAAAATAATTAAGCGGTCTATTAAATAAAATTAGGAAATTACAGATTATATACTTTCACAAAATGTCAATAATAATTTTAAAATACACTGCTGTTTATCACAAAAAATATTACATTCAGGATTGGCCGTTCAAGAATGCATTCAGACCGCATAAAGAGGTTTCCCTTCTAGCCTCTGTACGGGAATGAGACATGATAACCATAATAACCTGCAAGCTTGATTTTTTAATGCTTCGGTTAGAAAACAAGCAAACGGTTCTCCTGACGGGAAGGCGACCTCTAGATCTAGACGTATCTAACAGTAGACTAACTTTCTTTTAAAATGCAAATACTGCTATCCTCCTTCTACCAAGTATTAGTATGAATTAATATGGTAGAAATATAGGATACAAATGTATTGGATCAATTTCTGCTGTGCCAATTCTTGCTATCATATGTCTTTCTATCTATCATATTTTCTACTATATACTAGTTGAGCCCCGCGGTTTCACCCGCGTATCATAAGTATTTTAATTATTTGCTCATCTCACGAGAATATTTCCCTTTTCCGGGATAAATTGTAGCCTATATGTTAATCCAGTGTATAAGCTATCTTGCTACCGAAATTCATCCAAATCCATTCAGCTGTTTGAGCATGAAGGAGTAACAAACATACACATATACACACAAACACACATACAAACTTTCACCTTTATAATATTAGTGTTATTTAATTCTAAACTATGCCAGCCTAATTTCTGCTGTGCTAATTCCTGCTATCCTATTTCTTTCTATACTAATTTCTATTTTTACCATACGTGTAATTATTTCTGCAATATTAAAGTCAGTGTATAGGCCTCTCCCAAGGTGCGCCACTGAGCCCAATCGGTTTCTTATTGCTGTTTGTAACCATAATGGTGTTATCAGTAACCCAAATAATAATTACTTGAAACTATAAAAAGATTTTTTTTCCAGCGGTAGTCCAAAGTCTATGGAATATATCGGATGGCATAATAATCGGCGAGAAGATGCTTCGAGACGCACAAGACAAGTGGTCGAGTCCGCCGACCAAACCTGTCAAACAGCAAAATGACACAATCGGTCAGTTTTACAATATTTTACTATAGATAGGTCTGTCTGTCTGTCCGGACACTTACATGTGATTCAGCAGTAGCATATGTTCTATGGTTCTATAGTTCTATGGTGCGTATAATCAAAAGTCGCACCAGAATCTTGCTTAGCAACACCAATGGCAAATGTATGATAAGTGACTACTAAGCTATGTGCGAATTTTGCGGTCACTTTTACAGTGGTGTAGAAAAACATCGTAAGAAAACTGGCATGTCCAAGAAACATAATTCGAAGACATAAATTGACACTTGTCCAGAATATAAATTACAATGTTTAAATAAACATTTGTTTTTCAGTGGAAGACAAATCTGACGTGGACGAATCAACAGGCGAAGCGAGCGGTAACGAAAACACAGGTATTCTTATATTGCTTGTATGTTTAACAGCTAATTAGGAAAGCATTAATTATTTTACTAACTATCTACTTCACTACTTCTAAATAACTCAAGTTTGTTTTAATATTTTTATATTGTTTGTAACTGGCGCCATTACAGAGAAATGTTGAAAAGAACTGATTGTTTCTTTGGGGTTTTCACTCTCATTTTGGAAAGAGTGGGTAAGATACATATAATCTTTGTTGCTTTCTCTAATGGCGCAAGTAATAGAAAATTTATTTATTTTCAACGTCGTGCGAGTGAACTAACACATATGTGATATTAACTTTTTAGGAACGACGTATGTTTTCTCATCTGATAACAGTTCTAAGGACTCTGATAAGGAACATACAGGTATAGTTTTTTTTAAATTCGCTTTATTTATTACAGCTACAAAGTACTTAGGCACTCGCTTACCAAACAAAATAAGTCGCATAATGGTTGTTAATGATCACTGACATGTGATAACATTGGTCCAGTGATTGATTGATCATTTCTTAGCCCCTCAGCTAGAATTGAAAAGGACTCAAATATCTTTTTCCCATCTTGCAAAGTAAGAAAGTCTCAAGTCTGTGAATGAATCTAGTTCGTTACTAACTTTAATTGACACAATAATCAAATTGTGTTCTGTCCGAACAAGAGTGAGACTTATCCTAATCGGTTTTAGGTCACATTAAAATATCCACAGTACATTTTTACCACTTTTTATAGTGCGAGATTGTTCAGCGTAGGTGACAAGTTATCACCTTGCGTTAGCCTCCGGGCCATTTACTACTCTGCCGTAAATATTAAATCAGTCGTAACCTTTAACTAGCTTTTAGCTTTTAGATGGGAAACCAGACTTTGCTGAGTCTAAGAACTTCTTTAAATTAAAAAAATACAGATTATGGTTCGTAAAATTTCCCTATCCGCTCTATCAAAAGCTTTGGCAAAGTTTACAAAGGAGTTCGTTACGAAAACAAAAATAAAATTACCAATATTATTATTCATCGTCATAAACTCGTAGACAATTTGTACTAGTCATTAATACTACTTTTAGGTACGGAAGAAGACGAAGAAAAGGGCGATAAAAAGACTGTGAGACAAATTCTTTCGCAACTGCTATCGAACAATCAACCCGCAAACCAGGTGCGAATTCACAATTGATTTAATCTTATTTTTACCCTTTTAATTTAAGCTTCCTAATATTCTACTTCTTAAATGTCTTGTTTTCTGATCAGTGGATTCAGTCTAAGATAAAATTTCATTAGTGATTTGGTCCCGATTTTATATATATTATAGGTACTCGTTAATGTCGTTTCTTTTTATTGGGTGTTGTTTTATACAGAAAGAAGGAAAGAAAATACAGCACCTTATTACGTTCATTTGAATTATTGTATGTTGTAGCAGTATTGCAAATATGTTTTCATTCGATCGTGCGATGAAACTCTGAAATATGTAACGATAATTGGAAAGTCGTGGTAACCTGCTGGATGCTAACATCTGCCTCGCTTATCATGACATGACATGCTCATCTTCCGCTTTACGATGATTGTCCTAGGGTGGTATAATCCTGCTAAACGGTCTGGTGCCGGTAGTAGTAGAAGAAACACAGACAGGATCTGTGATCGCAGCCGCGCTAGCTTCCGCCTCCTACAGGCGCGCGCGTTCACAACACAGGCAAAGGTGAGTTATGGTCAAAACCATGAGTCGCAAGTGGCTTATTAGTTAAAGTCAAATAATTTACCATTGTCGATAAGCTAGTTTTAGTTGGTGTTCAGGTCAGAATTAGAATAAGCAAAAATGAAAACATAACAATGTACACATATATGTACACATGTATAAAGTACCAATAAAATATACAATTTTTATTACCGAATTTGAGAAAATGAAATTCTCTTTTTATTACTGGTGCAAAGCAATCCTACAGAAAATTTCCGATATCATCCGGAATTTATACACAAAAAGAAGACGCAGCAAGAAAAATACTAGTAAAATTGCATTTAAATGTGTTTTTCAGCACACAAACGGATTTAGATGAATCAGATCCGAATTCCGCAAACAAAGAAAAGACAGATGGAGACAAGTCGAAAGCGGCCAAATCCAACGAACACGTTGAAGTTTTGTTAAAGGTAACATAAACCGAAAGGTAGGAAAACTTCACTCGGCTATAATATACCCTAAGGGCCTAAACATAGGCCACAATCACTGAACCACTGTGATCAGAGAGATACTATGTATGTAGTCAAAATAGCGTGAATAATAATATAGTAGTCATGATGGCTCTAAATTTTATATTTTAGTTTTGTATAATTTTTTCACTTCATTATTACGGAAGATTTTCACAACTTTTTAAATAAATGGAATTTTAGTTTAATAAAAGAGTTTTTTCCCAGGACGGCCTAGTATGCCGTGTGTACTACGCGGCGCAGTTCCAAGCGTTGCGACACGACGTCATCGCGCCGCAGGGCCCGGACTACGATTGCGTCTGCGACGGGGATAGTAAGCCATAACATACACACTTACACACATTCTCTTGCACATAATGCAGCGTTCTCTCGCATATAATACTGTCTGTAGTTCTCGCACTTATAATACACACATTCTCGTGCACATAACGCACACATAATGCAGCCGTTCTCTTAGGCTTGTTTAAATCTTGTGGTTAAACCTATAAAGTTTTGTACCTTATTTTATAGCAATTACTGGATAAATATCTTTCTATTCTATTAAATAATTTGAAATTTAGCCTTGTTTAATAATTGTCATTGCTTACAATATTTGATTTACGAGCTGTAGAACAGCACCATGTAATGGAATGATGTCGCGTGTGGTAGAGAAGCTGTGCAACATCGAGGAGGGCTTCATCCGGTCGCTGGCGCAGTGCGTGCCGTGGGCCGCGCGCGGCGGCAAGTCCGGCTCCACCTTCTGCAAGACTAAAGGTACTGATACTGGCCCGCACCCACCTTAAAACATTTTTACTGACCTTTTTATGTATTTGAAATTAGTTTTTTGCACTTATATAGAATTTTGCTTGATTTGTCATTATTACACCTTCACAATACTTACCTACTACGAGTAAGTTTATTTCTTTTAGAAAATTATAGATATTATAATAAGACTGCTAGGAAAGGTGTAGTCCACTAAAGTTATCCATTTACCAAATGTCCCATTCCCGAATTGTACCATTATCGAAATTTTATTATCTTAGCCAAAATACTCGTAGCCAAAGATTTCCTATCTCCAAGCGGCTTTACTCAAAATGTCTCATTTCCAAAATGGCATCTTTTCAAAATGATTTTTTTAAATTACTCACTATATGCGTTTATCACATCGCAAGGATCGCGTGTTAGTACAGCAATACGGGACTATGGGAATTTTGCTAAATCATACAATTAACGTCATCATCCCAATACGTTCCTACAGATTTTATCGGTGAAGGAAAACATTGTTTTCTTTCACCGATGCAAAGTCGAGTGCAAATTTCGCACATAACTTGAATGGTTAATTGGTCCAGAACCGAGCGGGGTTCAAACGTGGGTGTGTTGGTTTGTAAGTCGCACGGGCTGAGTCAAACTAGCTTTGACATAAATATTTTTATCCCACTAAGTCGTGCAATAGTCAACGCATTACATTCATTATTCACCATTCCACTACCGGACTACTAGACACTCGGCTAAGCGCCATCTTTTCGTGGTCGAAATACCACCCATTCGTACCAAGCGATTTGATTCCACGTTCATAATTAGGACGACTAAGGAATGGAAATCCTGCCAGCGTGTGTGTTTCCGGCGAAATATGACCCGCGCGTGTTCAAGAGAAGAGTGAATAGGTATTTACTTGGCTAGCATGCTACACCTTCGATCGCATCGTCACTTCCCATCAGGTGAGAGCGCGGTCAAATGCTAGACAATTCTGAAGTAAAAAAAAATTACGTATATAAAAGTTTATTTTATATTTTCAGATGACAGATACGTATTAAAAGAGATGACCAAACCCGAGTGGCAGCAGTTTCTAGAGTTCGCCCCGCACTACTTCAACTACGTAACCTCTTGTCGGCAGAACAAAGTGCCCAGCTTGTTGGGTACGTTGCTGTACATCGGATGCCATTAAGTTGCCTAACAATTGACGAACAATTAAAAGTGTACGGCTATCGTGCGAATAACAGTCGATAGGTGGAGTGAGCGATGAGTTCCGATTGACATTTTCAACCGACACACCGCTGACTGTACTTTACAATGATGTACTTTTTACTATGGTTTACAATATTTCGGTCGCCCCTGTAAAGTTTCTTGTAGTTTATTTTTTACAATTGTAATCGAAGCTTCGGATCGGAGTTTTCAGTTCTGCATTGTGCCGGATGGCTTGCACCAGTAGTCGGAAAGAGACCTTTTTTTTCAAACTCATATATTGTAATGGCCTTGCTATATATTTGACAATAAGCACTTCGTAATTTTATATGCTTACAATAACTTAATCTCGCGCCACCGCCGCGCCGACCCCGCGCCCCGCGCCGTGCTCATGGACGAGAACCTGCTGCGCCGTGAGTCCCGCCCCTACACTAGGGCGCCTCGCGCCACCGCCGCGCCGACCCCGCGCCCCGCGCCGTGCTCATGGACGGGAACCTGCTGCGCCGTGAGTCCCGCCCCTACACTAGGGCGCCTCGCGCCACCGCCGCGCCGACCCCGCGCCCCGCGCCGTGCTCATGGACGAGAACCTGCTGCGCCGTGAGTCCCGCCCCTACACTAGGGCGCCTCGCGCCACCGCCGCGCCGACCCCGCGCCCCGCGCCGTGCTCATGGACGAGAACCTGCTGCGCCGTGAGTCCCGCCCCTACACTAGGGCGCCTCGCGCCACCGCCGCGCCGACCCCGCGCCCCGCGCCGTGCTCATGGACGAGAACCTGCTGCGCCGTGAGTCCCGCCCCTACACTAGGGCGCCTCGCGCCACCGCCGCGCCGACCCCGCGCCCCGCGCCGTGCTCATGGACGAGAACCTGCTGCGCCGTGAGTCCCGCCCCTACACTAGGGCGCCTCGCGCCACCGCCGCGCCGACCCCGCGCCCCGCGCCGTGCTCATGGACGAGAACCTGCTGCGCCGTGAGTCCCGCTACACTAGTGCCGCCCCGAGGCCGGGCGGTGGCGCGGGGCGCCACCGCCCGGCCGATTTTAATTCGACTTTTTCCCCTAAGAATAAGAAAAAAAGGTTAGGAGTACTTACTGGAACTGAAACGAGATATACTATCGCTTGTACGGTTACTCGTTTTTACAGTTTTCCATTTCGACTTTAAAATGCTATTTGATTTTTGTTTTCACGTCTGTTAATTTTTTGAGGTTATGGAGGAGGATTTATGTAAGTATGCAATAAAAAAAATAGCTTATTGGTATTGGACATTAAATGAACTCGCAATAGATATCGGTACTGTCGGTACATTCGGTGAGCTGGTAGATACACAGTACGTGGAAATGGAAAACAAGAAAGATCGCGTCACCGCATTGTATTATTTTCCAAAACATGTATTATTTTCAGTGTTAGTGCATAAACTTGGTGGTGTTTTATTCGAGTGCTGAATTACAGGCATGAGTGTGGGAAAATGGTATAATGATGGTGAAACGTTTCTTTTCGTGTTGTTTCCGAACACCATAGAAGCTTCTAGTAAAGTAACCACCACTTTAATAGGAGTATGACTAGACTATGACTTGACTTGATGACTTGGACTCTGACTTGTCACGTCATCATTAACTTGAGAAATTATCAATAACTTGACACTGGCGAAATGCACAAAAGCGTGGAGCCAAAGCAAACCATAAGAGAGAACATGTATATCGGCGTGCAGTGCGGTGGGAGCGGCCGCTGTACGTGCGCTCGCACGTGTGGGCGGCGCTGGCGGCGACGGCGGCGCGTGACGTCACGTTCCTGGCGCGCCACCACGTCATGGACTACTCGCTGCTGCTCGCGCTCGGGGACTCCACGCTCGTGCTCGGCGTCATCGGTCTCTCCCTAACTACTACTGCACGCATCAATATAACAGCTTCTACCAAATACTGCTAGCTAGGGCCGTCCATTAATCATGTGATGTTTTGTTTAGAATGTTTACCCCCAATGGTGATACGTGGTGATGTTTAAGAATTAAAAACCTCCACCCACCCAAAATCACGTGTATTTTATAATAACTACAAGGAATCTTAAAATTTTTAGAATATTATCATTAAATATATGTACAAAGCGCGGGGACGACGTTCGTTCGTGTCGGCGAGTCAAGTTCACACTACACGTCGCTTTTCGGTTTAGAAATCGCGCGTTTGGCGAATAAATAAATACACGTGATCTCTTACTGCCTTACTGTCCCCCTTGTGATATTTCGTGATTTTTTCGAGCCTCACGCGATTAATAGATGGCCCCCTACACTAACTCGTGCAAAAGCCGTACCTGCTTACATCACGCATGTCCACTTGCATCCCACGCGATGCAAAGGCAAACGGCTCTTCGACTATTGCACTTTTTACTCGTTAACCAATGCATATGTTTTGACTAATGTTAGCTATGAACTTGTTAGCCGTTGAACATGTCTATGTACTTTTTACTCATTGACTATCAACTTTTAATCGTTGGCTAATACACTTTCAATTTTTAACTATGCTTTCTTTACTCGTTAACTATGCACTATTTACTCGTTGATTATGCCTTTTTCCCTTGTGCGTTCTTTGTTCACTTTGTTATATGTTGACCGTGTCCACAACTTTTTAGATAGTAGGTATCTACTTGTTGAATATACTGATTTTGATCTATTCATTATTTATTCTCATTTTGATCGGTGACTACGATCGTTCTTCTAAGTGTGCATTTTTTACACGTTGATAAGCTTTTTCTGTTTTTTTATTTGTTGACTGTACTTTTATTATCTGTACTGTATTTAATTTGTCCATTCCAGATTACATCCGCACATTCACATGGGACAAGAAGCTGGAGCACCTGGTGAAGAGGAAGCTCGGCCCCGGCCAGCCGACCGTGGTGTCCCCCGAGCAGTACATGGCGCGGTTCCTCGCCGCCGCCAGGAAGTACTTCCTGCAGTGCCCCGAACACTGGGACCATTTCTATTCGGTGCTGCCAGCTATGTCGGCCCAGCCGTAACTCTTCAACTAGGGCCTCATAAAGGTCCGCTTTGGATGAATTAATTAGGAAAAGAGAGATTTAGTTTCAAGTAGGTTTAAGAACGATAGAGTTCCGAAATAGCTTATAAAATAGTGGTGTGCTGGTTAAGCAGTCAGACTCGTAACACACACACACACACACGGGCATAGAAAAAAGTACAAATACTTGTTCTGTGTCTGGGTGTTGTAGGACCATGGTTATCCTAGGTCCTGGGTCTAGATCAGGGAATCCTAGTTAGGGTCCAGGATCTATGCATGTGATCATTAGGCGTTATTTATTTATTGATAATCTTGTAAGATCACATTGATGTCTGACTCTCATCATAGTCTTCATATATTTGTTGCGCCGTGCGGTTTCACCCGCGGAATAAAAGTCCTATGTGTTAATCCATATCTGCATTCTAAATTTCATCAAAATTGGTTTAGTTTTTGCGTGAAAGAGTAACAAACATCCATAAATACAACTTTTGCGTTTATAATATTAGTAGAATATGAAAAAATATGATTTGGGTATGTGCTCTGTGCACCGTGTAAGCTGCAGATCTATTCTTTCTTCTTTAATTTTTACTGAAGCATACAATATAAAATATTATTATTGAACAAAATTATAGTTACATAATAAAACGCTGTTTGTTAAGTATTCTTTTTGTTATGAATTATTGTCAGTGCTTCAATTACATGTAAATCATAGATTATTAAAATTTAATATTATTTTATGTATCATCCATGATGGATATCATAGATTATTAAAATTTAATATTATTTTATGTATCATCCATGATGGATATCATAGATTATTAAAATTTAATATTATTTTATGTATCATCCATGATGGATATCATAGATTATTAAAATTTAATATTATTTTATGTATCATCCATGATGGATATCATAGATTATTAAAATTTAATATTATTTTATGTATCATCCATGATGGATATCATAGATTATTAAAATTTAATATTATTTTATGTATCATCCATGATGGATATCATAGATTATTAAAATTTAATATTATTTTATGTATCATCCATGATGGATATCATAGATTATTAAAATTTAATATTATTTTATGTATCATCCATGATGGATATCGGTCACTTATTCCACTACTAATAGGTTATTTGTGAAAGTCTTGTATAAAAAGTTACAGGAAAACACTATAATGTACTTTTAGTATATTATTGTAAAATAAATTATATTTATATCTGACAAATTGTTTTATTTTAATAACTTGGGAAGGTAATTGTATAAAAGTAAAAGTATGTATAATTTTAAAGAAATTGAAATCGGGCGCGTTTTAAATAAAACATTTGACAAACCTGTAAAAAAAAGTGTTTCAACACGCAATACAGCATATATTAAGCACTCGCTCGCTCAGCTGGTCGTTGCGTACTGACTCGACGTAGTATCTGGTTTGTGTTTTAGTATCCGCTTCGCGGGTGTCAGTCCCGTGTTCCGAGCGGGGTATCTAACTTTTATTACTGGATCTGTGTTGACAATGTTAAAACTTTAAATGAATTAATATTATCTGTCCCCTACCCTTGTCTCTTTAGGGAAACAAAAGTGGCCATACAATTATTTTTTTACCTTGCACCCCTAGTTTGATTACTCATCGAGAAAATTATTTATTCATTATATTTTTGAAGTGTCGATTCTGTTACATGATACATGCACATACATACATCTATAGCTGTTATGATAAAAACTTGAAAGTGTTATGGTTTTTGTCATGTCAACCTAAAGGGACAGCAGAATTTTGTAAAAAAAGATGGCAGCTTTATTTTACGTCTAAATGATACAGTCACAATTTAGGAGTACAGTCATTATATTCATTTATTATAATACAATATACATTCGACACAATAATTTTAAAGAGACACTATAAATATTAAACCTAATTTTAATGATATTTTTACATAATTACTATATTATAGCAATGCAGTGTACCGAGCAGTAGAGATGCCCTACAGCGGTTTAAAGCTTAGCAGCTAAATACTAAACAAAAACTTTGCAAGAAAGAGATAACGATATACGAAAATAGCTCTCATTTTCTAATAATCTAAATGACTTTTATGATCATTTTATTCACATTCCGCTGATGTATTTACAATGCCTGGTTATTCTAATGCATGTCACGGTACTTGCAATACTTACAACCATCAAAATGGTTAAAAAGATGATAATAATGTGACCAATAATTTATTTACAAATCGAATGTGTTGTATAGTAAACATTAAATAGATTTTTTAGAATTAAAAATTTAGTAGAAAATAACTAATCAATGAAATGTTCGGAAACGCTTAGTAAAAAAATACTGATTGGTAGAAAAGAAGCAGGCAAGCAACAACTCGTTCAGAGACTCTTAAAAAACGTTTTTAGTTTTTGTTGTTATTACATTTGGGTATTTTTTTTACGTGTAATTATGTTCTCGTTGCTGAGGTGAAAAGTTGTATGTGCCACTCAATAGGATTTTTTTTGTATCTAGTACCATTGAATCCCTCGCTCTTACGCTCATGATACAATACCAGAAACCTTCGCTTGATCAGGATTCAACACCAGCACTTGAAGCAAAAATTAACTTAGCTTGCTTGTTGCACAAATTTTTTTTAAAATGTTCTATTGATTATGCAAAAACTATGGTCTGGAAGACTTCATGACATGAGTAATTAGATTCAAGTTTTATGAGATGCAAATTTGCGGCGGGAAGCACTATCACAGGTATGGTAGAGTTGGATGGTTTGTAAGAAAATCATTGATTCTTAGCCTTTAAAAAAAGCGCAAGTATGTCGCTCAAAATAGTTTGTCTCATTTTCACACACTGCATTTACGCAAGTCTATGAATACTGACTAAAAAACAATATTTTCGCCAATGGCGTTATTAATTATTTATTTATTTTAAATACGTTTCCAGAAGCTTTCTTCTTGAAAGATTTTTCTCCTAATAGCTGACAAACATGAGTTCCAACAAAAAAATCCAGTATAAAGCCATAACCCTTATACAGTGATTTCAATAAAACTTTGCCGCTGAGGTTGTTAAGGACAGCTGCACTGTACTATCTTTTATACAACTGTAAAATATGTCTGTACAGTGTCAGTTAGCAGTGTCAATGTGCACTTAACATCAAATTGGCAAAGATTCTTTGACATCACTAAACGAGAACCACTTCATCTTTGCCAATAATACCAATTCTTTTAAACTCTACATAAAACTATGCATAACATTCAAAGCTTGTCTCAGATTGGTGACCAATTTATTATGTACTCATTTAATTTTTTCATTCAATGACGACTTACGGTCAAGTCTCCCTATCCTACCATCACAATAAGCGCTAAGCGCTACACCTCTCCAGCCTTTGACCTTTCTTATCTATAATTACAGAAGGTATGTTAGTTTGTTCGCTACAAATTGGAGGCACCTTGGGGCGGATTTTAAAACTCCATAGCAGATGGCGAAATTATCTAATTACTTATTCAACCAACTTGGAAAACTGAGGTTCTTTAGTTATATGTAATAATATTTTTTCGTTTCTGGAGAAAGCAGTTACGCCTACGCGGATTTAGGTATGTCACAGAGGGATAAGGGCGAACTTACGAATTGTTAAACTTTGGTACAGGCGGGCATTATTATACATTCAAAATAAGATTTTCATTCAAAAAATTTAGGATTAGCTATTTGCGTGCCATCTGCCATAGCCTCAAAACTCTACCTTAGGCGATGATAACTTACAAATCTTAAATCTAAATACATCTAGCACTAAAATTAAGTTCACTGTCCTTCTTATATCAGTACATAAGTGCAGATCTTTGGAAGGCTCCATTGTGATAACTTTAAAGTATATAAGCACACTCTTTGGACATAAAACACTCAAAAGCCTGATTAAAACTAAATGCAACCGTCTTAACTTGTCAAGTGTTTATACATTATTTCATTAAGATACTTTCTTGTAAATGCTACTTAAACTTAATTATTGCTTAAGTGACCTGCCTCATTTTTGCTTGTGACTTTTCATTATCTGGGTTATGAGCCGACCTGCTTAACCACCACACCACAGAGGCTGTCATATTTCATAAGTGATACATTCGTTAGATGTATAGTTGGTGTGTAATTTCAGATATACTATTATAATATAAATAAATAATATATACATAAATATAATCATAAGTACCTACTTTAAAAAATGTGAAACTGTATTTGGCTGAAGTTTTGATAATCTAAATATATATAACTCAAAGGTGACTGACTGACATAGTGATGTATCAACGCACAGCCCAAACCACTGAATGGATCGGGCTAAAATTTGGCATGCAGGTAGATGTTATGACGTAGGCATCCGCCAAGAAAGGATTTTTCGAAATTCCACCCTTAAGAGGGTGAAATGGGTCGTTGAATTATTTTCCCATAGGCCACGCCGCGGGCGAAGCTGCGGGCAGTAGCTCATTAAGATATATTTATGTTTAATTTAGATATATTTATATTTATATATTATATAAGATATATTTGTTTGTTTAGAACTGTGTTTTTGTTTAATAAATAAAATAAAAATAAAATTAAAAAATTGTTAAGTAATTGACAAGTTAAAACGATTGCACTATGTACAGCAAACGTCTGACGTCACTTTTACGTCTGTGTGACGTCGCATGTAGCATGATTACGTTTGGATATCATGGAGGGTAAATGTAACAACTAATTAAAAATAGATTTTCAGTAGTTTCAATTACTAAACAACATTCGAGTCCTCAAACAAAGCAAACTTATGAATTCGTTAAAATATTGTACTGCATTCACACCTTATAAATAAACCTGAAATGTTGTACTCGCGTCGCGGTAGCATATTTTAATCTGCGTTGCGTCAACGTCCAAGTCACTATGCACACGTCACTACTACACACAGTTACACGTCACTGTACACAAGTAGCCACACACCACACGACATTATGACGTCACTATGCACGCCGTGTCAACAACAAATGACGTTATGACGTCACTATACACGTCGTGTATCCACAACACACGTGAGTAGGAGTCTATTCACGCACACATCATGTAGGGTCGAGGGTTGTGCTCAGGTTCTTCAGCTGCTCAAGTCCAGCTAACAGGTCTCTGGAATAAGGTGATAAATGTGAAATAGATTTAGTTTACCTGTCCCTTTCTTGCAAAACAGATTGTATGGAGCTCGTTCACAGCTATATTATTATATGATGTCACACGCTAGAGATTGTATGTGGAGCGCCAAGAAAGTATTACAGCTTACTTTTAAACATTTTGGCCATTTACATTTTTTTTCTTGCAATTATAATAGCCTATATTAATCAGTGATAATGTAGCATTCAAATGTTGAAAGAATTTTTAATAACGGTCCAGAACTTTTTGAGCCAATTCCTTACAAACATACCTACATACAAATCATTCCTCTTTATAATGTTAGTATAAATAAAAAAATGAAGATTGCATGTACCTGAGCGACAGTTCCGCGACGCCGGAGGCGCGGCGCAGGTCGCCCGCGGCGGCGGCCTGCCGCGCGCGCAGCGCTCGGGACACCGCCTGCGCCTCGGCCGTCTCCTCCTTCGAATGTTACGTTAGGTGGTTTTTATTATATTACACTCATTTTTTTTGTTTTTGTTTTGGCTCCATTCTTTTGTTTATTTAACCAGTCTCAAGTTAATGATAATTTGTCAAGTTCATTAATATATATATATATATATATGTGTGTCAAGTCACAGTCCAAGTCATCAAGTCAAGTCATACTCCTAGTAAAGTGGTGGCAACTTTACCAGAAGCTTCTATGGAGTTATGGAAACAACACGAAAAGAAACGTTTCACCATCATTATACCACTTTGCCACATGTTAAGTGCCACACGTTAAGTGCTGGATTACAGGCATGAGCCTGTAATCCAGCACTTAACGAATAAAATGCCACCAATTTTATGCGCTAACACTGAAAATAACACAAGTTTTGGAAAATAATACAAATGCGGTGACGCGATCTTTTTCGGTTTACCGCCAAAACTCCTTTTTTGTTTTTAATGATTACCGTCTAACCCGGTAAAAGACGGAAGTTTAAATCATTTTGATTCCCATCATTTTTAGCAACATCTCAACTTCCGAGAGAAATTATGAACTATGTGTCTTGTAACTTACAATTATTTTTATCCTTTCCAAATAAATATATATATATATATAATATCAAATATTTATATATGTACATATAAATATTTGATAAACGATTTAAGATATTCACTGCAACAATTATTGCGATTCGACTCTAACTTCAACCAACATAATATTATTGCTTATGAAAGAAAAAGCAATTATTTTATCAACTTACCTTTAACTTCTTGATTTGGTTTCTCAGTTTTGCAATAGTTGCTTCAGCGTCCGTTGCTCTGGCCTGGAACATTATCATACTTATACATTTCTATATAAAAAAAGGTATGGTACATTTCATCTAAGTATTAGTAGATTTAATACAAAAACTTTCTGCTAGAATAGAACCTAAGTAAACATTCTAATAGAACAAAGTTACGCCAGTTATTCTGCCGCCAAGCAGTAGTGTGCGAGACTGCTGTGTTCCTGTTTGAAGGGCACTGTAGCTAGTGAAATTTATCTCACTCGAGTAATCTTGTTACCGGACTGTGCTTATGTCTCAGGATGATATGCGCAGTGCTGATGCAGATGTGCGAAACTTTATATTTTTATGTTCCGAGTGACACTGTTCTTTAATAGGTGGCCGTGTCGCTTAACATCAGGTGAACAGTAGCTTGTCACATCATTCATCAACATAAAAAAAGTATTATGTTGTAACAACACCAACCGCAATTTCGGTTCTTTAATTCCTGTCCATTCAAATGCAACCTGGAAGAAATCGCTTATTGCGATAAGGCAGCCCGTTGTTCTACCATTCTTTTAAAAGTTTTTTTAAATGCATTGTTTTATATTGGTGTTCGATAAAGTGTATAAATGCGTGTATATTGTATTATTAGACTAGAACCTAAGTGAACACAACAATAGAACACAGTATCATTAGAATAGAACCTAAGTGAACACAACGATAGAACACAGTATCATTAGAATAGAACCTAAGTGAACACAACAATAGAACACATTATCATTAGAATAGAACCTAAGTGAACACAACGATAGAACACAGTATCATTAGAATATAACCTAAGTGAACACAACGATAGAACACAGTATCATTAGAATAGAACCTAAGTGAACACAACAATAGAACACATTATCATTAGAATAGAACCTAAGTGAACACAACGATAGAACACAGTATCATTAGAATATAACCTAAGTGAACACAACGATAGAACACAGTATCATTAGAATAGAACCTAAGTGAACACAACAATAGAACACATTATCATTAGAATAGAACCTAAGTGAACACAACGATAGAACACAGTATCATTAGAATATAACCTAAGTGAACACAACGATAGAACACAGTATCATTAGAATAGAACCTAAGTGAACACAACGATAGAACACAGTATCATTAGAATATAACCTAAGTGAACACAACGATAGAACACAGTATCATTAGAATATAACCTAAGTGAACACAACAATAGAACACATTATCATTAGAATATAACCTAAGTGAACACAACGATAGAACACAGTATCATTAGAATATAACCTAAGTGAACACAACGATAGAACACAGTATCATTAGAATATAACCTAAGTGAACACAACGATAGAACACAGTATCATTAGAATAGAACCTAAGTGAACACAACGATAGAACACAGTATCATTAGAATAGAACCTAAGTGAACACAACGATAGAACACAGTATCATTAGAATATAACCTAAGTGAACACAACGATAGAACACAGTATCATTAGAATATAACCTAAGTGAACACAACGATAGAACACAGTATCATTAGAATAGAACCTAAGTGAACACAACAATAGAACACATTATCATTAGAATAGAACCTAAGTGAACACACAACAGAACAAAGTATCACTAGAATAGAACCTAAGTAAGCACAAGAGAAGAGGCAATGTACTGACCGTGGTGTCCTGGAGATGCGAGTCGACCCTGGCGGCCGCCGAGTCTAGCTGCTGCGTGTACTCCAGGTCCCGGCGCCGCGCTCGCTGCAGCTGCTCCCGGGCCGCCGTGACGTCAGCGCGCAGCAGTGCCGCCTCCTCTTCCGCGCGGCAGCGCCGGCTGCGCTCGGTGAACAGTTCTGCCCTGAAGTATAACAATATAGTGATTAGTGTTCATACAAGAATTTTGAAAAAATGTTTTAATACAAAGTTTAAGTGCATAGTTACTATGATAAAAAATTATATAACAGGGGTATTGTTAATTAAAGCAATTTTAGTTTTTTTTTTAGTTTTAGTTTTAGTTAGTAAATAAAGTATTGTAGTAACAATCACAGTTATTAAATAGCAAAAAAACAGTAATAAAATATTATGATCTTTTATAGAAATTCAATTCATTCATTTACATAGTAAATTGCACATCACACTAATTATAGTGTGATGTGTTAAAATGCAAGAGTTTGTGTGGTAACAACTTCTCTTCAGCGCAGCAGCTTTAAATGAAATTTAGAATAGAGATAGATTGTACTTTGATGGTACTGGTGAATACATACTTTATTTTATCACTATACCATGTGTACATAACAGCTTGCTTTTATTTTTATATTATATCATTTTTTAGTATTTTTATTATACAAAGTAAGGTTTATATGCATGTATGTTTGTTCTTATAATATCTTGCAAACAATATAGTTTAAGAAGAATATATTTTATAAATTTATTATCAGTGAAATTGGTTGACAGGTTGTAGTGATATTAAAGATTTAAGACACAATTAAAGTCAAGTGAGACCTGAGTGAATAAAGTAAATTAAGTAAATTTACTCAAATTGATTTGTACCTGGTGCGCTCCAGCTCTGCCATGATCTGCTGAAGTTGCTCATCCTGATGCTCAGGCTCCGGGGAAGTCCTACCGGGATGCACAGGGAGGAAATCTGGAAGGCGCATTGACTCTGCACCTGTCAGTGTTGATTGAGCAATTATTAATATTTTTGTATACCATTTGCTAGAACTTAAGATTCATATTTATTGTCAACATTCCCTTAAATGTATATTACACATTTAAGATCTTAATTACTTAGTGCCCATGGTTGGCATAACATTTAGTAGTGTTAGGTATAGAATATATTTTTATTATATTATATTTTTAAGACACTAATATTAATTCAACATATTAAGAATAGAATGAGATATTTTTCAGCAAACAATAGCAAAAATAACAATATCATCCTTACTTAAGTATGTGAATTAATCAAAAACCAATTCATAATTATTGTAGTAGATAGTAGATATTATTATTCGGGCCCTGGGCTCCACACTAGGATTCCCTGTGTTGTGGAGGCCAGTTTATATTAGCAAATACTGTTTTCGCTCTTCCAATATCCAACATAATCTACCTATTAATATATTAGTAAGCAGGTGTTTGTTTTCCTTGTAAAATAAAATATAATAAAAATATACATAATTTATCTACGCACTTATCATAACACTAAGTCCCAAAGAAAATCCATTTTTAATTTTCTGAGATCTTTTCATGCATTTTCTCCAATTTACAAACCAAATTTCATCAAAATCCACTCGAACATTTCAGTGCAAAGTAGTAACAAACACATAATTTATACACAAACTTAATATATTATTATGTACTAGCTGAGCCGCCCTGGCTATGTGCGGGTTATACACCCTAATTCTCTAAAGAAAGAAGAGTAGAAAATATAGGAAATGAAAAGGATGCATCGACGATGGCGTAGGGAGGCAGGCACAAGCCCTTATGTCTCCCTTCAACATCATTCTCCATTTCATTCATTAATTCTTATTCCCTCTCTTCTTTCTTCCCTAGTTTAGAATGAGTGGCTTTATCCTCATTACTAATGATTTTTTATTGTAGCATATGAATAATGTCACATATAAGTATCAAGGTAACTAAACTTACTGCATTTGCAATAATCACTATTGTTTTCTATTCATAATGTAACATGTCAAATCAGGTTCAATGAAACCACTTTTGAAATGATATTTATTTAAGATATATGAGAGCAATTTAGTCTGACCTGTTTCAAATTAATTAGCAATACTTGAAGGAAACAAATGAATACATAAACTTAATTATGTGTTAATCACACAACAACAATGGCAAGACAATTTAAATTTATAACAAGGATTCTTTGGGTCATTTGAAGGTCAATTGTTTAATTTTATATTTAGTTCTTTTAATCAAAACTTCACCTTCTGTTTAAATGGCTAATGATAACTAAATGCATAAAAAAATACTGATTTTTTTAAAATGGTTTGTTGTAATGAGGCAAGTTGGCAACATAGTAAATATTCTTTCTCAGAGGAAAGTATAGAGCCAGAGCAGTTTTTAACATTTAGGATGACAATAACTTAGCAAAAATTCTAACTAATTAGATATAGAAAGAGGTATAAAATAGGTAATTAAATCTCACCAGCATTTGGAGGCAAATCCAATGGGAAAGTATTTCTTGGTGACATATTCCTCCTGTCAGATTGGTTGACTGATTCAGTCAGATCAAGGTTCAAGTGCGGAGGCAGGTCTAAGGGCACTGCCGCTGCACCTTCAGCCCCAGCCGGCAAGTCCAATGGCATCTCCCTTCCATCCTGCACATCATTTGAAGCAGATGCTGCCCCCATGTAACTATTGTAATCATAATCTCTCCCTCCTCCGTAGCTTGAGTTATTCCTTCGGCCCAACGATGATGATGATGAACCCACATTAAAATTAGTATTAAACGTAAAGTCTGGCAAATTGTCCAAATCTACAGATATAGGTCCATTGGGATTCAAATAGGCCTGTTCTACCAGAATATGATCTTGCACAAAATCTGGTAAAGAAGGCATGCCTAGGGGCTCAGAGGCCAAATTTGGCCTATGGTAGAAGGGAACCTCATTGGCTTCAGTGTAAAAGTTATGCTTAGAATCGGAATTTTCCACTACACTAAAAGGTATCTCTACGGAACTACTAGAAGACACATTTTCACTGCGTGGCACATTACAGTCGCTGTTCTCTTTGGGTTGCGAGTGAGGGTCGGGCGCGCGTCGTTCACGCCGTGGTTCGTCCCGCGTTGGCGAGTGTTGAACCGTGCTCGCGTACACCTTGGGCCGAGCGCCGGTGCTCTCGTAAGTAGACGTGCCTGGTAGCGACAGGTCGCGCTTCAGGAAATGTCTGAACGAGAATGGATTATCTTCTTTCCGTGCCACCCCACCGCACTCTGTAACGAAAAATTACGCTAATAAAAGCTTTATTTTTAGGACAAAAAACAACTTCGAAAAACACTCACTGGAAGACGAGCATTTGGCCTCTGTGGGAGACGAGTCGCCATTGTCGTTACTGTTGTACTTCGCCTCTTCGATTCCTAGGTCTGGTTTTGAAGCGTTTGATTCGTTTTCTTGCGATGGACCCCCATTGTTTGAATTTTGGGGCAATTTTTTGTCCGAGGCACCATCCTCATCTTCCGCCATGATATCGAAAATTGACACAAAATTGACTGTTAGTTGAGTGTTGACAGCTAGGAAGTTGTTTAGTATATTCTATATCTATACCCAAGAGAGTAATAATTATATCCTTTGTTTTATACCACAGACTAGGACGCATTACACCACAGAACACTATTATCCTTACGGACATTATACTAATCGGAAAGATCACTTCGGACGGAAACGCGCTCCGAAGTGGAAAGCGCCACGGGAGCCCTTTATTAGTAGGGCGACAATAAAACAAATTATTCGTGACATTTTCTTACAGCTTTAAGCGATAATTCAACCGTTTGTGACACTTAGAATATTTTTGATTACTGATTTTTCCTATATTATGGTGTTTTCAATAAAGAGTATCCATCTACCTATCTATCTAAATAGTTTTTATTAATTCTCCCCAAACGTTGATTTTAGTTTAAGTTGATTTTAGCTGCTGCCATAATTAATATTACACACTGCAATTTATTTAATTTAACTATTTATTTTATACGGCCCGTATAAATGAATCCTTTGTGATGTGAACTGCTCACAACACAAACCTCTATACGCTACGGATACTATGGTGTTCTTAAGAAAAAGTTTGGGAGTTTTGGCGGGAAAGCGAAAAAGATTGCGTCACCGCATTGTATTATTTTCCTAAACTTGTGTTATTTTCAGTGTTAGTGCATAAAATTGGTGGCATTCTATTCGTTAAGTGCAGTAAGTGGATTACAGGCGTGAGTGTGGGAAAATGGTATAATGATGGCGAAACGTTTCTCTTCGTGTTGTTTCCAAAACTCCATAGAAGCTTCAAGTAAAGTGGCCACCACTTTACTAGGAGTATGACTTTGACTAGGCTATGACTTGACTGACTTGACTTGATGACTTCGACTGTGACTTGACACATATTTGCGTGAATTATCATTACAAAATTATGAATTACTTGACACTGGCTAAATACACAAAAGTGTGGATCCGAAACATACAAAAAAAAGTCCACTGGCTTTATGACTAATATCTGCTTTAGCGTGCTAAAGTTAAAGTTTACATTTGTATAATTTACAATATTATGAGCTTGTTCCTGTTAGTACAGAGTATACTATACAGCTTCCTTGGCTGACAGTTTATAATATTGCGTTCAAAACCAAAATTAACTACATATTATATAGCTCCAATTTTTTAGTTCGTTCAGAAATAAAAAAGAATTTTTTTTAGGCTGGGATGGCAGCCATAGCAGTAAAGAAAGTGTTAACGCCAAAATCAAATAGCATTATGACAATCCTTCTCGGCTAAATGCGCAAATCGCGTAGAGCCGTAAATCGTGCTAAGTTGTAATAAATTGTAAGCGCCCACAAGAATGTCGGTAAATACTTACAGGTTATAAACGTTTAAAAATGTCCGAATTTTCAAGCACCACTCAAAATAAAAATACTAATTCTTTACCTACCTTACTGTCCAACTCCATACATACTAATATAATAAAATCAATTTTTGTCCGTTTGTTACATTTTGACGAGTACTAAACGGCAGAATAGACCCTGATGAATATGTTTCAAACTGTTTGAAACGTAAGAAAGGACATAGCAATAAGCAATCTATAACGTACCTACTAATAGTTCGATGATCTAACTGCTTCGACGAGTGATTAAAATATCATACACTGGATATTCGAACAGCTTGGATATGCAGGTCTTATTCCAGATGCATAGGCCTATAGGTAGTAAGTAAACATTAAACAAAAATACTTTTTATCGCGATAATACAATACTATGATGCAATGGCGCGGGCAGCATTTATTAGCTCAATACGTACATATTTAGGTACCACTTGTACTATTACATATTCTGTGATTTAGATAATTTATTTTCTATATTTTTAAGGTAATTTTCAGTAGTAGGAAAGTAAACAAAAATGCAAATATAAATAGACATTTTTATTACATACACATAGTACATGATAATAATTATTATTTTAAGGCTCCTTTCAACCGTTAAGTTGGAGATATTCTCTAACAAACATCAAGAAACGCTTATAATTACCTATTATTAGTAACAGTATAACACAAAATAAATTCGTTAACAATAAATGCCACTTTTGATTAAAATACGCAATTTTTTAAAATTTGCCAGGGTAAAAAAATAATTTAGAAATACTGAGCATCAGAATTGTTTAGAACATCATACTTTCTAACAATTACACTGTGGTTATACTAATGTGTGATAATAGTACCTGTGAGTTTTAAGCTAAATATACACATAATGTTACTATTTCCAGTATTATGCGCCTATGCATCATAACATTTTTTTAATGCCACAGGCTCCTTATCAATTACATAATGTACATTCCAATAAACTCGCGCTACGAGGTACTGGTCAATATTCACGAGACATTGACATCACTAATAAAAATAATAACCTATTTAAAAACATTGACTATGTTAGAACATCAATTTGGCATCTCTATAAGATGACAAAATATATAAATGTTTCGGCATAATGTGCACACTTGAAGTTGAAACAAGACTAAAAATTATCGATAAAACCTCTGCTTTTATATAAAAAAAACGTTCAAAAATTCAAATCTTTGGCCTTGTTTCATACCTTTTTGGGTGTGACTCCACACACTGTAGCAATTAAAATGGTAGTAAGACATAAAATATACAACTAACAAAACCGTCAAATCTTCTGAACAGGGGGGTGATTACGAAACTTTGATTGTAATGCAACAGGAGAAATTTCCGTACTAACTATGCACAGAAACTGCGTAGGTATTGAAACAGTTAAATCCATACAAATTTGTGTTTCTATCGGTTGCAATCAAGTTACGTGATCACCCAGCTGGTACCGGGGCGGTAAAAAATTAACCTTGAACTTAAGAGGCAACGCTCTAGGGCCTATATTGTATATGCATTACTCATTAGATTGTCTTTAATTGATACTCAAGTTTCAAGAGATTTCATTCTCTATTTGATCATTTTGTGAACGAAGATTCACAACTAAGCGTAGTAATATAATAGAAGAGAAAGAGACGACGTTCTACCTAGTAGGTAATTTCGATAATATAGAGCGAGAAAGACAGCGTGAGTTTTAGCGCGCTCGCTTTAAGAATGATGATCCCAAGCGTTAGAAACGGATAACGCACGAAAAAATGGGATTCCGTGCTGACACTGCTGACAGATGCAGCTCAACCCTAATTTACCACCAAGTAGCATTGGCTGTAGAAATCAACATACTTCGCTCGCGTTTTGATCAATGAATGATCACGCGGATAACGTTATAAGGTTTCGCCATTTATTTCGTTTTCATTGGTCAAACGCTTTCTCGAGAAAAGATATGTCAATTTCCACAGCTCATGTTGCCTGCGCCGTAGTCTTCTGCGTTGAACTAATAGTCTAGTGCAGGGGTCGGCAACTTGCGGCGAGTCACTCCTTGGATGTGAAGCTGCGATTTTATAAGTCATATATTACTAATATTATTAAAATATAAAAAATATGCAAGTGCTATTTATTGTTGGCAAGAAAAAAATATGTGTCTCAAATTTTGTTATTTGTGACTCTTCCGACATAAAAGGTTGCTGACCCCTTGTCTAGTATTATCTGTGGCTGCACTAAAATCGATTAATTAAACAATTTAGCTACACTGTTATGCAACAGTGGGAAAATAATACTAGATTTGATTTGATTGAATTACAATCAATATAACAAAAACATAAATTAAACATGTTTAAAAAAAATAGTACGAAATCTATTGGCGCTTCATATAAGGATAAAACATTGAAAAATATACTACAAACATGAGCAAAGACCGTTAGGTCTTTGACTTGAGTAATAAATAAATATTATGAGAATGGCATGGTTCGTTGCATTGTTACAGTAACAACTAATACTTATTTAAAGTTAAACCAGTTTATAACAAGAGTCTGTAAATAAAGAACGTACAGCCCGCTACAGTACGCAGACAGTAAAAAAGTAGGTAAGCACATAATATAATGATTCAAAGAGATAGGCTCACTTGCGTCAGTAACGAATCATGTTTTGGATTAATACTTTAAAAAATTATAATGTTGTTCGGGTAATATTTATTTTTGAGGAATAATGATCACAAGTTTACACAAACTACAAAACAGATAATTAAAAAAAACGAGTGTGCTTTAGACCACACGACTGAAGTAAAACTTCTTTAGTTTAGCTCCATCTATCGGCCGGTATAACTTTGGTTTGGCTTTATTTTATGTTAATGTCGCCATCTTGACAATTGTAAATTGTCATTTTACCGGATATACCAACATAATAATATTTTTTTTAACTTTGTTGTAGTGACAATGGAGATCTACGTGAACCAAATTCAACTTCTGTTCGCCTCGCATTCACCAGCTTATTTACCCAAGTCAAGCGTGCGTAAAGAAGTTTTACTTCACAAAAATGTCTGTGTGTATTTATATCAAGAAATCACAGAGCCGAGCATTGCAGTTTTCACCTGTTGACAAATGTGATAAATACCTAATCACTTACTGCATCTTCATATACAATGTATTATAGCAGCAAAATATATACAATATCCGTTTACAATATTGTGATCCCTATACTCTCTATCTTTAAGGTACAAATTCGTAGCTGACTTCAAGCAGCAGCAGTAGACACACAGCATCTACTGGTTTCTAAGTATGTATTCAGTGCCGGATTAACCACGTAGCAAGAATAGCAATAGCTACGGGCCCCGCGCGAAAGGGGGCCCCGCATATTTACTCACTCATCTCTGCCTCAGCGTAATTTTTTTGAGTGACTCTTATTGAAGCAGAACTTCTTTATGCACGCTTGACTTGGGGAGTAAGCTGGTGAGCCAAATGGAAGAGTGAACTACGTGAAGATAGAAAAATGAGTGACGTTTCGTATATTATACTGTAGGGGCAAGAGAGATGGAGATAAAAAAGTTTTACTTCAGTCGTGTGGTCTAAAGCTCTTATTTTTAAGATGTGGTACATTGAATTTACTTGATATCACAAAAACGTAAACAAATTGTAACCTATAGTTTTCATTTATATCATAGATTGTAACCAAAGATTTGAATTTTTTACAATTCAATACTGGATTCGTTTAAATACCATCTGTATTTAAACGAACCGAGTATTGAATTGTTTTATATACCACTTTATTATTAAGAACCCATAGTAGATCAAGGGCTCTGAAAAAGTTTTCTGCGGGCCCCGCCCTTGCTTAATCCGGCAATGTATGGGTTTCTATAAAATAGTTTCCGTAGCTTGCGACTGAACGTATTTCATAGACAAACAGAAAGCAGTAATACCGCGGCGACATGTGACTGTTGCTACAGTTGGCTACGAACTTGTACTTACACAATGACACAAATCTACAAGACATCAAACTTTTACGGACTAATCCTAAATAGTGCATATACATTTGAAAAGCTATAACTTTTGTTTCTGAAACAATGGTTTTTGAGAGTCCATGCAAGTGAAACTAGCTTCTAATATACATCATCATCATATATAGTCAGCAAAAGTTGTTTAACCAAAGACCCAAATAGCACGATCATATTTTTCGGTAAACGAATAATCAATATGTCGCTGAATACCTATATACTAATACCTAAATTAATTATGGTATTGAATTAACATAAAGAAAACATGCAAGTGCAGCTCTACAGGTAGAAACTTATATTTTATATATTTTACAAATAAATAGGTTACATATTACACAAGTACTAAGGTTTACAATTAAATAATCTAATTCATTTTTTTGTTTCATTTGGAAAGTCTAAATAAAAAAGTCCAAAAGAAATCAGTCTTTAGGGCACCAAGGAAGAACAGTATTGCGGATTTATTATTAGACTAAAAATGGGCAGGTTGGAATAATTTACAATTATTTTATGAACCTGAATGAATGGCATTCATAAATACCTAAGTGTACAGTGAAAACAATTGTTATTATGAAATATTTAATTATATTATTAATAACCACATCACATATCATTATATAATAATACTACGTTAATAAATAAATAACATGATTTAATCATTTATAAGATTAAAATACAAAAATATATACACATATTGTTTATGTACAAAAACTAATGAAACTGTTTACTTTATACATATAAATCGGTTCTGGATCAAACTACTCATCGATCGAAATTTTCATAACTATGTAAAACAAAATCCCTAATATTATTGACTTTATTTTTACATTATTTACACCTTCCAATAAATAATCACTATTCCCATATTATCATAACAATAAATGCCAGTTGTTTATATACATCAAAAATTGCGTTTGCATCCATATAATGCTTACGGTCACGGACAAAAGAGATAAGTATTTTTTGTAAAAAAATAGAATTGTATAATATACAAGTTGACCCGCCCCGCACGGGTGAATTAGAAAAACGTGGTCAAACGGGATAAAAAGTAAATCCTATGTCCGTCTCCTAGTTCTAAGCTACATCCCCACCAATTTTCAGCCAAAGCGGTTCAGCCGTTCTTGAGTTATAAATAGTGTAACTAACACGACTTTCTTTTATATATAGATACTAGTTGACCCGCCCGGCTTCGGGTGAATTAGTAAAAATAAAAAGTATCCTATGTCCGTCTGCTGGTTCTAAGCTACGAGTACCTCCCCATAAATTTTCAGCGAAATCTGTTCAGCCGATCTTGATTTATAAGTAGTGTAACTAACACGACTTTCTTTTTATATATAGTATGACCATTATAAATGCCAGATGCAAAAGTTGAGTGTGTAATATATTAAAATGTATAATTAAGCATTGTTGCAATTGGTAGGGAAGTAGAAGTACAACTATGGTCACGCACGCCACTAGATTCACGCCAAAGATACGCGAACTAAAACCAACCTAATATCCTACAGGGTTACTATTATTTCCATATTTCCAAGGCAGCTTTTGACGTCAGGAAACGAAAGTAATATGAAAGGATTTTTGAGTGTGTGTTGTATCGACTGAACTGTATTTGCGACGGGATAAACCGTGTTTTATGTGGCTTAACTGTGTTGCCAGTTCTATTTTTGTTGGCGTTATTTATTACTGTTCATAGAAAATAAACAGGAGATTAGCTTTTTGCGAATGGCTGCCATAACGATTATAAAACCTAATACAGACCAATAAAGCCTTATTAATAAATAGGTATTAGTCTCGGGTATTAGTTACTTCAGCTTTTGTCCTTTTTTTGCTACTGGAATATTTAGCTGGATCGAAAGAGACAAAAGATCTGCTAGAGATTATATTTCAGTTAACTTTTATCACTGCCTGTAGATTTTTACAGCCTTATTAATAAACACGAACTAGCTTTAGACTAGTTACACCATCTTTTGTCTCTTTCGACCCAGCTAAATATTCCAGTAGCAAAAAAAGGACAAAAGCTGAAGTAACTAATCCGAGACCAATACCCGTTTATTAATAAGGCTGTTAGAGTGTAACTTTTGGTTAGAATTCAATCTTTATGTACGTTAAATGAAGGCCTGTCACATCTCTTTTGCTCGTGACCTAATTTGGCAACATTTAATACTTTCCAATCCTACCCAAAAAGTTCCAAAAACCATTAGAACTTAGGATCTACAAAATCTACATAGTTTCATAATTTTTATAAATAAATAGGTACTCTCTCTGAAAAATCTATCTTACATTATTATATACAAACTAGTACACGTGAATTCGCTATTTATAGATTATTATTAGACGGTTTTAATAACTATTATCTTTGTAGCCACTCAACTCTGTATCCTGTATCTATAACCATTCGGTTTAATTTTAATTGCGTATATTTCAATAAATTATTTAAATTTATTTTGGCTCATGCAGCGTGCACACTTTGTGATTGTAAAGCGTCATTATACCGGGCCCTGTGAACCACATTTGCTGTGGTTGTACAATTCAATGTGTGTCTTAGCTTAGACTTTAGATCTATTATACAGCCATCTGCAAAAACTGAGGGCTAATAAAAAACAAAGTCAATGATAATTTTATGAATGATAGACATATTTACGACTAACGTTGTTCTAGAGTACAAACCATTTGACCAATCAGCTTTCTGCGCTATGGATGGTTCTGCTTTTTTTAGCCAATCGCTCTGCAAGACTTATAATGCGTGGAGAATCTGAAAGAGGATCCGTTTTACGGTATCAACGACGCCTTACCGAAGTTAGACCTTCCCGCCCGGTGACGCTATTACGGTAGGTAGGGACCAACAGCATTAGAAGGTTCCAAAAAAAAAAATTGCCCTTGCGGTTTGTATACGTCATGTTTTTTGGCAATCGCCATAATTTACGACGGTGCTCACAGATAATAAATATTTTACAATATTTAACCGAATTGAGAACCTCCTTTTCTAAAATCGGTTGAAAAATGCTAATCTAACCAACTTCAACTAATATATAGGGCACCAACTATGGTGCCCGGCATAACACAGTACAATGTAATAATACGCCACGATAAATGTGCCGAAGTTATCTTGTGATTATTGGCGCATAAACTGATTTTGGATAATTAACGCCAGATAACAAACGCGATAGCTTGATTTGAATCGTAATGCTCGACGATAAATGATAGCAAATAGGATTTAGCACGTGTCATCGCAATATGAACGGTTTCCTAAATAGTTTGTCTAAAACGATTTTAAGAAATATCCCATAGTCATGGTTTAAAAACGAAATAGTCTAGCGTTTTACGAATAGGTAATCCCAGGATTGAGCCACATTTGTCAGCACTGTAGGAATCTTAGTTTTTCGTGCTCTATCCTTTTCTGTCGCCAATGAGGATCGTCGTTTCCTACATGGAGCGAAAGGGATATCATGAGTATCGCACGGCAGCGTCAGCAATGCAATAGCACTCACCCTATCTTCGGAAGGGGCGACCCTGAGAGATAGAAAAGGATAGAGCATGGGGAAGTGAGATTCCGTGCTGGCAGATGTGGCTCAACCCTTATACATTATAGAGCAACGCTGTGTCTGTAAGGATCAGTCTGCATGGTCAACTTTTATTGATTGTAATTGGTTAGAATGTGATTTAGTCAAGTCCTAACGAGAGCAGTCAAGTTATATGAATTTATTGTGATTTCGTGTCATTTGGAATAGCTTCAAAACAATTTGAGAGTGGGTACTAAATATTTTTTCAACGACAGGATCGAAGTATAGTCTTGAACTAGCCCCAAAAGATCGCGATCGAAAAAATAAGTAGGTACCCCCATTCCGAGGCAAAACAGCATTTTTGGACGGTATCCAAACCTCGTAGTTCTCAGTAAAATGTTTTTGTTTTCACAAACTGATGCATGTTAAATGTAGGCGTGACATTGGTTGGAAGTATTTTATTACATTGTTTTTGTTAAATTATTAATAAACCTCAAAAAACGGATATAAACACAGTTAAAGCAGGTATTTTTACAGCCCGGCTTGCACGGCCCCTCACGTCTGGTGGGTGGCCCTGGTGAGCAGGGTCACCACACCACGAGGGCAGAGGGTATCTGGGTATGAAGTGCGAGGGCATTTCCCCCCCTCAAAAAAGGTATTTTTACAGACGTCATAAGAGCTAAAGTTAATTGAAACTTTTTAAACCAATCAGTTAATTCAATTTCGGACAAACCAAGTTACACAGCACTCAATGAATCGTGATTCTTGATTTCGTTTACTGGTTTTTCGGCTTCATTTCGTTGTAATTTAGAATTCCTCATTATAAACGATACCATTTTATGAAGCCTATAATATCCCAATTTTGCGTTAGTCGCATTTATTTATCCTACAGTTAACAGTTATCAACACTATCACTCAAAAATAAACTAGTAGTTCGGTATTTGGCGAGTGGCTTAGACCCGAGTCGTTGTCATACGTTGCATCTAGCGAATTAAAACATCCATTCCGATACATTTCGTATATTTAGTCACCGTGGCATTAGACCCAGCTATATGACAAACGACGTTAATCGACAATCATGTTACTATAACCGCAGAAATATGAGCTATCAGTTAAATGGAGTAGTCAAATGATTCATATCGTTAGCAACTATAAGACATGATCGTGTAGATGAGCAGCCGTCACTAACTCGTCACAATCCCTCGAGATTGCGTCAGTGTTTTCACTTTTAAGGAATTCTCCCTTTTTTAGGGAACAATAGCTGATATTTTGGATGGATAAAGACAATTTGAAAAAGATAAGGATTTGGGGAATTTCGGGATAAAATCAAAACCTATACGGGGTAAAATATAACCCTGAAGTAAAGTCAACCGTAGACTTGAAGTTGTCATTTCACTTTTATTAGCAGTTCCTTCTTCAAATACTGAAGTGGAAAGATTATTCAGTGTTCTCAAAAATGTAAAAACTGACAAAAAAAGATTTCCAATGAAATCTTCAATGTTTTGCTTCATACAAACCTGGGAATACTAGCAAACAATAGCTTAATTTTAGAACCCAACAGTTATGTTATGTTGCATGCACCAAAAGAATTTAAAAGCAATGCTTCGACTTCCAATAATTCTTATTTTGTATAGACATATGATCTAGAAATTATTCTGTGGGTGTTTTGTTAGCGTATATACTTACATCAAATAATATGCTGTGGTTTATTTTCTGTTTTATGTATGCTCCCTAAATAAAGGATTTATGAAATTAGTTCAGGGATATTAAAAGATAAATTCAAAAGAAAGTAGGGTAAAATAGAATATGTAAGTGGAAACACGTCGCGTCAAGGCATTTACCTCTAAGTGACAACTCTCCACGCTCAGTCGCGTCCCGTCAAAACGTACTTGGTCCGTTAGTAAAGCGTAGGATTCAACTGTTATTGCTTTGAGCATGACAGCGAGCCCGATCGGTCGGATCGAGTCAGCTGTTTGTGACGCATGTAGCACACAAGAAAACCCGCCGGCGCAGTTGCGCCTCTTTGAGGTAAACTGCGTTAGTATCACTGGATTCAGTCAGACGTAGGTCTCGCGGGCGGGCGGGACCAGCCGGTCCTAGCTGGAAGGTTCAGACACGCTGTCCACCTCGGTGGAAGCGCGTTCCTTCAGCTAGCTGATCGATGAGCTGCTTGACGTGGACAGCGCGTCCCGCCCCAGCTCCGCTGACATCAAAGCGATGGCCAGCTCCTTCTTCGCTTTTTGCACCACCCAAACCATGAGAGTCACGCCGACTAGAATCTGCAAATGAAATTAATAGTATGTTAATAAAACTAAAACTATGGAAATAAACAGGACGGGAGTGTTGAAGAGAAGAGTGAATAGGTATTTACTTGGCTAGCATACTATACCTTCCATCGCATCGTCACTTCCCTAGGTGAGATCGTGGTGAAATGCTAGACAAGTTTGTAGTTAAAAAAAAAGGATTATTGTCATAAAATATTTTAATAATAACAATAACGCTCAACGATCACATACATATATATGTAATAGGCTGAAATGTTTTAAGTGTATATTTGAGGCATACCTATTTGTTGTCCCGAGGAGGAATCTTAGTGGCTGTAACACAGGGCATCCTAGTACGGCCACTAACGACACTCTTAATTGTGGTTATCAAATTGTATATTTGTATTTAATGTTATTTCTTTAGCATTAATAGCTAACCAACTTAGATTAAGAATGTTTAGTTTGAAATAAAATTTACTTATTACATAGATCCTGGACCCTAACTAGGATTCGTTGTATCAATAGGGAACCAGGAACTACGAGAACCATGGTCCTACTACACCCAACACGGATAAAGTATTTGCGCTTTTTTCTGTGTCTGTGTTTCACAAATGCGTCACGTTCATTATGCAGTATGTGTCCAGTCGCGGAAATCGAACCCGCTCCTCAGCACAGCTGGCAGTTACGAACCAACCTTTTTTTAAGGGGGGAAATGCCCTTTAACTTCCCTGCCACCAACCCCCGTGGTGGCAGGGGGTATGTGGGACTCGAACCCACTAAAACCCCCCCGTGCTCCGACCGCCGCCGGGATGGGGCGAGATGGAGACGCACTGCATTAACCATCTCGCCCCGCATTAACCATCTCGCCCCGGAGTTATGAGCCTACCTGCTCAACCAACACACCACAGAGGCCATCCTTTTAATTTATTTTATAACTAAAACAGTCATGCCTTTGACAAACAACACCTTGTCAGCAAGTGATGTACTCGTAGGGTAGAGCACGTTTGCCCATGTGGTTTCCAACCAATGACTTATATACTGTTTCGTTCAATGCAAAATTCGTCATTGGTAACCTATTAGCTTTATTCCTATAGCACCTCATTCATTACTGAATATGAGTAAGTATAAGTAACTTCGGATTGGAGTTTTTTTTTGTATGTTTTGGTTCCACACTTTTGTGTATTTAGCCAGCGTGAAGTAATTGATAATTTCTCAATTTAATGATATTTCATGCAGATATGAGTCAAGTCACAGTCCAAGTGATCAAGTATAGTCTAGCCAAGTCATACTCCTAGTAAAGTGGTGTCAACTTTACCAGAAGCTTCTGTGGAGTTTGGAAACAACACAAAAAGAAACGTTTCATCATCATTATACCACTTTTTCACACTCATGTGCACAGTGCACTAACACTAAAAATAACACAAGTTTTGGAAAATAATACAATGCGACAAAGCGATCTTTCTCGCTTTCCCATCAAAACTTTTTGATCCGGAGTTTTAGATCTGTTCTGCCATTAAATATACCAATCACCAATAGTGAGAAACTGAATTTCTTTTTTCTAACTCACATATGGTGCCTAATAGGCTTGATATATAATATTTAACATTAATCACTTTGTAATTCTATATGCTTAGTACAATAACTTAATTTTAAATACCTACCTAATATAATGTTGACTTGTAAATGTGCTAAAAATAGCCTATTGTCAATAAATCATTTGACTATCTGTTCATTCATTCTATTTTTAACTAGAACACAAACAAATTCACCGGTCCAAGTATTTGTCCTGGAACAGTGACCGGAAAGCTGCGGATCCGGCGCTCGACCTTTCGTCGATATTAGCATTAACCTTTAACCTTTTTTTTCCAAGTTTGCCTCAAATATTACAGAATGGATCGAGTTAAGCGCCTATAAAAGCATGTAAAAATATGGATAGGCAATGAAAAATCTTTAACCTATATGTGATGAACTGGTGAACGGTACATAAAAAACGTTTAAATTCTGAGTAAAAGCGTATTACGTATATAACGGGTTTGATTCCCGCGGCAGGACAAGTATTTGTGCACAGAAAAAAAAGCGCAATACTTGTTCGGGGTCTGGGCGTTGTGGGACCATGGTCCTCGTAGTTCTTGGGTCCCTAGACACATGGTATCCTAGTTAGAGTCCAGGATCTATGTATGTGATCGTTGGGCGTTATTGTTATTATAAACGAAATTTATAATCAATCATTTAATAATGAATAACAAACAGAGTATTGTGCAAGTTTCAGAATATAACTTTAAAAAAATGGCGCGCTATTTAAAGTGACCTGTTTCGGTTATACATACTATTAATTCTCTCTTTTTTTTTTTTTTTTTTTTGTATGTTTTGGCTCCACACTTTTGTGTATTTAGCCAGTGTCAAGTAATTGATAATTTATCAAGTTAATGATATTTCACGCAAATTTGTATCAAGTCACAGTCGAAGTCATCAAGTCAAGTCAGTCAAGTCATAGTCTAGTCAAAGTCACACTCCTAGTAAAGTGGTGGCAACTTTACTTGAAGCTCCTATGGAGTTTTGGAAACAACACGAAAAGAAACGTTTCACCATCATTATACCATTTTCCCACACTCACGCCTGTAATCCAGCACTTAACGAATAGAATGCCACCAATTTTATGCACTAACACTGAAAATAACACAAGTTTAGGAAAATAACACAATGCGGTGACGCAATCTTTTTCGCGTTCCCGCCAAAACTCCCCTTCTCTCTTTTTACTTTTTGCATTCAAAATTCAAAATTAAACTTTGCTCACTAATGTCAAACTACACTTGTCTATGGCTGGAGTCAAAACTTAAAGAAGTTATCGTTCGAACTCAGTACTGAATTTAACGACGCGGAGTATTATTATATACCTAGTCCGGGAGTTCAAGCTCACATGAGGCCATTTTAGTTTTTTGAAGTAAAACTTCTTTACGCACGCTTGACTTGGAGAGTAAGTTTCCGAAAGCGAGGCGAACGGAAGTTCAAGTTGGTTCACGTAGATTTCCATTGTCAACATTACAAAGTTGAAAATTTGTAGGTATTATGTTGTCCGGTAAAATGTCAATTTACAATAATTGTCAAGATGGCGAAATTAACATTAAACAAATCAAAAACAAAGTTATACCGGCCGATAGATGGAGCTAAACTAAAGAAATTTTACTTTAATCGTATGGCCTAAAGCACACTCGTTTTTTTTGTGATAGACAGTAAATTTTATGGTGAACACGAGACCAATTTTCTTGCGAATGCAAACTGATGCGGCTTCATACTGTGCGAACAAAATAAATCACAATAATCTAAAACCGGGCTAACACCGAACAATGAATACCTTAGAAGACTGACTTCAGAAAGCGTAATACAGAATCACCTGAGGAAGAGATTGGAAGTAGTAGAAATTTACAGCGTTCCAAACATCGACAGGTCTGATGGTCGGCGTGTTCCCAGATACGTATTAAGGGATTTATATACCGCCAATAACCATCAGTGCTAAGCCAAAAGCCCAGTGTTATTTGTGTATTAGTGTGGGAGGACGATAGCAATATACTAGATAGTGTCGTTGGTATTATTATACCGATGTGACAATGATAACACATAGTAATCAATCTAATCAGTCTATAAGTTTTCAAAAGTTTATCAGTGCGCCTGGTCGATGCTACGCGTGACCAAAATGCTGGCACTTATTTGAGACAACGAATAAGCATTGCAATTCAACGAGGCAATGCTACCAGCATGTTGGGTACGCTACCTACTGGTAGTGGGCTGGAGCATTTGGACTGTCTATAGGTCATCACGGCCAGTATATAGTCCAAATGTTTTTTTGTAGTAGTAGTAGTTAGTGTTTAGTATTAGTTATTATATCATTGTAGTATTTAGTTAAAAAATAAAGAACATTGAATTTATATCAATATAATAAATAAAAAAATCTAATCTAAGAATAACGTAGATTGCCAGCACCATTGCCATGTTCGTCTAGGTAGGTACCACCGCTTTGCCAGTTACTCTGCCGCCAAGCACTAGTGAGCAAGCACTGCTATGTTCCGCTTTGAAGGGCACTGTAACTAGTGAAATTACTGGGCAAATGACACTTTATGATCTGATCTCACAGTCTAGTAATCTTATTACTAGATTGTGCTGATGTCTCAGGATGTGCCTAGTGCAGTGTCACGCAAAACTATAATTTAGAGTTCCGAGTGACACTCCAACTGTTATGGGCAGCCGTGTCGCTTAGCATCAGGCGAACGGTTAGCCCGTCCTGTCATCCCATAATATAAAAAAAAACTATCACCATTTACTCATACTTACTAAAGTAAAAGTCATAAATGATTGTATATATTGTTTATATTGTAATAAGCTAATGAAATTACAAAGTGCTTAATCTCAAATATTATATAGCAAGCCCAATACAATATGCGAGTTTGAAAAAAATAAAAAATGAAGTTCTTTGTCCCACTTATGGTCAAGCAATCCGGCACTATGCAGAACAGAGAAATCAGATCCGAAGCTTCTGTAAAGAAAGAATTTATAGTGTTTTTCAGTCGCTTATTAAAAGATGGTTATTTAGAAAACTGCTCAGGGAATGTTTTTGTTCTCGTATAACCTGGTTTTAGCTGTAAACTCTACCGACTTTTCGTAAAATATTGTAACCAAAAGTCGTTCCTACATAGTTCGTTCATCTAATAAATTACCTTTTTTACATATTTCTGTGGACATTTCACACAGCGCTATCTAGTCCCAAACTAAGCAAAGCTTGTACAATGGGAACCAGATAACTGATACAATACTTAGATACTTTTTGTTTGTAAATACATACATAGAAAACAATATAACACCCAGTCACAGAACAAACACCTATGTTTATCACACAAATGTTTGTCCTGGGTGGTAATCAAACCCACAACCCACAGTTCAGAAGGCAGGGTTATTACCTTCTGAGCTATCGAGCAAGTCGTATGCATCAGCAAAACGTACTCCGACCCCAAGGTTAACAAAGTTAACACGCTATATGGAGGATCACTTCACGGTTTCCTCATTCAAGCAAGGTTGAGAGCCAATGGTTTAATTTCTAATGCTCACAAACCAGAATAATTACGGTAGGGTTCTACGTTTTTTAAGCGATTAGATTATGATTAGCGTTAAACGTTTTTATTAATATTTTTGGGTAAACCGGTCAAAGGTCACTAATATTATAAAGGCGAAAGTTTGTATGTCTGTATATGTGTATGTTTGTTACTCCTTCACGCTCAAACGGCTGAATGGATTTGGATGAAATTCGGTACCAAGATAGCTTATACACTGGATTAACATATAGGCTACATTTTATCCCGGAAAAATGAAACTTTCCCGTGGGAGGTGCAAATAATTAAAATACTTTTTATCCGCGGGTGAAACCACGGGGCGCAACTAGTGTGACATAATTATTTACCATGCAGTATTCCAAAGAAACGAGTGTGCTTTAGACCACACGACTAAAAGTAAAACTTCTGTAGCTCCATCTATCGGCTGATATAACTTTGTTCTTGCTTAATAAAGTTGAATTGTCATTTTACCGGACATAATAATGCAAATTTTAAGTAATTTTTTACTTTGTTACATTGACAATGGAGATCTACGTGAACCAACAACTTTCAACTTCCGTTCAACGCATTCACCAGCTTACTCGCCAAGTCAAGCGTGCATAAAGAATTCTTACATCATGAATTCCTTAAAATTATTCCGTTAATTATTATTAATGTTGAGTCTTTTCAAATTGTTAAAGGCACCATATGTATTTGTTTATGAAAGAACGTGGCTATATCGTCACATCGTGTTATGCATAATTTACCGATTTAAAGATGTAAACAGGTGTAAAATTTAAAAACGAGTACCTAACTAAATACTCGTATATCAGTGAATAATAAAAATAATTATTGAAATATCTAATTATTGCCTTTTTCCAACTACCTACTCCTCATCTGTTTCTGTAAATTTTCGAACCTACCGATACTATAATATTAATAATAGAATAATAATAATAAAGCCCAACGATCACATGCGTAGATTCTGGACCCTAACTAGGATTCCCTGTGTCTAGGGACCCAGGAACTACGAGGGCCATGGTCCCAAAACACCCAGACTAGGAACAAGTAATTTTGCGCTTTTTTTCCTGTGCACAAATATTTGTCCTGCCGCGGGAATCAAACCCGCCGCCTTCGGGTTATGCGCCGACCTGCTCAACCACCACACCACAGAGGCTGTCAAATTTAAAGACAATTATTGATTATTATCTACCTGTTCACGTTAATTTATTATAATAATCAATGAATCATTATGATCACCGTATTTTTGTAATAAATCCGTTTTGGTTTTTCCCCAAGTCATGATTATATTTTTTTGTCGAACAACAAGACAATTGTGGATTTCCAGATTGTCGTCAACGCGTTTTTAAACAACGCTTATCAATATAAACCGTAAACACTTAAGACTGGTGAGGTACTAAAAATAATTTATCTCAGGGGTGAGATAACGTCTGTAGTATAAAGATGTCATGCTGGTATTTGAAAACAAGCAATAAACGTATATTTAACCACGAATAAAAATTGATTCATCGATGAACTGGATTTAATAATAATAAATGTTTATTTCCAAAAAAGTTACAAAAGTTTATGTATTACCTATACACACAGGGTATACAAAAAGAAACCTACCGTCTAAACATAATTGGCTACGAGGCTCAAACTAGGCGATAGCCTGTATCTTGAGACTCTGAGATACGAATTACCTAAGATGAAATAATTACAATGTCTCATAGGTAATTAAATTAGTTTAAATACTACTTATTATCTGTACGTGAAGTTGTGATGTGTATGAGAGATTGAAAAGATGTGAGGTGTGGTAAGGGAGTTTATTTATTTAGTAGTTTGTTAATTGTCCACACCGGACGACGCATCGGGCACCGATCGCGGGCGGCAGCATCGCAATCTAAAGGAATTTTCCTTTGGATCGCGTTTGACTGGATATTCTTTTGTTGCACGTCCCTGAAATCCTAATTTAACACGCTTCCACTCCATTATTAGATGCGGCTTTGACAGCCTTTACTTCATGTCTTCAGCATGCTTGAAGACTTTCCATCTTATTACGTATAGTCTTAACAGAGATCCTACGATTATATAATTACATACAACTACCTGCTTGATATCCTCATCAGATTGATTTGAATCCAGCAAGATCAAGGTGTTTTACTTTGTAAACAATGACTTATATTGACTTAATTTATATGCACTGACACAATGAAAATTGAAGAGTTGAGAATAAAAAGGGTTTAACTGTCAAATTGACAGTTTCGAGAAAATTGACTTTAAACGTCAACGGCGTCATTTTAATGTAGAGTGCTTATAAGGTAATAGAAAAGGTTTATGTAAGTTTCAGTGGCTTGAAAATGTTTTAATTCTATTTAAAAGTACTAAATATAATACTAATTCATAGAATTACTGTAAAATATAATATAATATAATAAATATGGTAATGTTTTTATGCTAAGCAAACTGTATTCCTGTGGCAGATAAACCATTTTTAGACTCAAAATCTCGAGACTTAATCCTCATTTTGGTATTTTGAGAATGTATTATTGAAGATAATTTCACGCTGAATCCAACGATACCCATAAGTCATTTTGTCAAAAAAATCAGTTAAATCTTTTTTATTCTCACCCCTTCAATTTATTTCCAATAGAGTTCTACACCATTCGGTCACACGCAGACTACCATGACGATATACATGACTATGTAGGTACGTACCTACTCTGGGATAGTTATTTATTACTTCAACATCCAACTAATGCTAATAACAGAGCGTTTTGAATTGGGAATCCTTTGAAGGACTTTTTAGAACCAAAATAATTTTACTACCTACATATTGTCGACTGAGATACGATGTTGACTGAATGATCCGAACAAAATTCAAATAATGAAACCTTGGAATATCGCTTCGAACCAGTTCCAACTTCAGAACATATAACTAAAAGGTTTAGCTTCGTCAGCGCTACATCAATTCTCATTTTAATTTAATTAAAATGTATTATTAAGTACATCATTAAAATGTATGTTTGTGATAATAACGTAAGGTAATGACAAACTAAACAAACAATATATATTTTTATGTTAAGTATGTGTATGAGTGACATTACTAGATAGCTAGTCGTTTACCTGATGTTAGGCGACACTGCACTGCACACGTCATTCTTAGACATCAGCATAGTCTGGTAATCATATCACTGGACTGTGGGATCAGCTGTGCGATCACGTAACTCGATTGCAACCAATACAAACACAAATATGGATTTGACACTTTGAATACGCAGTTTACGTGCATAGTTAGTGTGGAAATTTCTCCTGTGACATTGCAATCAAAGTTTCGGTGATCACCGGTCATAAAGTCTCATTTGCCCTGTAATTTTATTAGATACAGTTTCAAACCGGAATACAATAGTGCTTGTGCACTAACTGCTTGGCGGCAGAATAACTGACAAAGCGGTGATACCTTTTTTTTCGTGAAGATAAATGCGTTTACGCACACCCGCGGCTGGGTCGGCCACGGGTAGTGTCGGACTCTGCGCCGGTGTGCAATGGCACCCCTACCGACTAAAAAACTCCACGATATTCCTCCCTCGTATATGTGGAGGAGGACTGGGTAACCGGCGGAGCCTTGACGTCCAGTCCTCCTCCGACGATTGCCCAATTTTACAGCGGGGCCTGCACGGGCGGGAACAACCTTAAGGTCGCTCCCGCCCGACGAAAGTGATACCTAGACGAACTTTGCGCAGAAAAGTCCTACCACCGAGTAATTTTAATGGAATAGTACCATCTGGGTTTAAAGCAATATGCGTGGGTACTCTCAAAAACAAATTTATTTTCCTGTATATGATATAGTATATACATAATAATAGTAGTATATGATAATAGTACATGATAATAAATGTGTCGAATGAATAAATAAAGAGATCGTTATTGTACACGGCGAGTTTGAGTTTGTTCGGTTCTCTTGTACTTTGTGTGTATAAGATAGTGATATTAGCGATAAAATTATCTGGCTGGTGTTGCCATGTGTGATGTAATACCCTCTTATCTGCTGCGAAAGAGCAAGAGCACTGGCCAGATAAAATACGCGTAAAGCGCCACTGTATCAATGTTTCGTCGTAATCCCGAGCTATCAATAGACAAGATACCTAGTAAACATTGTAATTTCTGATACGCAAGATAACATAGTAGATATTACAAGGTCTAATGGTCTTACAATCTAAGCGCGACCGTGGCTTTCAACCCGCTCTTCAGGCAACTACATACCTACTTTCCAAATATGAGTAATAAAAAATAATATTAATTACGTCTTTGGTTATTAAAACTGAATGGTAAGTAAAGACCTACGATCTGTATTTTGTCAGTAATGTCGGTGCGTCATACATTGTAGAGCTGCGTAGAGTTCACGCGTTTTATGTTCTGTACTGGAAAATGCTTTCAGCAAGATCCATATGACAGCCTCTGTGGTGTGGTGGTTGAGCAGGTCGGCTCATAACCCGGAGGCGGCGGGTTCGATTCCCGCGACAGGACAAGTATTTGTGCAAAGAAAAAAAAACGCAAATACTTGTTCTGAGTCTGGGTGTTGTGGGACCATGGTCCTCCTAGTTCATGTGTCCTTAGACACAGGGTATCCTAGTTAGGGTCCAGGATCTATGTATGTGATCGTTAGGCGACATTATTATTATATCCTGAACACCTAAAATATAGTACCGGAAGCTGGTTTGCTCGGTGGTGTACGCACAATTTGAAATAAGTACTTGAGTACTTATGTTTATGTATGTTTTTGTTATTGGCTGTATTGTCCTTCCTGTATTATATATATATGTTCATGTTAATAATAGGCTTAATTCATAAATATAAAAAATAATTTAACAAAAAGCACGGACCCAGGTGTCTGTGGAAAACACCTAAAATATCTGCAATACTCCAATGAGTACTTACTAAGTACATTACGTAGTATTAACTTGCAGTGGCATACAAGTGAACCACAATTATTATGATGCAAGGTGCAACCGTGTTTCGGTTGCGCTGGAAATTGTTCTGTTCTAAGTTCTAAGACGCCATAGCAGCATGTCCTACTAACTCGACCTTTACCTGCGTGGCAACCTAATCAGCAACCTGCGACTTTTGCAGGACCTCGATTATATAATAATAATATCGACTAACGATCACATACATGGATCCTAGACCCTAACCAGGATTCCCTGTATCTAGGGACCCAGGAACTACGAGGACCCTGCTCTCACAACACACATACAGAACAAGTGTTTGCGCTTTTATTTTCTATGCACAAATACTTGTCCTGCCGCGAGAATCGAATCCGCCGGGTTATAAGCCGTCCTGCTCAACCACCACACCACAGAGGCTATCAAATATAGATTGTAGCGTAGAGCCCAGGAGTCTTAGCTGGGGCAAAAGCCACCAGCACCAGAATTTTGCATTTTAAGACCTCCAACACCAAAGCAGTGTGTGTGACATTACTTGTTAGGCATCAAGCTCACGTACACGTGGATCAACTGCGCTGTGGAAGCTGCTCCAGCGTCATATCTGTTCTAAGACTTCTAGCACCACAGCAGTATTTGCTACATTACGTACACATGGATCAACTGCGCTGGAAGCTGCCCCTGCGTCATACCTGTTCTAAGACTTCGGCAGTATTTGCTACATTACGTACACATGGATCAACTGCACTGGAAGCTGCCCCAGCGTCATACCTGTTCTAAGACTTCGGCAGTATTTGCTACATTACGTACACATGGATCAACTGCACTGGAAGCTGCCCCAGCGTCATACCTGTTCTAAGACTTCGGCAGTATTTGCTACATTACGTACACATGGATCAACTGCACTGGAAGCTGCCCCAGCGTCATACCTGTTCTAAGACTTCGGCAGTATTTGCTACATTACGTACACATGGATCAACTGCACTGGAAGCTGCCCCAGCGTCATACCTGTTCTAAGACTTCGGCAGTATTTGCTACATTACGTACACATGGATCAACTGCGCTGAAAGCTGCCCCAGCGTCATACCTGTTCTAAGACTTCGGCAGTATTTGCTACATTACCTGCAGCGCGAACACGATGTAGCCAGTCAAGTGGGACTCGTGTAGAACCTCATGCATCGAGCGCAGCGTCGAGCCCACGTACACATGGATCAACTGAGCTGGGAACAGACCCAGCATCGTTGCTATGTGGTAGCCGCAGCCTCGGACGTCGCTCACCTGCAACAAAACGGAGGGTTTAGAAACCTGGCTTAGATTTTTTAAATATATATTTTAAGAACGTTTAATAAGCCAAATCACTTAAAGACTACAACGAATTTTCGTTTATCACAAAACTATGCATGGAGGATAAAACTGTGAAACTTCCTGTTACTGAAGCATTGATATACTATAGGTGTAAAATAACTAGGTATTTGCGCACGGCATGTTATGGCCGTAATCGTGCTCTAAGAAAGTTTACAAATATGGGAATAACGCTTATTTTTTTCATCGATTTGTGATGACGTGCTTGTATTGCGATACGTAGCATGTCGTGGAACGTTACTTAACCGATTGTGAACTTGAAGGGCATTGTGAATTGTGCCATGCCCAATGACTATGCACCTAAACGAAATTTTTTTTGTTATCATTCTAAATAATCAATCATATCAGTATTCGTAAAAATAGTAATAACAATTTGATAACCCATGTTTACTTTCTTTTCCACGTGTAAGTAAATCTTCACGTACGCTTCAAGCTTGGTGAATAGCAAAAGAGAATAGCTATGCTTACTACAAATCGAAACTATAAGAAATATTAAAGAAAAACCAACTGTAAATATAGAAAACGTTCACTGGTCGGTCGGGTCGATTAGAATTTCAAGAGTTTCTAGAGCCAGGGGGGAATTAAAGTCAAATGGTTAATGGGTAACGCAACAAGCCACGCGAGCTGGCGGTTCTATTGACTACGCGCCACGGAGTCACGGCACGGCTATAAACTGAACTGTTTACGGAAACAATTTCAAGTATTTACTATTTACTTCGGGTAATGTTGCTTTCAGTTGGAACGTCGAGGGAATGAGCGTAAGACACGACAAGGTTTATAGGCTCTTCAGTACCTAAGTTATAAAAATAAATGGTATAAGTAGGTAGTTATTATTTCAAAACTTTTAGGTCCGTATTACAGAACTATGCTCAGTCATCGATCGGTGCTCAAGCAGAGATTTCATTCACTAGTTGATCACTTTATGAATGAAATCTCTGCTTGAGCACCGATCGATGACTGAGCATCGTTCTGTAATACGGACCTTAAACATTAAAAGGCTGTAAGGTGAAGTTCTTAAATGTACCAAATAACTAGGCATAAAGGTTGTCATATTTTCAATGCATCACTAAAATATACCAAATAACTAGGCATATTTTCAATGCATCACTAAAATATACCAAATAACTAGGCATAAAGGTTGTCATATTTTCAATGCATCACTAAAATATACCAAATAACTAGGCATATTTTCAATGCATCACTAAAATATACCAAATAACTAGGCATAAAGGTTGTCATATTTTCAATGCATCACTAAAATATACCAAATAACTAGGCATATTTTCAATGCATCACTAAAATATACCAAATAACTAGGCATATTTTCAATGCATCACTAAAATATACCAAATAACTAGGCATAAAGGTTGTCATATTTTCAATGCATCACTAAAATATACCAAATAACTAGGCATATTTTCAATGCATCACTAAAATATACCAAATAACTAGGCATATTTTCAATGCATCACTAAAATATACCAAATAACTAGGCATATTTTCAATGCATCACTAAAATATACCAAATAACTAGGCATAAAGGTTGTCATATTTTCAATGCATCACTAAAATATACCAAATAACTAGGCATATTTTCAATGCATCACTAAAATATACCAAATAACTAGGCATAAAGGTTGTCATATTTTCAATGCATCACTAAAATATACCAAATAACTAGGCATATTTTCAATGCATCACTAAAATATACCAAATAACTAGGCATAAAGGTTGTCATATTTTCAATGCATCACTAAAATATACCAAATAACTAGGCATATTTTCAATGCATCACTAAAATATACCAAATAACTAGGCATAAAGGTTGTCATATTTTCAATGCATCACTAAAATATACCAAATAACTAGGCATATTTTCAATGCATCACTAAAATATACCAAATAACTAGGCATATTTTCAATGCATCACTAAAATATACCAAATAACTAGGCATAAAGGTTGTCATATTTTCAATGCATCACTAAAATCCCAACATTTTAGGTATTTAGCGACTTTTTAGGTAATGTGGTTTGTGAACCCGGTCGATTGATTCAAAAGCTGCTCTATAGCTCGGTAGCTCAGCGCTCTATATAGTATTCTGTGACAAAAACTATGCACCGCGATACGAACCACGGTAGCCGGTAAGTATTTTAATCATATACATAATTTATTTACGATGTATTGTTTGTAGCGTTATTTTTACGTGCCTATGAGTCAAGACTGTAGCTATTAAAACGATTTTATGATGGTACAATAAAATCTCAATGTTGATCAAAAGGCGTCGCTCCGTCGCGCTTCGGCCACTATTTTTATCAATAACGGAATGTGCCAGCCAGATATTTCAGTCAGACAGGGACGGGAAGTACGGAAGTCACTTTACAGGGAACCTGTATGGTAAGTGGGTAACTAGCTTATCACTTAGTGCCTGCCCATGCCAATTGACAATTGCTAATACTCTTAGTTCGCCGTGATTGTGAAAAACAGAAATAAATACGAAGGGGAAAGAGGATCTCTAGTCTTATATCCGAAGTTTCTAGACCGACCGACCGATATAAAACAATACCGCTGTTTGCTAATCATAAAAATTACAGTAACATTAAGAGTAACAATCACAATGGAGTAATACTCATTGTGTTCATCAATAATAAATAAATATTTGTGGACAATAGTAATATTTTTTTGTGGACACTTCACACAGAGCCATCTAGCCCCATACTATGCAAAGCTTTTACTACGGGAACCAGATAACTGATACAATACTTAGATACTTTTACTTAGATAAATACATACAAAAATAAAGTATATAACCTAGCCACAGAACAAACATCGGTGTGTTCATCACACAAATGTTTGTCATGGGTGGGAATCGAACCTACAACCTACAGTTCAGAAAGCAGGATTACTACCAACTGAGCTACCAGGCCAGTCCGCGTACAGTCCATTACACTGAGACGAGACATATGTCTCGAGGTACAACAATCCAAGGCAAATTCGAGGACTATTTATAAAATGAACGCAGTATAACAGCTGTAGCACATAATATAGGTGGCGGGTGTCGTAAACATCCCGCCAAGGATGTGGGGCGAATGATTGGAAAATTGTTCTATAGCTGCCGATGCAGCATCTTGCTATACATAAAGTATTAGCATCACATATTAGTAGGTATATGTGAACGGCATTTAAAAGGCCGTAATGTAAGCGAGGTGCTCATGGAGAGAAGGCCAGAGCAGAGCGAAATGCTAATAGCACAATATAGCCAAGCAGTACTTCTTAATTTCAATTTGAAGCCTACAATAAGCTCTTCTGAAGGAGACTGCCTGTTTCGTGTTCTGCGACTGTTTCGGTTTTAGGTTACATGAAAACGAAACAGTTTTGTACCATCCATAAATAATATTCATTCTAACATTATAATACCTACCTCTCCATCATTTTACAAGGTCCTCATCACTGATGAAATATTGTATGATTTTGAATATTTGTTAAAAATATATTAGTATTATTTCTTTACCCAAGAAAAAGTAGAGGATAGTTGTTCCGATAAAATAGAACGTATCGCCTTTAAAATAAAGCAGTAGCTAGTATTGCATATGCAAACAGAAGCAGACTGATCATAGTTTAAACATAGCGTACATTTGCGTGCTTTTCCAATAAACGCCTGCTTGTTATTCCAGCGATATTTTCGGATATTACAGCGCCGCCGCTGTCGAGGTAATAAAACCGCTGACGGACGCAAACATTTCACGACTTATGTGCTACGAGTATGTGCGGCTTACACTCCACCCTATTAATCACACCAAGGTAATACTCAAGCACACGTCAAGGGTTTTCTTGTACCTCTACTAGTTGTGTACATAATACTCACGATGTGGATGTGTGTGTGTAGCAACTAAAACTGATGTTTCAGCTGTGGACTCATACAAATTATGGTTATCAGGTTAACGTATCTACGGAAATTGCGGTTCCAGCCGAAGATATTCAAATGGAAATTCCGAAACAATAGCATCATCATCATTATCTGGAAGATGTCTACCGCTGAATAATAGGCCTACCCCAGAAAGCGCCGTTTAAGCGGCTATTTGCCTCCTGCATCCAACGGCTTCCCGCAGTATTGATCACATCGGTCTACCTAGTGGGGGCCTACATTACGTCTTCCATTTCGTGGTCGCAACTACAGAACCTTTCTATTCTTCCCCATCGGTTGTCAGTTCTGCGAGTGATATGGCCTGCTAATTGCTATTACAACTTGCTAATTTTGGTGCCTTTTTGTCTCCAGCGGATCTCCTTAATTCGGATTCTATCACGCAAGGAAACCCCGAGCTCGTTGCTTGACTTTGATCTTATTAATGAGAGCACGTCTCAGTGCCATAAGTTATCACTGGAAACACGCTGGTTGAAAATACACTGTGCCAGTAGCATGTTTTTTTTTTGTTTTTCGTTTGGCTTCTACACTTATGTTTATTTAGCCAATGTCAAGTACTTAATTGATAATTTCTGAAGTTTTTTTTTTCTTGTTCCTAGAATGCCTTGTTAGACACTCTGCTAATATTACAATGTAGCCAACTATTTGACTAATGAGTAATTTGAATTTAACCTAAACTTTTACAATTGAATTATCTAAGAATGTGTCCAATAACACGTTTCTTATTGTCTCTATTAAGGCGAAAACACATTGTTCTTGTGTTCTTTTTAGGTAGCAGTTTTTTGCCATGCACTATATTTCTCAAGTTAATTAACATAATTATATTGTGTTAAGTCACAGTCTAAGTCATCAAGTCTAGTCAAGTCATACTCCTAGTAAGGGGGTGGCAACTTTACCAGAAGCTTCTATTGAGTTTTGGAAACAGAACGAAAAGAAACGTTTCACCATCATTATACCACTTCCGCACGCTCATGCCTGTAATCCAATACTTGACAAATAAAATGCCACCAATTTTATGCACTAACACTGAAAATATATCTAGCTATAACTATATGTTGATCTATTCGTGAGAACCTATAATTGGCTTTCTACGGTTAAATTGCTGCATATTTTTTTAAGATAAGCTGTTGGTTTTCCAAAAACCAAACCACACTTGGTGACTGACGCAGCACAGGGGAGAGAGACGGTAGAGGTCAAATATCAGATGATAGGAGATCCTATTCCTATACATATGCATCATCAATGATAGAATATATTACCATATGATTGCACTCATCCCGAGTTATCCACAACTACAGAAAGAATTGGTAATAGTACTATATTATTAAATCTAAAATTCATGAAATTGTCCTTACAAACACTTCTTCAAACTGCAAATACGCTGTGAAATGTAGGCAGGTTTAATAATCTACATTCATATGGCTTTACTTATTCAAAGATACACAAAACCGAATACATTATTTAGCCTACTGTTCCACTTGGTATGACAGAATATTTTTAACGTTAAAAATTCATTATTTCATGAAAATAATATAAATGTATGTATCTACTATGACGTATTTAATGATTTCTGTATTACATTAGCAGATGATTTACATCTCTTTTACTCGTATAAGTTTTTGCCAAAATTATTATTTTGCATCACACTCGCTTTTGTTTATGAAGCCCGGGCTTTAATATATATCTTTGGGATGCCACACATTTATCAAAATGTATCAATTAATAATAATAATATTAATAAATAAATATCTGTGGACATTTCACACAGCGCCATCTAGTCCCAAACTAAGCAAAGCTTGTACTATGGGAACCAGATAACTGATACAATACTTAGATACTTTTTGTTTGTCAATACATACATAGAATATAATATAACACCCAGACACAGAACAAACATCGATGTTCATCACACAAATGTTTGTCCTGTGTGAGGATCGAAACCACAACCCACAGTCCAAAAGTCAGGCTTACTACCTATACTGAGCTACGAGTATAGGGCCAGTCATTGGCTTTAGAGTTTTGAATTCATATTTTAAGTCTGATATTCAACGGATCTCACTAAACCGATACCATTTATGAAAGCTGGATTTCAATCCACGTGGCGTAGTAGAAGAAAAATTTGGAGTAAATTTGCTGCATGCACTTGGCACCAACACACAACTGTCTAGACAATAAAACTTGAGTCATGTAAGATAGAAAATGTTGTTGACCTTACAAAGTAAATAGACAATACGCATTTATGACATTATCTACTCTATGGTATTAATTTTAGGGTTCTATGAACCGTGCACAGTGCTGTAAACAAGGTTTCGGCATTAATAGTATACGCAGTTTTAAACGATGCGTTTGGCGTGATACCAAGAGTTTTGCTACAAAGTTTACTGGTCCTAAGAGATAAAAACTGGTTTCAATTAAGATAACACCGTTTACGAGCTGTCAGCTGTGTACCACGACAGGATCTGTTAACACACTCGTGCTTGTAAACGGTCACTGATTAGCGATACCACAGCATAACTCAATAGATTAGCGTAGCGATATCTACATGGACAAGCAATATTTCAACGCATCACACTAATATTATAAAGGCGAAAGTTTGTATGTGTGTTTGTGTGTATGTTTGTTACTCCTCCACGATCAAACAGCTGAATGGATTTGGATAAAATTCGGTACCAAGATAGCTTATACACTAGATTAACATATAAGCTAAGTTTTATCCCGGAAATAGTGAAATTTTCCCGTGGGATGAGTAAATAATTAAAATATTTTATCCGCGGGTGAAACCGCGGGGCGCAACTAGTTGCTAATATATTTTTGCACTCATTCCCACCAGTATAGCAGAATTGTTTTGCATCCTTTGTAGCTAGCGTTGTATTCGTGTTTTCCTCGCGACTACAATCAGTTAAAGAAAAATTGGCACAAGAAGGAGGTCAAAGGCTTGAGAATTCTGTGCCAAACATTATCTATTGCTGGCATACTCCGCGCTACCGGAAATGTGTGAACCCAAGTCCGGTTATTGCAAATGAAATGATGACAAGCCAAAGAAACTACCAAAGATACTCAAGGATAAAGTAACTGTATTTATGTGATGATAGGCAATATTAACAGATAAGATTTATCACTCCGTTTTAGTACTACGGTACATATATAATAACGAGCTTCTGCCCGCAGCTTCGCCCGCGGCGTGGCCTATGGGAAAATAATTCAACCACCCATTTCACCCTCTTAAGAGTCGAATTTCGAAAAATCCTTTCTTAGCGGATGCCTACGTCATAACATCTATCTACATGTCAAATTTCAGCCCGATCCGTCCAGTGGTTTGGGCTGTGCGTTGATAGATCACTATGTTAGTCAGTCAATCAGTCAGTCACCTTTGAGTTATAATAGGTCTTTACCTATGAAATTGCCGTATTGCAGTACAGACTTTTTCAAACAAAAAAAAGTTTTGATTGGCTATGAATTCTAAATTCAAATTAATTTTGTTTTAAAAATATGACATTCTATTTACAATATAAGTCTTTTGTTTATTGATTAGCGTTGTATTTTTATTACATTTCAACATTTTTCCTCATAATGGATACTTTGAAATTTCGTGTAATTATGGAATATGAGTTCCGTCGTGGCACCAACGCGGCACAAACGACACGTAACATCAACGACGTTTACGGAGAGAACTGTACAAACGAACGTACAACCGGTTATTGGTTTACTCGGTTCCGTTCTGGGAATTTTGACTTGAAAAATGAACCTCGTGGTCGTCCGGAAACTTTGGTCAACAATGATGAATTAAAGGCGATTGTGGAAGCTGATGAATCTCAATCTACAGCTGAGCTGGCAGCAGCTTTTGATGTTAGCATCAAAACAATATTGGTCCATTTGCGACAGATTGGCAAGATAAAAAAGCTTGATAGATGGGTGCCCCACGAACTTAACGATCGCCAGCGCAACGTACGCGTCGAGACTTGCCTTGCGCTGCTTAACAGGCACATAAATGAAGGAATTTTGAACCGAATTGTTACGTGCGACGAAAAATGTATTCTTTTTGACAATCGAAAGCGCTCAGCAAGTTGGTTGGATCCTGATTCGGTACCAAAGCAATGTGCAAAACGAAAAATGACCCCTAGAAAGGTGATGGTCACAGTTTGGTGGTCTAGTGCTGGTGTGATTCATCATAGCTTTTTACAAAACGGCGAGAGCATTACTGCAGATGTGTACATTGAAGAACTGACCACAATGATGGTGAAACTAGCACGTCTGCAACCAGATTTGGTCAATCGGTCGTCTCCACTGCTACTTCACGACAACGCGCGACCCCATACTGCACAACAGACCGTCTCTAAGCTGCATGAGTTGGGTTTGGAAGCTTTCCCTCATCCGCCATACTCACCAGATCTTGCGCCTACCGACTATTACTTTTTCCAAAATTTGGACACTTTTTTAGCGGGAAAAAAATTCAATTCCCGAGAGGCAGTACAAAACGCCTTTGAAGAGTTTGTTGTCTCCCGTCCTGCTGATTTTTTCAAAAAGGGCATCCATAAACTGCCACAGCGTTGGCAAAGATGCATTGATTGCAGGGGTGATTACTTTGAATAAAAGAAATAAATAAGTTCGAAATAAAAATACTTAAACTTTTTTCAAACAAAACGGCAATTTCATAGGTAAAGACCTAATATATATATTTAGAAGAGAGATAATAATATACGCCCAACGATCACATACATAGATCCTGGACCTTAACTACGCCCAGGAACTACGAGGACCATGGTCCCACAAGATGCAAATACTTGTCCTGCCGCGGGAATCGAACCCGCCGCCTCCGGGTTATGAATTGACATGCCGAACCACCACAACACAGAGCCTGATATAAAATCGAGATGTAAAATGTTGTCAATGTTTGTTGTAGCACCTCTCTAACAAACATTTCATAACATCAAAGTATGTGCATGTTTAAATAATAAACATGCAATCAGGGGGTGATCACGAAACGTTGATTGCAATGCAACAAACAGGAGAAATTTCCATACTAACTATGCACATAAACTACGCATTCAAACTGTCAAATCCATACAAATTTGTGTTTCTATTTGTTGCAATCGATTTACATGATCGCCCAGCTGGTATATTCAAACTACATACACGTAGATATCTGCGGTCGCCGACCTACTCGGACTGAAATCGAAATAGACTTTCGCGACACGTTTTCCACGCGACCTTTCACGCAGCGCAAAGCGGTTAAGTTGACGTTAACATTAGCACGGTTGTTCGGATACCATTTGTGTTATACGCGTGAAGCTACCTGTATTCTACTAAATCGGTCTTATCTTCAGGGGCACATTAGATGTTGCTCGAAAACTTAAACGACTTAAACTAAAACCTCAAATAATTTATACCATTTTTAAGTTACAAGTCAAAAAACTTAAAATACTTAATCTGTAAATATATATAACTCAAAAGTGATTGACTGACTGACTGACTGACATAGTGATCTATCAACGCACAGCCCAAACCACTGGACGGATCGGGCTGAAATTTGGCATGCAGGTAGATGTTATGACGTAGGCATCCGCTAAGAAAGGATTTTTCGAAATTCCACCCTTAAGAGGGTGAAATGGGTGGTTGAATTATTTTCCCATAAATCACGCCGCGGGCGAAGCTGCGGTCAGAAGCTCGTTTATGATATTGTTCTAAGAATAATGTGCCTAATCTCACATAATTATATAGCAAGCCTATTATAATATATGCGTTTCAAAAAAGAAGTTGTCTTTCCCACTACTGGTCGCAAGCAATCCGGCACAATGCAGAAAACTCAATAAGAAACAGTGACGACTTTTTTTTGTGTAATTTAAAAAAAATATACGCTTTACAATATTTATAATTGTTTACAATTCACACATCATAATGAAACACACTACAAAAGTACCCTACACATCACACCGCTGCAAGAAGAATAATTATTATTCAAAATGTTGGTGTTACTTTGGTAATTCTCTAAAATTTTGTAGCTCTACATCTTGGCTTAAACAAAATCTATAGACGGGTAGTCCAAGCTATTGTTTTAGACTGCCCGTCTAAGTTATTGTTTAAGCCAAGGCGTGATAATGAAAAAGGCACATTTGCTTAGACAATAAAGCTAAATTTGGGTCACTCGCTCTCTCCCGGCTTTACACTCATGACAACGTCCCTGAGACATGGCGGCGCTATGAGAGGTACGTAATGTTTGCCGCTGTCCCAGTTCCGTAACAATAATGTGTTTATATTGCAATAGCGAGTTCTAGATACAAATAATAGAGGCGGAACATTAGACGATACAGTAGAGAACTTATTTAAACTTTGGGTATATGTATATACCAGGGATCTAACGGAGCTTCAGTTGCGATTCCGAAAAGTCTGAACTTCCGATTGATATTACACCTCCGACTTTTATTTTGGTTCCGATACTTTTGAGCCGAAGGTTATATCGGAGGTTGAAGCACGGTGATGGAAATGATTTACTAAGAAATCTACACATATAAAATTCAAGTCCTGATTGACCGACTGACTGACTTATATATATCAACGTACAGCCTAAACCGCTGGTCCTAGAGACTTGAAATTTGGAGGGTGTGTTCTTTGTAAAGTGTAGATATCCACTAAGAAAGGGTTTTTTGAAATTCCACCCCTAAGAGGGTGAAATGGGTGGTTGAATTATGTGTGAAAAAAATTCTTCGTTTCCTATAGGCCACGCGAGCGACAGCCGCGGGCATAAGCTAGTTAGAAATTAAAGGGGCTGATTAATGTTTTTAATATTTATTTTCTTAGACCCGCCTATAACTAGCATGTCTTTCTTCCGCCTCCGCCTCCGACTGAGACAGCGGTTCCGATTCCGACAAAACAAATTCGAAACCTCCGAATCCGCTACGGCGTCGGTGTTTCCATCCACATACAACTTGGGTGTCTTTAAGTCAAGAGTAAATAGGTTATTCCTGGGTAAGCGTGCTCCACCTTCGACCTCATCGTCACCATCAGGTGAGATGTAGTCAAACGCAAACCCATCAACAGTAAAAAATAGACTCCGGTTCCTATAAAACCACTTCCATTACATCTATCGTGTATATACACGCCCTGTCACACACTTTCGCATTCATCTTAATAATTAGTTAGTAGGATTTTAGATTATTATGTACAGAACTGCAATGTTCACTGAGTGAATCACCTTGTAGGCGTACCTAAGGTACATAATATGGTGCTGCATATCTACATAGCATATATGTTGGTTGTGGAATAACCCGTTACCTCAGACTGACAACCTTACTTATAGAAATTATTTATTATTAAAAATGTCCTGTCTACTTCTAGTTGACGTAAAATATCACGAGAGAAAATGATATAGGGTACTTAATTGAATCACACTAATGTTATAAAGGCGAATGTTTGAATGTGTGTATGTTTGTTACTCCTTCACGCTCATACGGTTGAACGGATTTGGATGAAATTTGGTACCAAGATAGCTTATACACTGGATTAACATATAGGCTACATTTTATCCCGGAAAATTGAAATGTTCCCGTGGGATGAGCAAATAATTAAAATAAACGTTACTCCTGCACGTTCAAATGGCTTATTTGAGTGAAATTTGGAATTGGCTTTAACACATAGGATATTTTTTAACCGCGGGGTGCAGCTATTAAAAAATAAAAAATTTAATAAGGCTCTCAAGAAAAAGTTAGAAGGTAGTCAGCATCCGTAGAACAAGAAATTGAAATACCAAAAAATCTATTAAGTTTGGGTACCGAAAATATTACAAAACCATTCGTCATTCTACAAAAACGACGTCTTAGGTCCGTATTACAGAACGATGCTCAGTCATCGATCGGTGCTCAAGCAGATATTTCATTCATAAAGTGATCAATTAGTGAATGAAATCTCTGCTTGAGCACCGATCGATGACTGAGCATCGTTCTGTAATACGGACCTTACTCTAAACATTTCTGTCATCGAAAATATATGTACTCAACTTCAAATCAAAATGTGCTTGTGTATTGTGTTTTGCTCTAGCGGCCATCTCATAGTTTTTTTTATTCCCGACATTTTGATTGGGGTCAGATGGGTAATGGGTAAATAGTTAACAATATATATTAGACAGATCTCACCAATGAACTACATAAACAGGAATAAATATATTATTTACGAACTATTGTAACAACGGACAGTCTTATCGCTGACAGCGATCTCTTCCAGACAACCTTTGGACGGACAGTAACAGTAGAGAAGAATAAACGGCGGAATAAATATATATAATTATATTAGATGGGATCGGTTTGGCGGGATACATAGGGAGCTACGGGGATTTGTTGGAAGTTTGGAAGCTACCTGATAGGTACGCGGTCCATCTAACCATAGAATAATGATTCGTACTATGTAGCTACGAATTAGCTATTTTAGAGTTTACTTTTTTCATTTTTTAACGGACTAATGATGGTCTCTACCGACCTTTACAGGGTCACCGGGCGAGTTGCCTTTACTAACTACATTTGACATAATAAAGGGCAATCAGGTTTATCGAAACAAACCAACCTCACGGTAGTAAATAATAATCTACATTTCTGTAATAAGAAATTAAGTCCGGAACTATCGTTAGATTCGATCTAGTTGTTTCCTGTACATGTCCGCTTTCATTTCTCGGGTTATAAAGTAATAGTAATATAGTGCGAGAAGAATGGTATTACTCTGTTTGGTATTACTTTATGTAGCCTCCTTTGCTAACTACATGCACCGTGAAGTATGAAACGAGGCGCGATGATAAGTAGATTAAACAAACGAGTTTCAACACACGCCACGCCAGCTTACATTTCCTGACAATATTTTATCGCCAATGCGGCACTTCACACATTGCGAATATGTGAAGCCTGTGAACAAACCAGTAAAACTGTGACAGTTTCCATGCGTTTATTATTTTTTCCTTTCTTTAGCTGAGCTGGTCTCTGCTACGTCATAAGACATCCAGCCGTCCAAAGGAGGTAAACTAGCTCGCGGGCAACTCTGGAATGCTAGCCTATATTAGCACGGGTCGGAGAAGGGGATCTAAAAGACTTTCCCACTACAAGAGTGGACCTAATGGACATAACATTTTCCCAGCGTAAAAATAGGTATATCAAAGAAGTATTAGAGGGACCATTGCGGTCTCTGTTGTCTGAACCTTCTGATAGATGGTATTTGGAGATAGGTGTGGAATGAAATCACTGTTGTCACGTTACAAATCAGGTAAATAACAAAAAGGTACACAGTATACACAGCACAATTATTGTTAAGAGACTTGGTTGCAGGAGCAATACCTATTCTCAGTCGGAAAATATCTTCTAAGCCGAATTGGCGCGCGAACCGATCTGTCAAACGTCAAAGGATTGCGTTCGGGAAGCACAGAAAGGCGCGTTCCGAACGCCATACACAGTTCAGAAACAAAATCTCATTCTGAAACCAGAATCTGGTCTAGCTGTACTAATTAATTGTTACATGGATCTAATTAACTGTTCCATATGGAACAAATAATTAGTACAGCTTGGTCTTGTTCCTCTGGCTCTACAATTAACATTATGAACAAGGTTTATAGTATTAAAATCGCGAAAATGTATGCATTACATTTTACTAACATCCACTTCCATTTTAGTTTACTTCACCTAGTTGCAGGCAACATGTAGGTGAATCTAAGATGCAAACGAGAAGATATTCTATAATGCAGACAATAGCAAAATACCATGTACCTGCAGTAATACCCATACTATTTAGAAATTCTCCCCCTTTCTAATAAACATCGTGTAGGAGGAATGTTTCTCTCTATTGCACTTAAAATGGGTAAATATAAAACACTAGATAGCACTGTTATGCAATGTTTATTAGTAAGGGGGTCAATGCCTTAAGTGTGGAGCGCTCCTGGCTGACCAAACTTTAATTAAATCCCTTAATGAGTGAGATCACTAATCATACTTACAGCAGACCGGAGGTCAATTAACGTGATTACTGTCATGTTAGTCTATTAGTTTTATTACTAACAAGCAGCCCGCAGTTTATCAGTCAACTTCTTTTAATTTAGGTACTTAATTAAAACAAGGGGCATATAAGAAAATCAGTCAATGATATTAATAAGTATTAGTTTATTTAACTGCAAGAGATTATGACATATTTACAGAGGTTTAGAAATCTATTTGGGGTTGGGAAGAAAAGAAAATTTAGCCTATAGGTTTAACTATCTATTACTAGATCATTATTAGATATTTCAAGAGGTGCAATCAATTAACACTGAGGTCAATAGTCCTCAAAAATAAAATAAATTTTAAACCTTCTGAGAATGAATGATAAATATATTTAAATACATATAAAGGAATAGTTATAATATGTGTGTGTGCATACCTATTTCATATCAGAACACATGCAAGGTTTATATATTTGTTTACTTGGTTCTTAGATTACAAAGGGAGCATTGACCAAAGCACTATCTCTAGTAACTTTTCAACAGATAATATGTAGTCAAATATACAGTAGATTCAATTTGCAATGTGGTTAATTATTATTTATCTGGTATTTTTTGCATGCTGTGTTTCCTTTAAACAGACTGTGACGTTTTTTGCAATAAGTGGCCTATTATTTTAAATATATTATTAATTTTTTGTGGGTCCTATGATCCTAGCTCAAATGTTTGATGTTTCTGTGTGTGTACCGTATCCATTAATTCCATTTATTTAGTTGATGATGTTTATTATTGATGAATATTTGATAATATGTTATAATTGCAAATGCATTCATATTATAAATAAATTAATTAATTAATTAAGCGAAATTGTATGTTTAGTAAGTAATATTATTTCAAACAGTGTAATTGTAAAAAATCCAAAATAAACAAATAGATTTGGTGAAAAGAAAAATTAAATTTAAGCACAGCATACAGAGTTTATGTTTCTTTAGTGGCCTTTATAGATTCTATTAATATAATAGAACTGCCTTGGGTTTGAATAGCATATGAAGTAAATACAAGCAGTTATTTTCATAACCTTGACCTTTGTAGACAGCTTCAGCATAGAATATGTAAGGTTTACTCAGAACTCCAGCTGTAATATTTAAGCAAGCATGTTCTAGTATACATTATAGTATCTTTAATAATGATGTTAAGACTTAATTATATTATTTTAATAATAAATGAACATGCATGTATGAGCTTTCCATATTAAACATGTTGAATATGAAAATAGAAACGAAATTGGATGTCGTTGCACTTTCTAGAGATATAAAACAAGAATAAACACAACAGTACTTACGGCAAATATCGTGTTTTGAAGTCCAAATGGTAAGGGAGTGAGTCTCGCGAAAAACACGATCTTGAAAGCTTGTGGCCCCGATATCACTTTGAGTAGAGCCCTGGCGGTGTCGTGCTTCAGCAACCAGCCTAACGGCAAATAATTTCTTAGAGCCTTCAGCGTGAAATGTGCCACGGCTACTCCAAAGTTCGCACTCACTAAAACTGTCCCCAAACCCTTCACGATACCGAACAAATATCCACTAGTTATGATCAGCAGTAAGTACCCAATCGTAATAGGGAAGCTCACGATCAAAAACAATCCCATGAACAACAAAAATATGATCCAAGGGTTCTGTTCGTCCACCCATACTAATATCACTCTTAAATATTCCTTGAAACAGTATAACACGGCAACGAGACATGTTAACAACAATACCGACACTACGATGTTAAATAAATAACTGAAACACGGTCTCTTGTTAATTTTAGCCCATAAAGTTTTCTTTCTTGAGACCGCGGCGTCGGGCTGGCATTCTTCGATGTCCACGACTGCCATTGTGTACACAATCTCAGAAATAAACAATGTTCATGTATGAAACTGCAGCCAAGCCTCAAATAGTCTGTTAATCGCCATGGCCTAATTTGAGACAATATTTGTATCACGTTTTTATTTAGCACGGAATCAAAATTATTCATGAAAGAAAGCAAAGCCGTCTCGCACTCGCGAATTTCAGCCAATGACTGATCTGTCATAGATGTGTGTCAAACAAACCAAGTGCCAAAACTGCAATTTTCATCAGCTGCTGTCAAGGTCAAAAACGTCAATAATATTCAAACAAAAACTTTTTTTCCTTTAATTAGCTATACCTTAGACTATATACCCAACAGACGGAGTCATAATAGTTTTAAATTTTTTTTAGGTTGCAAAGTTCACAGCTCTAGAAGAAAAAAAAAGATATAACATTTTCTTTAGTCACAAGGTAGCACTTTATTCAAAATAGCCTATTTGCTATCAGCATCAGCATGGAAATGTCTCTAGGTTAAATGTCTTGAAACCGGCAGAAATGTCAAAAATGTTCTCCGCTAAGTTTTCCTCTTCTGATTCTTTTCAAAAAAAATAATTATTTATCCAGAATATTAAACGATTATTCGCCGATACGTTTCCCTACTTTTTGAGCCATATGTAGTAAAATAACTCAAATAATAAACCAATTCACAAGAAAAACGCAAGCGCAAAACATTTGAAGAGTCAAGAACATGCAAATGCACAAGACGTGCGGCGCCATTCATTCCTCGGAAGGGGAAGAAAAAAAAAAAAAGGTCAAAAAGACAGATGACATGATGACATTAGGAAAATAGTTTGGATTTGTATCTCTACTTAGTCTGTGATTTGTGTAGGTACCGTTTTATATACTCATTGCTAGATTTTTCTTGAATATTTGAACGTGGATTGGTATTCGGCTCAGTCTTTTTGTTATTATTCCTTAGATTTATTGTAAAATCCGGTCTTATTTACTTACATTTGGGCTAGAACAATATACATTTAGTAGGTGCATACATGTAATATTGCCGCGTGAAGGTTCGACAAAACCTAACCATGCCTCCGAAGAAGACCAGTGCTCCAGCTGGAGCCAGCAAGAAAACCGAGACGAAAAAAAAGGAGAAGGTCATCGAGGTAATATCTCGACAAATCAATTTTAATTCTTGGTTCCATTTCCACCGACAGTGGAACAACGCTATGTAACATTCATCTTATCTTGAACAAGGACACGATTTTCCGACATCTAACGAGACGCCCAACGTCCACTGCTGAACATAGCCTCCTCCGGTGATGAAAGAAAGATAATAAACGACACTTACTTATTATTATATATCTAATCATCCTCCTCCTAAAGGCCCCTGTGGTGTGGTGTTTGAGCAGGATGGCTCAGAAACCGGAGGCGGCGGGTTCGATTCCCGCAGCAGTACAAGTATTAGTGCACAGAAAAAAAGCGCAAATACTTGTTCTGAGTCTGGGTGTTGTGGGACCATGGTCCTTGTAGTTCCTGGGTCCCTAGGGAATCTTAATTAGGGTCCAGGATCTATGTATGTGATCGTTGGGCGTTATTATTATTATTATCTAAAACTAGTTCAGTGCATAATAAAACCAATGGTACTATTCTTATATTCAAAACTAAGTAACTCGCTAGAAAACAATTGTTAATATACATGTTTATTTCTACATGTAACCAATTATATAATAAAATTTTCAAACCATTCTAGGACAAAACCTTTGGCTTAAAGAACAAAAAAGGTGCCAAGCAGCAGAAGTTTATACAACAGGTAGAAAAGCAGGTGAAGTCTGGCGGCATCCACCCGGCAGCACCCGTGCAAGACAAGAAGAAGGAAAAAGAGTTGAAATTGCAGCAACAGAAGGAATTGGCCCTCTTGTTTAAACCTGTGCAGACACAGAAGGTGGAGAAAGGTATGTTATCATTGCCTCTTATAAAGCCCTCTATTTTTGATTTAAAAAAAATTGTTGCCTCTTGGTTTTTATCAATGTGCATTCTGTTGGGGCAGAAATTCTAACCTACTATCCTGCTCCGTGTCCTACTAATAATAATAACGCCCAACAATCACATACATAGATTCTGGACCCTAGGATTCACTGTATCTAGGGTCCCAGGAACTATGAGGACCAATCTACTTATACTATTCTCTTAGTAATAAATGAATGTTTGTGTATGCCACTCGGAATACATTGGTTTGCCTTCACCACATCTCTCGCATCTAGTTTTTGGTTACCATCTGGGGGAAAAAAGATATTTCCTACCGCGCGGGATGCGGGGGGCTGGTTTGAATCCAAATTCTTTTTATGGTGTGCGGATGACAGAGGTAAGCGTAAGAAATTCCTGGAAGACCTGACGAAGGATTGGTTCTCAATTTGGACACAAAAATCTAGGCAAATTGTACATACCAACACAGCGTCGTCCTGCAGAGATTCCAGAGTGCCTAGGTACAGTCCTTAACAAATATATACGCCGCGGTTGCGGCGGGGGCGCACAGTCTTTACACTTTCACTGCACTTATATTTCACAGCGGATTGTTTTGAGTAATGTCTTAAAAGAAAGCGGGTGTCGCGGTGCGGGGGAAGGGCTATATCAACCCTTAAATTCAAAGGTTTCCAGCGTAACTTTTTGAGGGAAACTCAGATGCGGTGCGAGCGCGGTGAAGTACAACGACCGACTCGTTTTACAGAGCGCGGTGCATGCGCATCTCATTCAAGACCGAACGTGAATTAGCATGTTTTTCAATTTACGTAGATTATGTATACAAAAAAAGAACCATCCCCCCGGCCTTCAGGAGATAAAGATGTCTCCTGAACCAACAAGAGACAAGGGAGAACTAAATAGTGCCTAATTGGTATGCGGCGCGGTGCGGTGCGGTGAGAGAGCATCATGTGTAAGACAGACGTCTCAAGAGATTACAAAATAAGAAATATTAAACTAATACTTAAACTAGGAAAACACCCTCGATAAAAAGGTGTGCGAAACTATAAAAATAAGTAACTTTATTGGGAAGGTAAAACACACAGTTTTACCACAGGTCTGACATAGAGGCCAGTTTTAGTGCGTACCGTTACAACTCGAACTATACCATCTGATGAAGGGTGTATATTCTCAATAATGCCTAGAGGCCATTGTAACGGCGGCGAGTTTTCCGTTTTAATAAGAACTACAGTTCCTTTCGTTACAGGATTCGATTGAGTATTCCATTTCGCGCGGGTTTGCAATGTATTAAGATACTCACGTCTCCAGCGGTTCCAATATCTCTGAACTATTTGATCAATCATATGTTTATTGCGGATTAAATCTACAGACATTGGTCTAACGTGCGAATCCGAATGAAAGGAGTTTACCGGGCCTAAGGTCAAGAAATGCGCGGGCGTTAGAGCTACGGGCTCTGCGGGGTCGGAACTCAACACAGTTAACGGTCGAGAGTTGAGTACTGCCTCAACCTGAGTGAGAACGGTAAGTAGTTCTTCATAAGTGAGTAAAGTTTCACCTATGACGCGGCGAAGGTGATTTTTCACGAGATTAACTTTCGTCTCCCAAATTCCTCCGAAGTGCGGAGCGCTAGGCGGGTTTAAGTGCCAGGATATACCTTGAGCTAGAGATTCCTCAGCAAAGGAATCGCAAAAGGACTTGGATTTTAGAAATCCATTCAACTCATCGAGTTGAGCTTTCGCTCCTATAAAATTTGTCCCGTTATCTGAAAATAACGAACTACAATTTCCTCTTCGGGATATGAAGCGTCGAAACGCGCGGAGAAACGAATCCGTACTTAGGTCGACGGCCAACTCTAAGTGAACGGCGCGGGTCACAAAACATGTGAAAAGACATATGTATGCTTTTTCTTTTCGGGCACCGCGGTACCTACTTATTAGTATGTGTATGGGACCGGCATAGTCCACACCCGAGAAAAGAAAAGGTTTGGCTTCATTAACGCGGGGAGCGGGGAGAGCAGCCATGAAGGGCGCTTTAGGTCGCGGGTGTGCTTTAAAGCAGCTATTACAAAGATGAAAGCGTCGCTTTACAGTACTACGTCCGGAAATTATCCAAAACTTTTGTCTTAGTAAAGACAACAATAATTGCGGACCACAATGTAAATATTTGCGGTGATAATAATCGATGATGAGATCGACAATGCGATCTTTTTTGGGGAGCAGTATTGGATGCTTAATATCAAAGTCTAGTGACGATTTTTCTAATCTGCCACCGACGCGGAGTAGATCATTTTTCAAAAACGGAGATAGCGGTATGAGCGGTTTAGAAACTTTGCGGTTTTTTGATAAGGCATTTATATCTTCCCGGAAGTAATGCTGCTGCAAAGCTTTTACTATAGAAGTTTCGGCAAACTGCAGATGCGAAAGTTCAATTTTATCAGAACGCGGAATTTTTCCTAAAAAGCGGTATAAATAAACTACGATGCGAAGTAGCTTGGACCAAGAAGACACTTTTTCTGCTAGCGTGCAAAGAAAAGGTTGCGGTGGTTCATCAGTACTGATGAAGACTTGTGTTTTGGTTTTAAGCTCTAATAATTTTTCATCTTGTTTTGAGTCAAAAGTGAATCTATTAATTGGCCAAGTGTGTAATTCGTCACGAGCCCACGGCGGACCGTTGAGCCAAAGCGGGTGGTTTAATAACTGAGCGGGGCTAAGCCCTCTGCTCAAGCAATCACTAGGATTTAGCGCGGTTTCTACATGAAAGAAATGTTTAGGATCGAGATTGTCCTGTATTTGAGAGATGCGGTTTGCTACGAACGTGTCGAAGCGATGCGGGGACGAATGAACCCAATGGAGGGCCACTGTCGAATCGGTAAACGCGAAAATGTCATCTATGTGACAGCGGGCGGAAACAGTTTCGATTACAAATCGAAAGAGCTTCGTCAATAACAAGAGAGCGCAGAGCTCCAAGCGGGCTAAGGATACAACCTTAAGTGGGGCTACCTTACTTTTGGCTCCAATTAAATTGACCTGATTAGGTTGAGAAGCGGTTTGTATACAGATGTATATCACGGCGCCCATTGCCTTTTCACTGGCATCGGCGAATCCTAATAAAATGACGCGGGAATCGGGAACAATCCCTAGAAAACGCGGTATTTTAAAGCTTTGTAATGCGGGCAGTTCGCTTAGAAAGCGGTTCCAAGCAACACAAATATCGTGGGGCGGCTGATCGTCCCAATCAATCTTAGCTATCCATAACGCTTTTATCAAAAGTTTTGCATGTAATATAACAGGCGCACAGAACCCATTAATATCCCATAACTTTGCAATAGTCGAAAGCATTAGGCGTTTAGTGCATTTAGTTTGCGGGTTGAATTTAATTGCGATAGAAAATTCATCTTCAGCTGGTGACCAGACTAAGCCTAACAGCTTTAAATGATCCTCTTTATCAAATTCTACATTTGAAGACAAGCGGTTGTCCGGCGGAATGGACTTCAATACTTCAGAAGAATTACTTATGAATTTAACTAAGTCAAAACTTCCTCGTTTAAATAAATCAATTAAATCGTGGGCGAGCTGAACTCCTTCCTCGGTCGTGCGTACTGATGATCCTAAATCGTCCATGTATAAATCCTCAGACGCGACCTTGGACGCGAGGGGAAGGTCAGTTTCATCTTGTGCGAGTTGTTTCACCGTTCGCATTGCAAGATACGGCGAACAACGAAGTCCAAAGCAGACGCGGTTAAAGCGGTACATCTTAACAGAATCATTATTATCAAATTTATATAAAATATTTAAAAAGCGACGGTCTTCTTCTCGAATTCCAATATGTAAAAACATTTGTTTAATGTCAGCGGTTAAAGCTACAGGAAAAAGACGAAATTTTAAAATTATCGCGGTTAAATCGGCCTGTAAGTTCGGCCCAGAATGTAAACAATCATTAAGGGAAATGTTTGTGTCGCTCGATTTCTCACTGGCGTTCAAAACAATGCGGACCGGTTTGTCGGGGCGGCAGACACCATGGTGCGGGATTACATAATAATCATGATCAGCAGTTAAAGCGGGCGCGGGTGAAATAATATTATTTTTAAGGTAATCTCTCATTACGTTATCGTATTCGGTTTTTAATATATTATTTGTCTGGAATCTACGCTCAAGACAAGCAAAGCAGCGCGAAGCGGTAGTAAAAGAATTTCCTAACATAGACGTAGGTTTTGAAAAAGGTAATGCGGTGACATAACGTCCAGAATCATTATCGCGGTGCGTGCTAGACACAAAAATTCGCTCACATTCCTGGTCAGCATTAGACAAGTGCTTTTGAGTAGGTACGGACTCAAGCTGCCAGAACTTAGAGACTAAAGTTTCTATTGACTCATCACCTGATGAGAAAAAGACGCGGTTGCCATTATTATTCTGCGAGCTATCAGTATGGCACGGTAGTGAGGTTATTGACCCCATGATTACATGTCCGAAAGCGGTTTCTAAAACATCGGGTTGTCCCGGAGGTCCTAGTAATTTACCAGGTCGCAATATTTCAATAAACACGTCGGAGCCTAACAAAATGTCAATCGGTCCAGGAGTATTGAAATGCGGGTCAGCGAGCGGGACGTCACATAAGTAGGTCACTGACGCGGTATCAACTGCACAGCTGGGCAGGTCACTAGAAATTGATTTAAGAACAAGCGGTTGTATATGCAAACAGAAGTTAGAATCATATCTCGAAAATAAAGTTAAGTCTGCTATACCACAAATAGTTTGGGAGCTGTTGCCAATTCCCATTACGGATCTTTCTGAACAATCATTAAAGATACGAATACCTAAGCGTTTGCAAGTCTGTCGAGTTATAAAATGGTTTTGAGATCCGTTATCAATTAAGATCCTAACTTGAGCGACAGATCCGTCCTTGCTTTTAACATCAGCTAGGGCTGTACCTAATAAAACCTTTTGGGTTTTTCGCGGGCGGTCAGAGTTCGCGGACATACTACAAAGTGAGACTACATTATCTCGGGGCTTATACGAAGCCGAGTCGGAAGTCACGGAAATATTATTACCAGAGGCTCCCTGACTATTTATGCGGTGGTCGTCATTATTACGTAATGTAGGCCTACTCGCATTCGCGGCGGCTTGATAAGAAGATTCTTTCTTCGTATCGCGGGGTGACGAGAAATGCAACATACTATGATGTTTGTTGTGACATTGTTTACATGTAGTTGGTGATTTGCATAAGTGTGCGGCGTGCTTCGTGCTAAGACAGTTTATGCAACCGTTTAAATCTTTAATTGACTTATAACGTTCGCGAGGTGACATCGATTGAAAACGGGAACACAAATACAAGTGATCGTGATCTGACTTATCACACAGTAAACAATTAGAGCGGTTGTTGTTGTTTACAACAAATGAACGTACATTATTTTTTGTAGCGGTGTTATTTGACGTTTTAGGTTTAGTATTTAAAGCATTATAACCTGGGGAGGTATCCCCGGTGCGGGTGAGAACTTTAATGCGGTCGCGTACAAAACAAATCAAACTATCCAAAGTAGGTATTTCGGCGGATCTATTTTCCATTTCGAATAATCGAGCGGTATCTTTATCTAAACGTTGCAGCGCGATGTAAGATAGAATAAAGTCACATAAATCAGGTAACTTTAGGTTTTTTAACGCTAAATGTGCGTTTGCGAACTGATCTATAAAAGACTCAAGGTTATTAGCGGTAGCGGAAACAATAGGCTTTAGCGAAAACATCTGATCTAGGTACGAAACGGCTATGCTGCGCTTATCATCATACTTTGCAATTAGCGCCTCGTAAATAGCATTATAGTTTTCACCACAGGGCACAATACCGGTGCAAATCGACCTTGCCTTTCCGGTTAATTTACCTAACAGATAGTATATTCTTTCTGTATCAGATAGCGATGTATTTAAATGAACTGCATTGTGAAATGTTGCGTAAAATAGTGGCCAATCTTTTGGATTACCGTTAAACTCGGGAATCTCAATGGGTGCTAACTTGACACCGTGTTTTGAACTAAAAGAGGAGGGTAGTGACTTATTATCACTACGCGGTTTATCAGAAAACAAAGAGTGTTTACGTTTAATGCGACAATAAAGATCTTCGAAAGCTAGCCATGCTTTAAAATCAGGTTTCGCTTCCTCATTCAATTTAATGGAAATAGTATTAATTTCTTTGATACATTGTTGAAAGTTTTCTCTAATTTCGTCTAAAGTTATAACAGAACAGAGAAAATCCTCTAATATGTCGGGATCACTGAGATCGCGGCGCGAATTATCGTAAATTGATTGCAACCGTTCAAAAAGTATCTCGCGATGACTTTCTAAAACTGTTAATTTTTGTTCGTTTGCGGAAGGAGCCATTGTGGCACGATGCGTTTAGGTAACCTATTATGAGTTATAGTTAAGAGATAAGGAATGCGATGGAATGCGGTTTTAAAAATAGAAATGCGGGATTACGACAAATATGGATAATACGTATATCGTAGCGGTTATATAACGAAAGGATTATAAAAATATGCGAATATATTGTCAACAACTGCAATGGTAGGCACTAAGATGGCGGCTCAATGCACTGCGACAACGCACGTGCTTGAACATTAAAACACCGAATTTGGACACAAATCCGGGCTTTGAAGGACCAGAAATGGGGGAAAAAAAGATATTTCCTACCGCGCGGGATGCGGGGGGCTGGTTTGAATCCAAATTCTTTTTATGGTGTGCGGATGACAGAGGTAAGCGTAAGAAATTCCTGGAAGACCTGACGAAGGATTGGTTCTCAATTTGGACACAAAAATCTAGGCAAATTGTACATACCAACACAGCGTCGTCCTGCAGAGATTCCAGAGTGCCTAGGTACAGTCCTTAACAAATATATACGCCGCGGTTGCGGCGGGGGCGCACAGTCTTTACACTTTCACTGCACTTATATTTCACAGCGGATTGTTTTGAGTAATGTCTTAAAAGAAAGCGGGTGTCGCGGTGCGGGGGAAGGGCTATATCAACCCTTAAATTCAAAGGTTTCCAGCGTAACTTTTTGAGGGAAACTCAGATGCGGTGCGAGCGCGGTGAAGTACAACGACCGACTCGTTTTACAGAGCGCGGTGCATGCGCATCTCATTCAAGACCGAACGTGAATTAGCATGTTTTTCAATTTACGTAGATTATGTATACAAAAAAAGAACCACCATCTAGGTTTTCAAATGGGGACAAACAGTGCTCACTGCTTATGAAAAATAATACTGTTTATATGTTTCTATTTGGTGTTTTTTCTCAGGTACGGATCCAAAATCTGTTGTGTGCGCATTCTTTAAGCAAGGCCAATGCACCAAGGGAGATAGGTGTAAATTCTCACATGACTTAACTATTGAAAGAAAGGTATGGTTCAAATTAATATTACATTGATTATGTTGATGGTACAAAAATAATTAAAGAGTATTACAGAACTATGTACATTGAAACTCAAGTAGAGATTTCATTCACTATTTCATCATTTTGTAAATGCAATCTTGTCTTGAATAGAGACTCGCTACTGAGCATAGTTCTGTAATATGGGCCTTAAACTTTTTATTATTTTATTGTGAAAGCAGCAAAAATATGGATTATGTGCATAACTAATGTTGCATTTTGATGATCAAAATCAAATTACTCCATTGAAAGAAATTCCAAAACAGGTTTTATAAAGGTGAAAGTGTGTTTTGCTGAATGGATTTTCAATGATCAATGACAAATTGTATTTAGATAGAATATTTTAAGTTCTAGACACTACTCAGTCATCCTTGACTATACAGCATTTCAATTCTAAAATTTTAATTGTCTTTTTCTATGTGCATGTCTCTTACCTCTTGTATCTTATTTTGAACAGTTGGCAGTGGCAGTGTCCATGTTGCAGAAATATTTCGTAGGCACCTTAACTCTTGAGAGATTGTTGAGCCTGATAACACACATCCATCCACCACCCACAAATCACCACCAAAAATCTCAATACCAGGGATTTTGTCCATGCTTGTGAAATGGCAGAGCATAACTTGTAATGATAATGTTGAAAAAGCAGTCACCTAACTTTCCATTATCTTTCCAGGCTGAGAAACGTTCACTGTATGTGGACATGCGAGATGATGAAGACAACATGGAAAACTGGGACGAAGACAAGCTCAAAGAAGTAGTTGAAAAGAAACTAGCGGAAGAAAAGCAAAGACCCACTACTGACATTGTAAGTACAAATCAACTTGAATTATGTTGAGTAGAAAAGTTTCCAGCAATTATTAGTTTTATTTCAGAATTTTTAGTAATATTTTAAGTTTGGTCAAACATGTATTGCGGTCACACTCCCATAATAGCAGACACACCAACACTCGGACACTGTCTCTGTGATTTCATTCCATAAACATTTAACAAATTGAGCTCATTCCATATTCCAGATCTGCAAGCATTTCTTAGAAGCAGTTGAGAAGTCCAAATATGGTTGGTTCTGGGAGTGTCCAGCCGGTGGCAAGTGTATATACCGGCATGCTCTGCCACCTGGCTTCGTACTTAAAAGAGACAAGAAGAAGATGGAAGAGAAAAAGAACGAGATATCACTTGTGGACTTGATTGAAAGAGAGAGAGCGGCTTTGGGACCTAACCAGACGAAGATCACACTTGAAACCTTCCTGGCATGGAAGAAAAAGAAGATTAAGGAGAAATTGGTATGTGATTTTGTTTGTAGATTTAGTTTTGAGATGACCAATCAATAAGTTGAATCTGGTGGTTTTGAATTTTTGCCTTTTGCAAGCATTAAGCCTTACTGGAAAACTGGGAGGTTATGCTGTTAGATTTTTTGTCTATCCAAGTAAAAACAACATTTTGTAAGTGTAAATAAAATGGTATTTTACTTTGGATGTTGAATAAGAATTTAAAAAAATGTTTTTAAACTATTTAAATTCTATTTCTAGTCTAGTAAATTTAATATCTAGTCTTTACCGAATTTTACGGCGTCACTGGACTGGAAAACTACATACAGCATTTATTAAAAATATAGCTCGTCGCGCAATGTAGTACACAACTAACGCCATCTAGAAAAATTTCAGGGACTTTTTCTTATAGCCTTTGATCTTCATTAATTTAAATCTTTTTCTCATAAGCTTTTATTTTGATGGAATTAAGAGGTAAATTAGATTTGGCTTACTACTTTTTATCCCAGCAAAGACTTGCCTCGTGAAATCGGGTAAATTAGTAACATAAATGATCCATTCTCCCCATAGGAAGCACTAAACAAGGCAGACGAGCAACGCCGGTCAGACTACAAGGCAGGCAGAGCAGTCGGCCTCTCCGGACGAGAGATGTTCTCGTTTGATCCAGCGCTGGCAGCTGATGATGATGAAGACGGAGATGAGGCTGTGGACCTCGCCACATACGAGAGGGATGAAGATGAGGAGGAGTATAAAGAACTGCAGCTGGATCTCATTGGGATGGAGGCTTCTGAGGTATGTAGCAGCAGGAGCAATCTTGGTTGGAAAAAAATATCAAGTTGATACAAAAAAATTACATTCAACAATTTAACCTAATTTTTGTTGAAAGTCAAAAATAATTGATATTAAATTATTTTTGACCAATAATTTTGTACGTTTATAAAACGTAAGCATTTGAACGAACTAACCGACGCGACTATTTCTCGATCTTTATTTTTTTCTCGGGTTTCGTTGAGTCTATAAAAACCGTGAAATATGTTGAAATTTATTTTACAAAAAGGCTATTTATATAAATTTGCTGATGTTGCAATTGCGCCATAATTATTATTTGGCATGGTAGTGAATTCTCGAGTTCCGGTCAATTTATTCTCTTTATCTGGTTATTTAATTGGTCTCGAATGAAGCCGAATTTCTGAGTTTTCTCGTGTTCCAGAAGGCTCGATCAGTAAGTAGCCCTTAGACACGACATCGATATTCTGATCTTTGCAAAAAACTTTAAAAAGGGTGGTAGATCGGCAATAGACACGTACGCCAGTAGATCGATTTTTATTGGTTATAAATGGAAATATACTTTACATAATAATATTTCAGGTGGATGACACGGGCACTAAGGCGCAGAACGACAGGCTAGAGCAGCTCAACAAGGACCTTCCAAACGGCGACGCGGCGCCCGAGGGCGATGCCCCCGCGGACGACACCGCAGTACCCATCAACGAGAACTTGTTCCTTGACGAGGAACTTGATGAGGAACTGGAAAACTTGGACCTTGAGGATGATGATTAGTGAAGTGAAACTAGTGATCACGGGGTCTGAGAGAGCCACTAGAATCATATCAAAAATCATAACCTTCCTTATTGCTTCGACGTAGTCGGGTTAAAAAAGAGAGGAAAAAAACGCGTGTACCCGATAACTATCCATAAAGTTTAGTAATTACTTGACAAAGTTATCTTTGCGGTTTCTTTTGTCATACAAGTTGTCTAGCTAATTTTATCATCTGATAACACCTAGGAACGGATCAGATGGTGATTGTGTGAACACCGTATAACTGTGCGAACGCCGTATGATCGTGCGTACGCCGTGTGATCGCGCGAACATTGTATGATTATGCGAACGCTGAATGATCGTGCGAACACCGTATGATCGTGCGAACACCATATGATCATACAATGACCGTATGATCACGCGACCACGTGCCAAAACACATCCGATGAGTTTTGTCGCCAGTATCTAATTTATTATAGACCAACTACACTACTCACGTTTTGAGTGATACAAAATTTAAAAATGTCCACGATTGTGTATTATTAAAAAAAGGTAAAGTAAAATAGGTATGTTTATAGATGTAACTATTGCATTCATAAATAATTCCCATAAAAAATATTTTATGGGAATTATATGACAAATATGGTTGCTTGTTTCTGAATTATTACAACATATTAATGATCATAACGTGTCATGTATTGTAAAATAAAAAATCATATAAACAAATCCAGCAAGGCTTAGGATATTTTGATAAATACTATAAATAGGAAATGAAACTGATTATTTATAGGTATGAATGAAATAAATGTTATTTTATGAATAATTTTATTTTTCATTATACTTTTCATTCCCGCGCTTTAATGAAAATGTACAAAATAGCAAAGATAAAACGCTAGTTAATACTGTGGGTGGTCTTAGCGCTAAACGCGATCTCTTTAATACAACCGGTAGATAATCAAAGACACAACTTTTGGATTACCTAAGGGAGTATTCAGGTCGTTTTGAGTGTTATTTAGCCAGTGTCAAGTAATTGATAATTTCTCAAGTTCATTAATATGTATATATGTATCAAGTCACAGTCCAAGTCATCAACTCAAGTCATAATCTAGTCTAGTCAAGTCATACTCCTAGTTAAGTGGTGGCAACTTTACCAGAAGTTGCTATAGAGTTTTGGAAACAAAATGAAAAGAAACGTTTCACCATCATTATACCACTTTCCCACACTCATGCCTGTAGAAGGCCTGCCTGCTTCTAGTCCAGCACTTAGCAAATAAAATGCCACCAATTTTATACACTAACACTGAAAATAACACAAGTTTTGGAAAATAATACAATGCGGTGACGCGATCATTTTCGTTTTCCCGCCAATACTCCGAGTTGTGTTTTTTTTTCGGTTTGGCTCCACACTAGTGTAAGAGTTGAGTGTTGTGTAGCATTTAAATAATAAACGTTGGTGTAAACACAGATTAGAGAAAAAACAATCGTCTACAAGAGAAATCGCAGTTTTGATCTCAGTTGTCTATGGTAAGCCATCTGGCGGGATTTGTAATAGTGATCTTGTCTATGGTCTCCTGGGATATTCCCTTCGCCGCCATTCTCGGGAGTACGTTGTTTATTATGTGGGAATAACCGTGACCTCCGAAATCGATCTGAAAATAAAAAAGAATGCCATCAACTACACCATCAATTAATATACAAAAATATATTAGAATACCTATCCAGTACAGCGGAGCCATTTAGCGAAGTTGAACCATGAACTTAGATAAAATTATAATAATAAATTAGTTATTTTAAGACGGTGTAGGTTATTGTAAGGTGGTGTAAAGAGTACTTTTTTTGACGTGCATGCCAAAATAATCATAAGTAAAAAAAATTGCGTAAATAGATAATAAAACGAAAAACAAAGGACCGAACAAAAGTTAAGAAAGTACTTTAGTTTTACGAAAATAAAATCGTTATAATAACCTCCAAAAAATACTTTATGAACATCGTTCTCCAAATTTTCCACGACACCAACACATTTTTTTACAAGTTGAACAATCAAACGGATTTTCTAATGGAAGGACCAGATAAAATAATTTTTGAAATCCACATTTCATGTAATCAGCAAAAAAACACAATTCCAAGCGCAGACCTAGTTTGATTTCATTTTATGATCTGCGATTTTCATCATTTTTACGTAACTATACGTAACTAAGGATTTCATACAAATATTTTTGGTCACTCAATATCGAGAGTAGTCTACATTTGAATAAACCTACTAAAAGTCAGTACCTTTAAGTAGGTCCAAACTGATTTTTAGATACACACATACATCACATCAACAGTCAGAAAACGTCTACTCCGGGCCTCCATACAGCCTCCACCTCCTCCGGCCTCCATACAACATCCACACACCCTCCATAAATCGCCAGTTTGGACGCTTACCATAGGGTTTGTCATAATCGCCAGGCCGCGCCGGCTCTTACGGCACCCGCGGGAAAAATAGGGTGGTCCAATTTCTACGCCGTCGGAACCACACATAAGTCTCACAGTTCGACAGCTTCTGTGATGTGGTTAAGGTCGGCTCATAACCCGGAGGCGGCGGGTTCGATTCCAGTAGCAGGATAAGTATACTAGTTCTGAGTGTGGGAGTTGTGGGACCATGGTCTTCGTAGTTCCTGGGTCCCTAGATACTGAATCCTAGTTAGGGTCCAGGATCTATGTATGTGATCGTTGCGCGTTATTATTATTATTTGTTAACTCACCAATCTGTGCTTAGTATGTATATCATGCGACATCAGCACCATGTCTTCTTTCCCTTCTTCCACCAGCAGTTTGATCTTGTCAAGTCGCTGAGCGTCCGACGGCATGGGGGTAGGCTCGTGAAGCTGGTAAAATGACACTTCGATTCCGAACAAGTCAAACTGGCAGTGCGTTCCGAGAGCTGCAAACTCTAGCAACTTTTCGGAGTCGAGGAGAGTTCCTGAAATATGTTTTTAAAGTAAAACTTCTTTACGCACGCTTGACTTGGGCAGTAAGCTAGCAAGGCGAACGGAAGTTGAAAATTGTTGGTTAACGTAGATCTCCATTGCCAACGTAACAAAGTTAAAAATTAATTAAAATTTGTTGGCACTATGTTGCCATGTGGGTAAAATGTCAATTTATAATTGTCAAGATGGCAACATTAACATTAAACAAAGCCAAAGCAAAAGTTATACTACCGGCCGATAGGTGAAGCTAAACTAAAGAAGTTTCTGTAGTTTAGCTTCACCTATCAGTGTGTGTCTTCAGTCGTGTGGTCTAAGTCACATATTGTATTATTATTTATCATCTCAGATTGTACCCGGGCCAACCCGCCTGCTGGCTGCATCATAAAATATCTTCCAACCAAATAAAAATTAGAATATCAACCAAAATAAACAAGTGTAAATCAGAAGACTAAAATAAACTTAATTTATGGTAACGTTCTAAGCATATAAAATTACAAACGTGGAACGTCATGTGTCGGAGCGCCGCATAACAATGGATTTATGAATGGAAACTCGACAATATTGCTTATATTCTATGAGTCTTATCAATTGTACCTATTTATATCTTACACAAAACGACATTGACACGTTCATCCTTGACCAAATGTTTTTAAATATAATTAATTAGTTTTATTTACTGTAGCTAGTGATATTACTGGGCAATTGAGACTTTATGATCTGATCTCACTGTCGAGTAATCTTATTACTAGACTGTGCTGATGTCTCAGGATGATGTGCGCAGTGCAGTGTCGCTCGAAACTCTATATTTTCGGGTTCCGAGTGATACTGTTCTGTTATGGGCGCCCATGGCACTTAATATCAGGTGAACGACTAGCTCGTCACACCATTCACTAACATAAAAAAAAATTTAACTCTTTACACATAAAACACACAAAACTAGACAAAATTGTGAAAACATTTGACCATCACAATCATAATAAAACTTTCAAATAAACCTAAATTAACATCCGCTGCTTAGATAGATTTTAGACTTTTACTTTTTCTTTCTCCCTCTCTAGAGCTAAGCCGAACCTTTCCACCTTAAAATTTTGTCGTTTCACGCGATGAGCGGCTGACATGTCAGAATTGGTCGTTTGGCGTTAAGAAAGAGTGAGAGAAAAGGTGTAAGAGCTCAAATCGAGGCTTTACCCTTGGACCTGGTTAGAACATTCCAAGAGCCTAGAAGTTTTTATTGTTTTAGAAAAATTGGACACTCCTCACGCAATATTTTTCCTTTAGGTACTGTTCATGACCAAGTTACTACTTTTCCAATGGCACTCACTGTCCAAATGCGACATAACAGCCTTGTCTGCCTTGCCCCCGGCCTCCAAGTAAAGGCGGATAATTTCGAAGGGCGCAGCGGAGATGCGGTGCGGGTGGAAGCTGACTCCGAAACCGGTTTGCTCCTGAAGTTCTCCCGCTGCTTTTATTGCACGTCGCTCGAAATCTGAAGATAGGATTCAAATGTTGTGTTCGCCAGTAATACAGTTAGGCCCTATGCACACGGCATATTTGAAACGCACAGATGACGTGCATATTCGCGCTTCAACCGAGATTTAGTCACGCACCCTTTGCATAGGCTCTAAACGCGCTGAAAACGCGCGTATTAAATACGCCGTGTGCATGGGCTCTTACAGCTTTATTAATAAACGGGTAGTAGCCTTGGGTTAGCTATTTCAGCGTTTGTCCTTTTTTTGCTATTGGAATATTTAGCTGGATCGAAAAAGACAAACGATGGTGTAACTAATACAAAGCTATTTCGTGTTTATTAATAAGGCTGTTAGGGTCTAGAAGTCGACACAAACGGCAGCGGATGAGACTAAAATACTCTTTTACTAGTGTGAAGATAAAATATCACGTAAAACCTTTGATTAGGAACTCGTATAATCAAAATCATATAAAGATCGAAATTATTGCAAAAGTCAGCGTCCCGTTGCATTATTATTGATTTGTCGAAATGAAAGATTACGTGCCAAGGTGGTGTTGGCAGTTTGAAATCTACGTTATTATTCTCTAGAGCCGATTATGAGAGAAGATTATGGAGCTGAGCCCTATCATATCGCCTTATTAACGCGTGGTAAGCCATCTCGCACATTTTATAATTTGCTCTGACAAGGAAGGATATTTGGTATAATATTACTTTTGTTTATTTTTGAAACATACAACATAATATTATTTAATAAACATAAAACAATAAAAAGGGAACTTAATCAAACAAACCACTACCAGTAGGCAACGTGCCCATTATGCTGGCAGCATTGCCACGTTGAATGGCAATGCTCAATCTTTGGCCGAAGTAGAGGCCAGCATTTTGGTCACGCGTGGCTTCAACCAGACGTTTCGAAAGGTCTTTAAAAATTTGGTATAATGCATACAGTAAGTTACCTTTCAGCGGCCAAACACTAGCAATCTCCCCCATAAATCCCGCCTTCACGTCGGCACAGTCAACGCATCCCTCCGTGAGTTCCCTCAGCATATGCCCGTGGATCTCCTCCACGGAGTCCGCCTGCGAGGCCTGCATGTCTGCGATGTAGTGGCCGGTTCCTGCCACTATGTGTACGCCCGTTTGTTTAGCCACGTGTTTGTAGAAGTTGATGTCGCGTTGGAGACCCTGGGTAGAGTTTTCCACTATCGTGCCTGTAATAATTGAAGTACATTCAGAACAGTTTTTGAAGTACAACTTTGCCCGCACGCTTGACTTGGGGAATAAGCTGGTGAATGCGAGGCGAACGGAAGTTGATTCACGTAGATCTCCTTTGTCAACATAACAAAGTAAAAATTTTTTATTATTATGTTGGTATGTCCGGTAAAATGACAATTTACAATTGTCAAGATGGCAACATTAACATTAAACAAAGCAAAAAGAAGAAGTCGCGTGGTCTAAAGCACACTCGTTTTTTTTTCGTATATGTAACGCCCAAAAGGTTCTTGCGCCGTCACATCTTCCCGAGACACACGTTAGGGCCGGCGCCGCGGCTAATTCGGCTGAGCAGCTAAAACGGCGCAAATATAGTAATCTCGGTAGCGGTTACATATTTGAGCCGTTTGGTGTTGAGACCCTGAGTCCGTGGAGGCCGGGAGCTCATCGCGTTTTCAAAAGTTTATCAGAGCGCCTGGTCGACGCTACGCGTGACCAAAATGCTGGCACTTATTTGGCACAGCGAATAAGCGTTGCAATTCAACGGGGCAATGCTGCCAGCATGTTGGGTACGCTACCTACTGGTAGTGGGCTAGAGCATTTGGACTGTCTATAGGTCATCGCGGCCAGTATATAGTCCGAACGTTTTTTTTTTGTAGTAGTAGTAGGTAGTGTTTAGTATTAGTTGTTATATCATTGTAGTATTTAGAAAATGAAGGCAATTTGCCGTGAAAAAAAAGTTCCATCTATAAAAAAAAAACAAAAAATTATGAATGAAACCTCGACTTGACTAAGCAACGTTCTGTAATACGGACCATAGTATTGTATCAGTTCTCTGGTTCCCATAGAACAAGCTTTGCTTAATCTCGGGCTAGATGGCACTGTGTGAAATATCCACAAATATTATCAATATCATTAATGACGTCTAAAATAATTACCTCCCCCAAACTTTTTATACGCAAGCACGTCATTCAGTACAGCAGCTCTTGCGTCATCATCGTTCAGCAGCAGATTCTTCCTCCACGAGTAAGGGTACTGGCGTAAGTACCCTACATTGTTCAGCTTTGGTTCTCCTTGAAACTTGTCGGCCAGCTTCGAAGGAGGCTGCCGGTAGAAGTAAGAGAAGTCCATCGCCAGGTGCTCGTGAGTGAGCGTGCGACCAAGCTCCGATGGCTTTACATTGCCTAGAACTTTGGGAATATAGGTTATGTACATACCTTATATAGATAGAAGAAATAAAGGAAGAAAAAAATTTATTCTATACCAGCTTCTGCCCGCAGCTTCGCCCGCGGCGTGGCCTATGGGAAAATAATTCAACCACCCATTTCACCCTCTTAAGGGTGGAATTTCGAAAAATTCTTTCTTAGCGGATGCCTACGTCATAACATCTACCTGCGTGCAAAATTTCAGCCCGATCCGACCATTGGTTTGGGCTGTGCGTTGATAGATCACTATGTGAGTCAGTCAATCAGCCAGTCCTTTGAGTTATATATATTTAGATTTTAACATAGTTTAATATTCATTTATTACTTATAGGTTAAACAGAAAAAAAGCCTAAATACTTGTTCTGTGTCTGGGTGTTGTGGGACCATGGTCCTCGTAGTTACTTGGTCCTTTAATACGTGAGTAGAAGAGGTGGTCTACTCAACACCTCTACTACTCAACACGTCCTCTACTCTGCAACAGTTTTTCATTGTCAACAGGTTGAGAAAACATGTAAATTAATAACTAGGTTTTTTGTAGGTATCTAAGTATCCACAAAAATTTCATCTTTATTTCTCCATTTCTTTTTCTGTTTTTTTTTTCAAAATGTCAGCTAGAATAGCTATTTATTCTATTAAAAAACAGATAAACAAATTTAGACCTTGGATCTTTAATTTAGAGCACCATACATTCTACTATAATACTCAAAAGGTATTTAAATTGACTCTAGTTTCGTATATCAGCGTTGAAATAAACGCCATTAAGCGTTGACCAAACAAAAAACAGGTTTTTGAAGTTTCAACTGGTTTACGTATTGATAAGAAAATGCGTTGACGGATAAAAATCTGTTTACAGTACTACTGTACTGTGTTACTAGTACTGTAAACAGTTCGTTGAAACAATTCCCATCTCTAGTTAGCAGGGCCTTGATCCGCTTTTCTGAGGTTGGCGCCCTATAGGAACGACTATACAAACGAAACTAAAATTTATTTAACTTACCGGTTTGTATTCTTGGTGCCATTTTATTACCAACTACACACTGATGATTATGTAGATGTTGAACGATGTTGTATATAGATAATACCTACTTATCATAAAGTTATGTAACGTTGGTAAAAAAATATATATTTAAACTAAAGCAAACATAAATTGGGTGTTTAGCGCAGCGACGCTATAACGTGGTAGCGCTCCAGCTATCGCTGTAGCACTGATAAAAATGAAAATGAACACACGAAAACACGATGAAGCGTTCGACTTTTATAACGCGATCGGCTAAAGACCAAAACTCAAGCAGCGTGTGTTTAGCTGTAGTCTGGAAGTATATTACCTATTCAAGAAGAGGAGGAGGAGTATTAATAAACAGTTTTCAGTTACGTTTTCTTTGTCGTAGTGCTATTATTTATTCTGTGGTGCTGGAGAACCGACAGCATTGTCACCATCAGAAATAATATGATCAAACACATGAAATGGAAATTATTTAATTCGAGACGCCCCGCGGTGTATCCAGCTATTTACCCGTTTTCCTGAGTCTAATTTTCCGAGACAAAAAGTATCGTATATTAATCTGGGTCAAGCATGCAAAATTTCATCCAAATCGGTTTAGCCGTTTGCGGTGAAAGCCACACAAACAGACAGAAACATAGACCGTGCTTTTGATTTTTTGCTTGGACGTGTCATCCTCTGATACGTCCATGGTTTTCTCTTTGACACAGAATTCACTCCACTCTTTCATAGAATAGAATAGAATATTCAAAAAGCCTCTCCTAAGCTCTCTTAAGCTCCAGAAAAGATAGTGCACTATCTCTACTCAAGTAAGTAGTAATATAGGTATACACTTAATTACCAATTTTACGATCGCACCTACGATATATAATACAGATTTTTCAAAATTATAATAATATAAGATCACATACGAGTACGTGATTATCACAGGTAGAACAGTAGGTATAGGAGCTTAATGAGTTATTTCGTTATCTAAATTTCCGTGAAACGAATCGCAAATAATGACAAAAGTAAATCAGATGCCATGGCAACGCAAATTGTAGTTTGATTGTAGTTCACGCTTTGTCCAGAGAAGAAATATCTAATTCACTAGATCTAATAATTATCACCTTTCCGTATTAACTAATCTACATAATAAAGTTATTTCTGAAAAACTGATAGGTAATTCCCGTTACAAATGCCATTACTGGTCAAAGATTATACATGGACTCAAACAGAAAAAACTGTGCACATCAGAATACCACAAAAAAACGTAAACCGTGAAAAAGTAGACTTATTCACTACGGATTGCTACATAAAAACGCATTTTAGCCCTTTTCTCTTCGAGATTTTCCTTCTGCACGATGTGGATAACGATAAAAGTTCGTGCATCGTGAAAGATGACTTGATAACTTTAGATTTACGCAAAAGAGAGGACATAAAATGGGACAGCTTAGAAAAAGATCTCACGAAGCCTGAAAAAATGAAACTTCGACAAGAAATTCACGAGAAATGTCAAGAGATAGCCAAAAAGGAGTCAGAAGACAAACAAATCAGAAAGAGTCAGTTGGACAGATTCACAGTTCAACAGGCAATGGCAATAGACACCCATCAACACAATTTAATGGATTCAAGAAGAGATGCGGAAAGAAAGAACGCCATGGATGCTCTTGAGGAATGGAGAGTTAACACTACAGAGAACAAAACTAATAGCAATAAAATTATAGAGCTCAATGAAAAACGAATCGATGAACTAGCTGATAACCATTCAAGCGAAGAACGCACAGGCGTTAAAATTGTTGAACTGCCTCCATCAGACGATGAAAACGAAAACAAAGAACACAAAAATATTTCACCACCAATAAAAGTACAGCCGAAGAAACCGATAAGAAAACCAATTAAGACTCCAGTCAGGTCTGAATATGTCGAGAAGAAGAAGGAGGAAGCAGCAAAGAGATTGTTGCCGAGGCTGAGACCGACTGGTCAGTTGGAAATCACTCACACTCCGAGGACGTTCCCGACCCCCAGTCGAGAGTCTACAGCTGACGAAGAGAACGCTTGGTTGAAAAACATAACCCTTGCCAGAAGAGCAACAGGTAATGCGTTTACACTAGTTTTAGCCTATTTAAATTAACCACAGCAAGTTTAGATGAATTAATTGAAATCGTTGTGTTGCTATCCATCACGTCGGGACAAAAACATAATTTTTTCAAAAATGTGTCATCCAAATGTGTCAATTGTCTTCCAGTTGGACAACAGGTAGTGAATATGAATGAGGAATGAGGCTGTTACGAAATTTACCAAAGATCAGGAGCAGTCCTGTTCTAAAAGTTGTTAAAGTAGTAACCTATAGGTACCTACTTTTATGGCATGACCATTTGATATAATTTTATTTAGGCGCATACCTAAAAACAAAATTATATGAAAAGAAATGACATCAATCGATTTTCTTGTTTTTTGCTTTTTAAATAGGTTTTGTATCAGAAGATCTTCGTCCCGAGGAGCAAGATCCTCAATGGTGCAAGGAAAAGGGGGACGAGTTCTTTCGCAGCGGCAACTTTTTAGGTGCTATCAGTGCTTACACCCACGGCATCACGCTATCAGACAAGTTGCCGAGCTTGTACGCCAACAGATCAGCGACTCATTTCGCACTTGGGAATTTTCATAAATGTGTAAGTACTTTCCTACACCGACAAAATACGGGAACGGCAAATTTACCGCCGCATGTACTACTGTTTTCCTGCAATGATAAATACTTGCCTTTCCGATGTCCTTTCACAGACATTAACTATCCTACAAATCGTTAAGATTGGTTTACCTTTTTTAGAGTGGAGAAATGTTAATAAATATATTATATGTGAGTCAATTAAATGTGTCGACTTTCCGTTGCCCACGGCGTGCGTTAAAACGCCCCTATAATGTAATTTGGCTTCAAATCATCTCCTTACCAATTTTCACCAAGATCAGTTTAGCTAAATAATAGGTCTTTACCTATGAAATTGCCGTATTGCAGGACAGACTTTTTCAAACAAAAAAAAGTTTTGATTGGCTATGAATTCTAAATTCAAATTAATTTTGTTTGAAAAATATGACATTCTATTTACAATATAAGTCTTTTGTTTATTGATTAGCGTTGTATTTTCATTACATTTCAACATTTTTCCTCATAATGGATACTTTGAAATTTCGTGTAATTATGGAATATGAGTTCCGTCGTGGCACCAACGCGGCACAAACGACACGTAACATCAACGACGTTTACGGAGAGAACTGTACAAACGAACGTACAACCCGTTATTGGTTTGCTCGGTTCCGTTCTGGGAATTTTGACTTGAAAAATGAACCTCGTGGTCGTCCGGAAACTTTGGTCAACAATGATGAATTAAAGGCGATTGTGGAAGCTGATGAATCTCAATCTACAGCTGAACTGGCAGCAGCTTTTGATGTTAGCATCAAAACAATATTGGTCCATTTGCGACAGATTGGCAAGATAAAAAAGCTTGATAGATGGGTGCCCCACGAACTTAACGATCGCCAGCGCAACGTACGCGTCGAGACTTGCCTTGCGCTGCTTAACTGGCACAGAAATGAAAGAATTTTGAACCGAATTGTTACGTGCGACGAAAAATGGATTCTTTTTGACAATCGAAAGCGCTCAGCAAGTTGGTTAGATCCTGGTTCGGTACCAAAGCAATGTGCAAAACGAAAAATGACCCCTAGAAAGGTGATGGTCACAGTTTGGTGGTCTAGTGCTGGTGTAATTCATCATAGCTTTTTACAAAACGGCGAGAGCATTACTGCAGATGTGTACATTGAAGAACTGACCACAATGATGGCGAAACTCGCACGTCTGCAACCAGCTTTGGTCAATCGGTCGTCTCCACTGCTACTTCACGACAACGCGCGACCCCATACTGCACAACAGACCGTCTCTAAGCTGCATGAGTTGGGTTTGGAAGCTCTCCCTCATCCGCCATACTCACCAGATCTTGCGCCTACCTACTATTAATTTTCCAAAATTTGGACAACTTTTTAGCGGGAAAAAAAATCAATTCCCGAGAGGCAGTACAAAACGCCTTTGAAGAGTTTGTTGTCTCCCGTCCTGCTGATTTTTTCAAGAAGGGCATCCATAAACTACCACAGCGTTGGCAAAGATGCATTGATTGCAGGGGTGATTACTTTGAATAAAAGAAATAAATAAGTTCGAAAAAAAAATACTTTAACTTTTTTCAAACAAAACGGCAATTTCATAGGTAAAGACCTAATATTTAACCACAAAAAGTAAGAGATAGAGACAGGTAGCATTGTACTTGCTTAATATTACCTACTTTAGAAATTAAAATATTATCATAGATAACGATTTCATTTGCCGTAATGCTGAATTCCTTTTTATTTTAAGTTTCAAATCAGAGATGATTATTTTTATTTTATAATCGCCTATATTCATCAGGGATAATGTAGGGTTCTAATAGTGAAAGAATTTTTCAAATCAGTCCAGTAGTTTCAGAGCCTATTCAATGTAAACAAACAATCAAATCTTTCCTCTTTATTATATTAGTTTAGACAAATAGGTTACATTTCTCGACGATAAGGGCTACATGTAGTATATTGTGTGTTGACATATTTAGCAAATTGTACGTTGTCTTTGGAACCTATGTACTGTTAGGTCGAATGTGGATCTACCAGTATCTGTATTAAACAATTATAATAATCTTAGGTCCGTATTACAGAACGATGCTCAGTCATCGATCGGTGCTCAAGCAGAAATTTCATTCATTAATCGATCAATTAGTGAATGAAATCTCTGCTTTAGCGCCGATCAATGAGTGAGCATCGTTCTGTAATACGGACCTTAGAAAACAAGATAGGTACATAGCGTCTTTATTTCTTTCCGGGTATAATAGTCTTCCATCTCTGCCATTATATACTAGTGCGGGGACTCCAGTACCTCTGCTCTGCTAGTGTTGTTCCGCTAACATTAGGAATCGGTCGTATATCTTATCAGTATTTATTTAATTTACAGAAGTTAAATTTAATTAAATCTAACCTCATGGCATCATCCCCACAGATGCAAGACTGCTCCACAGCTCTCGACCTGATGAATCCAGCGTGCGAGGGTAACCGTCGCAGCCGCGCCAAGTGCATTGCGCGTCGTGGAGCCGCACTGGCCAGATCCGGCCACTTGAGCAAGGGGATCGAGGAAATGAAGGCGGCGGCTAAATTACTGCCGGATGATGAGAGCATCAAGAAGGATATATATGACATGGAGCGGGCGTGGGAACAGAACCCTGATTCTGATTAATTTTATATTTATGTACTTAATAAATCTGGGTGGCCACTGCCATATGAAAAGACGGGCACGCGACGCCGACGTTTATACCGTTATATCTGCAAAGGTCCTCATATAACTTTAGAAGCTAATTAGAGTAAGACCCCAGTTGTTATACAAGTATTTATTGTGTTTCGGTTTCAGTGATCTGAAGTCGTTGTAACTACTTCAATAAATTTTAAATAATAAACTATAGTTAATTCCTACAAGGTTCATTATTGGATGCAGAAGGTTAGCTCTCCTGTGATAATTTTGAAATATCTGGTGTTGCATAATGATTATTGAATAAAAGTTTGATGGCAATAACAGAACATTATATTAATAGGAATAATTTATATTTCTAGTTTGAATTTTTAATTTAATTCCTCTATGACTTTTTTGGGAAGTCCGAGGTTCTTTAACAATGCATGTGGAGAAGGATCTCTTCCTCGGAACCTCCTGAACACCTCACTCGGGTGACAGCTGCCACCAACAGCCAAAAACGTGTCTCTATATCTCTTTCCGACTTCCAGAATATCCTGGTCTCCTCTCCTTGCTTCCTCAAATGCACTGTAAATGTCCGCAGCAATCATCTTCGACCACAAATGGCAGAAATACGCCGCCCCCCACTCTTCGCACATGATGCTCGTGAAGGAAAGCGGATGAGAGTCGTACTTGTCGAAAGGCAGCGCGTGGTATTTCGGCCACAGCTCCCTCATGATATCTCTCCAGAAAGTCTTCTTGGAATGCAGTTCCAGATCAAGCTTGGAAAGATAAAGCTCATTGCATAAATTATAGCCGGACATATGACTTCTGATGTTCTGTAGGTTTCTGAGGATGTCTTCTGGTAAAGGTTCATCGGTGCTGAAGTGGCCACTGACTGCGCGTATCGTGTGGGGGTCATATAACCAGTGTGTCATCACCTGCCCGCAGACTTCCGCGGCGTCCCATTCTACATTTGAAAGTCCCGCTACTTCCGAATAGTTCGCCTTTGTCAATAGATGACGTAATGAGTGCCCGAATCTTTGGAATAAGACACTAACCTCTGTAAATGTCAGCAAGGATGGTTTTCCTTCAACCGGAGCTTGGAAGTTGAAAATTAATGCAGACAACGGATTTGTAGCAGTTGACGTACATTTGTTACGCATAGCGATGTGCCAGCCAGCATCATCATGAACTCTGATCTTCTGGTCCTGTCGCGCGTAAGGATCGAGATAGAAGCCAGCAATAGGATTATTCCCAGACGATTCATCGTAAATGTCATAAAATTTTACATCCCTATGCCATGTGTGTACATCGGATCTCTCCACAATCTGGATTTTGAACAAGGTGCTGCACAAATTAAAGAGGCTTGTGAGAACTCGTGGCAAAGGGAAGTAATCTCTGATTTTGTCTTCATCAAAGCCATAAAGAGACCACTTTTGTTTTCTCTGCCAGTAAGGTATATCCCACAGCTCTAATTTAGTGTCAAAACCCCTTTCTTGAGAAAACCTTTGCAGCAATTCAATCTCTGCATCTTGCATGGATTTGGCACTTTCCAGCAAGCTGTCAAAAATAGTGTTAACATTGTCAAGGGAACCTGCCATTTTAGTCTCCATGCTCATGTCCACATAAGTTTCATAACCAAGGATATTTGCTTGTTCCATTCTATAAGAACGAATGTTCTCCATATTGGAACCTGTTTCTATTTCCTTGTTGACATAGTTGGAGCATCGCTGCACATGTGCTTGCCATGCATTCCATCTCAGTTCTCTATCAGGGCAGTATTGCATAAACGGTTCATAAATATGAGGCTGCAGAGTTACCTTCCATGGTCCTCGAGTGGGATCATTAGGAGTAGCCATAGACCTCACTAAAGACTCAGGACATTCTCTTAAAATGCTGCCATCCTGAATAGTAGTTGTGAACACTTTGTTAGCTATATTGACTTTGTCTCTGAACATCTGTCTTTCTTGTTGTAATGACACCAGAATATTATTAAGCCTGTCCTTTTTATTGCCACTTACATCTAATCCATTGAGTTTCCCCTCCAATATGTATTTGTCTAGCAACCTTTGTTCTTCATCGGTGAGCTTCTTCAGACGGTTCTTTTCTGTGACTGCTGCTTGGTAGATTGGTGCACTATTAAACTTTGAAGCTCTCGCTTTATGAGCTCTCTCATGAATGTGTATGTATGATTTTGTTGGCATAAGGGAGCTATTTCCAAGATACAGTGACTTAGCCATGCCCCATGTTAACTCTAGCTGTGTATCAAGCTTTTCAAGTGGTTGGAATATTTCCACAAATGCATTTTTGCAGTTTGGTGCCGATTGTTCTATTTGACTAACTCCATTCTCATACTCTAATGTTTGCTTACTGATGGTAGCAATGCATTTCTCTATAGAAATGTGGTTAAATTCAGGCAGTCCATTGTCAGACAGCAAAGCGTTTTGGTCTGCATCTTCCCCAATTTCTGGAATACTGAAATAAGATAATTTAGTTTCAAAATCTAGGCGAGATTTACGACTAAATCCTGTATAAAATTATATCGCGGGCATCATTAAAAAGGGTCGCAGTGTGACCTAGGTGCGGGGAGCCCGCCAACCAAGGACTAAGACGTTAGCCAATGGGCTAGCAGCAACACTAAGAATTTATCAACATATTATAACCGCATAAAACCGAAATGTTGCACAACTTTTCTGTAAATGACAGTGTGTATCTGAATCAGATTATTTATAAAGTTGAAGTTGATTAAGAAAAAAGCTCGAATTAAGTTACAAAAACTGCGTTCTATAGCGGAATAGTAACACAAGATAATAATATATTATTGATTAATACTTACAGAACGACATATCCAGCGTTGCGTTTGCTTTGATATATCTGTCTTTTCACATGGCGACTTACGATGTTTGGACGTAGAAATGATAAAGCCATATTTTTTATAATATTCCCCTGAAAGTAGTAAAATTTAATTCATCACAAAACCACTAAAACCTGAGTAAAAATCGGAAATTCGAAACCGCAATTTCAAGAACTCATGAACTGACAGTGATACTGACACCAATCAACTGGCATTGATAGTGACAGCAGTGGTGACAGCTATGATTTTATTACACTTTGCTTCGCATGACTAACTTATTTAGCCAGCGTTATGTTCACAATATTCAAGTGGACCGTTTAGCTCGGTAGTTCCGGCGTAAGAATGGGACCACTTCATATGATGCTAAATAAGTGCAGCATTTTTTTTCGATCGTCGCATTAATCAAGTGCTTTGAAAAACTTAGGAAAACTGTATGAGTTCCCGGTCCCCACGGACTACACGCAAGACCATCATCACCAAGATTTTCAATTACAGATTTAAAACGCAACAAATCATCATAGTCAAGTCAAAATCACGTTCAATACTAGTAATTTTTAAAATGTTGGTCGTAAGCATACCTTGATTACAATATCAAAAATGCCATGCTCCAGTATAATTATGGGTAAGAGATACTAATATGTGAAATATCGTTAACATGAACTTTTATTTATTTAATTATAAATAACAGTTAACAATCAAATAACTACTAAAAATCTTTAAATTTTCAATCTTTTTCCACCACGGCTGCAAGATTTTCCACTAAAGCTACGTTGACCATTTGGCACGTGCACAGAGCGGTGCAAGTATTAGAGGCGGTGCACACTGGTTGCTCAATATCTTTTTTATCGTATCTTTTCGTGAACGTTTCCTTGACTGGTGGACTGCAGCAGAAGTCTGTGTCCAGGCCCATCTTCTCTCCATCTTCTAAGGTCTGTGGTAGATGCTGGTTCAGCGTCTCAGGGAGCAGTAGGCTTGCGATGCCACCGGCTACGAGAAGAGCTCCCATGATTATCAGCGGGAGGACCATTATGTCTGAACCCTAAAAGAAACGAGTGTGCTTTAGACCGACGTAACACGTAACACGTAACACGACTGAAGTAACGGTCAGACAGTAAGTAACTTTTTTAGTTTAGCTCCGTCTATCGGCCGGTATAATATTGTTTTTGATTTGTTTAATGTTAATGTCGCCATCTTGACCACTGTAAATTGTCAAGATGGCGACAAATTGCCTCGCATTCACCAGCTTAGATACTCCCCAAGTCAAGCGTGCGTAAAGAAGTTTTACTTCAAAAACATATAGCTATAGTTTTGTTAGGACCTTTGTGCCAGTGGTATTTATTTAAAAAGAGCGCTACCGTGCTTTGCTTGGAAACGCTAAGTTGTCCATACGTGCTTCTTGGTTTTGTCGTAAGATAACAATCATTAATCTAAGTCAGAATTCTTCACTGTGCGGTACTTAAAAATTCTGATCACATGTGACAAGGAACGCGAGGGCTAGTGCCAGGTTTTAGGGCTATTATCATATGTTTGATAGGTTTACGTTTGAACACTACCTCACCTGATGGTAAATGACGATGCAGGCTAGGATGTAACCCGCTTGCTAGAAGATACCTGTTCACACTCGATTAGTAGACTCCAAGGTTATAGTTTTCGGGAAGTATAACCTATAACCTTTTTTGTTTTTCTTTCAGTTATCAGATTTTTGTGAACTTACCAGGTAGTTGACAAGTGGTATGAAGATAGGCCCGAGCATGCCGAGCACCGAGCTCAGACTCATTCCTAGCCCTCTCACTACTGTAGGGTACAGTTCCGAAGCCATGAGGGGCAGCACCACGAATGACGACGATATCCCCATCTTACCCACGCAGTATAAGGCTAGGGTTACGTTGGTTTCTGAAGGAAAATTATGATTTAAGGAGAATTTATATTAAATACTATCTCTATATTACAACATATTAAGTATTTACCAGATTGGGGAATTTATAGGTGATATGATGCCTGATAGGGGGACCTATAGTAGTACCTACGACTGAGGCTACCAACTAGAAACTCACCATGCTGCACTAAGAAGGTCGTCAAACAAGCGACTCCTCCCACCACCATGCTCATACACAGCGTCCATCGTCGGCCAAGCCTCTCCATCGATGGCCACAGGAACAAATACGTCGGCAACTCCACTATTCCGGCCAAGAAGAAATTCAAGAACTCATCTCCACCCAAAACTGGTGCGTAATATGACAGACCAACATACACGCTGGTGTTGGTGAACCAGATAAATGTGATAATGATGGTCTTCTTCCTCAAGTTTGGAGTCCGGAACAGGTCTAGAATTCCGTACTTCCGAGACTTGGCCTTTTCAATCTCTTTATTTATTTTGTCTGTCTCATATTTGCGGTGTAGATGCACCATGTAGTTTGCTGGGAGGGATTTTCTGTTGATTCTGCAGGATTCATAAACATGTATTAGGTAAAGAAGTTGGCTGCTTGTTTACCAAAAGAGTTATATGTCAGAATATCACAAGAGCCACAATAATATTAATTTCAGTTCATTAACCGCACATAAACCCTATAATTCATTTTGTGATTGGTATACATCAGATAATTCTGAGAAGAGACACAAACCATTTTTGGTGCATTTTTTACTCTACTTATCAAATTAACAGTACTTATCATTTTAGTAAAAATATTAGAACCCTTAAAAAATTTGAAAATAGAAAATAGTGCAAATATCTGACCTGGCCATATTCTTCAAGATCACCTCAGCCTTATCGAACTGGCCTCTAGCCAGCAGCCACCGAGGACTCTCAGGCATCAGCCAGATGAACAGGAAAAAGCAAACGAATGGTAGCGAGGTGGTCAGTGCCAGGTGTCGCCAGTCTCTCACTAGGTATACCACTCCAGCCAGGAGGATCAGACCCATGGAGTAAGCTATGTTGGAGAGGATAGTGCAGATGGTCCTGTGACGAGGACCCACTAGTTCAATAGCTGGAATAATATATAATTTTTACTAGGTGGTAGAACTTTTCTGCAAAGTTCGTGTAGGCACCTGCCTGAAGAATAACTGGCAAAGCGGTGGTACTTGCCACCGCTTTCCCAGTTATGCTGCCGCCAAGCAGATCACTTTCAATTCACTTTGCTTGCTCACTAGAGCAGGCAAAGTGAATTGAAAGTGAAATGACGATGCGCTGCATAACAATTTATTTACAATTGAAAGCTGCAAACATGGTGCGCATCCAAGACTTGTAGACTTTACTTGAGTTATTAATAGTACAGGCTATAATTATATATTACTAGTTGCGCTCCGCGGTTTCACCCGCGGATAAAAAGAATTTTAACTATTTGTTCATCACACTGTAACATTTCACTTTTCCGGGATAAAATGTAGCCTATATGTTAATCCAGTGTATAAGCTATCTCGGTACCGAATTTCATCCAAATCCATACACACACACATACAAACTTTCGCCTGTATAATATTAGTGTGAAGTGTGATAGTGTGATACAAGTAGCTTACTCAGAACATATGGAGTAGTCATGATGGCTGGTACAGTAAACCCCACTCCAACTCTATAGATGATCCAAATAATATAGTTCTGGGCAAACGCCGTGGCGACTCCGAACAGGCACTGCACGAGCAAATAGATGAAGAAAGAGGGTTTTCTTCCCATGGTATCCTGAAGGTAGCCAAATATGTAGTTGCCGATGATACCTCCTACGGCCAGGAGGACCAGTCCAAGGGTAGGGTAGAAGTCACGCTCGCAGACTAAGTTCCACTACAAAATAAGGATACAATCCTTTAAAAAAATGATGTATTTTAAAAATATGGTCAAGACAGAAATAAATGGATGGCATATTTTAATCCAGTTATTTTGGTTTAAAAATCAGAACGGATTTTCATGAAATTTCTCTGGAACAAAACAGAAAATATAAATAACGTTGCAAATATTAGGTCTTTACCTATGAAATTGCCGTTTTGTTTGAAAAAAGTTAAAGTATTTTTTTTTCGAACTTATTTATTTCTTTTGGGGGAAAAAAGATATTTCCTACCGCGCGGGATGCGGGGGGCTGGTTTGAATCCAAATTCTTTTTATGGTGTGCGGATGACAGAGGTAAGCGTAAGAAATTCCTGGAAGACCTGACGAAGGATTGGTTCTCAATTTGGACACAAAAATCTAGGCAAATTGTACATACCAACACAGCATCGTCCTGCAGAGATTCCAGAGTGCCTAGGTACAGTCCTTAACAAATATATACGCCGCGGTTGCGGCGGGGGCGCACAGTCTTTACACTTTCACTGCACTTATATTTCACAGCGGATTGTTTTGAGTAATGTCTTAAAAGAAAGCGGGTGTCGCGGTGCGGGGGAAGGGCTATATCAACCCTTAAATTCAAAGGTTTCCAGCGTAACTTTTTGAGGGAAACTCAGATGCGGTGCGAGCGCGGTGAAGTACAACGACCGACTCGTTTGACAGAGCGCGGTGCATGCGCATCTCATTCAAGACCGAACGTGAATTAGCATGCTTTTCAATTTACGTAGATTATGTATACAAAAAAAAAGAACCATCCCCCCGGCCTTCAGGAGATAAAGATGTCTCCTGAACCAACAAGAGACAAGGGAGAGCAAAGAGTTCCTAATTGCTATGCGGCGCGGTGCGGTGCGGTGAGAGAGCATCATGTGTAAGACAGATGTCTCAAGAGATTACAAAAATATAAAATATCAAACTAATACTTAAACTAGGAAAACACCCTCGTAAAAAGGTGTGCGAAACTATAAAAATAAGTAACTTTATTGGGAAGGTAAAACACACAACTTTACCACAGGTCTGACATAGAGGCCAGTTTTAGTGCGTACCGTTACAACTCGAACTATACCATCTGATGAAGGGTGTATATTCTCAATAATGCCTAGAGGCCATTGTAACGGCGGCGAGTTTTCCGTTTTAATAAGAACTACAGTTCCTTTCGTTACAGGATTCGATTGAGTATTCCATTTCGCGCGGGTTTGCAATGTATTAAGATACTCACGTCTCCAGCGGTTCCAATATCTCTGAACTATTTGATCAATCATATGTTTATTGCGGATTAAATCTACAGACATTGGTCTAACGTGCGAATCCGAATGAAAGGAGTTTACCGGGCCTAAGGTCAAGAAATGCGCGGGCGTTAGAGCTACGGGCTCTGCGGGGTCGGAACTCAACACAGTTAACGGTCGAGAGTTGAGTACTGCCTCAACCTGAGTGAGAACGGTAAGTAGTTCTTCATAAGTGAGTAAAGTTTCACCTATGACGCGGCGAAGGTGATTTTTCACGAGATTAACTTTCGTCTCCCAAATTCCTCCGAAGTGCGGAGCGCTAGGCGGGTTTAAGTGCCAGGATATACCTTGAGCTAGAGATTCCTCAGCAAAGGAATCGCAAAAGGACTTGGATTTTAGAAATCCATTCAACTCATCGAGTTGAGCTTTCGCTCCTATAAAATTTGTCCCGTTATCTGAAAATAACGAACTACAATTTCCTCTTCGGGATATGAAGCGTCGAAACGCGCGGAGAAACGAATCCGTACTTAGGTCGACGGCCAACTCTAAGTGAACGGCGCGGGTCACAAAACATGTGAAAAGACATATGTATGCTTTTTCTTTTCGGCCACCGCGGTACCTACTTATTAATATGTGTATGGGACCGGCATAGTCCACACCCGAGAAAAGAAAGGGTTTGGCTTCATTAACGCGGGGAGCGGGGAGAGCAGCCATGAAGGGCGCTTTAGTTCGCGGATGTGCTTTAAAGCAGCTATTACAAAGATGAAAGCGTCGCTTCACAGTACTACGTCCGGAAATTATCCAAAACTTTTGTCTTAGTGAAGACAACAATAATTGCGGACCACAATGTAAATATTTGCGGTGATAATAATCGATGATGAGATTGACAATGTGATCTTTTTTGGGGAGCAGTATTGGATGCTTACTATCAAAGTCTAGTGACGATTTTTCTAATCTGCCACCGACGCGGAGTAGATCATTTTTCAAAAACGGAGATAGCGGTATGAGCGGTTTAGAAACTTTGCGGTTTTTTGATAAGGCATTTATATCTTCCCGGAAGTAATGCTGCTGCAAAGCTTTTACTATAGAAGTTTCGGCAAACTGCAGATGCGAAAGTTCAATTTTATCAGAACGCGGAATTTTTCCTAAAAAGCGGTATAAATAAACTACGATGCGAAGTAGCTTGGACCAAGAAGACACTTTTTCTGCTAGCGTGCAAAGAAAAGGTTGCGGTGGTTCATCAGTACTGATGAAGACTTGTGTTTTGGTTTTAAGCTCTAATAATTTTTCATCTTGTTTTGAGTCAAAAGTGAATCTATTAATTGGCCAAGTGTGTAATTCGTCACGAGCCCACGGCGGACCGTTGAGCCAAAGCGGGTGGTTTAATAACTGAGCGGGGCTAAGCCCTCTGCTCAAGCAATCACTAGGATTTAGCGCGGTTTCTACATGAAAGAAATGTTTAGGATCGAGATTGTCCTGTATTTGAGAGATGCGGTTTGCTACGAACGTGTCGAAGCGATGCGGGGACGAATGAACCCAATGGAGGGCCACTGTCGAATCGGTAAACGCGAAAATGTCATCTATGTGACAGCGGGCGGAAACAGTTTCGATTACAAATCGAAAGAGCTTCGTCAATAACAAGAGAGCGCAGAGCTCCAAGCGGGCTAAGGATACAACCTTAAGTGGGGCTACCTTACTTTTGGCTCCAATTAAATTGACCTGATTAGGTTGAGAAGCGGTTTGTATACAGATGTATATCACGGCGCCCATTGCCTTTTCACTGGCATCGGCGAATCCTAATAAAATGACGCGGGAATCGGGAACAATCCCTAGAAAACGCGGTATTTTAAAGCTTTGTAATGCGGGCAGTTCGCTTAGAAAGCGGTTCCAAGCAACACAAATATCGTGGGGCGGCTGATCGTCCCAATCAATCTTAGCTATCCATAACGCTTTTATCAAAAGTTTTGCATGTAATATAACAGGCGCACAGAACCCATTAATATCCCATAACTTTGCAATAGTCGAAAGCATTAGGCGTTTAGTGCATTTAGTTTGCGGGTTGAATTTAATTGCGATAGAAAATTCATCTTCAGCTGGTGACCAGACTAAGCCTAACAGCTTTAAATGATCCTCTTTATCAAATTCTACATTTGAAGACAAGCGGTTGTCCGGCGGAATGGACTTCAATACTTCAGAAGAATTACTTATGAATTTAACTAAGTCAAAACTTCCTCGTTTAAATAAATCAATTAAATCGCGGGCGAGCTGAACTCCTTCCTCGGTCGTGCGTACTGATGATCCTAAATCGTCCATGTATAAATCCTCAGACGCGACCTTGGACGCGAGGGGAAGGTCAGTTTCATCTTGTGCGAGTTGTTTCACCGTTCGCATTGCAAGATACGGCGAACAACGAAGTCCAAAGCAGACGCGGTTAAAGCGGTACATCTTAACAGAATCATTATTATCAAATTTATATAAAATATTTAAAAAGCGACGGTCTTCTTCTCGAATTCCAATATGTAAAAACATTTGTTTAATGTCAGCGGTTAAAGCTACAGGAAAAAGACGAAATTTTAAAATTATCGCGGTTAAATCGGCCTGTAAGTTCGGCCCAGAATGTAAACAATCATTAAGGGAAATGTTTGTGTCGCTCGATTTCTCACTGGCGTTCAAAACAATGCGGACCGGTTTGTCGGGGCGGCAGACACCATGGTGCGGGATTACATAATAATCATGATCAGCAGTTAAAGCGGGCGCGGGTGAAATAATATTATTTTTAAGGTAATCTCTCATTACGTTATCGTATTCGGTTTTTAATATATTATTTGTCTGGAATCTACGCTCAAGACAAGCAAAGCAGCGCGAAGCGGTAGTAAAAGAATTTCCTAACATAGACGTAGGTTTTGAAAAAGGTAATGCGGTGACATAACGTCCAGAATCATTATCGCGGTGCGTGCTAGACACAAAAATTCGCTCACATTCCTGGTCAGCATTAGACAAGTGCTTTTGAGTAGGTACGGACTCAAGCTGCCAGAACTTAGAGACTAAAGTTTCTATTGACTCATCACCTGATGAGAAAAAGACGCGGTTGCCATTATTATTCTGCGAGCTATCAGTATGGCACGGTAGTGAGGTTATTGACCCCATGATTACATGTCCGAAAGCGGTTTCTAAAACATCGGGTTGTCCCGGAGGTCCTAGTAATTTACCAGGTCGCAATATTTCAATAAACACGTCGGAGCCTAACAAAATGTCAATCGGTCCAGGAGTATTGAAATGCGGGTCAGCGAGCGGGACGTCACATAAGTAGGTCACTGACGCGGTATCAACTGCACAGCTGGGCAGGTCACTAGAAATTGATTTAAGAACAAGCGGTTGTATATGCAAACAGAAGTTAGAATCATATCTCGAAAATAAAGTTAAGTCTGCTATACCACAAATAGTTTGGGAGCTGTTGCCAATTCCCATTACGGATCTTTCTGAACAATCATTAAAGATACGAATACCTAAGCGTTTGCAAGTCTGTCGAGTTATAAAATGGTTTTGAGATCCGTTATCAATTAAGATCCTAACTTGAGCGACAGATCCGTCCTTGCTTTTAACATCAGCTAGGGCTGTACCTAATAAAACCTTTTGGGTTTTTCGCGGGCGGTCAGAGTTCGCGGACATACTACAAAGTGAGACTACATTATCTCGGGGCTTATACGAAGCCGAGTCGGAAGTCACGGAAATATTATTACCAGAGGCTCCCTGACTATTTATGCGGTGGTCGTCATTATTACGTAATGTAGGCCTACTCGCATTCGCGGCGGCTTGATAAGAAGATTCTTTCTTCGTATCGCGGGGTGACGAGAAATGCAACATACTATGATGTTTGTTGTGACATTGTTTACATGTAGTTGGTGATTTGCATAAGTGTGCGGCGTGCTTCGTGCTAAGACAGTTTATGCAACCGTTTAAATCTTTAATTGACTTATAACGTTCGCGAGGTGACATCGATTGAAAACGGGAACACAAATACAAGTGATCGTGATCTGACTTATCACACAGTAAACAATTAGAGCGGTTGTTGTTGTTTACAACAAATGAACGTACATTATTTTTTGTAGCGGTGTTATTTGACGTTTTAGGTTTAGTATTTAAAGCATTATAACCTGGGGAGGTATCCCCGGTGCGGGTGAGAACTTTAATGCGGTCGCGTACAAAACAAATCAAACTATCCAAAGTAGGTATTTCGGCGGATCTATTTTCCATTTCGAATAATCGAGCGGTATCTTTATCTAAACGTTGCAGCGCGATGTAAGATAGAATAAAGTCACATAAATCAGGTAACTTTAGGTTTTTTAACGCTAAATGTGCGTTTGCGAACTGATCTATAAAAGACTCAAGGTTATTAGCGGTAGCGGAAACAATAGGCTTTAGCGAAAACATCTGATCTAGGTACGAAACGGCTATGCTGCGCTTATCATCATACTTTGCAATTAGCGCCTCGTAAATAGCATTATAGTTTTCACCACAGGGCACAATACCGGTGCAAATCGACCTTGCCTTTCCGGTTAATTTACCTAACAGATAGTATATTCTTTCTGTATCAGATAGCGATGTATTTAAATGAACTGCATTGTGAAATGTTGCGTAAAATAGTGGCCAATCTTTTGGATTACCGTTAAACTCGGGAATCTCAATGGGTGCTAACTTGACACCGTGTTTTGAACTAAAAGAGGAGGGTAGTGACTTATTATCACTACGCGGTTTATCAGAAAACAAAGAGTGTTTACGTTTAATGCGACAATAAAGATCTTCGAAAGCTAGCCATGCTTTAAAATCAGGTTTCGCTTCCTCATTCAATTTAATGGAAATAGTATTAATTTCTTTGATACATTGTTGAAAGTTTTCTCTAATTTCGTCTAAAGTTATAACAGAACAGAGAAAATCCTCTAATATGTCGGGATCACTGAGATCGCGGCGCGAATTATCGTAAATTGATTGCAACCGTTCAAAAAGTATCTCGCGATGACTTTCTAAAACTGTTAATTTTTGTTCGTTTGCGGAAGGAGCCATTGTGGCACGATGCGTTTAGGTAACCTATTATGAGTTATAGTTAAGAGATAAGGAGTGCGATGGAATGCGCAAATGAATATTTCCTACCGCGCGGGATGCGGGGGGCTGGTTTGAATCCAAATTCTTTTTATGGTGTGCGGATGACAGAGGTAAGCGTAAGAAATTCCTGGAAGACCTGACGAAGGATTGGTTCTCAATTTGGACACAAAAATCTAGGCAAATTGTACATACCAACACAGCGTCGTCCTGCAGAGATTCCAGAGTGCCTAGGTACAGTCCTTAACAAATATATACGCCGCGGTTGCGGCGGGGGCGCACAGTCTTTACACTTTCACTGCACTTATATTTCACAGCGGATTGTTTTGAGTAATGTCTTAAAAGAAAGCGGGTGTCGCGGTGCGGGGGAAGGGCTATATCAACCCTTAAATTCAAAGGTTTCCAGCGTAACTTTTTGAGGGAAACTCAGATGCGGTGCGAGCGCGGTGAAGTACAACGACCGACTCGTTTGACAGAGCGCGGTGCATGCGCATCTCATTCAAGACCGAACGTGAATTAGCATGCTTTTCAATTTACGTAGATTATGTATACAAAAAAAAAGAACCATCTTTTATTCAAAGTAATCACCCCTGCAATCAATGCATCTTTGCCAACGCTGTGGCAGTTTATGGATGCCCTTCTTGAAAAAATCAGCAGGACGGGAGACAACAAACTCTTCAAAGGCGTTTTGTACTGCCTCTCGGGAATTGAATTTTTTTCCCGCTAAAAAGTTATCCAAATTTTGGAAAAAGTAATAGTCGGTAGGCGCAAGATCTGGTGAGTATGGTGGATGAGGGAGAGCTTCCAAACCCAACTCATGCAGCTTAGAGACGGTCTGTTGTGCAGTATGGGGTCGCGCGTTGTCGTGAAGTAGCAGTGGAGACGACCGATTGACCAAAGCTGGTTGCAGACGTGCGAGTTTCGCCATCATTGTGGTCAGTTCTTCAATGTACACATCTGCAGTAATGCTCTCGCCGTTTTGTAAAAAGCTATGATGAATCACACCAGCACTAGACCACCAAACTGTGACCATCACCTTTCTAGGGGTCATTTTTCGTTTTGCACATTGCTTTGGTACCGAACCAGGATCTAACCAACTTGCTGAGCGCTTTCGATTGTCAAAAAGAATCCATTTTTCGTCGCACGTAACAATTCGGTTCAAAATTCCTTCATTTCTGTGCCTGTTAAGCAGCGCAAGGCAAGTCTCGACGCGTACGTTGCGCTGGCGATCGTTAAGTTCGTGGGGCACCCATCTATCAAGCTTTTTTATCTTGCCAATCTGTCGCAAATGGACCAATATTGTTTTGATGCTAACATCAAAAGCTGCTGCCAGCTCAGCTGTAGATTGAGATTCATCAGCTTCCACAATCGCCTTTAATTCATCATTGTTGACCAAAGTTTCCGGACGACCACGAGGTTCATTTTTCAAGTCAAAATTCCGGAACTCATATTCCATAATTACACGAAATTTCAAAGTATCCATTATGAGGAAAAATGTTGAAATGTAATGAAAATACAACGCTAATCAATAAACAAAAGACTTATATTGTAAATAGAATGTCATATTTTTAAAACAAAATTAATTTGAATTTAGAATTCATAGCCAATCAAAACTTTTTTTTGTTTGAAAAAGTCTGTAATGCATTACGGCAATTTCATAGGTAAAGACCTATTATAAAATGATTATTTAAAATAATTTATAAATGTCGAAGGTCTGTCTGAGGTACCGACAAACATTAAAAAATATAAACGAATTAAGAGCTCCTCCTTTTTTAAGTCCGTTAAATGTTTAATAGTTGCCTACCTAATTTTATGACTATTATTCTATTCATTAAGTATACGGCATTTTCTTATGTCGCCACCCGAGCGAAGCCAGATTCCCATCAGGTTACCAACTTATTCTAGTCAAAAAGATATCATTCACAAAATAAACAATATTAAAGCTTGCCTCATTCACAACGGTATTTTTGTAAATAGTTCTATCATAAGTCCATCCGTTTTGGCAAGGGATGACTTCCGCTGGGTTTTCCTTCAGCGCAGCGTCTCCAAGGGCCTGGTAGTTCTTCACGATATCACTGTAGTTCCGGTCGTACATGGAGCATTGGGAGTATTGTAGTTCTCCGTTCTTTAGTTCCAGGGGTATGCTGTGGAAAACGTATAATTATGTTATTAATGGACTAGCCTGATAGCTCATTTGGTAGTAACCCTGTCTTCTGTTCACAGGTTGTGGGTTCGATTCCCACCCAGGACACATAAAAAATAAGTAAATAAATAACTGTGGACATTTCACACATCGCCATCTAGCCCCAAACAAAGCAAAGCTTGTACTATGGGAACCTGATAACTGATACAATACTTAGATATTTTTTGTTTGTCAGACACAGAACAAACACCTATGTTCATCACAAATGTTTGTCCTGGGTGGGAATCGAACCCACAATTCAGAAGGCAGGGGTACTACCAACTGAGCTATCAGGCCAGTAAATACATTTGTGTGATGAACATAGGTGTCAGTTCTGTGTCTGGGTGTTATATTGTATTCTATGTATTTACAAACAAAAAGTATATAAGTATCGTATCCAGTTATCTGGCTCCCATAGTACAATCTTTGCTTAGTTTGGGACTAGATGGCGCTGTGTGAAATGTTCAAACATTATGATTTATTTGTAATTATTATTATTTAATTCAGCTCCAAAGATACAGTAACGTAAATTTCGGAATGTTAACCACCCCCAAATAATACGTTCATCAATAAATTATTATAATTTTTTTTTTTCAAATTTTGTTATAGATGGCCAATAATCTTTACCTACCTTAGATTCTTCGCAACGCCTTGGTCTGGCAGCAAGTCAAGTTCAGGCACGTGGCACCAATGAGGCACTCCAGGAGCCATGAACAGCTGCGCATACGCATGGAATCCGCAAGGAATGACAGCTGGAAGCAGCATCAGGTAGATCACCAGCTTCTGGTAGCGCCCGAAGGTGCCAACGTCTTCTAGTATCGCGTCGAAGTCCATGCCTTAGAATGGTATGGAAGAGGTCTGAAAGGTCATCCTTTATTATGCAGTTAAATAGTAAAAGTTAAAAGTTGCGTCCATTCGTACTAAATATTTCGGTTTCGGAGACTATGGATAGGCAACAAGAAATTGCATATTATACGAAGGTGATTTACAATTGACTTACTTATTGTTGTTTGGTACTGTAGCACGTGACAGTGCACCGCTGCGGCGAGCCTCCAACGACTGATTGCTTATTCAAACTATGTTGTACCTATTTTCTGGACCCTAAATACTACTGTTGTATTTAAAGGATGATCGCAGAAAATACATTAAATAAAATACATTGTAACTAGATGGTTATTTTATACATATTATGTATGTCCTAAAATCATATCCGTTATTAAGCAAAGAGCCGAGAAAGAAGATGCAAGGGTTTCATCTAAACAAAAGCTCTCTACCTTTCTCTGTCTCTGTCTCTACACATAATATATGTCCCTACACAAACAAATAATTCACGCATGTATGTATTGTATACCCAACCCAACCTGATTATGTAGTACTTAAAATATACCTACATAAGTGTCGATTCTGTGTCGCATACTCTAAAGCTAAACAAAATTTAAAAAATTCCGTCTTTTTCATTTCCCTTTTATCAGAAGAGTACCGCCATACTTTAAGTTTATTTTAGTTTTAGAGAATGCGACACAGAATCGACACCCTAGACGTAAGCTGCTTTTTTATTTTGGTGTCTACCGACCTTTACAGCGTCACCGGGTGGGAGAGCGGGTGCTTAAGGCGCCCATCCATCAAAAGTGAGAGGCAACTAGCTCAAGGGCACCCCTGTGGTGCGAGCCTCGGCTTGGGCCATTGGTTTAGATGAGAGGATCGAGAAGACTACGTCCACTGGAGGAGTGGACCCAATGGAACGTCGCGTGACCCTAGCGCAGCCGATACTACGGCTGATGCAGATCGTCCGGGTCGCTCAAGACGTATCTCGGGCGGCGACAACGGGGTGAAGACGCTTTTGAACATTGGCTTTCCCGTAGAAATAAATATTATTGTAGGACAGAGTGCCAATTTGACCAGCTCTCGCATTCAACGGCTTTCCTTGATTTTGACCAGGGGGTAATCACGAAACTTTGATTGCAATGCAACAGGAGAAAACTCCATACTAACTATGCACATAAACTGCGTATTCAAACTGTCAAATCCATACAAATTTGTGTTTGTATCGGTTGCAATCGAGCTACGTTATTGCCTAGCTGGTCATTTGGTCTACTTAGTGGGGGGCGGTCTATGTTGCGTCTTCCAATTTTGTGTATAAATTAAAACTTTAAAACAAAGTAAGTAGGTCAAAATTTGTTTGATTCAGTGATATGAGTTATGGTCTAAAATGTTTTAGCTGAGTTAGAAATAACCCTGCTTAATTCAACTATAGACAACTCCCTGTATGAGTGGGATGCGCGTGCGCAATTATTCCATTCTGGTCCAGTCAATCAATTCGATTACAGCGTAATTGGCGGCGAAAGGACAAATCCCGACTGCCGCCAACGACCAAGGTCGGATGGCAACGATCAACCTCGTTTGATTTAAAGAGAAGCACCCTTTTGTTGAATCCCTGTGTAACAATGTATCACCAGATAAACAATAGTAATAATAATAATAACAATAATAATAACGCCCAATGATCACATACATAGATCCTGGATCCTAACTAGGATTCCCTGTGTCTAGGGATAAAGGAACTACGAGTACCATGGTCCCACAACGTCCAAACTCAGAACAAGTAACTACTTGTTAAGCGCAAATGCGCTTTTTTTCTTACTAATACTTGTCCTGCCGCGGGAATCGAACCCGCCGCTTTCGGGTTATGAGCCGATCTGCTCAACTACCACGAAACAGAGGCTGTCACTAATGATGCAAGTATCGTGAAAGCGATGAAAGGTCGACCCGTAGAGTTCCCTGTTTTATAAAAATAGCTTTATATTCATCTTTTACATCAACAGCTACAAACATCAGCTGCTGAACGCATGCTTCTCCCATAAGGCGCCTTATCTTTGTCATAGGGGTTGCAATAAGGTCCTAGGGTACAATAATAAAAAAATTCGGTAATTTTTTATGTAAAAATATAATTTCAACGCATATAATTGTAGACAGTATAATAAATTACGGTTACTTTTAAAGTACAATACAAGGTGGTGGGCCCGAGATAACACTTTCACATGAAAAATCGTAAAAAATCAGCCGATTGACAAAATCTTGCATTAGCCCTTTCTTCTTTACACCTTATGGCACATTTTCCTGTACCACTCCGGGTCAGTTTTGGCGGCAGATTCCGGCCTGCCCCCTTTATGCCTGTAGTGGAACTCCGAGACCCCCCGGCCGGGGATCCCATTGACAATGTACTTGCAGAATCGTTCCACCATCCTCGCGTCCCATTCATCGGAAACGTAGTGGATTGATTCGTATTCAACTAGGACCTGAAGGAAAAATCATGGTTTAATGGTTTATTTTGGTTGGTTTGGTTGATTGGTTCGATTGGTTTGGTTGATTGAGTAGTTTGTTTTAACAAGATTTCCAAATAATATAATAGGTATGTTTATTGTTTGCAATTAAAGCTGCGTGTTTAAGTGTTAAGAATGGCCCGTGTTTTGACTGTATTAACACTGCATTAAAATGAAAACATCAAGTTATTTACACGCTTCATTGGCTGGATGTACCGAACTGATAGCTCTGTAAGATCAATGTTACCTACTTTCAATAGAAAATAAATGAATTTTTAATTTGGTTTTGATGAGTTGGTGTGATTGGTTTGTATAAGTTATTGTGGTTGGTGAGGATGTTAAAACAAAAATACAACAAACAAATATGTAAGTAGTAATATCAAAAAAGTGGACGGACCCAGGATTCTGTAGTAAAGCAGAATTTAAAAAAAGTAGTGTACAAGCATTACAGTGTTTGGGTTTTAAGGGCATTGTAGCAAGTGAAATTACTGGGCAAATTACACTTTATGATCTGATATCACAGTCGAGTAATCTTATTACCAGACTATGCTGATGTCTTAGGGTGATGTGCGTAGTGCAGTATTACGCGAAACTTTATATTTTAGAGTTCCGAATGACACTGCATACACCATTGGGCGGCCGTGTCGCTTAAAATCAGGCGAACGACTAGCTCTTCGTTAACATAAAAAAAGTATGTGTTAGGAATTGTAAGGTATTTGGAATCAGTACATTACTACTCATAAAATAAGGATATATACAAATCAATTTAAGAAGGAATATTAAACATAGGTTTATTTATACTTTAGCACAAAATAAAGTACAAGGAAGACTTAATGCTCTGAAGCATTATCTACCAGTCAACCTGGATGTGCAAGAAAAGAAATGGTAGCGGTGCAGTAAAATTGATATAAGAATAAAATACGTAGGTATTTATAGGAAAAATAATAAAATTATTACATATAACATACTTAATTATAAAAATAATATAATATACTTACCTACTTACATAATTATAATGAATACAATTACTTACATACATAAAGTTTACTATACTTATATAACGTCGAGATTGAACAGTGCATATTATGATAGCTGTGAGAATCAACAACGGTTATTAATAGTAATGATTGGGGGGAGTTTTATTCGGCATAATTATTTTTGACATAATAATTGCGAATTTGCTTTTTAAACAAATCTTTGAACGCAATCTTTTTTAATTCCTCAGGCAAGGAATTCCACAACTTGACAGCTAAAATGGAAAAAGATTTGTCACGGAAGGCGGTATGGTGAATGGGAGGAGAAGGTTAGAAGTTGTTTAGGCGCTAACCAGTACACACTCCGCTCCACTCTCTTATTTTTCTTTGTTCAATTGCTAATAAACTCTTGGCTCTCATTCTGCATCTTCTCGTGCAATATTGAATCTTATTGCCACTACAATATGTGTATGTATGAATGTTGCGTATGTAGGTATATATATATATATATGTCTATAATGTAGGCAACGCATTGGCAGCGCCCCCGGTGTTGCTGGTGCCTATAGGCGACGGTAACTGCTTACCATCAGGCGAGCCGTCTGCTTGTTTGTCTGTCTATGTTATAAAAAAAAAAAATGTTACCTGGACGGTATAGTTCTCGTCTCCCGCGTGGAAAGTAAAGGCATAGTCTTTAGGGGCAGCTCCATTCTCCCCGTGCTGGTACAGCTTCAGGTCGACGCTCTTGATCGGCAGGATCTCGCCGTTGGGGAGCGCTATCTCGCCGGCCTCGAATCTAGACATAAATACAATTCTTCAAACCTATCTTTTTTAACAATTTTCATAAAAGAATGCTCAATTCTGTTGTATTTTTTTACGTTTGGTACCTCAGAGCTTCGGTATTAATAAACAGATTCGGAAAATTCATTTTTGATTTAGATAGATAGATAAAACTCTTTATTGAAACACCACATTGTAGTAACAATTTACAGGCACAAACTTAAGAATTAAGTGTCACAATGGGCGGTCTTATCGCTTAAAGCGATCTCTTCCAGACAACCCAAAAATTTAGGAAAAACAATAAAAATAAGGACGGTGGTTTTACAGGAAAAGCTATACAAACTATACTTAATGCTAATAACAAAATATATATATAAATTAACATATACTTATACATATATAGGTACATAAATATATACACAAATACATACATACATACATACATAATAATAGTAGGAGACATTACAAAAGTAATAAGTACCAACATTAAAACAACAGTAGATACTAAATGCGTCGTAGGTTAGAAGCTATAGCGCGAGATAGTGAGCTTTGACTTTATCTTTAAAAACGTTCAGTGAAGGTGCACGTTTAATATCTAAAGGAAGCGCGTTCCATAGACGAACCGCTTCGACAGTAAAAGAAGAATCATAAAAAGAGGTTCTATGGATCGGCATTTTTAACATAAAGTACTCTGATGACCGCAAAGAACGGGTGTTAGAAACGTGACGAAATTCGAAACGTTCCTGAAGATAGCGCGGGGAGGAAGGATGAAACAATACACTGTACAAAAGGGACAATATATGAGCATTCCGACGAAGTCTTATGGGAAGCCACTTGAGCCGAGTACGAAAAGCAGAGACATGGTCAAATTTGCGCAAGCCAAATATAAACCTTATACAGAAATTCTGGAGACGCTCAAGTTTATTTAGCTGGTCCTGCGTAATGTCGAGATAACAGACGTCAGCATAGTCAAGGATAGGGAGCAAAAGAGACTGTGCAAGCGCAATCTTAGTGGTAGTTGGAAGAAAATTACGTAGTTTACGCAACGAGCCCGCAGAAGCAAACATCTTGCGGCTTGTGTGAGCAAGTTGCGGACCCCAGGTAAGGCACTTGTCAATGGTTATACCGAGGTTCTTCACTGTATCACTAAAAGGAATTGTGACTCCGTCAAACACAACTTTGGGCAAAAGGTTCCAGTTAATCTTACAGATGGTACGAGAGCTACCTACAATAATAACTTGCGTTTTAAGTGGATTTACCTTTAGTCCATAAGCTTTGCTCCACATAGCTATTATGTCCAAGTCCTTATTTGTAGATAGTACTGCCTCAGATAGCTGAATCAGAGGAGCTTGTTGATAGAGTTGTAGGTCATCTGCATACAGGTGGTAGGAAGATGAAATATTTTGAGAGATAGAGTTAATAAATATAGAAAATAGAAGAGGAGATAAGACGCCTCCTTGTGGTACGCCAGCAGACGTGCTCCTCCACGAAGATAGAGAATCTTCGAGACGAACCCGCTGTCGGCGACCGAACAAGTAGCTACGAAACCAGTCAATCACCATTGGAGATATGTTAATAGAGCGAAGAAGTTCTAGGAGAATATCGAAGTCAACAGTATTAAAAGCGTTGCTGAAATCTAAAAGTGTTAGCACAGTTAACTGACTGTTTTCCATCCCCAGACGTATGTCATCAGTGATTTTGACAAGTGCAGTTAACGTACTGTGATTAGGTCGAAAGCCGGATTGAAAGGGATTCAGGAGATTGTTACGAGTAAGGAAGATGTTGATCTGATTATGAACCAGACGTTCTAGAACTTTGGACAAGAAGGGAAGAATAGATATAGGACGATACTCGGAAAAGGATTTAGGATTGGCTTTTTTAGGTAGAGGGATAATTTGGGCATCCTTCCAAATGGCAGGAAAGACGCCATTAGATATAGAAAAATTAAGTATGAAGCAGAGGATGGGAAGAATGGAATCAAGGATAGGAATCAACATGTTACGACTTATGCCATCGACTCCAACAGCATTAGATGTAATGGACATTATGCTCTTCTTAACATCACAAGGGCTAAATTGACTTATGACAAACGGAGAAAAGTTAGGAGCTGTAATGTTGGAAAGATGATTAATGGTATGGACTTTAATGAAAGGGTCAATAGAACATGACCCGGAAAAGTGTTGATTAAGAGCCTCAATGTCAAAATTTTTAGGAACAGTATCTAGGCGAGATTTCCCAACTCCTAACGACCTGAGGAATTTCCAAACTTTGGCTGGATCCTCATTTTGAACAGATTCATGGATATGGCGTCGTTGGGCATCCCTACACACCACGTTGCAGCGATTCCTAAACTTGATATATCGAGCCTTATTAGCATCATTCGGTAGACACTTAAATTTACTTTTGGCAGCAGCTTTTTTATTTTGTAATACCTTTATGTCGTTAGTGAGCCAAGGTGCAGGTACGTGTTTAATTTTAATAGATCTCAAGGGTGCATGAACGTCATATAGTTGGGTAATACGAGAGTTAAATAAGGCTACTTGTTCATCAATGGAATCTGCACTGATTACAGGTGACCAATCAATGTTTTGGGCATCCGCTAAAAAAGCCTCATTATTTATACCACTAAAATTGCGCTGCAGAATAATAGTTGGTTTAGATTTAGGTGGACGGATTTTATATGATAAAAAGACTAAATCATGATATGAGAAGGCATCAGCTGCACATTGGCCATGCTTAGCAACATGTCCTAGTGATGATACCATCATGAGATCTAGCAGAGACGGAATTGAGTTAGGGAAATGATGAGTGGCACTAAGGGGGAGAAGATGCATGTTACAAGACCTAATGATGTTTTCTAGAGAGGAAGAACGATGGTCATTTTTTAAAAGACAAGTGTTAAAGTCACCCATCACAATGGTATGACTATAAGAGGGACAAAGATCTTCTAAGATCTTGTTGAAGGAAGAGAAAAAATTATTACGTAATGAGTGGCTATAGTAGACTCCGAGAAGGATTTTAGAGTGCGAAAGAAGAACTTCAATAAAAAGATGCTCGCCAGCATTCGGGGGAGGCGGCTGTGTGGAGGTGCTTATAACGGAGAAAGGAATGTGCGCACGAAGGTAAATAGCAACACCTCCACCGCCGCTTCCTGTCCGATGCGTTTATATGATTTAATATCATATAAACGCATATATATATAAATATATTTTGTGTGTTTGTGTTTGTTTGTTCTCTCTTCAGGCTTCAACGGCTGAACGGTTTTGGACGAAATTTGGAATAGAGATAGCTTGTAGTGAAACCACGGGGCACAGCTAGTACAATATAACACCCAAACATTGAATACACATCGATGTTCATCACAAAAAAAAATGTTTTAGCACACCCATTTAATGATTGTGCTGGGTGTACTGTGTGGGAATCGACCCCACAACCTACAGTTTAAAAGGCAGACAACCAACTACGACGTATAAGGTAAGGCCAGACGCCAGTCAGCACGGTTCCCGTAACTTACACAGAAGCAGTAAGAGGCTGGCAGATGACTCCGACACAAATGCTGGTGCCGTCCTCCAGGAACATCTGGTGGAAGGCGTAACGGTGCATCAGAGTCCAGTCTCGTTTCTGTCCTGAAACACAACATAACAAATCCCAAAAAAAGGTCCCGGCGGTGTGACATTAGGACCACCCCTTTCCGTGGGTGCCATAAGCGCCGGCTAAGGGGATATTCAGGAAACAGGGTTCTCAGAACATTAAAATCTGCGATTACCAAACTTTATTAATTAATATTATAATTAATCATCTTTATTAATATTCCGAATGTGGGAGAAATTTTCACTAGTTCAATTTATAGTTTGTAAGTCAGAGTCCGACGGGCCCTCAGGGGCCAAGGGGGGTTCCCAAGCTCAGGCTTGGGGGCCCCGGAACACTGCCTCGTCGCCCCCGGTAGCTACGCCTCTAAATTTGCACTATTTCAGTTCTTTTAACCTATTCGTCATCTTTCATGCATCTTTTTCGTCATGTTTCGTTGTTCTTGTGTATAGAAGTCATTGGTGCAGGGTCAAAGTGAGATTCCTACCTAAGTGCGTCGGCTTGGTAGTCATGCGACTTATGTCGTGTCATGCGGGTTACCGCTGATCCATATTCACTCTTCATGTAACGGTGAAGTAAACTTACCAAAGCTATGATCTCTGAACGATGGTAGAGTGTACTCAAACGATTCCTCATCGATCTTGAACTTGCATTTCAAGTTGCCGAACTGTTCGTAGTGAGACTGGTGCGCTCTGTGGAAACAATACTATCATCAAATAATAATGTTAAACATATCTTCTATATACACAAAAATCAATTGCTGTTCGTTAGTCTCGCTAAAACTCGAGAACGGCTGGGCAGATTTAGCTGATTTTGGTTTTGAAATGTTTGTCGTAGTCTAGGGAAGGTTTAAAAGGTGAGAAAAGAAGAAGACAGGGCGTAAAACTATTAACCCGTGCTTGGCCGGGGCGGGTCAGCTAGTAATAATATATTTTTTTCTTATTCCAAGAATGCCTTATCAGACACTCTGTTTATATTACAATCTAACCATTTGACTAATGAGTAATTGGAATTTAACCTAACTTTTACAATCGAATTATCTAAGAATGTGTCCAATGACACGTTTCTTATTGTCTCTATTAAACCGAAGACACATTGTTCTTGTGTTCATTTTAGGTAGCACTTGTTTTCAATGCACTACATTATACTAACACTTAATAAACTATGCCACTACACTAACTCAAATGGTTTTGTTCTTTTCAATCTCCTAACTAAATCCGTGTGATCGAGCAGCTGGATAGCCTCGACGTTCACGTGATGGTGAAGTCTGTATTGGTAACTTTCTGCATACTTCTTAATAACTTTGACGATGACCTCTATATTAAGGTCCCAATGTAGGTCGTGATTTCGTATTAACCTTTACAAATTTCCCTTAGTACCTTGTTCTGAAAACGTTGGATTATGAGGGTATTACTCAGTTTGGTACAACCCCACAGCTATCTACCATAAGTCCATACTGGCACCAGGACTTGTTTATATAATATTTTGTTGTGTACTGACAGAGTGTATAATAATATATATCAATAAATAGATAACGCCCAACGATCACATAAATAGATTCTGGACCCTAACTAGGGTTCCCTTTTTTTTTAACACGGCAAATTGCCTTTATTTTCTAAATACTACAATGATTTAATAACTAATACTAAAAACTACCTACTACAAAAAAAAAGAAACATTTGGACTATATACTGGCCGCGATGACCTATAGACAGTCCAAATGCTCAAGCCCACTATCTTGGGTTCCCTGTATCTTGGGACCCAGGAATTACGATAATCATGGTCCTACAACACCCAGACACAGAAAAAGTATTTGCGCTTTTTTTCTGCTCATAATTTGTCCTGTCGCGGGAATCAAACCCGCCACCTCCAACCCGAAGCTAGCGGGTTCGATTTAGAGTTTTACTTCAGTCGTGTGATCTAAAGCACACTCGTTTTTTTATTATTCCAACTCACGTCTTCAACCCTTCAAAGTACTCTCGACTCCACTTCTCTCGAGCGATGGACCTGATGATGGCCCCGGGGTACAGCATGGAGTCGAAGTCGAAGTGTTTCGTGGTGGCCTTCCATTCCCCGTGGAAGTCCACCTCCACAACCTTGGTAGGGTCGTTTTGGTACCTGAAGACAATATATTTGACTCAAACTCTGCGGATATTACGTCATATCGTCAAATCCATTTGAAAAATAACTCATGAAGTTGCCAACGGTTCACCGTTGGCGGTTATTTCCCACCCAAATTTTTTTTCTATTTTTATATCACGACAAGTTATGAAATTCATAATCTGAGACGTAATAGCGTGTTTGAACAGTAAATATAATAAATATTAAATCCTTGTTCACATTTCACACAGCGCCATCTAGCCCCAAACTAAGCAAAGTTTGTACTATGGGAACCAGATTACTGATATAGTACTTAGATATTTATGTTTGTAAATACATACATAGAATACAATATAACAGTCAGACACAGAACAAAAATGTATGTTCATCGCACAACTATTTGTCCTGGGTGGGAATCGAACCCACAACCTACAGCTCAGAAGACAGAGCTACTACCAACTGAGCTAGGCTAGTTAACTGCAACCGTTCTTTAAACACTCCGAAAATAATATTTTAAAAACAATAACAAATCCATATTAGTTTATTATAGTTTATATTAGAATGAAGGAATGACGTAAGCTAGCCGTTCGCCCGATGTTAAACGACACGGCTGCCCATATCAGCTGCAGTGTCACTCGGAACTTTAAAGTATAGAGCTTCGCGTGACACTGCACTACGCACATCATCCTGAAACATCAGCATAGTCTGGTAATAAGATTACTCGACTGTGTGATCAGATCATAAAGTCTCAATTGCACAGTAATTTCACTAGCTACAGTGCCCTTCAAACCGGAACACAGCAGTGCTTGCGCACTACTGCTTGGCGGCAGTATAGCTGGCAAAGCGGTGGTACCTACCTAGACGAACTTTGCAGAAAAGTCCTACCGCTTAGTAGCAGTTCCAAAACTTTAACTCACCACATCTGACCCTTATAAGAGACGTTCCACCTGACCATGGGCTCGACTGGAGTGATCTTGATGCCTTCCGCGCCGAACTCTCCGATCCCAGCTCCGAACAATACTGTGTCGGGTATCTTCTTACTGCAGAGAAGTCCTTTGCCTGGCAGCTGAGGGTAAGATATTAGTATTAATAAATAAATAATTAAATAAAGAAATAATTTTCAGCATACCCATGTTCTCGAGCAAAGGTCTTAATAATAATAATTACGCCCAACGATCACATACATAGGTCCTAGACCCTAACTAGGTTTCCCTGCGTCTAGGGACCCAGGAACTACGAGGACCATGGTCACACATCACCCAGACACAGAACAAGTATTTACGTTTTTTTTTCTGTGCACAAATACTTATTCTGTTGTGGGAATCGAAGGCCACCTCTGGATTATGAGCCAACCTGCTCAACCACCACACCACAGAGGCTATTTGTAAATGGTGCAAAGATCATAAGTTAACGTCAACTACTAACTCAAACATTTATCCCAACTTATTATGTATAGGTATTTCATTGCAATCCACAAAAACATCCCTCAATCTTCGTCTTGATTGCTTTTAAAAGAAAAAAAATTAATTATATTTTTTTTTGTGTATCGACAGGAGTAAAACATTAGTGGAAGGTTGCACACTCATACTGTAAGCGATCAGGAAGAGGTGCGTCGTCCTAGTTGGTGTTAATTTAGGTATACGTACGAAAGCAACGACGCCCAATAACCTATGAGTCTAGAAATAAGCTTACCCCTATAAGTCTAGTGATAAACTTACCCCTATAAGTCTTGTGATAAACTTACCCCTATGAGTCAAGTAATAAACTTACCCCTATGAGTCAAGTAATAAACTTACCCCTATGAGTCAAGTAATAAACTTACCCCTATGAGCCTAGTGATAAACTTATCCCTATGAGCCTAGTGATAAACTTATCGCTATCAGTCTAGTGACAAACTTACCCCCATGAGTCTAGTCATAAACTTACCCCTATGAGTCAAGTAATAAACTTACCCCTATGAGCCTAGTGATAAACTTATCGCTATCAGTCTAGAAATAAACTTACCCCTATGAGTCTAGACATAAACTTACCCCTATGAGTCTAGTTATAAACTTACCCCTATGAGTCTAGTCATAAACTTACCCCCATGAGTCTAGACATAAACTTACTCCTATGAGTCTAGACATAAACTTACCCCTTTGAGTCTAGTCATAAACTTACCCCCATGAGTCTAGTTATAAACTTACCCCTATTAGTCTAGACATAAACTTATACCCCTATGAGTCTAGTCATAAACTTACTCCTATTAGTCTAATCATAAACTTACCCCCATGAGTCTAGACATAAACTTACTCCTATGAGTCTAGACATAAACTTACCCCCATGAGTCTAGACATAAACTTACTCCTATGAGTCTAGACATAAACTTACCCCTTTGAGTCTAGTCATAAACTTACCCCTATGTAGAACAGTCCGTTGCACATGCCCATTGGTCGCCTCTCGCAGCCGGCAATAACGTAAATGCCTTTATCGTCAACATCTCCTTTTTTCGCCGATATAAAGAAAACTGCGTCAAATGCCTGGGAAGGAAAATAAATGCTATATATTTAATGCCCGTCTGCGCTAAACTTTAACATCTCCTAAGTTTGCACTTGTATAACGTACCTACTGCAATGCATTTGGGTGTGTCCTAGTGAGATAAGTGTGAACTTAAGGTCTGTCAAGCTTTAGTGCAGACGGATATAAGTGTAGTAAGCAATGCCATGTCAAGTTGTCCTATTATATTATTTTTTTATTATATATGGCACTAGACCCTACAGGTGGAACCAAATGAAACGTTTAAAATTTTGAAGTCTCGGTCAACCGTCCCTAGATGTGGAAGAATTCTTACATGTGTAATTCGTTCACAGAATTTATCCTTCAAAAATTATTGAACGAGACTTCAACATTTTTTTTTTTTTTTTCACTTTATTTTAGTACTCTATAAAATCCAGCATCAAGTATCAAGCAGCAGTCTCTACCTTACCTTGGAATTATCGCTAAGAGTCTGAGCACGGTCCATATCAGCTGGATCAGCTAAAGCGGCCACGCCTTGCCCTGCTCGCCCATCCTTGCCAGCTGCAGAGTTCTTACTACTGTACTGAAAATTAAAATGTACACCCCATATCACCCTATCTGAATATATATATAACTCAAAGGTGACTGACTGACTGGCATAGTGATCTATCAACGCACAGCCCAAACCACTGGACGGATCGGGCTGAAATTTGGCATGCAGGTATACCTGTATGCCAAATTTTTGAATTTCAAATGCCTACGTCATAACATCTATAGATGTTCTTCATCTATAGATGTTATGACGTAGTAATATGATGTTACTACGTCATAACATCTATAGATGTTCTTCATCTATAGATGTTCTTCATCTATAGATGTTCTTCATCTATAGATGTTCTTCATCTATAGATGTTCTTCATCTATAGATGTTCTTCATCTATAGATGTTCTTCATCTATAGATGTTCTTCATCTATAGATGTTCTTCATCTATAGATGTTATGACGTAGTAGTATGATGTTACTACGTCATAACATCTATAGATGTTCTTCATCTATAGATGTTATGACGTAGGCATCCGCTAAGAAAGGATTTTTCGAAATTCCACCCTTAAGAGGGTGAAATGGGTGGTTGAATTATTTTCCCATAGGCCACGCCGCGGGCGAAGCTGCGGGCAGAAGCTCGTTGTAAATATAACCGTATCCATTTTATGGAATTACCTTTTAAACTACTGTTTATTGACAATCGATTATCATAAATGTATTAATTTGATCCTATTTTTAGTATTTCGGATTGCAACACTAATAATTACGGGCTATAAATAGTACAAACATGAAAACGTGTATTCTTAAAACTGCAAGGCATTATCCAAATGTTTCTCTAACTGCTAGCGGATTTCAGTGGAATAGGTTTTGTTGGTACTAATTGAGTGATTAGTATACGGGATAGGAATGGAATAGCGACTGCTATGTAGTCCTCTGGGGCACTGGGCTAGAGGATTTAAGTAGCGACTCAAATTCTATTACAAAAAATTATGCCCGTTTGTACTAAAGTTTTACAGTTCCTAAGTTCGCCTTATATCCGTAGCCCCCGATTTCTCGTTTGTCAAAGTCGTGTCAAGTCATCATGCCAAATACTGGACGCTCATTGGTTGAGACAGCTGATAACCAACAGGAAACCAATGAGCAATTAGTATTTGGTTTGCCAAGTTGACAGGAACTTAAAACAAACGTTACGAGAACCCGGAGGAAATTGTTGCTAAGTTGTATTTTAATAGACTTCAGTACAGACGGGCACTAGTGTTTATTTTCGTTGAGTTTCGTTTCGTTGTTTTTGTTGAATGCAACATTTACTTTAGGCTCAGATTATAATCGATAGCAATATTAATAATAATAATGATTAGGTAGATTACCGTAACTAGGATTCCCTGTTCTCCCGGGACCCAGGAACTATGTGTGTGGATCCTTATAATACTATTCCTAGTAAAACAATAGAGCCTAAATACTGACAGCTGGGCCTGATCACTTGCCTACACAAGAACAAAAAGAAGACGTATCGATTTATCTCAATGTGTATATTTACGTTTTGTAGGCGTAAAAACTAATTCTTATAAACGTAAAACTTCAAAACGTAGGTAATCTCAACTATTCCATTTTTCAATGGTTATTTTTCCAATGTTTTTACCTACCCCTAAATTGTATCTGTCTACACATATGAAATTCAAAGTCCTGACTCACTGACTGACTGACTTATGTATCAACGCACAACCTAAACCGCTGAACCTAGAGACTTGTAATTTGGAGTGTGTGTTCTTTGTAAAGTTTAGGTATCCTCTACGAAAAGGTTTTTCGAAATTCCATCCCTAAGAGGGTGTAATGGGTGGTTGAATTGATGAAGTGACTATGAAAAAATTTCTTCTTCGTTTCCTATAGGCCACGCGAGCGACAGCCGCTAGTTATTTATAAACTCATATAATTTGATTGAATAACGGAAATTTCAAGATAATCACTCCTAATACTCTATCGATACAAAACCTCACGAATCTCCTAACCGTGATAAGCAGGTGTTCGTGCTTAAGCAGGAGCACCTGCTTATCACGATAATACCGTGATCGTTTTGTTTGTGATCAGCTTAAAAATGTAATTAGTTTTTCTCTTAGGTACTACTTCTACTACCACCAAAAAATATTTAATGATAAATAAATCATCCGGTATTTAAGGATAAAATAAATCATAGGTACAGTCATAGAATACTTAATACTACAAGTACAGAAGATTCACTCCGCGAAGTTACTTTTTTGTTTTTATTTTAGCTCCACGCTTTTGTGTATTTAGCCAGTGTCAAGTATTTGATGATTTCTCAAGTCAAGTCACAGTCCAAGTCATCAAGCTAAGTCATAGTCTACTCAAGTCCTACTCCTAGTAGAATGATGGCAATTTTACTACAAGCTTTTATAGAGTTTTGGTAACAACACGAAAAGAAATGTTTTACCATCATTACACCATTTTTCCACACTCATGCCTCTAGCACTTACTGAATAAAACGCCACCAATTTTATACACTAACACTGAAAATAACACCAGTTTTAGAAAATGATACAACGCGGTGACGCGATCTTTTTCGTTTTCCCGCCAAAACTCATTTTTTACGAAGTTACTTATAAATAAAGTGCGACTCTTTCGACAACGTAATAAAGTGTAGTTTAGCTCGCACAGCGCTGTATACAGTCTGGTTCTGGATGGGAGCTGCAATACACCTCCATACGATGCGGTTTGATTTGACTGAGTTGACAAATCGTAGTGTAGATTGTATGGTGTGTGGATTACTTTAGAGGTACTAATGACTTTAAGTTACGTGCAGAATTTTCACTAGATGTACAACGGTGAAGAAAAAATGTGACGATGCATGCTCAAAGATCACAAAGTTCGAGGACTTAAATGTGTCATTCACCAAGCCTTAGGGGCCGTTTATTAATCAGGTGATGAGTTTCTAGCATTTTACGCGCCTTCCCCCTTGGTGCTGAAGTTTAAGAATGACCTCCCTACCCACAATCACGTGTATTTTTACTACGAAGAACCTTAAATTTTTTTGAATATTTTTTTTTCTGTGTTTTGGCTCCACACTTTTGTGTATATAGCCAGTGTCAAGTAATTGATAATTTGCAACTTAATGATATTTCACGTAAATTATGTGTCAGGTCACAGTCGAAGTCATCAAATCAAGTCAGAGTCATGTCATAGTCTAGTCTAGTCAAGTCATACTCCTAGTAAAGTGGTGGCAACTTTACCAGAAGCTTCTATGGAGTTTTGGAAACAACACGAAAAAAAAAACGTTTCACCATCATTATGTCACTTTCCCACACTCATGCATGTAATCCAGCACTTAACGAATAAAATGCCACCAATTTTATGCAGTAACACTGAAAATAACACAAGTTTTGGAAAATAATATAATGCGGTAACGTGATATTTTTCGTTTTACCGCCAAAACTCTTTTTGAATATTATCTTTAAATACAAGTATATATCGCGGAGACTTCGTTCGTTGCCTGGCACCGGCGAGTCAAGCTCACACTACACGCCGCTTTTCTGTTGATTTTTTCATTCTTTTGATTTAAATTTTTTCATCTAATTTTGATTTGAATTGATGTCTTACTACACCCATGTGATATTTCGTGTTTGTCGCCAAACACCTTCGCCCCCTTTCGAGTCTCACGTGATTAATAGGCGGCCCCTTAGCCAGCGAGGTGGATTATTAGATTGAGTACTCTCTCACTGTAAGAGAAGCCCCATCCCAGCAGTGGGAACGCGTAATCTGATGATGTGTGATCTAAGATACAGCCCAGTCACGATTAAGGTCCGTATTACAGAACGATACTCAGTAATCGATCGGTGCTCAAGCAGAGATTTCATTCACAAATTGATCACTTCATGAATGAAATCTCTGCTTGAGCACCGATCGTTGGCTGAGCATCGTTCTGTAATGCGGACCTAGAATACGGAATCTATTTGGAGACTATGGACCTATAATCCTATAAGCTTTGATTTGAACATGACGCCTTGTCAATGTTTACGTGCACCATGGGTAACTGACAAAATTAACTAAGTAGGTACTTACATCATATCGCTAAGGTCGCGCATCGCGCATTTGAACAACGAACAGAAGTAGGTACTACCTATTTACTTACTAACGTAATATCCTTAGTAATTCCTTAGATCGCGGTCAAACGCTACCGTGGTCTATGAAATAAAAACACTTGTGCCCGTCTTTACTAAAGTCCATTAAAATACAACTTAGCTAAGCAACAATTTCCTCCGGGTTCTCGTAACGTTTGTTAAGTTCGTGTCCACTTCGCAGACCAAATACTGAACGCTGATTGGTTTCCTGTCGATCATCGGCTGTCTCAACCAATGAGCGTACTGCACTTGGCATGTTGACTTGAAACTAGTTTAACAAAATTGGAGGCTAAGGAGATATGTGCGAACTTAGGAGCTGTCTAACTTTAGTACAGACGGGCACTTAGGTCCGTATTACAGAACTATGCTCAGTCATCGATCAGTGCTCAAGCAGAGATTTCATTCACTAATTGATCACTTTACGAATGAAATCTCTGCTTGAGCACCGATCGATGACTGAGCATCGTTCTGTAATACGGACCTTAGATATTACTATAATTATGGGCTGGGCATAGATAGGCTACCCACAATCACACAGACAAAACTAAACATGTTTTATTTACCTTAATAATAATGAAACCCTTTAAGGATAATAAGTAGATAATATTTAATTAAATTAATTAACTAATACGTTTCCTTAAACAATGAAATAATAATAATAATAATAATAAATATCTGTGGACATTTCACACAGCGCCATCTAGTCCCAAACTAAGCAAAGCTTGTACTATGGGAACAAGATAACTGATACAATACTTAGATACTTTTTGTTTGTAAATATTTACAGAGGTCCTTTTGTTCACTAATAATCTCACTACCGGAATGGGATAAATTAAAGATTAATTGTTACTTTTTACCACATATATTGTCCTCGCGAACCGAACACACAATTAACAATATAAAATGAGCAAGCCCGGAGTATGTGAGGACACGCGTCTCCGAATGCTACTCTAATACAACTCGCGTGCAACTCTAGTGCAACTCTACTTCTTACTGTTACGCGACTCCTACGCGACTCCTTTTAATTTAATCACGCGCCCCTTAAATAGGTCGGCGCTGGCGACGTCAACGTAAACAAACGTGTGTCCCTACAAATACATACATAGAATACAATATAACACCCAGACAAAGAACAAACTTCAATGTTTGTCTTGTGTGGGGATCGAACCCACAACCCACAGTCCAGAAGGCAGCAAACTGAGCTATCGGGCCAGTCAAAAATAGTGGTAATTTTTTAATAAAAGTACAAAATAACTGCGAAATTAATTAGAATGTTTCTAGAATAATGGGTACCTACTTATCTCACTTAAATTATATAATGTAAATAAGAGGAAGAAAATGATGCATGTACTCAAGTCATAGAGTCATAAACTAGTCCTGCATCGCGCTCTTTTCCTCTCACTAGACGCGTATTACTATCTCTTTCTTTCACCTTCTTTTTCTTCTGAATTTCTTGCATCTTATTTAAACAGACGACGTACTAGAAACTAGTGCCTTATTTTCCCTCTTTTATTAACATCCATGACTTACTTATATACTTACAGAATTTTTTATCATAAATTACTTAATTGAGTTATCTAATTTATATATTCTATAATCTTATCTACTAATTTCTGCAATTTTTCTTACCTTTCTAATAAAATACAGACAGGAGAACAAGGCGTATTTCAAGTAATACCATTTTCCTGGCACTTGGTATATTCCGAAAATAGGCTCTGGGTCTTTGATCATAAAGTTGTAAATCAATATTATGATGACAACCGCGATGAAGCACACAAACACAGACATTTTGTATGCACACTCGAGAGTCTACTGAACCGTGCCGGCTATAATACTTTTACCGGAGCTGATTAACACTAGTGATGTACTGAAGCCGTAGTTAGTTTCGCCGGATAAAACAAAAACCATAAATATGCCGATAATGATGTTGAATTATTTTCTTAAAAACTTGGCTTCATATTTGTTTTAAAAAGTTGTTTCAAAAAATCATTGAATTAAACACGAAACTAAAAGCGAAAATTCAATAATTTTAAAATAGTCAGTTATTTAAATAAGCATTGACGAAAATAAATAATCGCTTACGCCCTAAACTTAAGTCCGCCGAAGTGGTACCTAGAAAAGAAAGAAAGATTTTTTTTATTATTTACTCATCCGGGTCGCTCAAGACGTGTCTCGGTGACGTGAGTAGTACTCATAACTACAACTAGTACACGGCTAACACTCACGAGATACAGTCGATTATCTCGTGAGTGTTAGCCTGGTACTAATAGTTGTAGTTAATTCCGTAACTTTATTTATAAAAAAAAAAATCTGCCCATCACTAGCTTGTGCCTACAATAATAATGTAAGCTGATAAGATTGCAACGTCCCTTAAAGTCAATAAAATAATTCCACATGCGACAGAAATATTGATGACTACGTCTAACTAATTACCTTTGGTAATTATTTTATTATAGATAACAGTTGTTAGCTAGTACAAAAGACACACAACCTAGCTTCTGTGGTGTGTCAGCAGGTCGGCTCATAACCCGGAGGCGGGGGGTTCGATTCCCGCGACCGGACAAGTATTTGAGCACAGAAAAAAGAGACTTGTTCTGAGTCTGGGTGTTGTGGGACCATGATCCTCGTAGTTCCTGGGTCCCTAGACACAGGGAATCCTAGTCAGGGTACAGGATCTATGTATGTGATCGTTGGGCATTATAATTATTAGTACTGCAACTTCTATCGGCCGGCTACTTGAGTCAGATATTTGTTACGAATTATAATGTACTTTCGTTACTTTTGGTTAGATCAGACATATAATATTTTCACTACTCCCTAAGTCTATGACAGCCTCTGTGGTGTGGTGGTTGAGATTGGCCCATTACCCGGAGACGGTGGGTTCGATTCCCGCGATAGTGCAAGTATGCACAGAAAAGTGCAAATACTTGTTCACTGTAGCTTAGTTTGCCTTACGTTTTATATTGTTTCGATAAATGTAAATATAAACTTTTATGCGGTTTGGGTTTGGGCTATGATTACCTACATGTCTTAGGTAATCATAAGGCTTGGGTTTTATTCATACATCAAAATCATAAATCACGCTTTTGGTAAAATGGTTATGCATCACGAAACTACTATATTTATTTATAGATAGATAGAGGTAAACGAAATGAATAAAAGACGTGTACGTATTCTATTAGTTACATTTAATTAAAGAAAATAACAAAAAAAGTCTTACATTTATATGATTAAACTAAACACATAAAACATTGTTTTTACATTAAATAGAACTCTGTAGGTCTACATTCTAATAAAATTAATTCATAATAAAAATACTTTTATATTATCAATTGTATGAGGTGATGTGACGTAATAACAATGGTTAAATAAAAAGATTAATAATAAATCAAAAGTAAATGACATATTAATCCATAAAAAGTTGAAAATAATACTAGAATGTCTCAGACTAATAATATTAACGCAGACACCGCTACTTAAATTAGAAGCCAACTAAAGTAATACTAATTTGTAAAGGCGACCTTTCGACTGAATTTAACCATACAGCGCGTATTACGACTAACATTAGTCTATAAGTCTATGGAGCTACTAAATACCGTAATCAATAAGTTTCCTTCTGAAAATGAATCTAATTGCAATGAATCAGACTATCTGTACAGACTGACTAAATAGTACGGCGATGCTGTTTAGGTAGCATCACTTTCTCTGCATTTCTATTCTGAGAGTTATATAAATTATATATATTGTAAATAATATTATGAATATACAGGCTGTTCCTAAACTTACTTAGTAATAAAAAAACCACTGAAAGAGGTCACGAAACACAAAGATGTGATTATGACGTCGATTTTCCACAATATTTCGTTTATTTTACCCGGACCTGGTATTACCCCCTCTCACCCTTTGCCCGCTTGGGGTTGATTTTCAGGACAGCCTGTATAATAAAATTAAGACAGACCTACAGAACACATCGTAAAAATTGGGCATGATACATTAACAACGATGAACAATGTAACATTTTACGGCATAGAATAGATACATTAAAGCCACGAATACCTTATGGTTTTATATGCTTTGGATGATGGTAAATGTTTACTATTAAGTAATATATTATATTACTGGTCCGATAGCTAAGTAATAACCCTGCCTTTTAAACTGTGGGTGTAGGTGCAATTCCCACCCAGGACATACATTAGTTATGAACGTTATAATAATAATAATATGTGTGGATATCTCACACAACGCCATCTAGCCCCAAACTAAGCAAAGCTTGTGCTATGGGAACCAGATTACTGATACAATACTTAAATACTTTTTTGTTTGTAAATACATACATAGAATACAATATAACACCCAGATGCAGAACAAACACCTATGTTCATCACACAAATGTTTGTCCTGGCTGGGAATCGAACCCACTACCCACAGATCAGAAGGCAGGGCTACTACCAACTGAGCTATCGCGTCGTTGATCTTTAAGTATATATTTACAAACAAAATGGATTAGTTATCTGGTTATCTAAGCTTTGCTTACTTTGGGATTAGATGGCGCTGTGTGAAATGTACACAAATATTTGTTTATTTTTGGATGGACACATAGCTTTCGCTGTCAGTTTCAATCAAGTCCATTTTATACCTTTTATTTAGCTGTAGCTTTTAATTTCATCGATAAATTGGATGAAAGACATCGTACGCATTGAGATTGCGTGAAATGGTATCGGACTTCAGAACTACGCGTTATTGTACCTACTACCCACGTGCAGCGTTAATAAAGCCAAGCAGAATTCATCTTTTATTAAAATTAGCGGTAATCTTTGCAAATAAATGCATTAAATTTCACTATCATTACATTATCGTTATGAATTATAATTGATGCCAAAACATTGCTTTTTCATTAATGATAATGATTACACGTTCTTAATTATTTAATTAATTTTTTATTATTTTTAATAATCGAAATATACAGAAGTTATTGTTTTGGTGTACCTTCAATGCACTATCCACACTAGAACACTGGTGTCGATTCTGTGTCGCATTCTCTAAAACTAAACTTAAAGTATGGCGGTACTCTTCTGATAAAGGGGAAATGAAAAAGACGGAAATATGTTAATTTAGTTTAGCTTTAGAGTATGCGACACAGAATCAATAGCACTGTCTTACTAGATTATAAAATTTAGTTTTTCAATACGGTGTGAAATTATAACATTAGATATAAAGATCCATATGTTATAACTTCGATGTTCGGGGTCATTGACCGCGAAGGCTACCGAGCATCACACGGTCGCTGACCCCGAACGTCATTACGACAGAATAGATTTTTCCTTCAATATAAAGGTCATAATTTAATAATATATTTTTGCGTTACTAGTCATGCCACGTATTTGGTACATGCTAATATATCCTAGCGTGGACAATGCATTATTCCAGCTAATCACAGCAATTTACAATCAGACTTTTAAAGTTACAATGACGCTACAAACAAAACAAACTGGTATTAAGTATGTAAGTATGGCGGACAAGGCAATTACATATGTTATACGTTCAAAAAGATAGTGTGCTATAATATGTTTACTATTTGTGTTAATGCCAGTTTTAGCTTGTGCCTTGTCAGCCATTTTTGTATCTATATCCCTCTCTGTCGCTTACAAACGTCAGACATCAGAGCGAGAAGTGTACTTAAATCACATCACCTATCCTTTGTTTGGAAGGACAAGGAGATAAAAACTGAAATATCGCTGTTCCAGGAGTTAGATAGGTTTTTAATTACACATTATTGGAATAATAAATACAATAAATTTACATTTTATTTTAAATACAACTATCGACATATAGTTACCATGCAACTCAAAACTATCCCAATACTTTTTTCACTCAAAAACACCAAAACATTGAGTGCACGCGAAATTAGCATTAAGAGTTGTGTTTTTAGGGTGAATTTCGGGTAAAATCATTGAAACGGGTAGTTTGTCACACATAGTGCAGATTAATAAAATGTGCTACAAGACGGATTTTCACGACCTTATTTTACAAGCAAAGTTAATACCACGCGATGTCACCACTGTGCTAGATTTTACGCAGTAAGTTATTCAAAATGGGAGGTGTTGCCCGGAATTGAAACTAGATGGCGCTGTTATAGTTTCGAAATTCGAAAAGGGAATACTGCCCAGTATTCCCTTTTCGAATTTCGACAGTTTATACTAAAGCAGAGGGTTGTAACTTTAAATGTGAGTGTCATGAATTTTGAAACAATAAAGAAAGAGCTAACATTTTTGTATGGAGCATTAGGTATGTTAAAAAGGTTAGAACTAAACTTCCCCCCATTTTTTAGGAATGACTAATTATGAAGTAAAACCTATACAGTCATATGCGTATTTAATTAATCTTGTACTGCACTTTACAACATCAATAAACAAAAATAAACATTGTATTCAACGGAAACGGGACTTATGTTTAATATTAATCACATTACACAGATATTAAATGTAAATAAGACCAATTAATAAAAGTACTTTTTTTGACTACGATAAGTACTTTTATTCAATTATCATATATATTAAAAATACTTTGTTGACTCAACAAAATTATCAAAAGCACTGCATGGTTACGGTTACCATTAAAGTAAGATCCGATTTGCCTTTAAACAGTCCCGTTTCCATCCCCACACCAATATAACCAGCTGGTTAGCTAGATATACATAGTCAACAAGATTTTAACCTAGTTAAATAGATTTTAATCTGGCTAAGTAGATTTTAACCTAGTCAACTTGATTTTAATCTATTCAACCGGATTTTAACCTGGTCAACTAGATTTTAGCTTGGCAAACTATATTATAAGCTGGTTAATTAGATTTTATCACAGTTAACTAGATTTTGACCAAGTGAAACAGATTTTAACCCAGATAGATTGTAATCTATTGACTAGATACCAGCCTAGTTAACAAAATTTTCATCTAATTAACCAGCTTTTAACCTAGTTAGCTAGATTTTAAGTTAACCAGCTAGGTTTTAATCTTTCGCAATGCCAATAATGGTGAGTATGTAAAGGAAGATATTGATTATGTCCAGGTAAAGGTTGAGGGCAGCAAAGATATATTCCTCCGGAGAGATGGAATACTTATGCTGTCCTCCCATCATAAGCTGAGTGTCGTAGACAAGGTACATGGAGAAAATAAGGGCTCCAATAGATGCATAGACGAGGGTCATGATCTGAGAGCGCACGAAGATTGCAATGATACCTGGAGAAGAGAAGATTCACAGTGAGTTTTATGTATTACACGCGTTTATAATGGGTTACAAAGAAAGATTTCTCTGCTAGTTTTTCTACTAGTCTGTATAACAATGGATTTATAAATAATAGCGACCCGGCCCACACAAACACACAAGAAATAACAGATTTGGGTTCATTAACACTTAGTAAGTTTTATTTTATGCTTTTTTTCCGTCACTTACTCAGTCTAGTAATCTTACTAGATTGTGCTGATGTCTCAGGATGACGTGCGCAGTGCAGTGTCACGCAAAACTCTATACTTTAGAGTTCCGAGTGACACTGCAACTGAAATGAGCAGCCGTGTCGCTTAACATCAGGCAAACGGTTAGCTCGTTACGTCATTCATTAACATAAAAAAAATGTTTTATGTTTTTTGGGGTCACTTACCGAATAGCAGCAACACAACGGCAGCGCAAAGCAGGAACCCTCCCATGGTGGTGAAGTCCCATTTGGTTTGGAATGCGAACAGAGTGAGCGCGAGGCAGATCGCCGCCGTTATGCCGACCGCCATCATCACCTGGAAATCATTCATTTTATAACCTCTTCATTGACAGCTCCTGTGGTGTAGTGGTCGAGCAGGTCGGCTCATGACCCGGAGGCAGCGCGTTCGATTCCCGTGGCAGGACTAGTATACGCCCACAGATTTTTTCGCAAATCCTTGTGTATTTTTAGTAGATAGTGAATATGCCTAGAAGAAATATTGTTTTGAAAAGACAGGCACAAAAAAAATGGCGTATGACGTGCATTGTTTTGTTAAGAGGAACCAATGAATTGGTTGATTGTTTAAAGCAAGAATTAAGTATAAAGAGGTTAATCTTAATAGTAAAACAACCTGTTACAAGCTATGCAAAACTTTAACATTAACTATTTATTAGTGTTTGCGCGCGCGACAGTACCCATGCGCAGTTATACCTTCCACATTTCGCTCAGCGCTAAACTTTCGTGCCGCTACCTATACAAAATTACCTTCTGCCTGCGGCTTCGCCCGCGTGGCCTATATAGGAAAAGAAGTACATTTTTCATAGATAATTCAACCACCCATTTCACCCTCTTAGGGATGGAATTTCGGAAAACCCTTTCTTAGTAGATACCCACACTTTACAAATAACACACCCTCGAAATTTCAAGTCTCTAGGACCAGCAGTTTAGGCTGTGCGCTGATATACACGGTGGCATTTAATTCACTCTTCCTTAAATGTATGTACTCAGATCATGCTATAGAATATTCGTAAAAGGTCCAATTAAAAAAAAATGTTTCAGTATTTAGTGCCTCTTAAAATAACTACATGACAGCCGAAATGTATATTTAACGGTACACACAGTGCGGGCACCAGCTGCATGCTTTGTAAATGTTTCGAAGGCAATAAAACACCTGGTTTGTTCAATGTCACAAGGCTTTTCTTTAGAATTTAAATTTGATAATACCTAGATTTAAGTTTTATTTCATAAGTACTTTTTTTATTTAGTTATATGGGAGCATTCTATAGCATGGACTGAATACATACATTAAAGGAAAATAACGAATTAAATTCCACCTTGTATAAGTCAGTCAGGACTTTGAATATTATTTTTTTCATTTTTATTTAATTAATTAGAATGGTTACACCAATTTCACTAATTACTACATAAATACAATAACAGTTTGATATAAATAAATTACAATTAAATAAAAATGAAAGAAATAAAATATAAATAATAAAAAAAGTCAATTTAAAACAGTAAAAAATAGATTAGATTGTAAAAAAAAAATATGTGTTGATGGGGCTATTATAATAAGTGTAATGTGCTTACAGCATCAGATTTGTAAACGCTGGAGGTGACGCCGAGCAGGAAGCTCTCGGCCAGCGTGAATATCGCGAGGAAGATGAAGTTGAGCGGCGCCGTGCGGCGCACGTTGGTGCAGCACGCCATCGCGATCAGGCACACGAACACCGCGATGAACGCCACCCAGCTGGGCAAATACAATTTTTTTATTTAAAAAAAATTATAAATTCAAATTCAAATTCTTTATCGCAAAACACTTAATTAGATTACATGATAAAGTGAGCTCTGCCTTTTGCTTTAGTTATTAAACTGTGTTGCAAAAGGCAGGGTCTTCCCGTTAATGATCTAAAGGTTTTACAATAGTAGACTACGGTATTTATACACCTAATCATAAAAAAGTAAATAATTAAAAGCTTACAGTTTACAATTTTGTAGTAGTAGTAGTAGTTACAGTTAAAGAGCAACCAAATAACTGGTGGAAGGCCTTAGCCGCCGGCTTAGTTACCACCCATTAGACAAAACCACGATGCCAAGCGACTCGTCGTGTTCCATCGTGATGTCTAATGAAGCCGTTCTGACGAGTAGATGTGGACAGTTGTGTTGGGTATGCAGACCGGTATTGGTGATGGAGATGCTTTCGCGTCGGAGACCTTGCTTCGGAGGGTAGCGGGATCCGAAGCACGGTGCTCTCTGCTGGCCGACCGCAAGTTGTAGGGGGCCCAAGTAGTAGTCTAGCCAACTACAAAAGGCTGCCCCACCGCTTGTGTAAAATCCTGAGGTTGTCCACAGGGCCAGTTGGCGACTGGAAGTGAGGAACTTGTGGGCAATTTCAAGGGGGTTCGGGCGTCCTCGCAGTCTCCGGGCAAGTTCTCCATTGGCGTAAGAGCTTCTCTATTACTGAGGGTTAGCATCCCAATATCTCGTCCACTTCCTACTTGTCTACCTAACTCACCCAATTATGAAAAAGTCAAATAAATTGAGCAAGTTTAAACGGCAGATGCACGTCCTCACTCTTAAAGTGCACCTCACAAATATTCGTGGGCTGCACTCAAATCTGCAAGCGGTCCATCATCATCTGGAGACCAACAAACCGCACTTGCTCTTCTTGACTGAGACGCAAATAGGATGTCCATCAGATACGGCATATCTGGACTATCCAGGATTCATCTTGGAAAACCGCTTCCTTCCACGCGCTGGTATCTGCGTTTACGTCCGTGATGACATTTGCTGTTTGCGTCTCCGAAACCTTGAACATCCCCATTTTTCGGTGATTTGGGTGCTTGTGGACACCGGCATTGAGAAAATTCTCTATGCTGGTGTGTACAGATCACATAGCGGTGACCGGGAGACAACTCTTCTAATGGAGTATCTCAGTGAAACGGCAGATGTGGCTCAGCAACGCTATCCTTCGGCTCAGCTTGTTGTTCTGGGGGACTTTAATGCTCACCACCAGGAGTGGTTAGTCCCACACCGGATCACGGACCACGATGGGAGAGAGACGCGTAAGCTCGCTTTGGCGCTCAATTTAACGCAGATTGTTAAAGAGCCAACGCGAGTGCCTGACATTGATAGCCACACTGCTAACTGCCTCGACCTTCTGCTCACGACTGAACCAGACCGATACTCTGTGGCGGTATCCTCACCCATTGGTAGCTCCGACCACTGTCTGGTCAAGTCCGTTTCAGTATACTCCCCGCCTGACCCAAGCCCTAAGAGCAATCGGCGTGTCTGGAGATACAACTTAGCAGACTGGGACGAGATGCGACATTTCTTCGCTTCATATCCTTGGCGGCAAACGTGTTTTTCTTCTGGAGATCCGACGGTCTGCGCGAATGCGGTTACTGAGGTAATATGTCGGGCTATGGAATATTTTATTCCATTTTCCGATAAGCCCGTGACCAGCAAAGCCAGCCCATGGTTTGGAGCCGACTGTGCACGCGCTGAAGCGCAGAAGCATGCGGCATATCTGGCATGGGCTGACGCTCGAAAACGCAAGGCCTCGGACACTCGAGCTAAGAAGAAAGCCTTTAACGTTGCCGCCAAGGCCTGTAAGAAGGAATTAAGGAAGGCTCGTTTCAATCATATTGGTCGAATAGGGACTAAACTTGCTTCCTACCCAGCTGGTAGTAAGGCTTTTTGGTCCCTAGCCAAATCGGTTGAAGCGAACTTCTGTCGATCCTCACTGCCTCCATTATTGAAACCAGACGGATCGCTGGCTCACACTGCAAAAGAAAAAGCAAACTTGTTTGCCACTCTCTTTGCAGAAGCTTCGCGTCTAGATTCTGCTAATGAGGTACCTCCCTGCCTTCCACAATGCGGTGTTTTCATGCCGGAAATACGCATACGTCAGAAGGAAGTACTAAAAACATTACGCAGTCTAGACGTGAACAAAGCCAGTGGTCCCGATGGTATATCAGCAATTGTACTTAAGAGCTGTGCACCCGAGTTGTCTCCCATTCTAACACGCCTATTTCGCCTCTCTCTAGACACCGGAATAGTCCCTATGAGTTGGAAGCTAGCCAACGTACAACCTGTACCTAAGAAGGGCAGTCGTGCTGATCCTGCCAACTATCGACCCATCTCAATTACCTCCATTCTCTGTAAGAGTATGGAGCGTATAATTAACAACAAGCTCTTGGCATACCTTGAAGACAATGATCTCCTCAGTGACCGGCAATACGGATTTCGCCGAAACCGGTCCACTGGGGATCTTCTCGCGTATGCCACTCACATATTGTGCGAAGCCTTAGAGATGCATGGAGAGGCACTTGCTGTATCTCTAGACGTCTCTAAGACATTTGATCGGGTCTGGCATGACGGACTTCTGAATAAGCTTCCATCTCACGGACTACCTGTTGGTCTGTGCACTTGGATATCAGACTTTTTGAGGGAACGATCGCTAAGAGTAGTTCTTGATGGCTGCTCCTCCGATCAATTAGCTATTAATACTGGTGTACCTCAGGGGTCAGTTCTTTCAGCAACACTATTCTTACTCCACATCAATGATCTGCTAAAGCCCGGTACCTTTGGGTATGCAGATGATAGTACTGTTGTTGAAAGATACACATCCAGTGCCCGAGCCAGTGGTGACGACGTCCGGATTGAGAGAGAGGCTATGGTTGAGCGCATGAACCTGGCTTTGAAAGCCGTGTCCGATTGGGGCGATGCTAACTTGGTTAGGTTCAATGCTGCAAAAACACAGGCGTGTTTATTCACTGCTAAAAAGAGCCCACTCCATCTGGCTCCTTCATTCCGTGGTGTATCTGTAAGTTTAGGAAACCATCTTGAGCTTTTGGGTGTTGATCTCACGTCAAACCTAAACTTTGGATCCTACATCGAGTCCAAAGCTAAAGTAGCTTCAAAAAAACTTGGCATATTGTCCAAGGTAAGGCGGTACTTCACACCTGGACAGCTTCTAAATCTGTATCAAGCACAGGTCCGATCGTGTATGGAGTACTGCTGCCACCTGTGGGACGGGTCTGCCAAGTACCAGCTTGAGGCTCTGGACTCGATTGAACGGCGTGCCAAAAGGCTCATTAAGGACGACACTTTGGTTGGTAAAAGGCTCCTGAGCCTTGCACATCGACGTAAGGTGGCAAGTCTGTCGGTCTTTTACAGAATACACCACGGTGAATGCGCTCAAGAACTGCATGATCTCATTCTCCCATCACCATTCCACTACCGGACTACTAGACGCTCGGCTAAGCGCCATCCTTTCGTGGTCGAAATACCACCCATTCGTACCAAGCGATTTGACTCAACTTTCTTAATTAGAACGGCTAAGGAATGGAATGCCCTGCCAGCGTCTGTGTTTCCGGAGAAAAAAAAAAAAAAAAAAAAAAAAAACAGCCACAACAGTAGTGGGTACTTTCATAATAGCATTGTGTATTTTTTGTTGCTTATTATTATAACTATATCATTAAAACTCTACTACACTACACCATTTATTATAATTATACATTAGGTTAAGAGTAAATTGAGTAGAGTGTGTAGTAGAAATGTATTTTTTTAGGGTATGTGTTTCCGAGTGTGCTTGTATGTGAGAAAGTGTGTATGTATAGGGGGGTATGTGTGTATACTAAATAAATTAAATTATTAATTTAACAAATTAATTAAATAATTATAATTTTATATTATTAATATTATATATTTAAATATGCTTGAACATTTCACACAGCGCCATCTAGCCCCAATCTAAGCAAAGCTTTAAATCAAATATACTTTTTGTTTGTAAATACAATACACAGAACAAACATCGATGCTCATCACACAAATGTGTGTCCTGGGTGGGAATCTAACCCACAACCTGCAGTTCAGAAGGAAGGAATACTAGAAAGAAAGAAAGAAAAAGAAAGAAAATTTATTTTGTAACAGAACAAGGACATAGAAAAATACATGAAAATTAAAATTACCTAAGAATGTCGCTTTCAAGTTCTGTCACAAACCGGCCCCAACTCAGCATGGTGCTAGTTCTTACGAACCGGCGCTGGTCTTCCGTTGGGACCGTTTGGTGAAGCCACGGAACAGACATACATCAATGTTCTAAATTATAAAGAAAATATAAACATATATTTGTGTAAATAGTAATTAATACACATACTTAAATTAAAATACAACAAACAAAAGTATTAAAACGAATTGTGCGAACCAATATACAAATAATAACAATTTAGTAAATGAGAAGTGACAGAAGTTGGCAGTAAGTAAGTAAGTTAAGTAAATTACTAAGATATATATATGTAGACAGTTTAATGATGAGATTTTATTTTTAAGATTAAATATTAAATAACACTTGTGTCGTGCGCTAGTGTTTCCTGACTTGTTTGATGTTGGTATAGAAAAATCTTAAGTTTGGATCTAAATAAACCAATATTTTGCAGGTTCCTGAATGGTGGTGGAATATTATTCCAACACTTAGTCGCAGCGTATCGGAAACTACCCCTGAAAGCGGCTGAGCTATGATGTTGCGTCGACAGCTGCATTGCGCATTGGCGTGATCCGTAAGATCTCCGTGCAGATATCCAAGTCAGCTTTTCATAAAGATATGCAGGCTGTCGATACTTTATGACACCAAAGAGTAGACAAGCTAAGTGAAGCTTACGTCGATGCTTCATTTTTAGCATGAAACTCTGGTTCAAGTATGGAGTCACATGAGCTCTTAACGGGATGTCAAAGCAGAATCGTGCACAAGCGTTCTGAATTCTTTGGATGAGTTTCTTTGTCCTTGCTAGTAACCGGGGGCCAAAAACGGTATCCATATAATTTAGTTTTGACAAAATTAGCGACTCAACTAGCTGAATACGCAAGGGTTCTTTAAGGAAAGGCCTCATACGATACAAAACTTTTAATTTATAAAAACAGTTCTTAACTGAGTTTGCAATATGCTTCTCAAAACGTAACTCACAATCCATATGCAAACCTAGGTTGCGCGCTTCATATACACGCTCGATGGGTTCATCCATGACCAAGACAGTTACTGATGGGCCTACATTTGTGAGTTGATTTTTGCTGCCAAAAATTAGGTATTTGGTTTTAAGAGGATTTAACAATAGATTATTTTTTAAGGACCAGCTGGCAATACCAGATAGATCCTCATTAAGTTTTATTACCGCAGCATTTATTTCGGCTGGTTTACATGAGATGTACACTTGTATATCGTCAGCATATATATGAAATTTACAATATTTAATATGAGTTATTATGTCCGCCGAATACAAGATAAAAAGAAGCGGTCCCAAGATGGAACCTTGAGGTACTCCTCTAGTTACAGCCACTTTGTCTGACATAACTGAAGAACCGTTTTTTCGATCTAGTTTTACATACTGGTAGCGATTTCTAAGGTAACTATTGAACCACTGACGAGCCTCGTAGTCAAAACCATAATAATTTAACTTCGATAAAAGTAGATTAATATCCAAGGAGTCGAAAGCTCTAGAAAAATCTAGTAGCACAAGTAAAGTACACATTCCTTTGTCTTGTGCACAGAGTATACTGTCAGTAACATCGAGCATAGCGGTCACAGTGCTGCGTCCTTTTCTAAAACCGGACTGCATCTGACCTACCAACTGAGCTATCGGGCCAGTCAAGTCATTGAGATTGAAATCAAACTTCTTTACGCTTGATTGTAAGTGGCGAACGGAACTTGAAAAAAAAGTTGTTCTCATCTAGATTAATCAAGGTAGATCAAATATAGATCTCCATTGTCAACATAACAAAGATAAAAATTTGTATTATTATGTTGGTACTAGCTTCTGCTCGCGGCTTCGCCCGCGCGGCCTATAGGAAACGAAGCAGAAAGTTTTTCATAGATAATTCAAATACTCATTTCACTTAAGGGTGGAATTTCGAAAAAACCTTTAGTGGATACTTACACTTTACAAAGAACACACCCTCTACATTTCATGTCTCTAGGTCCAGCGTTTAAGGCTGTGCGTTGATATATAAGTCAGTCGCTCAGGACTTTGAATTTTATATGTATAAATTTCCGGTAAAATTACAATTGAAGGGCTGAGAATAAAAAGGGTTTAACTGACAAATTCACAGTTTCGAGAAAATTGACTATAAACATCAACGGCGTCATTTTAATGTAGAGTGCTTATAAGGTAATAGAAAAGGTTTATGTAAGTTGCAGTTGCTTGAAAATGTTTTAATTCTATTTTAAAATACTAAATATAGTACTAATTCATACAATTACTGTAAAAATATAATATAATAAAATAAATATAATAATGTTTTTATGCTAAGCGAACTGTATTCCTGTGATAGATAGACCGTTTTTACACTCAAAATCTCGAGATTTAAGCCTCATTTCGCTATTTTGAGAATGTATTATTGTAGATAATTTCACGCTGAATTCAACGATACCCATAAGTCAATTTGTGACCAACATCAGTTAAACCCTTCTTGTTCTCACCCCTTCAATTGTCAAGATGGCGACATTAACATTAAACAAAGCAAAAACAAAGTTACACCGACCGATAGATAGAGCTTAAGAAGTTTTACACCAGTCGTGTTGTCTAAAGCACTTGTTTTTTTTACTTATGGTGCGTTGGTCAGTGACTTTACTGATTGTTATAGTCGAGCTCCGCTGTGTACGGTGTGAGAACAATAAAAGCACTTACAAGAGCCATGGATTCCTTGCAGCCCACAGTTTAGTCGGCTCGTGGTATATGAACAGCACGATGAAACTGAACGTCACTAACAGCTGGCACATCAAGATTGAGTACACCTGGGAATTAATGTTAAACAAATCATGGCATTATTTTAAAAAAACATATCATTTTTTGGTATTTGTGACCGGTCTGGACGAGTCCAGCTGGGCGATCACGTAACTCGATTGCAACTTATAGAAACATAAATTTGTATGGATTTGACAGTTTGAATATGCAGTTTATGTGCATAGTTAGTATGGACATAAACTGCGTATTCAGTCAGCTGTACAATATATTTCACCAATGAAAAAGCAAGGGTTTGTGCCGTGATCCGCATGATCGTTTATTGGTCAAACTCATTCTTGAGAGAAGACTTGTGAAAAACAATCTGCCCTTTTGAAGTAAAACTACTTTACGCCCGCTTGACTTAGGAGTAAGCTGGCGAGGCGAACGGAAGTTGAAAGTCATCGGTTAACGTAGTTCTCCATTGTCAACATAACGACGTTAACCATTTGTATTATTATGATGGTATGGCCGGTAAAATGACAATTCACAAGTCAAGATGGCGACATTAATATTAAACAAAGAAAAAATAAAGTTATACCGGCCGATAGATGGAGCTAAACTAAAGAAGTTTTGATTCAGCCGTAGTTAGTATGGAAATTTCTCTTGTTGTATTGCAATCAGTTTCGTGATCACCCCCTGATTTGCAAGCCCATATAACGAGTGGGTAATATATGGGTTTGCTAAACAGTGTCAAAACAGGCCTGTGACGAAATAGCACTAACTGTTTTAGGTTAAAACAGATAGAATAGACAGAAAATTCATTTCGCTGAGAATGTGACTCTTGCTAAACGACATAAAGTGCAATTTAGCTTGCCACAATGCGAGATTAAAATTATATTGACATAATCAACGATCTCTCTTTCTAACATATATATCTCTTCTGACGCGTTACGTTTCACGGCCCCGGTAGACTCGCTGATGCACTTTTATTTAAAGAAATAAAAAAGTACATTAATAAATAATTAAAGTAAAGACTTTAATTATTTATTAATGTACTTTTGAAAATGTATTTAAACCGCAAAGTAGGTCAAGCCCAAAGCCGCGTTGGAACAGTCCGATCGCACTTGGATACCTACTCGGACGCAACTCGTATTGTTGCAACCAAATATCCGAGCGCACTCGGACCGAGCAGGCTCGGATATTTGGTTGACCGGCAGTGTAGACTCGGACTCGGCAGTGTTACTTGTCCGAGCTAGCTCGTATACGAACAGTGAAACAAAATGGCGGATATAACAATTCCAATACTGATTAGCACAAATTTTGTCATTTTAGAAAATTAAGAAGAAATTTAAATTGATCCGAGTGTCAACAGCTATCCTGGTATACTCGTATAAAGCTCACGAGCACTCTTATCGTGTCAACGCGGCTTAAGTTCGAATTCTCATCCATTCACCTTATCTTCCGTCCCTGTTGTTCATATTCCAAACGCGATTTAAACGATAAGGACTTCTGAAATGTCGTAACACGAGGTTTGGGACCCAGGTTCGACAACAATTCTCTTTGAAATGTTGTAACACGAGATTTGGGACCCAGGTTCGACAACACTTATCTTTGAAATGTCGTAACACGAGATTTCGGACCCAGGTTCGACAACAATTCTCTTTGAAATAGTAACGACAAGCAAATATATTAGTCCCGTCAGAGCTTCTAAAATGTTAGAATAGTTGTACCGTTGGATCTTTAGTATGTCATCTTTAGTGCCAGTAATGGGACTAGCTGGTAGGACGCAATGGTTTCTAAGACTTAAAGTGTGGGTGTGGTGGTTACCGCGTTACTGTAGCTAGTGAAATTACTGAGCAAATGGGACTTTATAACCTAATTTCACAGTCTAGTAATCTTATTACTAGACTGTGCTGATGTCTCAGAATGACGTGCGCAGGGAATTGTCACGAGAAACTCTATACTTTAGAGTTCCGAGTGAGACTGCAACTGATATGGGCAGCCATGTGCAAAGCGTACTATAACATTTTTTAAACTTTCACGACTTGAACTCATAAAGATAAAACGAGTCTATTCGCGCACAAAAATTATCAACACATAATTTCCCCTCGTGACCACGGCTAATGTAATTTGGTCGGAACGTCGAGGTCAGTCAAAATTATGTTTTGATAATGTGCGCGAATAGACCCGTTTTGTCTTTATAATATACTAGCAGCTCGTCCCGGCTTTGAACAGGTGGAAATTTATTTTTTAAACATTTGGCACAAATTTTTTTTCTTGCAATTAAAATAACCCGTATTAATCAGTGATAATGTAGCATTCAAATGGTGAAAGAATTTTTAAAATCAGTCCAGTACTATTTGAACCAATTCGTTACAAACATACATACAAATCTTTCCTCTTTATAACATTAGTATAGATGAACTCTAAGTAGGACATTTCTCTTAAATAATCTTACCTTCCTGATGAAGGACTTCCGTATGGATTGCTCCGTGAAGTCGAACCCCTTGACCTCGCCATCTTCGCCAAGAGAAGAGTTGGGTGGCGCGTATCCAGCAGGCTGGAAGCAAGAAACGGCCTTATTAATATGAGTGTAAAGAACCTTTTAGCTTGCTGACATTTGGTTATTACCAGAACCCTGGAATGAAGTACTATGTAGAAGATTATCAGTTTAATGTTTCTTTGCAGAAGTGGATAGGGTAGAAGGTATTTACACCTACTGGTATAATGACCCTTATTTTAAGCACGAATCGTCGTTAAACGATGCTTAAGTACGTAGTCATCATCATCAACCGCCTGAAGACATCCACAGCTGAACATAGTCCTCCCCCACGGAGCGCCACTTTGAGCGGCTGCTTGCCTCCTGCATCCATCGGCTACTCGCGGTTTTGACCAGCTGGGCGATCACATTATTTGATTGCAACAAATAGAAACATAATTTTTTTATGAAGTTTCAAAACGCTGTTTATGTACATGGTTACAGTGGAAATTTTAAAATTAGGTATGTAATTTCTCCTATTGCATTGCAATCAAAGTTCCGTGATCACCCCCCAGATCGACGGTGGGGGGCCTAGTGGGGGGCCTGCGCTGCGTCTTCCGGTCGCCACTCTACCAATATATTTAGCGTATAATTACCATGAACGGTGCAAACTAGGCTTAATATTTATATTATGTAACGAATACAAAAGAGTCCACCATCACTTCAATTATTTCCTGAGAGCTAGTATAATTGGGCGGATATTTCAATTACGGGATAAAATGTAAACCACTACAAATTATTAGTCTGTTTTTAAAAATTTATGTTAACAGAGTTAATTGCTACATCAGCCCTGCTGGGCGATCACGTAACTCAATTGCAACCAATAGAAACACAAATTTGTATGGATTTGACAGTTTGAATATGCAGTTTATGTGCATAGTTAGTATGGAAATTTCTCCTGTTGCATTGCAATCAAAGTTTCTTGATCACTCCCCTGGTGTATAAAAGCGATGGTGACCACGGGTAGCATCAGCTGTAGAATGTTTCACGAATGAAAAGGCAAGGGTTAGAGACGTGATCCGCGTGATCGTTTATTGGTCAAACTCATTCTTGAGAGAAGACTTGTGAAAAATAATCTGCCCTTTTGAAGTAAAGTTGCTTTACGCCCGCTTGACTTAGGAGTAGGGAAGTTGAAAGTCGTCGGTTAACGTAGTTCTCCATTGTCAACAACATTTGTATTATTATGATGGTATGGCCGGTAAAATGACAATTCACAAGTCAAGATGGCGACATTAACATTAAACAAAGAAAAAATAAAGTTATACCGGCCGATAGATGGAGCTAAACTAAAGAAGTTTTGCTTCAGCCGTGTGGTCTAAAGCACACTTGTTTACACTTACTTGTTGCACACTTTATTATGCAAATGCAAAAACAATATAAATATTAAATGCAGTACTCCCTGAAACGGGAAATTTAAAACTTTTTCAACATATTTCTCCTAGATTTTAAGATGCCTTTTGTTTCAGATCATTTCCGTTAAAGTACCGTGAAATTACCGGGCAAATGAGACTTTATGATCTGATCTCACAGTTTAGTAATCTTATTACTTGATTATGTCTCAGGATGACGTGCGCAGTGCAGTGTCACACGAAACACTATACTTTAGAGTTCCGAGTAACACTGCAGCTGATATGGGCAGCCGTGTCGTTTAACATCAGGCGAACGGCTAGTTCGTCACGTCATTCCTTAACATAAAAAAAAACCTACATATACAATATACATTTGCGTATGTACCAACATGAATTGGCTTAGTAGCATAATATTTTAGATACGGTATAACATTTTTCCTTAAAGCAGCGGCATAACACGAGTTTATCATTATATAAATATACGAGCTTCTGCCCGCAGCTTCGCCCGCGGCGTGGCCTATGGGAATATAATTCAACCACCCATTTCACCCTCTCAAGGGTGGAATTTCGAAAAATCCTTTCTTAGCGGATGCCTACATCATAACATCTACCTGCATGCCAAATTTCAGCCCTATCCGTCCATTGGTTTGGGCTGTGCGTTGGTAGATCAATCACTATGTTGTATATTATATGTATTTAATAACCCATTGGATTCTTTTTTTATTTTATAACCCTTATTTGTTTGTTGATAATTTATAAAATATTTATTGTGGTAATTGTAATTGATTTTGGCGTTTTTATCACAATAAATAAATAATAAATAGTATTAATTGAAATCTAAAAAAGGGCTTGCTTGTAAGGGATTATAAAATGGCAGAAATAACCAAACGCTAGGATTGTCCATATTTTTAGGTCACGGCACTATCGTCCCTTATCGACTTTCCGGATCGTTTTTTACTGATCATTATCACTCATTCACAGAAAGTATTGAGAAATTCATTAAAAAATAATCGCTAAAATATTCAACTGATAAACACTTAACCAATCTTAAACACGGTTTACTAGAAAATTCTAAGTAACATCACCTCAGCCATTTTAAGTTTGGTGCCTCACTGTCAACTGAATCACGCTGCACTATACATACATGCTGATAGTAAATGATTGGTATACATTTTTATCAACTTACCAATAGATAAAAACATATTACCCGATTTGTACCATTATACTATTCACGCAAGGTATGTTTTAGCGTGGAGGAATACGAGTAAAAACCGCAAACAAATTGTTATAGCAATTCTATACCCTAACGATTTTGCGATAAGGTTCTTAATTTGACGGGATGTAAAGACTGATGAGTGAAATGTAAACACAGGGTGGACTTATCGGAATTATATGGAAATCGATACAATTTGTAGATGGTTCAGAGAAAACAGGATCTCTTATAAAAGGAAATATAAAACGAGTCTTTAAAATAATTCTTAAAAAAGTGGTAGTTACGACCAATAAACAAACCAATCATAAACGATAAATTAAGTCTAATCAAATTGATCCCATGTCTATATACATGTAAATGGCTTAAGATTGTATAACAAATAAATATAGAGACTTTACCATTATAGCATTACATTTTAGCTCGATTCCAATGAAAAATTGTGTAGTGCTAAAAAGTTACGGTTCCTACTTCCTGATAATAAAAAAGTAAATGATATTTATAAATATTGTGGACATTTCACACAGTGCCATATACATCTAGCCCCAAACTAAGCAAAGCTAAAGCTAAAGGATGGGAATCAAATCCACAACCTACAGCTCAAAACGCAGGGTTACCAACTCCCGCCGGGGCGAGATGGTTAATGCAGTGCGTCTCCATCTCGCCCCATCCCGACGGCGGTCAGATCACGGGGGGTTTTAGTGGGTTCGAGTCCCACATACCCCCTGCCACCACCCCTGTGGTGGCAGGGAAGTGCGAGGGCATTTCCCCCCTCAAAAAAAAAAGGGTTACCAACTGAGCTATCGGGCCGGTCAATACTTTGAATTATTTCAAAATTAATAGAATGTATAAAACTTTGATGAGTATTAAAACTGTTTGTGATGATGGAACTGGTACAGTGGTCGGTAAGCTACTTTGTATTAAAAAAATGGTCTAAGGCAAAGCATTTGACCACTGCCATGAGAAGAAATGACGTGGTCTAAGAATGGTTGCCCAAAAAAGTGACCTGATATATATTACAGTTTAGTTCTGCGCACTTGCCTGATAAACTCGTAAACTTGTCCCGGCGAGGTCCATACACAATTCCGAATATGTGAAAAATTATCATCCGATAACATTATGACCAAGTTCGCCACAATGTTGACGTAAACGAAGACCTACTAGATTAATGACATAGATATTCCCCTTCTAATTTTCCTACATATTATATATGGTTACTAATATGTATAAAGTATAATGTAATACGTTGAAAAGTCTTCAGAACTTAAAACTGTTCAATACTTAGGAAGTCTCTATAATATAAATTAAAAACACATAATCCGGATCTAGACTATCGAATAGTCTCGGCAAGCAGACACAGAATTTGGTGTACTAAGTGATGGTAATTATTTTAAAAATTTTGTCATAAATCTTGATATTAACTGATGCCAGTAGGAGTCAGTCAACACCATCTGCAACACCAGTGACATTCCCGCCGGGCATCACCTACTAAGATTAAAGAACATATCGGGCAATTCCCGATACGTTCTCTAATCTTTCCCGATACGTTATTTAATCTTAGCAACAATTTTTTCACTAAAACATTTTAAAACAAAAGATACTTACTTCACCATATGCAGCGCCGCCATATCCTCCCTGGAACCCTGGCTGCGGAGGCGGTGGGTAACCGCCTTGAGGGTAGCCAGCTTGTGGAGGGTACCCTCCTTGGGGGTAGCCTTGAGGGGGGTACCCACCTTGTGGGGGGTACCCACCTTGTGGGTATCCACCCTGCGGGTAACCTTGATTCTGATCTGAATGTGAAATCAAAAATTAGTTGACGAAAATCTCAAGCACATATAGAAAAGATGATATTGAAAAGCACAAGGTTTTGCTTTGATTAAGAATTTCGACCTTAACTGCATAGTTTTATGAAGAATAATATTGTACCGGTTAAACAGTACCATTCAAAATTGGTTAAGAAATCAAACTTTAACCAAGAGGAACTTTATTTTCTAAACTCTCCAGTGCAGTTGAGGTCGAAATTCAACAGTTCAAAAGTAGAAAGGTCACACCGTAATCTGTGATAAATGAATATTAGCAGAAGGTAAGGGCCATTCAAAGTTTGTGTACATGCAATATGAAGTGTTGCCATAATGAAATTAAACCAGCCAGAATCAAATGATCATTATACAATTTTGCTACAAAATCTTCTATTTGACATTTCAATTAATAATCTGACGATTAGGAAATCGACTACGAATACTAACACAGGAGTAGATTATATTTTAATGTCTTGCAATTAGATAATTGCAAGACATTAAAATATAATCATTGCAATTATGTAATTAATAGTGTATTGATTGTCTTAGTAACATATCTAAAATAGGCTTCTAAGGCGTCTAGAGCGATTTTTCGTCGCGTTACCGATATAACGCCCTACTCTTCTGGTCTCTTTGGCCTGAAAGAGACAAAGCTAACGAAACGGAATAGTACTTACTACTAATGATAGTACAAAGTGGTTCCCAAAAAGTTTAACACCAATTCATGGGCTTGTGACCAATAAAGTTCACAATCAAAAACAGTCATCACTGATGAATAATCTATTGAATAAGGGAATTAGAAAAATAAAAAATAAATTACCTAAAGAAAACTGGGTCTAGTAAATGATTTAAGTATGTATTGTTAAACGGCTTATCAAACCAATAAAATTACGCATTTTTTTCTGCTGGAAATTCGTTACTTTAACAATGATGGATTGATGAACATGCGATTATGACATTAATGCATTAGGTACGTGGGAAGTGCGTAAAGACCTCGAATTTAGTACCACAGGTTAACGTAGCTATTTTAAGTCTTTGTAATACACGGACTGCAAAAAGAGTATCCAAGGCCGTAGTTTATTAACGAACACTTTCAATGATATCATGCAATCACTGTAGACGCACGTCCAAAATAGTCTCTTAACAGATTTCCTTAATTTCGGGAACGTCCCATTTAAAATGATGCATGGAGCTGGTGAGTCATTTCTGAGCAAAAACAGTTCAAAGTGAGAGATTCTCTTTTTACAGTTAATAACAAAATTAATAACATGCACGATCAGTTACAGGGTAAACGGAAATTAGACTTAGATAGAGGAAATATGACAGAATACAGGAAAACATCACGGTTAGGGCAGGAAGCGGTCATTTCAACATTGGACATGCAAGATAATCCAGTGGAATAACACTGGTAACAGTTCCTCTAATGGGGAATCTATGTACTAAGATCATTAATGAACAATACAATTTTAACATTTGGTACAATATATAGAATACAATAGCTGATAATTCATTTTGTTCACATTGCATTTGAAGCGCAGTTTTTGTCACAACACAACGTACCTCTGGCTTCAGCCATTGCACTCACACTCAGCCAACAATGTTTCACAAAACTTTTTCGACAATTATTTGTTTCACTTTTCTAAAAAAATATTTAGGATTGCTAGAAATATTTAACTAATACCCAGTTATAAGCCTACTTAAAAGGTTTATAGTCAAAACAATTCAATTACAATTCAAACTGTACGTAAGAGAGACATGAGAGATGTAAACTGTAACTGTCTAAGGTGTCTACTGCGTACCTAACCTAAACACCACACTCGCAGCGCTATCGTCAAGTTATTCATTAACATTGTTCCGATAAAATGTTACAAGCCAAATGCCTTAAGTGTTATGTTTAAGCCACAAACTGTATTATCGCAACGGAATTACGTAGATAATGGCGTGAATCACCGGTACAAAATAACATATACTCGATAAAATATACGGGTACGACATTAAATAAATTGACTTAGCTTGAACATACACACAATTTATATTATACCATAGTATATTTTTGTGATTCACAATTTCCCAGATTGGTTGTCAGTTACTACGTAAATACTATGTGAAAGGTTGGCCAACACAATAAAGAAAAGTTATATAGACTTTGCGTCTGAAGGGAAACCCCCTGGCACGAATATTGGTTTCGATTCGAGATGTCGCATACTCTAAAGCTATACGAAATAAACATATTTCCGTCTTTTTCATTTCCCCGTTATCAGAAGAGTACCGCCATAACAAGACACACAGAATCGACAACAATGTGGTATTTTCTTTCTTTCATTAATGATTTATAAATATGTAGAAACTTTATTGGTTTAAGTGTTAGTAGAATTAGTTTATTAAGTTGAATATTGTACTGTTTGGTTCTCCTAAAAATTAATAAAATAAAATAAAAAATGAAAAAAACAATGCTGGGATATATCTCATACCTGTCTTAGGTCCATATTACTACTACGCTCAGCCGCGAGTCTCTGCTCAAGACGACACTCGCAAAACCATAAAATATCGAATGAAACCTTTACTTGAGCATCAATCAATGGCTGAGATGCTGTAATGCAGGCCTTAGTATAGTCTAAGTGAAAGGGTGTTTCTTTTTGTTTTCACTATATGAAATACTGGTGTCAAAAAACATTTAAATTAGACATAAAAAATTATCTAAGTTATTTGAGGATAAATATGAAGGTTTAACGGGAAAAACCCATTGCCTAAATAGGTGATGATTATTTTTTAATGATGAATGTTGCTAAAAACCCTACAATTAAAAAAAAAGTCATCTATATTAATTGAGGATACCTTTGGGTTATTAACGGGAGAATCATTAAAATGAATTATAATTAAAATATTCCACTCTAAATAGAGTAACACCTATTTATTATGTATTATTAGGTAGATAGTTAATATTCCCACACTGGCACTTATTCTCAACGATCAATAAGGTATTTCTTGGCTTGACGCCAGGATGCTTTCTTTATCCTGCGAGTTATTTGTTGTAGAAACGCTAACCTTGACAAGTTAACAGTATAAAAACCTAACTGGATCATAAAAATCATCATAAACATCTGGAAGGGAGTTTTGGCGGGAATACGAAAAAGATCTCGTCGCCGTACTGTGTTATTTTCCAAAACTGGTGTTATTTTCAGTGTTAGTGCATAAAATTGGTGGCATTTAATTTTGGCATGAGTGTGGAAAAGTGGTATAATGATGGTGAAATGCTTTTTTCGTGTTGTTTCCAAAACTCCATAGAAGCTTCTGGTAAAGTTGCCATCACTTTAATAGGAGTATGACTTGACTAGACTAGACTATGATATAACTTGATGACTTGGACTGTGACTTGACACATTATATAATATTAATTAACTTGAGAAATTATCAATTACTTGACATTGGCTAAATACACGTAAGTGTGGAGCCAAAACAAAACAAAAAAAAAACATCTGGAAGGTGGCCCATGCGAGATTAGATAAATACGTCAAACTAAAATAGTACAACTCACACTGACTGCGTAATTTTGTTCAATGTAAGAAGTGAAACAACAAGGCCAAAAACTACTAAATCTCTACGCAGTTTTGCTACGATATATGCACGACGTCCGCGTCGCGTCGGTCATCGATTCTACGTAAAATTACCGATACGGTGATGCCACAGAATAAATAATATAGCGACTTTTATCTGCTTACTAAAATCTGATTGTTATTTATAAAGCGACTTCCGATTGAAGAACTGAATCCGAGACGGTTTGAACTGCATTTGTTATTTTCTTGTCATTGTGTGTGTATGTGTGTATCTAGTTGAAGATATATCACACTAATATTATAAAGGCGAAAGTTCGTATGTGTGTATGTTTGTTACTCCTTCACGCTCAAACGGTTGAATGGATTTGGATGAAATTCGGTACCAAGATAGCTTATACACTGGATTAACATATAGGCTACATTTTATCCCGGAAAAGTGAAATGCTCCAGTGGGATGACCAAATAATTATAATACTTTTTATCCGCGGCTGAAACCGCGGGGCGCAACTAGTTATACATTTTATCAAACTAACATATAATATTATATAGGCGAAAGTTTATGTGTGTATGTTTGTTACTCTTTCAAGCCCAAACGGCTGGCGGGATATGGATGATATTTCTAATATAGATAGCATATATAGTGGATTACCACATAGGTTACTTTTTATCTGCGGGTGAAACCGCAGGGCGCAGCTAGTATTATATATTTGTTAGATATATTTACTTGATTTCGCTGTATTATTGATATATACCAAATACCAAGACAATTTATCTTATTACATCATTCACGTGTAGGACAGAGAGTCGAATTTTTAAGTCGCCTGGAGAGATTTCTGCATGTATCGCGATACCAATAAGTTTTTCATTCCGTATAACGTGTGATACTAAAAATAAAACTGCGAAACAATCGCACCATATGATGGCAGCACGTTTTCATTCTTTGGACGATTGACGCATGTTTATGAACATGGGTAGTGGGAGATAAAAATAGAAGAAAAACTAGTGTGCTTTAGACCACACGACTGAAGTAAAATTTGTTTAGTTGAGATCCATCTATCGAACGGTGTAACTTTATTTAATGTTAATATATTATCACCACCTTGACAATTGAAAGGGTGAGAACAAAAAGGATTTAACTGATTTTTTTCACAAAATTACTTATGGGCATCGTTGGATTCAGCGTGAAATTATCTTCAATAATACATTCTCAAAATACCGAAATAAAGCTTAAAATCTCGAGATTTTGAGTCTAAAAACGGTTTATCTGTCACAGGAATACGATTCGCTTAGCATAAAAACATTATTATATTTATATTATTATATTATATTTTTACAGTAATTGTATGAATTAGTACTATATTTAGTATTTTAAAATAGAATTAAAACATTTTCAAGCAACTGAAATATACATGAACCTTTTCTATTACCTTATAAGCACTCGACATTAAAATGACGCCATTGACGTTTAAAGTCAATTTTCTCGAAACTGTCAATTTGTAAATGGACATTTTACCGGACATACCAACATAATAATACAATTTTTTAACTTTATGTTGGCAATGGAGATCGACATGAACCAGCTTCAATTGCCGTTCGGTTTGCGTTCACCAGCTTACTCCCCAAGTTAGGAGTGCGTAAAGAAGTTTTACTTCAATTAATTTTACAACTTAAAGAATTATTTGGGTTTGGGTTTATTTAATACGTCAGAGTTGATAAAAATACAAATATTTTATGATCTACAGAGTAAGAAGGTTTGCAGTGTTTTGAGTTAGTGATCTCTATTGTGATATCCCATTCCGGGAAGTCCCGGGACATGTGATAGTCGCTTACATGAACTTGTTCTTGGAATCTAGCTTGAGTCAATCGCGGAAGGTATAGAAATATAACGCAGCGAGCGTAATTCCTCTAAGTTGGAAGGACTGTATTATATCGGTACTAAAGGCACTATTTAGTAATAATAAGGCCCTATAAACAGTTTTAAGATGACAAATGAATAAGGACGTCACACTATAACTTAAGAGCCTTATTACAGATATATTTCATTCATAAAATGATACAATATTTTCTTGAATAAAATCTCGTATTGAGCATCGATACGCGACTGAGCATAGTTCCGTAAAACGGGCCTACAATTCTGGAAGATGACGGAAGGTGAGGTATGAAAACTACAACAAATAAATTTACTCTTTTGCCTCTAAAACAGCCATGACGTGTAAAACGGGCAACACTGACGAAATACTTGTGGTGTCATCATCAATGAATCCCTATCATACTGCTTAAAACGTCTGCTACAGATGGAATACGCTGTATTATAAATATGTATAGAATAAACGTAGAATCACAGAATATAATTATAATAGAACTACGCAATAGCACACTTTCTTAGAACGGCGAAACAGTAAACACTGCTAACTTATGCATGCTTAATTAATTTAAAAAGTGAATCGAATGTGTTCCTTTCTAACAAGATTAACCGGTATGTGGCGGCTTCAACATTTTCCAGCTTAACCGTAAACAAGTGATTAAAGCACTTTTCTATTCTGCGGTTAAAGTTACTGCAAAGTAATGCAGGCGTGATTTTGGTGGTTTCGAGAACGAAAACTCATTCGCTTGACTCAATGGATTAAAATATAGAATGTGTAGGCTTTTTAAAAGATTCCCCATTATTCAGTTATGAAACTACTATGAACGTTTTAGTCCGTAGGTTAAAAGTGCCTGTGAAATGTGCATCATAAACATTGCGCAATTTTACGTTGCTATCATGAGTCATAACACTGTCTCATTTAATGTAGACCGCCTGACTGCCACGTGATTCATGCAGTATTCATTTGGAAATGGATTTAAGTTTAGCTGTCTAACATAATACATAATTTGACTGACCCGTTAGCTCAGTTGGTAGTGACCCTGCCTTCTGAACTGCGGGTTGTGGGTTCGATTCCCACCCAGGACAAACATTTGTGTGATTAACATCGATGTTTGTTCTGTGTCTGGGTGTTATATTGTATTCTATGTATGTATTTACAAAAAAAAAAAAAGTATTTAAGTATTGTATCAGTTATCTGGTTCACATAGTACAAGCTTTGCTTAGTTTGGGGCTAGATGGTGCTGTGTGAGATGTCTAAACACATACTACTACTACTATACTACTATAATTATGTAAACCATTTGTGTGAGTGGCCAATAAATAGATACTCAATTTTTAATATCGGAAAAATATAGTTTTCAAAGTTGATATATCGCAACGAAAGTACTGGGATTTCCTAATAACGACTGAGGTAGATTAGTTCTTGAATGGAGATCACGTTTACGCAAACGTACCTAAAATAGAGGTTCCGTCACGTAAGAAGAACTCTGGTTATTGACCTGCACATCGATGGTTTTGTTTAATTCCAGCTTGTGTGCAAATTCCAGTTTATTATTGTATGTGTTTAGTATTGTGTGTAATTCCAGCTTAAAGTGCTAAGTGACTAGTAAAGTACGTAATATGATTCCACAGTAATTATTATACATAATTAGGTACTTTACTAGCTACAGTTTATCTTTAGAATAGGCAAGAATTAAAAAACCGCTCATTGCGCAGGTAGGCGTTCTTCTTACGTGATGCGACCTTTACCATGCCTTTCCAGGTGTAATCATGATTTACGGAAAGGAAGAGACTGGACCATCCAAACAGAACTCCCATGATATTGGAGAGCTCTTCGCCCAATAGTGTGAACAAGAATAGGCTCAATGATGATGACATCTCGAACTTTTGAAGTAAAACTTCTTTACGCCCGCATGACTTGGAGGTAAGCTGGTGAGGCAAACGGTGGTTTAGATATGATTTATCTCCCTCTCTACGTGAAGATAGAAGGAAAGAGTTAAGTTTCGTATATTACTGTAGGGGCAAGAGATATGGAGCTAAAGTTTTACTTCAGTCGTGTGGTCTAACGCACATACTCGTTTTCTTATGTGAATAAAAAAAGTCAAGCTGGTCTATAGAAGATAAAAGATATCAAAAGTAAAACACATTGGCGAGCTGTTTAGTAAGCTGTGAATTATTTTCAGTACGAACGCCAACTGCAATTTTGTGAAATCGATTGTTTGCGTGACCAATCCAATTTAAATAGCCTATATGGTTTTGATTATAGCGACGTTTTGGTAATTCCGACATCATATTTGTTTTAACTATCTACCGCCAACCGAATTCCGACTTCGAAACTCTCCATTCGATTAATCGATGCAATTTTAAATTGAAAGATTGTGGTTATGCATGGCTATTGTTTCAATATAGATGTAGCAATTCCATCTCTTTCAGATATTGGAAATCCCCGCTGATGCCAGCAATATTGTGGTCTTCTGCTAACAATATCCGATATTGGAGTCAACCGCTAAGGCTTGCCGATCTTCAGCTGACAGAAGCTTCGATAAATCAACTTCCGATACCGGGCAATGTTGCTTGTACTGTTATTTATTCAGTGGCGATGCAAAAATATTTTACGGTTTATCATTTTGATGAGCATAGGTACATAGATAAGCAAACAGATACATAGAAATATTTGATAAAACTACATAATATGACGAAATATTAATACTAGTGAGTGAATTCATAATTTAATTTTAAGTATCGATGTAACCGGTTCCGAAGTATTTTGACTTGACGCGTAGGTTAATTTACATTTATTGTAATTGATATTATTCATTTATAGATAAATATATTTTTCTTGTGACCAATAACCGGATCAAAATAACATTCCGTTGCTTTACACTAAGAGCCAAACTTAAAAAGGGCAAGGCGGAATTTTTAAACCACCTACGGGCTTTACGGCTGTTGTCCAACGACAGCCAGGATTGACGGTTTAAATAATGAATATTTGTGGACATTTTACGCAATTATAAGCAAATCTTATACAATGGGAACCAGATAACTGATAGAATACTTAGATACTTTAGGTTTGTAAATATATACACAGAATCGAATATAACACCCAGACACAGAAAAAACATGGATGTTCATCACATAAATGTTTGTCCTGGGTGGAAATCGAACCCACATCACAATCGAAACCTGCAGCTCAGAAGCCAGGGTTACTGCCAACTGAGTTATCAGGCCAGTCAGGTTTAACGTGCCTATGCCTAAGGCTCAGTCGTAAATATCGCATTTTGTTATCGAACAGCCATCCAAGTCATGGCGCAGCTAATTTCAGTTAATGGCTAGTCAATCTTTTCTATAGGACTTATAAGTGGTACTGTATAGTGGCTATAATATTCTAATATCTCATTGTTATCATACAGATATGGTTGTAACTTGTGTTTGTGCTCACGGTATGCCAGTGCTGAGTGTGAGGTGCAATGCTGCTCGTCACCGATGATAAAAGACCCTTTTACTTGCTTTTATAAAATGAAAATAACGAATTAAAATAATACATATAAAATGAAAATGCTGTTTTCCTTTTCCAAATAAAATTAGAGTACTACAATTTTTTTTATGTGTGTGATTGATGTGACGAGCTAGTCGTTCATCTGATGTTAAGCGCCACGGCCGTCCATAACAGAACAGTGTCACTCGGAACTCTAAAACATAGAGATTCGCGTGACACTGCATTGCGCACATCATCCTGATACATCAGCAGACTGGTAATAAGATTACTCGACTGTAAGATCAGATCATAAAGTCTCAATTGCCCAGTAATTTCACTAGCTACAGTGCCCTTCAAAGCAGAACACAGTAGTGGTAGACGGCAGAATAACTGACAAAGCGGTGGTACCTACCTAGACGAACTTTGCAACAAAGTCCTACCACCTAGAAAACAATGTAGTTATGATAAAAATGCTAATGTTCGTAATTGAGTATATGGGCTGCTGTTAATCTTGCATGATCAGGCCATACATTCCTACTCGACTGCTGTGACATGGTCCTTGTCTCGCACAGAGAGAGAGAGTATGTGGTAATTAATACTTATCAAACTGTCTCCTCATTTCATCGCTAACAAATAAATCATTAGCTGTATCTTGCAAACATTAAAACTCAAAGCCAATCCAATAAATATTTTAATTTATGTATTCATCATATCATAGAGATAAAATTGGGAAACCGTATTGTTGGCTTTTGCTTATATATTATGAGTCATGTGTTATCTTTATCATTTTTCACAGTGCAGCATGTGGCAAAACCTATATAGTTAGGTGTGTAATAATCAAACCGATTAGAGTACAGTATGTGCTTAAATGACCATACAATGGATTAAATAATTTTTTTGGAAGGTTTTTTTTAATTGTTTGATAGTCTTGCGTTTGACCACTATCGCACCTGATGGTAAGTAACAATGCAGTCTAGGATGAAATTAATTCTAGGTACTGAAAATCAAAAACTATTTTGATATTATCCTTTACAGAGGTCAAATAAAAATATTGTATTTTTATATTATTATTTTTCAATAATTAATAACAAATAAACTACTAATTTGGATGATTTATCATGATCAATGTGTGAAACCTAATTTGTATTATTGAAAATATCCCAGAAAAATAGTATATACCGCTGTAAATGTGTGCCATCAGTACAAGGACTATGATACTAATTAATTATTTATTTATATTTATTTACATTAGATAGGGTCTTGTTTGGCCACATAATGCTGGCTGATATTTACTCAGTGAGTGGCAATTTCCTTGTCATTACTGATTAGCCTGACTGGGCTGTGCTTTACCCAACTGGCTGCAGTTAAGTGACAACATTGCTGATATCATGGTGCTCTAGGATTGAGATCTCAAGTAAGCTGACTCTTCATTTTTTTTCATCACAAACACAGTGTGATATTGTGTAAAAAATCGATCAACCCAAATTGCAATAGTTGACAAACCCAAGCTTAATTATAATGATCAATATTCATTTACATATTAACCGATTGAGTAGAATGTACTACACAGCTGCCGGAATTTGATTTTACAGTTGTGGATGGACCACATGCCGTTTAATTAGTTAATATATCTTACCATAGTAATATAACTCTTATATGGTAAGATTCCAGATTGTTACTAAGCATACATTTTAAAAATTGTCCTCATTTTGTCATAAATATTTAGTTGGAATGACTATGGATGATAGCAATAAAGCAACTAAGGGTCTTCCACCATCAACACAAACACCATTACACAAATAAAATATATCAAATATAAAGACCTCCCGGATATACACCTGGATTCTGCCACATCTCCGTTAGTTAGAACTGTACAAAAGAAAAAGGGCATATTAAGCCAAATAATAGAAGGAATACATACACATTGTACTGTAGTTGGGCTGCTCTTTAGAGTTTAAGTTTTTGGTAGCCGTTTTGAATGGGTTACGGCACTTACTCAATGGCAAAGATAGCTGAAAAAGAAATATTATTTAGAAATTTTATTTTTTATACTTACATGTTATACACCATATATTTTATAAATCTTTTAAAGACAGATACCTAAATTTGCAATTTTGTTTAAAAGCGGTAGGTAAGGACTTAATGCTATATATGAAATTATGGTGTAATTTAAAAATTAGACATTAAGGTACAAGATTATTATTTAGCCTAATTTAAATTATTTCTTGTATTTTATATGCCTTCTTTATTTTAAGAGTTATACAATCATGAGCTTGAATTATATATTACATTAATAATAATTGTCAGATAATCAGTTAGTTGTCATTGACAAATTAATATTTTATACTTAGTCAGGGAGAAAGATCTCAGGTAACTAGAGAATTTGGTAGGTTTCAAAATAATCTTATCAGGTGTAATTTATTGGATTGATAATAATCTAAGGTTTCTTATCAAGAGAATATGGATGTAACAATATAATACATATAACATAACAATATATAACATAAAAAATGGAAGCAACTATTTTTTTATTAATTCAAGGTTTTTGTTGGTTTTTCAAGACTTGCAGACACGTCATTATGATTCAGTGCTACTAACTAGTTTAGTTAGTAGCACTGAACAATAATTTAGTTAGTGATACTAGACTGGGACTTACAATAGTAATCAAGAAGGTGCCCCGATCCGATACTGACAATCTAGAAAAGCCTGGAAAACAAGCAAGCTTCTGATGGCGCAACAATTGACGACAGATTTTGTTTTCGATATCATTATTACAGTATCTTACCTGTTAATCTACTAAAAACACCACGCTAAACTGTTTCCGCACAGTATCGTTTGTAGTCGTTTTAGAAGGAATAAAGAAAAATGCTTTCACTTGATAATAACGTACAAGTCGCAGAACGAGCACTTTTTGACACAAAATCGAATCCAATCCAATGAAAACAAAACGATGACAGGTTGACAACGAATGAAAATGTCAGTTTTCGTTAGTGGTGTTTTTTTCATGATACATTTATGGGATATGTGATTCGTCAATTGTAAATAGATGCCTAAAACTAATTTTTTGACCAATCAACGCTGATTTCAGAAGTAGCCTTTGTTTTCATTGACATAAGCGTTCCATTTCATGACTTCACGCCATGTGACCCGAATTTTTACCAAAGAATATAAACTCATCTCTGGAAGACTCACTTAGGTCCGTATTACTGAACTATGCTCAGTCATCAACCAGTGCTCAAGCAGAGATTTCATTCACTAATTGATCACTTTATGAATGAAATCTCTGCTTGAGCACCGATCGATGACTGAGCATCGTTCTGTAGTACGGACCTAAATAATAGGTCTTTACCTATGAAATTGCCGTATTGCAGTACAGACTTTTTCAAACAAAAAAAAGTTTTGATTGGCTATGAATTCTAAATTCAAGTTAATTTTGTTTTAAAAATATGACATTCTACTTACAATATAAGTCTTTTGTTTATAGATTAGCGTTGTATTTTCATTACATTTCAACATTTTTCCTCATAATGGATACTTTGAAATTTCGTGTAATTATGGAATATGAGTTCCGTCGTGGCGCCAACGCGGCACAAACGACACGCAACATCAACGACGTTTACGGAGAGAACTGTACAAACGAACGTACAACCCGTTATTGGTTTGCTCGGTTCCGTTCTGGGAATTTTGACTTGAAAAATGAACCTCGTGGTCGTCCGGAAACTTTGGTCAACAATGATGAATTAAAGGCGATTGTGGAAGCTGATGAATCTCAATCTACAGCTGAGCTGGCAGCAGCTTTTGATGGTAGCATCAAAACAATATTGGTCCATTTGCGACAGATTGGCAAGATAAAAAAGCTTGATAGATGGGTGCCCCACGAACTTAACGATCGCCAGCGCAACGTACGCGTCGAGACTTGCCTTGCGCTGCTTAACAGGCACAGAAATGAAGGAATTTTGAACCGAATTGTTACGTGCGACGAAAAATGGATTCTTTTTGACAATCGAAAGCGCTCAGCAAGTTGGTTAGATCCTGGTTCGGTACCAAAGCAATGTGCAAAACGAAAAATGACCCCTAGAAAGGTGATGGTCACAGTTTGGTGGTCTAGTGCTGGTGTGATTCATCATAGCTTTTTACAAAACGGCGAGAGCATTACTGCAGATGTGTACATTGAAGAACTGACCACAATGATGGCGAAACTCACACGTCTGCAACCAGCTTTGGTCAATCGGTCGTCTCCACTGCTACTTCACGACAACGCGCGACCCCATACTGCACAACAGACCGTCTCTAAGCTGCATGAGTTGGGTTTGGAAGCTCTCCGTCATCCGCCATACTCACCAGATCTTGCGCCTACCGACTATTACTTTTTTCAAAATTTGGACAACTTTTTAGCGGGAAAAAAATTCAATTCCCGAGAGGCAGTACAAAACGCCTTTGAAGAGTTTGTTGTCTCCCGTCCTGCTGATTTTTTCAAGAAGGGCATCCATAAACTGCCACAGCGTTGGCAAAGATGCATTGATTGCAGGGGTGATTACTTTGAATAAAAGAAATAAATAAATTCGAAAAAAAAAAACTTTAACTTTTTTCAAACAAAACGGCAATTTCATAGGTAAAGACCTAAAGGTAATGTTCCCAATAACCTTATCACAACAGGATAAAGCTCTTTTATAAAATAATTTAAGAGACTCGCTTGGAGTGGGCTGTATTTATATCTAAAAAGGTGGATGACGGCGATGAAACAATTTGTTTAAATGTTTTTACCTGTGAGAGGATCACAATGTGACCACCAAGTTTTTTCAAATCCACTCACCACACAATACTGGACCATTTCAGTGAAAAATATTGCAGTAAAACTATTAACCAAACAAATATGTCAATATTATAAAATCGACCCCATATAAATAATAAAAACGCCCAACGATCACATACATAAATCCTGGACTGTAACTAGGATTCCCCGTATCTAGACCCAGGAACTACGAGGACGATGGTATCACAACACAAGTATAATATTATTATAAGTATAAGTATTATATTACCGCTATTCTTTTCTGTGTACTAATACTTGTCTTGCCAATGCCACGGGGATCGAATCCACCGGCTCTGTGCTATAAGCCGACCTTTTCAACCACCAGGCTGTCAAATGTCCAATCGTAAAGACAATTGATAATTACACCGTGTATTGCCAATATATTACTCGGATATTTCAATAATCTTTAACACAGGTTGAAATCCTGAAAAATATAATAATTTTAGCTTCATAAGTCCCTGTTACAAAACTAGGCTTAGTTGAAAATCGGTGCTCATGACAAAATTTCACTCACCAAATCTTCGTGAATGAAAAAAAAACTTACTTGTTATGGGCTGTGTCCTTGTCATACAGTTGCTAGCATAAAATTAAAGTTGACATGGCATAAACCACAGTAGCATTGAAAATTACTTAGGTCCGTATTATAGAACGATGCTCAGTCATCGATCAGTGTTCAAGCAGAGATATCTGGTAAAGTTGCCACCACTTTACTAGGAATATGACTTGATACGACTAGACTATGACTTAACTTGATGACTTGGACTGTGACTTGACTTGACTTGACACATTATATGATATTAATTCACTTGAGATATTATCATTAGTTGACACTGGCTAAATACACGAAAGTGTGGAGCAAAACCAAAACAAAAAAAAAACCAGTGACTTGATGAATTATCAATTACTTGACACTGGCTAAATACACAAAAGTCTGGAGCCAAAACATTAAAAAAAGAGAAAAATAAAAAATAAATCCTACATAACCTCAAACTAAAAATTAAGAAGAATATGATTTTCTTTTCGAGTACATAATAATTGTAATAATACACAAATTATACAGCTGAATTGCAAAACAGATTTTTAAAATAACAACCCTAAGAGCATTTTGCTATATTAACTTTTACAAAACTGATCCCATTATGAGCATAATATTAAGGACTAGACTTTGTTTATCTCAAACTACCAGTGAGTATGAGAATGTTATAAGATTGATAGTAAACGATTCTAAATTGACCTCCTACTTTAAAATTTCAGTGCTGTCACGTCCGTTCAGTGGGACTTCAGTGCTGGGTACGAAACAGTGGCGCATTGAAAGAGGTCTCAGCGCCAATCGTAATGCTGAAAGCGTTTTAACTGATGGACCCGACTATACCTTCTTAGATGGCAGGGCTACACCCTTATTGGTAAATTATAAAATTAAAATTAATGAATAATAATATTTATTAAAGCCCTGGGGGTTCCTATTAGACATCATTAAATTATGAATTATTTAGTAGTGAATCTCTGCTTAGCTAGCATGCACCTTCGATCGGATCATCACTTTCCATCAGGTGAGAGTGTGGTCAAATGCAAGAAAAGTTTGGTGTAAGAAAAGCCCACTGTATTCCATGTAGGGCATAGGCCTCTCAAAAGGCCAGCAAAGTTAATATGATTGGAACCTAGCCCCATATAACCTAAGGTACAAAATGTGGCTCTCCAACCGTCTTTCTAAAAATCACTGTATAATGGTAGAGTAGCTACCCTGTATTTTATCTTTGCTTATATCAAATTTAAAAGAGAGAAACAAAACAATACAACTAGTCCACTACATAATGTTTATTACTAAGGGTGTAAGTAAGAAAATCATGTGCAAAACATTATTACCATATTGGTTCAGCTTTTTTGGTGTGATGTTGACATAAATGAATTTACTAATTTGTATGAACAATTCAGAATTCCTTCCCACTTAGAATTAAAATTTGAATTAATAAAATAGGTAATGATAGCATTTTATTTGAAGTATCAAACCACCCTCCTCATTCATAGGTTATGTCAAACATTAATGGGGGAGTCAACAAAATTTCATATGTTTTAATGAATTTTCTTGTTCCGAGTGTAGAGTATGCATATTGCACAGTAATGTACTTCTGATCCAATGTACAATAATTTATTTAAATAAAATATTCTTGGGTTTGATCACATTTCTCCTGATGTTAAATGACAATGTGATAGTCAATTTAGCATGCTTGCTATGTTTCCTTACAAACTTTACTTTTTACTGACCTGATAGCTTATTTGGTTGTAGCTCTGCTTTCTGAAATGTAGGTTGCAGGTTCGATTCCCACCCAGGACAAACATTTGTGTGATGAACATAGGTCTTTGCTCTGTGTCTAGGTGTTAGTATAGTACAGTATTCTATGTGTATATTTACAAACAAAAAGTTCAAAGTATTCTATCAGTTACCTGGCCATTCCATAGCTTTGCCTAGTTTGGGACTACATGAAGCTTTGTGAAATTCCACAAATATTTATTTATTTATTATTTTAAAATGCATGAAGTTTACTTTAAACTGTGTTACATATTAACCTATGTATATACCAAACACATGTGTACATAACAATATGCCTTATTCCAGCACAAACAAAAACTTAGAATGCTAAAGCAGCGGGAGTACGCCTCACAAATAGTACAGCTGTCATCGGAACTTGACTTTGCTAAAGAAAGATACCAAAAGATACAACAAGACAAAGAAGATGAACGGCAGAAGATCATAAGCAATAGGTTAAAGGTGAAAGGAGAAGCTATGCATAAGAGAAAGTCGTAAAAATTTGGCGGCATTTGCCTATCTGTATTAAAATACTAACGTTTGATAGCAGTGTGCACTTATCTCCTTAGCCTATTTTCAAGTTTGTCAAACTTGTGTCAAGTGAGCATGCTAAATACTGTACACTCATTGGTTGAAATAGGCAACCAATGAGCATTCAGTATTTGGTCTACTAAGTTGGCACTAATTTAACAAATGTGTATGAGAACCCGAGGGAAAGTGTTACTTAGGTAAGAATTAATAAAGTTTGGTACAGATGAGCTAAAGTGTTATTACTAATCAAGGTTTTAGTTTATATTATCTGTTAAATTAGAATAAATGTATTTACTAGTATTTCTAAGCTGTCGTAAATTTGAATCCTTTATTTATCTATCCCCTGAATCTACTTAAAGGTTAGTTTGTACCATGTAGATACTAGCTGAAAAACGCATTTCTTCAATAAACGGGTATTTGTGATCTAATTTTTTTTGTTAATGATTGATGTAACGAGTTAGTCATTCAGTTGAGCTTAAAAGAAAAAGATATGAATTCGAAAGAAATTCTGTGCCTGCAGCTTTTCTTGGACTGCATTTTATAATGATATAATTTATCATATGAACCTTCAGAACAAACTATCAGCATCCTAACATTAAAATCGGTTTAGCCGTTTATATTAAGGTCAAATAAAGTAACTTTTACACTTTTACGTTCACTTTCATTTTCATCTTCTGTCAAAAAAAGGTTCAGTCGAACTACACGAATTACAAAAAGTCACTAATTTACTTGACTGAATAAATGGGAAAAATGTATCACTAAAGTGAAGTGAAGTCTGGCTACTGAGATATTGCATTTGACAGCTACAATAATTTTGACTGACTTGATAACTGAGCTAGTTGGGGCTCTGCCTTCTGAACTTATAGGTTTTGGGTTCGATTCCCACCCAAAGTAATTATTGGAACATTCTAAGTTGTGTTCAGGTATATTTGAGTGTTAAAAAAAAAAGAAAACCAAAATATGAGTTTGCTTAGATGGTGGTGGTGAAACAAAAAAAACAAAAAAACCATGGTCTAGATGGCGCTATGTGAAATTTCCACAACTTTAACAATATTTTTAAATATTTTACTATAGGTAGTGAGAAACCGGCCACTACAAAAGTAAGCAAAAGTGATCATTCAATCCGTAACAAAGAGAGTAAACAACGTTTGGTGACGTTAATTTCCAATAAGCCGCGCGATGCTATAGGTTATGCTATGCATTGAACTACGATATCGCGAGAGCTAATTTCATCCATTTTCCCTGAGCTTTTAGCTTAAAATTATGACCGTAATAACACGAGCTTCCTTTACTTTGATCCAGTTAAACAGTTTTAGCCTTATTAATAAACGGGTCTCGGATTAGTTACTTCAGCTTGTAACTAAATCACTCGTTGAGATGAGTTTTGGATTACGTACTAGTTTTCAGTTTAACGCCATCTAGCGTTGGTGTCTAACAGCACATGCATCATTCCGTAAAATTCAATAAGATCGAATAAAGGTTAAAAAGGTTTAATAGGTAAGACATACATGGCGCTGTAATAAAACAAAAGTCAACTACGTAATAAGCTAAGCGCGGGAATAATCAAGGAGTTTTTATTTTGACAAAAAAAAAAAGGGAGAAAAAAAAACAATTGAAAGGAGAAGAGGTGCGCGTCAGGAGGGGGAACGGTACGAAACGTGGAAAAAAAGAAAAATCGAGGGTTTTTTTTAGAGTGAGTGCTTGTGTGTAATTTAAATCAGCACGGCGCGGTGGTACGTGAGTAGTTAGAGGTTAATTCGTTACTTGTTATTCGAAATGTATGAGGGTTTAGGCGAATTACACGTATAATGATATTCTTTTACTTTTGAGTGTGCTAGCAGTGTTTTGTTTTACGGCTTACTAACTGTGAGACAATATTTTATTTTGCGTTTTTCCCCGTGATTTAGATTATACCTAGGTAGGGTTCCTAATTGTGATTACATTGCTAGATTACGGTGATTTTCCTGATAAATTGTGTACAAATGTGTCTGAAAATTATTCGGTAAGTGTTGAGATATTTGGATCAGAAAAGAAAACGGCAACTCTAAAAATCTTGTGTGAGATGCTCATGTATAATGGCGGCTGAATTGCTATTATGAAAAGTGTCAGGAGGAACTAGATTAAGGGACGAGTGTGAAGGATTGAAAGTCTAGATCAAGTATGAGTTCTGTTGATTGCTAGGTGTATGGAATGAATTCATTAAATCATTAATGAGCGGATTTTTATAAGATGTTGTCGATAGAATTCTAATTAAGAATAAACGAATACCATTTAGGCGAGTTCGTGGTAAAGCTAAGTTACATCAAAATTCTCATAGAAATATTTCAAATGGTAATAAAATTCAATAATATAGGGAAATCTTAGATTATCTTCATAAACATTTCATGTTATCTAAATACTCTCTACCTATCAGGTAGTTGTAAAATTGGAATAATTGTTTCATACACTGAAATTCTCGGCTAAATATAATGATACAAAATAGCGGCCGATCGGTTGCTATTGTAGGGTCGTCAAGGGAATCTAACTATAAAACAAGGATAAAGTAACTATACGCTACAATATGTATTTACTAATATTTGCTCTTTTATATTTTGTACGTAATTTTAATGCTGTGCGATTGCTATTTTATGTAGTACAAGACGTGTTAATACTCATATAATCCACGGTGGTAACTTCAGTTGACTTGAAAGATAGATTACTTTCTTGTTCAAAAATCCTGAAGTGAGGTTATGTGTAAAAAGGTACGTTAGGAGGTAAGAAGGTTCATATAAGATTCTAGTGTTTTGGCATGGTCTAAAATAAATATCATTCAAAACCTTAGAATTAGGTTGTCTCGGTAAAACCAGTAAAATCAGAGATATTTTTTAAATAAACTGTTGTAACAATTTCACTTTTATTATTTACCTAGGTCTTAGAAGTCGTAGATATATGTATATACATATATAATGTTGCTTAATTAAATGATTGAAGTGGAGTTGGTGGCTTATAGGTTAACCAGAAATTGTGTTACCTATCATCTGTGGTTGTGTCGTTGAACCGAGTGGAACTCGCGGGTTCGAGTCCTGTGAGAAGTATACATAACGGGTGTGACTCTCAACCTTCGAGTGAGATCACTAAATTTCGTTTGACTATTACAGGATAAGAATACTGTGGAATGAAGGTTCAATTCCTTCAAATAAATAATTGCTTGACATTGTATGGCAATTCTTTTACCAAATATAATTTTATGTTGTTTATACTGTTTATAGGGAGTTCGATTCTCTCGCTACACTTGATTATTATTTTACTCAATTTTCGGGAATAAAGAAGGCTACCTTTCTTCCGTGGTTGTGTTGTTAATCAGTGTAGTCGCGGGTTCGAATCCTGCAGAATATCTATTATAGATTATGCATACTGTGGTTTGACGGTTCGATTCCTTCAGATAAATTATAGATTGGCAGCTACGGTAATTGCTAATATTACCTGTCATAAATTTATGACTATATTGTGAAATGGATGTTTGATCCTTTCAAGACGCTATGGAGTTGTCACGGGTTCAATTCCCGTATTGATAATAACTATCAATGACGGATGTAAACCTGTTGTTTATCTTGATTGAAAACTATATATGTGTTTTTCTAGGCTTAATCGGATCCGAATTAAGTCCATATTATACTTTCTTATTCATAATGGCATTGTTCATTATTCATATTGATTATTTAAAAAAAAGAGAAAATTTAATGATGCCTGGCTTTAGCACAAATCTATGTGTTTCAATACCTTGCATCTTTTAATTTTGACAACAAATCTACCATGTTGTAGCAAACTTAGTTCATGCATATGAACATATCTACTGCATTCTCTATATCGATCTACGACTGCACATGTGCAGAGAATCGTCTGTAATACTTGGAACTGGCTCTTGATCCCGAGTTGTCTCTAAAGAGGGAGGTCTAGTTATTCATCTCCGAGCTATGGATCCCTGCTGTATACGTACTCAGGGGGAGGTAACGGAGTTTATAACTAGCCTAGCTGTTGATCTAATCAACCTTGGGCCATGCCTCTGGATCGGATATACTTGGAGTGAGGTCGACCAATATTGCTTACAATTCTTCATTTTTCTCCGACAATTACCCAACAATCTTTTAGAATCGTCTGTAATACTTGGAACTGGCTCTTGATCCCGAGTTGTCTCTAAAGAGGGAGGTCTAGTTATTCATCTCCGAGCTATGGATCCCTGCTGTATACGTACTCAGGGGGAGGTAACGGAGTTTATACACTAGCCTAGCTGTTGATCTAATCAACCTTGGGCCATGCCTCTGGATCGGATATACTTGGAGTGAGGTCGACCAATATTGCTTACAATTCTTTCTTCTCCGACAATTACCCGACAATCATTTTATGTTTGTGCTGGGTTTGCTATCATGTGGTCGAGCAATGTCCACATTTATCTAATAGTTATTCCTTGATGGAGTGCTATAAGCCAGGTCGTGAGACCTTATTTACATGAATGATATTATAAGGTATCTATTTCCGTTACAAGAAGTAGATATTGTATTATTTACTAATATTGATTTAATTTGGATCTTTGATTAGATCTTTATTATATGATTATAAAAAAAAAAATATAAAAAAATGAAAAAATATATTTTTAGGGGTGGTTTTGATGGGGTGGAGCGTTATAAAGCATGAAGGACGAATCGCACTTGACGGACGCGGGCATGTATTTTATACATGGAGAGGGCGTCCCTCCCTCCCCTTCGGGGGGGGCCCCCTTAACCACCTTTATAAATATTCTGTCTTACTAGTGTTCTAAATGTCCTTAAAATTATGACTCTGATCTTCGATCATTTAACCCCTAACATGAACAACAGGGCAGTTTACATTCTACAATTTAAAGTTTGAATTAATTTATATTACAAAACTGTGTATTACAGAGAGGAGGTTTGAATGGTGTATGCAGTATATACTTAAGTTATGTAGTATAATTGTTTATTATTATGTTTATTCCAGATTAAGGTAAGTATCTATGTATGAGTAGGCGATAACAAATAAATAATAAAAAATAATAAAGAAATCACAATTTATTAAGATCTATTAAACTCTAACGTACCTCTAAAAAGAACTATTGGTTATACGGATGGCGATGTAAGGGTTCCTAGACGATTATTTGGCCATATGAAGGGGAACTCGTATTATCGGTTTGGAGAAGAGTATTTTACTCAGGGGGGGCGAGTTACAATCTTTTGTCCTTTTTTTGCTACTGGAATATTTAGCTAGATCGAAAGAGACAAAAGATAGTGTAACTAGTCTAAAGCTGGCTCGTGTTTATTAATAAGGCTGTTTGGGTTTAGTGCATAACGTTGTTATTACTGTAGGGCGTGTCCACTTGTCAGCGTCAGGTCAGTATTTGAGTTTTTGTTACTTGCTCCAAAATACTACTGGGCCGCGGTATTATTAAATTATGTTGCCTATATGTGCGTATCTACGGTCCGTATTACAGAAAGAATCTCAGTCATCGATCGGTGCTCAAGCAGAGATTTCATTCATAAAGTGATCAATTTGTGAATGAAATCTCTGCTTGAGCACCGATCGATGACTGAGCATCGTTCTGTAATACCGACCTACGTCTAACGCGGTAGTACTTAGTAGAGTATTAGAGATACGTAGAGTTTATTCGAATGTAAGTACATTATCTGGCAGCAACCATCGATAAGACCGCCCATTGTTGTTCTAGTACGTAAGATTTATATATTATTATTATTCTTGCATAAGTATATACATTTTATTTATGAGACAATAATGTGTTATCTATCTATTATGCAAGCAAATTACCTACTAAGCAAATGAGACTTTATGACCTGATCTCACAGTCTAGTAATCTTATTACTAGATTGTGCTCATGTCTCAGGATAACGTGCGCAGTTCAGTGTCACGCAAAACTATACTTTAAGAGTTCCGAGACTGACATCATTATTTCTTACCTTACTATTATCTACAGTTAAGAGGATATAAAAAAGCCTTCCCTTGTTCCAGTGCATTATATACTGTATTGCATTAAACACTTCTATGATGAAGCCATTTGCCACGGCACTATCCATTATGACTAATGCCTACCATAACCCGAGCCTTTCATAACCCGCTGTCAGACACTCGCCGGTTATGTTGGAATTTAGAGTTTCGTGTTGGAACTATTTGATTTTTATATAACCTCTTTCGTATGTTATTTGATAAGCCAATATTATATTTTTAGGTGTTTTGGCGGAAAAGCGCAGAAGATTACGTCACCGCATTCCAAAACTTGTGTTATTTTCAGTGTTGGTGCATAAAATTGGTGGCATTTTATTCGTTAAGTGCTGGATTACAGGCGTGAGTGTGGAAAAATGTGAAACGTTTCTTTTCGTGTTGTTTCCAAAACTCCATAGAAACTTCAAATAATGTTGCCACCACTTTACTAGGAGTATGACTTTGACTAGACTGACTTGACTTGATGACTTCGACTGTGACTTGACACATATTTGCGTGAAATATTGATAACTTGATAAATTATCAATTACTTGACACCGGCTAAATACACAAAAGTATGGAGCCAATACATTAAAAAAAACTTTATATCGTTGTTCTCTGCCGAAATTGCCCTAAAGATGCAATAAAATAATTGATTTCATTAACACACTATTTTAATTCAGAGTCTATAGAATTCACTAAATTGTGTTACACACTCGCCGGTTACATTTTCGTTCCAGTACACCATATACTGGCTTGCATCAAACACTCCTATGATGAAGCCATTGACCACGGCACTATCCATTTTGATTAAAACAAGTGGTTAAACCAAGTTTAATGTAGGTAGGTTGGGCCTTTCGTAACCTGCTGTTACACACGCCGGTGTCTGTTACGCTCGGACTAGTCTGTAGAACAATAAAGCAGCGCTCAGAAAGACAGCTTAGCCAGAAAAGGAATATGAAATCCTGTTATGTACTACTCGTTGCGCCCCGCGGTATCAACCGCGGATAAAAAGTAGCCTATGTGTTAATCCAGCGTATAAGCTACCTGCATTCAAAGTTTCATTAAAATCCATTCAGTAGTTTTTGCGTAAAAGAGTAACAAATGTCCATACATTCACATACAAACTTTCGCGTTTATAATATTGGTAAGGATTTGACAACCTCTGTGGTGTAGTGGTTGAGTAGGTCGGTTCATAGCCCGGAGATGGCGAGTTCGATGCGGGTGTAATTCACTATGATTTTGCGATTTCGTATTCCTTATTTTGGCTTCAAATTTTAGGTGAACATAATATATTCATTTTTTCGAATCCAAAATGAGCATATACTTAGTTTCAATTTTGGCTATCCACGTCGACGTAGAAAATTCACCCCATACCTATCTATAATCAAATAAAATCTATAAATGAGGGGTATAGAATCAAAAGCAGCTAGTTGCATTTTTTTTTAATCTGACCTATGAATGGAAAAATATAGGTCTGTCAATTGTGTATGATATCAACTTATAATTTTGCATCGAAACCAGCTTAAAATAATACAAAAACCAGATTAAAATTCTGCATTGGGGTCAAATTCAGCTTAAAAACGGCATGCAAACATCAAAGACAGCTTAAATTTTAAATTGAAGGTTGTGCTCGTAGCTGCATTTGATTCTATACCCCTCAAATCATACCTATTAAAAGTAGTAAATTTCCCATTACAATTTCTATAGCCGGCAATCTGCCCACATACTTACTTATATTTTAGAGTGAAAGTTGGTAGGTAGAGTATTCTTGGAGTTTAACTACACTTTGCGGTCATAAGAAAACAAAAGAGGTTACCTATGTGAGAGATGACGTTAATGATAATCGAGAGAAAGTCGAAGTAGTTCCTTTTTATATAGGTCAGTTAGCAATAAACTTTGAAGGCTAAGGAAGAGAACCTTTGTTGTATGTATTAACCGCATCACCGTTGGGTAGACTTACGCATTGCGACACATTCTTGCAAGTTTGTGCACCAAATAAACTGTACGATAAACACTTACTTCTCGGATCCAAAGTTGGGGAATCCTTAACTTTCTACCCGTGCGTGTAAAGTAGAATTAAAGAAGCAGTGTATTTGAAAAATAAACATATAGTACATTCAAATAAAAATGATTCACAAAAAGGGAAGACTGTATATTCTTGTAAATTTTATTTTATTTCTGGAAGTGAGTGTTGAATAAATGCTTTTCTTTTATTTTTTATTTATTTATGTTTTGGCTCCACACTTTTGTGTATTTAGCCAGTGTCAAGTAATTGATAATTTATCAAGTTATCAATATTTCACGCAAATATGTGTCAAGTCACAGTCGAAGTCATCAAGTCAAGTCATAGTCAAGTCATAGTCTAGTCAAAGTCATACTCCTAGTAAAGTGGTGGCAACTTTACTTGAAGCTTTTAATGGAGTTTTGGAAACAACACGAAAAGAAACGTTTCACATTTTCCCACACTCACGCCTGTAATCCAGCACTTAACGAATAGAACGCCACCAATTTTATGCACTAACACTGAAAATAACACAAGTTTTGGAAAATAATACAATGCGGTGAAGCAATCTTTTTCGCGTTCCCGCCAAAAAAAACCTTTCTTTCTTTCTAGGTTTAATTCGTAGGTCGTCGTGATGGCTTCACCCTCGGGACAAAAAAAGCCTGAAAGTAGATTGTACATACCTATTCAATTCTTCAAACTGGTTGAATTGGTTATCTAGAGTGAATAAAAACTTTTTAAATCAAATAAGGAGGTGGATTCTAGACTAGGTTTTTTTAAACGGGCTAAAGCTGTTTTCTCTACCGACCTTTTCAGCGTCACCGGGCGGATTACAGCGTCACCGGGCAGATTAAAGCGTCACCGGGCTGATTACGGCGTCACCGGGCGGATTACAGCGTCACCGGGCGGATTACAGCTTCACCGGGCGGATTACAGCGTCACTGGGCGGATCACAGTGTCACTGAGCGGATTATAGCGTCACGGGGCGGATTATAGCGTCACGGGACGGATTATAACGTCACGAGGCGGATTAAAGCGTCACCGGGCGGATTACAGCGTCACCGGGCGGATTACAGCGTCTCCGAGCGGATTAAAGCGTCACTGGGCGGATTACAGTGTCACCGAGCGGATTATAGCGTCACGGGGCGGATTATAGCGTCACGGGACGGATTATAGCGTCACGAGGCGGATTAAAGCGTCACCGGGCGGATTACAGCGTCACCGGGCGGATTACAGCGTCACCGGGTGGATTACAGCGTCACCGGGCGGAAAATTTATATTTATATTTTTTAAATATATTTTTTAAATCTTTCACGGGATAATAATGGTAGACTTGTTATATTTAGTTGTACTGAACTACTATAGTATTTTATAATCTGTGATTAGGTAGGTAGGTAGAAACCTTCCATCTCCTGAGTGAGCCGAGGTAACTCAGCCATCATTTAACCCGTAACAGCTCCATAACGAGTTCATCAAAGTAAGGCAATTATAATTAAAGCACGCCGGTAGAGCGTCTGTAGAGGTATAGGTTAAGTTATTTACTTAGATATAACATTTAAAATTATATTTGACAGCCTCTGTGGTGTGGTAGTTGAGCAGGTCGCCTCATAACCCGAAGGCGGTGGGTTCGATTCCCGCGACAGGACAAGTATTTGTACATATAGAAAGGGCAAATACTTATTCTGAGTCTGGGTGTTGTAGGACCATGGTCCTCGTAGTTCCTGGGTTCCTAGATACAGGGAATCCTAGTTAGGGTCCAGGATCTATGTATGTGATCGTTGGGTATTATTATTATTATTTATACTTAAATTTACATATAAACATAATACTAAACTAAACCTAAAAATAGTAAAAATTTAAACTACACATAAGAAAATAAAATGGATAAATCTAAAAAACTTAAAATAATCCATTGGTGAAAGGGAAAGTGCCCAGAATGCATCACTACGTTGAATGGCAAAGCCTATTTTTGTGCAAAATAAATGACATCATTTTTAAATGCTTTTGATGACAGGTTAAATATAAACGTTTAAATGCAAACGGATGACGTGAAAAATCCAGCATGTCGTTAGAAGCGTCTGCCCATGTGAATTGTAGGTACCTAAGTTTCGACTGCATGAATCCCTTAGGTCATGCCTACTTAATTATTTAAGCCGTTCTTGAGTTATAAGAAAATAAATAAATAAATAAGCATACACACTTCACACAGCGCCATCTAGCACCAAACTAAGCAAAGCTATGGGAACCAGATAACTGATACAATACTTAAATACTTTTTTTTGTAAATACATACAAAGTAAATAATACAATATAACACCTAGACACAGAACAAACAACGATGTAAATCACACGAATGTTTGTCTTGAGTGGGAATGGAACCCACAACCCACAGTTCAGAAGGCAGAGTTAGTACCAACTGAGCTATCGGGCCAGTCATAGTATAACAAACATGACTTTGTTTTATATACATATAGGTAGATATACAAACGCACCTCTACAAATGTTTAGCTCTGTGCATCTGTTTTACCTTAAAAGTATGTTTTTGTATATCATAAATAATTAATTGCAGTTTCGTCAACAATGCAATGCCAAGTTCGTGTTTCCAAATAGTCGGTAAAATAATCATTATGTTGGACCTTCAATTAGTAAGGTGCGTTTGATAGCGTCGAGCGGAGCGATTTGTATTCCGCTTGAGGAAACCATAATGTATTTTATTTAGTCGTCATTGTCATCAGCTCAATGCCTCCACTACTGAAATACAAGCCTTCTCTCACAAAGAGAGATAGCGAGTAGAATATAATATATATAATCCACCAGCCTTGACAAGTGCGTGATGGTGGATGACAGTCATGCCTTCGTTATTTTTAATTTTTGAACATACCATTATCTCACGTCTTTTCCTTCACCGTTGTCAAAAACGAGTGCAAATTCCACACAAAGGTAATCTAACTTAAAAGGTCATTAGTGCAGGGGCGAGCCTTGCACTGACCTGGCTTCACTTCCCAGCTGTGTGTTGGTTTAAAAGTCGCATGGGCTGCCACTGAGCTAATGTATCAAGCTGATTATTATTACAGATAAACCTTTACCTATGGTCCAAATTGACAGCCTCTATGGTGTGGTGGTTGAGCAGGTTAGCTCATAGCTTGGAGGCGGTGGGTTCGATTCCCGCGGCAGGACAAGTATTTGTGCACAGAAAAAAGTGCAAATACTTGTTCTGAGTCTGAGTGTTGTGGGACCATGGTCCTCGCAGTTCCTGGGTCTCTAGACACAGGGAATCCTACACTACAGGGCAGCAGCTTTCTTCTCGGTACATTAAAATCTGCGATCATCAAAACGCCTACTAAGAATGGTTATATTGGAAAACCCCAAATTATGATCTCAATGCTTTATAATTAATCTTTTTTTTTATAGTAGGTCCACAAAACTGGATATACACAAAAAAACTTAAGGTAATATAAAAAGGAAACTTGCAGACGTGTAGATTGAACCTTCTAGAAGTGAACACAGCACATGTTTTACTAGCTTGTAGTCAGAGCACACCCTTTTATATTGAAATCATCATTCCTATTGTCCTAGTTCGAGTATTAAATCGGGTTTCTTGAGAATAACCATTATTAATTGATATGGAGTGGTCTACGCTTGACACATTTCACGAAATAACCGGGAATTATTTATAAAAAAATACCAAAACATAATTCTATGGAATTTTAATTCTAACAAGAATGGATAAGTTAAACTGGACCATGGAGAAAATAGATTCGGTTGAATCTTTTTGGGACTTTAAGGGACAAGGTAACAGATTTGCTCATATATCATTATCAGCTGTCCTGACCCATAAGCTTGGATGCTGATGGGTCAGGACATATATTTATATTTATATATTTGGCCAATGAAGTCACCCCAGCGCCAAATATAGCGTGTTTCAAGCTGCACCTCAAACGTTGGCTAGTCGATCAGGCATTCCATAATAACGACGAGTTTTTGACTTATAAAATAAATTGGTTACATAGCTATTTCAATTGTGACAGTCTCTGTGGTGTGGTGGTTGATCAGGTCGGCTCATAACTCGGAGGCGGCGGGTTCGATTCCCGCGACAGGACTAGTATTTGTAAATAAAAGAAACGCAATTACTTGTTCTGAGTCTGGGTGTTGTGGGACCATGGTCCTCGTAGTTCCTGGGTCCATAAACACAGGGAATCCTAGTTAGGGTCCCGGATCTATGTATGTGATCATTGGACGTTATTATTACTATTATTATTATGTCATTTTTCAATATCGATTCGATATCATCATAGATATGCAGTCCATCCACGCTTGCAAAGTCACAGGCGGGCAGTTTATTATTATCGTAAACGAGCTTCTGCCCGCAGCTTCACCCGCGGCGTGGCCTTTTGGAAAATAATCCAACCACCCATTTCACCCTCTTAAGGGCGGGATTTCCAAAAATAAAAAAAATCCTTTCTTAGCGGATGCCTACGTCATAACATCTACCTGCATGCCAAATTTCAGCCCGATCCGTCCAGTGGTTTGGGCTGTGCGTTGATAGATCACTATGTCAGTCAGTCAGTCACCTTTGAGTTATATATATTTAGATAGCTTTTATTAAAGTTGACTCGACTATTACAGTTCAGTTAACTTTCATGTAAGCCGTAGGTAATTACTTCCATAACACCGCTACTAAGTCTGGCGCTGCAGATGGATAAAAGGCGTAACTGCGCATGTCCAATATCTGTCAGATGCATTTATGTCTTTATTACCTACAGAATAAGACTGGAAATATCACCAAGACACCTGCTAAGCGGGGCGATTTTGGTAACCTCTTATAAAAATTAAGTTCAAAGTGAAGTTTTATAGGTGATGCTACAGAATTCGTGTATTTTTGAATTTTAACGTGTGATAAGGGTATATTATTATCCGATTCCGATCCGATATAGTGCTGGATTACAGGCGTGAGTGTGGAAAAATGGTATAATGATGGTGAAACGTTTCTTTTCGTGTTGTTTCCAAAACTCCATAGAAGCTTCAAGTAAAGTTGCCATCACTTTACTAGGAGTATGACTTTGACTAGACTATGACTTGACTTGATGTCTTCGACTGTGACTAGACACATATTTGCGTGAAATATCATTAACTAGATAAATTATCAATTACTTGACACTGGCTAAATATACAAAAGTGTGGAGCCAAAACATAAAAAAATGTCTAATGTTTAGCAGTTGACGTCTTCCAGCTGATGTTGCCAAGTGAAGACTGTAAAACATGTATTTGAACGTTTTAAATTACGAGAATTAGCATTCTGTAAAAACTTTTTTTTGCAGCGGAATACACTGACAAGAAACTGCTAATGGCAACTCCTTACCCCGTAATTTTCTTACTGATCTCATATCTATGGTTCGTTCTAAAGTTCGGGCCTGAGTTCATGAAGAATAGAAAACCGTACCAATTCCCCAACCTCCTTGTGGCCTACAATGTCGTACAAGTGCTGATATCTTGCTATATTGTTGGGTTGGTAAGTGTTTTTATACTAAGTACGGCTAACTAAGTAGGTAGGTAGTAAGATTCTTCTGCAGAGTTCATCTAGATATGTGTAGGTACCTAGCTAGAGGAACTCTGCAGAAAACACCTACCACAGCTTTGCTAAGTTTTTTTTTTTATGTTAAGGAATGACGTTTAGAGCTAGCCGTTCGCCTGATGTTAAACGACACGGCTGCCCATATCAGCTGCAGTGTCACTCGGAACTCTAAAGTATACAGCTTTGCGTGACACTGCACTGCGCACGTCATCCAGAGACATCAGCACAATCTAGTAATAAGATTACTTACTAAACTGTAAGATCAGCTCGTAAAGTCTCATTTGCCCAGTAATTTCACTAGCTACAGTGCCCTTCAAACCGGAACACAGCAGTGCTTGCGCACTACTGCTTGGCGGCAGAATAACTGGCAAAGCGGTGGTACCTACCTAGACGAACTTTGCAACAAAGTCCTACCACCTAGTAACATTATCTACTAACTTCAAAAAGAAGGAGGCTGTTAATCAGTATTAATAAAAAAACATTACCCCTGAGCTCCGTCATTTATAAACCACTCGTTCCGAGTGAAACCGCGGGGTGTAACTAGTGGTTACTTAATTTGCTAATCCCACGGGAACATTTCATTTTTCCGGGATAAAATGTAGCCTATCTGTTAATCCAGCTATCTTGGTACTGAATATCATCCAAATCCATTCAGCCGTTTGAGCGTGAAGGAGTAACAAACATAAACACATACAAACTTTTGCTTTTATAATATTAGTGTGATTTATTAGAAATGCCATACTTTCAGATTGGAATGAATACTTTATCAAAATCGTTTCAGTAATTTGGTTTTTTTACTCAAAATAACTGGAATATTATTTATATAGATAATATCATCCAGGTATTTCTCAGTATGAAATTAAGGCCATAGAAGGCGGTGTAATCCCTTTTAAAAGATACCTATATATATTTTAAAATTTACATTTCAAGGTCATTAAGTAATTAATTTTGTACAAAATGGACTACGAAATTGAAACAAATAAAATCAGAGTATATTTTTTAAACATCTACAGTTCAAAGGCATTCATTGTCTCGGACGAATATAAAACTAATTTATCCATTGTCGTTGGCATTGTACTTGCATTTGTGAATGAATCAAGGTTTTAATTGAATTTGCGGGTCAACACAAGTTGTAGTGTCGCAATATATTTATTGATCGTTTAAAATAAGAATTATAAAAGTAGAGTATTTGTTTAAATATAAATGTATTATTTCATTCGTTTTTTAAGATTAGAACAGTCATTAGATAATTTTATGATATAAAATGTATTGACGCTTCACAGGCGACTATTTGTATTAGGTTTAGAGAATTTAGCCACTGTTTAAGTTTGTTCCGAGGTTATAAAGTGGTAGTAAAGAAATACTATTTAAAAACTTTACATTTTAACTAAAAAAACGAATGTAAATAGACACTTTTATTTTTTTATGTAAGCGTTTAACGTGACGAGCTGTCGTTCACCTGGTGTTAAGCGTCACGGCCGCTCATAATACACTGCAGTGTCACTCGGAACTGTAAGCGTGACACTGCACTGCGCACTTCCTGAGACGTCAGCACAGTCTAGCAATAAGATTAGGTACTAAACTGTGAGATCTGCCTACCTATCTACCTAGTCAGGTAGATATCTGATTAGGTAGGTAGACCTAGACCTAGATGAACTGCAGAAAAGTCATACCATTAAAAAAACGAGTGTGCTTTAGACCACACGACTGAAGTAAAACTTCTTTAGCTCCATCTCTCTTGCCCCTACACTAATATATGAAACGTAACTCTTTCTTTCTATCACGTAGAGAGATATACTTTGTCTCCCTCTCAACTTCCGTTCGCCTCACCAGCTTAATTTTTCTTTTTTTTAAATTTATATTATTTTCAGGGAGTTGAAGCTTTGTTTGAATTTGGAATGTGGAAACCAACATGCTTTAGCGAAAGGCCAGATTTAGAAATACAGGTAATTTTTGACTGATGTAATAGAGAACAACTATGTGTTGCCAAGTTCTGTAGCAAACCACCATATATGCGAAAAAATCCATCTGTTGTAACTTGCAATCAAGAGAGTTTTGTTATGCTACTAATTATAGTAATGGATGATGCAAGATTTTGTTGTGTAATTAGCCCTCCATTAAATTACAATGTAGCCGTTACTATGACTAACTTACTTAACAAAAAAGGACAAAAGCTGAAGTAACTAACCCGAGACTAATACCCGTTTCTTAATAAGGCTGCTAAAGTAGAGAATCATTAGAATGATAGTACGATATATTTGTTTGCGTGATGATAAGCGCCATACCCATAAAAAATTCAATCACAGAAGTTGGGTAACCATAAACATGCCTGGTCTAACTCTGACTTAAATACTTTCTCAAAAAGCAATCATCAATGTTTTTTTCAAACTTTGTTTGCACCTTTTTGCGAGGCATAAAGTTCGTTCGTTCGTGTGTATCAAAACATATAAATCCAAATTTATATAAGTATGTATTAATTTTACTCTAAATTTCTTAAAATTGCTACGATGTTAGAGATTAGATTTAGTTTAGTCTTCTTAGTAACTCAGTACTAAGCTGTGGTAGCTCTACATACAATCTTTTTGGCATGTGACGTCACAAACCATGCCTTCATAGTAGCTGTGAGGAAGCTCAACACGATCTCTGTTTTGCGAGAAAGGGACAGGCGATGAAACTTTAAAAGCGTACTACTCCGTGATTAATTTACCGATTTTACTTATTTTTACAATTATTACATTCATTTTTAACCTACTTTATGAAAATAATATTTACTTGTTCATTTTTAATAGTAGTCAAATAGCCTATTATCGATAACCACAGCAATGACGAATGAACCACGTTTACCAATTTCAGATATGGGACGGCAGTCATTACTACTTCTTAGCAAAAGTAATTGAGCTCCTGGATACAGTTTTCTTCGTTCTCCGTAAAAAAGATCGACAGGTGACCTTCCTCCACGTCTACCACCACACCATAATGGTCATCGCAACGTGGTCTATTGTCAAGTATAACAAGACTGACAGTGTGGTCTTCCTTGGAAGCATAAACTCCTTGGTTCATGTCATAATGTACGCTTACTACGGACTCTCTGCCTTTCCATCGTTAACAAAATATTTATGGTGGAAGAAGTACATCACTATTATGCAGCTGGTGAGATTTCTTACGTAATTAATTTAACTTTAGGGTTTTTTTGGCGGGAAAACGAAAAAGACGCGTCACTGCATTGTATTATTTTACAAAACTTTTGTTATTTTCAGTGTTAGTGCATAAAATTGGTGGCATTCTATTCGTTAAGTGCTGGATTACAGGCGTGAGTGTGGGAAAATAATATAATGATGGTGAAACGTTTCTTTTCGTGTTGTTTCCAAAACTCCATAGAAGCTTCTGGTAAAGTTGCCACCACTTTACTAGGAGTATGACCTGACTAGACTAGACTACGACTTGACTTGATGACTTGGACTGTATCTTGACTTGACTTGAAATATATACATAATTAATTAACTTGAAAAATTACCAATTACTTGACACTGGCTAAATACACTAAAGTGTGGAGCCAAACTAAAACAAAAAAAAAAAAACTAACTTTGTCTCTCTAAACGTCTCATGGAAAGCGTTCGGTGACGATGACGCGAGTTCCATGATTTTTGTTCACCCAGAAAGTGCTCATTGCGCCTAAAGAAGTTTTCATGTCAATAATTCTTTTAATGTGATTTTTAGGTTCAATTCTGCCTGATGTTCCTGCACATCGTTGTGAGTCATATAACATCAGAGTGTAAGCCGGCGTACACACTTCTAATCGCGGTCTGCACCAACACACTCTTATTCATGTATTTATTTGGAGATTTCTACATCAGGTCGTACACGAAGAAACGTCAAACTAATGCCGATAGTTTACAAAAAGCTTCAAGTAACTCAAATGGTGATTCTAAAAACGGTCTGAATTATATAATGAATCATCACAAGTTGGCTGCAAAAATTAATTAGGCTATTGATATAATTTTTTTTATATTAATAAATTACGCGACTAGCTAACCGTGTCAAGCGACACGGCCGCCCATATCAAATGCAGTGTCTCTCGGAACTTTAAAGTATACAGCTTAAATCAAAAGTCAAAAGCTTAAGTCGAAATCGGCGCTACTTCCGGCTTAGAAAACGCGCGTTCAACGAAAATATTATATTAGGTCTTTACCTATGAAATTGCCGTTTTGTTTGAAAAAAGTTAAAGTATTTTTTTTTCGAACTTATTTATTTCTTTTATTCAAAGTAATCACCCCTGCAATCAATGCATCTTTGCCAACGCTGTGGCAGTTTATGGATGCCCTTCTTGAAAAAATCAGCAGGACGGGAGACAACAAACTCTTCAAAGGCGTTTTGTACTGCCTCTCGGGAATTGAATTTTTTTCCCGCTAAAAAGTTGTCCAAATTTTGGAAAAAGTAATAGTCGGTAGGCGCAAGATCTGGTGAGTATGGCGGATGAGGGAGAACTTCCAAACCCAACTCATGCAGCTTAGAGACGGTCTGTTGTGCAGTATGGGGTCGCGCGTTGTCGTGAAGTAGCAGTGGAGACGACCGATTGACCAAAGGTGGTTGGAGACGTGCGAGTTTCGCCATCATTGTGGTCAGTTCTTCAATGTACACATCTGTAGTAATGCTCTCGCCGTTTTGTAAAAAGCTATGATGAATCACACCAGCACTAGACCACCAAACTGTGACCATCACCTTTCTAGGGGTCATTTTTCGTTTTGCACATTGCTTTGGTACCGAACCAGAATCTAACCAACTTGCTGAGCGCTTTCGATTGTCAAAAAGAATCCGTTTTTCGTCGCACGTAACAATTCGGTTCAAAATTCCTTCATTTCTGTGCCTGTTAAGCAGCGCAAGGCAAGTCTCGACGCGTACGTTGCGCTGGTTAAGTTCGTGGGGCACCCATCAATCAAGCTTTTTTATCTTGCCAATCTGTCGCAAATGGACCAATATTGTTTTTTTTATTTTATTTTATTTTATTTCATAGGTCTACCAACAATTATATCATTAAAACTAACGTAACGAACATGATCATAATAAAACTAAATGTATAATTAATTACAGGCAAACACCGCATGCTACAAAACTTTAAAAGAATAACACTTAATTTAAAATATGTAATAAAAATTATAAAGATTACTGTACTTCTCGAAAGGAGGAGTCAGCACGTTAATAAAAGAAAAAAAAAAACAATTTAAAAGGAAGAATTATAATTTTGAAGATTTTAATTTGATATTTTCTTGAGTAAATACTCACGAAAATGGTGTAATTTAATTGTAAAAATATCTTTTGGACTGCTGTTAAAACATTCATTTAATAATCTACATAGCCTAGGGATCGGTGAACTACTGCCATATACTGTAGTGCGGCTCGGTGGGACAAGCAATGAGACAACGCGACGAGGTATTCCGCGGGGCACTCGAAATCTAAATTTTTTAAGCAACTGGGGACAATCTATATGGTTATTTAAAACTTTGTACAAAAATATTAGGTCCAGTAATTTTCTACGTTTTTCTAGAGATGACATTTTGAAGTGATTCAGTTTTTCATTATACGACATTTTGCGCTTGTGAAACTTACTAACATAACACAAATGACGCATAAATCTTTTCTGGACCCGTTCAATTCTCAGTGTGTGTGTAGCGTAGTGAGGTCTCCAGACAATAGGACAGTATTCTAACACACTACGCACCAACGTATTGTATAAAAGAATTTTAGTTTGCTTATTTTTAAAGATTTTACTATTCCGTATTATAAATCCCAGCATGTTAGATGCACGCTTTACAATATTTTCTATATGAGGTATGAAAGTTAATTTTTTATCAAGTATTACACCCAAATCTCTGATCGTGTCAACTTCATGTAGTTGTGTTCCCCCAATATTGTAAACAGACCTGACTACATTATATTTTCGAGAAAACTTGATAAAGAAACATTTATCTGAATTCAAGTCCATACTATTTACACAACACCATCGATAAAGTCTATCCAAATCTCGTTGCAACATCGAAACATCTAACTCTGAACCAACTTCTCGAGAGATTTTCAAGTCGTCTGCAAATAAAAATGGTGTGGACGCAAGGAAACAACTAGGCAAATCATTTATAAATATATTAAAGAGTGTGGGTCCCAAATGAGAGCCTTGAGGCACGCCAGATTTGATTCCGTGTAGTTTAGATTGATAACCTTTAACTACGACATAATAAAAACGACCAGATAAATACGACTTCATCCAGTTAATGAAATTTCCCGTAAAACCATAAACTGACAATTTATTTATAAGTATAGAATGTGAAACTTTGTCGAAAGCCTTGCTGAAATCTGTATAAATGACATCCACTTCTTTATGATTATCCATTGCTTCAGCAAGTCCTTCGACGAAGGTGACCAAATTTGTATAAGTTGATCTGGCTTTTACAAAACCATGCTGATGGTCGGTAATGTGCAACTGAAAATGATTTTGAACAAATGGACATACAACAGCTTCAAAAACCTTTGCCATTGTCGATAGTATGGAGATTGGCCTATAGTTTTGTACAAAAGTTTTATCACCGGTTTTATATATAGGGACTACTTTAGCCAATTTCCATTCATTCGGAAAAATTCCAGAGCTCAAAGATTTGTTCATTATGTGGCAAAGAGGTGATACCAAGGAATCTGCACAGCTTTTGATGAAAATTGGTGGTATACCATCTGGACCTGCACCCTTATTTGCATCAAGACTCATAAGTTTTTTTAGGATTAAATCAGGAGATATGGTCAAGTTACCAAAACAGAAGCTATTTTGTGTTATGTTACATAAAAAATCGTTTGCTAAGGTATTATTTTGATTATTTGGTGCAACGTCACTATAAGATTTTGAAAAAGTGCCAGCAAAAAGGTCGCATATTTCAGATCCATCAGCCTTGGCAGTTTCTCCATCTGTCATAATGGGAGGATAAGAACTGCTTTGATTTCTTTTTGATTTAATGTATGACCAAAAGTATTTAGGGTTCTTACCAATCTTTTGCTCAATCGATTCAACGTAGCTCGTATAAAGTTTTTCAGCAAATTTTTCGCAACGAGTGCTAAGTAGTCTAAATTCAATTTCATCCATAGGATTTTTATATTTTTTAAATCTTTTTCGCAAATTATTTTTCTCACGTAGTATTTTTATAAGCGATTTATTGAACCATGGGGGATATTTTCCCTCCCTAAAGTGACAAAATGGTATGTATTGATTTATAAGGTCTCTAAGTATATCATAGAATTTATTTAGCATTTCGTTTACGTCTATACATTCTGAGAATATTTGGTCCCAGTTTTTTTCAGAGAGAATTTTAGTAATATTGTCATAATCCGCTTTGTAATAATTAATTCTGTGATTATCAAGATTTTGGCTCAAGGTGGCAGATTGTTCATATGTAATTTCAATATCTAGAGGTGGATGTTGGGGGTCTATTACGGAAAGGGAGCAGCTAGCACATGAAACTTTACACTTTGGTAGATCTGAAAGTACTAGATCGAGGATTCTATGATTGTTGTTGAATACCGAGTTATACTGTTTGAGATTAGTTAAATAACTAAAGTCTACTAACATAGTGCTTATCGTTGAAGTTTGGCAATATAAATTTTTACTAACTAAGTCCCAGTCAATGCTAGGCAAATTAAAATCTCCAATTACAGAAGTATGTCCATCAAAGTTTTCGAAAACAGAGTTACAATTTTCTATGTAATGCTCTAAAATAGATTGCTGGATCGGAGGAGGGAGATAAACAGCGCAAATTGCAATTTTTTCGGTAGTACCAGAGCCTGGCACATCAATAACAACCCATAGATCTTCGCACTTACTCTCCCACTCTGTCATGCGCTTTACTGATATTTTCTTAGAAACAGCGATCAGCACGCCACCTCCCTCCTTCTTTGAATGAAAACCAGACGACTGTCTATCCCTTCTAAAAACAAAATAACGATCATCAAATAGTTCTGTATCCAATATTCTTTCATTCAACCAGGTTTCACTTAAAACTATCACATCATAATTACAAAGTACTAGACTCCGATAGAATGAGTGGGTTTTAGTTCTTAAGCCACGGGTATTTTGGTAATAGATTGTTGTACAATCCATAATATGAGAGATTTAGCGAAAACATGCTGTTTTTAAGGTAAAGACTACTTTAAGTCAGCCAAAGTACTCATGTCTCTCACGAATATGTACCCGGATTCTTCATTTTTACGCATAAAGATTCTTCCATTGCGAACCCAGACAAACTTGTATCCTCTTTCCTTTGCAGCCTGTCTAGCTGCAGCATGAAGCGCCTTGTTTTGAGGAGATAAGTGTTCTGCCACAAAAATAGAAGTTCGGGGGCCAGAGTATCCCAGATGGAAGCTATTGAGCTTATCGCTGGGGCTCTTATTTCTGTTGAACTTTATGGTGGCGGCTAAAAACGTATCTCGTACTCTTAAACTATTGAACTCGACGATAATAGAGCGAGGGCGTTTGCTTTCAGGGTTGAGCTTGGCAGTTCTTGTGATACGAATAATGTTGTCCTCATTTATTTCGTGTCCAACTATATTACCAAGCTCCTTTACGATGCCAATTAAATTCTCTGACTTCTTTTCAGGTACACATTGGACCTCCACATTTTTGCAACGAGCACTCTGCTCAAGAAGGCCCAAGCGAATTTCCAGAGCCGTTATTGTTGATTGCATTAGGCTTTCGCGTTCTTGAATAGATTTTAATTGATCCTGAGACTCGTTATATTTTTTCATTAAATCCTCGAACTGATTACTCATAAAATCCATGGCTTTATTGACATTCTTAAGCTCTTCTTTAATTATATTCTGCTCACTAGTAAACTGCCTCTTAAGGTCAGTCATCTGTTTCTTCAAGACTTCTTCCATTATTTCTCGCATCTCCTCTCGTGTTATTGGAGAATCACATTTGCTGGGCGGCGGCGATGACAATGCTTGTCGCTTGCTGGGGCGCGCCACTTCTGGTTGAGATTGCCGAACAGGCGTGTTATCATTTTTCGTTGCTTTATGGGTTGTTTCATGACAGCGTGGACATAGCCAATCTTTGACCTTATCAGCAAGCTGCGCATGTTTCTTATTCCCAGCATTCAGGCATAAATTATGATAAGCTTTTTTACACCTAAAACATAGCAAATAATTGTCTTCTTCTCTACCAGACGCACAGCAACCCCATTCTAAGTTGCGTTTCGACGACATTTTAAATTCTATATTTATCCAAATATAAAATAAAATAATTTATTGGTGCACAGTAATAAATGCCCAGTCCACCAAGTTTCACGCTCTTATACCCGCGCAGTCCAACGCTCGCGAGAAGAAGGTCGTAAATGCGGCAGCGCACGAATACGCTTACGCGTTTTTATCGTACACTTTTAGAACCGATGCACAAATTTGAAGTGGGTAATTTTATATTACACCAAATGTATTTTACGTTATTTCGTAATTATTTTGATGTTCAATGCTTTCACTGATATACACTACAACATCACTTGATCCTTAGTTTATGATCTAGCCAAGATTTAGACGTTAAAGCTCACTTTTAACACATTTATCGAATTAAATTACGAAGCGACGCGATATAGATGTTATCCTTTCGACTACCCAAGATTAATTTCCAAGACCAATATTGTTTTGATGCTAACATCAAAAGCTGCTGCCAGCTCAGCTGTAGATTGAGATTCATCACCTTCCACAATCGCCTTTCATTCATCATTGTTGACCAAAGTTTCCGGACGACAACGAGGTTCATTTTTCAAGTCAAAATTCCCAGAACGGAACCGAGCAAACCAATAACGGGTTGTACGTTCGTTTGTACAGTTCTCTCCGTAAACGTCGTTGATGTTACGTGTCGTTTGTGCCGCGTTGGTGCCACGGCGGAACTCATATTCCATAATTACACGAAATTTCAAAGTATCCATTATGAGGAAAAATGTTGAAATGTAATGAAAATACAACGCTAATCAATAAACAAAAGACTTATATTGTAAATAGAATGTCATATTTTTAAAACAAAATTAATTTGAATTTAGAATTCATAGCCAATCATAACTTTTTTTTGTTTGAAAAAGTCTGTACTGCAATACGGCAATTTCATAGGTAAAGACCTATTATATATTTCACTACATGGTCATGTTACGTGATTTTTCCCTTTCAACCGACCTTTCCCCCTTTCAAACCTCACGTGAACGGACGATCCCTTACCGCGCCAGTCAGTCACAACCTTTTTTTTATAGATGTTCGAATGTCTTTTGTTTTGCTGAACAAAGTGAATTCATTGTGTAAATTGCACCAATATATACAAAATAATTAAACAGCTTAGCTTAGATATGTTATACTGTTTTGTAGTATTTGTGACATAATGTATAGATAGTACAAACTTATGTCTGGTAATATTTTGATGATAAGCTCAATAGTTTAAATATTTTTTCTTTCGTTTCCACCCTCGTGGTGATGGAAAACGGTGATGGTGGTAATCACACTAATATTATAAAGGCGAAAGTTTGTATGTGTTAGTGTGTATGTTTGTTACTTCTTCACGCTCAAATGGCTGAATGGATCTAGATGAAATTCAGTACCAAAATACCTTATACACTGAATTAACATATAAATAGAAAAGTGAAATTTTCCCGTGGGATGAGCAAATAATTAAAATACTCTTTATCCGCGAGTGAAACCGCGGGGAGCAACTAGTGATGAAATATAGTCTACAACTCATTTTCAGACCTACTGAATATACACACTAAATTTCATAAGAATCAGTCGAGCCGTTTCTGGAGGAGTTTTGTTACAAACACTGTATCACGAGAATTATATATACTCGTATTAGATAATGAGAGCTTTTGCTTGAATAAATGTATTTTCTTTCTTCTTTCTGCTTTGTCAATTAGTGCCGTACATTTTAACGTTTCTGTACTGTGATGGAAGCATAAATAATAATTAATTTAAAATTGCAGCTATGCTTTTGGAGATTAGATAATAAAAAATACGATTACTTATTAGCATTAATTACGTATAAAGTTAATAAATACATTGTAAGTTATAAATAAAAGCGTAGTTAGGTACTTATACTTAAAATAAGAAACTTTAAACTGAATTATGCAAAACCTGTGGTGTGAAATTTATTACAAAAACAAGCTTGTTTGTATGTAATTATAATAAATGTATTTTGAAAATACTTGCCTATTTTTTTATTTAACAGATAAGTTAATTATTAGTGTTAATAATGTGAGTTGTTTGGTACTTAACACAAATATTCTTAAATAGCTAGGTTACTAAACACCCACCCTATTTTACCGCCTTGAGTACGTCCACTAATGTTCATATCAATATTTGGTCCATATTTACATAAGTAATTGGTTACAGCTATTATTTTTATTAATTGTATTAATTATTCTTAATAAAGAAACATATTTTAACATAATATTCTAGCTAGACAGTGGTTACAGGGTTGGGACACAAAATTTACAAAGATCTTTTATATTCTTTTATATTGACAGCCTCTGTGGTGTGGTGGTTAAGCAGGTTGGCTCATAGCCCAGAGGTAGCGGGTTCGATTCCCGCGACAGAACAAGTATTTGTAGCACAGAAAAAAAAAGCGCAAGTATACTTGTTCTGTGTCTGGGTGTTGTGGGACCATGGTCCTCGTAGTTCCAGGGTCCCTAGACACAGGGAATCCTAGTTAGGGACCAGGATCTATGTATGTGACCGTTGGCCGCTATTATTATTATTATTATTATTATTATTATTATTCTAAGAACGACTCATCACAACACGTGACCAATCTTTTTTTATATTTTCTTTTATTTATGATCAATAAACAGTACACAACAAACATTAGTCTTAAAATAGTGTTAGTCTTAAATCGTAAGTAGTTAATGTACCAACAACGCTGACCACAAAGTCCAAAGACTAAGCATTGCCATGCAATGGGGCAATGCCGCCAGCATTTTGGATACGTTGCCTACTGGTACCGTTTTAGTATATTAATTTTACCTACTCATTGTTTTTAAATTAAATTTTGTTTATATTACGTATTTTATATTTATTAATACACTATTTTTACTGAAAAGAAAGAAGAATCTGTAGCAACTACTTATATTTCGGTATAATCGAGCAAATAAATATTATAATGTAGTTATTTAAAAGAATATTTACTCAAATGATTTTAGAATTACATTTTTTGATCTTCTTTGGACATGCAATACTCTGATACCTACTCATGCTTTGTGACTAATATGGTACAGCTTTGACCAAATTCGGTGCAGAAAGCAAGGGGTAACTATTCCGCTCAGGATCACTGTAAAGGTCGGTAAAGCTTTAATCTTTAAAATTAGGTAACTATTTCACCAGATTTCCTAAAGTAAGTCTTTAATAATAAGTTACTACGGCAATATGTTGCAGTCGTTTTTAAATTAAATATCCAATTAAATTAAAACCAAACGAAGCAGCGGGGCCTGTTTAACGAAGTGGGACTTGTTGAAATGATAAATTGTATGTCAGATTAGCTTTACGCCCGTTACTCTGCGCAAAACCTCTCACGGTTATTGTTATGGAACGTTTGAGATAAGTAAGCTTATATTTATTATATTAGAGCGATCGATATATGTAGAACGAGCTTCTGCCCGCAGCTTCGCCCGCGGCGTGGCCTATGGGAAAATAATTCAACCACCCATTTCACCCTCTTAAGGGTGGAATTTCGAAAAATCCTTAGCGGATGCCTACGTCATAACATGTACCTGCATGCCAAATTTCAGCCCGATCCGTCCAGTGGTTTGGGCTGTGCGTTGATAGATCACTATGTCAGTCAGTCAATCAGTCAGTCACCTTTAAGTTATATATATTTAGATTTATAGAAATATATAGAAATAGAAATAGAGGCATATATAGAAATATAGGTATATATAATTTACTACAGACTCCTCTTGATTTTGTCCTGCGTTTTTTTTATACAATCTGTAACACCTCATTTGACATAATAATTAGGGAATTTACAAATACGCTTTAATAACTTTTGCAAGTTTTGCATCCAATTCCAATCCAGTAACAAGTTACTAAGTTTTAGGGTCGCAACCTAAAAATCTAGTGTTAATTATATGGTCGTCCAGTCAGTCTAATTGTCCGTGCGGGGTCCATTGCAGGAATGAATGTAGAAGAAATCGCACTTCTTTGTTATCTACGTTGCAGAAAAATGAACGGTTTTGAATACGGTATTATACATTTTTCAATATCAAAACTCATTTTTACAATATCAACCACTGTATTCCGATTCTTTCTTTTCTTTCTGTCTTGGTATAGGTGTTACTATACTATACTATATATACTTTTGTTTTGGTCTTTTAAATATTTAAAGTAATGTAATGTAACGCATTGTACTGTTATCTAATGTAATATTTTATTATCATAATTATAACAATAGTACTTAATAAATAATGTTACTTTTAATAGGTATTTTTTTTATTTTTTTGTATTACGTTTTGGCTCCACACCTCCGTGTATTTAGCCAGTGTCAAGTAATTGATAATTTATCAAGTTAATGATATTTCACGCAAATATGTATCAAGTCACAGTCGAAGTCATCAAATCAAGTCATAGTCTATTCAAAGTCATACTCCTAGTAAAGTGGTGGCAACTTTACTCGAAGCTTCTATGGAGTTTTGGAAACAACACGAAAAGAAACGTTTCACCATCATTATACCACTTTCCCTCACTCATGCCTGTAATCCAGCACTTAACGAATAGAATGCCACCAATTTTATGCACTAACACTGAAAATAACACAAGTTTTGGAAAATAATACAATGCGGTGACGCAATCTTTTTCGCGTTCCCGCCAAAACTCCACTTTTAATAGTTCCAATCCATATAATACACGCTCACAGATCATGTCAAATTGTGTCATCCAATCGTAGCCCTGATTAAATATCGTTCACTCACTCGATTCGAATTTCAATTGATCACCGATGGCACGCGTGTACATTCTGATTGGATTGTGTCGTGATACAATTAACATTTAAATTTCGAATTTCATTTATCGGTCTTTCGTGCGAAATGTCGTTAGCATATAAATATCGAATATCATAATGAATTGACAATTAAGAAAGTTGTATCGTAAGTATATATTAGGTCTTTACCTATGAAATTGCCGTTTTGTTTGAAAAAAGTATGAGTATTTTTTTTTCGAACTTATTTATTTCTTTTATTCAAAGTAATCACCCCTGCAATCAATGCATCTTTGCCAACGCTGTGGCAGTTTATGGATGCCCTTCTTGAAAAAATCAGCAGGACGGAAGACAACAAACTCTTCAAAGGCGTTTTGTACTGCCTCTCGGGAATTGAATTTTTTTCCCGCTAAAAAGGTGTCCAAATTTTGGAAAAAGTAATAGTCGGTAGGCGCAAGATCTGGTGAGTATGGCGGATGAAGGAGAGCTTCCAAACCCAACTCATGCAGCTTAGAGACGGTCTGTTGTGCAGTATGGGGTCGCGCGTTGTCGTGAAGTAGCAGTGGAGACGACCGATTGACCAAAGCTGGTTGCAGACGTGCGAGTTTCGCCATCATTGTGGTCAGTTCTTCAATGTACACATCTGCAGTAATGCTCTCGCCGTTTTGTAAAAAGCTATGATGAATCACACCAGCACTAAACCACCAAACTGTGACCATCATCTTTCTAGGGGTCATTTTTCGTTTTGCACATTGCTTTGGTACCGAATCAGGATCTAACCAACTTGCTGAGCGCTTTCGATTGTCAAAAAGAATCCATTTTTCGTCGCACGTAACAATTCGGTTCAAAATTCCTTCATTTCTGTACCTGTTAAGCAGCGCAAGGCAAGTCTCGACGCGTACGTTGCGCTGGCGATCGTTAAGTTCGTGGGGCACCCATCTATCAAGCTTTTTTATCTTGACAATCTGTCGCAAATGGACCAATATTGTTTTGATGCTAACATCAAAAGCTGCTGCCAGCTCAGCTGTAGATTGAGATTCATCAGCTTCCACAATCGCCTTTAATTCATCATTGTTGACCAAAGTTTCCGGACGACCACGAGGTTCATTTTTCAAGTCAAAATTCCCAGAACGGAACCGAGCAAACCAATAACGGGTTGTACGTTCGTTTGTACAGTTCTCTCCGTAAACGTCGTTGATGTTACGTGTCGTTTGTGCCACGTTGGTACCACGACGGAACTCATATTCCATAATTACACGAAATTTCAAAGTATCCATTATGAGGAAAAATGTTGAAATGCAATGAAAATACAACGCTAATCAATAAACAAAAGACTTATATTGTAAATAGAATGTCATATTTTTAAAACAAAATTAATTTGAATTTAGAATTCATAGCCAATCAATACTTTTTTTTGTTTGAAAAAGTCTGTACTGCAATACGGCAATTTCATAGGTAAAGACCTATTATAATAATATTGTTATAAGTAAGTACGTAATATTCCTGGAGGCCAAGTGCGAGTTGGTTGAACTATGTATTATTATAATTATTATGTTCTCGAATTTTGGTGGTCCTAAATCATGCTAGTTTCCCCACGATGTTTTAAAAGTAATTGGTGCTGGCCGATTGGGATTTGAAGCTGGGTGCGGTTTCAAAGTCTCAAGGACTACCACTGAGCCATATTCACTTTATTATTAGGTAGCGATCCGATTATAAGTTATAATAATAGTAACGCCCAAAGATCACATACATAGATCCTGGCCCGTGAATAGGATTCCCTGTGTCTAGGGACCCAGGAAATACGAGGACCATGGTCCCACAACACCTGGACACAGAACAAGTATACGCACTTTTTTCTGTGCACAAATACTTCTACGGGAATCGAACTAGCAGTCTCCGGACTATGAGCCGACCTGTTATGCTTATGAACTATGTTCATTGTTCAGATTCTACACAGTAACAAATAGAAGAACAACATTTGGGCTAAATGAACCATGTTTTGCGAGATACGTGACGCGGATTTGTTTTCACAAATCGATATCAAGACTGGGCAGTCTTACTAGGCGGTAAGAATGTTCTGCAAAGTTCTTCAAGGTAGGTACCAGCTATTCTGCTGCCAAGCAGTAGTGTGCAAGCACTACTATGTTCCGGTTTGAAGGACACTGTAGCTAGTCAACTTACCGGTCCAATGAGACTATAACCTAATCTCACAGTCTATTAATAGTGCTGATGCCGCAGGATGACGTGCGCAGTGCAGTGTCACGCGAAACTCGATACTTTGAGTTCCGAGTGGCACTGCATTTGATATAGATAGCTGGGGCGCTTAACACGAAGAGGGAGTTTTGGCGGGAAACGAGAAAGATCGCGTCACCGCATTATATTAATTTCCAAAACTTGTGTTATTTTTAGTGTTAGTGCATAAAATTGGTGGCGTTTTATTCGTTCAGCGCTGGACTATAGGCATGAGTGTAAGAAAGTGGTGTAATGATGGTAAAATGTTTCTTCTCGTTTGTTTCCAAAACTCTGCTTCTGTTAAAGTTGCCAGCACCTTACCAGGAGCATGACTTAGACTAGACTATGACTTGACTTGATGACTTGGACTATGACTTGACTTAACTTGACTCATATATACCATATTTTCTGTTAATGAATGAATGTATATGAAATATCATTAACAGAAAATATAAATTACATGACACTGGCTAAATAAACAGATGCGTGGAGCCACACCAAAAAACAAATGGCATTATGACTTTCATCTGTGACTAAGTACACCAGCTTACACTAACCGGCTTACGTTAATCACCATTTCGCACTGGCCATTTTACGCCGCCAGAAACAACGAGGAACAAAGTTTAAAATTATGAACTCCACAGGCTAAATAACATTAATGCTCTGTGCTTAGTGGCACTAGTGGTCAGTCAAAGCACCACTGCAGTATCTTTAGCCAGTCTGTGGCATCGCCGCAAGGCTTCAAAGGTCATTTCCATGCAAATGACTGTTCGCAGCGGAAACAACGAACTCTGTGAGGATGTTGCACTGAATTAAATTTGTTAACATGTTTTTAATGCATAAGAGGATTTTCTCATGGAATTTATGTTCACTTTGATTGATATAGATCTTTTTTTTTTTTTAGTCAATGTTGTGACGAGCTAGTCGTTCACCTGATGTTAAGCGACACGGCTGCCCATAACAGAACAGTGTCACTCAGAACTCCAAAATATAAAGTTTCGCGTGACACTGCACTGCGCACATCATCCTGAGACATCAGCACAGTCTGGTAATAATATTACTCGACTGTGAGATTAGATAATAAAGTCTCATTTGCCCAGTAATTTCACTAGCTACAGTGCCCTTCAAACCGGAACACAGTAGTGCTTGCACACTACTGCTTGGCGGCAGAATAACTGGCAAAGCGACCAACCTAGACGAACTTTGCAGAAAAGTCCTACCACCTAGTAAGTTTTTGAAGTATAAGTTCTTTACGCACTCTTGACTTGGGGTGTACTAAGCTGGTGAATGCGGGGCGAACGGAAGTTGAAGTCTGTAAAAAGGGCATCAAAAAACTGCCACTGTGTTGGTAAAGATGCATTGCTTGTATAGGTGATTTTCATATGTAAAGACCTTAAGGTTGTGAGGTCCAAATTCACAGGAACAGAATTGTTCCAAAAAAGTTGGTATACGCAAGTTCTAATTATTCGCAGAACTACTTCTACTACTTGTAATTATTAATAAAAAAATAATTAAAAAAACTGGAAATGTTTTGTAAGATATATAACAGCTAAACTCACGTCAGTTAAGCGTCAGTTCACTGGCTAAATACACAAAAGTGTGGAGCCAAACAAAAAAAAAAGCGTCAGCCCGTAACGTTACTCGCGAAAGCCGCCGCGGCTTGCGTTAGTAACTGGCTCCCAGAAGGAAACGAATATGTCCGATACCTAGTCGGAATCATTTCAAATACTTTTTATTTACGTCAGTTTAGCCGTTATTTATGTCATACTCACGATAGTTTTCAAAGGGGAAATGTTCCCGGAAAATGGTATCATCACATTTCACACTAATATTATAAAGGCAAAAGTTTGTATGTGTGTTTGTGGCATATATGTGTGTGTTTGTTACTCCTTCACGCTCAAATGGCTGAACAGATTTGGATAAAATTCGGTATTAAGATAGCTTATACACTAGATTAACACATAGGCTACATTTTATCCCGAAAAAATGAAATTTTCCCGTGGGGTGAGTAAATAATTAAAATACTTTTTATCCGCGGGTGAAACCACGGGCTGCAACCAGTATTTATATAAACTTGAGACAATAAAGAAATAATTACCTAAATAAATGTTACCCCAACCTCGTTGCCACCCTACCCCAATCAGGATTGTACTACATATAATTCGGGAATCAATCTACGCCAGAGCTTCACACTTGTTTGGCTCCCAATGGCTTCGATGAATTAATCATACGATCACGCCGGGCTTGATCAATCGTTAATAGAGATCTCTTGTTTGAATCGGGATTTAGAAAAAAGGAAAAATTCTGATTCAGCAATTATACCTAAATGATTATTTCTCCGTATTAACTTTCATCTTGACTTCTGCATTTTCATTGACTGGCCCGATAGCTCAGTTGGTAGTACCCCTGCCTTCTGAACTGTAGGCTGTGGGTTCGATTCGACCCAGGACCTATTTTTGTGATAAGCATCGATGTTTGTTCTGTGTTTGGATGTTATATTGTATTCTATGTATGTATTTACAAACAAAAAGTATATAAGTATTGTATCAGTTATCTGGTTCCCATAGTACAAGCTTTGCTTCGGTTGGGGCTAGATGGCGCTGTGTGAAATATCTCACACATATCACATACAAATATTCCACACATTTTAACTATGGTAATCAGATTTAAATCTCAAATAGTATATTAATTATTATTGCGAGTACCTATAAAAATATAGGTATTTGTTAAACATAAGTAAGTTCTTTGCTTGCATTTGTTTACATAATAATTGAGTTCGACCGTTGAACATGATATTGATTTTTTTTTATGTTAAGGAAAGACGTGACGAGCTAGCCGTTCGCCTGATGTTAAACGACACGGCTGCCCATATCAGCTGCAGTGTCACTCGGAACTCTAAAGTATAGAGCTTCGCGTGACACTGCACTGCGCACGTCATCCAGAGACATCAGCACAATCTAGTAATAAGATTACTAAACTGTGAGATCAGATCATAAAGTCTCATTTGCCCAGTAATTTCACAAGCTACAGTGCCCTTCAAACCGGAACACAGCAGTGCTTGCGCACTACTGCTTGGCGGCAGAATAACTGGCAAAGCGGTGGTACCTACCTAGACGAACTTTGCAGTAAAGTCCTACCACCTAGTAAAACTTTATGTCATACAGCTCATATATTTCTACTTACCGGTGTACAAAGTGAATTAATGTCTGTTTTTTGTGTGGCTATTAAGCCAAAACGCTTAAACCAATTTGGATAGATTTGGCAAACAGTTTGCACAACTAAAGTCAATAATACCTAATACCTACTGTTGAGGATGAGCAGGTCCAATTAGAGTAGAGCACGCGTACAACAATAAAGATCACCATTAAAAGAAAAACATATTCATTTATGAAACCCAAAACCTAGAACGCACTATCCATAGTAGTAGATGTCTTCATATCTCTTTATGACAGATAAAACAAAAAACCCTCTCCAAAAATCAATTTAAAAATAGAAAACAATAAAACTAAAGAGAGTTTTGGCGGGAACGCGAAAAAGATTGCGTCACCACATTGTATTATTTTCCAAAACTTGTGTTATTTTCAGTGTTAGTGTATAAAATTGGTGGCATTCTATTCATTAAGTGCTGGATTACAGGCGGGAGGGAGGGAGTATGGGAAAATGGTATAATGATGGTGAAACGTTTCTTTTCGTGTTGTTTCCAAAACTCCATAGAAGCTTGAAGTAAAGTTGCCACCACTTTACTAGGAGTATGACTGACTAGACTTGACTATGACTTGACTTGATGACTTCGACTGTGACTTGACACATATTTGCGTGAAATATCATTAACTTGATAAATTATCAATTACTTGACACTGGCTATATACACAAAAGTGTGGAGCCAAAACATAAAAAAAAACTACACATATAAAAAGGTTGATCGGTCGGCAACACCTACCTTTATCCCGGTAAGTTAAAAAGTTTCTGCGTATATAGATAACGTACAAAGTAACTAAACAAAGTTCAGCGACTAACTGCAAACCGTGAAACATCCACTGATCGCCTTAAATACAGTTTCGGGAAGTTAAGAAGTGGGGCAAACGCGCGTAATCCTACGTAAAGTTACGATCCGTTGCCAAGTTGGAGCAAAGTTTTTATGTTTTCACAACGTAAACCGATGCATTATGCATTATTATATTATATTTAATTTATGCCACAGAGCAGGAATAAATAAACACTCGCACAAATTTCGTGTCTATGGGTGCGAGCGTATTTTTTTGTATATTGGCTCTTCACTTTTGTGTATTTAGCCAATTTTTTCCTTGCTCTGTGATTTATGCCATGTTTGTTTTTTTTTGCTTGCTTACGATGATAAAACGCCATCGCATTACCACTGGATTATGGCCATACGTACAAAGTATGTTTTAAAAAAATAATCTTCAAGAACAATGATAATAACGCCCAACCATCAAATACATCTAACCTTCTTATTTTCTCTCCCCTAATAAATAGTGTCTACGCTCAATTTAATTTTTTTTTGTTTGCCTCCACATTTTTGTGTATTTAGCCAGTGTCAAGTAATTGATAATATCTCAAGTTAATTAATATCATATAATGTGTCAAGTCAAGTCAAGTCACAGTCCAAGTCATCAAGTTAAGTCATAGTCTAGTCTAGTCAAGTCATACTCCTAGTAAAATGGTGGCAACTTTACCAGAAGCTTCTATGGAGTTTTGGAAACAACACGAAAAGAAACGTTTCTTCATCATTATTCCAGTTTCCCACACTCATGCCTGTAATCCAGCACTTAACGAATAAAATGCCACCAATTTTATGCACTAAACTGAAAATAACACAAGTTTTGGAAAATAATACAATGCGGCGACGCGATCTTTTTCGTTTTCCCGCCAAAACCAATTTAAAATTTATTTATTAAGTACATTCTACATGTATTCTTCTTTTTCCAAGGAGTTTTACTGGCAGATAGCGTATACATTCCAAACTAGTGGACGTAGTGACTTTATATTTAATTTGGCAAAGTGTCTTTTATACGTAGGGGTATATTAAGAAAGGGTTCTTAAAAATTTACGACTAATTCATATTTTATTTTTATGTAGTACCTATGGTAGGTGAGACTACGTACTGCCTAGTATATTTCCACTATAAAGTTATATTACAAATCTCCTAAAAATTAGGTATTTCGGTTTGAAATATTTTGATGGTGACTGACTCATCAGTGAATTTCATTCAATTTGTAGGATCAATATGAACCCTCCTGCTTAGTCTTTGAATATCATTATCTTCTTTATCAGTAACAATTTAGGGTGAAATGTTTTTTATGTTAATAAGGTAAGGCATTCCAATCTTAATTTAAAAAATTAAATTTTCATAAAGACCTCGTAAAATTCCAACGTCTATAATAATTTTAGTATCCCTTTTTATGGCCTTTTATTAACACAAAAATATGTTTTGCTGGATAAGGGATGAATATTAAATGGTTTTTAAGGAATTATAGGAACTAATGGTGAATTTGTTGCTATTTAACTTCGTTTTAATTATTGTCAATAAACAAAATGTCTCTCTTTTAAGTTACACAAGAAGAGTAAACAGATATTTCCCAAATTACTTTGAAGTATGAATATCAATGAATGACACGATTTTGTTTGTTTAAAAAGTGAAAGTGAACTTGACCGAAAACCATTCTTTAAAAATAATTGGTATGTTTTTGTTGGTTAAGTGATTTTGTCAACTACCTCGATAAAAATCTTTGCTAACAAATTTGAAATACTAATTGAAAAATTATTAAATAAGGATTCCGAGCTCAACTTGAGTTCGTCACCATTGAAACACAGTGACGTTATCAAAGGACCCTTGTCGGTGCTAATATCGGGGGGAAGAGAAGCTGACAGCTTTGTGAATGAATCAGATAATGTAGACCCAGATTAGAAGAACAATACTTATAGAATTACTAGGTGGTACTTTGTTGCAAAGTTCGTCAAGATAGGTACCACCGCTTTGCCAGTTATTCTGGCACCAAGCAGTAGTGTGCAAGCACTACTGTGTTCTGGTTTGAAGGGCACTGTAGCTAGTGAAATTACTGAGGAATTGAGACTTTTTGATCTAATCTCACAGTCTAGTAATCAATCAAGTCTATAATAGCAATAATGCTATTATAGACTGTGCTGATGTCTCAGAATGGCGTGCGCAGTGTAGTAATGCAAAGCATTGGATCACTATCTCACCTGATGGTAAGTGACGACGCGGTCGACGAAGAGGCATGCTTGCCTAGAAGATACCGGTTCACTCTTGCCTTGAAAACTCCCAGATTATAGCGTTTTTTAAGCTATCGCGGCTTGAACTCATATAAGGATAAAACGGGTTAGTCAAAACGTAAATCAAAGGTTAAGTTTAGTCAAAATTATGTTTTGATAATTTTTGTGCGCGAATAGACCCGTTTGATCCCAGATTATATTTTTCAGGAAAGAGACGCTGGCAAGTTGTTCCATTCCTTCGCCGTCCGCGCTATAAAAGTTGAAGAGAAACTTTGTGCGGATTGGAGTAAGCCTATTCTCTAAACATAATGTGGGCACACATTGTCAGCCTTATTAATAAACGGGTATTAGACTCGGATTAGTTACATCAGCTTTTGTCTTTTTTTTGCCACTGGAATATTTAGCTGGATCGAAAGAGACAAAAGATGGTGTAACTAGTCTAAAGCTAGTTCGTGTTTATTAATAAGGCTGTATGTGTTTAGAGAATGGGCTTATTCTTTAAACAAATCTTTTCCTATTCTTAGAATGCTTTATGCCTAGTTCAGTTTATGTGACAATCTAGCCATTTATTGCGCTAATGAGTATCATTTTTATAAATAACTAAGATGCCTATCTAAAATATAATATATTTTTTATTGGTAGTAGGTAGTGTTTAGTATTAGTTATATCATTGTAGTATTTTGTTGAAATAAAAACTTAGTAAATGATACTATAAACCTACTTCTCTGCGGAATTGGGGGACTCGAATAACAACAGGATCGGAGTACATTTTAGACAAACCTTATGTAGGATCGCGTAATTGAAAAAATTGAATGCGTAATTGAAAAAAAATCTCACATTCGCGGTATTGAATGCTGAACACTGATATAAAATTAAAAAAGAAAAGCTCAGGTAACCAAACATACATATTCTCCTTGTCAAAACTCACGTTCTCTAACTAAACTAAACTAAATATAATAATTATTATTAATAATTTAATATTAATAATTTAACTAAATCTTAGGTTTTTTGGCGGGAAAACGAAAAAGGTCGTGTCGCCGCATTATATAATTTTCCAAAACTTGTGTTATTTTCAATGTTAGTGCATAAAATTGGTGGCATTTTATTCGTTAAGTTCTGAATTACAGGCGTGAGTGTGGGAAAGTGATATAATGATGATGAATCGTTTCTTTTCGTGTTGTTTTCAAAACTACATAGAAGCTTCTGGTAAAGTTGCCACCACTTTACTAGGAGTATGACTTGACTAGACTGGACTATGACTTGACTTGATGACTTGGATTGTGACTGGACTTGACACAAATATACATAATATTAATTAACTTGAGAAATTATCAATTACTTGACACTGGCTAAATACAAAAAAGTGTGAAGCCAAAATCAAACAAAAAAAATAATTTTCCGAGAGCTCATAAAGTTTTGCAAGAGCTACACTTGCTAGTGTCGTCTCGCTTGCGTATTCTGACGTCAGTATACACGTCTGTACCAAACGCGCTTTGACCCGATTTTTTTACGATCAACGGAAATTGATTACACGTTTTTATTATACCCGATTCTTTATTGTGTAATAGTAAATTTAAAACAGTATGGGTGTCTTCTTGATTTCTCATTGTGATCATTGGGGTGTGGCGTTTCTTCCCCTGCTCTTTCACTGCTACGTTGTAATGGCTACATTACTTTTAATGACGTGACGAGCTACCGTCTGCCAGATGTAAAACGTCACGGCTGCCCATAAGGGCACTGTAGCTAGTGAAATTACTGAGCAAATGAAACTTTGTGACCTGATCTCTAATTACTAGATTGTATATCATCAACTGATATCAGTTGTAGTGTCATTTGGAACTCTAAAGTGTAGTCGCTTGACACTGCACTGCGCACGTTATCCCGAGACATCAGCACAATAATAAGATTACTAGATTGAGAGATTAGGTCATAAAGTCTCATTGGCCCAGTAATTTCACTAGCTACAGTGCCCTCCAAATCGCAACACAGTAATGCTTGCGGCGCAATACTCCTTGGCGGCAGAATAACTGGCAAAGCGGTGAACCCTAGACGAACTTTACAGAAAAGCCCTACCACCTAGTAAGCCGCGTCACGTCGTAGAACTACATAAACACGTAGCAAAGAAACAGTAGTGTCACTTATGCATTTCAATAACTACTACGGTAGCCAAATAAGATACGAACTTTGAACAAGTGCCCATACTGCCAAAACTTATACCTCGTTTATTTGACGTCACGGCTGGCGATATGATTTATGCGAAATTCGCAAAACGGTCGAGTGGTTTCGTTTGGTGTATTTTCGCGTCATGATAGCAATATCCGGTGATGAATTATATTTGACTGGGAGAAGTTGAAAAAGATTGTTTTTCGCGAAACAGTGCTTATTACTTTATAGAGAGTTTTGTGGAGTGCGCGCGTGTGTTTAAGAAATCAGAAAAACTTTACTAAAAGTTTTATTATCGACCTTATTGTTAAGGCCTTTATGTATTACCGTTTATGAGATAATTATGAAAAACCGTTAGTTAAAGCCAGTTTCTTGTAATTATGTAAATTTTTGAACGTTTTTTCCTTATTTTAATTGTATTTATTACTAGCTACGACCCGCGGTTTTACCTGCGGATTAACAGTAGCCTATGTGCTAATCCATTGTAAAAGCTAGCTATAATAAAAAAAATAAAAATAAAAATTGCAATTTAAAGGCATAAAAAGTATCCTATGTCTGTCTCTTGGTTCTAAGCTACCTCCCCACCATTTTTCAATCCAAATCGGTTCAGCCGTTCATGAGTTATTTATTAATTTATTGTGATAAAAACGACAAAATCAATTACATTATTATCACACACATTAACAAAAAACAAATCAGGGTTATAAATCAATTATCCCACAAAGTATTTCATAAATAGTGTAACTAACACGACTCTCTTTTATATATATATTTAAGTAATCGTAATAACACATATTCTGTAAAAAAATTAGCTACCTTTTAAACGGTTCAAGAGACGTTTTTGTAGGTGGGTGAGATAGACAGGCTCAGAAATGTGCGTTTTTGTCAGTACGGAACCCTAAAAAGATAAGTCCATGATCTATTTTATATAACCGGGGGTATAAACTTAAAGTAAATCACATAAAATTAATCAAATTTATTGTCAATCATTTATTTACAATAAACACTAGCTACATTCATTTTTACAATAATGATAATAGTCTTAAACTAATTTATATAGGGCTGTATATTGATACAAAATGTTTGGTTTTGTTACATTTATATCATTCACAAATTAAAAACATTTTAATACATATAGCAGTATAAAATAATAAGTAACATAATGCAATAAAAGTTTATTACCTAATCTTTTCATAAACTTTAATGGTGTTAGGTAAAATCAAAAATTATAAAAAAAGAAAGCGTGACATAACAATTAAAAAAATAAATTCCAAAAAGGACATATATGCACATATTATTTGTAAATGCTTACTTTTAAAATTGCCAAATAAATTTTCATTTAAACAAAAGTTAGTAATTTAGCATTATTATAAATATTAATAATGCAGACTGACTTATGGAACGAAATTATAGTTTTAATTTTATGGTTAAAACCCGTACACACTGGGCTTTCGACTATAGTACCCATAGTGCAAGCTTATTCGAATATACGTTATTGTACTCAATGTTGAGTATCCTCGTATATACACGGTGGAATTCAATTCACTCTTTTCCTTAAATGTATGTACTAAGACCATGCTATAGAATATTCGTACAAGATCCAATTTAAAAAAAAAGGTTTTGTTTTAGTATTTAGTGCCTCCTAACTGCATGACAGCCGAAATGTCTATTTAACGGTACACACAGCGCGGGCACCAGCTGAGTGCTTTCTAAATGTTTCGTAGGCAATAAAACACATGCATTGTTCAATGTTGCAAGGCTTTTCTTTAGAATTTAAATTTGATAATACTTAGATTTAAGTTTTATTCCATAAGTACTTTTATTATTTAGTTATATGGGAGCATTCTATAGCATGAATACATACATTAAAGGAAAAGAAAGAATTAAATTTCACGTTGTATAAAATATTTGTATGAAATTCTAAAGTTACCGCTAAGGGGTGCCACAGGACAAGACACTTGAACAAACTCCTTCTAGGGGTACAGTTTCGACAATCTAATATGAAATGAGTCGACACCAAATATGACTTAATCATAAACGTTACTTTAGATATGTAGTTTAGTAATAATAAAACTATTATTTATAAATATAAAAATTCAATACAGCCCCTGTGAAGATTGCAAGCTCGTACATTTTGCAAAATGCATAACGATTTTGATTATGATCCGCGCCTAAGAAACGATCTGCAAGTTACATTTTATTATATTTACCACAGATATAAAAAGAGAGTATTAATAGTGATGTCGTTTTCAGTTCGTTTCATTATTGATGCGTCTTATAAAAATAATAATAATAATAAGTAATTACTTACAATTATTATTAACATCAAAGGTATACATTTAATTATACAATTTATATACGAGTATATATAACGATTACAATGTTAATAAAACATAAAAGACCCGAATATGATTATGAATGCGTGATATTACAAGGATATTACTTTATTACAACTAGGAATACTTTAATTTTAAAATATATTCATATATTAGGTATATACTAACAGAAATACATTGGATATAATACGTTTTAACAATAAAAAGGCACTGACTTAAATGCTAATCCAAAAGGTAAAAGATTGGAATAATGGCAGGATAGAAAACATGTTATTTAGGGGCAGTCAGAATTTTTTTTTGACTGTTACATTTCCGCGTCGAGTATTCTACATTACAGAATTGTTATATATGTACCTATGTACAAAAGCTTCATTTTTGGTAATGAATACCTATATACCTCCTTACTAATAAATATTGTGTAGAACAGTCAGTTAGTGTTTTGTTTCTCTCTATCAAGTTTGAAGAAGGCAAAGATAAAAAAAGAGAAAGCACTGGGTAGCCATTCCGATGTTGTGCAGTGATTATTAGAAAGAGGTTAATATCTAGGTGACATAAGGGACATAATAATATCATCATACAGATTTATTATAAGCCGATTCAGTTCAATTTAGCTACAAAATATCTTAAATTATATTCATGGATATAACTTTTATAATATTATAGAAACTGACGTGAGTAGTACTCATAACTACAACTATTACACGGCTAAAATATATAAAATATTTATTGCCCGAACACCGGTCGAGTTATTCGACTGTATCTCGTGAGTTTTAGCCGTGTAATAGTTGTAGTTATAACTTTTATAGTTTATAAAGTAGTAAAGGAAAAAATAATTTTATTCTCGACTATCAAAGAAGACTGTATTAAGTCAAAATGTAGTCACTTTTCAAACGCCCTTGATATATTTAGCATTGATTATTACCTATTCATTTTTGGATTAATAAGTGTGTTATATTTCTATTTTTATATTTTTCGTGTCCTAAATCTAAAATATAAAACAACTAACTTATATTGTACAAGACTTAGATCGTAAAAATACTTTTATTACAATCTCAAATCCTTACGTGCATTGGCATTGATATATACATAATACTCATTAATAATATTAAATTTAATATATCAATACAACGATATTATTTTTTACATATAAATAAAATTATGTATTGACTGCGTATATAAATAAAATAATACGTTTAAATATTAGCCCTAGCCAAAATTATAAACACATACAAATTTATTGCAATAATAACGATAAAAATAATCGAGAAGGTACAATAATATAAAAAGTAAGCGTTATAACATTTTTAAACAGAAAATTTAGCCACTGTCGATATATAGCTCATCATGAGGCTTTTGACGTTTGAAGATTGCCGGGAAAATGAGTTAACATATTTTTAATTTGTGTTCATTTCGGTAGCCTTTTAAGCAGATATTGTATTAGCAATTCGTAATAGATGTTATATAAAATATTATCTTGATAATTTTATTATAATTTATATTTTGTAGTACCTGCATTTAGGTACTTATTTTGTAGATTTTAATCTCTGTTATTTTCCACAATTATGTAGGTAATTTGTGTAACAGCTATTGTATTTCATTATGTTGCAATGTAGACACATTTCTAATTATATTTAGATCTACGTTGAAGAACTTATAATTGGCTTTCTACGGTTAAATTGATGTATAATTTGGTTACGATAAGCTGTTGGTTTTACAATAAATAATTTCTCCCAATACTGTAAGGGATAAAGATAGTTGTAGATATAGAAAATGAAGTTCTCCAGTGATTGGAAGGAATAGACTGGACCCAATATAATGAAAAATGTACAACAACAAGCGATTATATACTTTACTAACAGCTGATGTATATATAAAACTAATATATAGTTACAAATATTTTGTGGGTCAATATGACATGGTGATATAAAACAGCAATTTTTACACATTTCTACAGTATAATTATAGCACATCATAACTCTTGTTTGATATTTACTTATATAATATGTTATATATATATTAGTAATAGGTAATTCTTCACGATATTTCATATAATTTATTGATATTTGATAGAAAAATGGCAATTTTAAGTCATTATTGCATTTATTAAACACTCGTTACTTACAAGTAACTGATCATCAATTGATTAATTTGAAAAGGAATTAATTTACGTTCGCAGGCGATACGGAAAAAAAAACATAAATATTATCTCTAAATATATATAACTCAAAGCTGACTGACTGACTGACATAGTGATCTATCAAAGCACAGCCCAAACCACTGGACGGATTGGGCTGAAATTTGGCATGCAGGAAGATGTTTTTGACGTAGGCATCCGCTAAGAAAGGATTCTTCAAAAATTCCACCCTTAAGAGAGTGAAATGGGTGGTTGAATTATTTTTCATAGGCCACGATCGCGCCGCGGGCGAAGCTGCGGGCAGACGCTCGTTAATTATAAAATATTTATTTTTGATAATTTGATAGATAACGATTATCAGTTATTAAGGTCTTACGACCTTAATAGGACGCTGAGTCGGGACCTATATCATGACGTCCCGCAACATTATATTTTTAGTTTCTCTTTTTTTTTTTTCGTGTGATTTGTCTTGTATAAGCCTCTTGCCTATTTGTAAAAATGTAATGTCGTGTAATGTGTTAAATAACCGTTTTCTTTTTTCTTTGTTCTTTATTTTCTAAAGCAATGTTATTTGTTTTCTCAAAATTGTTACAAGAATATTTAATGTGAATGTGCGACACGTGTTTTAAAAGACATTTTTATATATCCGATAATATATATGAAATTGTTTTTTATAAGTACATAATCACCATAAATACATTTACCTAGCATATTATATAATCACTTATTTTCTATTAATTGCTATATCTACGTATAATAAATTCTCTCAATTTGGCACGAACCAATTAATGTTATTTGAAATAATAATCAGCTAAATAAAATACATTTTACTTGTAATTACTTACAGGAATAAATTTAAGTAATTATTATTTATGTTAGAACTATTTATGTAGGTAAATCCAACTTATTTGTATTATCTATGGTCAGTACATTTAAATATGGAATCTACACAGACGAGCTTTAGCGGTAAAACTAAAAAGATCGCGTCACAGCATTGTATTATTTTCCAAAACTTGTTTTTTTTTCAGTGTTAGTGCGTAAACTTGTTGGCGTTTTTTTCGTTAAGTGCTGGATTACAGGCATGAGTGTGGGAAAGTGGTATAATGATGGTGAAACGTTTCTTTTCGTGTTTTTTCCAAAACTCCACAGAAGCTTCTAGTAAAGTTGCCATCACTTTATTAGGAGTATGACTTGATTAGATGACTTGGACTGTGACTTGAAATTATCAAATACTTGACACTGGCTAAATACACAAAAGTGTGGAACCAAAAAAAAAAATCTAGACAGATAGTTGTCTTCTCTTGTCAGTAGCTTAATTTTGAAGAGAAAATATACAAACTAATTTTCCAAGCTTATCTTTTATATACCCACTGCTATCACTTTAATTTATGCCTTAATAATCCAAATAAATTGCTTCGTACTTATTTTCGGCCACTATTTAATTATATTGCGACAATTCATGTTTTATACCTACTTACAGTGCCACCAAATTATCTTGTAGTAGGTTATCTCATCATTATAATGTTCTGGTCCCATTTTATTTGAGGTCGGCGCAGTATGTCTCTCTTTCACTCTCCTCTATCAACTGACTTAGTTTGATTACTTCCTTTTCATTCACGGCCCTCGCACAATCTATCCCTTTCTTCGGCCTTTCTCTTCTTCCTATTTGTATAATATTAGAAAAGTTTTTACTTTAGTTATAGTAGATGTGGTTGGTTGGGTAGATTAAATTGGTGGCACTGGTAAGCAAGCATTACGTAAACAGATCTTAAGAAAACAAAAATGCATATGTATTACGATGGTAATAAGTATTATTTTTGCTAAGTATGTATGTCTTTAAAAAAATTGTGGATATTTGACATATAGAGCGCGTCTAATTCTCCAAGAAAGAGGTACTGTCACAGAATAGAAGATATATTAAGTAATTGTATTATTTGTTTAGGCTTTTATATTCGTAGGTAGATTCTTTTACCACTACGTAGTATTATATTTTCAGAAACTGTAATATGTATTTATTATAATATAAGCTAAGTACTACAAATTAAAAATAGGCATAATTTAAAAAGAGAAGTATTTGACTGTAATATTATATATAAATGGTAACGATAACGGTCTAAATTATACACAAATGCCAGTAACACGAAATAGGTACAAAAAAAACAATCTCCCGTCAAACACCCACACTACAAAACCGACGCACGCACACATAGCTGTCTATGCCCGTTACACAAACACAGGCCCGTCGTTCTCCACTCACAGAACGTTCAAATTCTCACAGTTTTTGAATTTGGAATCCTCCTTGCCGAAAATCCAGGTGAACATTTGGCGCGCTTTCATACTTGCCCGGACGACGCCCCGGGATTTGTACCAGTGGGCGGGAGAAGATTCTCGACCTCCTTCGGCGGAGTACTGCTGCCTCTTTAGTCTGATTTGGTTTAGGATACCAACTAAAAGCTCGTCAACGTTGTGGTTGATTCCGACGGAGACCTCGATGAATTTGGCTTTGTACGTGCAGGCAAGGCATTTGCCATCTGTAGAAAAAAAAGTTTGGTTAAGCACTTACAAGTTGGAGACAGATAAAAAAGGCAAAATTAACAAAGAGCGCATAGCCTACATACGTATTTGACAAAAAAGTTTTTAGTTGTTTACAGATTAAACAATTGACAGCTGTCCACCACATAATATTTTTTATTGTACAAAATATTGCTCCAGGTTTTATAATTTATAAAACGAATACCTAGAGGCTAGACATTCCTATATATCTTTTAAATTAATTTATAGTAGTACCTAAAAAAACATGGCCTTTGTATGTAATTTACTTAGTCTTACACAGAAATAAATTATATGTTTTTTTAAAGGCCTTTGCGGTTTTCAAGGTTGTGGAAACATGTTAACAATTTTCATGAAGAATATTAAGCTTCTAAATTATACATTCTTTCTACAACAATGTTTCACTTATTTAATTGGATCAAAACCAGTATATTCTTTTAGGATGATTTAACCTTTTTACTAAAATAAGTGGGATTTTCTACCGTGACCGTTGGTGATGTGGTCCCAGCGGTATAAAAGCCGCTTAAAGGAATATCTAGAGAACAGGAAGCAGCGTTCTACATGGTACATTAAAATCTTATGCGATCACTAAGCCGCTTGGCCTGGTGGTGATTATGGAACCCTGGTCCCCCCCCCTATGATAAGCATCCAATGTGGTGCTTAATGGGAGGTTTGGGGGCTTATGTTCAGCAGCAGTGAACGTCTACCGTGTAGTTTACGATCGTGTACAATTGAAAAGCAAATCGTATAAAATTAAAATATTTAGTTTTGTGTGTTTTCTCTAAAAGTCAATTCATTAGAAGCATTTGGTAAAGTATCTACCGCGTCACTTCAGTTGGCCGTGACTAGACTTGACATGGGGGTGACTATGACTAGCTTTTACGTCCTTGAATAACTTTAGAATAAAGAATGTAAACTTGATATTAGCTAAATACTGCAATCGCGTGGAGCCAAACTAAAGATGTAGTGATTTTTTGTTTTTGTTTTTGCTCTACAATTTTGTGTATTTAGCCAGTGTAAATTATTTGATAATTTTTCAAATTAAGTCAAAAGTCAAGTCAAGTCAAGTCAAGTCAAGTCACAGTCCAAGTCATCAAGCTAAGTCATAGTCTACTTAGTCAAGTCATACTCCTTATAGTAAAATGGTGGCAACTTTACAAGAAGCTTCTAAACAACACGAAAAGAAACGTTTCACCATCATTATACCACTTTCCCACACTCATGCCTGTAATCCAGCACTAACGAATAAAACGCCATCAATTCTATGCACTAACACTGAAAATAGCACCAGTTTTGGAAAATAATACAATGCGGTGACGCGATCTTATCGTTTTCCCGCCAAAAAAAAACCCAAGAATGTAGTGTTATTAGGTACTGTGACGCATATATGTACAGAAGCCACTTTTCTCGACCTTAATAAATGTCCCTTATTCATCACTCGCCGCCCGGGAAATCAATTTTTACCGCTGTGTAAGGTTCAATGAATCCACCAAAGAACCTCCGGTCCGTCCTTACATAATCCGCGGTAATCTGGCCGTAATTCGTCGGCCTTAACGTTTATTATCTGCCAGATAAGTTCAGTCTCCTTGTAATTTTATTAAGGTCACTTAAAGTTGAAAGATAATTGTCTCGCTGGATGGTTTCGGATGAATAGAATCATGTAGATTCTGAAACGTAACTGAATCTTTTAACTACAAGGAAGCAATGCACTGGTGACGCCTCCTCCGGTGTTACAGATGTCCATAGGCTACGGTGACCACTTCCCATCAGGTAGGCCGTGTGCTTGTTTAAAATATGTATTAACATTTAAAAAATACTTTTTACTATCAGGGTCATCAGACGTTCCCAATGCTGATGGGACACAGGTAACACACAGAGATAGTGCAGGCCGTTACCCACCATGCTGGCCAAGTGCAGGTTGGAAAATGACACGACACGGTCTCAAATTTTGTGATACCAGTTTCCTCAGGATTTATTCCCTCACCGTTGTATGAGCGAGTGCAAATTCCGCACAAAAAATGTATTTTTTTAGATTGAATGATCACTGAATATATGCTCACCTCGGTCACATTTATGTTTATTTTTAATTTATAATGTCATTGATGTAGGGTCGAGCGGGTTTTGAAAGGTGTGGTTTGAAAGATGTACGGGTTACCGCTGAGCGATACTCGTTCTTGTCACTATACTTAATATATCATCTTACAGCTTACAATAGACTGATAATTTTCTTAATCGAAGCTTAAAGTTATTTTACTATATAAAAGAATAACTGACGGTTAAAATTTGACATGCAATCGGAAAATCGGCCCTAAGCGGATGAAAATACCTAACCCGCTTTAAAAAACGACTGAATTTTCACTAAATGAAGGACTTAAAAAAACAAACGCGAGTTGTTTTAGGATTTTTTTTGTTGGACCCGTTTCTTTTTTGTCTGAAAAAGTTTCAGCATTATTAACTTTGGAGTTATTACACCGTAATATAAAATAAACAATAGAACATAAGTTTGTCGAACTTTCTCGAAGTTCATAAATATTTGCGTAAGAAGAAAGGTGATGATTATCAGGGCAAGCTATAGATTTTGATTGGAGGCTGATTCTCGATAAACTCAACGCCATAGCACAAAACGTACACTAGTAAGATGATTTGATTAAACCTCTTTAATTAACACTAAAGAGGTTTAATCCTCTTTAGTTAATACTAATCTATGAATTAACTTACAACATAGATTATCAAGTATAGTTTTGAGTTTTGGCGGGAACGCGAAAAAGATTGCGTCACCGCATTGTATTATTTTCCAAAACTTGTCATTTTCAGTTTTAGTGCAAAAATGGGTAGCGTATTATTCGTCAAGTGCTGGATTACAGGCGTGAGTGTAGGAAAATGGTATAATGATGGTGAAACGTTTCTTTTCGTGTTGTTTCCAAAACTCCATAGAAGCTCCAAGTAAAGTTGCCACCACTTTATTAGGAGTATGACTTTGACTAGACTGACTTGACTGTGACTTGACACATATTTGCGTGAAATATCATTAACTTGATAAATTATCAATTACTTGACACTGGCTAAATACACAAAAGTGTGGAGCCAAAACATAAAAAAAAGTTCAGTAGAGATCAACAGCAATAGCACGTTTAAAAAAGTGTGCTTTAGACCACACGACTGAAGTAAACCTTCTTTAGCTCCATTTATCATTAGTGATGCCATCTTGAGAATTGTAAATTGTCATTTTACCGAACATGCCAACATAATAATGCAATATTTAAGTAATATTTTATGATCCTTGTATTTCCTGGGTCCAGACACAGGGAATCCTAGTTGGGGTCCAAGTTCTATGTATGTGATCGTTGGGTATATTATTATTAGTCTTGTTTACTAGATAAAGTTTACCTTGTGTGGAGACAGCTCGACTCCTCGCCAGGTCGATCTTGTTTGCGACAAGCAGCGCCGGCCGCGCTCTTAGCATGTCACAGTCTAACAACCGCGCCAGATCCTGTTCCGCCTTTTGGAAAGACGCTTTGTCCACCACAGAGTATATCACTACGAAGGCATCTGGAGGCTCTGCCCGTTCTATTTCTTCCTGTTGAATAATTATATTGGTAAATGGGTAATCAGATCTCTTACAACCGCGAAGAAAAACATTGGAAAGAAACCGGAATGTTAATAAAAAGAGTGTGCCTTAGGCCACACGACTGAAGTAAAACTTCTTTAGTTGAGCTCCATCTATTGGCCGGTATAACTTTGTTTTTGCTTTGTTTAATATTAATTTTGGAGTTTGGGCGGGAAAACGAAAAACACCGCGATCACATTGTATTGTTTTCCAAAACTTGTGTTATTTTCAGTGGGTTAAATTAGTAAGTTAAATTGGTGGCATTCTATTCTTTAAGTGCTGGATTACAGGCGTGAGTGTGGGAAAGTTGTACAATGATGGTGAAAGGTTTCTTTTCGTGTAGTTTACAAAACTCCATTAGAAGCTTCTGGTAAAATTGCCACCGCTTTACTAGGAGTATGACTTGACTAGACTAGACTATGACTTGACTTGATGACTTGGACTGTGACTCGACTTGACACATATTTATATAATATTAATTAAATTGAGAAATTAATTACTTGACACTGGCTAAATATACTAAAGCGTGGAGCCAAACCCAAAACAAAAAAAAAAATTTGACATATTGACAATTTTATTGTAAATTGTCATTTTACCGGACATAACAATTTAATGATATGTTTTTAACTTTATATTGATAATTAAGATGAACCAACTTAAGCTTTGGTTCGCTTCGCAATCACCAGCTGACTCCCCAAATCAAGCGTGCGTTAAGAAGTTTTACTTTAAAAATCACAATATTTGAGATTTATGTGTCCTTCACCAACCCACACGTTGAAAATGTCGTGACAATAAATGACGTGAAAAACTGGTCATTCGCCTTGTGTCAAGCATCACGCCAACTGTAACGCCAGCCCATTACAGATTGCAGTGACACTCATAACTCTAAATTAAATTTTGACACTGCACTGCCCATATCATCCTGAGAAATCACACTGTCTAGTAATATGATTTCTTTTTGTTTAACACTTAGATAAGATTCAATTCAATTTTATCTAAATGTTCATATTCTTAAATAATTAAACACAAATTACAATAAATCATATTTTTAAATAATTAAATATACAATTTAGATAGTGGATAATAATAATAATAATAGGGTATAATAGAGCTGGCAATTTTTTTTTTATGTTTGGCTTTTGTGTGTTTAGCCAGTGTCAAGTAATTGATAATTTATCAAGTTTAATTTATCAAGCATATTACGCGCAAATATGTGTCAAGTCATCAAGTCAAGTCGTAGTCTAGTCAAAGCCATACTCCTAGTAAAGTGGTGGCAACTTTATTTGAAGCGTCTATGGAGTTTTGGAAACAACACGAAAAGAAACGTTTCACTATCATTATACCATTTTCCCACACTCATGCCTATAATCCAGCACTTGACGAATAAAATGAAACCAATTTTATGCACTAACACTGAAAATAACGGAAGTTTTGGAAAATAATTCAATGCGATGATGCGATCCTTTTCGTTTCCCGCCAAAACTCCCGGCATATTAATATAGAAAACCTCTAAATAAAAGACTCACTGATAACAAAGATACCAAAGTCTAACCAATCTGCCAATCCAGTTTGCCAAGTGCCTTTTCCTTATTCTTTTCCTTATAGGTACATTTTATTTAATTATCTTACCTTTACATTTGTGCAGTTCACGAAGTACAATTCTGATTCTTCTCCGTTTAGTAAAATAGAAACTTTTTCGTCCACGCCATCAGCTTCTGTAAGAGGAAAACAAACTGTAAATAAAAATTTCCAGTAGAATTCTGTTTACATAATTTCCCAAGCGAAATGTAAAAAATACAGATTAATATATACACGAAAAACTTGAATTTATTTGTAGATTACGCCAAGCAGGTGATACTGCTATAAAAATCATAAATATGTCAAAAAAAGCTAAGCTTCGAGTACCATTTGTACAAAGCTGCTTGAGTCGGAATTATAGATCGAATCGATGGTTACTTTATTATTTAATTTTTCTGTTTTATGGTAACTATCTAGATCATAATTTATAAGTCTATGTTGAATAAGTCATCGATTGCAATTTGTTTAAATAAATAAACAATTTTGTAAATGAATGGTACTAGAAAATAGTTTTATTATTTTTCACCCAAATAAAATAAGTTGGAACCTTTCACCTCATCATTGGCACCATTCATTTTGGTATAAACGAAAAAAAAAACAAGTTAATATGAAATGTCTAAACGTAATAGGCTATTTGACTACTATATTTTTATTACATACATAAATAATATACCTCAAAAAATAGATAACTGTGAAAACAAAACTTGAATATCTCAAAAAATTACAAAGTTACAGGCATTTTAAAATACAGAAATAGAAAGAGACAACTCAAACATGCAGTGACGTCAGTTACCAGTCCTCACAGTAACTCATTACTAAGCTGTGGTAACTCTACATACAATCTTTTTGGCATGTGACGTCACAAGCCATGCCTTCATAGTAGCTGTGAGGAAGCTCAACACGATCTCTGTTTTGCGAGAAAGGGACAGGCGATGAAACTTTAAAAGCGTACTACTCCGTGATTAATTTACCGATTTTATTTATTTTTACAATGATTACATTCATTTTTAACCTACTTTATGAAAATAATATTTACTTGTTAACTTTCAATAGTAGTCAAATAGCCTATTCAAGAAGTGTGATCGAGGTCCGTATTACAGAACGATGCTCAGTCATCGATCGGAGCTCAAGCAGAGATTTCATTCACTAATGGATAACTTTATGAATGAAATCTCTGCTTGAGCACCGATCGATGACTGAGCATCGTTCTGTAATACGGACCTGAAACGAGCATATATTGCAAGTGATCATTCCTTCTCGTACACTTCACCGCTTTACTATTGAATGAACTGTAACTCTTGTTTCAACTTTGTCAAATTTCGCTATGTACTCATAGATAAGAGAAAAAAATATTGTTATTCTGTGTATGTACCATAAAGTTTTATAGAATGGGCTAACGGCTGGAGGTTTATTAACGTCTGTCAAGGGAGTTTTGGCGGGGAAACGAAAAAGATCGCATTATCGCATTGAATTATTTTCCAAAACTTGTGTAATTTTCAGTGTTAGTGCATAAAATTGGTGGCATTTTATTCGTTAAGTGCTGAATTACAGGCATGTGTGTGGGAAAATGGTATAATGATGGTGAAACATTTCTTTTCGTGTAGTTTCCAAAACTACATAGAAGCTTCAAGTAAAGTTGCCACCACTTTACTAGGAGTATGACTTTGACTAGACTATGACTTCGACTGTGACTTGACACATATTTGCGTGAAATATCATTAACTTGACACAAAATTATCAATTACTTGACACTGGTTAAACACACAAAAGTGTAGAGCCAAAACATTTTAAAAAATTCTATCAATTTTCCGAACGTGCAAGACAACAGTTTGGTTATCTGTTTATCAACTTAATCCAAGTTAGCTAACTCTGGGTTAGCTATTCATTTATAACTTTAATCCTAACAACGCGCAAGAGGGCCAAGAGGTAAAGATATCTAAACCCATTATTTTGTATCCAACCAACGATATTATCTTGAAGTAGAATGTAAGATTGAAAAATACGCTGAAATATCTATCTCACGTAAATGGAAAACATCGTTTATAAATACTCAATGCATTTTTAAATTACGTACCATGCGAGGTTCTTTATTACACGCTTTTATTATTCTACACGACAACTTTATTTATTTTTTTGTACATATCTTTTCACATAATTAATTATTAAGCACTTGGGTACGGTTTTTTCATCCATCGTCACTTTAGGAGTGACACTTACGGAGTTCCACCACCAATCTTCGTCACTTTGTTAAAACCTAAACTGTCCGACTCCTGTCTAATTAGATAAAACGGACGGTGTATTTCCTAGAAATGTAGGCAAGAAAATATTTTTTTGCAAAAGAATTCATCAGTAGGAAAACGCCGACTGGCTGTAAATAATAAGTAATAAAAGAACAAAAATGTTTTAAGACGATGGCAACACCCAATGCTAGCACGTTTATTACAGCAATCGAACATAGAACTTTATTTAATAGTATTCTGTGTACAGGGTCGCATTTTGCGTGACAAAAATACGGCGGTTACGTTGCGTTAGATTTTTCCATTTCAAACAACTAATAAATAATTACAAAATATATACTTATTGTAAAAAAAAAAAATTAAGATTGCAGTTGGATTCATTGAAATATCACTTATCACTATGATTTATTTAAATATAGAGTGTCTTTATTATAAGGTAACACTTTGTAAGCATTTGTATTTTATTAGAAGTCACACACGACTATTTTTTATTGTTTTTAATTATTTTCACAGATATTATTATGACAAATATTAACATCTATTTTTTATCAATCTAGTAAATGATATACATTTTGACAAATTTACATTCAAGTTAGGTCGATTTGGGAGTATTCACCCTCTTAATATATTAAGTAAAGTCTATTGTAAAGTGCAACGATCACATAATTACTTAGATCCTCGACCCATTTTGAAGTAAATCTTCTTTAGTGAGGTGAATGGATGTGAAGATAGAATGAAAGAGTTTCGTATATTACTATGAGGGCCAGAAATTGGAGCTATATAAGTTTTATTTCAGTGGTATAGTCTAAGCACACTTCGTTTTTTTGTTATTGTATTGAGTAAACCATTTTAAGTGTTTTTGTTTAATAATATTTTTATGAAAGAATTTTGTGAAAATGAAAAAAAAGTAAGCAGTACTACTAGGTGGTAGGATTTTACTGCAAAGTTCGTCTAGGTAGGTACCACCGCTTTGCCAGTTATTCTGCCGCCAAGCAGTAGTGCGCAAGCCCTGCTGTGTTTCGGTTTGAAGGGCACTGTAGCTAGTGAAATTACTGGGCAAATGAGACTTTATGATCTGATCTCACAGTTTAGTAATCTTATTACTAGATTGTGCTGATGTCTCTGGATGACGTGCGCAGTGCAGTGTCACGCGAACCTCTATACTTTAGAGTTCCGAGTGACACTGCAGCTGATATGGGCAGCCGTGTCGTTTAACATCAGGCGAACGGCTAGTTAGTCACGTCATTCCTTAACATAAAAAAAAAGTTATAGTTCCACACATCTTAATAGGTGGACAAATACAAATCAGGTAAACAAAATTTGGACGACGATCGTCATTTGTTCGCCTGCTCTACAAACAACAAATTCTACTAATGAGCTACGCTTTCAAAAAACTTTAACCAGGACTTTGAAATGTAAATTGTAAACACTATAAATGTCACGAAGGTCAATGAAAATAAGCTACGCTTTAAAAATACTTTTATCGGGACTTTAAAATGTATATTGTAAGCTCTATAAATGACACAAAGATAAAAAAAACGAATGGTAGCATATTCAGAGTATTACCGTCAACGGAAATAGCTCAATTTTACATTGATTTACAACACGCCTCGCTACGGCGCGCCAATTTATTAAATGACGAATCATGTCATGGCGTGGCATATCGTAGTGGCTAATAATAGTGGGAAAAATACTGGCTCAAACACTTTGTAAAGGGAAAATGTTTTTTTAATATCTGTTCTGGGATTTGAGTACCTTTGCACTGTAGTCAATAAACTAAAAGGCATTCTATCTGTTTTCTCTCAGTGGTACTTAACATGAAAATAGGGAGAAAAGAGATTGAATGCCTTTTGGTTTTGACTACAGATTTACTGTGTAATGATCGAAGAAGAAATAACGTAATTTTAAGTACTTAATATAATTTTGACTCGTAAAAGTGCTAAAATTAGCCTATTTGCAATAAATCTTTTGACTTTGACTTTGACGTTTGATTTTTTCATATACTACTAGTTGCGCTCCGCGGTTTCACCCGCGGATAAAAAGTATTTTAATTATTTGCTTATCTCACGGGAAAATTTCACTTTTCCGGGACAAAATGTAGCCTATATGTTAATACAATGTATAAGCTATCTTGGTACCGAATTTCATCCAAATCCATTCAGCCGTTTGAGTGTGAAGGAGTAACAAACATACACACAAACACACATACAAACTTTCGCTTTTATAATATTAATGTGATAAAACTTCCTATCATTACACATTTATCATTATCATGATTCTCGACAACATGGATATAGTGAGAAGACTAAAAAGAAAAAAACCTTTTGAGTTAGTTTAGCGATGGTAATATTGAACCGTAGTGTAGTGAGTGTTACTCAAAAAGACTCATGAACTAAGTGTCTTCCCCTTAATAGAGACATTAAGAAAAGTGTTAATGGACATATTCTTATTATTAACTTAGCAGTTTAAGTCAAATTTAATTTACTTATTAGCCGTAGTAATGGCAAGATTGTAGTTTTAATGATGTACTAGGTACCTCATTACAAAAAAAAAACATGATCATTAATTACACAGTAAATATGTTGAAGAAATAAATTAATATCTTATTTATTTATAAATGACCTGTTAAGATAGATTAGAGTAATAAAATTTTAAATATATAAACAATAAAATAAATAAAAGGACTATAGTCCTCGTAGTTCTTGGGTCCCTAAACACAGGGAATCGTAGTTAGGGTCCAGGATCTATGTATGTGATCGTTGGACGTTATTATTATTATTATATTATTAATAAGTACGGTAAATTGCATATATTTACATTACTTGGCACACCATTCCAAGAGTTATACGTTATATGACAGTACTTGGTCTTATTTGTACGCTTTAATATCATCGCATTTGCACGTTGATATTTATTTATTTCCATACATATTACAAATTTTGGAAACGAAACGCGTATTAAGATATAAACGTATAAACTGGCAATATTATATTCGTTATGACCTTACCCGGTACGTACGTCCTAACTAGTAATGCCCACATACACGAAATTAGCTTATTTTTATTATTAACTAGCAGGCCGTCCCGGCTTCGTACGGTTGGATATTTATTTTTTAAACATTTTGGCACAACATTTTTTTCTTGCTATTAAAATAGCCTATATTAATCAGTGATAATGTAGCATTCAAATGGTGAAAGAATTTTTAAAATCGGTCCAGTACTATTTGAGCCAATTCGTTACAAACATACTTACATACAAATCTAAAGTATAGATGTAGTTTTGGCTACTGTCCGTGGTCTACCCATACTTTTCGATTAGATAGATAGATAGATAAATAGATAAAATTCTTTATTAAAATCAAAACATCACATTAAAGAAACAATTGACAAGCACAAACTTAAAAATTAAGTGTCACAATGGGCGATCTTATCGGTTAAAGCGATCTCTTCCAGACAATCCAATACTTAGGGAAACAACAACAAAAAAAAATAGCTGTTTCCACTAAAAGCCCATCTAACTTTCTGTCTCTTTTTCAGACACAAACTTTTGCATATAATATAAGAATGCGATTAGTGTAATATACTCGTACTAATAAAAAATGTCTTGCATAAACATTACTTTCTTAGTGCATCGTTTAACACGCACTTGGCCGTTTTTGAAATCAGAGAATACAGTATCCTAAATTTTATTCAAATAATTTGCTATGACCGTACCAAGTTTCATCAAAATCCATCAAGTAATTTCAACGCGGTGCGCGTTCAAAGAACAGACGGAAAAACGGAAAAAATGATTTTACTTCCATAAATGTCGATTGAGAAACGTACAGCAATTATAATTTTCAATTAAATATTCGACGTACAGATTTAGTCCAGTTACAGTTTTTATTATATGTATATAAATAGGCACAATACTGGGTGTAAGATAACGCCACGGAATAAGAACAAGGCGACTACACCATATTGCCTATTTAGGTAACTTTGTCGTAGCAATTGCTACGACGTGCTACAATAACCGTAGCCCCGTAGCAAACGTAGCTTAGGCCGTTTCGCATTTCTACAATCTTTACATACAAACAAAATTTTTGAACATTAGTTTTATTTCCTTTAATACCCAGATATTTATTTATAATCGTTTATACAAAAGTATACTAGACCTAAAAAAATAAACTAAACTAAATTTTAAAAACTAAAACGATTCTTTGTAAAATTTAAAATAAACCGTTGATGGAAGGGAAAGTGCACAGAATGCTGGCAACATTATTAACGTTGAATGGCAATACTTATTCTTTGTGCGAAATAAAAAATGAAATAAAACATAGTCGCTTAAGTTGGCACCACGTTACGTCTCAATTAGGAACTCACTCTCAAGTGAAGCTACTTTTTTTTACTTATTAACTAAATTTAGCAGCATTTTACGCCTTGTAAATTTATGACAGCCTCTGTGGTGTGGTGGCAGGTCGGCTCATAACCTGGAGCCGGTGGGTTCGATTCCTGCGGCACGACAAGTATTTGTAAACAGGAAAAAAAGCGCAAATATTTGTCTTGAGTCTGGGTGTTGTGGGACCATGGTCCTCGTAGTTCCTGGGTCCCTAGACACAAGGAATCCTAGTTAGGGTCCAGGATCTACGTATGTGATCGTTGGGCGTTATTATTTTTATTATTATTATTATTATTATTGTTCGCATACAAACATTGGTAGGATAGTAGGAAGGAAAACAAAGTTTTTTTTTGCTTTATTTGTAACATCAAACCGCATACATACAACATTATAATAAGAAATTTAGTAAGATTAGGTTAAGTTTTCAAAATCAAAATGATATTTCTAAGTCCAAAAATCATGCAACGTACCGAACGACAACACAAACCATCCATTACGTAACCTACTTAAATCGAATTATGAGCACATCATACGTGAGCCATTCGAGTTTTCATAGTAACCAAACTAAATAGTGACACGTCACGAAGGTAATTTGTCACGCGTCAGGCGCCAGGTCGATATGTCGCCTCTATGCTTTGTATACTCTTTGACGTGTTAATGGGCAAGCCGGATATTGTTATTCTATGAAACGTCGCGTGCAGAAGTGAAAAATCATGTCGAATACAAGTTTGGTTTTGGCATAGTGTAAATCTTAATATATAAAAATAAAACAAATAAATATCTATGGACATTCACACAGCGCCATCTAGCCCCAAACTAAGCAAAGCTTGTACCAACCAGATAAATGAATCTCTATTTCCCCTGGTCATAGCATCACGCGTGAATGGATGGAACATTATCGCTAATTCATTTTTTGTTGTGTTTATATTACCAGGAGAAGGTTCTTATGAAGAAAAATTTAAAAAAGCAAAAAAGGAAAATTTTCACCACGCAGATGAAACCGCGGCTACACTCCACAGCTAGTACTCGTAATTATATAAAACTATTTTCACCATCACAGTTTTGTCCACCCACAAGAAATTGTATTATGTGTTTTTTTTTTCGAAATAAAAAGTATCAGATCTTGGTCTGGCTGTGCCAAATTTTAGCGAAATTCATTCCGCCAGCATCTTGATGAAAGAGCCAATTTTTTCTCTGGGCATTTCATAAGCACGCTCTACCTCCAATTACTTGCCGATCCTTGACCTAGGCAACACTAGGCCTCTATACTTTGGATGCGAAGTTGCAACCTGGCCCAGACTGGCCCATTCTTAGCGCTGTATTTATTTCACATATATTTATTTATTAAGTAACATCAACAGTATACATGACGGCGGCAGCGTCCAGTTGTAAACTCTATGCTCAGTAAGCAGTACCGTAATTTACCGTGTGGCAGCATTTAAATTTATTACAGTGGCAACACCGGCAACTGTCATCGCTCCCCTACCCATCTGGCTATATAAAGGAGCGTTCGGTGTACTACGGATCATTCTTGTTCCAGACACGGCGCGGTGTGGACATGCAGAAAGCCTATAGTTATAGGTTGCAACCTACGCACAAACCCGTTTCTGCCCACATACATATTTAATACTAGTTGCGCTCCGCGGTTTCACCCATGGATGAAAAGTATTTTAATTATTTGATCATCCCACGGCAAAATTTCACTTTTCCGGGATAAAAGGTAGCCTATATGTTAATCCAGTGTATAAGCTATCTTGGTACCGAATTTCATCCAAATCTATTCAGCCGTTTGAGCGTGAAGGAGTAACAAACATACACACATACACATATACAAACTTTCGCCTTTATAACATTAGTGTGATTATCGATGGTAAATAAATCTTAATCTAATACAAGTATTGTGATATATATACCCTTAACAGGTGCTTACAACATTTGCATATACATAGTGGTAAGACAAAAAAATAAATAAGGTAAACAATACATTATACAACAGCATAAATATATATAGGCTTAGGGTTATGCATGGCGGGTAAACTATAGAAGTATAGGCCTTCGGCGTGCGCACCGGGCCGTGTTCGGAGCAAGAATGACCCGTAGCAATTTTTTTTTTTGAACTAGCTAATGCTGTTGGTCTCTATCGACCTTTACAGCGTCACCGGGCGGCTTTACAGCGTCACCGGGCGGATCCGTAGCAAACCGATCGCTCCCTTTTTATAGCCAGATGGGTGGGAGAGCGACAGTTGCCGGTGTTGCCACTGTAATATAATTAAATGCTACCACAGGCTAAATTACGGTACTGCCCGCTGCGCATAGTTTATAACTGGACGCTGCCACCGTCATATATATTATTATATTTTTGCGGAGTGAATCTTTTAGTTTTTTGTGCCAATACTATAAATGAGATAAACCAACCCTGGATCAAGTAGCTCAGTGGTAGCTCATATAACTTTAAATCCCACGAACCAATGACTTTGGAAATTATTTTAATTTGGACTCACTGTGTTGATTAATATGGTCTAGTTACTTTCTTCCTGCGAGAAAAAGTGTCCCAGCAGTTACAAATTGAAATCTACTTTATCCATTACTTTTATCCTTTTAATCCCATCTCCACTTAACGCAAGCTGTTTTAGGTATTTTAATCTTTGGAAATAAAAAAAAACTATGCAGCAATGTAGGTCGGGTATCGGCGGGACGCTGATTGAATTTACCGCTGGCGACGACATGAGCGTTCTAGTGTGGGGCCATAAAATACGCGGGTTTTTACTTATCCACGTAACTATTCTCACTTTACGCACTAGTATATGCGAGTAAGTATTTACTATGCGTAAATTATTGATAATTATTTGACAGCCTCTGTGATGTGGTGGAGCAGGTCCGATGACCCGGAGGTGGCGGGATCGATTACTGTGGCAAGATAAGTATTTGTGCACAGAAAATAAGCGCAAATACTTGTTATAAGTCTGGGTGTTGAGGGAATGCTTGTTCTGAGTCTAGACACAGGGAATCCTAGTTAGGTTCCAAGATTTACGTATGTGATTCTTGGGCGTTATTATTATTATAAGTCTGGGGTTTCACACGTCACAGTCACAATTTATGCGATTCAGCTCAATCGCATTGAGAAAATGCGATTATTTTTATACTTTGCTTTTATATAAAACGAGCTTCTCCTCGTAGTTCCTGGGTCGTCCTTAGACACGGAATCCTAGTTAAGGATCTATCTATGTGATCGTTGGGCGCTATTATTATTATTATTACTGCTGTCCATTACCTGCATATTCTTTAAAAAAAAATCACTTAATATGCCTAAAGATGAATATATAATTGAATTGAATTGAATCGAACTTAGCCCATTTCCTAACCCGCTAGTGTACTGGCCCGATTCCCGGGAGTATAGTACACATATTGCTCCACATCCAGAGCGTCACTGGGAAGCTTTAATAGCCCTTTTGTGACAATACGTGTTTTATAGATGCTTGTGGGGCGGTATTGCAGATGAAACACGCCTGGTTATAGTGCCTTAAACTTAGGGATTTAGTGAGGTAATGGGGACATCTGGGGTTTCGCACGTCACAGTCACAATTTATGCGATTCAGTTCAATCGCAATGAGAATTCAACTTAATAAACTAATATTACTAACACTTAAACCAATATAGTTTCTACATGTGTGGCCACTGGTGGAGAGTCGGATGACTCTCCGCCGGCTTGCACGGCCCCACACGTCTGGTGGGTGACCTTGGTGAGCAAGCTCACCCATCCATTGGCGCGGAGAGGCCCGAAAGGGCCTGCTGCCGGGGGCGAGTTGGCTGGACTGTAGTCGCGACCCCTTCTCGCCCTGGTACGGCGGACGAGGGCTCACGGGGGGGTTTTAGTGGGTTCGAGTCCCACATACTCCCTGCCACCACCCCGTGGTGGCATAGAAGTGCGAGGGCATTTCCCCCCTCAAAATAAAAATAGTTTCTACATATTTATAAATCATTAATGAAAAAAAATAAAACACCTTATTGAAATTAAGTAGGTAGCTACCAACAATATAGTGCCTCAAACTTAGGGATTTAGTGAGGTAATGGAAAAGTCTGGGGTTTTACACGTCACTGTCATAATTTATGCAATTCAGCTCAATTGCATTGAGAAAATACGATTATTTATTTAATCTTTATAGACACGCTTTTGGGGTGGTATTGCAGATTAAACGCGCCTGGTTATAGTGCCTTAAACTTAGCGATTTAGTGAGGTAACGGGGAAGTCGGGGAATGCTTGTTCTGAGTCTGAGTGTTGTGGGACCATGGTCCTCGTAGTTCCTGGGTCCCTAAACACAGGGAATCCTAGTTAGGGACCAGGATCTGTTGGATCGTTGGGCGTTATTATTATTATAAGTCTGGGGTTTCACACGTCACAGTAACAAATTATGCGATTCAGCTCTCGCATTGAGAAAATGCGATTATTTTTATACTTTGCAATAATATTTTTATCTACTCTCTAATATCTGTCTTTAACACTTAATAGAGACTTCTATCAAGTTTCCCGTCGCGCTTTCAAGGAGGCTGTAAGTATAATCACATGAGTTCAGGTGTTCACAACCTTTTGCCAAAAAGGAAGTGTATTTTTCATGACAGCACGCGACAAGAACCTTGTTAAGATAATGGTTTTACCCTTATTGGGTTTTTCTTTGATGATACCGTGTAGTTTGAGAAAAGAATTACCTTTGGCAGTATTTTAAATGTATAGTTAATGATGAGTGTACATCTACATTTGTGTGCAGTATTTTTTTATTACGGTTTTGTAATATATGACGGCGGCATCGTCCAGTTATAAACTCTATGAAAAGCGATCGAGCACCGTAATTTACCCTGTGGTGGCATTAAATTTATTACAGTGGCAGCACCGGCAACTGTCATGGCGCCCCTACCTGTCTGGCTATAAAAAGGAGCGCTCGGTGTACTACGGATCATTCTTGTTCCAGACACGGCGCGGTGTGGACATGCTGAAGGCCTATAGTTATATAGGTTGCAACCTACCCACAACACGTTTCTGCCGACATCAGAAGTGGGATTGCCCATTTCTACATCACTCTTCAAGCAACGCGAAACGTGACGAGACGTGATGTGAATGATGACGTGACGGCGGGTGACACTAATATCAAATTTAGTTGCAGGGTTAACCCAAACCAGTGAAAAAAAAAAAATGGAAAAAAAGTAACGATTCGTTTTTTTTCGAGAAAAAAAGAGAATGTAAAAATGATGACAAGAAAAATGTGTCTGAATGCTAAAGGGATAATCTATCCGGACTAGCACTAATGGTCCATAAAAAAAATGTTGGTTGCTAAAGGGATATCTATCCGGTCTAGCACTAATTGGTCCATTAAAAAAATGTAGGAATGATGATTTTTGGTTGCTATAGGGATATCTATCCGGTTGGCATTATTCGGTCCATTTTTTATAAATGAAGGGATACTAATGGTCCTGAAGGGTTAACCCGGACGATGACTGGAAGGTTAAAATACTTTTGACTAATCAAATTGAAAACTAATGTTTTGACTTTGACTTAGACTCCAAGTTTTACTCAATTTAATTGTCAGGATGAACGAGCAATAACACTGATACTTATGTCCCTCACCAGGTACAAAGTGAAGCTAAGCGTACGAGGGCGTACGCACGTCAGTATGGCCGTGACGGCGGCATCGTCCAGTTATAAACTCTATGAAAAGCGATCGAGCACCGTAATTTACCCTGTGGTGGCATTAAATTTATTACAGTGGCAGCACCGGCAACTGTCATGGCGCCCCTACCTGTCTGGCTATAAAAAGGAGCGCTCGGTGTACTACGGATCATTCTTGTTCCAGACACGGCGCGGTGTGGACATGCTGAAGGCCTATAGTTATATAGGTTGCAACCTACCCACAACACGTTCCTGCCCACATATACATTTATTTCAACACTAAATTCCTGTAATAAATAAATAAATAATCCTACAGTTAGTACTATAAATATAAAATTGCAAATAAACTATATATTTTTAAATATATTTTTAAAGGAATGATAATCAGTTTCAGTTTAAAATAGAAGCAGATTCACATTAATTACGTTAGAAAATAGATTAAATTTCATTCGCATAACAATAGTAATGCCCAACGATCACATACATAGATCCTGGGGCCCTAACTAGGATTCCCTGTGTCTAGGGACCCAGAAACTACGAAGACCATGGTCCCACAACACCCAGACTCAGAACAAGTATTTGCGCTTTTTTTTTCTGTGCACAAATACTTGTCCTACCGCGGGAATCGAACCCGCCGCCATTATGAGCCGATCTGCTCAACCACCACCCTACAGAGGCTGTCAGAAATAATAGAGGAATAAGAAAAAACAATAATATAAAGGCTATTAAGAGTTAATTAACTTTGCTTCATGTTAAACCGTATAACGCCACCGTATTATTATAGGATTAGGCATTACACGCTCATTTGATCACTTTACCGACCAAGAAAATCCGGAAGTAATCTTTAGTCTTTTAGTCTTTGGCGAAAATTTTACAAAAACCCGTCTGTTTTAATTAAACTGGGAAAAGTTTTGAAAAGTTTGAATTGTCGTAATTATTCAGTTCGCCGAGCGAGAGATGTTCTTTAATAAAGCTTATTCAGAGTTTGTTTTAAAATAAATCTTGGATGAGATAAAATCATTAAAATGTTGCTAACTTGAATGTTTCGGAAGTAAGCAACTTGTGTGTACTAAGCTACTAGAATTTACTAACCTACTAATTTAGTTTATAAAACAGTGCTTACATTTGGCTCTCAAATGTTTAGTGACGAATGCCTTAAAGCCTTAAAACGTATAAAAATTGTACTCATGGCTCTCAGTCGTTTGAATAACGAACAAAAAACAATATGGCGCTGCGTAAAAAAACATTCACCCTAACATGAAAACAATCGAATATTTCTACACGTGACATGCTCGTAATCTCGTCATAATCATAATCCAAATCATGTAACTCAAAACGTCGAAACATAATCCGCCCCAAAGCCGTACCCACATGCGGCGAGATGTCATGTTGACATTAAAATGTTTGTGATCCCTGCTCATTTGTCACGCGAACACGGATAAAGAACCGCTGGCTCAATTTACGAATTCATAATTTATGAATCGACCTCTTTACGTCATGTTTGTTTACCTCGATGTTCATTTGTTTTTATATAATTTTTTATAGTCTATTGTATATGAACAACTAAATACTACAATGATAATAATAACTAATAATAAATACTACCTACTACTACAAAAAACATTCCTAATCATTCAGTCCACTACCAGAAGGTAGCGTACCCAACTATATATCAAATATTTGCCATAATCACTGTTTGGCAGGCAGCTTGGTGATCACAAGATGAATGTACCCAGGAGAATACTGCTGCCCATTCCCTTAGCCGGCTCTTATCTTATCTCGACGGGAAGAGATGGGATGACCCTATTCGCACACCGCCTAGACCACACGGCCAATAATAATAAGTAAATAAATGTGTGTTTGTGATACTCGGAAAATTTGTTTTTGATGTACCCATATTTATCCAAAGTTGTTTATTTTATAAATGTAACAAGCTTTGAAGTCTAACATGCGGCTGTGAAGTGAAATAGCTGCTTATTTTATTCATAAAATCTTTGATATTGTAAATGACATGTTATAAACGCTGTGAAACTTACAGACCTAGAATAATTTTGTAACAACGTGTCTTTATTCTTAAAACTAACTACTACAATCTAAAATGCTACTAAGCTACATTAATCTACTACAAAAACATTTAGATTGTATTTTATACTGATAGACAATTATCACTAGGTGGTAGAAATAACCTTTCTGCAAACTTCTAGGTAGGTACCACCGCTTTGCCGCCAAGCAGTAGTGTGCAAGCACTACTGTGTTCCAGTTTGGGCACTGTAGCCAATAAAATTACTGGGCCAATGAAACTATGACTTGATTTCGCAGTCTAGTAATTTTATTACTAGATTTTGCTAATGTTTCAGGATGACGTGCACGCAGTACAGTTTCACGCGAAACTCTATACTTTATATACCTTATATGGTTAATATCCCACATGTGCGGACAAAGCGATTTGGCTCCACGTTTATCATGTGAATAGCCAAAGAGTGGAACGCTTTACCGGCGTCGGTATTTCCCTAAAACTACAACCTTGGAGTCTTCAAATCGAGAGCAAGTATCTTCTAAGCAAGCGTGTTACATCTTAGATCACATCGTCACTACCACCTGGTGAGATAGTGGTCAAACGTAAACCTATCTAACAATAAAAAAATAATAAGAATGGTTATTTTATTTGTTTTGAATCATCATCACGGAGGGTAAAAACATAAAGAGAAACTCGGCACGCATGGACCTTCCGCACATCGTTAATTACTTTTATGAGTATAATTAGTTAATAGATTGGATTAGCGTATGTCATTCCGTCCATAATTATCCTAAACCCACATAACCATTTGAGATAAATTAGTTAATACAATTAAATTAATTACTCTGAGTAACTGTCAAACTTTGCGCGTTCATGTTCACGTCAGAGGAAATCACTGACGTAATGCAAATTATATTGAATAAATAGACGGCAATACGTAGAACCGTGGAAATTGTATTTTATTTACACACGCTTGACTTGGGGAGCAAGCTGGTGGTGAACCGAAGTTGAAGGTGGTTCAGATTTCGTTTTGACAGCTGTCGTTTGACAGATGGTCCATTTGACATCTACCTTTTTCAGTTGAGTCTTCTAAAATACGAAATGGGGAGTTTTGGCGGGGAAACGAAAAAGATCGCGTCGCCGCATTGTATTATTTTTCAAAACTTGTGTTATTTTTAGTGTTAGTGCATAAAATTGGTAGCATTTTATTCGTTAAGTGCTGAATTACAGGCATGAGTGTGGGAAAGTGGTATAATGATGGTGAAACGTTTCTATTCGTGTTGTTTCCAAAACTCCATAGAAGCTAATGGTAAAGTTGCCACCGTTTTACTAGGAGTATGACTTGACTAGACTAGACTATGACTTAACTTGAAACTAACTTGACTTGACTTAAAACTAAACGACTGGGAAAAAACTGCAGATAGAGTCGTCGGACTATTTCCGCTTCGAATGTTTTTTAATGGCTTCGCAAGGCTTTGCCATTTACCTTGGAGCCACAGGGCTTAATGGTTTAGATAATTCAGGCCATTTCTAACATATAAATAGATCTTTAAGAAGAAGAATATAGTTAAGTGTAGTATTTGGCGAAAGAGACGAAAATGCATATAAGTAATTATATAAAGCTTCTTTAATAAAAATAGTTAATACAATGATGTTAATAAGTCAAAGACAAATCATTTAAATTATTGCATATAATTTTTAGCACTTTTACAAGTCAAAATCAGAATAATTAAAATACTTGATTTAATTTCTTACACATGAAATTAAAAAGTGGATGGTGGTCACATAAAATAAATAAATTAAAAAAAAATCTTTTCCACTAAGGTGCAAGCCATCCGGCACAACGCAAAAAAAACTGCGATCCGGAGCTTCGATTACACCTGTAAAGAAAAAGCAACAAGAAACTTTATAATGATGATATCTCTCTTTTTATGTATATTTTATAGAATACTAGTTGCGCCCCACGGTTTCACCCGTGGATAAAAAGTATTTTAATTATTTGCTTATCCTACGGGAACATTTCACTTTTCCGGGATGAAATGTAGCCTATATGTTAATCCAGTGTATAAACTATCTTGGTACCGAATTTCATCCCAATCCATTCAGCCATTTGAGCGTGAAGGAGTAACAAACATACACACATACACACAAACACACATACAAACTTTCGCCTTTATAATATTAGTGTGAAGTGTAATTAGTGTGATTTTTGAAATAAAACTCAAGAACGAAAGATATCGATTGCTTCCTTTCCTTCTTAGCAGTTGTGGCCCATACCCATGATAATTAAAACACAAAAAGTCAACGCCATAAAAATAGACGGCTAGAACAATTTATGTAATTTCTTTTTTACGCGAACAAAAGTTTAAAGAAAACACGTACGATAGCAAAACCAAAGCCGACAACAAAATTAGGTGTGTTGCCGGCTGCTCTGATCACATTTCCGTTTACCTCTCAACCTGCAGATCTCCGAGTCGAGTAAAAAAGCGGATGCAAGGAAAAAAGCAAGCGAAAAAAGGCAAACCAAAGCTCATTTTGTTTTCGCTACGTTGCAGCAACAACACAGTCTGTAATTATAAGGATTACGGTCCTCACTACAGAATAATTCCACTGTATAATTGGTTTTTAGAATGTGCAACGTAAAAGGAATATAGAATAGAGTGCACTTCAGAAGTGCTAGCAATTACGTAGGATTATACTTGCTCTCTAGATATTACAGCTCTTGTCTGTAGCTCCTTGAGTGGAAAATCAACTATAGCTTTGTTTGTAGATATTATTAGGTAAATTTAGTATATAGACATCGTTATCATCATTATCTCACTGAGTGGTAAAACAGAATAATTTAAAAGTGAAGGAAAAATTTCGAACATTTTAAGATCGTAAAATCGTAAATCGCCTAGTAGTTTCCAGCTAGATCCGTTTAGCTGAGGAATGCATTTTTTCGAGTGGGCTCAGTGAAGCTCATTTAAATCTTAGAGTTTATATAGTGGAAAACATAAGTCGTAGGCTCAGTGCCGAATTAAGCAAGCGCGGGGCCCGCAGCAAATTCTTTCAAAGAGCCCTTGATCTACTAAGGATTCTTAAGTATAAAGTGGTAAAAATACAATTCAATACTCTATACGTTTATTTCCCACCTTAGTTAGAAAATTTGTAACGTTTCACGTTTTGTGACATCAAGTAAATTCAATATACCACAAGTTAATAAGTTTCACGCAAAAAATTACGCTCAGGCAGAGATGAGTGGGTTTAAATGTGGGCCCTCTTTCGCGCGGGGCTCGTAGTATTGCTATTCTTGCTACGTGGTTAATCCCGCACCTAGGTATGGCTACTAAATACAAACAAAGAATTACAACGGTAAAATCAGGCAAGCGTGAGTTGGAGTCGTGCACCGAGGGTTCCAGCCGTTCACTCTTGTGATAAAACCAAATAAATAAATATGCATACTACAGAGTATGTACTTATGACCTATAATCGTATCTAATAGCTTTGTCGTAAGTACTTTTAAGAAGTGAAAAAAAAAAAACAAAAAACGTTTTACTAGGTGGCACAGGACTTTTCGGCAAATTTCCTTGAGGTAGGTACCACCACTTTGCCAGTTATTCTGCCGCCAAGCAGTAGTGTGCAAGCACTACTGTGTTTTCGTATGAAGGGCACTGTAGCTAGTGAAATTACTGGGCAATGAGACTATGATCTGATCTCGGTCTAGTAATCTTATTACTAGTCGTAGTAGTATCTTATTACTAGATTTTAAGATGTCTCAGAATGATTAGCACAGTGCAGTGTCATGGGCGGCCGTGCTGCTTAACATCAGGTGAATAACTAGCTCTTCAAGTCATTCATTAACACAAAAAATGTTAATTGATCCCCTGAAATTTTTCATTTCATGTCTTTAATATTGTTTCGATAATTTGCTGTAATAAAGCATTTTTTGTGTGTTTTCAGCTGGCAATACTATTTGCAAAGGTACATCCATTCATGGGTTGACACAAACACATAGACAACGGAGACTGAGTAACAGGCTTCCGTTTTTACGAGTACTTTTGGGTACGGAACCCTAATATTAACAAGCGCAGAAGCAAAAGAACAGCTGGAGGTTTTGGCGGGAAAACGAAAAAGATCGCGTCGCCGCATTGTATTATTTTCCAGAACTTGTGTATTTTCAGTGTTAGTGCATAAAATTGGTGGTATTTTATTCGCTAAGTGCTGGATTACAGACATGAGTGTGGGAAAGTGGTGTAATGATGGTGAAACGTTTAATTTCGTGTTGTTTTTAAAAATACATAGAAGCTTCTGGTAAATTTTCCACCACTTTACTAGGAGTATGACTTGACTAGACTAGACTATGACTTAACTTGATGACTAGGACTGTGACTTGACTTGACCTGATACACATATATTAATTAATTTGAGATTTTATCAATTACTTGACACTGGCTAAATACACAAAACTGTGGAGCCAAAACAAAATAACAAAAGGAGAACAGCTGGTATTGTTTTCAACGAAAAAAAAGCACCGTTGTTAGTTTTCTACCGACAGTATATCAGGCCCGCTTGTGATATGAATAATTTGTCCGCTAATTGCTTTCCAGTATGCTAATGTTTCTGAGCGCTATACGTTTATATATTAATTTCAGGCGGGGTTGAGGGTTAACGAATTCTTGTTAGTAAGTAATTGTATACTTTAATTATTTGGATGAGAGAAGGGCTTGATTTTTGTAGGGACCCTAATTCCTAGTTGGGTAAGACTCCCTAAAATGAAATGCTTGTTTCTGCGTTCACGTCATACTTGAAATTTTGTACACATAACGAGTGTAATAGAAATTACTTTAATGGGCAAGAACAAAAAATTAAATAAGTAGCATTTTTTTCATATTAAATTGTTTTATTGTAAAGAATGGCGTAAATAATAATAATTATAATAATAGCGCCCAACGATCCTGGACCCTAACTAGGATTCCTTGCGTCTAGGGACGTAGGAACTACGAATGTACTAAAATAAAATAAAATAATAATATCACATCACATCACACTAATATTATGAAGGCGAAAGTTTGTGTGTTTATGTGCATGTGTGTATGTTTGTTACTCTTTCATGCTCAAACAGCTGAATGGATTTGGATGAAATTCGGTACCAAGATAGCTTATACACTGGATTAACATATAGGCTACATTTTATCCCGGAAAAGTGAAATGTTCCCGTGAGATGAGCAAATAATTAAAATACTTTTTATCCGCGGGTGAAACCGCGGGGCGCAACTAGTAATGTAATAAAAGCAAGAGGTAACAGTCATCCCACGACTCATAAACCCAGGGCGTTGATCAAACTATTTATACCATATGCCCACATATCATGGGCGTGCACGAAAAATACCGCCATCTTGGCACGTCCGCCATATTGGAATTAGAATGACTTCAATTAGCTAACCATGCATTGTCAACCAAACTAAACGTGTATGAACTACTTCATCTCATTCGGTTAAATATATCTGTTCTAAAATTCAGTTGCAAGATTTGACTTGAACATAGGTTTTGTAAGATAAATAACGGCTAAAACTCACGTCAATTAAAAGTCGAAATTACTCCGACCAGGTTTCGGACATATTCGATGTCCTTCTTCTGGGAGCTAGTTACTAACGCAAGCCGCGGCGGCTTTCGCGAGGGTCAGCACGTAACGTTACGTGCTGACGCTCGCGAAAATTTTATCATATTAAAATATTATCTTACAAAATGTGTCATACGATACTTTTCAAACTCGAACATAGGTACATACAAACATTACAAGCTATTAAAAAGCTTGTAATAAAATGCACAACCATGAAAGTTTAAAGCAGTGTGATAGAAATAAGTCTTGTAATCACAAAATGGTAGTGTATTTTAATAAAATACGGATTTAGCACGATCATGTTTACGAAAGGATCTATTTCTTCATATTTTGCCATTATTTTTGTAGGATATAAGCTCTCTGTAACGGTTAAGCCCACGCCGGCTTATCTTGCCCACGCCCACATGAAAGCTCCCACTGGGTGGGCCATTGAACGGATTCAGGGAACTACCTATAAAATTAATAGTCTGTGGTAATAATATATGTAGTGATTTAAAAAACAGACTTCAAAAAATGGAACGGAATACAAAGGCGAGAAAACGCTTTAAAATAAAAAAAAAAATAAAAAAATACGTACCATGTATTAATAGTACACAACACGTAGTAGGTAAACATATTATTAATTAGTTTAATGTATATAGTTTCTGCCCTAATTTTTTTTTCTTTTTGTATCATATATTTTTTGTCAAGTGATCCGCCGTAATGATGCATATTCTATGAAAATTGCGGTCGGCTACCCATTAAGGTTCAAGAAATACAGTCGTGTAAGTCAGACAAGGTCTAGTATTACCCGTTTTACGCTTTGGGTATGGAACTCTAAAAAACGAGTACTTTAGACCACATGAAGTAAAGCTTCTTTAGCTCCATCTATCGGCCGGTATAACTTTGTTTTTATTTTGTTTAATGTTAACGTCGCTATACTCAACGACTTGGTTGCACACCAGCCAGAGTTGGACATTTTTTTTACTAACAGGCAATTGTTAATTAATATGTGTATCTAATATTTAAGTAGTACTAGTAATGTTAAATAACTAATGTTTTTATTTATTAGGCGTTAAAATAACGAATTTCAAATTTATATAAGTACCTATATATACCATATGTCCAATCCGGTATTATGACCCTAAAGTGTTTGGTTTTTACTGTAAGCTTTTTGTGTATCTAAATAAATAAATAAATAAATAATACTGAAAATTTACATTTTACCGGACATACCAACATAATAATACAAATTTTAAGTAATTTTTAATGCTGTACTTTGTTATGTTGACAATTGAGATCTACGTGAACCAGTACAGCCTCTCTCTCTCACCCCTACAGTTATATACAAAACGTAACTCTCTTTCTATCTTCACTTAATTATCCTCTCAACTTCCGTTCGCTTCGTCTTGTGTTCACTACCTTACTCTCCAAGTCAAGCAAGCGCAAAAAAGCTTTACTTCAAAAAAATAATTAAAACTAAATAACTAACCTCTTTCCTTATCATAAGCATTGATACATTCGCTGGTCTGGAACTGGCTAATCAGAGCCGTCTTGCCGACGCCTGGCGCTCCGACCATTGCTACTCTATGGCATGCAACCGGCCTGCGCTCCTGAGGCTCGGGGGCTGATTGTGCAGGGGATGAGGGTGCGAGGCTGCCTGACCGAGACCGCCTGCGTCTGAATGAGTCTCCTCTATTCACTATGCCTGAAAAGAAAGAGAGAGAGCGTGAGCAAACGAAAGGGAAAGAAAGTCCAATACTAAATATATAATACTACGAGCTTCTGCCCGCAGCTTCGCCCGCGGCGTGGCCTATGGGAAAATAATTCAACCACCCATTTCACCCTCTTAAGGGTGGAATTTAGAAAAATCCTTTCTTAGCGGATGACTACATCATAACATCTACCTGCATGCAAAATTTCAGCCCGATCCGTCCAGTGGTTTGGGCTGTGCGTTGATAGATCACTATGTCAGTCAGTCAATCAGTCAGTCACCTTTGAGTTACATATATTTAGATACTTAGGTTGTCTATTTTTTGTCTCATAATATCTTTCTTCAGCTAGAAGTTGACAGATCATTTTCAACTAACTTCAAAGATCTCAATTGTTTGGATGTATTTTTTTATGTTTGTTACCTCATATCTCTGTCTTTTATATACTGACTAGCTTCTGCCCGCGGCTTTACCCGCGTGGCCTATAGGAAAATAATTCAACCACCCATTTCACCTTCTTAGAAATACCACCCATTTCGAAAAACTCTTTCTTAATGGATACCTGCACTTTACAAAGAACACATCCAAACCAAATTTCAAGTCTCTAGGACCCAGTGGCTGTGCGTTGATATATATGTCAGTCATTCAGTCAGTCAGGATTTTGAATTTTATATGTATAGAAGATAAATTAGTTTCAGCAAGTTTCTATTAAAACTTTACCTTCAGTTGGCGAAAATCTTAAAAATGAATATTAAAAGGATTCGCAAACAGAATTAAGTAAATTATTATGAAGTTTTTCACGAAAAAGGGCAAAGTGGCTTCTTGTGAAATTCAACACTTAAGACTTTAATTAAAGAGACTTAAGAATTAAATTACTTCTTTTTATTGTTTGTTTTTCACCTTATAATTTTTAATTACTCAGTTTTGGAGTGTTAAAATGTAATGGAATAAAGATTTATGGTTTATAGAAGTACTAGTTGCGCCCCGCGGTTTCACCTGCGGATAAAAGTATTTTAATTATTTGCTCATCTCACGGGAAAATTTCACTTTACCGAGATAAAATGTAGCCTATATGTTAATCCGGCGTATAAGCTATCTTGGTACCGAATTTCATCCAAATCCATTCAACCGTTTGAGCGTGAAAGAGTAACAAACATACACATATACACATACACACACACATACATACAAACTTTCTCCTTTATAATATTAGTGATTTAATTCAAAAAACATGAAACCATGAACCTGAAAATGTTACCTAATTATACCCACAAATACACAGGGTGTGAATAAAAACGTGTGAAGTACGCTTACAAAGGGCTCTAGGCTTATGCTTTAATGTATTTTCCGTTTACAGCTCGCAGAATTTTAAAAGCTTCCATTCTCGCCATTATATTCTCGCTAATAAACCTGAGAACCATATTCGAGAATGTTTCTCACTTCGATACACAGCTATTTTTAGTCTTAGTCTGGGAGCTACTGAACGATAAAATAAGATTTTGAAGTAAAACTTAATTACGCACCCTATTTTAGATTGAAAGTTGAGACGGAAATATACTTATATCTCCTTCTCAACGTGAAGATAGAAAAAGAGAGAGTTACGTTTCACATATTACTTTTAAGGCAAGAGAGATGAAGTTAAAGAAGTTTTACTTCAGTCGTGTGATCTAAAGCACACTCGTTTTTTTTTTCAGGAGAATTTAACGGTGTATATTTTAATAAAATTAATATCGATATCCCACAAAGTTTTAACCACTAATTATTGGCTGCATCTAGATATAGTATGATGAAGGTTAAACCTAAGTTTGGAAAATTGAAACCAGATTATACAAGGTTTTAGCCGTGAATAAATAGGGTACGCCTTTACTTAATTTCATCTGCACTAACCCTTGGTTTTTCGTATGCTTGTCAAACTTAAACACACCTAATACTGAACGCTCATTAGTTGCCTGTAGATCATTGACTTCAGAGCCCGTACCGTGAGTTTTTAGCGCGAGCCTGAACTGAATCACTTTGACTTTCGTCTTGCTCTCTCAGCTGGAGAAAAAGTGAGACGAAAGTCAAAGGGATTCAGTTCAGGCTCGCGCTAAGAGCTCACGGTAAGGTATCTGGTGTGCTAAGTTGACATGAGTTTGAACGTACGAGAAACTGGAGGTTGGTACAAATCCTTAAACTATCGTCAGCACTGTTACAGCTACTAGTCACCGTAGCTAGTAGACAGATTATACACGGTGGAATTTAATTCATTATTTTTCTTAAATGTTTGTACTCAATCCATGCTATAAAACGCTCCTTTATAACTAAATACCAAAAGTACTTATAAAATAAAACTTAAATCTAGGTGTTAACAAATTATAGCGAATTCAAATTCTAAAGAATAGCCTTGCGACATTCAACAAAGCCGGCGTTTATTACCATTTCGGCTGCTATACAATTATTTCACGAGACATTTTTTAAATATTTCTGAAACAATGCACCTTGTACGATCTTCTATAGCATAGTTTGAGTATATTTTAAGGAAAATAACGAATTAAATTCCATCGTGTATGTTCATTTTAAAAGATACTATGGTAGATAGTATCATTTATTTAGTATTATTGTAAAAGCTAGTTAAAAAATTTAAGTCATCCCAGAACGTGGCACGGAGTCGTAAACAAATCAACCCACTGTCTCCCATACTACAAATTTGTTTGAAGAGCAGTTATTACAAGCCGATCTCATTTGATACTATCCATAATTATGTTGAAATATGTTCAGTTGCCCGCTGTACGTTTTGAGTTTGCGGAGAGCTATTTCTGATAATGAGTTACTGTGCAGAATTAACCTCCACGGCCATGAATAGGTACTACGAACTTTACGGCCATGGTTATATGAATTTGTTACGTATGCAAGTAGAATATGTATGATGTAGTCAGGCGATCTATTAGCGTGAAGTGGGCACTCCAATTTTTGTAATATATGTAGGAGGAATGGGTTGTGCGTAGGTTGCAACCTATAAAACTATAGGCCTTCGGCATGCGCACCGGGCCATGTCCGGCGCAAGAATGATCCGTAGTACACCGAGCGCTCCCTTTATATAGCCAGATGGGTGGGGGAGCGATGACAGTTGTCGGTGTTGCCACTGTAATAAATTTAAATGCTACCACATGGTAAATTATGGTACTGCCCGCTGCGTAGAATTTATAACTGGACGTTCCTGCCGTCATATTACTGGTAGGACTTTTCTTCCGTTTCCTCTAGGTAGGTACCACCGCTTTACCAGTTATTCTGCCGCAGTGTTGTGCAAGTAATGTTGTGGGCGCTGGAGCTAGTGAAATTACTGGGCAAATGAGACTTTATAACCTAATCTCACAGTCTAGTATCTTATTAATCTAGTAACCTCATTACTAGACAGTGCTGATGTCTCAAAATACGTGCGTAGTGTAGTGTCACGCGAAACTCTCTACTTTAGAGTTCCGAGTGACACTGCAACTGATAGGACAGAACAAACGTCGATGTTCATCACACAAATGTTTGTCCTGGGTGGGAATCGAACCCACAAGCTGCGGTTCAGAAGGGTTACTACCAACTGAGCTATAGGGCCAGTCAATAAGGTGAATTGGGGATCAAACAGGACATTCATAAAAAAACAGTGGATTCCTTTGGAGTACCATACTATACAGAAATATACCTTTTAGAAAATTGGAAAAAATATAAAAACACATATTTAAGTTCATTCGTGTGGCCCATAATGATTGACCGATTGTACATCTACACTTTCTTATAAAATTATGAAAGTGACCAAATCTATTTTTTTGTACATGTTATGCGCTATAAGGGTCGGTAGAGAGCAGCAAGATGTTGGTCTATACCTTACAGCGTTACTGGGAGGCAAAGAGGGAAGGAATATAATGGCGATTGATATAATTTACACATGAATATCAGGCACATTTCAACTGCGTTATAGGGAGGCAAGGAGGTAAGGAATACAATATAATTTACGTATGAATATCAGGTACATTTCAATTACTTAGAATTCCTCTAATCCAGATTCCCGATTCAATTAATGCGATGATCAATTATCATAAACTAATATAGTGGTATGCGGTGTGTTCTCTAATTATGACGATTCAATCGTGATTGATGTTAAATGGTGGGGTATAGCATAAGTATAAATAAATAGATAAATATCTGTGGACTTTTCACACAGCGGCATCTAGTCCCAAACTAAGCAAAGCTTGTACTATGGGAACCAGATAACTGACACAATACTTAGATACTTTTTGTTTGTAAATATTAGGTCTTTACCTATGAAATTGCCGTTTTGTTTGAAAAAAGTTAAAGTATTTTTTTTCGAACTTATTTATTTCTTTTATTCAAAGTAATCACCCCTGCAATCAATGCATCTTTGCCAACGCTGTGGCAGTTTATGGATGCCCTTCTTGAAAAAATTAGCAGGACGGGAGACAACAAACTCTTCAAAGGCGTTTTGTACTGCCTCTCGGGAATTGAATTTTTTTCCCGCTAAAAAGTTGTCCAAATTTTGGAAAAAGTAATAGTCGATAGGCGCAAGATCTGGTGAGTATGGCGGATGAGGGAGAGCTTCCAAACCCAACTCATGCAGCTTAGAGACGGTCTGTTGTGCAGTATGGGGTCACGCGTTGTCGTGAAGTAGTAGTGGAGACGACCGATTGACCAAAGCTGGTTGCAGACGTGCGAGTTTCGCCATCATTGTGGTCAGTTCTTCAATGTACACATCTGTAGTAATGCTCTCGCCGTTTTGTAAAAAGCTATGATGAATCACACCAGCACTAGACCACCAAACTGTGACCATCACCTTTCTAGGGGTCATTTTTCGTTTTGCACATTGCTTTGGTACCGAACCAGGATCTAACCAACTTGCTGAGCGCTTTCGATTGTCAAAAAGTATCCATTTTTCGTCGCACGTAACAATTCGGTTCAAAATTCCTTCATTTCTATGCCTGTTAAGCAGCGCAAGGCAAGTCTCGACGCGTACGTTGCGCTGGCGATCGTTAAGTTCGTGGGGCACCCATCTATCAAGCTTTTTTATCTTGCCAATCTGTCGCAAATGGACCAATATTGTTTTGATGCTAACATCAAAAGCTGCTGCCAGCTCAGCTGTAGATTGAGATTCATCAGCATCCACAATCGCCTTTAATTCATCATTGTTGACCAAAGTTTCCGGACGACCACGAGGTTCATTTTTCAAGCCAAAATTCCCAGAACGGAACCGAGCAAACCAATAGCGGGTTGTACGTTCGTTTGTACAGTTCTCTCCGTAAACGTCGTTGATGTTACGTGTCGTTTGTGCCGCGTTGGTGCCACGACAGAACTCATATTCCATAATTACACGAAATTTCAAAGTATCCATTATGAGGAAAAATGTTGAAATGTAATGAAAATACAACGCTAATCAATAAACAAAAGACTTATATTGTAAATAGAATGTCATATTTTTAAAACAAAATTAATTTGAATTTAGAATTCATAGCCAATCAAAACTTTTTTTTCTTTGAAAAAGTCTGTACTGCAATACGGCAATTTCATAGGTAAAGACCTATTACATACATAGAATTCAATATAACACCTAGATACGCTTTTTTTGTGTGCACAAATACTTGTCCAGCCGCGGGAATCGAACCCGCCGCATCCGGGCTATGAGTCGACTTACTCAACCACCACACCACAGAGACAGTCGAAATGAGAAGGGAAATATCGATGATCGATGCTCAAGCAGAGATTTCACTCATAAAGTGAATGAAATCTCTGCTTGAGCTTGTTTGTAAATACATACATAGAATACAATATAACATCCAAACACAGAACCAAAATTATATCTGTAGGCAAAACCACTCTTTTGGGGAATCAAACGGGTGTGAAGATCGTTAGAGATGGAGCTTTGTGAATACCCAGGTAAATAAGTCCAGGGTGCAGTGACTTTGCCTAAATGCGGCTGGAGCAAGGAAGCTGGAGCTGGAGACAAGATATCTCCGGGACGAGACGCTGCAGTGTTCTTGGAGGGAAGTAACTAATCACTGAGGCAGGACAGTTGTGGGTTTAGTAGCTGAAAATGCCACATAACCTGGTTGAATCTTCTCTAAAGCAAGTAGGATCTTTTTTTTTGTTTTTGTTTTGGCTCCACTTTTGTGTATTTAGCCAGTGTCAAGTTATTGATAATTTCTCGAGTAGAATATATATGTTTCAAGTCACAGTCCAAGTCATCAAGTCAAGTCATACATAGTCTAGTCTAGTCAAGTCATACTCCTAGTAAAGTGGTGGCAACTTTACTAGAAGCTTCTATGGAACTAGGATCTTAAAAAAAATTTTCTTCTAGAAAAAAAAAACTGCTATGAGCTATAAAAGATTTCATTTCTTCTTGCGGCGGCGTCGTGTGTCGGGTCGTCCTCTTCCCTCAAATATGGTCGAGGAGGACGATGGCTGGAACATGCGTCAAGCTCGTGAACGGGTGCTGCTTGCGGAAGCTGGTTTGATCGGTGGTGTACGCACAGTTAAAAAATTAGAAATAAGAACTTAAATGCTTATGTTTATGTATCTTTTGTTATTGGCTGTATTGTCCTTCCTGTATTATATATAAGTTCATGTTAATAATAGGCCTAATTCATAAATTATCTAACAAAAAGCACGGACCCAGGTGTCTGTGGAAATGCAGATTAATAAAAAAAATAACTATAAAAGAAGCTCCATAATTGGACGTCGTTGCCCAACTTCTGACTCACATAACACTGCACGGTGCACTTTACATATGACGTCAATGAGCAGATGTTTACCAATAGCACGCCCTTCTGGCGCACGCGCTAATTTTGCGCGTTTTACTGTCGGCTGGCCTGAGACCGATTTGGGCTTTTGTTATGCTTTAGCGGTGTACAGTGGCGTGCGCGGCGCGCAGCCGGCAGCGTGCGCCGCGCACTCGTGTGGGTCAGCAATTCACGACGAGTTCTTGTTGCTTTGCGGACTGTTCCAATTTATTTGCCTATATATATAATAGGTCTTTACCTATGAAATTGCCGTATTGCAGTACAGACTTTTTCAAACAAAAAAAAGTTTTGATTGGCTATGAAATCTAAATTCAATTTAATTTTGTTTTAAAAATATGACATTCTATTTACAATATAAGTCTTTTGTTTATTGATTAGCGTTGTATTTTCATTACATTTCAACATTTTTCCTCATAATGGATACTTTGAAATTTCGTGTAATTATGGAATATGAGTTCCGTCGTGGCACCAACGCGGCACAAACGACACGTAACATCAACGACGTTTACGGAGAGAACTGTACAAACGAACGTACAACCCGTTATTGGTTTGCTCGGTTCCGTTCTGGGAATTTTGACTTGAAAATTGAACCTCGTGGTCGTCCGGAAACTTTGGTCAACAATGATGAATTAAAGGCGATTGTGGAAGCTGATGAATCTCAATCTACAGCTGAGCTGGCAGCAGCTTTTGATGTTAGCATCAAAACAATATTGGTCCATTTGCGACAGATTGGCAAGATAAAAAAGCTTGATAGATGGGTGCCCCACGAACTTAACGATCGCCAGCGCAACGTACGCGTCGAGACTTGCCTTGCGCTGCTTAACAGGCACAGAAATGAAGGAATTTTGAACCGAATTGTTACGTGCGACGAAAAATGGATTCTTTTTGACAATCGAAAGCGCTCAGCAAGTTGGTTAGATCCTGGTTCGGTACCAAAGCAATGTGCAAAACGAAAAATGACCCCTAGAAAGGTGATGGTCACAGTTTGGTGGTCTAGTGCTGGTGTGATTCATCATAGCTTTTTACAAAACGGCGAGAGCATTACTGCAGATGTGTACATTGAAGAACTGACCACAATGATGGTGAAACTCGCACGTCTGCAACCAGCTTTGGTCAATCGGTCGTCTCCACTGCTACTTCACGACAACGCGCGACCCCATACTGCACAACAGACCGTCTCTAAGCTGCATGAGTTGGGTTTGGAAGCTCTCCCTCATCCGCCATACTCACCAGATCTTGCGCCTACCGACTATTACTTTTTCCAAAATTTGGACAACTTTTTAGCGGGAAAAAAATTCAATTCCCGAGAGGCAGTACAAAACGCCTTTGAAGAGTTTGTTGTCTCCCGTCCTGCTGATTTTTTCAAGAAGGGCATCCATAAACTGCCACAGTGTTGGCAAAGATGCATTGATTGCAGGGGTGATTACTTTGAATAAAAGAAATAAATAAGTTCGAAAAAAAAATACTTTAACTTTTTTCAAACAAAACGGCAATTTCATAGGTAAAGACCTAATATATATATATATATATAAAGCCAATGGGGGATTGGCTTTTTATATTTAATAAGCATAATGCAATGAATGTAATGCTCATACTAAAGCATACATACGCAAATACTGATAAACGACTAGCCAACTTACTACATCTGATTTTTATTATTTTTATTGACACATTATAAGTTTTTGAACAAGCCTGTGTGCCCGAAAAACGTTACCATGTTAATATATTATACTACTAGGATTAAGACACTGGTTATTGTATAATTTTGTTAAATAATTATTACTAATAAAGATATTTTGAAATTGAAAATTGAGTGTTATTGTTATTTTGTTACGGCACAATATTGCCACAGTTTACATTATAAATCATATTCACTGCTATCATTATGTTATTAATAATAATGTATGCTATGTAATATTTGACAATATGCTTAGTAATATAACTTAATTTCAGTACCTACTATAATTTTGATTTGTAAAAGTGCTAAATATAGCCTACTAGCAATAATTCTTTTGACTTTGACTTTGAATAAATATTTGTGGAAATTTCACACAGCACCGAAACTAAGCAAAACTTGTACAATGAGAACAATATAACTGATACAGTACTCATTTTGACACATTTTGTTTGTAAATCTATATTTAGAATACAATATAACACCCAGACACAGCACAAACATCACCTCGATCCATCGAACCCAGAACCCATAGTTTAGAAGGCACAGCTTACCAACTGAGCTATTAGGTCAGTCAGTTCTAACACACTACATATACATACTACCTACCTCTACATTCTAAAGGTACCTTTAAGACAAGATCGTACAAGGCGACAATGTGATTCTACGAGGCCCGAGTGGTCATAAAGTGAACAAATAAAATTACCGCCCGCCGCTTTATATCTGTCGTTAGAAAGAATAGCTTAATTACGTCGTATTTAATATGTGAAAGCCTGGATATGATAATGACTGATACAAGAGATTTACGCCTATGACCGGATGCACTAAACTTTGACAGCTCCTATGTTTGTACTTACCCCTTTATTACGAATCAAGCGTCGCACCCACGAGCCTCGGCTTGGGTTGGCCGGGATAAGACGATCGAGAAAACTACGTCCACTGGAAGAGTGGACCCTATTGAAAGTCGCGACCGTTCTAGCTAACCTGCGGGAGGTATGTCAACCTCGCCGACGGGATCAGTGTTAGACTGGTTCGGTGATCCTAGTGCAGCCGATACTGTGGGGAGTTAAATATACCGTATCGCCCCGCAAAATGGCGCAACGATCAAGCACTCGAATGAAAAATAATGAAAAAACTTATAAAGTGTGAAGCTGAAGTATCTCTGCTTTAACTAGACATCATGTACGCGGAATTATATAGTTTAACCTTTTCGTGCCACATGTGATGACCTTGTGAAGCTTTATGCGGGACAGCCGTAAAAACTGAGGGTCCATGACGGCCATTCCCTAAAACCGTTCTAATTCACGTATTTTACGATTTTTGTGCAAAAGGCGTAGCTGGACAGCTTTGCAGTTTAATATCGGAACAACAACGTCGGGCTCTCTTTAACAGATTAAAAACGTCAATTATGTTAAATACAGCCTAAAAAAATTTTTTTTTGATGCATTTATTTGAAGAAATTACGTAGTTTTATTTAGTCACGTATTCATTCATCCGCCGCACAAACAAATAAATAAATACATAAATACTACTGTCATCACAACACCTCAGGCTATTACATTTTACCTCTGTATTACAAAAGATTTTTATTAATAAAAAAGCTAAATTTGAAGCGGAGAAGCGTCTTCATCTTCTACGCGTTTAATCATTATATTTCCAGGGAACATAATCCACATTATTTGTAATTAAAATTTGTGATATGTATTTTAATACAAAAACACTAATTATAATTATATTCAGGCGTAATTTAATAGAAAATAATAAACAATGCGGGAGATACAATAACATGTCTTATTTTGACGCACGGTAATATTATAAAAAATAATATTTTATTTTAGAGTATTGATTTACAGTACAGTATTTATTTGTATAAGTACTGTATTTTTTACTAGGTGGTAGGACTGCAAAATTCATATAGGTAGGTACCACCGTTTTGCCAGTTATTCTGCCACCAAGCAGTAGTGCGCAATCACTACTGTGTTCCGGTTTGAATGGCATTGTAGCTAGTGAAATTACTGGGCAATTGAGACTTTATGATCTGATCTCACAGTCGAGTAATTATTACCAGACTGTGCTGATGTCTCAGGATGATGTGCGCAGTGCAGTGTCGCGCGAAACTTTATATTTTAGAGTTCCGAGTGACACTGTTCTGTTATAGGCGGCCGTATCGCTTAACAGCAGGTGAATGACTAGCTCGTCACATCATTAATTAACGAAAAAAAGGAAAAAATAATTATTTACCACCCCAGTAAGTTGTTTGTAAAAGGTGAAAGATAAATTTGGTCCTAAAACCACTTGTGAGCGTTTATAGCGTCCCGGCTTTGGGGAGGGATAAATGCGGGTTTCAATCTCATTGACATTTTTTAGTCTGATCTATATACAGGGTGGATTTTTGAGATGGGACAGTAAGACTTGAAATGTATTTGGCGATAAAGTCAAAGTCAAATTCAAAAGATTTATTGCCAATAGGCTATTCTTAGCACTTTTACAATCTAGTCTTCTATTCTAGTCATTTCATTCTGTCATTTCTAGTACCAATACCTTAAGTGGTTCCATAGAGTCTTCTGATCCCTACATGAAATGGGATCGGCTGGCGTAATTTTTTTTCTAGTTCAGAATTTTTTCGCTTTTCCCAAAATCTGCAAATACAGTTCAAAATATCTCAAAAAATATGGATGGTTTCCTAAGAACGTTTTCACGTCATTAAAACGGTTAAGGTACCTGCCCTAATTGTCCCATTTCAAAAATCCACTATGTATATTACTGAGATATAATGCATGGTATATCAATCAATGATGTTATGCGTGCGTGTAATATTAACAAAAGGCAAATGTCAAGAAAAGAACATAGAACGGGTCAAACCGGCAATTTTCAGTAGTAAAATTCTCTTGGTAGAGAGTATAAAATTATAATATATTATTTGTGAACATTTCACACAGCGCCATCTAGCCCCCAAACTAAGCAAAGCTTGTACTATGGGAACTAGATAACTGATAGAATCCTTAGATTTGTAAATAAATACATAGAATACAATACAACACCCAGGTAAAGAACAAACACTTATTTTCATCACACAAATGTTTGTCCTGGGTGGGAATCGAACTGACAACCCACAGTTCAGAAGGCAGGGCTACTACGAACTGAGCTATTGAGCCTGGCATGTGTTTTGGTAGATTTTTACTTTCAGCTAATAATTTTTATATATGTTTTTAGCAATAAAATATCTCTTTACGACAAAAAGTCGAAAGCAATCAAATAAAATACTGAAATTCATATATAGCCTTTTCATCAACGTAAACGCGCTGTCAAAAAAGAGCCTAAATAGAAATAAATTAAATTCAACCTGCTCGCTTCGTCAAAAGGCAACAGAAATGTGGCTCGAATGCCGAGTAGGTACAGTACAGTAATTATGATAATTGGCTGGGTACAAGATAAGGTACAAGATAACAAGGTACAGATATAGGAGATCCTCGCACTCTGTTGCTGTTGTAAGTTTAGCGTTTAAATGAACGCTGGGTAATAATATTTCAGGGCACTGGGCCTCTGAATATTTTTGAAGTAAAACTACTTTACGCCCGCTTGACTTGGGGAGTAAACTGGTGAATGCGAGGCGAACTCAAGTTAAAGTTGCAGAAAATAAGAAAACATAATAAAAAACAAAAATAATTTTACGTACGAATTTTGAAATTAAATGAATATACTATGCAAAGCCAAAACACTTTTTAAACTTTCGCGACTTGAACTCATATTGTAATGGTAAAACGGGTCTATTAGCGCACAAAAATTATAAAAATGTAATTTTGACTAACCTAACCTTTTGGTAAGAAAACATTCTTATTTTCCGTTCCCCCGTCGTATTACCCGTTCTTTACAAAGTATAATAATAATAGCGCCCAACGATCACATACATAGCCTGGACCCTAACTAGGATTCCCTGTATCTAGGGACCCATGAACTACGAGGACCATGGTCCCACAACACCCAGACTCAGAACAAGTATTTTGAGCTTTTTTTTCTGTGCACAAATACTTGTCCTGTCGTGGGAATCGAACCCGCCGCCTGCGGGCGATCTGCTCATCCACCACACCACAGAGGCTGGCAAGTATGCGCTATTCTAAGTGCTCACTCAGTTTGAAATATGTTTTAAATCTTCCCATGTGGCCGCATGCTCGAATTCCATTCCACGGTATCGAGACAGGTGTTTCTAAACAATCCAAACAACTTCTTATCCACAATGTTCATAATTCAAACCGCGCTGCTGTCAGGTGCCTAGCGAGTCGGGCGGAAGCGCAGCGAGTCGGCGTGGGCGGGCGGCGCGGGACAAAGCCTTGCCGCCTTTGATCCGCCGCGAGTGATAGTACTGACAAGCGTCCACCGATTGTCGCTTCGTTGCCTGTTCATTGAGTTCCGGTTAACAGATATTAGGTTTTAAGTTGATCTAAATAGTTCGAATTTTCGAAATAAAACTTTTTTATACTTGACTTGGGGAGTAAGCTGGTGAATGCGAAGTTGCAGTTGGTTCACGTAGATCTCCATTGTAAACAAAACAAAGTTAAAAATTTGTATTTTTATGTTGGTATGCCCGGTTTAATGACAAGTGGAAGCGGCGGGTTCGATTCCCGAGCCAAAACAAGTATTTGTGCCACGAAAAAAAAGCGCAATAACTTGTTCTGTGTCTGGGTGTTCGACCATGGTCCTCGTATTTTCTGGGTCCCTAGAGACAGAGATTTCTAGTCAGCGTCCAGGATCTATGTATGTGAACGTTGGGCGCTATTATTATCATATTATATTTTTACAATTCTAGATGGTGACATCAACTAAACAAAGCAAAAACAAAGTTATATATGCCGGTCGATAGATGGAGCTAACTAATGAAGTTTTACTGCAGTCGTGTGGTCTAAAGCACACTCGTTTTTTACAAGTTTTCCAAGTCTTTTTTACTTAATTGTGGAACTTAAAAGTTCGATCTAATGATCAAACAATCTTACAAGTACTGCTTTCCTAGTCACCAATGCGGTACTATTTAAGTCTACTATATAGTCATTTACGACCTCATTTTTAACCCTTTTGGGCATGAATTAAAAGATTTTTTTTAATGCTTTCTTAGCATGATCTATAAATTTCCATTTCTTATAGCTTAAGTTACAAATCGCGTGTAGAAAATTCATCGACTTTGAGGCATTTTGGTAGCATTCACTAGCTGTTGTCATTGATTATAGACCTCAGGTATGTAGAGTATCCTGTCCTGTATAAATATGTTCTATGGCTAAAGGTACCTGACGCTACCAGCTACCGGTATTTTAAACCGGCTTCAAAAAGAAGGAGATTCTCAATTCAACTGCATTTTTTATGATTACGTCAGAACTTGCGATTAGGTGAACTGATTTTAATTTTTTTTTAATTTGAAAGCTGGTTCTTCCCTTGTGGTCCCATTTCATTTTGATCAAGATCCGATGGGTAGTTTTTGAGTTATCCTTAATAATGCGTATTTTGACTTCAACTGCATTGATGTTCGTTGTGATAAACAAATGCGGTGAGATTGAAATCGGACTCTTTTTATAAAAGGAATTATACAATTTAAATTAAACTCGTTATGCGTTGCTTTGCCCAGTTACAAACTGTGGTATGTATAGGCAAAGGAACTGTAGCGATAAAATCAGCCAATTATTACTGTTTTAAGCAAATGCTCGGCATATCAGTTCCTTATCTGGTTTCGTGTGGCAAGGTTAAAACTAAACAATTTGTTAGGGAATTTAAGTTTTCTTTGAAGAAAATAAATTTGGGTTATGTGTCTGAAAAACTTAAGTGTTTACTGACGGCACATAATGTCCAAAGTCCTTTGAAAAAAATTACTAAAGCAAAAGGCAGTGCTCACTTTATCATGTAATCTAATTAGTGTTTTGCAATAAACAATTTGAATTTGAATTTGAATAACTCACCTCACTACCGCCAATCAATAACTGAACAATTTTCCCTACAATTGTCCGTACCATTCAATAACTAAACAATTTTACATATAATGTTTTGTATCCCTGAAAAAACGTTGAACGACGATATTTTGTGTATGATAATACAAACAACAGCTTAGATAACAGTTACTACGGCTATAACCGGGTAAAAGGGTCGTGACGTCACCGTGGCTCGGAGTTTACGCAATGTTTTATACATAGTATCTCTAGTGGTCACGGAAACCATTCATTTTTATAGGTACTTATAGGGGTAAATGATGGGCTGGATGTTGGGCGCGATAAATGATGGGCTGGATGTTGGGCGCGGTAAATGATGGGCTGGATGTTGGGCGCGGTAAATGATGGGCTGGATGTTGGGCGCGGTAAATGATGGGCTGGATGTTGGGCGCGGTAAATGATGGGCTGGATGTTGGGCGCGGTAAATGATGGGCTGGATGTTGGGCGCGGTAAATGATGGGCTGGATGTTGGGCGCGGTAAATGATGGGCTGGATGTTGGGCGCGGTAAATACAATGTCAAGATATTTAATACAACTATGTTTTACGTTGGACCGATAAAAAGTGGATATATTTACCTCCATCGTATATGACGTAACGTCGCAGTAGTTAGATGGCTTGACTGGCTCGATAGCTCAGTCGGTAGTAGTAGCCTTCTGAACTGTAGGTTGTGAGTTTGATTCCGACAAACATTTGTGTGATGGACGTTTGTGCTGACTCTGGGTATTAAATTGTATTCTATGTATGTATTTACAAAAAAAGTATCTAAGTATTGTATCAGTTATCTGGTTCCCACAGCTTTGCGTAGTTTGGGACTAGATGGCGCTATGTAAAATATTCATTTGTGTTTTCTTTTATATTAGTGAATGAGGTGACGAGCTAGTCGTTCACCTGATGTTAAGCGCCTCGACCGCCCATATCAGAACAGTGTCACTCGGAACGCCGAAACATAGAATTTCGAGCGACACTGCACTGCGCACATCATCCTGAGACATCAGCACAGTCTGGTAATAAGATTACTCGACTGTGAGATTAGATTATAAAGTCTCAATTGCCCAGTAATTTCACTAGCTATAGTGCCCTTCAAACTGGAACACAGTAGTGTTTGCACACTACTGCTTGGCGGCAGAATAACTGGCAAAGCGGTGGTACCTACCTAGACGAACTTTGGAACGAACTTCTACCACCTGTTGAAAATAATATACCTCAAAAAATAAAAAATCGCTAAAACGAAAATTAAATATCTTTGAAAATTACATACAAATAGCCTAAGGTCAACGGTGTCAGAAAACAGCCGCCCGTAAGCATTTGACTTGAATTAACGACTGATGTTTTGAAAAACCAACCGGAGACGAAGCATGCAGTAGCACTTATTTGTACATACCGCTTATTTCCTTTTTTAGAACTAGGAAACTAGTTTTGAGTGTATTATCTATTTCTTTTAGTCTGAGGTAAGTATGTCATTTATTATCAGCGAACCGTTTCGTTCAGTTACAACCGATATAAATAGGAAATGAACGATTCCTTGTAATTTTATGGCCTATTTACACGATAACGGGTTAATAAATCATATTTTATAGGCCGTTTAGCTTTTATTTATTTTTATGGTGACTAAAGACAGCTGTCGTGATTTGTTTAGTGGTAAATATGGTGTAGGACACAGCGTTTACTAGGCCCTCTATACATCTTCTCTTCTTCAACTTCTTGCGTGGTTAATAAAACATTATAATTTACGCTCCACGTTTTTACCTATATTCCTCCGAGATCTCGATTCTAAGAGATAAAAAGTATTGTATCTTGGTTTCGGTACCTAGAATAAAAATATATTAGCTGGTTATTGCTTCAGACCACCAATGAGGCTAAGTTATTTTGTAAAAAAAATATATTATTTAGGTGGAGCACTTTATATAAGCATTTTTAGGAGGTCATTATAGGGTTTTATTAAAAAAAATCAAATACTTAGGTAAGATTTATAATATTATTGCTTTTTTAAAGTTCATTTTCTATTGACATGTCATATCGTAGAATCACAAAAAGCAGCTATCTTAATAGCCCAGTGCTATTAAAATTGCTGCTTTTTGTTGATTTAGACTTCGCCTTGAGTAATTTCTTATTCTTGAACGTTGTGTCTGTACGTGGATGAAAGAAAAATAGCTTTATGTTCCGAAAAGATCGATTAAATCACTCACTAAGTTAAGCAGTCATCTCTAAGAATTAAATTGTGTTAAGTCTAATCAAGCCACAGTCCGCTTTAATTTATACATAATTCCAAAATCACATATAAGGGTTTCTTGTAGTATCTACTATGGAACCCTAAAAAGGTTTTTAATATTTACTCTCTGAAATACTGAAATATAAATAAACACCAGAAAATATCGCCAAAAGGCACGTTTTCCATCCATTTCAACACCGTAAATATTGACTTCAAAAGCAGCTATTTCCTTTACGTCTACAAACATCGACTTCAAGTCTTTGGTCTAGTCACAGACAAAAGCCATTTACAACTGACGATGCGATGTGTTTTATCGCATTTATTACGTTCACACAACCATACAATACAATAATACTTATTTTTTTATTTTTTTTTAAATGTTTTGGCTCCACACTTTTGTGTATTTAGCCAGTGTCAAGTAATTGATAATTTATCAAGTTAATGATATTTCACGTAAATATGTGTCAAGTCACAGTCAAAGTCAAAAGTCAAGTCATAGTCTAGTCAAAGTCATACTCCTAGTAAAGCGGTGGCAACTTTACTTGAAGCTTCTATGGAGTTTTGGAAACAACACGAAAAGAAACGTTTCACCATCATTATACCACTTTCCCACACTCATGCCTGTAATCCAGCACTTAACGAATAAAATGCCACCAATTTTATGCACTAACACTGAAAATAATACAAGTTTTGGAAAATAATACAATGCGGTAACGTGATCTTTTTCGTTTTCCCGCTAAAACTCTTTACAATAATACTTTATTAAACACAAACTAATACATAACGATGCATCTTAAAAAACTTACGAAGAATGGTAGGAGAAAGAGCGGCCTTCGCATTAAGCGATTTCTTCCAGGCTACCTTAGGATGGACAGGAATTAAAGAACCAAAATTGCGGTTGGTGTTCTTACAACTTACATACTAAAAACAACAATCTGATAACATGGTTATATAACATGGTTATCAGATTGTTGTTACTAAAATAGATTGTTGTTATAAATTACTTCAAATATTAAGAAGAAATCAATAACGTAACGTAAATTATTATAGCGTTATTATACTTGTTTAAAGTTAACTGTCTTACCATTAAAACATTAACAAGGTTTAAACAACACTTTAACAAGGTTTTTAACAAAGTGGAAGTCAACTTCAATTGCAGTGGATTGTGGTCAGACACTTTTTAAGCTTTCACTTTTGTCGAGCGTAAAATGAAATGAAGATGAAAGAGAAGAGTTATTATTTACTGTGAACTAGTAAATCACCGGTTTCACCCGCCAGTAAAAAGTGTTGATCCAGTGTATAAGCTATCTGCATTCCAAAATTAATCTAAATCGGCTTAGTAGTTACGGAGATAGAAGGTAACAAAAACATTCTCTCTCTCACACACACACACACACACACCCGCATGCATCACGCACGCACGCACGCACGAACGCACGCACGCACGCACGCACGCATGCATACACACACAAATGATCGTGATTGAAATGTTCTGTTAATATTGATCTGATCCGCTTTTAATTACACTTTAGACTAATTTTTATTCTTTATAATAATAATAATAATAAGTCGAGGCAAGGATGAGATAAAATTTCGACGATAATAAGTAAGGGAATGCTTGTACAGTCGCTTTTGCAATGTAATTTTATATGCACAGTGTTTTTTTTATATGAAAACCACCGTCCATATATTAGGTCTTTACCTATGAAATTGCCGTTTTGTTTGAAAAAAGTTAAAGTATTTTTTTTTCGAACTTATTTATTTCTTTTATTCAAAGTAATCACCCCTGCAATCAATGCATCTTTGCCAACGCTGTGGCAGTTTATGGATGCCCTTCTTGAAAAAATCAGCAGGACCGGAGACAACAAACTCTTCAAAGGCGTTTTGTACTGCCTCTCGGGAATTGAATTTTTTTCCCGCTAAAAAGTTATCCAAATTTTGGAAAAAGTAATAGTCGGTAGGCGCAAGATCTGGTGAGTATGGCGGATGAGGGAGAGCTTCCAAACCCAACTCATGCAGCTTAGAGACGGTCTGTTGTGCAGTATGGTGTCGCGCGTTGTCGTGAAGTAGCAGTGGAGACGACCGATTGACCAAAGCTGGTTGCAGACGTGCGAGTTTCGCCATCATTGTGGTCAGTTCTTCAATGTGCACATCTGCAGTAATGCTTTCGCCGTTTTGTAAAAAGCTATGATGAATCACACCAGCACTAGACCACCAAACTGTGACCATCACCTTTCTAGGGGTCATTTTTCGTTATGCACATTGCTTTGGTACCGAACCAGGATCTAACCAACTTGCTGGCGCTTTCGATGGTCAAAAAGAATCCATTTTTCGTCGCACGTAACAATTCGGTTCCAAATTCCTTCATTTCTGTGCCTGTTAAGCAGCGCAAGGCAAGTCTCGACGCGTACGTTGCGCTGGCGATCGTTAAGTTCGTGGGGCACCCATCTATCAAGCTTTTTTATCTTGCCAATCTGTCGCAAATGGACCAATATTGTTTTGATGCTAACATCAAAAGCTGCTGCCAGCTCAGCTGTAGATTGAGATTCATCAGTTTCCACAATCGCCTTTAATTCATCATTGTTGACCAAAGTTTCCGGACGACCACGAGGTTCATTTTTCAAGTCAAAATTCCCAGAACGGAACCGAGCAAACCAATAACGGGTTGTACGTTCGTTTGTACAGTTCTCTCCGTAAACGTCGTTGATGTTACGTGTCGTTTGTGCCGCGTTGGTGCCACGACGGAACTCATATTCCATAATTACAAGAAATTTCAAAGTATCCATTATGAGGAAAAATTTTGAAATGTAATGAAAATACAACGCTAATCAATAAACAAAAGACTTATATTGGAAATAGAATGTCATATTTTTAAAACAAAATTAATTTGAATTTAGAATTCATAGCCAATCAAAACTTTTTTTTGTTTGAAAAAGTCTGTACTGCAATACGGCAATTTCATAGGTAAAGACCTATTATTACTGCGCTATTCCTTTCCGTGCAAGGTTGTCTGAACGATAAGACCGCCCATTGTTGAGTTTGGTTAAGTTTGTTCACTTTTTTTAAGATGTGGTGTTTCTATAAAGAATTTATCTATCTATCTATCTATCAATTTTGAGTGTGCAATGCTGAAACATTCAATAAAATAAACATCATTTCTTATTTTCTGCCACAGTTTATAGCAAAACGTGACGCATGGCAACGGATCGGATCCTATAAAGACCTCAAAGATTTCAAGATGGAGGAGTTTATAAAAGCATGATGGAATCTACTGCATTTACTCTCAGATAAATTGGATTTATCAAGCCCTAACCAGAATGCAGTGAAATGGTGAAGATAGTTCCGACGGCCTTTAAGAAGGTACTTAAAGCACTAAAGACTATACAGAAGCTGTACCATACGCAAGATATATATTTTGACTTAAGCCTAAACCTTGGGTTGTCTGGAATACACTCTGGACACTTCATTTTTAAGTTTGTGCTTGTAAATTGTTTCTGTAATATGGTGCTTCAATAAAAAGTTTTATCTATCTATCTATTTATTTATCCTAATCTAAAGCCGTTGTATTTATTTTTTATTTATATATATTTATATTAATTATATTTAAAGACATGATAAATCATGATCACATGTTACGATTTAAAAAAAACAATAAAATACCTACTAAGAAAACCTTAATAAAATGAATGTCCGAAGACTCGGAAAGTGTGGACGCATTGTGACCTAAACTTTGGCTCGGTTGACAGTCTGCCGAGACCCGATCCGACGCTAGTGACCACACTTAATTGTATAGATAGGTCAAATAGGATGCATCAAGCTTTTCTATTTTGTTAACTAGACTATGACACTAAAGTCCGTATTACAGAACGATGTTCAGTCATCGATAGGTGCTCAAGCAGAGTGTTCATTTATAAAGTGGTCAATTAGTGAATGGAATCTCTGCTTGAGCACCGATCGATGACTGAACATTGTTCTGTAATCGATCGGTGCATGGATCCATCTGTAATACGGACCTCAGCATATGAGCAAACATCAATTCAATCAATTCATTCATCATTCAATCACCCAATTCAAAACATTTCAATAAAGAAACTTTTTTTGGTTCCTAACCTGTTAACCAAAAATAAGGCAGCGTGGCTAAAGTTTGAATAAAAATAATCAGGCATAGGTTTAGATAGATAAATAACTAGAAATAAATATACATGACTAAGCTGATGTTATTTAGAACGTACGTTAAAATTTGAATTACAAAGCACTTTACTGATATGAGACTAAAATTCAATTCAAGGCCAACTCCTGCTCTCCCACTTCAAAAATAGCGCGCCTAATACCTTCCCATCTCATAATCAGGTTCATCTAATATTTATAATCTACCTACGTCGCATTACAAACTCAGACTAAAATAACCATACAGCGCTCAGAACTAGGCGAAGAAAAGGAATACGAAATTGTAAAATTAAACCATTTCCCATGTTCTCTAACTAACTTTTAATTTATCAAGTGTTTAAACTAAATTTTTGATTCAAATTACACATTACATTAAAATTGAATTGTTCAACAAAAGAGCTTCGCATTTAGAACGCTAAAAACTGTTAAAAAACAGTGTTCATAAAAGCACCACTAGAGGTGCTATGCGCTTCTACGAACTGCGCGTTAAAGTAATACTCAGGCTATGTTACTAAGGAAATATCTACTCGTTTCGTAATTTTTTGTTCGGGGTACATTTTCTAGTCTGCGATCATAAAGTGCTCGAAAGTCGAGAGCGTATCTTAATACGCGAGGCTTTTGTAAACAGCCGTACATTAACCGGGACCTTGTAAAAAACTGATTTGGCAGCCATGTACTAGGGAAATGGGATAAGATTCAAGCTGAACGTTTCACATAAGGTTTGGGTCTCGGGAAGACTCGTGTCTCGCAGTCCCGGGACTTTTCGTAATTTTAGTTATCACGAGACAAGGTTGTCGAAATTGTCATGTAATTATTTTTTCAAATAAACGAAGGAGCCTAGCGCCACCTGTTAGTTTATTTAATGATTACTTTGTCGTAATTACTGAGCACGAAACCGAGGATGGACTTAATATAAGGGTGATCACTAGTAAATTCTTTCCTGAAAGTATTACCCAGCGAAGATATAAATGCCTAAGAACGAGACTGATATCATGACTTGATTTTTATGCCTGTGCAATGCCTACGTTTCACTGGAAATTAACTTAATTAAAACTCTTTACCCTTCCGTCTTATAACACATTTAAAAATATTATCTTAAAAGTCTCGAAGTCCTGGGAATTCCCAGGACTTTGATTGTATGCTGTCTCGTGTCCCGGAACTTTGAAACTGTCGGGAATTCTCAAACGCTAGTTTTACATCAACAGCTGCATGACATCCTCTGCTGAACATGGGCCTCCCCCATAATACGCCAATTTAGGCGCTTTAGGAGGGTTTTGCCATAATCACCACCCTTGGCAGGCGGCTTTGTGATCGGAGATTATAATTAAAAAAAAATTGTAGCCTAAATCACTTTGGCCGCTAGTTATTTTGCTACATGATTTATTTTGAATGGAAGGAAATACGTGTTATTTAAACGAGTAATACATCTTTTTTTTGTTTTGGTATGGCACTTTGTGTATTTAGCCAGTGTCAAGTAATTGGTAGTTTATCAAGTTAATGATATTTCACGCAAATATGTGTCAAGTCATAGTCGAAGTCACCAAGTCAAGTCATAGTCTAGTCTAGTCAAGTCATACTCCTAGTAAAGCGGTGGCAACTTTACCAGTAGCTTCTAAGGAGTTTTGGAAACAACACTAAAATAAACGTTTCACCATCGTTATACCACTTTCCCACACTTATGCCTGTAATCCAGCACTTAACGAATAAAATGCCACCAATTTTATGCACTAACACTGAAAATAACACAAGTTTTGGAAAATAATACAATGCGGTGATGCTATCTTTTAAGTTTTCTCGCCAAAACTCCTCAATACATCTTATAAATGTGTCATCAGTTACGATTTTTCTACGCAATTTCACTGCGGTGGTCCGGTAATAAAACATGCCCGAAATACTGTGATTTAAAAAAACTTACTTATGACATTAATAATAATAACAACGCTCCACGATCACATACATAGATCTTGGACCCTAACTAGGATTCCCTGTAAAGTGGACCATGATCCCACAGACCCAGACTCAGAACAAGCATTTGCGCTTTTTTTTCTGTGCACAAATACATGTCCTGCCGTGGGAGTCGAACTCGCCACCTCCGAGTTATGAGCCGACTTGCTCAACCACCACACGACCAAGGAGAGTTCTGTTGTCACATTTTAATCGCTACCCGCTTCTACTTTGCTCCGTCCACTTACGCACGTGGCGCCAAAACATAAATGAAGGCAAGAGATATATATTCTCGGTATCACATAATTTGATCTTCTATTTATTCGACAGTAATTATTAATTATGCCTCAAAAGATAATACATTCAGGAAAAGGCGGAAACCGTATATTATTATTAGCTTCTGTGTAGGCTTCCCGGCGTGGCCTATAGGAAACAAAGAAGAAATTTTTTCATAGATAATTCATCCACCCATTTCACCCTCTTAGGGATGGAATTTCGAAAAACCCTTTCATAGTGGATATCTACACTGAAAGAATACACCCATCAAATTTCAAGTCTCTAGGACCAGCGGTTTAGGCTGTGCGTTGATATATAAGTCAGTCAGGACTTTGAATTTTATATGTAAAGATTGCTAGTTAATGCACAAAAAGTTATCAAAAGTCATTAAATTAAAATATTGGTATGTATCAGTTTTAAATGAAAAATATACCTCTATATCCAAAAGCTTTTAAAAGGCAATTTCGTGATATGGCATCCATTTGAGAGCGCTAACGAAAAATGACTGAAATTTTAATCTAATTTTTTTAAAATAAAATTCTGCCGTCCGCTGCTCAGCATGGCTGGACTAGTGTTCATTGTTATTTTATATTTTTATTTTTTTTTATATTATTAGTTGTAGTTTTGTTAATAAGCCTTAGTCTTGGGTAGTCCCAGTAGTAGTATACCACCCAGGGGTACCCAGGGGTAGGTGAAGTCGTGTGCTTGCCTAGAAAATACCGGTATATGAACGAGTTGGTAATTTTCGTGTCAGTTTGGCCTTAATGTTTTATTGGAGTAAAACTTTTTTACGCATGCTTGAGGAGTAAGCTGGTGAATGCGAGGCGAACGGAAGTTGAAATTGGTTCACGTATTTTATTTTATTTATTTTATTTTCTCCATTGTCAAAATGAAAAAGTTAAAAATTTACTTACTACTATTTTATTATACTATACTAAATACATATAATTTAGTCTTTCCTTGTTCTTAAGTTTTTTATATAAATTGTAAGACTGAATCCCACGACACAGGTCTTCCTAGTGTGGGATCAACCCTATACTATGTTTCTTTTTTACTGTTTGATTAAATAAATAATTATTATTTAAAAAAAATGCAAAGTATAGCCACTCTATTTCTATGTCATGTTTGGCTTAAAATACATTTATCCTTGTACATTAAAAGCCGGTTTTAGGGTGCAATAACACGCACGGAACCGATACGTAGAAAATTATACTTCGACCCTTTTCCATCGCAATCTTCTTCAGTTCACCTGTTTTATGAGTTTAGCTTGTACCTGTATAGAAACAAAGTTATAAGAAACATGGCGACTAGTTTTTGTGCAATAATATTTAAGAAGGACATCGAACATGTCCGAAACGTGGACGGAGTAATTTCGACTTTTTAATTGACCTTTAGCCGTTATTTATCTTACAAAATGTGTCACACTCACGACAGTTTTCAAACTAAAATAATATCTAAATATATATAACTCAAAGGTGACTGACTGATTGACTGACTGACATAGTGATCTATCAACGCACAGCCTAAACCACTGGACGGATCGGGCTGAAATTTTAAATTAATTAATTTAAATTAATTAGATGTTATGACGTCGGCATCTGCTAAAAAAGGATTTTTCGAAATTCGACTCTTAAGAGGGTGAAATGGGTGGTTGAATTATTTTCCCATAGGCCACGCCGCGGGCAAAGCTGCGGGCAGAAGCTCGTTTAAATATATGATTTGTAAAAGAAGGATGTGTATAATGCGTTATGTAAACCGTAACGCTACAGTTGGAAAAAAAAAATATTCCTCTTTCAAATGCCAAATCAGTGAAGCAACTTTGGCCGTAAGAAATCTCCCCTTTTGAAAAATTTCTATACAATAAAAACAATAACAAATAAGGCATAAGGAAGTTTTGTTTTTTTCACAAACCTATGGTTTATTAAACAAAGTCGTATTACGTAGGACTTACCGTAGCCACAAATGTATTAACAGGTATTGCTATTTAAAGAGACCTATAACCCCTCGCACGTCAGTTAGCTGTAAGCGTCTATTTCCATTGCAGACGGTTTTATAGCACTGTTATTGATATTCTTATTGCACTCCTTGCACTATAACGCGGTAGAAACGTCGATATTAGAATAAACTAGACAAGCCCTTGATAATATTGTAAAGATAAAACGGGACTATTTGCGCACAAAAATAATCAATAACGTAATAATTGCGTGTCGCGCACTGAAACCGAAGATACAAAGACACAAAGTAAGCCTCTGCTTCCATCTGAAATATAAACTCATCTGGTGAAGCCATTAACAGCATACCCACGATCAATTATCGATTTTTTTCTTCTGACCAATGCCACTGATTTTCTTCAAATCAAAATAAGTAGATGGATTCTAATCCGTGGCAGAATTTATATGCAATTAGTTTTTACTTGACACTAGCCTGAAATGAAATCCAGAGAGATTATAAATCGCATTCGATCAAAACTGGTCCAATCTCTGTTAGTAGAATTAGTTGCCTCAGTTTGGTCTTCAAATGTTAACCTCTAGGTTTTTCATAATCCTGAAGTTGGGAAATGGCCAGAAATAACAATTTAGCGGGAAAATTGCAAATATTTGTTAATTACGTAAACCAATAGGACGTAAGTCTAGCTAGCTCGTGAATTTTGAAAGTAAACAAAAACTAAATAATACCACGGTGGCGGCGGCGACTAAAAAATATAATAATATATTTTGTATATATATTTTTTTGTGTTTTGACTCCATACTTTTGTGTATTAAGCGAGTGTCAAGTAATTGACCTAAAGGAAAGGATAATATTCACCCTTATCACACGTTAAAATTCAAAAATACACGGGTTATGGAAAAAAAAAATTCACAACTAATTTCACGCCATTTTCGGATTCTTTCAATCAACCTATTATACAAAGAAAAGAAAGAAAAGAAAGAAAAGAAAGAAAAGAAAGAAAAGAAAGAAAAGAAAGAAAAGAAAGAAAAGAAAGAAAAGAAAGAAAAGAAAGAAAAGAAAGAAAAGAAAGAAAAGAAAGAAAAGAAAGAAAAGAAAGAAAAGAAAGAAAAGAAAGAAAAGAAAGAAAAGAAAGAAAAGAAAGGAAAGAAAGAAAAGAAAGAAAAGAAAGAAAAGAAAGAAAAGAAAGGAAAGAAAGGAAAGAAAGAAAAGAAAGAAAAGAAAGAAAAGAAAGAAAAGAAAGGAAAGAAAGAAAAGAAAGAAAAGAAAGAAAAGAAAGAAAAGAAAGAAAAGAAAGAAAAGAAAGAAAAGAAAGAAAAGAAATAAAAGAAAGAAAAGTAAGAAAAGAAAGAAAAGAAAGAAAAGAAAGAAAAGAAAGAAAAGAAAGAAAAGAAAGAAAAGAAAGAAAAGAAAGAAAAGAAAGAAAAGAAAGAAAAGAAAGAAAAGAAAGAAAAGAAAGAAAAGAAAGAAAAGAAAGAAAAGAAAGAAAAGAAAGAAAAGAAAGAAAAGAAAGAAAAGAAAGAATTTTTTTTTATGATATTTATATTTTCAAACTAATAGATACTTTTGTAAGTTTATTCGTTGAATGTATCGTAGTAAAAAAGGTAAATTAGACGCGTTGCCCTATAAAGGTAAACATTCGTGCCTTGACCTTTAACTGCCCTAACCCGGGTTTTCCGACGTTTAACGCCGAATACGGGAAAACCGTCATTTTCCTCTCAATTCATGAGAATGCCTTTTAAGCCTTTACTATTGATCTTTTTTCTTATATAATAGATCTTTCATCTACCGCAGCAGATGTGATTGACTTATTATTTATATTCTGTGGTACTAATGCGAAAGCTGTGTCAGTAAAATAATAACGCCCAACGAACGACTATTTTTATAAGGTAGGCAACGCATTGGCAGCGCACCTGATGTTGCAGGTGTCTATAGACTGCAGGCAACGGTAACTGCTTACCATCAGGCGGGCCGTCAGCTTGTTTGTCTGTCAAATTTATAAAAAAAACGATCACATAGATCCTGGACCCTAATTAGGAACCATTTACAAGCTTTGCTTAGTTTGGGGCTAGGTGGCGCTGTGTGAAATGTCCACACATTTTTATTATATTATAAAAATATAGTCATAAAAAAAGCAACACAAATAAGTGCCTTCACAAACATTTTCCAGTTTTATTTTCTAGGATAACTTTTAATATAGCGTTTCCGTTTTGCAGTCTCGAAAACGTCGCATTTCATTAAACCACCTGAAGGCTTCACTTATACACTTCTTAGAATTTTATTCAAAGCAAATGCTTTGAAAAAGTTATGAAGTTAAAGTCTGGGAGTGCAAATAGTTTGCATTGCATTACTCTATTAATTTTCAAAGAATAAATAAAAGAGCTATCTGCAATTTTTCCATTTTATTGAAAAAAGAAAAGACTTTTTGAAATAATAAATATCTGATTTTGAAATCGGTAGCGTTAGTGATTGAATAGCTACAGGAAGATTACTTCCCGTAGCTATTCAATCACTAACGCATTAGGTCTCATTCATCTAACCCTCGGAAACCTATAATAGCCCTAGAACCTAGTACCTAAGGTTAAAAACCTAACAACACCCCAACCAAAATCACAAAGATGGTGTTATTAAAAATCGGTGTACAACTTTTCATACAAATTCGTAAAGCCATTTTAGCGTGAAAGTTATAAGAGTGCATTTAAATGATTACGCTATCGATTATTTTAAAATATTTGTATGAAATCTTTTTTTGGCGCTGTGTTGTATTACATATAAATAAATAAATATTTGTAGACATCTCACACAGCGGCATCTAGACCAAAACTAAGCGAAGTTTCTTCTTCTATTGGAACCAGATAACTGATAGAATACTTAGATACTTTTTGTTTGTAAATATATATATACATATAATACCCAAAAACAGAACAAACTTCGGTGTTCATCACACACATATTTGCTCTGGGTGGGAATCGAAGCCACAACCCACAGCTCAGAAAGCAACTACCAACTGAGCTATCAAGCCAGTCATCTACGATAATAAATATTCTACTATATCCGTAAGCGATAACAGTAGAAACAATTGTATTCTAAGTATGCATTTACAAACAAAACATATCTAAGTATTGTATCAGTTATCTGGTTCCCATAGCACAAACTTTGCTTAGTTTGAGGTGGTAGGACTTAACTGCAAAGTTCGTCTAGGTGGGTACCACGGCTTTGCCAGTTATTCTACCGCTAAGCAGTAGTTTACAAGCACTACTGTGTTACGGTTTGAAGGGCACTGTAGCTAGTGACATTACTGGGCAATTGAAACTTTATGATCTGATCTCACAGTCGAGTAATCTTATTACAGAATGTGCTGATGTCTAAGGATGATATTCGCAGAGTTCCGGGTTATGGGCGGCCGTGCTGCTTAACATCAGGTGAACGACTAGCTTGTTACATCATTCACTAACATAAAAAAATGGCGGTGTGTGAAATGTCTACAAATATTAAAAATGGTATTTACTACTGAGCGCTACCGAGCTTTATAGTGCACGTTAAGCCTTTGGCCCCAGCTGTTGTCGCAAGATAATAATCGCTAAAAATCGTTGACACCAGGGTTGATTACTTACCTACACGAGATTAATAATAATAATCACGCCCAACGATTACATATACCCAGGATATATATCCTGGACCCTATAGCTAGGATCCTTTATATCTAGGGATCTAGGAACTACGAGCACCATGGTCTCACAACACTCAGACGCAAACAAATATTTGCGCTTTTTTTGTGCATGTCGGCGGCAACGTCCAGTTATAAACTCTATGCGCAACGGGCTATACCGTAATTTACTCTGTGGCAGCATTTAAATTTATTACAGTGGCAACACCGGCATTTGTCATCGCTTCCCTACCCATCTGGCTATAAAAAGGGACCGCTTGGTGTTACTACGGATCATTCTTGTTCCAGACACGGCGCGGTGTGGACATGCTGAAGGCGTATAGTTATATAGGTTGCAACCTACCCACAACCCGCTCTGTCTACATGCACATATACTTGCCCTGTCGCGGGAATCGAACCCGCCGCCTCCGGGTTATCAGCTGACCTGCTCAACTACCACATCACGGAGGCTGTCTAAAGAAGAAGGTATTACTTGTAAGTCATTCCAGTGGACTATATAGTCGGTCACCTAATCACAAAGATATTTGTCTGGGACACGGATTCCAACGGAATAGCTGATTGCTCGCGAATGGAACGTGTCAGCGGCGGGCACGGAATAATGTATCAAGGGACCGAAACGGCCTGGGGTACAGTGAGAGCTTGACCTTAAGGATCCCCGTTTTTCTGGCGTAAGAATAAAAATGTGCGTACACATGCGGAACTGCCAAGTAACTTGTGACGTATGGGAAGCGTGCGATGACGATGATGCGAGTTTCACGCTTTTTGCTCACCCAAAAGTACATATATACAGAGTATACATATAGCTCATGGAAAGCGTTCGGTGACGGTTGACTGGCCCGATAGCTCAGTTGGTAATAACTCTGCCTTCTGAACTGTGGGTTGTGGGTTCGATTCCCACCCAGGACAAACATTTGTGTGATGAACATAGGTGTTTGTTTTGTGTCTGGGTGTTATAATGTATTCTATGTATGTATTTACAAATAAAAAGTATCTAAGTATTGTATCAGTTATCTGGTTCCCATAATACAAGCTTTGCTTAGTTTGGGGCTAGATGGCGTTGTGTGATATGTCAAAAAAAATGACGCGAGTTCCGTGATTTTTGTTTACCAAAAAGTGCTCAGCGCGCCTTAGCGTTCCTGCAATGTTTGAGTGGGTAGATTTAGTTCCGAAATAAATGTCATTTTATTTCAATAATAATACGCAAGACTATACAATTGAAATTTTTAATAGCACTGCAACTGTTATGGACAGCCGATTCGTGGATGCCACTATATGAAATGAAATATATTTAATTCGAGACACACACAATGTAACACAATAAAATAAATACAAATGGAAACAATACAATAAGACAGAAGAAGAAAAATGTAGCACTAGATAACTATACATCAACACTTAACATTAACGTTGACAATGACTAACGCGTTTATTTGATCATGACGTCAAACGATTACATAAAAATAACGAGTGTGCTTTAGACCACACGACTGAAGTAAAACTTCTATACGAAACGTAACTGTCGGAGTTTTGGCGGGAAAATGAAAATGGTGGCATTTTATTCGTTAAATGCCGGATTTCAGACAGTGTGGGAAAGTGGTATAATGATGGCGAAATGTTTCTTTTCGTGTAGTTTCAAAAACTCCATAGAAGCTTCTGGTAAAGTTGCCGCCACTTTACTAGGAGTATAACTTGACTAGACTATGGCTTGATGACTTGGACTGTGACTTGACTTGACAAATACATATAATATTAATTAACTTGAGAAATTATCAATTACTTGAAACTGGCTAAGTACACAAAAGTATGGAGCCAAAAAAAAAAAACGTAACTGTCTCTCTTTATATCTACACCAACTTCAACAACCGTAACGCTCTCATCATGTATTCACCAGCGTACTCCCTATTATTTTACTTACTTCAAAAATCAGCAAAAACTGAATCAACTCTCACAACACCTCAGTCGTAATCTGAAGTATGTCACGACTCGGGTGTAGTCAGAAATCTGAACGCTGTCCTAAACAAACGATCAGATAGGCACGTGACGGGGACTATCTCAATTATACTACTCAATCTGAGGTACCCACATTTACATACCTCACGTGTGCTGTGATAGTTTAGTTTGATTTTGGTTTTCGAGTGAGGGTTCATTTACATAATGCTCAGTGGAATTATGTGACGAATGACGAAGGGAAGGGTCTGTGATAGTTCTAAAAATTTAATCCATTTCTATTCATTTTGAACCACTGATCGAAGCAATGTGTTCAGTAAATCTAGTGTCTCTAGGGTACAATTTTATTCTAATGTAATTACTGATATCGAAATAGTATTTTTTTTCTAATCCATTGACATAATCAGTCTTATTACAAAATGTGACTAAGTAGAGGTTTAAACCTGGACTAAGTAGTCCTAGTTTGTTACGGTACTAAGTAGTCAGTAGTCACCTTGACTTTATTACAAAACTCCGATTAATCGAAGACCTAGACCTAGTCTCTCCTAAGTGGTCTGCGATTTAGAACATGAACGATCCCCGGATCAGCGATAGACTTGCTTTTGTGATAAGGTTTTTAACTAGTCTGTGTTTAAACCTAGTACCAACTTTGGTCCACGCTTAGTCTGCGTTTTGTAATAAGACGGATTATGTCTAAATCTGTGGCAAAATCTTTATAATATCGTATACTTAGTTGTCACTGTACTGGATTTCATAAAAACTTTACTCAATAGAGAGTACAGTACTCGTACTTTCAAATAAACTCGGTCTAAGAGGGAGGTGATCACGGAAAGTTGATACTAAAGCAATGCACATAAGCTGCGTAATCCATTCAAATTTGTGTTCTATTGCAATTTTGTAACGTGATCGCTTAGCAGGTGTGATGTACGTCAGTTTGAAAGTACCAGAATAAAAAAAAGTAGCATAGTATCTATCAAATTCCGATTGTATATAATTGTACCTAAGTTACATGGTCATTAATATAACCTGATTAATTTATAAGCGCAGAGTTTCAGCAGTATTGAAATTTTATTTTCACTTCAATGCGCCACATACTATTTAACATTCCTATCACATTCCCGCCGAGTCACATGTGACCGCACTCTAACACACACTTAGATAACATACATACACACACATATACAAAAATAATAAAACCAACAATCTCTGCGATACTGAAATGAAAGCACACACAAAACAATACACTGCCGGGGCATTAATATACACACCAATAAGTTATTTTATTATAATTATTTTTATTTTAGGACATAGACAAAATCGTAGCTTACAGTCGTAGGTCCGTATTACAGAACGATGCTCAGTCATCGATCGGGGCTCAAGCAGAGATTTCATTCACTAATTTATGAATGAAATTTTTGCTCCAGCACCGATCGATGACTGAGCATCATTCTGTAATACGGATCGTAGTATCAAAAAGTGTCTCAGCATCGATTTTGAGTTATTTCGGTTCATACCTAGGTAGCCCCTACTAAGTATATAAGTGAGACATTATCTGCTTGTTTGTTGGGCATTCACGTCAAAATCGTCAGCAATTTGATGAAATTCCTCTAACGAGGTCAATAGATCTATTAAAGAAGCGAAAGAAATATATATCTTAGCAAAGCTTTAGCTATGTATCTAGACCTCATGTGGAAAATACAGTAATAATTTAAAAAAAATTGTGTGATTTAGACCACATGACTGAAACTTCTTAGTTTAGCTCCATCTATCTATAGCCGGTATAACTTTGTTTTTGCTTTGTTAATGTTAATGTCGCCATCTTGTAATAAAATATCATCTTGATAATTGTAAATTGTTATACCGAACATACCAACATAATAATACAAATTTTTTAACTTTGTTATGTGGACAATGGAGATCTACGTGAACCAACTTAAACTTACGTTCGCCTCGCATTTACCAGCTTACTTCCCAAGTCAAGCGTGCGTAAAGAAGTTTCTTCAATTGTTTGAAGTTGTTCTTCGTAAAGAAACCTACAAAAATGTATCAAGTCATCTCAAAGATTTTGCAAGGCACTACACTCACACACGTATACAATGACATTACACGCACGCACTGCTTCCACGATCGACATTTCACAATAGCGTAGGGTTACCACTCCTGAATAAGTGATCAAGGAATGAAATGATTGCTTGTTTTCATTGAGTGTTGAATGTAGCGGCAGGCTTTTGGCGTTAATACTTAAAAAGGCTGTGCCAGTGTGAATTCAGTCAAGATTACTTTCCTTCTTTTTCAACAATTGTGTCTGAATCTCAATTTTTGTTGTCAGTTGTTTCGATGATGTAATTCGATACTAAGTAAATGTCAAATTGACAGTGACGTGACTTAAATTACACAATATAGTTATTGTGTCTTATTGTTAACGAGCTTCTGCCCGCAGCTTCGCCCGCGGCGGCGTGGCCTATGGGAGAATAATTCAACCACCCATTTCACCCTCTTAAGGGTGGAATTTCGAAAAATTTATTTCTTTCTTAGCGGATGCCTACGTCATAACATCTACCTGCATGCCAAATTTCAGCCCGATCCGTCCAGTGGTTTTGGGCTGTGCGTTGATAGATCACTATGTCAGTCAGTCAATCAGTCAGTCACCTTTGAGTTATATATGACGGAGGAGGCTGGCCGTCACCGTCATCAGTAGCACTCATCGTCTATCCTTTTCAATGTGGGCGTCGGTGGGTAATGTTGGATGAAGGAAACAGACTTGTGAACTCAATATTATAATCACAACAGTTACAAAGTAATTAGGTAAACACGTAGGCAGTTATAAATAGCGGAGCGCGCGATGGTTCAGTGACGTCCGCACGCGCCGACCGCCATCGGAGAAGTGTCGTCCCGACCCGAGTCACGACACCACAATGGCGCGCGTATCACCAACTCCATCGAGCACCAACAGATGGCGCTTGCGTTCCGGATATGACTCGATTATGACCGCGTCAACAGATGGCGCTGGAGTACCAAAATTGACTCGATTGCGACACGGCCATCCTGCTTGCACACGTCCTCGTGTGATGGTTACTCTGCGAACAAATAATCTACGAGAAAACTTTGTTCCACTCGGTCACTCCTGACCAAACTCTAGATTCATCCAGTAAGAAAAATAAAGAAATTTAGAACTCTACAATTTTATTTCAACAATTCTTTCATTTGATCAAACAGAAAAATCGGGAATTAATCAACAATCACTAGCCAGGGCCATGTACCACAGTCGTTTGAACTAACTTTACAACTCTATTGCCAGTTATAACTCTCGAGTAAAAGCTCTAATGCCACGGCTCTCTAGCCGACTAGCAATCGCATTGCTCTCACACATCCAGCGCATGGATCAAAACTTCTGTACGCATATCCATCGAATGGATCGCCCGTGTGCATCACCCACTGACTACACACTGTGGTCTCTCCAGACCCCGACCTCCGCCAGAGTTAAACGCGCACCGCGCACCCACGGACTACTTGAGTTTCCTCAAGAGACACCGATTTCTACCGGGCTACGACTACGTAATAACTACTGGTACGGTCGAACACAATACGGCCAATAGACTATTACTCGACTTTCAACTACCACTTAAGGTTGCTGCTCAACTTCATCAAAATCATTATCATCATCAACATCGACTGGTACGTGACCCGCTGGCATCTTCCTCAGCCTATCGTGTGCATATTTGTAGGTACCTATGCTTAGAATTTAAAGCTTTCAGTGTGTAACTAACACTGTCCAAAATCTCAATTACTCTAAACAGACCTTTGTACTTTGAATCTTACTTAGTTAGATCTCATTCCCTATTTTGCAACAACACAAAATCACCAACAGAAAAATTTCAAGAGGGTCATCGTTAATCATTACACAACATAAAATCCGTTCTGTACTGAATACTCGCATTTGACCAATACCAATAATAGCAACAACATTACTAACACGTTTACCAGTAATTTTCGATGCAAAACTTTATTTTATCAATGAGCATTCAGCACCAGAATCGTAAGTAAAGCGTATCAAATCACCTGTGTGTTGATACATACCCGATGGTGGTTGTACGACGCAAACATCGACGCGCCACTCGCTCTGCGTTCCGCCACCCGCCGGTCCACTGCCACTGCCGCCGCTCGTACACCGGATGGCTATATGACCCGGCTTGCCGCATTTAAAACACACCAAGGGCTTCGCTGTCTGCTGCTGCGCCGCTTGACTCGATGATGATGTAGATGTTGTAGGTATTCCCCGTGTCTCAATCGGCTTGCTTCTACATTCAATTCGCTTGTGACCAGTTTTTCCACAGTTAAAACATTTAATTGAGATAATTTTTGCTTGCTTGATACCGACTGTACTCGATGATTCATCTGTAGTGTTTACTCTACGCTTCAAATGTGAAAACGCGTTCAGTTCTTGTTGTAGTTTTTCCGTCGATACAATGTTCGTAGTAAACGCCATACGTTGAAGTCGGGGGTCAAATTGCGATATGTGGGCGAGTACTGTTGCTACGGCAATCTCTTCTTTGTTCACATCTTTCCAACGATTAGTCAGCGAAGTAATTAAGCGACTTGCAAACGCTGGCAAGGTTTCTTTTTCACTCGGTTTTTCGCCGTTCATTTTAATGAGGGTACCCGCTAATGTGTCGGTCGAAATAAATCGTGTTGTGAAAAGTACCTTAAATTCGTTCCATGTCATGCCTTCGTAAGCTATTTGGGATAGCCACGTTGATGCTTCACCTTTTAGAGCCTTGCTGACCGCAAGAACAAGTCGACCGCCGCTCAGTGGATTTTCAGAGAAACACAAATCTGCTGTCGCGCACCATGATCTTGCGTCGGTATCTTGTTTCTCTGGATCGAATGCAGGTAGTTCTTCACGGTACGCCGCTTTTGGTGATTGCAGCGCCTCAATCAATGCTCGCATGTTCTTATTTTGTTGTTCAAACATGGCACGCCATATGTTCGTTTCTTTGTTCGGATCCAACACTGATCCCACTTCTGATGACGGAGGAGGCTGGCCGTCACCGTCATCAGTAGCACTCATCGTCTATCCTTTTCAATGTGGGCGTCGGTGGGTAATGTTGGATGAAGGAAACAGACTTGTGAACTCAATATTATAATCACAACAGTTACAAAGTAATTAGGTAAACACGTAGGCAGTTATAAATAGCGGAGCGCGCGATGGTTCAGTGACGTCCGCACGCGCCGACCGCCATCGGAGAAGTGTCGTCCCGACCCGAGTCACGACACCACAATGGCGCGCGTATCACCAACTCCATCGAGCACCAACAGATGGCGCTTGCGTTCCGGATATGACTCGATTATGACCGCGTCAACAGATGGCGCTGGAGTACCAAAATTGACTCGATTGCGACATATATATTTAGATTTAAAGATTTAATAACTGTAATTAGTTTATTTGTATTTCATTTTACTAGTAAGAACTACCGCTTTCTCAGTTATTCTGCTGCCAAGCAGTTGTGCACAAACACTACTATGTTTTGGGTTGAAGGGCACTGTAGCTAGTGAAATTTCTCTATAATTTAGAGTTCCGAGTGGCACTGCAACTGATATGGGCAGCCGTCTCTTATATATAAAAAATTACCTGGTTAGAGTAATCGGAAAATTCGTTCTCATTAATAAATAAACAATTTAAATACATTTTATTAGAGTGCCAGTTTCCAATGTACTCGTAGGTTATGCATAGCGTGGCGTAACGTGGCGCCACCTTCAGCTACATTGTCACATCAAGTAAAATACGGTCAAACGATACTTTTTTACTCTGTAAAAACACGAGTGTGCTTTAGACCATACGACTGAAATAAAACTTCTTTAGCTTCATATATTGTTCGGAAAAACAAAGCTATAAATTGGTTTTGCTTCGAACGATAACATATATAGATCCCGGACCCTAACTAGGATTCCCTGTGTCTAGGTACCCAGGAACTACGAGGACCATGGTCCCACAACACCCAGATTCAGAACAAGTATTGTCGCTTTTTTTTCTGTGCGCAGAGGGTCACCATCTTGACATTTGTAAATTGTAATTTTATCAGGTATACTAAAATAATACAAATTTTAAGTAATTTTTAACTTTTTTTATGTTGACAATGGAGATCTACGTGTACCAACAACTTTCAGTTTCCGTTCGCCTCGTTAGCATTCACCAGATGACTCCCCAAGTCAAGCGTGCGTTGCCAAGTTTTAAATCAAAATTTGATTTACGTATGGCGTAAGGAGTTGAACAAACATGCCGTCCTGTTTGTATTTCTAATTTCTAATGTGTTTCTGAACGAACATGTTTCAGTCAGTCCACGTATCCCACGAAAGTATCGTCACAACAAAGTCTAACTTTAGAATTAGACATTTCTGTAATAGGGTCAAGAATTACGTCGGCAATGCGTGCGTTCGTCTATTTTCGGCGCACATCGGCTGCGTTCGCCTATTTTCGTACGGTCGCTTGATTGGTTGTTTTAAAATTTGAAACTCGTTCGGCTTTGATGTGCAATAACGTCTGTTTATAACATAACATGTTTTTATAAATCCATTAATGCAAGATAAAAGAGATGTAATAGATCTCTGCTAAAAGAAGCTGTAGCAAAATACATTTTTCCGGCAGTAACGTATTGTTTTATTTTCGCTTTGAATGTATCAATATGAAATTCTATCCGTGTTTATAAAAAAATAACAGGACCAAATTTTTAAGTAAATATCCCGTTTGGATAAAAATATTTTCAGTGATAAAATAATTAACGGTTCTTTTACAAAAACACCAAACTAAGAGTTTTAAGCTCTTCAACGCGTAAGGAACCATCATCTACTAATAAAAAAAAATTGGTGGACATTTCACACAGCGCAATCTAACCCCAAACTAAGCAAAGTTTTTATTATGGGAACCAGATAACTGATACATGACTTAGATTCTTTTTTATTTGTAAATTCATACATGGATACAATAATTATAACACACAAACATTTATGTTCATCACACTAATGTTTTTCCTGGGTGAGAATCGAACCCAAAATCTGCAGTTCAGAAAGCAGCTACTACCGACTGAGCTATAGGGCCAGCTTCACCAGCATCTATCTAAACCCAAAATGAATCAAGTAACATGTGCCACAAATCGGTTCCAAAGATTGAATTTTGTTTGCAAATTCATCATTCGACTCTATTCGTCAAAGCGGGTTCCGGTCCATTTCCCTCCCGAACCATTGAGTTAGAAATGCGGAACTTACGGTAGTTACCTATTTGCTAGCTACACATAGTTGTAGTGGAAGAAATCGATTTTGAATCGAATCAATTAATAATCGATAAAAAGTACCTATAATAGTGTATCATGCGGTCGAATACCATTAACTTTCACAATAATAGCGAAATAATTAAAGGCGTACTATTATAGTGCAAATAACAGTCAGGTGCATATGTATAAATAAATAAATATAAGCTTCTTCTTGCGGCGGCGTCGTGTGTCGAGTCGTCCTCTTCCCTCAAATATGGTCGAGGAGGGCGATGTCTGGAACATGCGTCAAGCTCGTGAACGGGCGCTGCTTGCGCAAGCTGGTTTGCTCGGTGGTGTACGCACAATTAGAAATAAGTACTTATGTTTACGTTTTAATGGCTGTATTGTCCTCTCTGTATTATATATATGTTCATGTTAATAATAGGCTTAATTAATAAATATAAAAAATAATCTCACAAAAAGCACGGACCCAGGTGTCTGTGGAAATGCAGTAAATATAATATATATATATATAATACTTACTTGTGGAAACTTCACACAGCGCCATCTAGCCCCAAACTAAGCAAAGCTTGTACTATGAGAACCAGATAACTGATACAATACTTGTATACGTTTTGTTTGTAAATACATTTACATAGAATACAATATAACAACCAGACACAAAACAAACACCTATGTTTGTCATACGAATTTTGTCTTGGGTGGGAATCGAACCCACAACCTATATTCGGAAGGCAGAGCTACTACCAACTGAGCTATCAGGCAGTCAAGGAACTATGAGGACCATGGTCCCACAACACCCAGACTCAGAACAAGTGTTTGAGCTCTTTTCTGTGCACAAATACTTGTCCTGCCGCGGGAATCAAACCCGCCGCCTCCGGGTTATGAGCCGACCTACTCAACCACCACACCACAGAGGCTGTCAAACAATTAAACTTAAGATCATTATACTGCGCCCATATTTTTAGTAATTAAAATGAAATAAGAGTGCCCACTGTGATTCCGCTAAAAATAAATGATATATTAATATTTGAATTCATTTGATTTTACGTGATTACACGTCTCTATTCTACTTTTACAATATTTTACGATACTCGATACCGTATTTATCTATCTAAATTTATACAACTCAAAGGTGACTGACGGACTGACATAGTGATCTATCAACGCACAGCCCAAACCACTGGACGGATCGGGCTGAAATTTGGCATGCAGGTAGATGTTATGACGTAGGCATCCGCTAATAAAGTAATTTTCGAAATTCCACCCTTAAGAGGGTGAAATGGGTGATTGAATTATTTTCCCATAGGCCACGCCGCGGGCCAAGCTGTGGGCAGAAGCTCGTTTTGTATAAACTCAAAGCGCAATAACAAACCCAAAAGTAAAAAAACTTAATGCTTCTTCAGAAATCATCAAAATTAGTTCACGCAGTCGAAGGTTCTGAGGTAACAAACATTTAAAAAATATATTCAAATTGAAAACCTCCTCCTTTTCTTGAAAGCGGTCAAAAAGGAAAATTTTCATCAATCTGTACGTATATTGTAATATTAATAGGTATTCCCCGAACTCACATACTCTTTTCCAACGTAAGCAAACAAGCGCCCCAAATAACATTTTATTTCCTTGATAAAACACCCCATCAAAGAAAGGTAAACGGTCGATATCGCCTCAAAATACGGGGCCTAAGGCTTTTAACGAAGATTGAGATAAAAGATAATTCATATCTCTTTCTGTCCAAGGCTTTTTTAACTAAACGCAGTTACAACGTTTTTTATGAGCGATTCCTATCATATTCTTTACGACCCATTCGCGGTTGACATACATCACCTGAAACAATATTTTTTATGGTTAAATGCTTGGTTTCACGAAACAAAAAGAACATAATTATCGTACATACAATATAAACGAGCAATGTGCCTTTATTCTTTAACTAAATACATACTATAATAGTATAACAGCTACTACTAAACACTACGACAAAAAAAAGACAGTCCAAATGCTCCAGCCCACTACCGGTAGGTAGCGTATCCAACATGCTGGCAGCTATAATTACCTTTTAGGTAATCATAGGCTGGCAGCGTTGCCCCATTGAATTGCAATGTTGATTCGTTGTGCCTAATAAGTGCCAGCATTTTGGTCACGCGTCGCATCGACCAGGCGCTCTGATAACCTTTAATGTAAAAATACAAAATTGGGTTAAACTGTAGACTTTCGTTTGTTAATATTATATTCATTAAATGGCTTTAAAATATAAGTACAGGTTGGTAGTGGCGCTAAATAATGCATATCGAGCTATAGAAACAGATGGCTTCGTAGATTCTCGTCTGTTTTTTTTTTACTTCAAACTTGTCTAGCATTTGACCACGCTCTCACCTGATGCGAAATGACGACGACGAAGGTGTAGCTAGCCAAGTAAATACCTATTCACTCTTCTCTTGAACACGCCTGGGTCAAATTTCGCCAGAAACACAGACGTTAGCAGGGTAATCCATTCCTAAGCCGATCTAATTAAGAACGTGGAATCAAATCGCTTCGTACGAATGGGTGCTATTTCGACCACGAAAGTTACTCAAAAGTTGTTACTCAAAAGGAGATAGGGTAATCTGCTAGTGTTGGCTATACATTTCATTCGCAATTTTGGCTATGTTTCCAGTTAAAGTTTTAATTTTACCTACCTACCGATTATATCCGCGAATAAAAAAATCTTTAGCCGCCAATATAGGAATTGGGTCGCATTTTTAAAATCCGCGAATGGTAAAAACGCGAAAGAAGGAAGCGCGAATAGGCTTCTACTGTATACTCTTTTCGGGACCATCATAGATACTTAAAACCAATCTGAAAAGTACTGCATCCAATAAAATAAATTTAATATACATACTTTACGTATACCAAATTTATTACTTTTGCATCCTTGCAAAATGATTCATCTTTCCAAATCCACTCAATGTAATAAAATTCTTTTTATTACATTGCCTTATAAAGCGCACCATATTCTCTCAATATTGGAACGATCTTAATCAAAATGAAAGCCGGACGGGCGTTGCGGGGTATACGGGGTATTGCAGGGTATCCGGGGTCTGCGGGGTATACTGGAGTATGAGGAGCAATGATGACTTGACTTATTGACTAGGTATACTGCTTCATTTTAGTAGAAAATGTATTGCTATAATACTCAAATCTTGCAATATATTAGAAAATATTGCAAAATATCCGCAGCAGCTGCGCTCTCTGAGCGAATTGAATGTAATTGTGATTGTAAATGCCGGTGACGCTGTACAGGTTGGTAGAGTCCAACAGCATTAGCCAGTGCAAAAAAGCTATGAAAACAAAATTTCACCGGAGTACCAATTGGAAGACAGGGCCAAAGCTATGATACTTTACTTTAAAATACTTCTATGTTTATTTTAGAAAACAAATTCACAATCTTTGCATTTCTTAGTGCGATAGTGTGATTCATCCCTACGCTTTATGTCTGTTCCAGTTTTTAATACAAATGTTGGGACATAGCGTGAAGAGGTATCATAATCAGCCCCTATCCCATATCATCCCCTAGATACCTTTTTTTATGTTAAGGAATGACGTGACAAGCTAGCCGTTCGCCTGATGTTAAACGACACGGCTGCCCATACCAGTTGCAGTGTCACTCGGAACTCTAAAGTATAGAGGTTCACGTGACACTGCACTGCGCACGTCATCCTGAGACATCAGCACAATCTAGTAATAAGACTACTAAACTGTGAGATCAGATCAGAAAGTCTGATTTGCCCAGTAATTTCACTAGCTACAGTACCCTTCAAACCGGAACACAGCAGTGCTTGCGCACTTCTGCTTGGCGGCGGAATAACTGGCAAAGCGGTGGTACCTACCTAGACGAACTTTGCAGTAAAGTTCTACCACCTCCCGGCATTCCTAGCTCTCAGAAGCGCCTTATAGTCTTAGTTACGTTTCCACAGGTAATCCAATTAGAAATGGCCCAAATTCAACTGGAGTTTACAATCACGGAGTTAGAAGTTGTGTAAGCTAGCAAAGCCAGACCAGCGCACAATTTGGATAATAATTCAGTTCAAGATTGCCGAATGTGCAGTGGCTGATTCAACGTTTTGTCTTGCTCGTTTGTTTTACGATATTCTTGGAAATGTCGAGCAATATTCTCAGATAACAATATGTCAAAATGTAAATGTAACAATTTTTTTTCAGGATAAGTCCACAACTTAATTTTCTAAATTAAGTTGTGGACTTATCCTGAAAAAAAAATTAAATAAAAAAAAAAAATATTCTTCCCTTAATTTTCTAAGTAGTTATCACACCTGTCTCCCAGAATAAAAAAACAAAGGTAATTCGATCATTTATATTTGCGACTAGCTTCTGCCCAAGGCTAAATCCACGTGGCCTATAGGAAACGAAGAAGAACATTTTTCATAGATATACCCATTATATAGTCATTATATAGACGCATTTCACCCTCTTAGGGATGGAATTTCAAAAAAACCCTTTCTAGTGTGTATCTACACTTTACAAAGAACACAACCTCCAAATTTCAAGTCTCTAGGACCAGCGGTTTAGGCTGTGCGTTGATATATAAGTCAGTCAGTCAGGACTTTGAATTTTATATGTATAGATGAAATAAATGATCAAAACATATTATTGAGCACCATCACAAAAACGGTATCACGTACTACCTAGACAGCAGTAAACTTAGAAAGGGATAGTATCGAAGAATATAAGAACGTTAAGTGGTAAGCTTTTTTTCGTTCGTCTAGGTAGGTACCACCGCTTTGTCAGTTATTCTGCCGCCAAGCAGTAGTGTGCAAACATTACTGTGTTCCGGTTTGAACGACACTGTAGCTAGTGAAATGGCTAGACAATGAGAACTTATGATCTGATCTCAGTCACTAGACAGAGATTGATGTCTCAGGATAACGTGCGCAGTGTAGTGTCACGCGAAACTCTACACTTTTAAGTTCTGAGTGACACTGTAACTGATATGGGCAGCCACGTCGCTTAGCATCTGGTGAAGGACTAGCACGTTATGTTATTTCTTAACATAAAATGTAATGATTTTTTCTTGTTATAAGTCGGAATTTATGTAACTTGATACAGTCGACACCAAGAAATTATACTAGTCAAATGTTGATAATTTGAATTGGGACTCTCCCAAACGCCATTACAAGGCACTCCAATTAAACAAATATATATTTTAGAGAAACACCAGAAGCTTCGTTATCTCCAAAAGCTTTCAGCATCTGTTTTCATGTTGAAGCAAACTTAAATAACAACAAAACAACGACCGTTACTAATTATTATTGATATGCCAGCTAAATTTTAAGTATATAACAAAGTTGGTTATCCGAATTAGAAATAATAATAATGCTCAACGATCACAAAAATTAATACTGGACTCTAACTAGGACTCCTTGTATCTAGGGCCCAAGGAGCTATGAGGACCATGGTTCCACAACACCCAGACACAGAAAAAGTATTTGCGCTTTTTTGTACACAAACGTGAGTCTCGCGGACCCACCGTCTCCGACATGGCTGCCCATATCCGTTGCAGTGTCACTCTAAAGTATAGAGTTTTTCGTGACACTGCACTGCGTACGTCATCCTGAGACATCAGCTAACTATGACATTACGTCATAACGTCTCATTGGCTCAGTAATTTCACTAGATACAGTGCCCTTAGATACTCTTCAAACCAGAACACAGTAGTGCTTGCGCTTGGCGGCAGAATAACTGGCAAAGCGGTGGTACATACCTAGACGAACTTTGCAGAAAAGTAAAGTTGTTTGTGTGGGTTTTACGCCAAAACAACTGATCCAATTTGGACAAAATAATGTACCTACACAGATTGCTGACGATGCCGAGTACCGATTAATTAAATTCTAACATTATTGCTCCCTGCCGCAGAGTAAATAAAGCAGACGCTTGTAAACAGCGGATGTGGTGGTACTAATCGAAAACCAATAACGGTATATTAACTACTCTGTGGCGTTGCTTCTTATTACAGTTGAGTAGAGTTCACAGTCGGCTGCATATACCACATATTTCTGTGTTTAGGTCGATTTTACGCCATCTCTTTCTAATAGCGCAGGTAATGACCTCACTAAAAAGGGATGGCGGAGTATTCGATAGAACACTTAAATTGGTGGCACTGTAACTAGACCAGTACGAGAGCACGAATAAAATTGATAGTTCTATGTACAGAAGAATCACTCAACAAAGCAATTTAGAAAAATAGAGACTTTTGCTACGTTGCAATAAAATACAATTTAGCCTAAAATGTTGATGTGTACAACAGGGAGACAAATCGGCTGCGTGACCTGATGATCTTTTGTTGTATCCATGTTAAAAAAAGAAACGATTTGATTGTTGTTGAGCTGAAAGTTTGGTAGTTGATCTTAATTCTTGGTCTGTGTTATTCTTATAGATTATTTCCTTATTACGCTGTGTGCAATTTTGGTGAGTAATAAAATGATATTGCTCCAGCTTTCGTCTGATTATTATATTCATTAGATTTTATGACGCTTTCAGATAGAAAGTTGGATCTTATGTTTTTATTTTGTTTAGGCTACACACTTTTGTGTATTTAGCCAGTGTCAAGTAATTGATAATTTATCAAGTTAATTAATATTATGTATATTTGTGTCAAGTCAAGTCACAGTCCAAGTCATCAAGTCAAGTCATAGTCTAGTCTAGTCAAGTCATACTTTTAGTAAAGTGGTGGCAACTTTACCAGAAGCTTGTATGGAGTTTTGGAAACAACACGAAAAGAAACGTTTCACCATAATAATTTTAATTCCATCTTGTGATAATAAAATATCACATGTTTTGGAATATAATATAATGTGACGTCTGGTAATGGTGACGCGATCTTTTTCGTTTTCCCGCCAAAACTCCGATCTAACGTTATATCTATATTTTATTTGATAGATAGAAAGGTTTTAATAACTGTGTTGCCACCATAAACCTGCCAAATGCCAAAGATATTACGCTAAGCTCATGAGAGTATCGAAGCGTGGGAGCGAAAGGTTGCCATAACTAATTAAGTACAACCCGCCGCAAGAGAGAAAACGACAGCGATACAATATGGCGGTGTGTCAATTTTTACGTAAGTGGCTGTCCAAGTATTGGCACTATATTTATTTAGAAATATTCAATTTGAAAACATTTTTTTATCTATTACTGTCTATAAATGTTTAGTCTCTACGACTGACTTTAGTATTTGTTGTTGGAAAATGCAATTTTGATATTTAAAAAAAATCAGTGCATTACTGGCATCACCTTTTTACAAAAAAGGACTGTAAAAGGAGGAATAGGGATAGACAGATGTCATATTTTTATGTAAATTACCGTTAGTTCATTTGAGTGGAATAGATTTAATAAGTTAATACAATGATTTGAATACAGTGAGTAGCGCCACGGTAAGTGTCAATTTACCAGTTTAATGAAACGTTATTAAAAATACAAAAATTCTGGTAGAGAATTTCCTTATTCAGAGATTGTTTACCTTCGTTGATTTCACATTTTTATTACCTAACTAGTTGCGCCCCACGGTTACACCCGCGGATAAAAAATATTTTAATTATTTGCTCGTCCCACGGGAAAATTTCACTTTTTCGGGATAAAATGTAGCCTATATGTTAATCCAGTGTATAAGCTATCTTGATACCGAATTTCATCCAAATCCATTTAGCCGTTTGAGCGTGACGGAGTAACAAACACACACACATACAAACTTTCGCCTTTATAATATTAGTGTGATAGTGTGATTATTTCGAGAAATATGCTGGCCCTGTAGTGTGTCTAAAAGGATGAGTTACGTCCTCACACCGCTTAAAACTGGAAAAAACCGGTGCGATCTTATAATTACCGGCCCGATAGCTTAGTTGGTAGTAACTATGCCGTCTGAGCTGTAGGTTCTGGGTTGATTCCCACCCAGGACATGTTTGCTCTGTGTCTGTATTGTATTCTATGTATATATTTACAAACCAATAGTATATAACTATTGTATAAGTTATCTGGTTCCCATACTACAAGATTTGCCTAGTGTGGGGGTAAATGACGCTGTGTGAAATGTCCAGAATTTATTATTATCCTTTTTTTTCTTCTTCGTTTAATCGACTGCTATCGCTTTTAAGCGATAATTCTGCCAATTTATTTGTATTAAATTTAAGTATAATTAAATTAAATTAATTAAATTTTATTGTACGGTTGTGTTATGTCAAATTATTAGTTTGTAGTCAAAATGCCACAGTAAAATGGTGGATATTTTACTGAAAGCTCTAGGAAGCCTTGAAGAGAAAACCAGAAGGCATGGTTTAAAAACTTAGAACCATTAGCCAACACTCGGGCACGTTCACGAACACTTAATGGATAATAATCCACCCTTATCACACATTAAAACTCAAAAATACACGGGCTATAGAGAAAAAATTAAAATCCACAACCACCATTTCCGGATTCTTTTCAATCAACACTGTTATTATTATAATTATTTATTTTATTGTGCCAGCTGTGAAGCCCGTGGTGAGCTGTCATTCACATAAGTCATGGATTAACTATTTATGGTGGCTCGCCTTGCCTTTCGCGGTAAGTCGTACCAACTAAAAATTTAAAACTGGCCCTGCGTCCTACTCTAAAGAAAGATGCTCAGTCATCGATCTCTGCTCAAGCAGATATTTCATTCACTAATTGATCACTTTGTGACTGAAATCTCTGCTTGAGCACCGATCAATGACTGAACATCGTTCTGTAATACGGACCCTAGTCGCTAAAGACTCGCATTGACATCTCTTTCTTTCGCACGGCAAATTATAATTATGTGTTATACGTAATCAAGTCGGACTGAATATATTTGAAATAATTTATTTCAAATTAATTTATTTCAAATAAATTCAGTCTGACTTTATTTGCTAATGCCTTATCTTCTCTATTTTATTTATGGCTGGTCCACTAATAAAGTTATAGCGAGCACTGCCTTGACATTTAACCCTTCAAACTCGTCGTAGGAAAGCCGCACCTCAGTTCCAGTTCAGTGACCCCGTTTGTCGCCGTAAAGTGCGGTCTCTCTGCGCCAAACGCCCTAACGAACAGTAAAGAAAGGAGTTTGAAACTGCGTAAATTATACGCCGCCTTTGATATGATTTCCCGCGTTTAATGTATTCATAATGTTTAACGAAGGAAGTTCCGAAGGGACGCTAGCGATTAAGAAAAGTTTGGACACTTTCAATGTTTACATTAATAATGATATAAAACATAATAATCAGCTCATACGTTTTCGTCATTCCTCATTTTAATCACCATCATTATCATCACCATCACAATCACTTTTACTACCATTACCACCATCATTATCATCACCATCACAATCACTTTTACTACCATTACCACCATCATCATCATCATCATCATAATAATAATAATTTACTAGGTGGTAGGACTTTTCTGCAAAGTTCGTTTAAGTAGGTACCACCGCTTTGCCAGTTATTCTACCGCCAAGCAGCAGTGTGCAAGTTGTGTTCCGGTTTGAAGGGCAATGTAGCTAGTGAAATTACTGGGCAAATGAGACTTTATGATCTGATCTCACGATCGAGTAATCTTATAACCAGACTGTTCGGATGTCCCAGGATGATGTGCGCAGTGCAGCGGTCATGCGCAACTTTACATGTTGGAGTTTCGAGTGACACTGTTCTGTTTTGGGCGTTCGTGTCGCTTAACATCAGGTGAACGACTAGCTCGTCACATCATACAATAACATACAAAAAATTACTATCATTATTATCATTATCGTCATTGACCAAAGAACGTGTTTTATTATCAATAATTTACAAGGCACTCAGCCGGTGCCCGCGCTGTGTGTAGCGTTAAACAGACTTTTCGGCTATTATCCAGTTATTTTAAAAAACATTTTTTTTTTTTTTAATGTACCTTGTATAATTATTCTATAGCATGGTCTGAGTACATACATTTAAGGAAATGATCGAATTAAATTCCACCGTGTATTTCAACTACGCAATAATTGTATCATCACATCGTTACGTTTCAACTAATATTTAACGTTAAATTCAATAAACAGCGAATTCTTTTGCCACATTCCGGAACACATTTAGAACGTATTCGTGTTTTATTTATTGTGAAGTTCGTGATGTCATGATTATGGTACCAACTGAACTTTTTTTTTATGTTAGTGAATGATGTGACGAGCTAGTCGTTCACCTGATGTTAAGCGACACGGCTGCCTATTACAGAACACTGTCACTCGGAACTCCAAAATATAAAGTTTCGCGCGACACTGCACTCCGCACATCATTCTGAGACATCAGCACAGTCGTAATAAGATTACTCGACTGTGAGATCTGATCATAAAGTCTCATTTGCCCAGTAATTTCACTAGCTACAGCGCCCTTCAAACAGGAACACAGTAGTGCTTGCACACTACTGCTTGGCGGCAGAATAACTGGCAAAGCGATGGTACCTACCTAGATGAACTTTGCAGAAAAGTCCTACCACCTAGTATTCCTACCACTTACCACCATATTAATAACTAGAAGTTAGATAACACGTTACGTGACATCATGAATACACAGATTATAAAAAAGTTTCTCTGCGTATTTACGTGACCAAGGTACCGTATAAATCTACGTTTACGCATATTCTACGCACGCGACCTCGTATCCATGCGTAATTTATAACGTACGGAGTTGTTAAATTATATTTAGAGTTTTAACGTCGGAATTAATATGTTATTGCTCGGCGCATGCGTCTTTTTATATACGTATGTATTCGTTATATTTTATTAAGTATACCTTTTTTAAATGGGCAAAATAATAATAATAATAATAATATGTGCGGACATCTCACACAACGCCATCTAGCCCCAAACTAAGCAAAACTCGTATTATGGGAACCAGATAACTGATACAATACTTAAATATTTTTGTTTGTAAATACATACACAGAATACAATATAACACCCAGACACAGAACAGACACCTATGTTCATCACACAAATGTTTGTCCTGGGTGGGAATCGAACCCATAACCCACAGTTCAGAAGGCAGGGTTACTACCAACTGAGCTATCAGGCCAGTCAAAATAAGTTACTACTATAATAATAACTTGCCCGATAGCAGGTAGCAACCCTGCCTTCTGAGCTGTGGGTTGTGGGTTCGATTTCCCAAGACAAACATTTGTGTGATAAGCATCGATGTTTGTTCTGTGTCTGGGTGTTTATATTGTATTCTATGTATGTATTTACAAATAAAAAGTATATAAGTATTGTATTAGTTATCTGGTTGCCATAGTACAGGCTTTGTTTTATAGACCTAAAAACTGCTTTTATGTAGTAGGTAATAAAATAAAATAAATAAATAAATATTTGTACACATTTCACACAGCGCCATCTAGTGCTAATATATAAATAAATGAAATGGTATTAGTTGATCAAACACGTGCATCGTTTGACAACGGGTCAATAAGCTTTTGCTAGATACTTGTTGTGTCTGGGTGTTGTGGGACAATAGTCCGCGTTGTTCCTGGTCTCTAGATACAGAGAACTAACTCTATTTAGGATCCAGTGTCTATGTACGTGAAATAATAATTAAACACAAAATGTGCTTTAGACCACACGACTGAAGTAAAACTTCTTTAGTTTAGCTCCATCTATCGGCGGTATAACTTTGTTTTTGCTTTGTTTAATGTTAATGTTGCCAAACAAATCGGAGAAAAGAGAGATCACCCGGAAAATTTATGAACGAGGACCGAATGGAAGCAACTAAGCATAGGGTACACTTAGATCGTCACAATCGGTGAGGATTGGTGGAAGCTTTGTCATCTTTATTAGAATGACCACAGTGTAAACCAACTTTGTTAAAGGCTATACTTTTACCATGATACCATGATAAATACTAGTGGTGGGTCGTTAACGCCTTTACAGTCGACGCAACGAGACCGTTTATCGTCAACCATAGACTAGTTGATAAAACAGTTCAATATTCGACTGGACGTCTAAGCGTCTACGACGGTTTATGCAACGGACGAGCGAACCAATAGATATGCCGTTCATGCGTAACCATGTTTATCAGTGAACTATAAACTAGTCTATTCGTTCACGGCAGAGAAACAGTTGAAAAAAACTGTTCGTTTATTTAACGACCACTACTAATAAATACTAATAAGTTATGCTTTTTACTGCATTACTTATAATTTATATAGTGATTGTGATGATTTATATAGTCGACAGATAAAGTAAAGGAAAAATTTGAATCACGAATGGGATTTGAATCCATCCATTCGCGTTCCATTTTTCCTTTACAAATTACTCTGTTAAACACTAATATGTATCAATCCTCCAGAATTATAATTTAGTATTCTTTCTTCATCCTACAAAAATAAAACCGCTATAAATAATGTGCCACTTTGTAGGTTAACATGACATGAATGGCGTGACGTAGGCTTCGTAGGCTCCGTAGAGGGCCTACGCGTAGCGCTACGTCATCCGTAGCCTCATGAATGCCGCGTAGCTCCTCTCAACCCGTCACAGAACTCGTGACTTTACAATTATGCTGAAAGTGTTTCAACACCTAGTTACCTACACAAAAACTCTGACTATAATGTTAGTAGAGCCGCATTATGAAGTTAGGTAATAGTAAAACCTAACTAAGTGGCGGATATGTGAGGTAAATAATTTTCGTTTATTATTTTAATATTACCTGCAAATAAGCTGGTTTCTTGATGGTACGTGGTAACCGTTGATTACGACCATATGCAACACTAGAAGCCCTGACGGTGCGTTGCTGGGTGTATTGATATACACCCTTTTACCCTGGTTCGATTCCCACCAAGCATTTGTGTGATAAACATAGGTGTTTGTTTTTTGTCTGGATGTTATATTGTATTCTATGTTTGTATTAACAAACAAAAAGTATCTTAATATTCTATCAGTTATTTGGTTTCCACAGTACAGGTTTTGATTTGTTTGGGGCTAGAGGGTGCAGTGTGAATTGTCTACAAATATTTATGTTTTATTGGGACTCCGTTGTAACCATGAGGAACAATCGAAGCCGGTCATTCCATTTTACAAGACACACAAAATAGTGTGCTAAAATTTTCAAATCTTTATAAATAATAATGAAATACTTCAGGCAGCTACAGTTTAAAAATAAATCGTTCAATATAAACTTTCTCGTTTCTGTTGCAGCTCCATGTATCGCCAGAACACAATGCCTGTAGACCAAAAGCCAGGACGCAGGAATGTTGTTACATAACGTTTACATAACATAACGTTTGGGGGTTTATGTTTGCTCGCGTCCGTAGGCTTTAACCCTAGTTTCCCTACACGTGACCCCTGGGTGGTGCCAAAAGAGCAACCAAATAACTGGTGGAAGGCCTTAGCCGCCGGCTTAGTTACCACCCATTAGACAAAACCACGATGCCAAGCGAATCGTCGTGTTCCATCGTGATGTCTAATGAAGCCGTTCTGACGAGTAGATGTGGACAGTTGTGTTGGGTATGCAGACCGGTATTGGTGATGGAGATGCTTTCGCGTCGGAGACCTTGCTTCGGAGGGTAGCGGGATCCGAAGCACGGTGCTCTCTGCTGGCCGACCGCAAGTTGTAGGGGGCCCAAGTAGTAGTCTAGCCAACTGCCCCACCGCTTGTGTAAAATCCTGAGGTTGGCCACAGGGCCAGTTGGCGACTGGAAGTGAGGAACTTGTGGGCAATTTCAGGGGGGTTCGGGCGTCCCCGCAGTCTCCGCGCAAGTTCTCCATTGGCGTAGGAGCTTCTCTATTACTGGGGGTTAGCATCCCAATATCTCGTCCACTTCCTACTTGTCTACCTAACTCACCCAACTATGAAAAAGTCGAAAAAATTGAGCAAGTTTAAACGGCAGATGCACGTCCTCACTCTTAAAGTGCACCTCACAAATATTCGTGGGCTGCACTCAAATCTGCAAGCGGTCCATCATCATCTGGAGACCAACAAACCGCACTTGCTCTTCTTGACTGAGACGCAAATAGGATGTCCATCAGACACGGCATATCTGGACTATCCAGGATTCATCTTGGAAAACCGCTTCCTTCCACGCGCTGGTATCTGCGTTTACGTCCGTGATGACATTTGCTGTTTGCGTCTCCGAAACCTTGAACATCCCCACTTTTCGGTGATTTGGGTGCTTGTGGACACCGGCATTAAGAAAATTCTCTATGCTGGTGTGTACAGATCACATAGCGGTGACCGGGAGACAACTCTTCTAATGGAGTATCTCAGTGAAACGGCAGATGTGGCTCAGCAACGCTATCCTTCGGCTCAGCTTGTTGTTCTGGGGGACTTTAATGCTCACCACCAGGAGTGGTTAGTCCCACACCGGATCACGGACCACGCTGGGAGAGAGACGCGTAAGCTCGCTTTGGCGCTCAATTTAACGCAGATTGTTAAAGAGCCAACGCGAGTGCCTGATATTGATAGCCACACTGCTAACTGCCTCGACCTTCTGCTCACGACTGAACCAGACCGATACTCTGTGGCGGTATCCTCACCCATTGGTAGTTCCGATCACTGTCTGGTCAAGTCCGTTTCAGTATACTCCCCGCCTGACCCAAGCCCTAAGAGCAATCGGCGTGTCTGGAGATACAACTTAGCAGACTGGGACGAGATGCGACATTTCTTCGCTTCATATCCTTGGCGGCAAACGTGTTTTTCTTCTGGAGATCCGACGGTCTGCGCGAATGCGGTTACTGAGGTAGTATGTCGGGCTATGGAATATTTTATTCCATTTTCCGATAAACCCGTGACCAGCAAAGCCAGCCCATAGTTTGGAGCCGAATGTGCACGTGCTGAAGCGCAGAAGCATGCGGCATATCTGGCATGGGCTGACGCTCGAAAACGCAAGGCCTCGGACACTCGAGCTAAGAAGAAAGCCTTTAACGTTGCCGCCAAGGCCTGTAAGAAGGAATTAAGGAAGGCTCGTTTCAATCATATTGGTCGAATAGGGACTAAACTTGCTTCCTACCCAGCGGGTAGTAAGGCTTTTTGGTCCCTAGCCAAATCGGTTGAAGCGAACTTCTGTCGATCCTCACTGCCTCCATTATTGAAACCAGACGGATCGCTGGCTCACACTGCAAAAGAAAAAGCAAACTTGTTTGCCACTCTCTTTGCAGAAGCTTCGCGTTTAGATACTGCTAATGAGGTACCTCCCTGCCTTCCACAATGCGGTGTTTTCATGCCGGAAATACGCATACGTCAGAAGGAAGTACTAAAAACATTACGCAGTCTAGACGTGAACAAAGCCAGTGGTCCCGATGGTATACCTGCAATTGTACTTAAGAGCTGTGCACCCGAGTTGTCTCCCATTCTAACACGCCTATTTCGCCTCTCTCTAGACACCGGAATAGTCCCTATGAGTTGGAAGCTAGCCAACGTACAACCTGTACCTAAGAAGGGCAGTCGTGCTGATCCTGCCAACTATCGACCCATCTCAATTACCTCCATTCTCTGTAAGAGTATGGAGCGTATAATTAACAACAAGCTCTTGGCATACCTTGAAGACAATGATCTCCTCAGTGACCGGCAATACGGATTTCGCCGAAACCGGTCCACTGGGGATCTTCTCGCGTATGCCACTCACATATTGAGCGAAGCCTTAGAGATGCATGGAGAGGCACTTGCTGTATCTCTAGACGTCTCTAAGGCATTTGATCGGGTCTGGCACGACGGTCTTCTGAATAAGCTTCCATCTTACGGACTACCTGCTGGTTTGTGCACTTGGATATCAGACTTTTTGAGGGAACGATCGCTTAGAGTAGTTCTTGATGGCTGCTCTTCCGATCAATTAGCTATTAATGCTGGTGTACCTCAGGGGTCAGTTCTTTCAGCAACACTATTCTTACTACCCGCGCGGCGCTCAAACAATAGACACGCGTTACTCGTTTCTCCGTTGATTTTAATTCATAAAGTGTGCAAAAAGCTTAAAGTTATTGTTGAAACATATGTCAATCGCTTCGGCTAAGCAAATACTGAATTGATCCAGAATTTATTTCTTTGAATAGAAACGGAATACAGAAATAATAGTGAATATATTCTCAAATTTTTCCATTGTGATCGTGTCGACGACCTCTAAGTGGTGAGTCATTGACACCGTGACACGTACAAATCAGCTGAGATACCAGCTGATGACCGCAAGGAACGGTAAACATAGCTTGTTTTCGGCACACCCATCAAGTGACAACTGGCGTAGGGAAGCGCGTACGCACTATTGGATGCTTGAAGCCGGCGACGTTATAGATTTCGAATCCCGCCGACTGATTTATATTTTGCAGATTACTTTTACGTTTTTTTTTCTTTTGAATTTAATCATAAAAAATGGAAAGCCAAACGAACAATATTACAGTAAGAAAAAACTACACCAGGAGAATATCAGATGAATCTATAGATCGTTCATTTATCTCGCTGCAATCCGATGGAAGAGCCATGAGTCTACCGGATTTATCAACTGATTTTAATGAAACTAACATACTTTTAGAAGAAAACAAAACATTGAAATTAAACTTAGAAAGTGCAAATAGAGAAATAGAAGATTTATCGCTTAAAGTAATATCACAGGAAAAACAGTTAAATGAGAAGTGCAATATAATAATTCAATTAAAAAAAATTTGTTCTGGAACAGTAGGAAATAGCAGTCGAAAAAAATCAAATAAAAAATTCAGTCTAGTCCGTATCCTACTGTTAAACTCTAGCACAGTTGATCTTGGTTTACCAACCAAAGAAAAGTCGTATCAAGAAGAGACATCTTTCTTGGCAACGCAGACAGATGGCGCTTTAGAAAATGTTGCTGGCAGTACCACCCAAGAAATTAAGGATTTAGTAACTACATCTCAAAACAAACAAATACCGACGAATGGAGCTTTGTTAGACAAGTTTAGTATCAGTACCGAATTTGAGAAAAAACAGATAAATAAAAAAGCGAAGCTGATATCCAACATGCAGCACAAACCTACAGGAACCGATACTCGAAATCCACGTTTGTTAATACTAGGAAGCCAACAACTTTGCGGATTATCCAGTATTTTAACTGAACTTAGGCAGTTGGTAACCTGCTATGAAAGATACAGCATTTCAGCGTTTATTAAACCGTTTGCTATGACAGAGGATATTTTAAATACATGCCAATCGTATGATTTTGTTGAGACCGATCAACTTGTATTATGCGTCGGAGAAAATGACACAAACCTTACGCAACTACTGCAGGAGCTTTCCGGTGCAGTGAAGTCGTTGAAATGCAATGTACTTATAGTGAGCGTTAACCATAGCGAACACTTAAATACCGTCCGATTGAATAACGTAATTAAAAATTTATGTGCTCAATTAAATAATTGTGAATTCATATCAATTAACAAAATGTTATTACCATCTGACTTAGAATATTTGAATTATTTATCTAGAAAAATTAATTTCATAATTGATTCCCGCTATTATAATGACATGTATTTGAATACAATTAAATCACATATGAACCGAATTATAAACAAAAATAATAATATGGTTACTGAAAATCTGCCAAAAAAAGGAACTATACCATATTATTTTGGAATTTTGAAAAATGAAAGCTCTAAAACTGTAGCTACTGCTACGCCAAAGAGGGGGACTATTCCTTATTATTTTCGGGCTGTTAATAGGGTAGAGAAAAATAGAGATAAAAGTGTAAACGTTCAGCTTTTTCGTTAACAAAGTAGCGTCACACAAAATTACTATATTCCATCAAAATATTGCTGGTTTGTTGAATAAGCTCGATTCTCTTGAAATTTGCATTGATGACTTTTCGCATAATAATAATGAAATAGATATTATATGTCTTACTGAAACATTTGTAAAATCAGGCAGTGAATCCAATATATATCTAAAAAGTTTTAAATTAGTAAGTTATTTCTCTAGGATTAAAGAGAAACGAGGTGGTGTATGTATATTAGTGCGTAATTCACTTAGTTGTAAAAAAATTAATATTATTAAATATATTCCTGTTGAAAAATCATTTGAGATCTGTGGATTAACAACTTCAACAATGAATTATATAATACTATGCATATATAGAACTCCAGCTAGTGATATTGACATATTCTTCAATAAAATTGAGCTTTTATTAAATAAGTATGTTGTAAAACTGTCTAAGAAGGTAATTATAGTCGGAGATCTCAATATTGATATTTTGAAGCAAAGTACAGCAGCATCTCGGTTACAAGATCTTGCTCTAAATTATAATCTTACGCTTCATATAACACAGCCTACCCGACAAAATAGTTGTATAGATCATACAACTATTTTGTCGGAAATAAATACCCTCAACGTTAGGCGAGTAACAGCTGTTTGATTTAGTTCTGTTTGTTTATTTAAATTTAAATAGTTTATTCAGTTTATGACGGAATTTATTACGATTGTATTGTTCCGAAAGTAATTACGTATAAAAGGAGGAATAATTTACGTGTTTAAAAAGTGAATTTTAAGTATTTTATCAACATTTCAATCGTGATAAACAAAGGTACAGCCGAGATTGGCAGAAACGCGTAAGCGACGCGTTGTGTACGGCGCATAAGCTCTTCTCGTCGCGAGATAAGGTAACTGCGGCACAGCGTACCAGCTGTGTTTTTGCGGGGAATACCTACATTGTATACATCTTGTTTGCTGTTGATATTACTTATTGCAATGAATGCTCATAAGTGCTCCGGATGTCCGAATGCCTTGAAAGGAATATCTTTTCTACACTGTTGTCGTTGCACAGACAAATACCACCACACCTGTATGAACTTTAGTAGGGAAGAATTTCTCGGTTTTAGCAAGGAATTCAAAGATACGTGGGTTTGCCCGTCTTGCCGCTGCAAGGAACCGAAGAGAGGCGATAACTCTAATACACCGATACGAACGGCAACCGCTGCGCCTGCGATCAAACACGCAGACGTCAAGGGCACGACTGAGCCGCAGTACGACAACGTCACACTGCGCACCAAGCCCCGTAGCTCCGGGAACTGCGGATGCCTGTCTGCGGACATTATTCGGGATATTATAAGAGAAGAGCTAGACAGGAAGTTCAGCAACGAAATTAAGGATATTTTGACAAAGATAGATAAGTTCGAGGAATGCTTGGCCTTTTCTAACTCAGAGCACGATAAAGCTTGTCGTGAAAGTGAATCCCATAAAACACTCATAGTTCAGCTTCAGAGAGAAAACGAGGAGTTGCGCGCCACCACTAGTGGGCTCACGCATCGCCTGTATCAGGTGGAGCACCTGTCCCGCACCAACAACCTTGAAATACAGTGTGTTCCCGAACACAACAACGAAAATCTGTATAGTACAGTGCAACAACTCGGCAGCGCTATCAAGTGCCCTGTTGCTGACTCCGACCTACAGTACTGCAGCCGCATTGCAAAACTCAACGCTGCCAGCCCCCGTCCTCGATCTATTCTAGTTAAGTTTAGCAGTCGTCGGCTACGTGACACTTTTCTAGCTGGAGTTATAAAATTTAACAGAAATAATTCTAGCGATAAGCTAAATACTAGTCATCTGGGTTACGGCGGAAAGAAAAGCCCTGTGTTTGTGTCAGAGCACCTCACCCCAGAAGCCAAGGCGCTGCACGCCGCCGCCCGCAAGAGGGCCAAGGAGCTGAATTATAGATTTGTTTGGGTGCGCGACGGAAAAGTATTTTTGCGGAAAACTGAAAACTCGAACTTTATTTTTGTAAAGGATTCTGTTGTTCTAAATAGCGTATCTTAACATCGTGATAAATTTATTCTCCATTTTGTTAGATCAGAACTTTCTACTTGTTATATAAATTTTATTTATTTTTAAATTAACTTTTTATACTTCAAATATATGATAAATCTATACTACCAAAACGTAAGAGGCTTGAGAACTAAAACAATTAATTTTTTTAATAACATTGTTTGCAACAATTATGACGTTATTACCTTGAGTGAAACGTGGCTGAACAGCAGCGTCTTCGATTCGGAATTGTTTGACAACCGTTATGTAGTTTATAGGCGTGACAGAGAGTCTTCTGGTTTCCACAGTAATAAAAATGGCGGGGGTGTATGTATCGCAGTTTCCAAACAATTCCATTCCAGGCGCATGCAGAACTTGGAGTCAAAGTGCGAGGACCTTTGGATCAGTATTGAGTGTAACAAAACCAATGGCAAAACTGAACACTTGTATTTATGTGCGGTCTATCTTCCGCCTCCTATACAACATCATATTCTCGACGAATTTATCACAAACTCAAACCAAGTTTTAGACCGGAACAACATTGAAAATGTGATGTTTATCGGTGATTTTAACCTCTCGTCAATAACATGGAACTTTTCCGATAAAGGTCTCCCAATTGATGGCGACGCGAAGAATAGTTTATTCGCAACCATGTTCATGGATTTTATTATGTTAAATAATTTAAAACAGTATAATCACGTTCTAAACAACAAAGGCAAAACCTTGGATCTGATTCTCAGTAACAATGACGTTTACAGCTTGAATACTGTTAGTAGCGCTATGACCATAGTCGACCCTCTTCATCCCCCATTGCAGTATAGTATGTCTCTGTGTGCCGACATAAGACTAACGCCCAATAATAATTATCATTTTTGCTTCTATAAAGCTGACTACGAAAATATAGTTAAGAGTCTGAACGGGATTAGTTGGAACGAAGAGTTTGAGAAGTGCATCTCTGTCAATGATATGCTTTTAATATTTTATAGTCACCTGAGAGTGGCCATTGATAAATACGTACCCAAATCTAAATGCAAACCTAAAAAAATTCCTATTTGGTTTACTCCTGATTTAATTAATCTTTTGCGTGAAAAGTACAAATATAGGAAAAAACTGCGTAAATATAATAATAACCCACTGGATCTACTAGCGTACCAATTAGCAAAACAACGGTCTGAACACCTTATGACTACTTGCTACAACAACTACATCTGTCGACTTGAATCAAGTCTACGCTCTAATCCTAAGCTTTTTTGGTCATTCATAAAAACTAAGAATAAAACACAAAGCCATTACCCAGGTCACATGTCACTAAATAATAATACCGCTTCTAATGGTATAGATATATGCAATCTCTTTGCTCAAAATTTCTCTGCAGCTTATAATGGTTCTTTTCTTTCTAACGCTCTAACCGGAACATGCGAACCCGTAGCAATGTTAACAAATAACTATCTTACATCAATTCAGTTCAGAGACGATCAAGTGATCAAAGTGTTAAAAAGACTTGATTCTAACAAGGGTGCTGGTTCTGATGGTATCCCATCGATCTTTGCGGTAAAATGTGCCCTTGCAATAGCACATCCTCTTAGACTTATTTTCAATAAGTCGTTGACAAGTGGCATCTTCCCTTCTGTTTGGAAAGTAGCGTTGGTTGTACCTTTGCACAAGAGCGGTAATAAAGAACTTATACAGAATTATCGACCAATATCTATCCTCCCTGTTTTCTCAAAGGTTTTTGAGCAACTAATGCATCCAATTATGTCTTGGCACTTCAAACAGTTAATAAGCCCTCATCAGCACGGATTCATGAAAGCCAGATCCACTGCAACCAACTTACTCTCCTTCACGAATGCCGTATCTATGAAGTTGGATAATCGCTCATCTGTTGACGCTGTCTATACTGATTTTAGCAAGGCTTTCGACCGAGTAAATCACAAAATTCTTTTGCGTAAACTTTCCGCAAATGGCATCGACCAGGCTGTGCTGAATTGGTGTGAGTCATATCTAGCTGACAGAAAGTCTTCTGTTGTGGTGAATGGTTACTCTTCAGATTCATTTTCGGTAAGCTCAGGAGTCCCACAAGGGTCACATTTGGGCCCATTGTTTTTTAATGTTTTCATCAACGATATTGGCAGCTGTTTCCACCACTGTGACTACTACTTGTTTGCAGACGATTTGAAAATTTTCAGAGTGGTAGACAGCCCGCTCGATGCTATGCTCTTGCAAGATGACCTCAACCGGCTTAGCACATGGTGCCAATCTAATGGTATGGATCTTAATCCGTCAAAATGTTACACATTACGGTTTTCCAAAAGAAAAAATAATTTTAGGAGCATTTACAAAATAAACAACGACACACTTCAGGATGTAGACCATATAAAAGACTTGGGTGTAGTTCTTGATAGTAAACTGAGATTTAACTTACATATAGATAGCATATGCACGAAAGCGTTCAAGTGCCTAGGTTTTGTTCTTAGAAACTGCAAGGACTTTAGAAATCCTAAGACAAAAATATCCATTTACAACGCGTTGGTCCGCAGTGGCCTCGAGTACTGTAGTGTGACCTGGAACCCGTTTTACGACATCTACATTAAAAGACTTGAAAGTGTTCAAAAGCGTTTTCTCTGGCATCTAACTTATTCATGTAACTTAGCTAAAACTATTCACAGCTATCCAGACAGACTAAAATATTTCAAAATGAGTTCCTTATTAGATCGAAGACTTCTGCTCGACCTCTCGTTTCTTCACAAGCTTGCTAATGGTTTAATTGATGACTCAAATCTACTGTCATTGCTTAGTTTTTCTGCACCGTCAAGGTTGCCCAGGGCATCTAGATTTAATTTGTTGAAAGATAAATTTAGTAAATCCAATCTTGGTCAGAACGCGCCCATCAATAGGTTAATTCGAGAGTACAACCGAGTCTCGAAAAACAATTCAGTAGACTTGTTTGAAGGTAGCATAAGCAAGTTTAAATTTAGTGTCAAAGCTCTCTAAATATATATTTTATCTATATAGTTTTTGTTTTTTAAAATATTTTATTTAATTTTTAAAACATTTTAATTCAATATACTTATATCTTTTTTTAAATCACTCTTTTAATATTCTGTATAATTATTTTGCTATACATAAATTTGTTTTAATTTCTAAGTACTCGCTAATTTACTTGCATGCAGTCTTCACCCATAATTGTAATGACACTTAGCCTTAATGTAATGCAATGTTATTTTTATTATTGTAATAGTGTACATTATGTTGGTGTTCAATAAATAAATAAATAAATAAATAAATAAATAAATATTATTAGTAACGTTGTTGGCGCAATAGGTAATACTCATTTAACCTATCTTTCTGATCATGACACCAGTCAGACTTTGACTTTTGCTGTTGACCATAAAAAGGAGAGAAATAATTATTGGTACATTGAGTCACGAAACTACTGTCATGAAAACATCGACATATTTCTGAAACACTTGTCAGCCTTATCATGGTCTGATGTTTTTAGTGAAAATAACCTAAATGTAGCTTTCAACAATTTTCATGATCTTTTCTGTCTGATGTATAACTTATGTTTTCCAATAGAGAGACATAAAGTTCAATGTAACTCATCATCTGCAAAATGGATAACAAAAGGTTTAAAGATATCAACAAAACATAAAAGAGAACTGCGATATCATTGTTATAAATTTAAATCACCTAATGTCAAAACAACGTATAAAAAGTACAGCAAAATTTTAAGAAAATGCATAGATTCGTCTAGGAAAACCATGAATCATAAATTCTTATCAAAATCAAAAAATAAATGTAGAGCTACATGGCATATTATCAAAGACAAAGTGGATCGTGAACAATCTGTAGATAGTATCGATGCTATCAAATTTGATGGGAATACTATAACTGAACCCCGTCAGATAGCAGAAGTTTTTAATGACTACTTTATTGGCCTTACTAAGAACAGTCAAATGAACAACAGAGTCCATGCTCCTTTAAATATACAAAATAATGTTTCTAGTATATTCTTAGAACCATTAACATACTCTGAAGTAATTAAGATTGTTTTCTCACTTACCAATACTAAATCTGTAGGTTTTGACGGCATATCTACTCACATACTGAAGGAATGTGTCTTTTTAATCGTTCCGGTATTAACACATCTCCTAAACCATTCTATTTCAGAAGGTGTCTTTCCCGATAGATTGAAGCTATCCGTTGTAAAGCCTCTTTATAAGAAAGACTGCAAAAAAGACCTAAATAATTATAGACCTATTACCCTAATTCCAATCATAGCTAAAATATTTGAGAAGGCTATGCATCACCGTATGACTAGTTTTTTTGATAAGTATGGGATAATTAAAGAAGAACAAAATGGTTTTCAGAAAAATAAGTCAACTTCTTTGGCAGCCTTTACTTTAGTACATAGAGTAACTGATTTTATTGATAAGCGTGTACACATATCTGTTATATTTTTTGATATGAGTAAAGCTTTTGATTTTGTTAACCACAATTTATTGTTGAAAAAGTGCGAGCTATATGGAATAAGAGGCCCTGCTTTAGAATGGCTAAGAAGCTACTTGGACGGGCGCAAGCAGTACGTAGAAGTTAAAAGTGTTGATGAACACCTTGTTTCCACTATTTATAGATCAAACAGAAGGGATATTAATGTAGGTGTACCACAGGGCAGCATCTTAGGCCCGTTGCTGTTTCTTATCTACATTAATGATTTACCTAATATTACAAAAAATCAATGTGTTTTATTTGCTGATGACGTGTCGATCGTTGTGGCGGATGATAGAAAGACAGGGACTTTGGGAGACTCCTTGCGTATTGAAATAGAATCAGTTATAGGCTGGTTGGAACAAAATAATCTAAGACCGAATTTAAAAAAAACTAAATTTATAAATTTTCAAAATTATAATAATAAAGACAAATTAAGTATTAACTTGACATGCAGAAACGAGCGTATTCACATAACTGACGATATTAAATTTCTTGGTATCGTATTGGACAAGCACCTTAATTGGAAATCACATATAGAGCAGATGTGCAAGAAGCTGAATAGATTCGTCTTCGCTCTCAAAAGGCTAAGACGAACCTCAGGTCAGAATACAGCACTGACTGCATATCACGGGTATGTTGCTTCAGTTTTAAGGTATGGTCTCATCATTTGGGGTAACTCGACCCATATAAAAAGAGCTTTCATTGTTCAAAAAAAGTGTGTTCGAGCTGTCTGTGGTCTAGGACCACTGGAATCTTGTAAACCTATTTTTAAGAAATTTAATCTATTATCTCTATCTGGTCTATATATTTTTCAGATAGGATGTTTTGTAAAGGAAAATCCAAATTTTTTTGGACTGCTCAAAGATAATATCAATTCTAGATTAAGATGTGCAGACCCAACAAAGCTAATGATGCCTTTACGTAAAACTGCCCTGTGTCATAAAAATTGTTTTATGATGTGTATCAAAGTTTTTAATAAAATACCAAAAGAAATCAGGGAATTGCCTACTCGACAATTTAAGACAAAACTGTTTAAGTGGCTGGTAGATAAGTGTTTTTATGACCTCAAGGAGTTGTTGTGACAAATGTTTCTATTATTGCCAATTAATTTATTTTTGTATTTTTGTCATATTTATGATTATTAGTTTCAATTTGACATATTAAAATTTTAAGTTTATAAAAATATTGCATGCCTGTAATGGCAAACTGTTGACTCCATTGTGCTAATATTAGTTTTTTTAAGACCTATTTGTACACAGTTTCTGCAATAAATAATTCATTCATTCATTCATACTCCACATCAATGATTTGCTAAAGCCCGGTACCTTTGGGTATGCAGATGATAGTACTGTTGTTGAAAGATACACATCCAGTGCCCGAGCCAGTGGTGACGACGTCCGGATTGAGAGAGAGGCTATGGTTGAGCGCATGAACCTGGCTTTGAAAGCCGTGTCCGATTGGGGCGATGCTAACTTGGTTAGGTTCAATGCTGCAAAAACACAGGCGTGTTTATTCACTGCTAAAAAGAGCCCACTCCATCTGGCTCCTTCATTCCGTGGTGTATCTGTAAGTTTAGGAAACCATCTTGAGCTTTTGGGTGTTGATCTTACGTCAAACCTAAACTTTGGATCCTACATCGAGTCCAAAGCCAAAGTAGCTTCAAAAAAACTCGGCATATTGTCCAAGGTAAGGCGGTACTTCACACCTGGACAGCTTCTAAATCTGTATCAAGCACAAGTCCGATCGTGTATGGAGTACTGCTGCCACCTGTGGGACGGGTCTGCCAAGTACCAGCTTGAGGCCCTGGACTCGATTGAACGGCGTGCCAAAAGGCTCATTGACGACGACACTTTGGTTGGTGAAAGGCTCCAGAGCCTTGCACATCGACGTAAGGTGGCAAGTCTGTCAGTTTTTTACAGATTACACCACGGTGAATGCGCTCAAGAACTGCATGATCTAATTCTCCCATCACCATTCCACTACCGGACTACTAGACGCTCGGCTAAGCGCCATCCTTTCGTGGTCGAAATACCACCCATTCGTACCAAGCGATTTGACTCAACGTTCTTAATTAGAACGGCTAAGGAATGGAATGCCCTGCCAGCGTCTGTGTTTCCGGCGAAATATGACCCGGGCGTGTTCAAGAGAAGAGTGAATAGGTATTTACTTGGCTAGCATGCTACACCTTCGATCGCATCGTTACTTCCCATCAGGTGAGAGCGTGGTCAAATTTTGCTTGAACAAGTTTGAAGTAAAAAAAAAAAAAAAAAAACATTTACTAATTTTGTACTATATATATCATAAAATACAAATTAACGGAGTTAAGCTTAATTAAGTGAAGTTGTGACTTCCTTGTCTTATACTGGACGATATAGTCGTCCAGTGCCTTTAAATTATATTAATTAAGAAAGGTCATTAAGAAATACCGCAATTAAATTAATTGCCATTGAGCTTTGATTTGCGGGTATTTAATCATTAATTAACAATCGCCATCGTTACGAGGTCCTTCGGATTCTGCCGCCGTAAGCCGTCCCTACTTACTGTTTCAGGGTAAATTGTTCAAACTAATGGTGATTTTGAAAGCCGCAGTACTCAATTTGATGAGGTATTATATAATATTATTATTTTCTAGGTCGTAACATATCTCTTTATTTACTACGAATACCTTAGCCTTTACTAATAAACTTTGTGAAACGAAAGATATGTTATTTTGTTTTTCATAATAATAATAACGCTCAATACCTACATAGATCCTAGACCCTAATTAGGATTCCCTGTGTCTAGGTATCCAGGAACTACGAGAACCATGGTTCCACAACACTCAGAGTATTTGCGCCATTTTTTTCCTGTGCACACATACTTGGGTTGTCCTGAAAATCAAACCCGCCGTCACATAACAAAGTTAAAAATTTGTATTATTACGTTAGTTATAGAGGGGCTGCAGCGGGAGTATTAAAGTGAGACGATAATTATACTAAAGTTATTTATTTAAACTAAGTTCGTCCTTAAAACTAATTATAACTAATATGTACAAGTGACAGGTCTCGGCGATCGAGAACAAGTAACGTAGGAGGGGTCATGACAGACAGGCTAAGAGGGGAACGCGGGACGCAGGCGATGCGCGGACGGCGGTCGCGATCCCATTCTCACGCAGGCGCTGGTCAGCATTTTCTTTATGTGTTAGTGCCTTGTGGATGTGTGTAAATCCAGCTGACGCGGCGACGACGACGTCTAGACGGTGTGATATGCGGCGCGTCCGGTGCACTTTGCATGCTATGTAACACGTTGGTATGTCCAGTATTATGACAGTTTACAATTGTCAAGATGGACATTGACGTTAAACAAGCAAAAGTAAAGTTTTTTTTTAATATTTTGGCTCCACACCTCCGTGTATTTAGCCAGTGTCAAATAATTGATAATTTATCAAGTTAATGATATTTCACGCAAATATGTGTCAAGTCACAGTCGAAGTCATCAGTCATAGTCAAGTCATAGTCTAGTCAAAGTCATACTCCTAGTAAAGTGGTGGCAACTTTACTTGAAGCTTCGATGGAGTTTTGGAAACAACACGAAAAGAAACGTTTCACCATCACTATACCATTTTCCCACACTCACGCCTGTAATCCAGCACTTAACGAATAGAATACTACCAATTTTATGCACTAACACTGAAAATAACACAAATTTTGGAAAATAAATCAATGCGGTGACGCAATCTTTTTAGCGTTCCCGCCAAAACTCAAAAAAAAAAGTTATACCGGGCAACAGATGGATATAAACTAAAGAAGTTTTTACTTCAGTCATGTAGTCTAAGGCACACTCTTTTTATCTAACCTTCTTTTTAAATTGCTGTAAGTAAATTGCATGGGCAAGCGTGCTCCACCTTAGACAACTTCGTCACTTACCATCAGGTGAGTTGTTGTCAAACGCATGCCCATTTTATCATTAAAAAAAAAGTTATAGCTCTAAAGGAAAAAAATTCTCGTGGAAGCATAATCTACCTGAAAATGTACACAATGACTCACTGTCGAGATTACCAGCCTAACAATGGTGTTCACATAGAAAAATGGTTTCTCATCCCCTCGACTGTTCAGGATGCGTTTATTGTCAGCCCACTGAACAATGAGCCATTCAACTAATGGATAAGCGAAACCGGTTACTAGCCACAGTCTGGTCGAGTTGAACAACAACTGATTTGTAATCCATCATTTATCGTTTTCGACCTACTTCTAACTTTTTAGAACCACCGTCTTTGCTCGTTGATCTGTCTCTGTCCATCCAAAGGTTGTCTGGAAGAGATCGCTTTTTAGCGATAAGACCGCCCATTGTTACCTGCTCATTAGTTATTTCCTGTTTTTGTATTTGTTGCCTTGGTGTCAATAAAGAGTTTATCTATCTATCTATCTACTTTTTTTATGTTATTGAATTGGCTTGATATTGATGTGACGAGCTAGTCGTTCACATGATGTTAAGTGACACGGCCGCCCATAACAGTGTCACTCGGAACTCCAACATGTAAAGTTTCGCGTGACTGCTGCACTGCGCACATCATCCTGAGACATCAGCACAGTCTGGTAATAAATTTACACGACGATCAGATCATAAAGTCTCATTTGCCCAGTAATTTCACTAGCTACATTGCCCTTCAAACCGGAACACAGTACTGCTTGCACACTACTGCTTGGCGGCAGAATAACTGGCAAAGCGGTGGTACCTAGACGAACTTTGCAGAAAAGTCCTACCGCCTAGTAAAACATCATAATAATTCTTTTAAAGAAAAGGATTTTACCGACTTCAATCCCAATTAATACATTATCAATGTATTCGAAATCGAAATACGCTTATTAAGGATAACTTAAAACTACTTAGACAGCCTCTGAGGTGTGGTGGTTGAGCAGGTCGGATCATAGCCCGGAGGCGGTGGGTTCGATTCCCGCAGGACAAGTATTTGTGCACAGAAAAAAAAGCGCACATACTTTTTCTGAGTCTCGGTTTTTTGGAACCATGGTCCTCGTAGTTCCTGGGTTCCTAGACACAGGGAATCCTAGTTAGGGTCCAGGATCTATGTATGTGATCTTTAGCGTTATTATTATTGTTATTAAAGTTCCGAGGTAACAAACATAAAAAATACCTTGTTAAAGTCGGTCAAAAAGGAGGTTTTCGGTTTGATTATTTTTTTTATATTTGTCAGAACCCCGTCGTTTATAGAACGATATAAAAACTTAATTTATTTTATTTTAATGGAAGTAAACTTAATTATTTGTTAAATGTTTCATGTAATTTTCTTCGATTACATTGTCTTGGATAGAATATTAAAAAAAGTATATATGAACAATGCTAAAAACGTATTTCCACTAAACTAAAAAACATTGTAATATACTGTTTTTAATCTAAATAATGATGTTTTAGTCATTTTCAGCGTCCCAAAAGTGCACTTCTGATAATAAATGATTATTTTGCATGCTATCCAGAAATTAAAAGGTCTTGATCGTTAAAAGCGTGCATTAATAAAAAATGTTTACTACACCATACGAACGTTATATGTTAAAGGGACTATTTATATCTATTTATTTAAATCTAAAATTATATTAAATCTTAAATTGTATGTCATCGCGGCCAGTATATAGTCTGTAGTAGGTAGTGTTTAGCGTTAGTTATTATATCATTGTAGTATTTAGTTCAAAATAAAAGGCAAAATTTACCGGCTAAAAAGAAATTACATCTATGTAAGTAAAAGTTGTATATTATTCAATAAATTCAATAAATAAAGTAACTCATATCTCATACGGTAGTAGGTTAGCGGTATAAGCTGTAGACTGTAGGTTTGATTCCCACCCAGGATAAAGATTTGTGCGTTGAACATCGTTGGGGGGGAGGGGGGGGGGCACCACCATGCCACATATTCCGATTATTTATATAGACATTATTCATATAGAGTCTAAATATTGAAATTGTAAGAAAAAACATTCGGGAAGAGATGTTGACCCTACAGTATCGACTTTGTTAAAAAAAAACACACTAATTTTATAAACGCGAAAGTTTGCATGTGTGTATGTTTGTTACTCCTTTACGCTCAAACGGCTGAATGGATTTGGATGTCATTTGGTCCCAAGATAGCTTATACACCGGATTAACATGTAGGCTACATTTTATCCCGGAAAAATGAATCGTTCTCGTGGGATGACCCAATAATTAAAATACTTTTTATCCGCAATATTAAGGAGAGTGGTAAAGCAGCATTTAAACAAAAACACCACACCAATGAGGCTGTCAACAAAATATTAACATAGTACCTCATCAAAAGAACCCAAAGCAAATGTATTCCATAATACACAGCAAAGGTAAAACATTGAACACAATATATATATATATATATGTGTTTGGTTTGGTCCAATTTATTTTTTTTAGGTGTAACGCTCAAACGGTTACGAACAAACGCTTCGAATTAGCCAACAATATGCTTCTAGTCAAAAGATTCCAATTTTTATTGAATACAATTAAATTGAGATAATCTAGATTCTATATTGACATAAAAAATGCAAACCGTTAAAAACCATCTTCAGATTTATATGGTTTTCTAATGGATGCCATTTTCAGAACTGGACCAAATTGAAATGGGACCACGCGGCAAGCACCAGATTTTAAATAAAAAAGGATCATCAAAATCAGTTCACACAGTCAAAAGTTCTGAGGCAACAGACATAAAAAAATTACAGGTGAATACATGGCGTTGGTTATAAAAAAGTTTAAAAAAATACGGGAATTGGATTGATGGTTAAAGATTTTATGAAAACATGCAAAATAAACTGCAGGTTGCCTGTAGACTCAAACAAACGAAAATACGTTATAAAGTCGACGAAAAAATTAACTCTCACGATAATAATTTCAAATGTGATTGGCAGATCAAATATCATACATAATATACCATCACTGTTACAATGGAATCGAAATCAAAATCCAAATCTCAAGTCCCAACCACCCCCGTTCAAATAAAGCACCCCATAGCACCGAGGGTGGGCTGTAATCCTGGCAAGGGATGCGATTTATTTGCATGTCACTTCAAGAGGATATGAAGGGTGCTTTCAGGTATCCGAATCTGATTACAAATATATCAGTGAATTTGTTGACTTACTAATAAGATCAGGTTGACTGGAAGATATTATTTTTAGCGATAAGTCCACCCATTGTACTACATAGCTTTTATCGCTTTAAGTTTCATCATCTGTAGCTGTTTTTTTTTTCGGTGTACAATAAAGATTTTTTGTATTGTATTGTATCAGGGATGTCCTGAGTTTATTAATTAACTAGCAGCCCGCTCCGGCTTCACACGGGTATAAAATATATAGCCTATTGCATTCACTGAAAAAATGATTAAAGTCGATCCAGTAGTTTTGATTTATTCATTACTGCCCGTGGCCCGCACGCGTTTAATTTAAAGTAAAACAATTCTTAAAAATGTTATTATTGAATATCCATAAGAGATAGACATATACCATACCGGAGTTTTGTGTAGGCCTTTTCAAGGTGTACAATTACTTAGTACATTATTTGATAAATCTCGTAGGGTTCAGCCAGTGTTTGCAATGTAAGCGGAAAAAATTTAATTATTTACGACATCACATTAGAAACCTCAAAAATAACAGTTTTCACTCAAAAATTTCTCTACTATTTAATGGATGTTATAGACATATAAACCTTCCTCTTCAATCACTCTATCTATTAAAAAAACGCATCAAAATCCGTTGCGTAGTTTTAAAGATTTTAGCATACATAGGGACAGAGACAGCGACTTTGTTTTATACTATGTAGTGATAGTGAAGTGATCGATATGCCCCTCAAAATATAGCATGAAATCTCTCAAGTGGCGACCACGAACAGAAAGACACATAGCGTCTACTAGTTTGACCGAAGATCTCAAGCTTATGTTCAGGTTAATGATGAAGCATGAAGATAACGTTTAAAAATATGATAGTTGAAGAGACTTATAGCTCGCGCAAAACTTTGGCGAATGGCTGCGCAGTACGCATGTTATAGTCATTGTATGGCCGCTTTTACAATGCAATCAACAGTACCATGCGCGGTTTGGTACTTGGGACGAACTTCCGAGAGCTCATAAACTTTTGCACGAGCTATACGATCTGTGGGTCATGATTTTAAATCTGGATCATGAGCTTGACCTTGAATCTAGGATGAATTAGTGTGTATATAACATTTAGTAACTTTGCTGGTTGTGTAACTTTGCAGATTTAATTCACCTTGAGCAAATCGCGTGGGTGAATTAAGTGCATTTTTTAGACTTAATTTAGCCAAAATAAATTACCCAGTTGTTGATGGTTTGCTACACAACTTTGTAGATTAATTTATAACATAATAGCTGCGCCCTGCGGTTTCGCCCGCGGATAAAAAGCCTTTGTGTCAATCCACCATATAAGCTATTTATATTTCTAAGATTCCTTTTTACCATTTTGGTATGGAACGCTAAAAATGTCTAAAACTCAATTTTAATTTGAGTAATTAATTTAGATGTTAATATAAACTATCTGTGTTCCAAATTTCAACCAAATCCGTTCAGTGGCAGTGGCATACATCCATACTCACAAACATTCGCATTTATGATATTAGTAGAATTAGTAGGAAGTAGGATACCTTAATTACAGTTGTCATCAGAGGCTTTATTCAAATATTTCGTAACTTAAGTACCAGTTCAACGTGATATCTTCATTCTACGAATTCTTACCTGAAACAAAAAAAAGTCTATTAAATGAATGCGTAGCTATACTAAAATACAATAAATACAATACAAAAACATCAGACATATAGAAAGTTCGAAACTTAGAGCTAAATACAATGGGTGGATTTATCGCTTAAAGCGATTTCTTCTAATTAATCTTCGGATGAAAAAAGAATGGAAAGATAGATAGAGGTCGGTGCAGTATAAAAATTAACTGGTGTGAACTTATACGAATAAAGTAAATTGAGTTAAATAAAAATAAAATAATGAATATAATATACTTTTCCCTATCCCAAGGGGACATTACTCGTTTTTAACGAGTCCACGGGTAATTTTGTCATCCCTAAGACCCGTGATACTAAAAAAGCTTTTGGCTGAGTTACACCATAATATAATAAGTTTCAGATGTAATTATAATAATTACCGTCATTATAGGGCGTCATTCATATAGGTCTTTTCTTATTATTTACGCGTGGACTTTGACTTCAAACTTCTTTACGCAAGTTTGACTTGGGGAGTAAGGTGGTGAATGCAATGCGAACGGAAGTTGAAGTTGGTTCACGTAGATCTCCATTGTCAAGATAACAAAGTAAAAAAATTGAATTATTATGTTAGTATGTCCGGTAAAATGACAATTTACATACTTCAGTTGTGTGGTCTTAAGCACACTTGTTTTATTTTATTTATGGTTGCACTATCTGTACCTGACTGGAGATGTAACAATAAATTGGATATAAAAAAAAAATATTTTTACAGTTTTTGAAAATGAGTGAATATTATTAAAACATTCGGTATTTTTCAATAAAAACCATGTACAAAAACAATCTATATTTTGTAAAAAGAAAGTGATCGTTTCTTTCGAATCGATTTGTCGTATTGACAAATTCGACATATAAACCACTGTTTCTAGAAATACGCTAATTATAATTAATGAATCACAAACAAACAATCTAAGAACGCCATAAATAAAAGACGAGCCTTTGAAGCCATTAAAAGCTTTCACTACATTTTACGAGACGCCTAAATCCCTTTTCCTATTTCAATGACTGCGTATTTCCATTGGAGTGCCGCAGTTTTTGAAACGTTTCTTATTGAAGGGTGCGTTCGACATTGTTCTGCGATTATGACAGCTTCTGTGGTATAGCGGTTGAGCAGGTCGGCTCATAACCCGGAGGCAGCGGGTTCGATTCCCGCGGCAGGACAAGTATTTGAGCACAGAAAAAAAGCCCAAATACTTGTTCTGAGTCTGGGTGTTGTGGAACCATGCTCCTCGTGCTTCCTGGGTCCCTAGACATAGGGAATCCTAGTTAGTGTCCAGGATCTATGTATGTGATTGTTGGGCGTTATTATTAGGTCTTTACCTATGAAATTGCCGTTTTGTTTGAAAAAAGTTAAAGTATTTTTTTTTCGAACTTATTTATTTCTTTTATTCAAAGTAATCACCCCTGCAATCAATGCATCTTTGCCAACGCTATGGCAGTTTATGGATGCCCATTCTTGAAAAAATCAGCAGGACGGGAGACAACAAACTCTTCAAAGGCGTTTTGTACTGCCTCTCGGGAATTGAATTTTTTTCCCGCTAAAAAGTTGTCCAAATTTTGGAAAAAGTAATAGTCGGTAGGCGCAAGATCTGGTGAGTATGGCGGATGAGGGAGAGCTTCCAAACCCAACTCATGCAGCTTAGAGACGGTCTGTTGTGCAGTATGGGGTCGCGCGTTGTCGTGAAGTAGCAGTGGAGACGACCGATTGACCAAAGCTGGTTGCAGACGTGCGAGTTTCGCCATCATTGTGGTCAGTTCTTCAATGTACACATTTGCAGTAATGCTCTCGCCGTTTTGTAAAAAGCTATGATGAATCACACCAGCACTAGACTACCAAACTGTGACCATCACCTTTCTAGGGGTCATTTTTCGTTTTGCACATTGCTTTGGTACCGAACCAGGATCTAACCAACTTGCTGAGCGCTTTCGATTGTCAAAAAGAATCCATTTTTCGTCGCACGTAACAATTCGGTTCAAAATTCCTTCATTTCTGTGCCTGTTAAGCAGCGCAAGGCAAGTCTCGACGCGTACGTTGCGCTGGCGATCGTTAAGTTCGTGGGGCACCCATCTATCAAGCTTTTTTATCTTGCCAATCTGTCGCAAATGGACCAATATTGTTTTGATGCTAACATCAAAAGCTGCTGCCAGCTCAGCTGTAGATTGAGATTCATCAGCTTCCACAATCGCCTTTAATTCATCATTGTTGACCAAAGTTTCCGGACGACCACGAGGTTCAAGTCAAAATTCCCAGAACGGAACCGAGCACACCAATAACGGGTTGTACGTTCGTTTGTACAGTTCTCTCCGTAAACGTCGTTAATGTTACGTGTCGTTTGTGCCGCGTTGGTGCCACGACGGAACTCATATTCCATAATTACACGAAATTTCAAAGTATCCATTATGAGGAAAAATGTTGAAATGTAATGAAAATACAACGCTAATCAATAAACACAAGACTTATATTGTAAATAGAATGTCATATTTTTAAAACAAAATTAATTTGAATTTAGAATTCATAGCCAATCAAAACTTTTTTTTGTTTGAAAAAGTCTGTACTGCAATACGGCAATTTCATAGGTAAAGACCTATTATTATTATTGTTTTAACAAAGACAGCTCTATTTATTCATCTTTCTGAATTTTTACTGACTTCACTCTTTTGCTGGCTTAGAGGCATTATGGCTTCCAAATTTTTTTTACAGGCAAAATGCCTTTAGTTTTTCAACTAAATGCTACAATAATATAACAAGTACTACTAAATACTCCTAGCTACACCACCATTACAAAAAAAAAAGCATTTGGACTATATACTGGCCGCGATGACTGTAGGTACCACCGCTTTGCCAGTTATTCTACCGCCAAGCAGTAGTGCGCAAGCACTCCAGTATTTTGGTTTAAAGAGCTCTGTAGCTAGTGAAATTACTGGGCAAATGGGAATTTATAACCTGATCTCACAGTCTAGTACGTTTACGCTTTCATTATTAGTGTGACACACGGAATGCTTTAAATACATTTTGTTAACCTTTTTATAGAGACGTTTTATGAACAAAATATTATTAATAAAATCTAAATATATACGAGTATATAACTCAAAGGTGACTGACTGACATAGTGATCTATCAACGCACAGCCCAAACCACTGGACAGATCGAGCTGAAATTTGGCATGCAGGTAGATGTTATGACGTAGGCATCCGCTAAGAAAGGATTTTTCGAAATTCCATCATTAAGGGTGAAATGGGTGGTTGAATTATTTTCCCATAGGCCACGCCGCGGGTGAAACTGCGGGCAAAAGCTCGTATATAATAAGCCAAAGACACAGCTATTAATATTATTTAAATAACATATAAGATAGATCCTGTAATAATTATAAAATGACACTGCGGACGACTTTATTTTACAGTCGGTTGCCAGCGGTCAGCGTGTCTTTGATGTATCAATTAGTTTTAATTAATTAGAACACGACATCAGACGTGAAAATTATCTTAGGACATACAAAAATACGTAGTTAAGAGTTTTTTAAAATTAAATATAATGTTACGTATGTGTATAATCCTTTATTTACGCTTGGTGTTGTCAAAGTCAAAGTCAAAGTCAAAAGATTTTATTGCAAATAAGCTAATTTTAGCACTTTTACATGTCAAAATTATATTAGGTAGATTAAAGCTTCACACGTCGACATCTTAAATTCTCACTTTGTTTTCTAATTACTTCTATATGAAAAAAAGTCCTGACAGACTGACTTATATATCGACGCACAGCTTACACCGCTGGTCCTAGAGACTTGAAATTTGAAGAGTATGTTCTTTGTAAAGTGTAGGTATCCACTAAGAAAGGGTTTTCCGGAATTCCACCCCTAATAGGGTAGTTGAATTTTTTCCTATACGCCACGTGGGTGAACCTTCGGACAGAAGGTAGTAATATATATCACAAATAAAAATTTACTTTTAATAAAAGGTTATGTGAAACTAAAAAAACATTATTTACAAAATAAATATGCTATCCAACTCACCACCGCGCGGTAAGGTTCCCAGAATACTGGCAGCATTACCTCGCTGAATTAGAAGACAGCTTCTGAGCGAAGTATGTGTAAAATAAATAAAAAAAATTAATAATCACATGAGTTTACTATTCCATATTATACTGAATTTATTCAAATGTTTATTATAAAGGTTGTTCAGTATCGAATATGGTTATATATTTGTAATACAATTTTAACTATACAAATATTTTTTGCGACAGTATTCCAATCTTATAACTGCTAGGAAAGTCACTGGCAATTCATGAACTAATCAACTTAAAACTTGACTGGCCCCATAGATCAGTTTTTAAGCTCTAACTTTTGAACTATATAGGTAGTGGGTTCGATTCCCACCGATGACAAATATTTATGTCATGAACATCGATGTTTGCTCTGTATCCGGGTGTTATATTTTTTTTTAAATATTAATAATTGTGGACATTACAGCACCATATTACAAGCTTTGCTTAGTTTGGAGCTAGATGGCGCGGTGTGAAATGTCCACACATATTTATTCTTAATAATCTGGTGCAGCACATAATATATGAAGAGAGACAAATGGTTATATTTAAAAAAACGAAATCCGAAAAATAGATCAAATTAGACACCGTTTATCACTTTAAAAAAAATCAAGTGTATTTAGTCCACACGACTGAAGTTAAATGTTGTAGCTCCACCTACCGGTATAACTTTGTTTAATGTTAATGTCGCCATCTTGACAATTGTAAATCGTCATTTTACCAGACATAATCAAGTAATTTTTAACTTTGTTATGTTGTTACGTGAACCAACTTTCAAGTTCCATACCCCTCGTTACGCATTCACCTCTTACTTCTCAATTCAAGCGTGCGTAAAGAAGTTTTATTCAAAAAGGAAGTCGTTTTTTTTTTAATTTAGAACAAAACACATGCACATGCTTAAGGCCTATAGTTTTTTAGTTTGCCCACCATTTGCCTGACCTTCAAGCCTATATAACATATGAAATTCAAAGTTCTGACTGACTGACTTATTTATCAACGCACAGCCTAAACCACTGAGAGACTTGAAATTTTTAGGGTGTGTTCTTTGTAAAGTTTAAGTATCTACTAAAAAAGGGTTTTTCGAAACTCCATCCCTAAGAGGGTGAAATGGGTGGTTGAATTATCTATGAAAAATTTTCTTCTTCGTTTCCTGTAGGACATGTGGGCGATGCCGCTGGCAGAAGCTAGTAATTCAAAAAAAAGGGCTGTGCTGGTGATTGCTACCTTGCATTCATATAATACCGTTAGTAACAAAGTGGGAAGCAGTCACTGACACAAACGGCCGCCTAACGTGAGTACAGTAACAACTTACTTGGGAGTTGTTACTTGCCCTTTAGGGAACAATTAGTTCGCGGGACAGTCGGATGACTAATTTATTTTATTTATATTAAACAACATAAAAATACAATGAAGGGAATAGCAAGTCTTATGTTGAAATATGGAGAAATCGAAATCCCTATACTATGGTATTAAAAATAAGTTAGTTTTTTTTTTAAGAATGTAAATGCTGTTATACTATTTATTACCTCCATTCTCTGTAAGAGTATGGAGCGTATAATTAACAACAAGCTCTTGGCATACCTTGAAGACAATGATCTCCTCAGTGACCGGCAATACGGATTTCGCCGAAACCGGTCCACTGGGGATCTTCTCGCGTATGCCACTCACATATTGAGCGAAGCCTTAGAGATGCATGGAGAGGCACTTGCTGTATCTCTAGACGTCTCTAAGGCATTTGATCGGGTCTGGCACGACGGTCTTCTGAATAAGCTTCCATCTTACGGACTACCTGCTGGTTTGTGCACTTGGATATCAGACTTTTTGAGGGAACGATCGCTTAGAGTAGTTCTTGATGGCTGCTCTTCCGATCAATTAGCTATTAATACTGGTGTACCTCAGGGGTCAGTTCTTTCAGCAACACTATTCTTACTCCATATCAATGATTTGCTAAAGCCCGGTACCTTTGGGTATGCAGATGATAGTACTGTTGTTGAAAGATACACATCCAGTGCCCGAGCCAGTGGTGTCGTCACCACTGGCTCGGTTGAGCTGGCTGGCTATGGTTGAGCGCATGAACCTGGCTTTGAAAGCCGTGTCCGATTGGGGCGATGCTAACTTGGTTAGGTTCAATGCTGCAAAAACACAGGCGTGTTTATTCACTGCTAAAAAGAGCCCACTCCATCTGGCTCCTTCATTCCGTGGTGTATCTGTAAGTTTAGGAAACCATCTTGAGCTTTTGGGTGTTGATCTCACGTCAAACCTAAACTTTGGATCCTACATCGAGTCCAAAGCCAAAGTAGCTTCAAAAAAACTCGGCATATTGTCCAAGGTAAGGCGGTACTTCACACCTGGACAGCTTCTAAATCTGTATCAAGCACAAGTCCGATCGTGTATGGAGTACTGCTGCCACCTGTGGGACGGGTCTGCCAAGTACCAGCTTGAGGCTCTGGACTCGATTGAACGGCGTGCCAAAAGGCTCATTGACGACGACACTTTGGTTGGTGAAAGGCTCCAGAGCCTTGCACATCGACGTAAGGTGGCAAGTCTGTCGGTTTTTTACAGGTTACACCACGGTGAATGCGCTCAAGAACTGCATGATCTAATTCTCCCATCACCATTCCACTACCGGACTACTAGACGCTCGGCTAAGCGCCATCCTTTTGTGGTCGAAATACCACCCATTCGTACCAAGCGATTTGACTCAACGTTCTTAATTAGAACGGCTAAGGAATGGAATGCCCTGCCAGCGTCTGTGTTTCCGGCGAAATATGACCCGGGCGTGTTCAAGAGAAGAGTGAATAGGTATTTACTTGGCTAGCATGCTACACCTTCGATCTCATTGTCACTTCCCATCAGGTGAGAGCGTGGTCAAATGCTAGACAAGTTTGAAGTAAAAAAAAAAAAAAATACTGGCAAAGGACCTTTCTTTAACTACACTAACTACTACGATAATGCTACCTGCTAGACTACCTACTATAAAAAAAAAACATTTGCAGCTAGCATTTTTAGTACAAACTATAGACAGTCCAAATGCTTAGCTCACTACCAGTAGGTAGGGTATCCAAAATGTAGGCAGCATTGCCCAATTACAACGTTGTAAATAATAATAAATATAGTATTATAGGTATAAAAAAGTCGCATGTATTTCTAACTAAACAACATTTATAAGTACCTACATTATATTTATATCTTCTATATAAATAAAAATAAATCTCTATTTCCCTTAGTCATTGCATCACGTGTGAACGGATGGAACATTTTTGTCGTGTTTAGTATTGGGGGGGGGGTTGTTTAGTGGGTTCGAGTGCCACCCCCTGCCACCATCCCTGTGGTGGCAGGGAAGTGCGAGGGCATTTCCCCCCCTCAAAAAGAGAAGAGTGGTATTTATGAAAGTAGAAAATTTTCCCCACGCAAGGGAAACTGCGGGCCGGAGCTAGTTTATTATTAAAGCAGAAAGAGAGTTCTGTATCCAACTGTACAGAGCCGCCTAAAGTGCCCAACTACCCTTTGCCTTGCTCCCTTTGTTTGTCTTGTCTTCCGCAAGGGTACTTCGTGACTTTGAAGCACAATTCCAAACTTTCATCTTGTTTCTTGTTTATTAAATAAAGTGTAACTCGACAAAACGTAAGTTGCCTTTTCATGTAGTATTTTCATCTTGTTTCTTGTTTATTAAATAAAAAGAAACAAAACGTAAGGATTAGCAATTCCTCTTGTTTTTTCGTATGTTAAAAGCTACCTAACATTTTATACATCTCTCGAACACCACTTTTAATTGGTTTAACCATTAATTCTACGAAGATACAGAAAAACACCAACCAGAAAATTCAGACACAATAGTAAGTTATATACTCTTTGTTCAAACGGTTATTTACACTGACAGGTTATAAAATTGGCTTATAACGACATAAAAAACGGATTGCCATATGAAAACGTTTTTGGGGATTCCAAAATATTCCACTGCAGAGTTAGCAGAGTGAACAGGTATCTTCTAGGCAAGCGTGTTACATCCTAGACCGCATCGTCGCTTACCATCAGGTGCTATAGTGGTCAAACGCGAGCCTAACAAACAATAAAAAAAATAAGCTTTGTGAGACTATAGTAATCACTAACGGTAGCGATCACAGCGTAACTCGTCTTAACTGGTCAGTAAAGTTGAGCAACGTTCGGTCACTAATCGGATGTGACTGCTAGGAAAAATTGATTTCAATGAGCACTCGTGCTTCAAAGGGCTTTGGTCGTTAAGCCAAGTCAAAAGATGATCTGTGATCTCGAAGTTCTAACACAAGCACACACCACTTGCCTGCAAATAAGTAGATTACTAACTTTTTGAAGAACATGTAAAGCAGTGCAATAGTGAATGAATTTTTCTCGTAACCAAAAGTCATCGGTTTAAATTATATTGGCAAGAATATACACTAAAAATAGCGCGATTGGTGCCAGAATCTGCAGTCAATTGGGTTAATAGTCTTAAGTCCGCATTATAGAACTACGCTCAGCCATGAATCAGAACTCAAGACGAGATTTCATTCATAAAATTATCATTTTAGGAATGAACTTTTCACTTTGCCCCGAGCGACCACTGAGCGTAATATTTATAAATAAATAAATATTGTTGGACATTTCACACAGCGCCATTTAACCCTAAACTAATCAAAGCTTGTACTATAACCAGATAACTGATACAATACTTACATACTTTTTGTTTGTAAATACATACATAGAATACAAAATGACACCAAGAGACAGAGCAAACAATATGTTTATCACTCAAATGTTTGTCCTGGGTGGGAATCGAACCCACTGCATTTCAGAAGGCAGGGTTACTACCAACTGAGCTATTGGGCCAGTTTTATGCGTGTAGTGGAAGTCTTCAGGACGTCGAGGAGGAGGATGCACAAAATGCATAACTAAAGAATATCGATGTTAAATTCATAATTTTCACTTATACCAGAGAAAAAACGAGTCCGCTTTAGATAGACCATACGACTGAAGTAAAACTTCTTTAGCTCCATCTCTCTTGCCCCTACACTAATATACGAAACTTAACTCTTTCTATTTATCTTCACGTAAAAAGGGAGATATACTGTATATCCCCCTCTCAACTTCCATTCGACTCGCAAGCTTACCACCAAGTCAAGCGTGCGTAAAGAAAATTCATTTCAAAAACCCATGATACGTACAAAACACAAAAATATATGTACAATTACACAAAAAATTGTAACACCCTGTATTATTGTGAGTAACACGAGCGAAGATAGTAATAAGCAATTATAATTTGGTAACAAATGTTGCCAGACTGAAAAATAAACTTCCCCGCTCCAGGAAATTAATATCTGAAAACGTTTCAGGAATATTCCTGCGGTCGCTGTAATTTACAAACTCGGATATTGTTGACACGGAGAGGTGAAATATAATATGTTTGGGAACAAATTATTTTACTAGCCGAAATATTTGTTTTTGGTGTGGCTTTTTACAAAAAGAGTTTTAGGAAAAATTATGTTACAATAAACGAGGTGCTAGGATATTACTTTTTTATATTAGATTCAAATATAAATTGAAAACGAAATTTAAGGCGCGGTGCGCTGATAGGTGGTAGAACTTCTGCAAAATTTGTCTAGGTAGGTACCTACGACCACTTTGCCAGCTATTTTGCCGTCAAGCAGTAGTGTGCATACACTTTTGTGTTCCAGTTTATAGGGCACTATAGCTAGTGAAATTACTGGGCAAAGAGACTTTGCATCCTGGGGGTCATCACGAAGTTTTGATTGCAATGCAACAGGAGAAATTTCAACTGTTAAATCCACCCAAAATGTGTTTCTATCGGTTGCAATCAAGTGAAATGATCGCCCAGCAGATCTACCACCAGATCCTGAAGAGTCCAGAGTGTCATGCGAAACTTTATATTTAAGAGTTCCCAGGAACACTACGCCTGTCAGTAAGTACGTACGGAGGAAGTGCGAACTTAAGAATTATCAACCATATAAGATACAATAATACACTTTTAGCCCTCCCCTATACCTAAAAGATAGACTTGGTATTTAGAGGCATAAAATCAAGTCTCTGCATTTTTGTCCGCTATGTGAGTAGTTGGACAACTACTAAGCGCGCACTTATTTTTTTTTATTGGTTTGGTTCGGCTCCACATTTTTGTGTATTTAGCCAGTGTCAAGTAATTGATAATTTCTCAAGTAAATTAATATATATGTATGTGTCAAGTCAAGTCACAGTCCAAGTCATCAAGTCAAGTCATAGTCTAGTCTAGTCAAGTGGTGGCAACTTTACCAGAAGCTTCTATGGAGTTTTGGAAACACCACGAAAAGAAACGTTTCACCATCATTGTACCACTTTCCCATACTCATGCCTGTAATCCAGCACTTAACGAATAAAATGCCACCAATATAATGCACTAACACTGAAAATAACACAAGTTTTGGAAAATTATACAATGCGGTGACGCGATCTTTTTCGTTTTCCCGCCAGAACTCTCACTTATTCTTCTGTGACAAACCCAAATGTATTGCAGTAGGTATGTCGTAGAGGGATAAGCACGAAGTTAGGAGCTGTCTAACTTTAGTACAGACTTTAGAACAAAGCCTCGTCTTCAAAGTTCCCACTTCTGGGTAACGCGTCTTCTCTCACAGGGAGAGTGTACGCAATAATCCACCATTCTAGCCAAGTGCGGGTTGGTGGATAACAATATGTATTGCAATTCTTGAACATATCCGTATTCCCTGGATGTATTTCTTCAGCCTTGTAAGAGCAAGTGCAATTTCTGCATACATAACTTAAAGTCATTGGTGCAGGGGCGAGTGGGATTAATCAGTGCATCGGTTTGAAAGTCAAACGGGTTACCACTATGCCACGCACTCGTATAAGGCTATTATTAATATAAATTGTATTTATAGTTGGAATGGTATGTATGTAGTAATTTAGCTGTCCACTTTTATTGCGAGGGCGTGGTCGTACGTCGAGCGTACAATATCGAACGACACAGTTGGGTTTGGTCCAACTGCAAGCGACACTTCGAATTGGCATGTCTATACTACGCCTATTTCTGCTTGAAATAAAGATCATGTTATTTATAATTACATACTATTTAGCCAATTAATTCAATACGTGTCAGACGCACACAACGTATGCAACTTGCAAATCCATTGGTATTCAAACATCAACGACTAGCTTCTGCCCGCGGATTCACCCACGTGGCTTATAGGAAACAAAGAAGAAAAATTTTCATAGATAATTCAACCACCCATTCCACCCTCTAAAGGATGGAATTTTGAGAAACCCTTTCTTAGTGGATACCTACACTTTACAAAGAACACACCCTGTAAATTTCAAGTCTCTAGGACCCAGCGGTTTAGGCTGTGCGTTGATATATACGTTTATCGGTCAGTTAGGGCTTTGGTATTTATATGTATAGATAAACTTTAACTTTAAAATTTAATTTTAATAACAAACATTTAAATAATAGGAAATATGCGAAAATTTATTTAATCATAATCATAATAATCATAATCAACGCTAATACAATTAATTAATACCTAGCACTGGATTGACGTCGCCTTAAAGCGTTTTCATCGAAGAAAAGAAGCTTTTAAAAATATTGTCGATAACTCGTTTTTTTTAGTTCAGTAAATTAGTTTGTTTTAAAATATTTCAAAATGTATAACCACGACGCTTTTCCCACGAGAAGATTTATTCCATCAAAAATATAAAGTTACTTTTGACTTGAGAGAATGGAAAAATTCCATCGTATTTTCCCGCAAGCGAACCTTACTGTGGAGGTGACCATACTTTTTTTCTTGGACAATAATAAATAAATATTTGTGGACATTTCTAACAGCGTCAAAACTAAGCAAAACTTATACTATGGAAACCAGATATATGATTAAATTCTTATATACTTTTGGTTTGTAAATACATAGTACATAGAATACAATATAACACCCAGACACAGAACAAACACTTACGTGCATCACATAAATGTTTGTTCTGACTGGGAATCGAACCCACAACCTACAGTTCAGAAGACAGGGTCTCATAGTACAAGCTTTGCTTTAAATGTCCCCAAATATTTATAATTTATTTTCATCCCGAAAAATAAATTCTCAAAAATGCATAGAAGAGGTAATTCTTTTCAAAAATATGGCCACCCGACTTGTGCCAAAATGAAGATTTGTATTAGACCCTTTCTATTTAATCCGCGCTCTCGTGCAGACATAGAGTGAACATCGAAGGAAGAAAGGACTCCGTTACTATGAGTGGTTATCGTTTGGGAAACCTTATAAAGGCTGGGGTACAGGATAGAGCAGTAACCTATTTGGCATACCCAAAGAAATTATATAGTCTACCAACGTCGACCGTTACAAAAATACTGCTATAAATGATAAAAATTTTAGACTTTGGAGGCGTTGTCTTTACTCAGCATTTATTTTGGATGGGAAAGATTTCCAACAACTACAAGAGTTTTGGCGGGAAAACGAGAAAGATCGCTTCGCTGCATTGTATTATTTTCCAAAAATTCGGTTATTTTCAGTGTTAGTGCATAAAATTGGTGGTGTTTTATTCGTTAAGTGCTGGATTACAGGCGTGAGTGTGGGAAAGTGGTATAATGATGGTGAAACGTTTCTTTTCGTGTTGTTTCCAAAACTCCATAGAAGCTTCTAGTAAAGTTGCCACCACTTTACTAGGAGTATGACTTTGACTAGACTATTACTACTGACTTGACTTTGAGTTGACACATCTGCGTGAAATATCATTAACTTGCTAAATTATCAATTATTTGACAATGGCTAAATATACAAAAGTGTGGACATTTAAAAAAACTACAAGGAAAATAAGATAGTTCTCAAGAATCTCAATAGATGGCGCTACCAGCCCGTAAGTTGATTGTAAAAGGTGAAGGATAAAGGACATGAGGATAAGGACACTTGTTGTAAAGCATGTCCAGGGAGGGATGGATTCTGGTTCAAATACCGTTAGTAATTCAAATTTTCCATTACAATTAATCTATTGTTTAAGTACGCTAAGCGGGCTACAAATCATAAATCTTTACAAGTAAATAGATTTGGATGATACACAAATTGCTAATAGTATCTTGATTCAACATAGGGTATACGTTTAATCCCAGAAAAAAGACTACGAGTCGGTTCGAAGTTATTTTTTATGTTAAGGAATGACATAACGAGCTAGTCGTCCACTTGATGTTAAGCGACACAGCTCATTTCAGTTTGCAGTGTCACTCGTACATCTAAAGTATAGCTTCGAGTGTATATATAGTATATATATGTATAGTATGTATATAGTGTATATGCGGCGAGGTGAACCTCCTCGCTGCAGTAGCAACCTCCGTGCTATTGGCCGCTGAGAAAAGTGTTTTTCTGACAGTGTCTCGCGGTGACAGTTAATGACAATTAGTGAAAATTTTATTACGGAAACTTGTATTTTTTGTTAATTCTTTTAAATTGTATATATATCCATTTCACAGTAAAACCAACAGTATTTTCTCTTTACACTATATATATCAGATAGCCCCCACATATATTTGGTGACCTTCGTTCTGTACATTTTCTTCTGAGTAAATTCAAATTTTCCGTCGTTTGACGGGGGCTACTCTGAAACTTTTTTTTGTGAAGAAGTCCTACTGTGAATTTTTTTCAAGTGACAACTAGAGGTCTACTGTGAAACCGTAATTATGGAATTTGCCGATGCGCGCGCTGACGATCCGGCACCACCTGGATTGTTTCGCGTCGGAGTTCGTATGCCACCGTTTTGGACGGACAAACCCGCAATTTGGTTTGCCCAAGTGGAAGGAAGCTTCGCGATTTCAAATATCACTACGGACGAGACCAAATTCTACTACGTCATCGCGCAACTGGACGCTTCGGTAGCTGCGGAAGTAGAAGATATCATAGTTACGCCTCCTGCTACTGGGAAGTATGAAAAATTGAAGCTGGAACTGATTAAGAGGCTGACGGCTAGCAAAGAGAAGAAGGTTAAGCAACTATTAGTTCACGAGGAGCTCGGCGATAGAAAACCTTCGCAATTTCTTCGGCATTTGCGACATCTTGCGGGAAGTGAGGTACCTGAAGATTTTCTTAAGACTATTTGGTCGAGCCGTCTCCCTAGTAGTATCCAGGCTATCATAGCTTCACAGCCGACTTCCCCGTTGGATGTTCTGGCGGAATTGGCTGACAGGGTGAATGATATTGTACCTCAGCACCATGTATCAGCTACTTCAGTTAACCCATGTTCGAGTTCCTGCGTACAGCAGATTGCGGCGTTGACCAAACTTTTAGATAAGCTGGCGTCACAGGTAGATCGCTCGAGGCCACGATCGAAAGATCAACAGCGTAATCGCGGTCGTTCATCTTCAAGCCGGCGCTCTCAGTCCAACTACCGGAAGTTTCCAACATGCTGGTACCACTCAAAGTATGGCCCAAAGGCGAATAGATGCACCAAGCCTTGTGATTATGTTCCGGAAAACTGGAAGGGCAGTCAGTAACGGCGGTAGATGACTGCAATACCTGCAAAGGCCGCCTATTCATGACAGATAAAACATCTAAGCTTCAGTTTTTAATTGATACGGGTTCTGACATTTGCGCATATCCTCGAACGCTTCTTCGGGACAAACGCTGCAAGTCCAAGTACGAGCTGTTTGCAGCTAACGGCACACAAATTGCTACGTATGGATGCATAGACCTGAATCTGAATCTGGGACTTCGTCGAGATTTCAAGTGGAAGTTCGTGGTAGCCGACGTTTCAAAGCCTATAATCGGAGTGGATTTTCTAAGCTTCTACGGTTTGCTCGTCGACTGCCGTCACCACCGCTTAATGGACAGCCTTACAACACTTTCTGTTGCAGCTCCACAGTCTCATCAACTCGACAAAGAACTTCTGTCTGTCAAGTGTATTACTGGAAACTCACCTTACCACGAACTCTTGCGTCGCTTTAGCGAGATTACAAGGCCTGCAGGATCTCAAGCAGAAGTGGTTCATAATACTAAGCACCATATAAGAACAACACCTGGACCACCTGTAACTTCTCGACCTCGTCGTTTGGCACCGGACCGTCTCCAAATCGCCAAGAAGGAATACGAGGACATGTTGCGTAATGGTACTGCTCGTCGATCAGAAAGTTCATGGTCATCACCTCTACACCTGGTCCGCAAGAAGGATGACTCCTGGCGGCCATGTGGAGATTACCGGGCGTTGAATGCTCGGACGATACCAGACCGGTACCCGATCAGACATCTTCATGACTTTGCATATCAACTGTCAGGATCACAGGTCTATACGAAAATTGATTTAGTTAAGGCCTATAACCAAATTCCTGTCGAAGAGCTGGATATTCCGAAGACGGCAATTACCACCCCTTTTGGACTCTTTGAATTTCCGTTCATGACATTTGGACTGCGCAATGCTGCGCAAACTTTCCAGAGGTTCGTGGACGAAGTGCTGCAAGGGCTGGATTTCACGTTCGGATATTTGGATGACATTTTAGTGTTCTCGAAAAACCAAGCTCAACATCTGGAACACCTGGAAATTTTGTTTGGACGGCTGAAGAAGTACGGCGTTTTGATTAACACTGCCAAGAGTGTTCTGGGCGTTAGCGAGCTTACTTTCTTGGGATATCATGTTTCTCCAGATGGAATTCGTCCCATGGATGAGAAAGTCAAAGCCATCCTGGACTTTCCAGCACCTAAGACCGCAAAAGAGCTCAGAAGGTTCCTTGGAATGCTCAACTTTTACCGGAAGTTTTTGCCTGGAGCAGCAGCTATTCAAGGCCTGCTCAACGCAGCTCTTTCTGGACCTGACATCAAAGGCAACACACCTATCGATATGACGCCGGAACTACTGCACGTTTTCGATGAGTGTAAGTCCAGCTTATCCAAGGCTACATTACTTTCGCATCCAGATATGCAAGCTGAGCTAGCTTTATTCACAGACGCGTCAGATGTTGCCATGGGCGCAGTTTTACAGCAGAAGAGAAACGGAGAATGGGAACCGCTTGGATTTTTCTCGCGGAAATTGACGCCTGCGCAGAGGAAGTATAGTCCATATGACAGGGAGTTACTGGCAATTTACGAAGGAATTCGGTATTTTCGCTACATGGTCGAGGCGAGGACTTTCATCGTTTTCACCGACCATAAGCCTATCACTTTCGCCTTCACTACCAGAAGAGACAACTGCTCACCACGTCAATATCGTTATCTCGACTACATTTCGCAATTCTGTACGGACATTCGCCACATTTCAGGGAAGTCAAATGTCGTAGCAGACGCATTTTCACGCGTCGAGAGCATCAACATTATTGATTATGAAGCTATGGGACGAGAACAAGAAGAAGATGTTGAACTTCGGGACTTGTTAGAGAAGGGTTCTTCGATGAAGCTTGAGAAGATCACAACTCCCGAAGCTACATTGTATTGCGATCTGTCTATGCCTAGTCCACGTCCATATGTACCACCTGGCTTTCGCAAAATGGTTTTTGACAGCCTTCATAATTTGAGTCATCCGGGTCCAGCAGCCTCCAGCAAACTTATATCAGAGCGTTTTGTATGGCCTGGAGTTCGTCGCGACTGCAGAAAATGGGCACAACTATGCACAGATTGCCAACGCAACAAAATCACTCGTCATATTTCCACTCCTCTCACCCCATTTTCACCTCCATCTGATCGTTTTTCACACATTCACATGGATATCGTGGGGCCATTACCATATTCATCTGGTCACAAATACTGCCTCACCATTGTCGACAGATTTACCCGTTGGCCTGAGGCGTACCCTCTGGCCGATATCACAGCTGAGACCTGCGCTTCAGCATTCATCTCCGGCTGGCTTGCTCGCTTCGGTTGTCCGCAACGCATAACAACCGACCGAGGAGCCCAGTTCCTGTCGCAGCTTTTCAAGTCAGTCTGCAACCTCCTCGGGGCTAAGCATTGTCCGACAACGGCATATCACCCAGCCAGCAATGGGATGGTGGAGCGTCTTCACCGTCAGCTGAAGGCATCCATCATGTGCCACAATAATACAAATTGGACGGAGGTGCTGCCGCTGGTCCTGTTGGGTATTAGAAGCGCATGGAAGGAGGACATAAAATCTTCTGCAGCGGAACTGGTCTACGGAGAGCCTTTGCGCTTACCAGGTGAATTCTTCGTGCCTTCTAACGACCATTCATGTGACGTCTCTAGTTTTATCGTGCGACTTCGTGAACATGTGAGGAAGCTGTCACCAACAGCTCCAGTATGGCATGGCAAGAAGCCGTTCTACGTTCCCACAGATATTTTGACGTCAGACTACGTGTTTCTTAGACAAGGTCCAGCAAAAAAGTCAATGGAATCTCCTTACACCGGACCGCATAAAGTGCTAGAGAGAGGCCCGAAGACCTACAAAATTTGTGTCAAGGGCAAAGAAGTAACGGTGACCTTAGACCGATTAAAACCAGCGTTCCTGGTCACCGAGGATGATACTCTATCACCTACAGCCAGTGCAAGTTCGTCGGATCCAGCAGATGTGGAGACAGAACCGGAACAGAGAACCAGGAGTGGTCGTAGAGTCCGGTTCCCTAACTACTTTCGCCCGTGATCCGGTCTCGGCGGGGGAGTGATGCGGCGAGGTGAACCTCCTCGCTGCAGTAGCAACCTCCGTGCTATTGGCCGCTGAGAAAAGTGTTTTTCTGACAGTGTCTCGCGGTGACAGTTAATGACAATTAGTGAAAATTTTATTACGGAAACTTGTATTTTTTGTTAATTCTTTTAAATTGTATATATATCCATTTCACAGTAAAACCAACAGTATTTTCTCTTTACACTATATATATCAGATAGCCCCCACATATATATAGTATATATACACTCGAAGCGTTCATTTGTAATATCAGAACTTGTAGGACTTTGTCATTACTTCGTTCGGAGCTTCTTATTTATCCAAGGTTCAACTCAGAATGCCTCAAGCAGCCGCCATTATTCGTTTATATAGCAAGATTAATTCATACAACAAGTATAGTCACGAGGTAATATGAATCAAATGTCTTTTACTTTTTTAATTAATAATCGAAATGTACCTTTATAATATTTATTACTTCTATTATTTTAAAGTTATTTTAAAAGTAAAGAAAACTGATTTTTATGTTTATTTTGCTGACAATCTTTATCAAATTTTATCGCGCCAACATATACATAATCTATTATATAAGAGGCTTTGTCCTGACTGATTGACAGACAACGCACAGCTCAAACCGCTGGACGTATAGACTTGAAATTTGGAAAGTGGCTACCTTTTATGACGTAAGCGCGTGAGACGAAATTATTTTTGAAAATTCAACCCCTAAGTGGGTGAAAAAGGTAAAAAACTTTTGTATGTAAACCTAAATTTCGTGACGTATCGTTTTGAAACTTAACACATACAAACAAATATAACAATAAAAAGAAGTAGTACTTTTCAGTTTTCTGAAATTCAACATTTAAGGGGGTAAAAAGAATTGTTAAAGTTTGTATGGAAATTTAAAATAAAATTACCGAATCATACTAAAATTTGGAATCTGTAAAGAACTTCAATATCATCATATCACACTAATATTATTATAAAGGCGAAAGTTTGTATGTGTGTTTGTGTGTATGTGTGTATGTTTGTTACTTCTTCACCTTCAAACAACTGAATGGATTTGGATGAAATTCGATACCAAGATAACTTATACACTGGATTAACATATAGGCTAATAATTAAAATACTTTTATCCGCTGTTGAAACCGCGGGGCGCAACTAGTCATACATATGTACATGTACACGTGGCCTACAATGTGACCAATTTTCCAATCAAAAATTTAATATACCTTTTCGAAGAAAAATCTACGATGTGACCTGTGACGAACACATATTTTCCAGCCAGTAGGTATAACATAAAAGAACTCTCTGAATTTCCGACAGCGAACGTCAGCTCCATGTAGGAAAGTTCTTGTCAGGTACGGAGGCACCAAATAACAGACGAATGGTTTTTTATGTTGTTAAATAACGTGACGTGGCTGGTCGTTCGCCCATAACAGTTGCAGTTTCTTTCGAAAGTCTAAAATATAATGTTGCACAGTGCACGTCATCCTGAGACATTAGCACAGTCTAGTAATAAGATAACTAGATCGTGATATCAGTCTTATTTGCCCAGTAATTTCATTAACTACAGTGCCCTTTAAACCGGAACACAGTAGTACTTGCGGCAGAGTAACTGGTGAAGTGGTACCTACCTAGATGAACTTTGCAGAAGTCATACCACATAGTAAAGTGATGGAATAGCAAAGTGCTGTCTCGATAGGTGTACTAAATCACAATTAATGGAATTCTGTTGAGGTGTAGTAGGTACTAGTAAACTTTATTCAAAAAACCATGTTGCTATTGTAAGACAATCAGTAAATTATAAAATCTACCCTTGACAATTCTGGGGTGCGTGACGCAATGGAATAGAATTTGTGTCTTTAGTAATGAACCTGGTGTATGAAATTCACGGTTGAATCGATTTGAGTATAGTTTTGTTGTGAATATTACTTAATCTCGGAACCAAGGCCGCAAGTATGTTAAATATATATATCGGCTGACGGGTTGTGCGTAGGTTGCAACCAATAAAACTAGGCCTTCAGCATGCGCACCGGGCCGTGTCCCGAGCAAGAACGATCGTAGTACACCGAGCGCTCCATTTATATAGCCAGATGGGTGGGGCAGCGATGACAGTTGCCGGTGCTGCCACTGTAATAAATTTAAATGTTACCACAGGGTAAATTACGGTGCTGCCCGCTGCGCATCGAGTTTATAACTGGATATTGCCGCCGTCATATATGTGACCCGATAAAATTAATAACATTTAGTGTGACACATCAAAACATTTTCTTATTGATGGAAAATCTTCGATATGATCTGAGACGACTTTATGTAGGTATAAAATGAATCAACTCTCCGAGCTCAGAAGTCACTAAACCAGTTGAAGTAGCCATGAAAGTGTTACTTGTTCTTACAGTCCTTGCCGTCACTGGAATCAACACAGCGGTCACTAAAGACGCCCTATTTGTGTGGCAGTCAGTTGTCTGAGGCGATCGTAAACTTCTGTAAATTGTATAGTAGGAGACATTTCTTGAACTCCTACACCAGAAGTCGGATCAATGATGGAATGGTCTGGCCAGGACAATCAAGGCGAACGGTTTCAGACGTGTGCTGTCTCAATACCCAGTGTTTAGTATAAACTTAAGCATACACAATGTTACCACAAATAATAATAAAAAATAATAATAAGTAATAATAATAAATAATAATCATCACACTAATATTATAAAGGAGAAAGTTTGTATGTGTTTGTGTGTATGTTTGTTACTTCTTCACGCTCAAACGGCTGAATGGATTTAGATGAAATTCGGTACCAAGATAGCTTATACACTGGATTCACATATAAGCTACATTTTATCTCGGAAAAGTGAAATGTTCCCGTGGGATGAGCAAATAATTAAAATACTTTTTATCCGCGGGTGAAACCGCGGGGCGCATTTACAACGAATATACAACACTGTGATCAGAAGGCGATATATCAAGTGACACTTGACTGTAAGAGCCTTTGACCCCCTCTGGAGGGGCTGAAGTAGGGCAAGGGATGAAGGGGACAGATGGGGGTTCTACTATTCATTACGTATTGTCTGTGATACAAGTTGGATGGTCACAATAGACAAAGTCTTTGTTGATAAAACAATGGTGAGTAATTCTCGTATTACTTCCTGTACTATGTTTTGGGTTTTTAATTGAGATTCTCATTTCAACTGTTTTTTTTTTAATATTTGTTACCTGTAATTTAACCGTCGGCCCGATAGCTCAGCTGGTAGTAACCCTACCTTCTGAAATGTGGGTTGTGGGTTCGACTCTCACCCAGGACAAACTTTTGTGTGATGAACATCGATGTTTGTTCTTTGTCTAGTGTCTGTGTTATATTGTATTCTGTGTATGGTTTTACAAAATAAAGTATTTAATTACCGTATCAGTAATCTGGTTCCCATAGTACAAGCTTTGCTTAGTTTGAGGCTAGATGGCGCGTGTGAAATGTCCACAAGTATTTATTAATTATTATTTATTATTAATTAACTTTTTTAATATACTTTTTATTTAACTTTCGACTGGGTGAACCGATTTTGGTGATTTTTTTTATTTCACAGATGGTGCTTCCCTTGTGGTCCTATTTTAATTTGGTCCAGTTCTGACAATGGCATCCATGAGAAAATAATGTAAGTCAGAAGTCGGTTTTTTACGCTTTGCGTCTATTACTTGTTATTGATAGATTAATTTTTTTTATAATAATTTAATAATAATAATAATAATATGTGTGGACATCTAGCCCCAAACTAAGCAAAACTTGTGCTATGGGAACCAGATAACTGATACAATACTTAGATATTTTTTGTATTTTTTGTTTGTAAACATACATAGAATACAATATGACACCCAGATACAGAACAAACACCTATGTTCATCACACAAATGTTTGTCCTGAGTGGGAATCCAACCCACAACCCACGGTTCAGAAGGCAGGGCTACTACCAACTGAGCTATCGGGCCAGTCAAGTCAGAATTTATGTATTAAATTTTATTTTACCAAGAGCGCAAAAATGAACCAAAAAGCAATCGGCAAAACTTCGTCGTTCGTTGCAGCAGTAGTATGCTACAAAAAAAAAACGAGTGTGCTTTAGACCACACGACTGAAGTAAAAATTCTTTAGTTTAGCTCCATCTATCGGCCGGTATAACTTTGGTTTTGCTTTGTTTAATGTTAATGTCGCCATCTTGACAATTGTTAATTGTCATTTTACCGAACGTACCAACACAATAATACCAATTTTTAACTTTGTTATGTTGACAATGGAGATCTACGTAACCCAACTTAACTTCCGTTCGCCTCGTATTCATTAGCTTACTCCCTAAGTCAAGCGTGCGTAGTTTTACTTCAGAAAAGGATTAGCTCCGAGGTTCTTAATTCGGCTTTTTTATGTCTGTTATTTCAGAACTTCGAAAATTTTGGAAAATTCCTTTCAGTTTGAAATGATGCAATTTATATTGCTCCCATAGAACATTTCAACAATATTGCTTCAATTAAGATTTTAAATCAAAATAACTAGAAAAAAATTCATCCAAGTACCTACATTGTTCCATGAAATGAATGTGATGGACGTCAGTTTACACTCATTTTATTTGAAACGATATCGAGGCGTTCATTTCTTCTAGATTGTTCTGTATTCCATGATCTCTTACCGCAAATGAAGGCCGCTGAATATGAATGTGTATATACGTAAACATTGACGTGCGGTTTTCCTCCATCGGCGTGTCCAGAAATAATCCGCAATTAAACATGTGGGAACAATGGAAACGAACACCCAGGGCCGTACCATTACTCGTAATTATAAGGATTTATGATACTACTGGCTAATATACACGGTGGAATTTAATATGATAAATACTTTGAAGGTTTTACCTAGATGTTTTTACCTCGAAATTTTTAGACTTTCTTATAGTAAATAGACGTGTCTACACTGGGTGATCCAATGCTTTCCATAGGATCACTCTTCCAGTAGACCTAGTCTTCTCGATCGTCTTATCCGGCAACGGCTCAAGCCAAGGCACCCAAGGACCCTGCAGCTATTGAGAGGGTGTATATAGAAGGTGGACTTTGATTCGTTCTTTTCCTTTAATATATGTATTCAGTCCATGCTATAGCATGCTCCCATATAACTAAATAAAAAAGTACTTATGAAATAAAACTTAACCTACTATCAAATTTAAATTCTAAAGAAAATCCTTGTGACTTTGAACAAACCAGGAGTTTTATTGCCTACGAAACATATACAAAGCACTCAGCTGGTGCCCGCGCTGTGTGTACCGTTAAATAGACATTTCGGCTGTCATGCAGTTATTTTAAGAGGCACTAAAAACTATACAAAATCTTTTTTTTAATTTATTGGACCTTGTACGAATATTCTACAGCATGGCTGAGTATATACATTTAAGGAAAAGAGTGAATTAAATGCCACCGTGTATATGTACAGTTAGATGTTGAATAATAATAGGTAACTTAGAACCTTGAAAGACTGGACTTCTTCGTTATATTATTTCACATTATATCTAAGCGCCTTCAGCTCTATATCAATTTAAAAAATACTTGGATAAGTATTCATGATTGGTAGTTATGTAGTCAATGAATTATTGTAATTATATATGTAAAATAATTTTAGGTGTAAGTATATTATTTTATATGGGTTTTTCAACTGAATTAAAAAATGATTTCCGTCATTTGGTATGTCATATAATCGTCATTTATTGATTGGTTATACTGTGAACTTACAGCTACGCCAAAACGAATTCTCATTGTTATACTAAGTTCTTATATGAAACCTTCATATATAAATACTCAAATACTCAAATACTCATTTATTAATAAACTGTGTTTACACGTCAAAATAAAATATTTAAAATAACAATTTGAAAAAAGCAAAATCAATTTGAGTACATAATGTCAATTATAGTGTATACATTATATAGGTACCTACATACAAATAAAGATGAACATAAAAAAATAATAATATTAATCATAAGTGCATGTCAATTTAAAAAATAATGATTATTTAAATAATCAGAATAACAATAGTTAATATTATAAATAAAATAAAAATGTCAAAAAATAAATAAAAAATTAATATGTCAAAAATATAACAGAATTTGCAATTGATATAAGTGCATCATTACATTAAAACATTAGAATTAAAAATAAATAATTACTTTATTCCATAAAACTCTTCAAAACTGTAAAACGTTTGCTCGATAAGCCAGCGTTTCAATCTTATTTTGAAGGATGTCAAGCTAGGAGCCGAGACCACGTCATTCGGGAGTCGGTTGTAGACATCTGGACCCATCACATGGGTCAACTTACAGGACTTGGCGAGGGAGCGCTGTACTGACACAAGTTTGTCTGCATGGCGAGTGCCGTAGGAGTGGCTGGCACTGTACTTCCTGTACCTATGTATAAAAGCACTTTGTTCTTTAAATAAACGAAGTTCGTTATTTTATATAAGATGAATGCAATTAAATACAGAAATGAAGTTTGTTAATGCAAAAACTTAACTTGGACAACCAGTTGATGTTCATAGTTATCCAAAAACAATCTGTAAAAAAAATTAAAATATTCACCACGTGTTTACGATTTAATATTTCACTTTTATTTAGTTGCTTATTGGAAAGTTGGACAGACAAACAGGCAACTGAAGATAGCGTGCTATTGGATAAGAAAACAATTTTATTTGATACATAAAAAAGGAAAACTAAAACAAATAAACGTTGGGATCACGTCGCAAGCTAATCCTGTATCCTATCAATAGCCTTGTCCACGGAACCCATTGCAATCCGATCACGTGGCAGTATCGCGATCTAAAGGAAATTCGTTTTGCTGCAATGCCCGATTGGAGCACCGTAAACAGTCTCGGGTTAAAGCTATTGGTCTCTACCTACTTTTACTGCTTCATCAGCTGATGTATAGATCACCCAGCCACACCTTTGTCGGTTGGGTGCCTTATACACGGTGGAATTTATTTCAATCTTTTCCTTAAATGTATATACTAAGACCAAGCTGTAGAATATTCGTACAAGGTCCAATAAATTAAAAAAAAAAAGATTTTGTTGTAGTATTTAGTGCCTCTTAAAATAACTGCATGACAGCCGAAATGTCTATTTAACGGTACACACAGCGCGGGCACCAGCTGAGTGGCTGGTAAATGTTTCGTAGGCAATAAAACACATGCTTTGTTCAAAGTCACAAGGTTTTTGTTTAGAATTTAAATTTGATAATACCTAGGTTTAAGTTTTATTCATAAGTACTTTTTTATTTAGTTATATGGGAGCATTCTATAGCATGGACTGAATACATACATTAAAGAAAAAGAACGAATTATATTCCACCTTGTATATACACCCACCCAATAGCTGCAGGGTCCTTGGGTGCCTTGGCTTGAGCCGTTGCCGGATAAGAGTATCGAGAAGACTAGGTTGACTAGAAAAGAGATCCTATGAAAGCATTGGATCACCCAGTGTAGACACGTCTACTAACTATAAGAAAGTCTAAAAATTTCGAGGCACAAACATGTAAAACCTTCAAAGTATTTATCATAATAATAATAATAACGCACAACGATCACATACATAGATTCTGAACCCTAACTAGGATTCCTTATGTTTATTTCAATAAATAATAATTGTCTATAGCTGTCGTGACAGCAACAGGAAAAATAAATACACAACGAGATACGTGACACGGCGTCTATTACCTATTGTTACTGTAACTGAGATACAGTATGTATGGTTATCGAGAGACAGCGTGACTTTACACAATAGAGAATTGATTCCAAAGCTACTTGTTACGTGGAATAGCAATCTGAAGAAGACAATCGAGTAACTGGAGTAGGTATCTTGAATCAATAAATGCCTTCTGTAACACTTATCTTGGTGAGATAGTGATCAAACGAAAGTCTATGTCATGTAATATATATTTTTAAGTGGTAAATTAATCAATGTTTCAATGTATCGTGGTTTTTTCCCTCTAAAATACGTGTCGCTAGTCCGGGTCAAGGAGCAATGGAAAACACACTGCTGCTATAGGTCAAATAAACTATTATGAAAATTGAGAATCGATTCCTGAGTTTCGAGTTTAAAAAGTATATACTCGTAGGTGAAAAAAGTATGCGTATTTGTAAGAGTAGCGTGTTTTGAGCTCAAGGAAGCGGTATGCGTAGTCCAGTCGTTTAAACGTCATTGCTGACAATACAAATCTGAGGGATCAAATTCCATTCTCTGTAACTCAAATACAAGCGGTGTCACGTCGCATGAGTAACAAATGGATTGACAGTCGTGGCGTGTCACGTAATGAAGTGACAGTAAGACGTCTCAATATTTTTGGGGCTCGTTCACCTTTTTTCCAACACAGGGTTTTTGGGGCATTGTGTTTTAAATATTAAAAATTAAGTAGAAAAGCACAAGAAACATTTTATCATTTTAGATGTTGACAAACAACAACAGAAAACGGTTTTTGGTGTTACGGCCAAAACCAGCAGATGCAGCGTCGGACCCCTAGGTGGCCTAGCGACCTGATCAAGTTGCAAGAGGCAAGCAACTACTGAAAATGGTGTTCTTCTACCTTGAGTTCTTGCTTGCCATGGTTAGTAGAGGAGGATTTCTAACTGAATATATAATGCAAAAAAACACAAGCAAGGATATATAGCTTAATCACCACGCTCTTTTGTTTTTGGGTAAAAAAGTCATAAATCTACTTGCAGTGCCTTTGTAAAATGTCCTGGAAGCACACAGGCACGGTGAGAAATTGCCATAATAACTCCTCCCATTTCCGCCTATTAACCACGTCAAAATGGAAACAGGAAAACTGGCAACACGTCACGTCCATGTATCCCTCCCGTGAACACGGTAAATGATGGGCACTGGCAATACATACTAACTGGCACAACTTTGTGCCCTGGGAAAATGTCTGCTGAATTTACCGATTGGGATAAACAGAAACGAACGTTAAATTGGATAAAAGTAAATTGTCTAAAATAGAAGTCGATTTTATCATCAATTGAAACGACTAGAAAAGTAGTCAAAAAGCTTACAAATATAAAATATTACAACATTTACAACAGACAATTTGTACAAGAGTACAAATACAAATACTGTACTCAGAAAGATTAAAAGCTTCACAATATTAGAAGAGAAGTTTTTTTATACAAGAGATGTTTATTCTTGATCATCTCAACATTCTATAACTTTGATGATGTGACGGGAGTAAAAATGAAGTGTTTACTGACAATATATAGACAGTAGACAGGCTATATATACATTTTACAGTCTAGATTGTTCAATATTGCTATGACTGATGGGATCATCCAATAATTATTCTGTAAGATACTCTGTTGAATCGATTAAAAATGCAGGTGTGAAGTTGGTGGCCCAAAAATTAGCAGCTCATATAGTCCAAACAAATTGGAATGTTCCTGAAACAAAGATTTAAGTTCTGACTAAAATACAAGCAGTATGCAATGCTGAGTGATTTAAAATTTCACATAGTCTAACACAACAATTCCACATTCCTGAAGAAAATTTATTTTTTATCGTTTTTCATAATTGAAGGGGTGAGAACAAAAAGGAGTTAACTGATTTTTTTCACAAAATGACTTATGGGTATCGTTGGATTTAGTGTGAGATTATCTACAATTATACATTCTCAAAATACCGAAATGAGGCTTAAATCTCGAGATTTTGAGTCTAAAAACGGTTTATCTGACACAGGAACACAGTTCGCTTAGCATAAAAACATTATTATATTTATCATATTTTTACAACAATTTTATGAATCAGTTCTATATTTAGTATTTTAAAATAGAATTAATACATTTTCAAGCAACTAAAACTTACATAAACCTTTATGTATATGTATATACCTTTATATTATTTATAAGCACTCTACATTAAAATGAAGCCGGTGAAGTTTAAAGTCAATTTTCTCGAAACTATCAATTTGACAGTTAAACCCTTTTTGTTCTCACCCCTTCAATTAAACTCCTGAGATCGACTTACACATATGTACTTAACTATTAGACTTACAGTACATTTATTCCCAGAAAATTACAACTTAACTTACCACAGGAAAACGGGTGGGAATTTGCGGGTGAAACTACATTTGGTTGAACTTAGTGATTACAATATATTTATTATTGCATTCTATTTTACTTCCATAGTTATATGTCCTTAGACAAATTAATGGTGTGCCATTCGTAACGGCAATTCACATGCGCAAATATTCAACAATGTCAGGATTATTTTATTGAAAAAATAGGACCGATATATTTTTTATGGCTATCATATTATCTAACTAATCAAAGTTGGACATTAGATAGTCCGGTAGATCCCAGGAGATTACCAGTACCCACATTCCTTTTTCACACAACTTTGAAGAACTCCAAATCCACAGAGACGATGGTAAGGAAGCAACGATAGACCTGTCTACGTGTTAAGAATTTTTAAGTTACGTTTGAGTTACAGGAATTGGTAACGTGACGAAATTCAGAATGGATGAGATACGCCATTTAGTACATTCCATTTTGTTTTATTGAATCGATATAGATTTGACGTTTATTCTCATTACTTAAACATTAGCAGCTTTATTAATAAACGGGTATTAGTCTCGGATTAGTTACTTCAGCTTTTGTCCCTTTTTTGCTATTGGAATATTTAGCTGGATCGAAAGAGACAAAAGATGGTGTAACTAGGCTAAAGCTAGTTCGTGTTTATTAATAAGGCTGTAGATGTGCCCCTCAGTTTTGCCTACATTTTTCAAAGAAAGGATTTTTCGAAATTCCATCCTTAGAGGGTGAAATGGGTGGTTAAATTATTTTCCCATAGGCCACGCCGCGGGCGAAGCTGCGGGCAGGAGCTCGTTTTACATATATTATCCAGGATTTGTAATTTTAGCTCTGCTTTGATTATTAATTTGTCAGTACCCGGTTATAGGACCGTTACTCATATAAAATCCAAAACCGATTATATAAGGAATTCATTGATAGTGGTGTCGATTCTGTGTCGCATTCTCTAAAACTAAAGTAAACTTAAAGTATGGCGGTACTCTTCTGATAAAGGGGAAATGAAAAAGACGAAAATGTGTTAATTTAGTTTAGCTTTAGAGTACGCGACACAGAATCGACACCAGTATCTACCTATAATGTATGTTTATAAAGAAGATGGTTAATAATGGCTCAATGGTTCCGAAATACACATTAGGTAAATCTGTCCCAATTTCAACAGTTTCATCCGAATCCGCAACTGATTTCTCATAGGACTATTAAACTTTATTCAAGGTTCATGAGATGCTTGATAACTCCACGCCAGAACCAACCAGAGCAAATCACTTAACTAAATGATAAGAGCATGAAAAGAGACGAGAAGACCACAAATAAAAAAAACGATTGGCTACTTATAGTGAAGACGCAAGACGAGGTTAGACCTTGATTTATTTATGATGTGTCAATGCCACTACCTATGTATAATTAGGCTCTCAACAAATTAACACGTCATTAAACATCCGAGTCAGTAGTACTGAAACAAAGTAGCGGCAGAACTTATATGCAAAACATCGATTCGTGTAACTAATATCTTTGATTCGTGCTGACCGTGCCGTTTCGTTTGCCAAGTTGAACACGTGTCGCCCACGCGGTAAATGATGCCCCAAAAATACATTGTTTACAAACTTTGCATAAAAAGTTTAGATTCACCTGTTCTTGAGGTAAAATTTTGGGATAAAATTATATACGTAAAAACAATCAGAATATCGAAATACAAATAAATATACTATTTTTGGATCTAACCCCCAAACGTAGAACATTACCATTGCTGTTATGAAAATTGCTCAAGTGAGATAGGCAAATAAAGTATAAAACACAAAATATAAAAAGAAAACTACGCAGAAAAGTCTGTGACTACGTCATAGGTAGATATTACATCATCTAGTGAAAACATTAGATTTATTATAATTGTTGATTGTACTTTACGGTATATATATCCATTGGAAACTTTAATATTGCTTTACATAACTACTTACACAACAATTTTAAGAATATTTTGAAATTATATAAAGCTTATTAACAGTGGAGGCAGCTTTACCGAGTATGCAGTGCAACCTGACAGTATGCATTAGAAACATCCATAACCCAGAAATAGCGATTTCATGTAGACAACTCATGACTCAGTTGAAAAGCAGTAAAGGTGACAAGAATCGCTCAATATAGAGAATCATAAAACCTACATATTTACATACAAATTAAAATGATAGATGAAGCTGAGCGATGATGATGTTGATGGAACTTTCACCATTAGGTAATTTCATGGAAGCCCTTCATCTCACTTTATTCCAAACATTGAACACTCAACTGTACATTAGAATTCAATAAGCTCAATTCCCTGTCATAATGGGGTCCAATTAAATTTGTGTCTTGACGCAATATTGACTCGCAGCTGATTTGATTGAGAATGGAATCGAATTAGTGAACTGATTCGAGAGTTAGAAATGGTGTACAGTTTATGTTCAGGCATCCATTTATATTTGAAGTACGTGGTTATTTACACTTCCAATATAAATGGACCCCTGAACATAGAGAGTTGTCTTTACTTTAGTCATACATTTTTCATGTTTCCCATTCAGAAAAATCCTGATTAGCTGACTAGAGTTAGAAATATATTCCTGCACTAAAAATAAATTGATATGTGGGCATTAGAAAGATAGGGCAAAATATCCAAATAATTCACAAGCAGTGTTTTACATAAATCTATAAATAATATAGACCAACTTTATCGGATATAAAATCAGCTAAAACCAAATAAGTCCTTACAATACACAGCCACCAAATACTTTAGAAGGGCGGATATTGGAGTTGACGGCATTAATCCGGATGTCCGGAGATTCGTCTGTCGGTATCGCGGCTGGATGTATCCGGCATACGCGTTAAAAGTAAATAACGAGTGGTTCTGGCTCACTCTAGTTTGGATAATTCAATGATTCAGATTTCAATTTCGTGATTTCAGACAGAACATTTTTTATTGTATAGAGCATTCATTTCAGACAGAACATTTTTTATTGTATAGATCATTCATTTCAGACAGAACATTTTTTATTGTATAGAGCATTCATTGGCACGTATTACTTACAATCATTTGTATTCACTGGCTTTTAAGAACCTAAACTGAGTATCTGAGAATTTACTATACTTAATTACACAGGTAAATAAAATGTATAGTTTTAAGAACACTCTAAATTGTTGATAAAACCATTTTTTTAAATCGCGCATTGTGATGTTCAAAATCTAAGTTTAGCACGATTGCAATGACTATAAAGGTCAAATACATTTTACACACCAACGAAGTGAAGGCGCAATAACGGGTCATAGGACATAGAAAGAAAGGTTATGGCGCGCTGACGAAGTGTGATAGAATTCTTGCGGACGTTTTATAAGTTTGATAAGTTGTGTGTTTGTGTCTAAAATTTAGTATTATATGCTGAATACGTGATTGAGTATATTTCTTTTGTATATCAGAGTTTTTGGCGTGAATTTCGGTTGATTATAAATGGCAAAAAAGTATGTAAACTGGCACTACGTCTAAACATTTCCTAGATTAAAAACTGGCTCTCATGCTCAATGTAAGGCTTGCAGTACAACACTTTTAACTCCTTGGCGACATTATTAACTAAGGGTGGGGGCTTTTAAATAAATATTTAATATCTCATGCTATGGTTTCAACTAATTGCAAGATTCGTGCAGCAAGCAAGTCTACGACACTATCAACTGATCTCTGATAAGCTTTAATTGCTCTGTATTGTGGATAGGTACCTACGGGAAACGTTAAAGAGAACGGGACTTGAACACACGACTTAATTAAAACTTTCACTCAGTTTCAGTTTTCTTTTGTTGACGTCCTAGTTATTTTTCAACACGAGTGGAACGGACCAACTTTGAGAGGAGTTCAAGGGGTTTTTATATTGATGTAGTCTTTCAAGTAAGCGATTTCAGATCAAAAACCAATCGAAGGTTGATTTTTGTTAAAACTTAATTGGGCGAGAAAAGAGAAATTGCTTTGAGCGACAAATCGCCTGTTACATTATTTGTTTTTAATTTCTGTATTGATGTATTTTAATAAAAATAATACTATTTATATAATCTATTTATCATATCTCTTATCCTTTTTACAACAACTTCTCTCGAATAAAATACTAAATTATGTAGATAGGCAATATAACTACTTTCAACTTATTCTTTTCAACAATCGCTCAGAGTTTGAGAATGGAGTAACTTCAACAAAACCTAAAAGTTTAAGTAAAAGACCTTTAGTGCCTTTTAACGTTCCACATGGCAATTCTCGACATTGACTGGTCACGGTCGAAAAGATACCTATCCAATTTCACTTGACACTTTCAAGGAAATCTTGCCAAAGTTATAACGAGTTGGCAATTGTTTCATGCTTTCATGACCGTGTGATCAACGCTAACGTTCTCAAGAATCACGTCTACCAATCTTACCTCATAGTGAAACAAAGGTTTATTGGAAACTGAATTGGTTACTTTTTTTAAATTATTTAAGATGTGGTGTTTCAATAAAGAGTTTATCTATCTTTCTACAAAATCCCGTCCACTTCTCTCTAACGAGTTAAAAATGAGTACTAGAAAATGTATGTTTGCACATTTTCTTACAATCCAACAATTTAAGTACACTTTAGACGAATTTTACTTTCCACTAGATATTCAGTTATCAAACTTAAATATTGTAATAGGAAAAATAGATTCCTACTTCATAACCGGTAATGTATCGAGGATTTTTTTTCTACTAGAAAGACGAGTTATTAAACTTGCTATTCTAATGGGAATAAACGGATCTTAACTTAAGATACTAATACTAATACTTAACCCCAATTGAGTTATTAGCGATGTAAAAATCAACTAAAACAAGACGCTAAAAATCAATTTAAATCATTTGAGCTATCTCATTAATATTCTTAATGTTATATAAAGACATCGTAATTATTGAAATTAATTAGTATTTCAATTCAAATTTTCTTTTAAAGGACTCGAAATTAACTTTTCCCCATTGGATTTCCATTTACAATTTTATTTCTTTCCTGGCGTTGGCGTCTCCCGCGAAATAATTAAGCGAGTCTGCTTGGTCTAATTTAAATTCAGGGGATTTTGTTGTTTTGGGCTTTAAAAGATGTATCGCTATTGTGTTATAGGAGTTGCTTACTTTTTATTGAATTCAACATTGAAAAATAGCAAGTTAACTTTCATATATAACATTACTTCATTAATTATTAAGATCTCTTCCTCTCAGTCCTTTTTAAAAACTACTTCGCCGTTAACTTTGTCATTTAATATTTTAACCTATAGGTATAGGAAGAGAAATTTAGGATCTTTGGTTGTAATAAAATCTTCAATTATGGCTAATTTCAAGGTTCTAATTATACGAGAAGTACTCTATAGGTTTTAATTACACGTGACTTTGGTAAAAAGTAAAGGTTTTTTGAACAAATATTTTTACTGTACACATGTTTTGTTTAGGATTATGAAGCCGAAGCCGACATTTCTGTGAAAAGGGGTCTTGACAAAATAACAGACAAAATAACTCCGATAGCAAAAAGTTGAATCAGGGTAAGAACCGAATTTTTTTGGAACCCTAAAAATTAACAACACAACAAAACATACAAAATGCCTCACGCCAATTATCCCAAACTAGAAAATTTTAGTTTACGAAAAATCAACAAAACAAATGAATAAAAACAGTTTGTGAATAAGCGTATGTTGACAATATAATTTAATATCTGACACTTATCTTGTAGAATATATTTAAGTTAACTGATGGTCGGTGAAAAGATTCCGAAAATGGCGGTTGTGAATTTTGATTTCTTTTTCGTGTAGTTTTGAATTTAGCCTGTGATAAGGGTGGATTATTATCCATTAAGTGTTCGTGAATGTGCACTAACCATGCCTTTTTGTTTTCTCTTCAAGGCTTCCTAGAGCCTTCAGTAAAATATCCACCATTTTACTGTGGCATTTTGACTGCCAAAATAAGACTTTGACATGACATAACTATATAAAAATTCCTTACTTGACATTGGCAGCACTATTGCTAAAAAGCGATAGAATGACATTAAACAAACAGAAGAAGAAGAGGATTACTGCAGATGTAATAGAAAGGTTGCAACCTTTCTATTACATCGTTATGATATATCATTATACGTTATTTCCGCCCTCCTGTTGTGAAAACGCAACCATTGAGCATTTTATGGTATTCTAAACTCAAACTAAGGTCCATGTGTTCATAAAACCCAGTCCAAAATGTTCTCAATATATTTTAGGGTCCATTTCTCTGCTCGGATTACGGAGGGCATAAAATATGTAAATGGAACGTGGGAGAGATCTACTGCTTACGGCTTACAAAAGAGCCACATTAGGATCGGACATTAAGATGGTCGCCTGATGAAGAGGTTTACTACTTGTAATAATCCACAATATCACCTCGACATACAGAAACTAGCTGGCTCGCCCTGGCTTCCGTCGGGCTAATTAATATTGTATTACAATATAACATAGCATATGTTCCAATTGGACGGGGATGCTTGTGTTCCCGACGCATCGAAATGACAAATAATTTATGGCAAAGTATGTTAATATAGAATTATTATTTATTAATTGATAGTTTGTAATGTGCAATTATAGTATGATGTGGCAATTATAGTAAATAATAATAATTGTGATTCTACTAATATAGCTGTAAGTGTTATTGTTACTAACAAATTGGATTGAATTATCTGTAATAAAATAATTAATAATAATAAAAATAAATATGTCCTCTTTATATATGGACACCTCCTATATCTTATGTATTTTTTACTATAATACTTTCTATACATGAAAGAATTTACAATTGGATCAGTAATTTCAAAGTGTACGTGTGTGTGTGTTTGTGTGTGTGTGTGTGTGTGTGTGTGTGTATTTTTATTCACAAGCGATACCCCAGGGGGTAACTAGTAACAAATAAACCGTTCATTAATTTCCCAAGCGATTTTTCAACGTCGTTTGTACGGATTATCTGTAAGGAACTTATATAAGTCTGCATTTGGACCAATTTTATTTTATCGTCAAAGGGCCTAAGCCCGTCGGGAAAAGCTGTATTTTGACAACGGTCAGGTTTGACAGCCGTTTTAGTAAACGTTAAGTGATGAACGCGGTTAACGGACACGGCGCCATAAATTATAAATGATATACTACTAGTTGCGGCCCGCAGTTTCACCCGCGGATAAAAAGTACTTTATTATCAATTGCTCATCCCACGGGAAAATTTCACTTTTCCGAGATAATATGTAGCATATATGTTAATCCAGTGTTAATACATATATATATTATAAGATGCCATATGTCTTCTGTAACACCACAGTCATCACAGTTAGATGTTACTTTTTTCATCAAGAATGCGAACTTGTTCGATGGGATTTGTCCAGATCGTAGCCTTAAAGCTGCTTACTAACATTTTCCTATTCAGCGCAACCGTATCAATCCATTAGTAATAAGAAATCATTTAAAAATCTTTGTTTTCTGATTACATCGGTCGGAAAACATAGATCAACCAAATTTCCGCTGTGGCGGAGTTTGCTGTTTGATCTTTTCTAAAATTGTATTAGCCGTCAGTTATGATATTACACGTACATTACGCACGTAGCAGAAACTCCGATGTTTGCTTTGTTTACGTTCATTTTTTAGTTAGGTAATTAGTAACCCGTCTTTTCTCGACAGGAATCTGGAATTTTAGAATCGGTAATTTATCAATTAATTAATTTTAAGATGACCTAATTATTATAACTATAAAACCTTATAGTTTTGTGGTCTTAGAATTGGTAATTAAAAAATGTCATAGTTTTGAGGTTTTTAGATTAATATCACGCTCACGAGCCATGAGCTGCCTTTATGCAACACTGAAGGCTTTGTCGGTGCATAATGTTCCCTTATAGAATGTTTGTTATTACAGCATATCTACATACAAAGAATGTTAATTTTATATAATTGAATTTATAAAAATTATAATAGTATATTTTTATATTAATTTGAATGTAAAGGAAGTGTGTAATAAAATAGCTTCAAAAACAGTAAGTAAATCAATACATATGTGATTGTGCGGTATTTAAATCATTTTAAGAGCTTAATTAAGCTTTTTAGCTTGACTGCCTCTGTGGTGTAGTGGTTGAGCAATTCGGCTCTAAGCCCGGAGGCGGTGGTTCGATGCCCGCGACAGGACAAGTATTTGTGCACAGAAAAAAAGCGCAAATACATGTTCTGTGTCTGGGTGTCGTGAGACCATGGTCCTCGTAGTTTCTAGGTTCCTAGACACAGGGAATCTTAGTCAGGGTCCAGGATCTATCTATGTGATCGTTGGCCGTTATTATTATTATTATTATTAATATACTTTGGTCTCAGGAGGATGTGCGCAGTGCAGTGTCGCGCGTAACTTTATATTTTAGGGTTCCGAGTGACACTGTTCTGTTATGGGCAGCCGTGTCGCTTAACATCAGGTGAACAACTAGCTTGTCACTTCATTCTTTTTTTTTTTTTTTTTTTACTTCAAACTTGTCTAGCATATGACCACGCTCTCACCTGATGGGAAGTGACGATGCGATCGAAGGTGTAGCACGCTAGCCAAGTAAATACCTATTCACTCTTCTCTTGAACACGCCCGGGTCATATTTCGCCGGAAACACAGACGCTGGCAGGGCATTCCATTCCTTAGCCGTTCTAATTAAGAACGTTGAGTCAAATCGCTTGGTACGAATGGGTGGTATTTCGACCACGAAAGGATGGCGCTTAGCCGAGCATCTAGTAGTCCGGTAGTGGAATGGTGATGGGAGAATGAGATCATGCAGTTCTTGAGCGCATTCACCGTGGTGTATTCTGTAAAAGACCGACAGACTTGCCACCTTACGTCGATGTGCAAGGCTCAGGAGCCTTTTACCAACCAAAGTGTCGTCGTCAATGAGCCTTTTGGCACGCCGTTCAATCGAGTCCAAAGCCTCAAGCTGGTACTTGGCAGACCCGTCCCACAGGTGGCAGCAGTACTCCATACACGATCGGACCTGTGCTTGATACAGATTAAGAAGCTGTCCAGGTGTGAAGTACCGCCTTACCTTGGACGATATGCCGAGTTTTTTCGAAGCTACTTTGGCTTTGGACTCGATGTAGAACCAAAGTTTAGGTTTGACGTGAGATCAACACCCATAAACTCAAGATGGTTTCCTAAACTTACAGATACACCACGGAATGAAGGAGCCCGATGGAGTGGGCTCTTTTTAGCAGTGAATAAACACGCCTGTGTTTTTGCAGCATTGAACCTAACCAAGTTAGCATCGCCCCAATCGGACACGGCTTTCAAAGCCAGGCTCATGCGCTCAACCATAGCCTCTCTCTCAATCCGGACATCGTCACCACTGGCTCATTTTACAAAAAAATCTATGCCGCATGCTAATTTAAAGGGGATAATTACTAAGCGCCAATCTTTTTACACCTTTCGTACTCAAAGTCGGATCAAAGAAGCTAAAATACACATCAAAGCCTGAGAAGCAACGTTGGTACTTACATGATAGGTCACAGTATATAGAAAAGTGAAAAATCTGTAGATACAAAAAACAAGGGTAAAACCATTGTCATTTTAATAAACCTTGCCTTGCGGTACCCTAAAAACGAATCGATTAACTAAACTTTCAGCGGAAACCGAAGGCTGCTTTTCGCTTATTCATTCAACGATTACCGTTCATTTTGTCGTAAGCCAAGTCAGCTCTCCGACGGTTTACTGATTCTGACACTAGGGCACAGAGTTAGAATAATAATCACACTAATATTATAAAGGTGAATGTTTGTATGTGTGTTTGTGTATGTGTGTAAAATCAAACGGCTGAATAGATTTGCATGAAATGCATGAATTTGCAGCAAAGCCAGCCCATGGTTTGGAGCCGAATGTGCACGTGCTGAAGCGCAGAAGCATGCGGCATATCTGGCATGGGCTGACGCTCGAAAACGCAAGGCCTCGGACACTCGAGCTAAGAAGAAAGCCTTTAACGTTGCCGCCAAGGCCTGTAAGAAGGAATTAAGGAAGGCTCGTTTCAATCATATTGGTCGAATAGGGACTAAACTTGCTTCCTACCCAGCGGGTAGTAAGGCTTTTTGGTCCCTAGCCAAATCGGTTGAAGCGAACTTCTGTCGATCCTCACTGCCTCCATTATTGAAACCAGACGGATCGCTGGCTCACACTGCAAAAGAAAAAGCAAACTTGTTTGCCACTCTCTTTGCAGAAGCTTCGCGTTTAGATACTGCTAATGAGGTACCTCCCTGCCTTCCACAATGCGGTGTTTTCATGCCGGAAATACGCATACGTCAGAAGGAAGTACTAAAAACATTAAGCAGTCTAGACGTGAACAAAGCCAGTGGTCCCGATGGTATACCTGCAATTGTACTTAAGAACTGTGCACCTGAGTTGTCTCCCATTCTAACACGCCTATTTCGCCTCTCTCTGGACACCGGAATAGTCCCTATGAGTTGGAAGCTAGCCAACGTACAACCTGTACCTAAGAAGGGCAGTCGTGCTGATCCTGCCAACTATCGACCCATCTCAATTACCTCCATTCTCTGTAAGAGTATGGAGCGTATAATTAACAACAAGCTCTTGGCATACCTTGAAGACAATGATCTCCTCAGTGACCGGCAATACGGATTTCGCCGAAACCGGTCCACTGGGGATCTTCTCGCGTATGCCACTCACATATTGAGCGAAGCCTTAGAGATGCATGGAGAGGCACTTGCTGTATCTCTAGACGTCTCTAAGGCATTTGATCGGGTCTGGCACGACGGTCTTCTGAATAAGCTTCCATCTTACGGACTACCTGCTGGTTTGTGCACTTGGATATCAGACTTTTTGAGGGAACGATCGCTTAGAGTAGTTCTTGATGGCTGCTCTTCCGATCAATTAGCTATTAATGCTGGTGTACCTCAGGGGTCAGTTCTTTCAGCAACACTATTCTTACTCCACATCAATGATTTGCTAAAGCCCGGTACCTTTGGGTATGCAGATGATAGTACTGTTGTTGAAAGATACACATCCAGTGCCCGAGCCAGTGGTGACGACGTCCGGATTGAGAGAGAGGCTATGGTTGAGCGCATGAACCTGGCTTTGAAAGCCGTGTCCGATTGGGGCGATGCTAACTTGGTTAGGTTCAATGCTGCAAAAACACAGGCGTGTTTATTCACTGCTAAAAAGAGCCCACTCCATCTGGCTCCTTCATTCCGTGGTGTATCTGTAAGTTTAGGAAACCATCTTGAGCTTTTGGGTGTTGATCTCACGTCAAACCTAAACTTTGGATCCTACATCGAGTCCAAAGCCAAAGTAGCTTCAAAAAAACTCGGCATATTGTCCAAGGTAAGGCGGTACTTCACACCTGGACAGCTTCTAAATCTGTATCAAGCACAAGTCCGATCGTGTATGGAGTACTGCTGCCACCTGTGGGACGGGTCTGCCAAGTACCAGCTTGAGGCTCTGGACTCGATTAAACGGCGTGCCAAAAGGCTCATTGACGACGACACTTTGGTTGGTGAAAGGCTCCAGAGCCTTGCACATCGACGTAAGGTAGCAAGTCTGTCGGTTTTTTACAGATTACACCACGGTGAATGCGCTCAAGAACTGCATGATCTAATTCTCCCATCACCATTCCACTACCGGACTACTAGACGCTCGGCTAAGCGCCATCCTTTTGTGGTCGAAATACCACCCATTCGTACCAAGCGATTTGACTCAACGTTCTTAATTAGAACGGCTAAGGAATGGAATGCCCTGCCAGCGTCTGTGTTTCCGGCGAAATATGACCCGGGCGTGTTCAAGAGAAGAGTGAATAGGTATTTACTTGGCTAGCATGCTACACCTTCGATCGCATCGTCACTTCCCTTCAGGTGAGAGCGTGGTCAAATGCTAGACAAGTTTGAAGTAAAAAAAAAAAAAAAAAAAAAAAAAAATTCGGTACCAAGATAACTTATACACTGGATTAACATATAGGCTACATTTTATCACACTAATATTATACAGGTGAAAGTTTGTGTGTTTGTGTGTATGTGTGTATGTTTGTCACTCCTTCACGCTCAAACGGCTGAATAGATTTGGATGATATTCGGTACCAAGATAGCTTATACACTGGATTAACATATAGGCTACATTTTATCACACTAATATTATACAGGTGAAAGTTTGTGTGTTTGTGTGTATGTCTGTCACTCTACTAAATATTTAATTTAATCACCATATTCGAGAATGTGGCATCCACCAACCCGCACCAGGGCCAGCGTGGTGCATTATAGAGAGAAGGCCCGTATTCTAGCAGTGAAAACACATTGGATGGATGACGCTAACCATCTCGCCTACATAAAAATGAAGACACATAGTGTGCGTTAACTTATTCCTGTCAGTTACCTTTAGTTTGAATCGTTTAACTTAAAAGTCCGACACGTTGCAAGTTACACTACGTAACAACTGTGCTAACACGTAAATTTAAAGTTGTTACGGGCAGATTTTACTAGAGGTGTATAAAAGTTATTTGGATTGGATTTCAGCCATCCGGCTCATCCGGTCACTTTTATTTGATAAAAACAAGCACTGTAAATGTTTAAATAAATCATTACTAATTTCTTTTAAAACTTTTATGTTTTCAGTAAAACTATCAAACAAAAAATGAGTGTGCTTTAGACTATATGACTGAAGTAAAACTTCTTTAGTTTAGCTTCATCTAATGATCGGTATGACTTTTTTCTTTGCTGAATCATAATGTCATCTTGACAATTGTAATTTTACCAAACATACCGACAGACTAGAGTCTCCTAAGTGATTTGTGATACCGACATAATAACACAAATTTGAAGTAATAGGTCTTTACCTATGAAATTGCCGTATTGCAGTACAGACTTTTTCAAACAAAAAAAAGTTTTGATTGGCTATGAATTCTAAATTCAAATTAATTTTGTTTTAAAAATATGACATTCTATTTACAATGTAAGTCTTTTGTTTATTGATTAGCGTTGTATTTTCATTACATTTCAACATTTTTCCTCATAATGGATACTTTGAAATTTCGTGTAATTATGGAATATGAGTTCTGTCGTGGCACCAACGCGGCACAAACGACACGTAACATCAACGAGGTTTACGGAGAGAACTGTACAAACGAACGTACAACCCGTTATTGGTTTGCTCGGTTCCGTTCTGGGAATTTTGACTTGAAAAATGAACCTCGTGGTCGTCCGGAAACTTTGGTCAACAATGATGAATTAAAGGCGATTGTGGAAGCTGATGAATCTCAATCTACAGCTGAGTTGGCAGCAGCTTTTGATGTTAGCATCAAAACAATATTGGTCCATTTGCGACAGATTGCCAAGATAAAAAAGCTTGATAGATGGGTGCCCCACGAACTTAACGATCGCCAGCGCAACGTACGCGTCGAGACTTGCCTTGCGCTGCTTAACAAGCACAGAAATGAAGGAATTTTGAACCGAATTGTTACGTGCGACGAAAAATGGATTCTTTTTGACAATCGAAAGCGCTCAGCAAGTTGGTTAGATCCTGGTTCGGTACCAAAGCAATGTGCAAAACGAAAAATGACCCCTAGAAAGGTGATGGTCACGGTTTGGTGGTCTAGTGCTGGTGTGATTCATCATAGCTTTTTACAAAACGGCGAGAGCATTACTGCAGATGTGTACATTGAAGAACTGACCACAATGATGGCGAAACTCGCACGTCTGCAACCAGCTTTGGTCAATCGGTCGTCTCCACTGCTACTTCACGACAACGCGCGACCCCATACTGCACAACAGACCGTCTCTAAGCTGCATGAGTTGGGTTTGGAAGCTCTCCCTCATCCGCCATACTCACCAGATCTTGCGCCTACCGACTATAACTTTTTCCAAAATTTGGACAACTTTTTAAAGGGAAAAAAATTCAATTCCCGAGAGGCAGTACAAAACGCCTTTGAAGAGTTTGTTGTCTCCTGTCCTGCTGATTTTTTCAAGAAGGCCATCCATAAACTGCCACAGCATTGGCAAAGATGCATTGATTGCAGGGGTGATTACTTTGAATAAAAGAAATAAATAAGTTCGAAAAAAAAATACTTTAACTTTTTTCAAACAAAACGGCAATTTCATAGGTAAAGACCTAATAATTTTTAACTTATATATCTTGACAATGGAGATCTGCGAGAACCAACAACTTTCAACTTCTATTCGCCTCGTCACGTATTCACCAGCTTACTCCCCAAGTCAAGCGTGCCTAAAGAAGTTTTACTTTAAAAAAATGCCGAAAAATAAAAAGATAACATTATTAATTATTTTTACAGCAAGTAGTAGGAGTAAGGTATCTCTAGAAACATCCAATTTATACAAATTAAATGTCAATATTAGTTTTATAAATGACGGTGAAAAAAAATTAAACTATCAATAATTAAAATAAATGAGCTCTACTTTTTAGTATAGTATATATATAATATAATTATTATAGGTATATATATTAATCTATTACATTTTCATAGTTAATAAACTATATTTATAAAACTAAATGAAATTTACCGGCTAAAATTTTCGGCAAAAACGCTTATTTTTATCTAGCACTACTCTACTGAACCGAATTGGAATACGTTTAACACGATCCAATGCTTCCAAAGTTTCGATCTCGCCTACGATTTAGATTTACTTGTAGATAGGAGACAAAAGGTACTATGTCCCTACCCAATTAGGAAACTTTGGACAGAAGTTTGGCTAACTATCCGACGTATTTTGTTGGCAACACCGCCTTTTGCTACCGGGAGAACATTTAATTTGGATAACGGTAACATCTGAAACGTAGGTTACTGTTGGGTTCGGAAAATATAATTAGTGACATAGTTTTTGGGAACACGACTATGGCGTTCGTAATTAATTAAATCAGAGTTAATCTTCTCACAACCTCTCCTCTCCTCTCCTCAACCATAGTTGCTGGTTAGAGCCAAACAGGCCGAGGGATTTAAAGACATTTTTTGAACGGGCTAATGATGTTGGTCTCTACCGAACTTTACAGCGTCACCGGGCGGGGGGCTTCGATTCATACGTGCTTAGAGATCCAGCGAAGCACAAGGACACACTCCTCAATCCAGGCTTCTGGCTGGAGGGAGTAGTTTCTTGGCGCTATAGGAAAGCGAGGGAGAAGTCAAATCCCTAAACTTTTAATTAATAAAATATGTATATTAGTCTGTAACAACCTTATTAATAAACGAGTATTAGTCTCGGGTTAGTTACTTCAGCTTTTGTCCTTTTTTGCTACTGGAATATTTAGCTGGATTGAACGAGACAAAAGATGGTGTAACTAATCTAAATCTCACATTCACCACTAAAATTCTTCTTATATTTGTGTTCACAACCATAGTCATCAGATGACTATGGCGTTCGTAACTAATTAAATCAGAGTTACTCTTCTCACAATGGCATTCGTAATTAATTAAATCAGAGTCACTCTTCGTCTTCTTCGAGAGTCACAAAGTGTGTGTTTAGCCGAGCTAGATAATTATGTAACACAAATTATCTTTTTACTAGACTGTTGATGTCTCAGAATGACGTGTGTAGTGTAGTGTCAAAACTTCATACTTTAAAGTTCCGAGTGATACTGCAACTGTTATGAGCGATTGTGACACTTAGCATTAGGTGAACGACTTGTCCGTAATGTCATTAATTTTCAATCTTTAAAAATACGTAAGTTAATTGCAGCACCCTGCAATTTATATTACTAGTTTGTCTCGTCGTAATAAATTTTTTGACATACTTATTAGAATGTAAATAAAAAAACTTTTAGAACCAAAATTGTTTGTTTATACATGTTTTTGGTGTGTGTTAAAAATAACCCTATTTATCAAATAATAACATTTACTTTGACTTACAAATGCGCATCTGTAGACATGGGAATCTGTAGAAATGGGAGTTTGTAGACGCGGGAATCTGTAGACATGATCTCCATTTTCGCAGATTCTCATGTCTACAGACTCCAATTTCTTTACATTTTCGTTACAACAGAATTCCACGATTACTGATTTTCTTTTACGATTACTGATTTACTTCTACGATTATGGACTTACTTCTACGATTACCGATTTTCTTCTAGGATTACAGGTTTTTTTCAACGATTAATGATTTTCTTCTACGATTACTGATGTTTTCAGAATCCCATTTCTACAGATTATCGTTTGAACAGAGTCTCATATTTACTGATTTCTAATTCAACAGGTTCCCGTGTTTTACAAATTAAAGATTATAAAAGAAATAGGTAAAAGTCTAAAGGTATTTAAACACGCATAAATATATTATTTGAATAATTTTCTTGTTATTATTACTCTTATTTATCAAAAGATTACTAAAATGTCCAAAATACCTAGTTGATGGCTTATCAGTGTTTTATACTGCATTTTGGAGAATGCGAGTTCTTCCATTGGATTACAAGACGTACAGAAATATGCCTTCCATATCTAGTTGAAATTCATTCAACCCGCACTAAGCGTTTAATTACTTTATAGTGCGAACAGCTTATTTATGGAACAGCTTGCCGGCGTCCTTGTTTACAATATAACCTGGGAGTTTTCAAGGCAAGAGTGAACAGGTATGTTCTAGGCAAGCATTGTTTTTTTTATGTTACCAAATCACATGACGAGCTAGTCGTTCGCCTGATGTTAACCGACACGACTGCCCATACCAGTTGCAGTGACACTTGAAACTCTAAAGTATAGTTTCGCGTGACACTACACTGCGCACGTCATTCTGTGACATCAGCACAGTCTGTAATAAGATTACTAGATTGTGAGATCGGGTCATAAAGTCTCATTTGTCCAGTAATTTAACTAGCTACAGTGCTCTTTCTACCGGAATACAGTAGTGCTGTGTGTGTCAAGCAGTAGCTTGGCGGCAGAATAACTGGCAAAGCGGTGACCCATCTAGACGAACTTTGCAGAAAAGTCCTACCACCTAGTAATTATGTAAGCATGCTCCACCTTAGACCACGTCATTGCTTGACATCAAGCAAGGCAGCGGTCAAATTCTTTACCTATAACCAATAAAAAAGCAGTATAAATAAATTCGATTTAATACTTTCGAAAAGTAATTGAAAACCACAATATCGTTAATGGACCGACCGAAACTTCGGCAATTTACAACTTTCAAATGAAATTAAAATATTTTCATGAGTTATGCTGACTTTTGCTATTTCTTATCATACTTCGAGTTACTTATTGAAATTTACTGAATCATAATCATAATCGTTTATTCGTCATATTTAGGATGTAAGCGACGAATGGGCACTTGGAGGTCGGTATTTTTTCAGTTTAATCTAGACATATGTCATTTAATCGACAGATCACAATGTTGAATGATAATGATCACAATAATATTTAAATTTATTATACTATTAACTAGCTCAAATTAACAATTTATTAAATCAATCACAAAACTTTTGTAAGAGTTTTGGCGGAAAAGCGTCACCACATTGTATTATTTTCCAAAACTTGTGTTATTTTCAGTGTTAGTGCGTAAACTTGGTGGATTTTATTCGTTAAGTGCTGGATTACAGGCGTGAGTGTGGGAAAATGGTATAATGATGATGAAACGTTTCTTTTCGTGTTGTTTCCAAAACTCCATAGAAGCTTCAAGTTGCCACCACTTTACTTGGAGTATGACTTTGACTAGACTATGACTTGACTTGATGACTTCGACTATGACTTGACACATATTTGCGTGAAATATCATTAACTTGATAAACTATCAATTACTTGACACTGGCTAAATACACAAAAGTGTGGAGCCAAAACTTAAAAAATATGTTGCTGTTATGTTATATACCGTACATGCCAACATAATAATATAATTTTTAACTTTGTTATGTTGTCAATGCAGATCTACGTTAACAAACTAATTTCAACTTCCGTTTGCCGCGTCACATATTCACCAGCATAATACCCCAAGTCAAACGTGCGTAAAGAAGTGTTACTTAAAAAAATCCATGTTTTTAAAATAACATTGATTTGAAATTAGAAATCCTTACCAAACAAAGAATATTTTGATTTGAAATGGCTAGTACTGCAGAATGGCAGTGTCATAGGAAAATACCTATAACTCTTATGAACCTTCTCTCGAAATGCCGTCTGTCATAGCTCTGAGTAAAAACAGCTGGTTGAAGCTCATTCCGCATCTTACAAAGGTAGAGAAAGACCTATGTGGTCTTTCTCTAACAGAGATGACGTTATGAATAAATGCCTCATCTCATTTTGACTGGTAAAAGTGCTAAAAACTTTTGAAAATAATATATTTTTATTTTTATTAAATAGAATTAAAAATTAGTTTAACCAATTGAAGGGTTGAGAACAAAAAGGGCTTAACTGTCAAATTGATAGTTTCGAGAAAAATGTATTAATTCTATTTTAAAATACAAAATATAGTACTAATTCTTACAATTACTGTAAAAATATAATATAATATAATAATGTTTTTTTGCTAAGTGAACTGTATTCTTGTGTCAGATAAACCGTTTTTAGACTCAAAATCTCGAGATTTAAGCCTCATTTCGGTATTTTGAGAATGTATTATTGTAGATAATTTCACGCTGAATCCAACGATACTCATAAGTCATTTTGTGAAAAAAAATCAGTTAAACCCTTTTTGTTCTCACCCCTTCAATTACGTAAATATACTTACGTGAGTAAAAAAAGTGTCATTATAACATAAATATAATATTCTATACTTACGAGTAAACCAGTTAATTTTTTACAAATAAAACTTTAGACAGCTTTTTTATAGAAAGAGTTGTTACTCCTATTGTAATTTGATTTTAAATCTTATTGGTCATATTCTAGGTTGAAATTAGTTTTTCATTAATTAGCAGAAAGGCAAGATATGATAGGTTGAAGAAAGACAAGTTTTTTTTTTTTTAAATGTTTTGGCTCCACACTTTTGTGTATTTAGCCAGTGTTAAGTAATTGATAATTTATCAATTTAATAATATTTCACGCAAATATGTGTCAAGTCACAGTCGAAGTCATCAAGTCAAGTCATAATCAAGTCATAGTCTAGTCAAAGTCATACTCCTGTAAAGTGGTGGCAACTTTACTTGAAGCTTCTATGGAGTTTTGGAAACAACACGAAATGAAACGTTTCACCATCATTATACCATTTTCCCACACTCACGCCTGTAATCCAGCACTTAACGAATAGAATGCCACCAATTTTATGCACTAACACTGAAAATAACACAAGTTTTGGAAAATAATACAATGCGGTGAGGCGATCTTTTTCGCTTTCCCGCCAAAACTCCAAAAAAGACAAGTTATGATTGGTTGAAGAAAGGCAAGTTATGATTGGTTGAAGAAAGGCAAGTTATGATTGGTTGAAATAAAGCGTAAGATAACTCTTCTAAAATTAAAGAAATTGTAAACAAATTTGAAAGGAAGGTCGTTCATGAAAAACGAGCAGTTATAAGCAAACATTTTCAAGGTTATATTTTTTAAAAGATAATGTGTTGCTAGCTATCTTTAAAAATGGCGGAATCCACAAAATATTTATGGAATAAATATGGAATGAGATATCGGATTGGAGCAACTTTATGAGAAAGAAGTCGTAAAAAAATTATTTTGATTCTCCTGAAACTTAACCTCACCTCTAAGAATATATCTATATTGAAGAAATTACCCAAAACACTAATTATTTTTTCTGATTTCTTCATAAAATTTCCGTGAAAATTACTACCAAATTGACATAATTGTACTTATAGAAATGGAAATATAAAATACTGCTAGGAATAGAAATTCTTCGTGTTTTAGACTTATTGCTTTATTTGTGCTTTCAAACATGCCATAATTCTAGAATTTATGTCAACTAAAATTATAGCTTTTGACGGTGAGTTTACATTACATTGGTCTGAAAATCAATATTATTGAATAAAATTTTATTATATTATGAAAAACATTTATAATAAAATTGATACTTAAAAGGTCCGAGGTATATACCTCGGACCTTTTAAGTATCAATTTTATTTTTTACGTACCTAAGAATAAGGGTCTTAATAGACACAGACTGGTAGGCGGACAACTAACCAAGTATATAAAAGCTCTGATTTTTTAACGGTTATTGAGCCCTGAAAGGACAGCCCATTTCACTGACCTAAGATTCTAGCAACTAAAACAATTAAAGGCATTGACGATTGTGGTATTTGCTGGGCCATCAGCGTGCGGTAAAATTGCGTATTAACTAGAGGAAACCAGAATAGACGAGTAACAGAAAAAACATTTATAAATAAGCAGCATCGCAGATGTTTGTTATTGAACCAGGACTTCATAAATATTGGGAAACTATCTCATCTACATAATATTATCGGAGGACGATTCTGTGTCGGTCTCAGTTTGCTTGAACAAATACTATGGACGACGTCTATGCATTATACTATGCTAAGGACGATCTTCTCTCATCACGCCATAAAATAAACATGCTTACGTCATTAAATGTTCTTGCACGATGAAAGCTTTGAATATAGTATTTTAAAACTTAATCTTCTTTCTATACATATACAATCCTAACTGACTGACTGATTTATATATCAACGCACAGCCTAAACCACTGATCCTACAGACTTAAAATTTGGAGGGTGTGTTTTTTGTAAAGTGTAGGTACCCACTAAGAAAGGGTTTTTGAAATTCCACCCGTAAGAGGGTGAAATGGGGTGTGATATTAACTATGAAAACTTTTCTTCTTCGTTTCCTAGGTCACAAGGGTGAAGCCGCGGGCAGAAGTATTTCATATGAGTGCAGTGGGTAAATGCACTTTACCGTTTCATTGTTTCCGCGTGTTTCACGAGTCGAATGCGTAAGCACTGTGATACTCTCGCTAATATTTCCATCTCAAAACGTAACTTTTTTTTCATCATCTTGATTTATGCGACGTAAACGTTCCGCATGATTCATGACGACACACAAAAATATTTTTAACGAGCTCTCTTTAACCCGGTTTTCAGAAAACAGACGCAGATCTCTTCCGCGTCCACCCATCGTATTGCTGAAGGGAACACTTAAAAACTCATCGGTATACGTCGCGCCGGCCGACTGCCAACTTTCCGTTCTCAAACCGTATTATAAAAAGATGCGTACACTAAGTTCCAGCCGTAAATAAAGTAGGGTGAACGAACGTAGCACTGACCTCCTTTCTGCGTGATGTTGAACGAGCGCAGCCGGTAGGAGTCCTCATCTGGTTCCTCTTCGGGTTGGTGCGAGTTGCGGGGTACGTCGAGGAAGGCGTTGGAGCGGCGCGGCTGGTTGTGCTGGGCAGGTGGCGGGCGGCGACGGGCTGAGGCTTGCCGGCGCACCTGAGGCGGTGTTTCGGCCTCCGCCAGCCGCGGTTCCGAGCTGTACCGCGCTCTGGTCTCCCGGTCCAGCTGCTGCTGCTGCTGTCGGCGGTGTCTCACGGAGCGGCCGCCGGTGATGCGCGCGGACTGCGTACGCGTTGCAGGTCGCCGTCGCGGCGCCGGCGTGGTCTCTATCGGAGCTGCCAGCGCCTCCATACTCGCGGAGGCGGGCGCGCAAATCGACTGCGAGCGCTTCGTGCGTCCGTCCGTAGCCATGGTCGCGACGATACTGAACCCGAGCTTCCCGCCCGCCCAAAAGCCCCCCGCGCGCTCCTTGGGCGGGCGGACTTGTTGCATCCAATATTACGAGATTAGTTCGCTTTTTAAATGTCAATGTATTTCGTATGTCTCCATGAATGGATCATAAAAAGCGGAACACACTAGACTGCTATTAGAAATGCCACAATTCGCTTTTAAGCGGGAGGAAAATTAAATGTATGTGAATATTTTAACTTGGTTTATTCATGTGCCGGGAAATTGGTTCCATTTATTTGATTTTCATGAACAGTGTTATTGTATCGTGGGGCTAGATTCAACGTTCTTTGTTTTAATGAAATACGCGTAGTAACGAAGCTACCTACATCATGAATCATTTGTGCCAATATTAGCAGTGTTGTAAATTTCACGTGATATAAAACAGGCGTCGGTATTCTTTTTGTGAATAATTTAAGATTAATTTAGTTTTTTCGCGATCGGAGTCTGGTTGTGGTCCGATGGAGCCATTGTCAGACGTTTTTATTGTACTTTTTTATTGATACTGAATGTGTCGAATAAATCGTAGTAATGTTTTTTCATTTAGGTAGGTTTTGCAATATATTAAAAACAGAGATGCGGCTTGGTTTTTGTCTTCATTCATTATTTCTTAATACCTTTATGGCAATGCTTAGTCTTTAGGCTAAATAAAGACCAGCATTTTGGTCACGTATTGATTATTGTATATATATCATATTGCACGTTGGTAGCGGCTTCTTAGATTAAGTTTTGCTAATGCATAGTTTTTAATTTAAATATAGTTTTATTGTTTAAAAACTTCAAATTTAATACCTTCATTATATAAAGAATTCGTTCTATAAAACCTTATATACACTGTTTAGGTGGCAAGTTTTATAGCAAATAATAAAGTTCCAAACAAATGAAAACTTTGTCCACTTTCCCTATTCACCCGCATTGTTAGCACAGACTTCTAAGCTCCAATAACTATTCTAAAAGTAATAAACACCACCATGATCGAACCTTCACCTCCCTAACGTAGCATGACATCACGCGAAACGGTGTGACGAAGAACGAAAGACGAAGGACGAAAGACGAAGAACGAAAGACGAAGAACGAAAGACGAAGAACGATAACAAAAGGTGACGGCATTTGACATTCTAAAATTCCCGTTTTATACTATCTACCTATAGCTCTAGCCAAAATTTCCATTCCACCATTGGACAAAAGATAAAAAATCGCCACCGTTGCATGGTTAATATCCCACATGTGCGAAGAAAGGGATTTGGCACCACATTTATCATGCACACAGCCAAACAGTGGAACGCTTTATCCGTATTTCCCGAAAACTACAAACTTGGAGTCTTCGAATCGAGAGTGAACAGGTATCTTCTAGGCAAGCGTGTTACATCCTAGACTGCATCGTCACTTACCATCCGGTGAGATATTTATTTTGACCCATATTTACACGGTGACCTTAGTTTTGCGAAGGAACTAATCAACTTTAGATTAAATATAAAAAATTATAATATTTTATTATAATGACGTGACTGAGCTGGCCGTTTACTTGATATTAAGCGTCACGACCACCCATAACAGTTCTTAAATGCTCTCTTGAGATGCAAGTGCAACTTAGAACTTTTGGGCTGAGTGGGATTCTAACCGCATTGAATTGAAAGCCGCCCGAGACGCCGCTGAGACACTTACTCTTAAAATCCATTTATAAAGTCTTGCCCGTATTATGTATTCTATGCCCCTGTTAATATTTAAACTCGTAATACAAGTTTTAAGCAGTTATATTAGGTACTTACTTAATAAATAGTGGGGCATCTCCGGTAATTTGGGGCTTTAGGGGTTATTTTAGGGGCTTTACGACTTCACGTGGAACAAAGGCTTTGAATATGTACCTATTTGTTTATTATCTATATAATAATAGGTCTTTACCTATGAAATTGCCGTATTGCAGTACAGACTTTTTCAAACAAAAAAAAGTTTTGATTGGCTATGAATTCTAAATTCAAATTAATTTTGTTTTAAAAATATGACATTCTATTTACAATATAAGTCTTTTGTTTATTGATTAGCGTTGTATTTTAATTACATTTCAACATGTTTCCTCATAATGGATACTTTGAAATTTCGTGTAATTATGGAATATGAGTTCCGTCGTGGCACCAACGCGGCACAAACGACACGTAACATCAACGACGTTTACGGAAAGAACTGTACAAACGAACGTACAACCCGTTATTGGTTTGCTCAGTTCCGTTCTGGGAATTTTGACTTGAAAAATGAACCTCGTGGTCGTCCGGAAACTTTGGTCAACAATGATGAATTAAAGGCGATTGTGGAAGCTGATGAATCTCAATCTACAGCTGAGCTGGCAGCAGCTTTTGATGTTAGCATCAAAACAATATTGGTCCATTTGCGACAGATTGGCAAGATAAAAAAGCTTGATAGATAGGTGCCCCACGAACTTAACGATCGCCAGCGCAACGTACGCGTCGAGACTTGCCTTGCGCTGCATAACAGGCACAGAAATGAAGGAATTTTGAACCGAATTGTTACGTGCGACGAAAAATGGATTCTTTTTGACAATCGAAAGCGCTCAGCAAGTTGGTTAGATCCTGGTTCGGTACCAAAGCAATGTGCAAAACGAAAAATGACCCCTAGAAAGGTGATGGTCACAGTTTGGTGGTCTAGTGCTGGTGTGATTCATCATAGCTTTTTACAAAACGGCGAGAGCATTACTGCAGATGTGTACATTGAAGAACTGACCACAATTATGGCGAAACTCGCACGTCTGCAACCAGCTTTGGTCAATCGGTCGTCTCCACTGCTACTTCACGACAACGCGCGACCCCATACTGCACAACAGACCGTCTCTAAGCTGCATGAGTTGGGTTTGGAAGCTCTCCCTCATCCGCCATACTCACCAGATCTTGCGCCTACCGACTATTACTTTTTCCAAAATTTGGACAACTTTTTAGCGGGAAAAAAATTCAATTCCCGAGAGGCAGTACAAAACGCCTTTGAAGAGTTTGTTGTCTCCCGTCCTGCTGATTTTTTCAAGAAGGGCATCCATAAACTGCCACAGCGTTGGCAAAGATGCATTGATTGCAGGGGTGATTACTTTGAATAAAAGAAATAAATAAGTTCGAAAAAAAAAAAAAACTTTAACTTTTTTCAAACAAAACGGCAATTTCATAGGTAAAGACCTAATATTACAAAAACTTAATCAACGAAAATAAAAATGTCTTTACCAAAAAAAAAGTTTTTTAGTTTTTTTTTGTGTTGTCTTTTAAATCTTTTATCGTTTCGTAGTACTTAGTAGCACTGATATAAACCATCAGTTAAATCTAACTTCTTCAACAGGAATCAAACCCTTTAATATTGAAGAAAATAATTAAAATTTCCAAAAATAAAAAGTATTTGTGCACATTTCACACAATGTCATCAAGTCCAAACTAAACAAAGCTTATGGGAAAACACATACATAGAATAAAATATAACACCCAGACAGAACTAACACCTATGTTCATCACACAAATGTTTGTTCTGGGTTGGAATCGAACTCACAACCTACAGTTCAGAAGGCGGAGTCACTACCAATATTACAATTATATTATAAATTAACTATTAATTGTATTATATTATATTACGCCTTCCCATGATGTCACTTACTCATAATTAAGGATCAACTTCTAGGAAGTAATCTCAAATAGCAAACTAAAGGAAAGGTCTAATCTTTACGAAATATAATTTTGAAATTATTTAGATTAAGTTTTAATAATACAAAAACAATAAAAATAAAACTTAAACTAACAAACCGCTACTTGTAGGCAACGTGCCCAATATGCTGGCAGCATTGCCACGTTGAATGGCAATGCTCAGTCTTTGGCCGAAGTAGAGTCCAGCACTTTGGTCACGAGTTGCTTAGACGAGACGTTTAGAAATGTCTTTAAAAATTTGATGAGCAGTTTTAATCAAATTCTTAGATTTAGTTTGGTTATTGTATAGTTTTTAATTTTAATCTATGAAAATATTTTGTTTTTTTCTTTTTATAAATTAATTATTGAAATAGAACTTATCAGTTAAACAATAATTGTTTTATTATAAAAATTGATCGTTTTCAGTATTGTTTGTGCAAATAGATAAATTAGTTTATTTATTTATATAAGGTAGGGTAGGGTAATTTTTATCCCGCATAACTAAGAATTTCCGCAGGAAAACAGCATCATTATAATTAATTTTATTAGATTGGAATAAATTTAACAATCTATCTTTCTTCTAATACATCAAATTCGCGTGACATAGTGCTTGTAACCAAACTCCTCCAAAACGGCTTGACCGATTAATATGAAATTTTGTATGTAAATTCAGTAGGTCTAACAATAAGTCGTAAGCTATTTTTATCATCACCATCACCGTTTTTCATCACAACGCAGGTGAAAACGTAAGGCGAAACTAGTTAAATTATAATATTCACTTCTCAAGTACAATCTTTTCCCTCCCAGTGACGACTAAAGATATTAATCTCTACTGACCTTTATATATATAAAATTATATATAATTATATATAACGGACTAACCGACCTTTATATTATATATAAAATTATATATAATTTTATATATATAAAGGTCCGTTCAAACCAAAAGCATATTCATTTTTAGAATGCAGAGCCTGATTATACATGCAATAGCTTTTCTTTTCTCTCGCTTTCCTTGCTTTTAATTTTTTCGAACAATGTTATTGTTTACATTTTCTATTATGCAAAAATATTTCGCTTTCCAATGTTAAGGAAATGGGAACTTTTTCTTAAGTTTGTAGCGCTCATAATGAGTTTTACTGTCCGTTCTTAACCATACGGTAAAGCAGCGGTCCGTTGCGGGTGTGAAATCCTATTTACGACGATTAAATCTTTTGACTTTGACGTTGACGTTTGCTTTGACTTTGACTTTTAAATTTTTTTTTTTAGGTTCACAAAACTGGATATACACAAAAAAAAAACTTAAAATAATATAAAAGGACACGTGCAGACGTGTACGTCCTTCTAGATGTAAACACAGCATGCTAAAATAATTTTGTGTACTCTTTAAAGATGGTAAAAATAAATTTGTACTTATATACTATTGTAGAAACTTAAGATTTTAAATGCCTTATAATTGCAGAGGTGCTTACATCGAAGATGTCTGCATTGTGATATATTTTGTTGTAAGATGAACACATTCGATACAAAAGCGCGGTGTTGACCGACTTTGAATTTGACAACGTCACCATCTTGACAATTGTTGTCATTTTACGGATATACCAACATAACAATACAAATTTTTTACTTTGTTATGTTGGCAATGGAGATCGACGTGAACGAACTTTCGTTCACGAGGCGAATGAAAGTTACGTACTCCCCAAGACAAGCGTGCGTTAAGAAGTTTACTTCGAAATACAATTCTGTGTAATTCTGTGTAGTTTTGAGTGATTCTACATGGTACTTACTGAGTGTGTAAGTGATTTTGTTATAATATTTTCCAAGACATTACACTACAGATATTTCTGTATCTTTTTGTATAGGTAATTAAGTATACCAACTAGCTTGTTAACCACTGACCTCTAATACGGAATACTGTGGGGGAGACCCTAAAATTGGCACGGTGCGGTTCATCATTCATTTCGAGATATATCATTTAAAGAAATAAACCAAATATTATTCTAGAACACTGGAACGCAATTTGTTTTTTGGCAAGTCCCCATCTTGCCTAAGGGAAGTAATTTGTTTGGGAACAAGTAAAGTGGATACCAAGGGTTATTCTGGAAGATAAATTATTAATGTGAGTAGAAAAATACCGCGTTTTCTTATAAATAACTCACCAAAATATTCTTGATAAGAACGCCAAGCTCGTGGAAGATAGATACCTACATGAATTATTTATCATACTATCCAAATTTCACTAGGAGGTAGGAATCTGCAATGTTCGTCTAGTACCACCGCTTTGCTAGATATTCTGTCGCAAAGTAGTAGTGTGTAGTTTTGGTGTTGTGGTTGAGCTGCGCTCGACTTCTCAATATAAATGTATAGGGCTGTCTGTATGAATATCATAAATATTTTAATATGCAATATCTACCACTAGGCAGCCGATCTAAAATCGATCGAAAATCTGCTCAACTACCACACCATCTGTGGTGTGGTGTGGTAGTTGAGCAGATTTTCGATCGATTTTAGATCGGCTGTGGTGTGGTAGTTGAGCAGATTTTCGGTTCGATTTTGGTTCGATTCCCGTGGCTGGACAATTATTTGTGCACAAAAAAAGCGGAAATACTTGTTCTGAGTCTGGATGTTGTGTGACCATGGTCCTCGTAGTTCCTGGGTCCCTAGACATAGTGAAGTTAGGGTCCATGATCTATTACGTGATCGTTGGGCGTTGTTATTATTTTTATTATATCATTATGTTGGTATGGCCAGTAAAATGACAATTTACAATTGCGAGACGGCGACATCAATATTAAACAAATCAAAAAGTTATTCCGGCCGATAGATGGAGCTAAACTAGTTCCTGGGTCCATAGATACCGGAGATCCTAGTTAGGGTCCAGGCTCTATGTATGTGGCCGTTGGGCGTTATAATTTTTTTTTTTAATTTTCATTGAAACATTAGTGTATTATACACGGTGGAATTGAATTCACTCTTTTCCCTTAATGTATGTACTCAGACCATGCTATAGAATATTCGTACAAGGCCCAATTAAAAAAAATGGTTTTGTTTTAGTAATTAGTGCCTCCTTAACAGCATGACAGCCGAAATGTTTATTTAACGGTACACACAGCGCGGGCACCGGCCGAGTGCTTTGTAAACGTTTCGTAGGCAATAAACCTGCTTTGTTCGATTTCGAAGAAAGCCTTGGCTTTTCTTTCGAACTTAAATTTGCAGTAATTTGATAATACCTAGATTTAAGTTTTATTTCATAAGTACTTTTTTATTTAGTTATATAGGAGCGCTCTATAGCATGGACTGAATACATACATTAAAGGAAAAGAACGACTGAAATTCCACCTTGTATATCTTCCCCTGATAGTAGAGCCATGTCCTAGTAGTGCTGCATTGTACATGCGGGCTGATTATGTTCAGTAATGCAGGGGTACGCCACAAAGATGATTAGACCTTTGTCTTCTGCGAAATTACTTAATATCCGAGCAAGGCAGCCTCGCCTGATACTATAATCTGCCAACCCAGCCGTGCATGTCTACGTTAATATCTACTATCTCCACTTTCTCAAAGTCAGTGCCCTTTACATTTCCTATAATTGATCCCGAGACCTCTCAATTTTGATTCTGTATTCAAATTGATGATCAAAAGGAATGTTATGATATCATAGATACAATCTGCTGTACGTCCCAGATGAAATTGAGGTCCCATCAAGTAGGCGTGGTGACAGAAGACAGTATAAACTCTTCTCAGTTGATAGCGGTCATACAAGGGCACGAGCAATGTCTCCGCTGGTTCGCCCTCTACGCCACCACAATGCACTCCGCGACGCCAACGCTGATTTTGATTTTTCTTTTGACAAGTGGTCTAACATTGTTGCGGCAGTATTAACATATTGTGAAAGCGAGAGTGACCAATGGAGCAATACGGGTAATCCCGACTGTAGCGATGGTGAATAATTTTTCTTTTTATCTAATTAACTCTGACATTATTTTATTTTATTTGACATTATTGTAATAGCCCACTGGATTCTTTTATTATTTTATAACCCTGATTTGTATTTTTGTTAATGTATGAAATACTTTGTGTGATAATTGTAATTGATTTTGATTTTGAAATAAATAAATAAACAAATAAATAAATAGACGCCTTTAGACTTGCATGCTCGCGTAGCGTCGCCGCCGCCGTCGACTTGAGGGTAGGTCAAATGTGTGTTTGTTATGTACGACTCATCTTTGCTGCAAAACACGGCTGACGGCTATGTGCGCGAATGGAGGGGTGACAAAAACCGCTCTGATCCGGTTTATTGAACGAAACCTATTACGATTTTTTAACAAAAATGTTTTATTAGCGGTTCCGGTAGAACGCAACTGAAAAGTAAAGTTCCCTATGTACTTGGAGTTAACCGATTCGAAAATTGACCCGTTTTCCAAGTTCGGTCTTATCATTAGTGTATGCACTCCGCGCTTATTTCTCGGTATAATTATTGCCCGATTTGCTCGATTTTCTATTACTTTCACCTCTGTCAGGGATGCGAGTGTATATTGTTTTCTTGCTCTGTGATCTGTGGGAATCACATAACTTTGATTGCAGTGCATTAAGAGAAATTTCATTCCTAACTTAAAAATTAACTAGTGACTATGTCCATAAACTTAGTAAGTAAGCATTAGTTATATTTGTACCAACGTAAGAAAACAATTAAAATATTTAGTCAAACGAATTATTTTGCTTTAGACTTTATTTTGAGGTAAACTGCCTCCTGGGCCACAGCTAACGCTTTTCCAGGAGACAGGGCGACATTAAAACTGTATAATTTATATTAAGGTAAAAAAATGTAAAGTTTCATTTTTTCATTAATTTTGTAACTACGTACTAAAACTGTCCAAATTTGTTTTTCTAATGGTAGCGATCAAAATCTATGATCGCATGTCTAGCCCAAACATCAATAAAAAATTTATGAGACGAGAAGGTGTACCGTTTCATACATTCTCAATCCCAACCCTAATAATGACACTGTATTCTGTATTAATATTTCTTATTCAAACCCTTCCCAATGGTCGAATGACTTACAATGTCTTTGCTATTCAAACAAAAATCACACAACACAGCCAACGTTTGTTTGCATATCAAATTACATCAAACAGAGTTCGTACTGGAATGGGCTGACATGGACACCGAAGGACGAAAAATCAAAAAATATTTTAATATATTTAACCGGCCCGATAGCTCAGTTAGTAGTTTCCCTGCTTTCTGAACTGCAGGCTGTGGGTTCGATTCCCGCCCAGGACAGACATTTGTGTGATGAGCATCGATGTTCGTTGTGTCTGGGTGTTATATTATATTCTATTTATGTATTTACAAAAAATTATATAAGTATTTTATCAGTTATCTGGTTCTAAAAGTACAAGCTTTGCTTAGTTTGGGGCTAGATTGCACTGTGTGAAAAGTCCACATATTTTTTAATTATATTCATTTCTTTTTACTTACGGTTGTCCATAACAGTTTCTAGTATCACTGAGAACTCTAAATAATTAATGAATTATTAACAGAGATCTTTTTCGGAACTACTGATCGAGGTAACACGTGATCAAAATCCTGATCTCTATTTAGCCCAAAGACTAAGCATTGCCATTCAACAGGGCAATGCCACCAGCATTCTGGGCACATTGCATCTGGCATCGTTTTCAATTTTAATTTTAAACTGTTAGCTTAATATAGACATATATATTATGTAATAATAAATAATAGTAATAACGCCCAACGATCACACACATTAATCCTGGACCCTAATAATTAGGACTACATTAATCCTGGATGGAGTTTTGGAAACAACACGAAAATAAACGTTTTACCATCGTTATACCACGTTCTCACACTCACGCCTGTAATCCAGCACTTAACGAACAAAATGCCATCAAGTTTATGCACTAACACCGAAAATAACACAAGTTTCGAAAATTAACACAATGGGGTGACGCGATCTTTTTCGTTTTCCGGCAAAACTCCATTGAGCTACTTACATATTTATTATTTATTTAATTTTTATAACAAGTGAATGTTCCATCAGAAACGTGCGTAACGGGTTATATTTGGTCAAGTTAAATATATCTGTTACACTACTGTGTGAAATAAATATAGCATCAGGGTGTAACGCGGTCCAAAGTTTGCATTCAATTTCGTTTGTTTATGCGAGCATATCAACCATATTGTTTACAGGTTACATTATGGTACCGAGTATACCTAATACGAGTTTTTGGGACAGTCTCTGTGGTGTGGTGGTTTAGCATATCGGCTCATAACCTGGAGGCGGCGGGTTCGATTCTCGTGGCAGGTATATGTGCACGGAAAAAAAGCGTAAATACTTGTTCTAAGTCTGGGTGTTGGGGGACCATGGTTTTCTTTTTTTTACTTCAAACTTGTCTAGCATTTGACTACGCTCTCATCTGATGGGAAGTGACGATGCGATCAAAGGTGTAGCATGTAGGTCTTTGTAGTTTGTGGGTCCCTAGACACAGGGAATCCAAGATAGGTTCCAGGATCTATGTATACATTATGTGATCGTTACCAACCAACTGAGCTATCGGTTCTAAAACTGTAATCTAAATATATATAACTGACATAGTGATCTATCAACGCACAGCCTAAACCACTGGACGGATCGGGCTGAAATTTGGCATGCAGGTAGATGTTATGACTTAGGCATCCGCTAAGAAAGGATTTTTTGAAATTCCACCCTTAAGAGGGTGAAATGGGTAGTTGAATTATTTTCTCATGGGCCACGCCGCGGGCGAAGCTGAGGGCAGAAGCTCGTTTATCATATGAGTAAATCTTCACATATTAAATAATAATTTCCCCATTTGTCACAATGTTTGTACATGTGTAACTTTCGGCAAATCGTCTGAACTAATATAGATCTAATTCAAAACGGACTACGTCATATTTTGGAATTCTCTCCAAAAATGCCGTCCTTTGTTCATTTGAACATTGACGTGTTACATTATGGATCTATGACGCAGGCGAGCTTTAATCATGATTTATTATTAGAACTTCTGCAAATAGGTTATCATAAAGTTGAGCACCGATACACGATAACTGGTCGTGATCAATAGGCGCCATAAAGGTTGGTACATACCAGCGCGATCACAGCATATACCCTTTTTATATATTGGTGGACATTTCATACAGCGCCATCTAGCCCTAAACTAAGCAAAGCTTGTACTATGAAGCCCAGATAACTGATACAATATTTAGATACATTTTTTTTGGAAATACATACGTAGAATCTATACATATAAAAGTCAAAGTCCTGACTGACTAAATGACTGACTTATATATCAACGCAAAGCCTAAACCGCTGGTCCTAGAAATTTGAAATTTGGAGGGTGTATTTTTTGTAAAGTGTTGGTAACACCCCTAAGAGGGTGAAATGAGTGGTTGAATTATCTATGAAAAACTTTCTTATTCGTTTCCTGTATGCCATGTAGGCGAAGCCGCGGGCAGAAGCTAGTACAATATAACACATCCAGACACAGAACAATTATCGACTTTGATCACACTAATGTTTGTCCTGGGTGGGATCGAACCTATAGCCTGCAGTTCAGAAGGAAGGGTTACTACCAACTGAGCTATCGTGTCAATCTATTACAGATGCAATTTGATTTCCAATTTGTCGTTACAATCTAGCGACGTATGTAGGTGTGTTGGAGTATTCTAACAAGTCGGAAGCTGGCAAGTCCATTTTGGTAATTCACTATTTTTTGCAAATCACATCAAAATATCCCGGATCAAGCGAGGTTATCCGGGATATTTATGATGCCATATCACATAGATACACACAAATTTATAACACCCTTCTGTTTGCGTCGGGGTTTAACACAGTAAATGTCAATGGTAAGGTGGTGGCAGTAAGTGGTTTCTTCGAGAATTTTAATAAGCTCGCGAAAGCCGCCGCGGCTTGCGTTAGTAACTGGCTCCCAGAAGGACATCGAATATGTCCGAAACCTGGTCGGAGTAATTTCGACTTTTTAATTCACGTGAGTTTAGCCGTTATTAATTTTACAAAATGGCTTTACAAATAGTGTAAGTAACACGACTTTCTTTAATATATAAGATAGTTATAGTGACATTTTTTAATTTAACTTTTAATTTCGTAATTAACTTGATTTACGGCTATTGCAAATATTTTAGAAAAGCTGCGTATAATTTATAACGAGCAAACTTCTTGGTTGATCCATAATTTAGGCAGAATAATGGGCCACGGGAGCTTGGTTAGCAGTGTACCAATTTAAAAAGTTTGTGGTTGTTTTTTTATCATATAGGCCTTATACGATCAGGCATTGTCCCATTTTTTAATTATTCATTTAAGTACCTACTGAATATACCCAATATACACGACACACTTTTATTTATAATTAACAGCCTCTGTGGTATGGTGGTTGAACAGGTTGGCTGATAACTAGGCGGCGGCAGGTTTGATTCCCGCGGCAGGACAAGTATTTGTGCACAAAAAAAGCGCGAGTACTTGTTTTGGGTGTTGTGGGACAATGATCCTCGTAGTTACTGGGTCTCTAGACACAAGGAATCCTAGTTAGGGTCCAGGACCTATTTATGTGATCGTTGAGCATCATTATTGTAATTATTATTATCTTATTAAAATGTTAGTGTTTTGAAGTTAATACAATACAAAATAATGAAATAGAAGAAGCGACGCCAAGAAGTGCAATGATTGCTATCATTATATTATCTTAAATATATATAACTCAAAGGTGACTGACTGATTCACTGACTGACTTAGTGATCTATCAACGCACAGCCCAAACCACTGGACGGATCAGGCTGAAATTTGGCATGCAGGTAAATGTTATGACGTAGGGATACGCTAAGAAAAGATTTTTCTAAATTCAACCATTAAGAGGGTGAAATGGGTGGTTGAATTATTTTCCCATAGGCCACGCCACGGGCGAAGATGCGGGCAGAAGCTCGTTAAAAATAAATGTTAACGTACAAAGTGCCTTTATTCTTTCAACTCACTAAATACTACAATAATATAACAACTACTAGTAACACTAAATACTACTACAAAAAAAATTGGACTATATACTGGCCGCGATGTCCTATAGACAGTCCAAATGCTCCAGCCCACTACCGATAGGTAGCGTACCCAACATGCTGGCAGCAATTCATATAATATAAAGTTTATATAAATTTTCATAAAAAATGCTTGAGACACAACTTTGTAATATAAACTTATGCCAGTCTAAAGTTTGACAGCTTTTAAGTTAGCACCTGTCTCACTAGGATGTACCCAAATGCGTTGTAGTATGTACATCAATAGTAAGTGTGAACTTAGGAGTGGGCAAACTTTAGTGGAAAAGGGCATAAAATTTCCTATAATTTTAGCGAAAATCTTAATTTAGCCACTTGATATACAAAATTTCATAAAATTCAACAACGAATAAATAAAAATAAAAAATATTATTTCATCCATTACTTTTCAACTAATGTAACATCATACAACCATATATAATTTAGCGCGTCTAGGTACTGCCACAGAATCAGCGATCTCGCTGCGTGAACTCACCTCCTGAGGAAGAGCATCGGATATGCTCGAAACCTGGTCGAGAAATCGACATACTATTCGTGAGTAACAGTCGGGGATATATTAATTTAAAATGAATCACACTCATGAGAATTTTAATACTAAAACTGCCACAGAACATAATATGTTACTATTATATTAAAATAGTCCATGGTACTACTACAGATAATATTGGACAGGCCTCCAGACATCCGCATCGCATATCCGCGTTCTAATTCCAACCAATGTCATATTGTATCAAATTATACAAACTGAATATTCTAATTAAAATTTTCGAAAAATGGAACGGATATCCTCTCTAAAGTTTATACGTAAATATTTACATATTTTATAACTGAAGATTACTTTCGTATTTATCTAGCTATGATAGCTAGGGGGGGGGGGGGCATACCAAAAACGAAATTTGCTACAGTGATAATGTAGCATTCAAATGGCGAAAGAATTTTTAAAATCGGTCCAGTACTTTTTGAGCCAATTCGTTACAAACATACTTACATACAAATCTTTGCTCTTTATAATAGATGTATTACTTAAACTTATTATTAACATGAACATATATACAATACAGGAAGGACAATACAACTTTCAACAAACTAAAAACAAACACATAAGTACTTATTTCTAATTGTGCATACACCGCGAGCAAACTAGATTCCGCTAAATTCAGCTTCTAAATATTTATATATACTTCATTTGCTACACGATAATAGCTAACCAATCACAGCTCCGTAAATAAAAATACTCTTCCCTTATAAAATCGGCTGAAATAACGTGCACATAATTTCCAACCCCCCGAGTGGTTTCAATACTTCCTATTCCGCATCCCCCTGTACGTCATTAACGTTGTTATAACACCCTTCGCGATCGCATACAGGCTGATCTATGTTCATTAAAAGATGCTGTGGAGGTGTTGCCATGCGTTTTAATATGTATTTTCATTATTATTTACAGTAAAATTATGTTTTATTTACTTGCATTGGCTTTTCTCTATTAAAATAGTTTACTAAATGTACCCCACGGTTTCTATTACGGATAAAAATACCCTGTGGGTTATTTTAGCGCATAAACTGCTTTCATTTAAAATTTCATTAAATTCCGCTCAGCCGTTGCATCTTCAAAAGAGAACAAATTACTGAAATCTTTCGCAATTAAAATACGATTAAATTAAGCGTGATAGTGTGATTACTATCATTATTAGTTATTAGTAATTAAAACTATAAAGTGCTTAGTAAAGAAGATATATAATAGTTGATACTAAGACCGGGCTATAGTTATTTATAGTTCCAGGTATCTCAAAATAGTATTACTTTGCTGTAAACTTCTGCAAAGCAATATGACATCAAATTCAAATTTTGGACTGATATGTTCTTATTTTGTCGTCAACGACCGCAATTGTTATAGGCTGCCGTGACGCTTAACATTAGGCGAACGACATTCACTAATAAAGCAAACCTATAAGAAAATTATTACTAGTTCACATTAAAAACTTAAAATATGGTATAAATTAAAGTATATCACAAGTAAAAAAGTAAATTTGAAAATCAATGCAATTTCTATTTGAGTGAGATTTTTATACAATTTGGTTGAGTGAAAACTGCAATGTATATATACTAAAGACTAAAAAATAAACATAACAAAATGCACTTAAGTGAGTGTGATTATATTTACAATACTAACAAGAACCTGTCATGACGTCACACTACATTACATTTTGTTTTAGGTAGTAAATTATTCATTTTCCATTATTGTTTTTATACTTCTGTGTGTAAGAATGTAATGTTGTGTATTTCTTTAATTTCAATTAGCGGAGGCTTTTAGGAACTATAATATTTTGGTAGAAAAACCGCCTAAAGTGTAGAATTTCACGATACCTGGCAACATTATAACATACCCGTCTGAGGAACACGCGGAGCGTTCATTAATTTACCGAGCACTTAGCCGTAACGCCCCCTGTAGGTAAATCACGGCGGAAATGTGTCTAGTGCTCGCGGCAATCACAGGAAGTGTCAATCTGAAGCTTTCCCTGCTTTGGAAGGAATAATAATGGGTTTATTGTATGTATTTGGAAAAATGTTTTTGCTATTTTCTAAGCTTTGGGGTGGGATTGTTTGCGATTATTTTAGAAATCGTTTTGGGTTTTGACAGTTGTGAAATGGGAATTACATTTGACAGAACGCCTAAAGATAATTATTATGTAGAGATTTGATATTGCTATGATATTTCTGAAGTGTTTTAGGCACAGTTTACTACATAGCTCTTAGTTTTTTTACTTTTTTTAAATATAGATACACAAAACAAATTGCAATCTCTGACTTACTCCACATCGACATGCTTATAAACTATGATCTGGATTGTAACTTAAGACTATGTGTACACAGAAAAATGCAATTATAAAATGGCCATCGAGACAAATGCGATGAGAGTTGGTACCCATCCACAAGCCACAAGCTTTGCAGATTGGCACCCCCCCCTCCCCCCATGACAACGGTATACTACAATTACCATTTTAAGGAGTGTGACTATGGTTGGGATTAATTATTCCGACATAAAGCTGTTGTGTCGGTTCGATCCGGTTTACTATGTAGGAAATCTTTTATTGTTTTCATGTAACTGCCAATCTTTGGATCCAAAATGTAAAATTTTGAGTTATTTACTATCAAACATTATATTGCCGAGCCGTTGTAACTATCGGATTAAAGAAAGACGTATTATATTCAATCAAAGTTACGTGATCACTTGCTGTAGTTTACACCAACCAAGTATTCAAGCCAGTCAAAAAAGAAAAACGAAATTATAAATTCCTATCGTAATTATACCTACTCATACCCGCTGAATATTATTTTCTAGCAGTGATCGTGTAAATATTAGACACTGGTGTTATCCTGTGCAAGATTCCAAGCTAAACATACCCTCAATTTCTCGTACGATTGTTAAACTCTTGTCAACTTGACACATCAAACACTGAACCCTGTTTGGTTGCCTATTGACTATCGTATTGGCTGCCTTCAAACAATGAGCGTTAAGCATTTGATTTAGGCAAGCGTGTTACAAGCTAAACCACATCGCCACTTACCATCAGGTGCGATAGCGGTCAAACGCAAGCCTATCAAAGCTGTCAGATTCACATAAATCCCTTCTTTTATTACTTGAAAAGTTCTTCACTGTTCTTTCAGACGGGTAAAATTTTTGTAAAAATTAAAATTCTCTTAAACATAAAATTTAAATTTTTTATTAGTTCCAGTTATTGCAAAAGGTTAGCACCTGCAGCGTTGAATATCTTAACTTTACAGGCAAAGCTTAGACGAAATTGCAGATAATGCAGCAGAAGGTGACGTCTAACATCTGTTTTTTCAATCTCAAGGTAATCAAATATATCTGATATTACTCAGAGGGGTTATCTCTGAGCATTCATATCAGTGAAAAATCCAACTTTATAAACTTAGCATTAAATTAAACACAGATACATATATTTTAATTTATATATTCATTTTGTTATTATTGTAATTAGCATTAAGTATAGTTTGCATAGCTTTTCCTGTATCTAGAAACCACCGTCCTTATTATTTATTGTTGTTTTCCTACATTTTTGGGTTGTCTGGAAGAGATCGCTTTAAGCGATAAGACTGCCCATTATGACACTTCATTCTTAAGTTTGTACCTGTAAATTATTCCTGTAATGTGGTGTTTCAATAAAGAGATTTATCTATCTATCTATAAGCTAGGTATTTACAAGTTTACATAAAAATCTGAGTGTTATTTATATAAGGTATTTTTTATTCTTATGTTAAGGGATAAAACCTTTATTTTTAAACTAAATACTACAATTATATAATAACTAATACTAAACACTACTACTACAACAAAAAACATTTATTTTATTTTTCCAGTCCCCTTGTGACCACGGCCAATGTAACTTGGTCGAAACGTCGAGGTTAGTCAAAATTATATACTTTGATAATTTTTGTTGCCGAATAGACCCGTTTTATCTTTACAATAAAAAAACATTTGGTCTGCGATGACCTATAGACAGTCCAAATGCTCCATCCCACTACCAGTAGGTAGCGTACTATTATATATTACTATATTAATACGATAAGGTCCCTTTATTCCCTAAATTATAAAACCTGTTTCTATATTTACTGTAGTACACTGCCATTTGGACTGTACTTACATAAAACTGTTATTTTATTCTTAAGTGATATTTGAAACAACACCAGTTGCTATATGTGTGTACAATTTTGTCTCCAAAGGAGATTCCTGTGACCTCACAATACAGGTTCTACCTAGTGTGAGGGACAGCGCTTTCGACTGAGGTACATTGTAAATACACAATAACTTTACGCAAAACAAATATACTGTAAGTTTATGTACCTCCCTTGCTACCTGTGTGAACAATAAAGTTTTTTTTTTTTTTTTTTTTTTTTTTTTTTATAATTCATAATTCAATTACCTAAATTCTGTAATCGAAGCTTCAGATCGGATTTCCTTTCTGCATTGTGCCGGATCGCTTGCCTCAAAAGTGGGACAGAGAACTACTTTTTTTAAATTCGCATATTGTACCTACCTAATAGGCTTACTATATAATATTTGCCATTAAGCACTTTGTAATTTTATATGCTAAGTACAATAAATTCAATTGAAGTACATAATCCCATTTTGCCTCGTAAAATTGCTAAAATTGCCTATTTTTATTCATTCATAATACATGGTTATTGCTAACCTGGAGACTTGTACGACTCGTGTTGATTTCGTCCAAGCCTACAGTCTGCCTTATTCCCACACGGCCCCTTGGCCCCGATCCCCTGAGTGTCCATTTAAGATAGTGTCCCATGCTCCTCTTGGATTTTTAATGGGGTCTTGTGGGATAAACAATTTCTCGACTTCCCTTTGGAGAGGGCATAGTGTGCTCAAGGTGCTGGAAGCATTTCTAAAACCTTGTAATAAAAATAGAGGCCCAGGAAACAGAACTTACTGCCGAAAAAATAGCCTTTGGTCCATTTAAATTAGTAATGTACTCTACTACTCAAACTTCTAAATACCTAGACCTGTCATTACTCTCGATTAAATCGATCCAATGTAAACAAACCAATCAATCTTCTTTCCATTAGTACAGCTACTTATATTACTTATCACGAGGCAATAAGAGTTATTTTATTCATAAGGACCCAAGATGAATGCCCTCCACGGCAGGTACTGACCTCAAAGCAAGAGGCTACAGAACTCTACCAGTTTATCCAGTCAGACATCCACTTTTTTTATTCGTTACGTTATTAAATTTGGGAAAATAATTGGTAATAATTTAATTCGGAAGTATTATTTTATTCGTTTCATTTAAACTAAGTTTTATAGTTGTAGTTATATATTCATTTTAAAAAAGCGTCCATAAAACACAACATAGGGTTTAATTTTCACATCACATATCTCTTCCCGGGGCGCCGTAAGAGCTGGCTAAAAGAATATACAGAGCATGAACAGCATTTGATAGCTTCGAGAATTTACCAATATTAATAGGTAACTGCTTGAAGCCGAAAGGGTAAATCATCGGCTCCTTGTTGCTGTTGGTCTCTACCGACCTTTACAGCGTCAAGCGTCAGCGTCATCTGGGCGGGAGGATAGTCTGCCCCTTTGACATTGCTTCGACACACAGGGAGCGATTATATGGGTAGGTACTAGGGCATGCATTTCGAAATTTGAAACTGCATGCCTTTATAGCAGATTATCCCTGTTTAGAATGCTGAATACTGGACATTCATCTATATTTCTACGTAGGTTCTTAAATTCTCGCAAATCACTCATCATCCTCATCTGTATCATTAGGGGCCGAAAAGGGGCTTTTATAACTGTATTAAAGCCCCTTTTCGGCCCCAATGATAAAGATACTTAGTGGTACCACCATGGCTTGGAAGGCACGTTAAGCCGTCGGTCCTGGTTATAGGGGTCAATGGCTTAACGTACTTAAGCATAATAAGTAATATTATAATAGTATAGATAGGTACGTTTGTTTTTGTGAACAAAGTTTTTTGGTTTCAAACAGTACCTATAATGAAGTAGTAGCACCAATTCTCGCAAAAACTCGACAAGTTGATGAGAAAAACTAGACATCTTGATGAGAAAAACATAAATAAACAAAAGATTTGACACAGCCTTCTCAGCTGCGCCTGCGCACTCACCAAGTCATCACCCACTGACTGTTCAGTCTACATCCGACAGTGAACTCGAGCGGACGTCATGACGAGACTCGTCCTGTTATTGTTGATTACCGCGTGTTCTGCGCAGCTCAGGGCTGCCAGGTACGTGGTGCCAGAAGCAAAGCTGGAAGCGATATACCCTAAAGGACTCAGGGTTACTGTGAAAGGTAAGAAATATACCTAAATAAACTTGTACTAATAATCTTGTTAAGCCAAGTGACAAAGCAGTCGCTATAAATGCAAGCGAATCTACTGCAATGCGAAGTCACAGAATAAACAATAATATCAATTTAGCTGTGGTATTTAATGAGACGTTTAACCAACTCTCAATTTACCCGTTTTTCTACGGGAACTATATTTCCGGAGTAAAAATTATTGATGATATTGATCTGGAGAGTGTAAGTAATCTCTGCGCAAACTTCCATTCAAATCAATTCTGCCATTTTGGCGTAAATGTCATAAAAACAGACATTAAACGTTTGACTTTTCTAACTTATATCGGTATAGAAAGAGATTATATAGTTTATTTTTATCTGTATTTCTTTTTATTCTAAATTGTTTTAGACCGCCATGTCTTATCTTTTGATACTTTCCATCCAAAGGTTGTCTGGAAGAGATCGCTATTAGCGATAAGGCCGCCCATTGTTGCACTAGTATGTAAGATTTAATAATTCCTGTATTGTTTGAATTTCGTTGGTGAGACAATAAAGAGTTATCTATCTATCTATCTATCTATCTATTATTTATTTTATTATTATTAAAATTCATTTAAAATCGACGCATCTCCGCCTTGGAACGTTCACAAAATAATTAATAATTGTAATCAAGGTACACGTTTCGCTCAACGTTATGGCAATATAACCTATTCAAAGAGAATTTAATGCTGTTCAAGTCTTCTAATAGTCCCTTTATTGTTCATTTTTAATTAAATGTAGTTTAGTTAATAACTTTCTTTTCCAAACCGGAACATAAAAACTTGCACAATCGGGTTTATTCCGATTTCCTCCAAAATGTTTTTTACATTTTGTCCTAAATTCCTTTTCGATTCCCGCGGCAGGACAAATATTTGTTATGTATTTGTTATTTATTAAATATTGTTTATCCACGTATATTATTTGACCGGAATCCTTTTTTTCTTTCAAGGAAACGCAGAATTTTCCTAAAAGCATTCAGAATCTACCAACTCTAATTATAGGTTTAAGAATGAACGAAATATCAGCTGTGGTATATTTACTATGAATCACTGGCAATTACAACTGCACCTAAATAATTATAGTTTAGTAAATTTAAATCATTCATTCAATAAACGAGGAAAATTTGGGATTGTATCATTTTACGTTAGGATATTGTAACCTTTATGACTCACTTTACTATACCTATGTACCTCAACAGTAAGTATTTTGAAACCTAATTATCAGATTTTTTTTAAAGTAAAACTTTTTTACGCACACTTGACTTGGGGATAAGCTGGTGAGGCGAACGGATGTTGAGAGGGACATGTATCTACGTGAAGATAGATAGAAAGAGTTACGTTTCTTATATTAATGTAGGGGCAAGAAAGATGGAGGTAAAAAAGTTTTACTTTAGTCGTGTGGTCTAAAGCACACTCGATTTTTTATTTTCTTTCTATCGGTTTGCGTTTGACTACATTTCACCTGACGGTAAGTGATGATGAGGTCGAAGGTGGAGCACGCTTATCCAGAAATAACTTATTAAATCTTGACTTAACGACATTTAAGTTGTTGGTAATTTTGAAATAGAATTAATGAAATGGAAATAAATTAATAATAATAAGGGCCCAAACATAATACTCTAAATAGTAGTAGTCGTAGTATAGCGCTTTTCGGTGTCGAGACGTCGGGGCCGTGGGGACCGAGTGCACACAAAATTTACAAAGATCTTTCGGAACCACTGATCGAGGCAACGTGAAACCAAAACAATAATAATAATAATGATAATAATAACGCCCAACGATCACATACATAGATCCTGGACCCTAACTAGGAATCTCTGTGTCTAGGGACCCAGGAACTACGAGGACCATGGTCCCACAATACCCAGACAAAGAAGAAGTATTTGCGCTTTTTATTCTGTTTACAAATACTTGTCCTGTCGCGGGAATCGAGACGCCGAACATCGAAAATGCTGCTCCTATTTAGCTAAGCCCCAGTGGCTAAGCATTGCCATTCAACGGGGAAATGCCGCCAGCAATGATTCCCATCAGACTTTCAAATCAATAAACAGTGTGTAGTCAGTATATGCTTACCGTTGGGAAACATAGGACATCAATTTTTTTAATCAAGAAAATGGAGACACTCATCAGTAGAAATAAGATAATATAAAATGAGATTTCAAAATAACTTAATTTAAACTTATGTTGATGTATGTAGTAAGATCACAAGTCTACAAGAAATGTTAAACAATTTTATGAATAATATGTTTCTCCTAAAAGTTTGGATTGTAAAAATAAAACTAGTTTTTATACGTAATAACTTGTATAGGTACACAAAGTATTGTCATAATTTATATACTTCTTTATTTATTTGACATTTTGAATTTTATAAAGAATTCTTCTTTCATTCTTCGCCCGCGTCGCCGTAGGAATCGAAGTTAATCACGGAGTATTACGCTATTACGGCCTTATTAATAAACACGAACTAGCTTTAGACTAGTTACACCATCTTTTGTCTCTTTCGATCCAGCTAAATATTCCAGTAGCAAAAAAAAGGACAAAAGCTGAAGTAACTAATCCGAGACTAATACCCGTTTATTAATAAGGTTGTTAAAGTTTCATCGCCTGTCCCTTTCACGCAAAACAGAGATCGTGTGGAGGTATAAAGGCATCGTTTGTGACGCGTCCCATGCCAGAGATATTTATTTATTTATTTTTCCGGCAAATTGCCTTTATTATCAAATAAATACTACAATGATATAATAAGAGAGGTTGTATGTAGATCTACCATAGAGGTACCACAGCTTAGTAATGAGGTTCTATGGAGGACTGATAAGGCCCTTGTCCCAGTAGTGGGATCGTTTGGGCTGATGATGATGATGACTCGATAGTTCAGCCTCTGTGGCGTGGTGGTGGAGTAAATCGGCTCATAACCCGGTTTGATTCCCGTGGCAGGACAAGTATTTGTGCACGGAAATAAGGGCAAATACTTGTTCTGAGTCTAGGTATTGTGGGACCACGATCCTCGTAGGTCTTGAGTCCCTAGACACAGGAAATCCTAGTTAGGATCCAGGATAGATGTATGTGATCGTTGGGCGTTATTATTATTATAAAGCTGATTTCTTCAATAGACAAAGCAATTGATGACTTACGTCAGTCTTTCCTTTTATGATAACAATAATATTACTGGGAAACCCCATATGTAAGGAAGTAGGTAAACAAGGAAAATGGTAAAACAACAGTTAGAATTGCTATTCTAGCTGTGGTTTTAATACTTCCCTTGTTTACCTTGTTTATTCAATAAGTATGCTATTTAGCTACTGCTGTAGCTATAAATAGCATAATAATTAGTATAAATGAGATGGTTTATGATAGGTATAATTATAAAATAACAATTGAAGGGGTGATAACAAAAAGGGCTTAACTGATTTTTTTCACAAAATGACTTATGGATATCGTTGGATTCAGTGTGAAATTATCTACAAAAATACATTATACATTATCAAAATACCGAAATGAGGCTTAAATCACGAGATTTTCTGTCTAATAACGGTTTATCTGTCACAAGAGTACAGTTCGCTTAGCATAAAGATATTATTATATTTATTTTATTAGATTACATTTTTACAGTAATTGTAAGAATTAGTACTATATTTTGTATTTTAAAATAGAATTAATACATTTTCAAACGACTGAAATACATAAACCTTTTCTATTACCTTATAAGCACTCTACATTAAAATGACGCCGTTGAAGTTTAAAGTCAATTTTCTCGAAACTATCAATTTGACAGTTAAATCCTTTTTATTCTCACCCCTTCAATTATTATTATGATGTTTATTTTTATTATTGAAAATTCTTAAAGGTACATAACAGTTATGCTAAATTGCTCATAGTGAAACTCGATTTTCCATTCTTAGCCAATTTTGCTGGCGTACTCCTTGGATAGGTGACTACTTCAAAAAGTGGTATTTACAACTAAGCGCTACCGTGCTTTTGGACTGACTGTTAAGCCTCGGTTTTTATCATCAGAACATTCGTTAAGAAAAGTCAGCCTTTGGGCGGAAATAGGAAATTCTGACACCAGATCGGACTACTTGTTTATTCGAGAAGTTTTAGTAAAAAACAAATTTCTAGTTGCCTACAGCATTCTTTGTTGATATAAGTAGGTACCTCAGCAAACATCAAAAAAGAAGATAAAAACAGTAGAAATAATATCCTGCCCGTTGATTGCAATGTAATAAGAGATATTCAATCCCGTATTTGAAAAATTACCAATATCTCTGTGTTGGAGTTTTTAGCGGGAAAACGAAAAAGATCGCATAGCCGCATTATATTATTTTCCAAAACTGGTGTTATTTCCAGTGTTAGTGCATAAAATTGGTGGCATTTTATTCGTTGAGAGCTGGATTACAGGCATGAGTGTGGGAAAGTGGTATAATGATGGTGAAACGTTTCTTTTCGTGTTGTTTCCAAAACTCCATAAAAGCTTCAAGTAAAGTTGCCACCACCTTTACTAGGAGTATGACTTTGACTAGACTATGACTTGACTTGATGACTTCGTTTGTGAATTGACACATATTTGCGTGAAATATCATTAACTTGAAAGATTATCAATTACTTGACACTGGCTAAATACACAAAAGTGTGGAGCTAAAACTTAAAAAAAAAACTCTGTGTTGAAACTGTCAAATCTATACAAATATTTGTTTCTACTGGTTGCAATTAAGTTTCATGATCGCCTAGATATTGCACCTATTTTGTGTATTTTTGACATGTATTTTTATACAAAAAATGATTATGATTATGGACAGAAATTTCCTACCAGTCATCGGCTTTTCTATCCGACTCAAATGTTTAGGAGAGAGGTCGATGACACAATACTATCTTTCCATAGAGGTCAATGAACTATTCAACATCCAGCCGTCACGCTTCATTGCCATTAAAAAGGATTTGCAATTAAATAAAACTTGTAACTTATTTCAGAAGAAAAAACTGGTTTAAATTATGTCTGAGTAGACGATCTTTGGTTATGCTATGCGCTTACATTTTTTGTTGAGTTTTTTCCTCATACGAACTGGTAAGATATGTTTACCTTGACCAAAAATGTGTCCCTAACAGCACTTTAATTACATAGTTAAGCAGGTAATTTAGATATTAAACTTATCGTAAAATAATCTGTGGAAGCGATTAATGATGGTGAAACGTTTATTTTCGTGTTGTTTCCAAAACTCCATAGAAGCTTCTAGTAACGTTGCCATCACTTTACTAGGAGTATGACTAGACCATGACTTGACTTGGAGATTTGAACTGTGACTTGACACATATCTGGGTGAAATATCATTAACTTGATAAATTATCAATTACTCGACACTGGCTAAATACACAAAAGTGTGGAGCCGATACACAAAAAAAATACACGTCACTGAGTATTTGACAGTACTCTGCTGCACGAGTAGCATAACCTGTAGAAATCGACATTATAATCCAAGGTCGTAGTATCATATTGATTTCATTATGATCCTACAACCATCTATTTCTTCTCTCGAGAAATCGTTTGACCAATGAATGATTTCGGAGATCACGTCATAAATCTTTAGTTCTGTTTTCATTGATCAAATGTTTTTTCGAGAGAAGAGATATTTTTGTTGATTTCTTTAGGTCATGTTACCCGTGCAAGTACAACTATAGCTTGATATTATAATGTCGTTGTAGGTCGTCTCATAGTACGTCTGCCAATCGGTCTTAACAACAGAACGCTATTATTTTACTCCAGTTCTGAAGCAGAACAGTAGTGTGCAAGCACTACTGTGTTTTAGTTTAAAGGGCACTGTATGGCTAGTTAAATTAATAATAATAATATATTTGTGTGGACATGTCACACAGCGCGATCTAGTCCCAAACTAAGTAAAGCTTTTATTATGGGTACCAGGGGGGTGATCACAAAAATTTGATTGCAATGCAACATGAGAAATTTCCATACTAACTATGCACATAAACTGCGTATTCAAACTGTCAAATCCATACAAATTTGTGTTTCTATTTGTTGCAATCGAGTTACGTGATCGCCCAGCAGATAACTGATAGAATACTTAAATAGTTTTTGTTTGTAAATACATACATAGAATGCAATATAACGCCCAGACACAGAGCAAACATCGATGTTCATCACACAAATATTTATCCTGAGTGGGAATCGCACCCACAACCAACAGTTCAGAAGGCAGGGATACTACCAACTGAGCTACCAGGCCAGTCAAAATTACTGCGCAAATGAGACTTTATGACCTGATTTCTTTGACTAGTTTACCTCTCAGAATTAAGTGCGCAGTGCACTGTCACGCTAAGTTTTATAGCCTTGATTTGTTTTACAGCCGAGTGGCATGGTACTGCAGCTGTTATGGGCGGCTGTGACACTTAACTTCCGACAAATAACTGATTCAGAATTCAATAAGCATTCCATAAACCTTATGAGTCCATAAACCACGAGTTAGATATCATTATATTCTTTACAGATGATGGCTTCTCCCTATTTGCCTTCCACGGCAAGTTGAACGAAGAAATGGAAGGCCTCGAAGCCGGACACTGGGCTCGAGACATCACTAAGGCGAAGGATGGAAAATGGATCTTCAGAGATAGAACCGCAGAGTTGAAATTGGGAGACAAAATATACTTCTGGACGTACGTGATCAAAGACGGTCTAGGGTACAGGCAGGATAACGGGGAATGGACAGTGACTGGTAAGGTAATTTAGAGCTCTTGTTTAATAGAATATATAAAAAGGCTGGAAAAAGCACTTAAATTTTAAGTTAAAGCAGAAGGAATTAAATTAGAAAAAAGAAAATAGCTGGCAGCTGGAATCAGTGATGGAATAAATTGAAAGGAATACGAGAATATCAATGCACACTTTGTAATTCTATTTGTACTTTCAGAATTCGTCAACGAGCAAGGTGAGCGAGTTGACACTGGAAATCCTCCTCCCCCAACACAAGGCACCACAAGTGCTCCTACCCCATACCCCACTATGCGCCCAACCCAAGGCCCAACTCAACCACCTTCCTGCCAATTTTCGGAGACCGCCGTTCAAGGACAAGCTTCCGTGTGCAGGGGCAGTCTCATATTTAGTGAGGAATTCGAGAAGAATAGTCTTAAGGACTTGAAAAATTGGGAGATCGTGAGGAAATTTCCTGCAGAACCGGTGAGCTGAGTTATCATATTGTTCTAGACTTTTGTTCTTAATTTAATCCGTCTTATCACTTTTGAGTAGCAGAGAGCCGAATATGTACGAGTGAAAAAGATTTAAACTCTCAGAGAAGTCTTCTTCTCAATTGTACAAAAGCTAAAACTGCATGACTGGACTTTGGATAATCCAATTTCCTAACTAACAATAAAATCTAATGATTTTGAAATTAAGTACGTCGAATCAAATCACTCATTATCACGAATCATGAATCGATATAGGTATATTTTTCAGAATACATGAATTTTTGATTAGCTCAAAAAAACAACTTCCATCCAAAAATACTGCAGTTTCATGTACATGATATTTATTGCAGGATTATCCGTTCAATGTGTATACTTCAGAGAATACAATGAAGCTGGAAGATGGGACACTCGTCATCTCCCCTGTGCTCACAGACACTCTGAAAGGTGAAGGATTTACTCAAACTGGGGACCTGGATCTCAACAATGGGTAGGTTTACCCAGTTACCTTACCTAGTTATTTCTCATCTGATACATTATCGACAAATGGTTATTGGCATTACTGTGATTCACTTAAAAACCACTTAACCGCGTTGTGTGTGATGTCCACACATATTATTATTACTATTATTACTTAGTAAAAATCATCATCGTGAAGATAAGCCTGAAGACGTCCACTTATAAGCACTTTCCTCCCACGCCTCCCACACATAGGCACCACTTTGACCGACTGCTTGCCTCTGGTATCGCTACATCAACTACAACTTTGCTATAGCATAATAATATGTGTTTTCCAGCATCTTGAATCGATAGTGGATCCTTTTCTATGACTCGCTTAGGGGTTTTATGTAGCCAGAAAAATAAGCCCCTCCAGGCCTCCATACACGAAGGTACTACTCCTGTATTGAGCGTAGTCTTTCAGATCCGACTATTTCCCAAGGCTCAGATTTTTCATCTCATTTGTAAAGGCACTTCTCTTGCACCTGACGATGCCGTTAAGGTCGGTAGAGATGATAAGCCTATTCTAAAAATATACTTAAAGTAATTTCGCCTCTCATTCTGGACTTCTAGACCTTTATGTGTAAGAATGAGATCTCTCCAACTAGGCATGACCATTTATTCATTTCATCCACTTGTCACTTTTTTATCATTAATCAATTTCTCTACGTTTCCAGGTGTAGTGGCAAGGTAGATACGTCGGAATGCACCCGCAAAGCTGACGGTGCCCAGATCCTGCCACCAGTGATGACTGGAAAAATTACTTCAAGACACCGGTTTGCCTTCAAGTACGGGAAAGTGGAAATTAGAGCCAAGCTGCCATCTGGATCTTGGTTGTTGCCAGGTCAGTGAATAATGTTTTAAATCAACACTGACAAATGTTGATCGAGCAGTTTATTTTATCCACATCAAACTTCATAGCTACCCTGAGAAGCAGTAGTGTGTGTAGAGGATAAAAGAAAGCAGAGCTAACTGAATGCTTTGAACAAATGCTGGTTCACAATTAATTAATATATTTTATGTTTTTTGCAGAATTAAACCTGGAACCTTTTGAAAATATATACGGCACCCTCCGATATGAGTCTGGTCTGGTGAGGGTTGCATTTGCGAAAGGGAACGATATTTTCGCTAAGAAACTGTATGCAGGACCAGTGCTGTCCGATGCAGAGCCGTACAGGAGCTTGCATTTAAAAGAGAAAATAGGAATTGAGAATTGGAACAGAGACTTCCATAACTACACATTAGTATGGAAACCAGGTAAGTTAAGCTCTAAGGCTTGGGTATAACAGTTCCCATTAAAAACTGGCGTAACTAGCAACAATAGTAACGTATCGGCAGTGCCCCTGGTGTTGCAGGTGTCTATAGGCTACGGCAACTGCTCAACATCAGGCGGGCCGTCAGCTTGCTTATCTGACCGCTTCTAAAAGAGGCTGAAGGAGTAGTCTAAAACTATGATTAAACTGAATACTGGTCCCCAGATGGTCTTCAGATGTATGTGGATGGCGAGGGGTACGCTTCCGTGTCTCCGGGAGAAGGATTCTATGCGACTGCTCGTGAGCATGCAGTGCCATACGCTGCTGCCTGGCTGAAGGGAAATATCATGGCTCCTTTGGATCAAATGGTAAATTTTGTCAGATATTTTCCTTGCCTTACTATTATTAAATAAACGCTCACAACTTGTACATGAAAAAATTGGATTGTATACTGTTGTCACCTCATTTCTTCCTGCGGGTGCCATAAAAACCAGCAAAGCAAATACCCAGGCTTAATTTTCTGCGGTCACCAAGACACCCACCAACCATGGTGATTATGGCAGATAACTCCCTATGATAAGAGTCCAAAGCGGCGTTTTATGGTGTTCAGCAGTAGACACCTTCTGGCTGATGATCATGATCGTTGCCACGCTGACATATAGACAGGTCAAATGCTCCAGCCCACTACCAATAGTAGCGTACCCAACATACTGGCTGCATTGCCTCGTTGAATTACATTGCTGATTCGTTGAGCGAAATAAATAATCTATTTATTGCCCCTGTTTGCAGTTCTACGTATCTCTCGGTCTTCGCGTCGGTGGTATCAACGATTTCGCAGACAGCACCGACAAGCCCTGGGTGAACCGTTCTTTCAAGGCGATGCTGAACTTCTGGAAGGCCAAGAACACCTGGTACCCGAGCTGGTACGATGCCCATCTCAAGGTGGACTACGTCAGAGTCTATGCTCTTTAGACTGACGATACAATATGAGAGCAAGAAAGAAAAAATAACATGAAGGACAAGACAGAAAGTTGAAATATATGAAAAGAAATTGAAAAATGTCGATTTTGCCGAATCCTAAGCTCAATTTGATAGTTGTAAATCGATAGCGGGTACATTCGAACAAACTTGTAATAGGAGTACAGATTAAGTTTAATATATTGTCGTTTTGATCTTTATGAAAGACATAGTTCCATTTTAGAGCTACCCGTATAAAATAGTCTCTAGTTTGATTTGTATATTTTCTAGAATAATCTCTTGTTAATTTTGCTTAGGTAAGTGTTAAAATTATGAGTTTAATATGATGGGGAAACGTATCCTAAAAAGTTTTATACGTACCTTCTTATTGTTTTACGGCGCGAATTAGGTAAGGGCCTACATTGTTTGAGATGGTGCCGATCAATGACTCACTAGCAGAACATACAAGTAATGATTAAAAATTTGTTTTTTTTTTTAATTGTGAAATGAGAAAAAGATTCATATAACTTTCACAAGTTATTTTATGACTGAATTGTAAGATAATACTCAAACTAGATAGAATTTGAATGTTGTGTTAGACGAAGACAGAAAGATTAATTTAATGACTGTATTTTATAGATCATCATGGAATTATACAGATATTGAATTATACTATTTCATTATCTATATTTATGACATGTTAATTGAATTTATGAATAAACGAGCTTCTGCCCGCAGCTTCGCCCGCTGCGTGGCCTATGGGGTAATAATTCAACCACCTATTTCACCCTCTCAAAAAAATTAAATCAAAACCTTATACTTCTATGCCTAATTGTTACACATACGATGAGCTTATATTTGTATGCCGCTAATCAAAATACAGGTATGGAACTAAACATATTTTTTGGAACACCTACATAATTATAATAGAACATCTGTTGAATAATTCGATTTCATTGCAGTAAGCCACGCCGGTTTGTTGCAACCTTTAACCCGAAAACACAATTATTTTTGTCTAAGGTTTACAAGAGACAGGTTTGGAATTGAACCTTGAAGGTTGTGATAATCTCTGAATGTGATTTTTTATTGAAATAAAATATTTTAATAATGATGCAAAGTGTTTTGTTTTTGTTTGATTTTGTTATAAATTGATAGATAAGATAAGATAATTTTAATGTCAAAAACGTTATACACATAACATTTAAGTATGCGCCCCAAACTAAGCCCGAAGCCTCATCTCAGCTTATCCTGCGATTTGGTATAAGTGCACAAATGAATAGGTACGGATAAAAACTATATGTAGAAAGATAGATAAATTCTTTATTGAAATACCACATACTTAAAATATTAAAACGAAGCAAATCTAACCTCTTAAAAGTATAACTTGGTACGGTGGTAATTATATACTGTAGATAGGTAACAAAAAAATATGTGCGGGACAGTCTTTGGGGACTGCAGATAGAAGTGAAAACTAAGTAACTTGTGACATATCACTCATGGAAAGCGTGCGGTGACGATGACGCGAGTTTCTCGTTTTTTCTTTCACCCAAAAAGTTTTTAATGTGGCCAAAAAATACTTTACATCAAAAACTATTGCCCTAACCAAAAATTTTCTCAAACACACATCATTACAACCAGATTTGGCAAGATAGTTACGAACTTACGAAATGGATTTTCCATAAAAATACTATGACGATCATCTCTGTACGTGCCATTCTTGCGCCACACGAAACAAATATTTTAATTTATTCACAAAACTAATATTTGGACCGATATTTGTGGAGTCTATTAGAAAAAATGTTAAGAATTGAATAAAACGTCGTTGACGTGAAGTGAATATGGCGAGATACCTACCATAGAAGATGCCATAGGTTATTGACATCAAATTATGATTTGCGACTTTCAACTTTAAACAGTCCGCTATAGAGGTAAAAATAAAAAGAAATACATGATATATCCTTAAATAAGTACTCACTTTAAAAGTGGAAAGTACTTACTTAACCAAGTATAAAATACTCGACTATAGTACCATACCACTAGTTGGTTGAATATCTTAAACTTAGCTTTTGTTTTGATCGAGCTAATGCTGTTGGTCTCTACCAACCTTTGCAGCGACACCAGAGCATAAGGCGCTCAGCCGTCAAAAATGGGGAACAACTAGCTCAAGGACACTCAATGGTACTAGCCTTGGCTTAAACTGTAGCTAGGAGATCTAGGATCCAGAAGACTACGTCTATACCAGTGGAAAGAGGTTGTTGGCGAGATCAGTCTGATCGCGTTATGCTGGTATCCTAATCCGGTTCCGAAAACGATACCTGAGCTAGAAGGGCTAGACTGGTCAGATGATCCTAGCGCAGCCGATACTACGATAGGCGTTTCCAAGTACCTATCCTATACCGGTTCCGAAAACGGTACCTGAGCTAGAAGGGCTAGACTGGTCAGATTATCCTAGCGCAGCCGATACTACGATATGCGTTTCCAGATGGACCAAGACGTGTCTAAGGTGACGACAACGGGGAGATCTTATATTTAGGTAAACGGTCATAAATACGTAGGAAAACAAGCCCTAAATGACAAGGTCAAAGAATAGCCCAACCTTTGTTTGCCAATCTGACCAAATTCATTAGAACTCCGACTCCGTGACATCAAACCACACAAAAACAAAAAATACTTAGAATAATTTTTTATTACAATTTTTAATAGATTGGGTTCCGTACAATATTGTTGTATTGTGTCAATTTTAAGAAACTTCTCGAATTCAGAAACAAACTGCGATATAATCAGAAGAACATGACATGAGTTAGTCATTAACAATTAAAAATACTCATCACTCATTAGTGGTTTAATGGTAAAAAACGTTACGTTACGTTAAATAAAAATATCAAATTACAATTTTGCAGATTTAATATTTCTCATATGCGGAACTCTAACGAACGGGCAATAATTACTCAAATACCGAACGGTTATTTACCTAAAGATCCGGCAGAATACCGACGCTCCTTGCCAGTGTTTAACAGCAAATCATACTGGCCAGACATACTTGAAAAAGTATTAATATATTCGCTCTCTTTTCTATAAATAGTGTTAGACAGTGACAATCACTTTAATTGGTAAACATGTCAAGATTAAAATCCGTGGGTTATTACTTAGGACTAATTTGTGTGAATTTTGTGTGTGCATATGATGTACCACAGGCTAAGTTAGAAGCGATTTATCCTAAAGGACTACGGGTTTCAGTGCCAGGTAAGAAAGTTAAAAAGAAAAAAGTTTTAAGTTAATTTTGTAGATTTTAATAGTTTTTTCTTTCCTTTTCGTATTTTGTACGAATTTGAATTCGAATCTTTTTGGTACTGTTTGTACCTGACTGAAGGATAACATTAGAAGAAAGCAATTTAAAGCAATTTGATATTATGTAAAAAGCTTATAATAAAAAGCATAAAATTGTCTATCTGGGAGTGATCATGGAAGTTTGATTGCAATGAATTGAAAACATTTCATTCCCAATTTTGAAATTTTCATTGTTACTATTGCACATAAGCTGATGAAACTGTCAAATCGTATGGATTTGACAGTTTAAAATTTGTGTTTATATTGGTTGCAATCAAGTTACGTGATCGCCTAGTCGATTAGCACTTACATTTTGTTCACCCTTCATGGTTTCATGCAGACTTGCGACGTTGATCCCATCACAATGTGTTACTCCATAACATTGTCCATATTATTTGGCAACTGGAAAATGAATAAAGTACCCAGTGATATAAAGTGGTGAAAATATTCAAGAGTGTTTATTTTATTATTATATTATTTATTATATTTGTGGTTAAATCAGTTCAAATAATGGTAAAGGCAATTACATGAACTGACGTCATCACAAAAACCTGTCTGTGGTTATGACTAGATCCATTATGAGATAATTGACCTTCCATATCATTACAATAATAATCAAACGTATTGGTAGTTATAACTAGCACACTTCAAGCTATAGAAAAGTTACAAAGAGGATTAAAAAAAAAACTGGCGGGGAATAACATTTTTTGTATTTTTATGTATAAGTTTCGATTTTTTTTTTTTTACTGTTTAAAGCAGTATTATACATACCTATTAAAAAGTAATAAATATTTTCTAGTACGCCTATTTCCATTTTTTCGTCTAGGAAAATGAAGGAAAAAAACTAAAAGAATCTCTTTTTTTTCCTTTAATAAATAATACAATAAAAAAATTGACACAAATACAAATCTGCTTCATTTTAAGGATCATTTGTATAATAATTTTTTTGTGACAGCACAATTTTTTGAATCCACCTTTTAAACGCAGCTAGTTCCGTGTACATTATTATAGTGCACTCGTACAAAATACGATGAAACTTTTCCCAAACTCAGTGCTTAGAACTAGAAAATACAATATGTAATGTATGTATGTGAAATATTGTATAATCATATTAGCAGTATTAATGACTTCTTGATCTATGGTTAGGACGATGAATTTATTAATCACAATCAAAGTGTCTCTAAAAAGGAAATCAGAAATTAATTCTGGTCACTGCTCTAGAATACTGGAATGCTATTTTGAAATTAAATTCTTATTTAATCTTCATTTTCTAGTTCTGAGCACTGAGCCTAAAAATATTGGTCTGATTCTACTGGTCTAATTGTGGAATATACCAAAAGAAGTGTAAAACATTTGTTAAGAATGTCTGTCTATCCAAAATGAGAGATTAGTAATTTTTTCAATATATTATAATATAAGCTTCACTTCGCGAAGTTACAGAAATAAATTGCGACTTACTCGTACGTCAAACACAATGTAAAAATTGTTATTGAATAAATGAATTATGAATTAATTATGAACTGTAATGCAATAAACTACACAGCTTGCACAACTTTATAAGCTTCAAATATCTCTTTCTATCACTACAGCTATGCTCTTTTCGCATTTCGCGTAACTGAGTGACGTATGGGCCAGTTCTTGTAATTTTGTATGAAAGTGCAAAGTACGCCAGGACTATCGTACTAAAATTAATGCAATTAATTAATTTTAAATACAAAATTATACAAGAACACTATAAAGGCGAAACGGTGAACATATTATAAAGGCGAAAGTTTGTACCAAGATAGCTTATATACTGGATTAACATATAGGTTACATTTTATCCCGGAAAGTGAAATTTTCCCGTGGGATGAGCAAATAATTAATATATTTTTATCCGCGGGTGAAACCGCGGAGCGTAACTAGTTACATACATCCATAATTTGAAAAATACATACATAATTTGAAAAAAAACGAAGAGCTTATTTTTTTTTATACGGCAAATTGCCTTTATTTTCTAAATACTACAATGATTTAATAACTAATATTAAAAACTACCTACTACTACTACTACAAAGAAAAAGACAAAAAAAAACATTTGGACTATTATATATACTGGCCGCGCCAGTTTTCGCCTTTATAATATTAGTATGATTATATATTAGTACTTATATTATAATCTCCAGACGATGGTTTTTCCCTATTCGCGTTCCACGGGAAGCTCAACGAAGAGATGGAAGGCTTGGAAGCAGGCCATTGGTCCCGAGACATCACCCAGCCGGTGGAAGGGAGGTGGATCTTCAGAGACCGGAATGCCAATCTGAAAATAGGAGACAAGATCTACTTTTGGACTTATGTGCTTAAAAATGGGCTGGGATATCGTCAGGATAACGGAGAGTGGACTGTGACAGGTTGGTTCATTGAGCTTTTCTAACCCCCTATCCGAGGTGTATTATAGGTTTAGTTGTGTGTGGTCTGTGGCATCATAACTTCAAAATGGAGAAGGTGTAATTTTATTCTGCCTCGCATTCACCAGCTTGCTAACAAGCGTGCGTAAAGAAGTTTTACTTAAAAAATCCCCCATTTTAAATTTCTTATTTTCTTTAGTAGTTCTTTATTAATTAAAGACAGAAATCAAGAACCCGTTGTCCATAATGTATAAAAATTAATGGCAAAAACAAAAGTTTTTTAAGTGGCTGGGTATGACTTTTGAGGACCGTATAAATTTCGACTAATCTAATTCTTTCTCTTTCTAGAATATGTTGATGAAGCTGGAAATATAATAGACCTATCAAGCGGTGCGCCATCGGGTGGCACTTCTTCAGAAACACTTTCAACTCCAGCTGTCCAGCCATCACCATCAGCTGTAGGGTATCCTTGCGAACTGTCAGAGTCTAAAGTATCAGTGCCAGGATTTGTCTGCAAGGGACAGCTCCTATTTGAAGATAATTTCAACTCAGGCATCGAAAAGGGGAAAATCTGGACGCCTGAAATCAAGTTCCCAGGAGAACCGGTAAGTTTTATCGGATTTGTAAGCAAGGTTTGGAAAAATTGAAAAAAAATTTAGTGGTAAGACTAAAAAAGAGTACCTACAAGTGGTTATAAATTCCATTTTAGTTTGAAAACTATCATGAGTATGACACATAAGATAAATAACGGCTAAACTCACGTCAATTAAAGAGTCGAAAGTAAGGTATAATATAGAAATATATATGTAGAAATATTATCTTTGCGAGATAAGATCCGAAACAAAATCCGCAGGAGAAATTAAGTCACCGATGTATGGCTGTAAGAGTTAAAAAGTTGAAATAGCAATGGGCAGGCCACGTAGCTCGTAAAAGTAACAACAGAAGAAGAGTTAGAAGTAAAAAAGATGGGAAATAAAGGTTCTTGAATGGTGACCATGAACTGAAAGACGCAGCGTAGGCCAGCCCCCACTAGGTAAACCAACGACCTGTTAAAGATGTGGGGCGTCGATGGATGCAGGAGGCAAGCAGCCAATCAAAGTGGCGCTCTATGGGGGAAGCCTGTAATTTGCAGTGGACGTCTTCAAACTAATGAAAATAACTTACATATACGAAAAAACAAATATAAGGAGTGTAACCATGGCAACCCTGGACCGTGATATATGATCCAAGGCTAGGACCACTTCACATTCCTAAAATGTACCGTCGGTGTTTTCTTCCAGGACTACCCATTCAATGTGTACCTGAACGATAGGAACCTGCGGGTCAGAGATGGTAATCTGAAGATCAAACCTATCACGCTGGAGTCTAAGTTTGGGGAAGACTTTGTGAGACAGTCAATGGATCTTTCTGATAGGTGAGCCATAGACTAGCTAATCAATCTTGGTGATCTCGAATACAATATACATTAAGTTCAAAAGTTTGATGCTCTCCTTCTTCTCGTTATCTCCTTCTCTCTCTCTAGGTCCACGGAAACTGCTTCTTTATTATGTTAACAAATGAGGTAACGAGCTAGTCGTTCGCTTGATGATAACTATTTACGGCTGCCATAAGATGCAGTGTCACTCAAAACTCTATATTACCTATATTCTAATGAATATCCCCTGATTGTCACGATGTCCTTACGTTTAGAGTATAAAGCTTTTGAAAAGAATAAACGTCTTTTCTTTTTTCTTTCTTTTGCGCAGTTCGATTGTCACACCAGGTTTAGGCTCGTGTTTCTAATACTTCACGTTTCACCAGGTGTACAGGCACTGTGGGTACTGCAGAGTGTACCCGCGAGGCGTCCGGCCCGCAGATCTTGCCGCCCATCATCACCGCCAAGGTCACCACCAAGAACAAGTTCTCCTTCAAGTACGGCAGGGTTGAGATCCGCGCCAAAATGCCGCAGGGTGACTGGCTTATACCGGGTCAGTGGGTGCCTAACTTCATTATACCGAAATTTATTGTATTTCCATTAAAGCTGTTAAGGAATCGAGAGTTCATAGCACAGCAGCCTATGTTGTAGCGATGACATATAGCCCTAAATTTTTTAGCTGTTATAGGTTTACGTTTGACTACCAACTTGTCTAATAGTAAGTGACGGTCTGGTCAAAGATGAAGTATGTAAATCTAAACAACTTGTAGTCCTGCACTAGGCGGATGCCATCCTGCAATGAGCTAAACCCTTTTGATGAAGACTCATAACATTATGATATTAGAACGTTGGTAGCTCATTTTTAGTGGACTCACACCCAGATATAGCCAGAATAAAAAATTGTTGCTATAGCCACTACTTCTGCAATCGCAAAGCACCCGCAGGAAGCGTGGATGAATGCACCAAACCTATTTAATGGAGGAAGTCTAGCATTAACAGCGTGTGAACGTCGTTCATTTCTCAACTAAACTACCTTCTACTTCTTTTAAAGATTATCTTCTCATCAGAAATCCAGCTGGAGCCCCGCAACCACGTGTACGGTGTGAACAACTACGCGTCAGGGCTGCTACGCGTCGCGTGCGTTAAAGGCAACGTCGAGTACGGCAAGAAGTTGTACGCAGGGCCTATCATGTGCGACGAGGAGCCTTACAGGTGAACGTATGTCTGATAAACTACCATGTATCATGTTGTCAGAGGATTTAATCACTGGTAACACAAAACGAACTGTTTTTACAACGTTTTAAAGAAGAATAGGTAAACAAACTAAAAGCTAGCTCTTTGGTCTTTAAATAGTGGTAGAAATTTCTTAAAAACTAATAACTTCGCAGTGAGTTTTAGCTATAAAATAACATGCCTAATGCTTTATTGCAGAACTGCGCATTTGAAAGAGAAGATTGGATACGACCTGTGGTACAAGGATTTCCACAATTACACACTGGAATGGAGACCGGGTAAAAAAACTAATATAAATTGATTTCAAGCATTAATTACTATATTATATGGTAGGAAATTTTTTGGAACCTTTGGTAGTCGGCCCCAAGCTGTAGCGTGCAAGCACTATGGTGATATTATAGACTGCGAGACTTTAGAGTTCGACTAATACTGCAGCTGATATGTGCCGCTTAACATCAGGTCATTAGGTCTTTGCATCATTCGTTCGATAAAAAGCATTTGTATAAACGTAGGTAGTTGAAATAAAAATGATAAACATTCATTCACATAGATGGCATTGCTCTGCTCGTTGACGGCGAAAACTACGGGAACATCTCCCCCGGAGAAGGATTCTACCGAGAAGCTACCGAAAACAACGTCCAAGCGGCTTCGAAGTGGCTGAAGGGAACTGTCATGGCGCCGTTTGATGACATGGTGAATAGATACCTACTTAAATAATCATTAGGGTAGAGAGAGATCGGCCTGTCTTGATCCTTTTTTGTTTAGTGCATCCATCCTCCTTCCTTGTCAGTCATCGTCGTACATGCTTTTCTATCTTCCTTTATATTATCGCTTACTTTTTTTTCTTTTTTGTTTGGCTCCACACTTTTGTGTATTTAGTAATTGATAATTTTCAAGTTTATTAATATATATATATGTGTCAAGTCAAGACACAGTCATCAAAAAAAAGTAGATGTTACATAATTTTTGAAGAAATTTGATTTCGCTTTAAATAAATCAACATTCATAGAATGGTTAGAATTAAAATTTATACATACTCGAACAAAGAAAGAATTCTTATCTATAATTAGTCAAACATGTACCCACATGAAGTATGAGATAGTTCCATCTGGAGACAGCACTTTACCTTTTTAAATTTGACTTCTGTCCCCAGTTCTACATATCCCTTGGTATGTCTGTGGGCGGCATCCACGAGTTTCCCGACGTGGCCAACAAGCCGTGGACTAACAGGGCCACGAAGGCTATGATCAACTTCTGGAACGCGCGCGAGCAGTGGTACTACACCTGGTACGAGGACACAAACGCTCTGCAGGTCGATTATGTGAGAGTGTATGCGTTATGAGGACTGAACATCACATTTAAGCATCATAAGTAAGTTTAAGTAACCACATTTTTAAGTAAAACTTCTTTACGTATGCTTGACTTGGGGAGTAAGCTGGCGAGGCGAACGGAAGCTGAAAGTTTTTGGTTAAAGTAGATCTTCATTATCATAACATAACAAAAAAATTGTATTATTATGTTGGTATGTTTGGTAAAATGACAATTTACAAATGTCAAGATTGCGACATTAATATTAAACTAAGCAAAAACAAAGTTATAGCGGCTAGCGGATAGATGGAGCTAAATTAAAGAAGTTTACTTTAATCGCGTAGTCTAAAGCAAACTCGTTTTTTATGCTAGGTATAGGCAAACAAGCTGCCCTCCTTATAGGAAGAGGTCACTAGAAACCACTAGACGTGCCACTAATGCTTTGCTCCGCTTTGCCAGTTATTCTGTCGTCAAGCAGTGTGCGCAAACACTACTGTGTTCTGGTTTGAAGGGCACTGTATCTAGCAAAATCACTGGGCAAATGAGATTTTATGACCTTATCTCACAGTCTAGACGTTTATTACAAGATTGTGTTGATGTCTCAGGATGACTAGCACAGTGCAGTGTCACGTGAAATTCTATACTTTAGAGTTCCGAGAGATATGGTTTGCAACCGATATGGGTAGCCGTGTCGGTTAACATTAGGTGAACGACTAGCTCTTAATGTTATACTTTAACAAATTTTTTGTTCAATACACTGAGTAAAGTAAAAGTATCCAAAAAACGCTTCCCTAAGTAAGCTTTTTAGAAAAAACTGAAATCAGTGCCACAATTTCGAGCACCACGGGGGTAGCACAGGGTTTGCGGGATTGCAAGCGTGGGTATAAACTACTCTCCGGGGTCCTCACAACATATTGCCTTTTTGTGTAGATTGCCTTTCACCAGAAATGGGAAAGAGAATTTATTTTTTTAACCCATATATATATAATAGGCTCTTTCGACATTTAGTACTTCGTAATTTTTTACGCTTACAATATCATGAATTAAGTATTTTGATTGATTTTGTTATTTTACTTGTAAAAGTGCTAAAATTAACCTATTTGCAATAAATTATAGTTGTACATTATCAGGAATCCTAGTTAGGATCCAGGATCTATGTATGTGATCGTTGGGCGTTATTATTATTATTGACTGACCTGATCTGATCTGTCCGTTTGTCAGTCAAGACCCTTTTTCTTATTAACGGCTGATGGTTGAAATAGATCACGTATAAGGTCTAAAATGGTTTTAGAATCGTGATTCTTGCTAGGTCAATAGAAAGGCCATTTATGTTCATGGTCATTGCATTTATTACGTATTTCTTTTTCAGGTACCTACTTGTGCATCATGTTGTGTACGTCGCCATTTGACAGATCTCAATTCAAGGAAAACTTTAATTTGAATGGATGAATAAACTTTTTTTTATGCTAAAATGCATTTTCTTTTTCAAGTAGTACGTACCTACTTTACGGTAGTGAGGAGTTACTGTATCGTGAAATGAAGACTACAGAGTAAAGTATTACAAAAATTAAAGCTTACTTTCTATTATTTATTTATTTTTGGCATCTAACTATAAGTACTGGTTCTAAATATTAAGAGTTAGTATCATTATTAGTACTTGTACTAATTTATTATTTTATATTAGTATTTGTATTTGGTTGTGCAAGAATTAACAATAAATTTAAGCGAATTAACTAGCTTTTATTCTAAATCAAACTAATATACTGAATTCAAAACGCATTAGTAAAAATATATGAATTAATTATAAACGTGAATAAAAAGTTTGAATCAGCATAGTGAAGGATTGGACATGAGGCCTCTTGTAACGGTAGCTTGAGTATAGCATATCCTGGCTTTAGGGACGTTTACAAAGATTAATCTCTTGATTACGCTAAGCAGGCAATACTCCTATAAAAACCATAAATATTGATGTTAGAAAAAGAACGAAAAGAAGAAGGACATATCCAATGCATTTTTAGGCAAATACAGAATGCTACTATTCATCGCTTTTAAAAAAATAATTTTAAAAAAGATGATGCATGCTTATGGCTATCCGAATTTGAGTCTAAGGACAGTCTTATTTACCTACTTTAAGGGACTTTTGAAGGACTATTTCTGCGTGGTACTGGTTGGTAAATATGGACAGTGGTTACCGAAAATAATGTACCGTAAGAGCCGGCTAAGGTAATTAATAATTAATACACAGGGAATACACAGCACTCTCAGCGCTTATGGCATCCCCCTCCCCCCTCCCTACGATGAGCGTTCAAAGTGGTGTTTTATAGGGGAGGCCCGTGTTGAAGTGTGCGTCGGTTTTTGGATGACTTAAGGGACTTTACATATTACACGTTGTAAAACGAAGCTTCTATCGGTAGACTTCAAGAAAATCCTGATGATTCACATGAACCGGGGAAAAACGTGTTCCGCATTTGTTTCATGTCTGAGAAATTAAGTTTGAACAAACAAACAAGAAATTTAGTAACGATTTATTATTTCTAGGTAGATTTATTTATACCGTGACCGCAAAGTAATGGTCATAATTATTCTGCGGCTTGTTATTTCACTAAAATTATTTCATCTTGACGAGGAACTTATAATTTTGCATAAGTTATATTAAATACTAGCTTCTGCCTGCGGCTTCGCTCGCGTGGCCTATAGGAAACGAAGAAGAATTTTTTACATAGATAATTCAACCACGTATTTCACCCTCTTAAGGATAGAATTTCGAAAAACCTTTTCTTAGTGGATACCCACACTTTACAGAGAACACACCCTCCAAATTTCAAGTCTATAGGACCAGCGGTTTAGGCTGTGCGTTGATATATAAGGCAGTCAGTCAGGACTTTGAATTTTATATGTATAGGTGAGTATAAACTATCTGTGAGATGACCTTTATTTTAAACCTAGATAACGTTTAAAATCATGTTTTTTTTATGATTTTAATGACTAAGAAATACACAATAATAATAATTAAAAATGTTTTCTTCTACCTGCACTTACACCACAGCCTCTGTAGTGCAGATCGGCTCATGGTCCGGAGGCGGCAGGTTCGATTCCCGCGAGGAGACAAAAATAAATTAGTGTACTTTAGATATACTGCGGTATATCTCCCTACTTTACTCCTTACTTTAGATCACAAGACTGAAGTAAAACTTCTTTAGCTTCATCCCTACAGTAATATACTATACTCCTTCTTTCGATATCTCTCTTCACATAGAGAGGGAGATATACTTGTTGGGAGGGAGATATACCGCAGTATATCTCCCTCCCAACTTCCGTTCGCCTCACCCCGTCAAGTCAAGCTTGCGTAGAGGAGTTTAACTTCAAAAAGCGTTACTACTTTGTGGGACCATGGTCCTCGTAGTTCCTGGGTCCCTAAATACAGGGGATGCTAGTTAGGGTCCATGATCCATGTTTTAATTTTATTTTAATAAATGACGTGACGAGCTAACCGCCCGCCTGATGTTAAGTGACACCGCTGCCGCTATCAATTTCAATGTCACTCGGAACTCTAAAGTAAAGAGTATTGCGTGACACTGCACTGCGCACGTCATCCTGAGACATCAGCACTATCTAGTAAGATTACTAGACTGCGATTTCAGGTCATAAATTCTCATTATGTGTGGTATTTGTTTTTTATTTAAGTAACAATTCTAAGTTATTGACCTAGCTAGCGTATATCTAGCTAAATATACTTATATAACCCAAAGGTGACTGACTGATTGACAGACTGACATAGTCATCTATCAACGCACAGCACAAACCACTGGACGGATCGGGCTGAAATTTGGCATGCAGGTATATGTTATGATGTAGGCATCCGCTAAGAAAGGATTTTTCGAAATTTTACCCTTAAGAGGGTGAAATGGGTGGTTGAATTATTATCCCATAGGCCACGCCGCGGGCGCAGCTGTGGGCAGAAAGCTCTTTATATATAAACAAGTAATTTACAACTAACTACAGCCTGTGTCTTCGCATGTCAGGACAATTAACAATATACCATCACAAAGGTCCGTAGTCCACGCTCCGAGTTCACGCTCTCTACCAACTTTTCATGAAATCAATCTAAAAAAGTAACATACAGAAAGTCAGAGAAGAACACCTATTTACGTATCCTAAATATATTTTAATTTGTCTGTACTAAATGGTTCTTGAATATGATGATATTAAAATTAAAACTGTTAAATAAAAGCCGTGGTAGTAATAAAGTTACGCTTCTCTTATATTATGATACTAATATTTATTAGTACATAGATAATATGATTTATGCATGCAACGATAAAGTAATCGCTTAAATTCATAATCTAAAGTTCAAGCTTCGAGGCGACCTGTATGTATTTATTACGTATATGTGTCGTTTTTTTAAACCAGTCTGCCATCATTCAGTATCAAAATGGCCTTCAACCTGGTCAGACGTGTGGTGGAACTCCAAGTGATTTTGTTGCTGCAGTTATCGTGTGCTCAAGAGTACAAGATTCCAAAAGTGAAGATTCAAGCGTTCAAGCCGAAAGGATTCAGAGCTTCCATTGAAGGTAAATAACGGGACTAATGTACGGCTATTTGAGGAAAACTTAGTATTAAGTTAGTATTTTTAGTTTCTTCGTCATTTGTTTGCTTTGAAAAGTTTCTTTAGAAACTACGATATTTTTTAATCCCTGCAAATAATTGACTAACTAACTAACAACGACCACATCGAAAAGCCCAACGATGACGTAAATAATTCCTGGGACCCTAACTAGTATTCCTTGTACCTAGTATTCCTTATATTAACCCAGGAACTACAATGACCATGGTATTACAATGCCCAGACTCAGAACAAATATTTGTGCTTTTTTTCTTTGACTTCACTATACTATGTCTTTTAGTTCTTACCGTACTTAGTTACCTTTATAACTAAGCCTTTCCAAGCGATTCATTATTTAATTCTTTTCGTTTAAATTTTTACTTTTTCTTTTTATGTTAAAGAATGATGTGACGAGATAGTCGTTTACCTGATGTTAAGCGACACGGCTGCCTATAACAGAGCAGTATCACTCAGAACTAAAAAACTAAAACTAAAAGTAAAACAGTTTAAGGAACAAACCATACTCAGATGGCGAATGAGCATAATTCAGTAAAAAAATCTCCAATTCAGTAAAAAGTCCCGTCAGAATATCACGTAACGGTGCTTAATCTTTGCCTTTTGTTTTATTTGCAAGTCAAAGTTTACTAAACCCATCGTAACACACTGAATAGACAGATAAAATAATGGAGGTACTCTAGCTGTAGCAGTTGTGTGATTACAAAACAATCTTAAATCAAAGTCAAATCCCTAAGTCCAACAACTAACCTATAAAACTAAAAGTCAAACAATTCATAACTAAAAAAACTACTTTGTTATTGGTACAACAGCATATGAAGTAATAATAATAACGCCAAACGATCACACACATAGATCCTGGGCCCTAACTAGGTTTCCCTGTGTCTAGGGATCCAGGAACTATGAGAACCATGGTCCCACAACACCCAGACTCAGAACAAGTATTCGCGTTTTTATTATCTACCGCGGGAATCGAATCCGCCGCTGAATTATGAGCCGACCTGCTCAACCACCACACCACAGAGGCTGTCAAAGTTTTTGCTGTCAAAGTCATCAACCAGTCATAAAAGAATATATAACTAACGAGCTTCTGCCCGCAGCTTCACCCGCGGCGTGGCCTATGGGAAAATAATTCAACCACCCATTTCACTCTCTTAAGGGTAGAATTTCGAAAAATGCTTTCTTAGCGGATGCCTACGTCATAACATCTACCTGCATGCCAAATTTCAGCCCAATTTTTCCAGTGGTTTGGGCTGTGCGTTGATATCTATCATATTGATGTCATATTGATCTCAATATGTCAGTCAGTCAGTCACTTTTGAGTTATATATATTTAGATATTATCATATATTAATATTCATCAACTTTGAAACATATGAAGACAGGAAAACTAATTGATAATTAATTAAAACAAAATAATATGCGATATATTGTAACAAGTCAAATGTAGCATCTTAACTGATTTCAGATTAACAGGAAAAACTCGGTTCTTTCCCCAATCATAATTATTGGGGTAATACAGGTACATATGTAGGTATGAGTAAGTATTAAGAGAAATATTTAAACTTCTACCAATTATTATTTTAAAAAAATGATACTTAATAACTTTAAATTAAAAGAAATAAATACATGAATCACAAAGGAATTAGTAGTTAGGTAATAACTTGAATTACAAGAATAAGATGTATAGTAAAAAGAAGAAAAGAAAAATAAATCTACGAGTGCGTATCAAAATATGTAGCGAAAAATTAACGACTAGATTATGAAACAAATGTTAATAGTGAGTTATTGACAGGCAGTGGAAAATGAATTTTATTTCACGGAATAAGAATCTAAGAAACCTCTAATGACGGCTTTAGAGCAGATTTAGGTAGGTAAACATACAACTAAGTTATAAACTTTTTTTTAAACCTTGATAGACTTTTATTAAAGCACTGTCTCCCAATGGATATGCAACGCTTCCCATGAAAATATCCAGATCATCTATTGTTTTCATAAAACAAATACACTGGCATATTGGTATTCTTTGCCATCCGCGTAATGAATGTTGAAACTTTGAAACGTCGTTGTTGTATTTTTGAAGTAAAACTTCTTTACGCTTGCTTGACTTGGGAAGTAAGCTGGCGAGGCAAACGGAAGTTAAAAGTTCTTAGTTAACATATACCTGCATTGTCAACATAAGAAAGTTAATAATTCGCATTATTATGTATGTCCGGTAAAATGACACTGTACAAAGATGGCAAATTTACATTAAACAGCAAAAACAAAGTTATACCTTCTAAGATGGAGCTAAACTAAAGATATTTTACTTTAGTAGTGTGATCTAAAGCAGTGTGCTTTAGATCACACGAGTGAAGGACGACGACACGTTTTTTTCTAATCTGTAATATACGTTATTTCTAGATGCGCCACATGTGGGGCTATTTACCTTCAATGGTAACGTGAATCAAGACATTGGGGCTAACGACGTTGGTGTCATACAAGGCGAGGTGGTGTCTGCGACGGGCGGTCGCTGGGTTTTCAGCGACCCCAACGTGGCGCTGAAGGTCGGAGACGTCATCAAGTACCACGTCTTTGTCGCTGTCAATAGTAAAGGATATGTTGCCGATAATTTGCAGTACACTGTTACTGGTGAGTACTATACCTAGTTGTCTGTGCTTAAGTTTGACAGTTCCTAAGTTGGCACTCTAGCCCTTTGTTTCTCGTACCTTTGTCAAACTCGTGTCAACTCAACATGCTAAATACTGTACGTTGATTGGTTGAGACAGCCAATGATTAATAGGCAACCAATTAGCGTTCAGTATTTGGTATGCCAATTTGACTGATTTTACAAACATATACGAGAATCCGGGGGAAAGTGTTGCTTAGCTATGTTGTATTTTAATAAACTATATCACAGACAGGAATGAGTTACGTTTTTACAATAAATGCACGGTAGATAAATTGTCAAAGTTCCCTAAGTGAAACCTTGTCTGTTTCTTTGTGTGGCTTCACACTATACTCTTTGTATGCGGTAGCTTGTGCGCCTTCGATTGAACGTACCATGGAATCCTGCTGACGCGCCATTATCACTCTAAGTGTAGTTTTGTGCAAAATCCACACTGAACGGAAAAACATCCTGAGGAAACCGGTAGACACGTTAAGAATCACAAAACAGAAGACATTTGTAACATCCACGAAATTATCTACAATAACACAGTCTCAAATACGGAAATGAGGCTTCAATCTCGAGATTTTGAGTCTAAAAACAGTTTATCTGTCACAGGAATACAGTTCGCTTAGCATAAAAACATTATTATATTATATTTTTACAGTAATTGTATAGATTAGTACTATATTTAGTATTTTAAAATAGAATTAGAACATTTTCAAGCAACTGAAACTTACATTAACCTTACAATAACCTTTTCTATTACCTTATAAGCACTCTACATTGAAATGATGCCGTTGAAGTATAAAGTCAATTTTCTCAAAACTTTCAATTTGACAGTTAAACCCTTTTTATTATCAACCCTTCAAATGTCTATGCAAATTATATGACTCTACCTACACTCGCCTTCTATGAGAGCGCCCGTGTCCTAGCAATAGAAACAATGAGCTGAAGATGCATTCGCATCACTCCAAGTGTTAAACTGTTATTAAAATTTATGAAACAACTTTACTCAGAATTGGAAGATCCTTCCACGCCAGTTCTCGTAGAACCAGTATCAGACTGCAGGCCGACGGTGACCACCGTGCGAGCTGGCCGTGCCTGCGCCGGTCAAACTTTATTCGAAGACAACTTTGACACTCTAGAAGACAGCATCTGGCAGATCGAACATTACATCCCCTCCTCCAATCCAGTAAGTCACTTTTAGATTACTGGTTTGAAAGTTTTTTTTTTTTTTCAAACTTTTCTAGCATTTGACCACGCTCTCACCTGATGGGAAGTGACGATGCGATCGAAGGTGTAGCATGCTAGCCAAGTAAATACCTAATCCCTCTTCTCTTGAACCTCTGGTCAAATTTCGAAACACAGACGCTGGCAGGGCATTCCGTTCCTTAGCCGTTCTAATTAAAAATGTTGAGTCAAATCGCTTCGTACGTTAATCGAGCGTCTAGTAGTCCGGTAGTAGAATGGTGATGGGAGAATGAATTTGTTGCAAAGTTCGTCTAGGTAGGTACCACCGCTTTGCCAGTTATTCTGCCGCCAAGCAGTAGTGTGCAAGCACTACTGTGTTCCGGTTTGAAGGGCACTGTAGCTAGCGAAATTACTGGGCAATTGAGAATTTATGATCTGATCTCACAGTCGAGTAATTTTATTACCAGTCTGTGCTGATGTCTCAGGATGATGTGCGCAGTGCAGTGTCGCGTGAAACTCTATCTGTTGGGGTTCCGAGTGACACTGTTCTGTTATGGGCGGTCGTGTTGCTTAACATCAGGTTAACGACTAGCTCGTCACATCATTCACTCATATAAAAAAAAAAAAAAAAAAAAACTGTAAAAGACCGACAGACTTGCCACCTTACGTCGATGTGATATTGCTGGCTCTAATGGCACCTACGGGAAGATATGGGGTTGCTCCTATTCTCACACTGCAATGAATTTTTAAGACAATGTTTCGTCGATCATCCACAGGAGCATCCGTTCGTGTCATACCAGCGCCATGAGGAGCAGCCGACGGTAAGCATCGACAACGGATATCTTCGCATTCGACCCACGCTGCAACAAAACGTGAAAGGGTTCAACAACGAATCCATCTACAGCGGGACTTTGAACCTATTCAGTGGGTAAATAATGCTTATCTGTATGGAGTTCCACCAATCTTTTTTTGTAGTTATTAACAAGTTGAGCACTGTCTCGTGATGTTGTAGTCGCATGCTTGCCTACCGTTCATTCTTGACTTGAAGACTCCCAGGTTACACTGGAAACAAGAGCGACGGCAAGGCGTTCCACTTTTTAGCCGTTTGGCTTTAAAGGTTGTAGCGAAACACTTAGACCTGTAGATATAGGGTTTTGACCCATCACTTTAGTCGACGAAATTCATGACGACAGTAAACCAAAATACCCAAAAATTATTTTTACTGTTAAAATGTGACTAATCTTTATGCTACTACAATAATAAAAACTAACTTTTTTTAAATATTGCAGTCCAAATTTTTTGGACCTAACCAGTCCTAATATCACCCAAATCCTATGTCTTTTTTGTGACCGAGCTAATGCTGTTGGTCTACCTAAACAGCGTCACCGGATGGCTCACAGGCCGCAACCGCCGAAGGCACCGGATGGCAGGTGCTTAAGGCGCCCAGCCGCCAAAAGTCGGATGCAACTAGCTCAAGGGCACCCCTGGGGTGCGAGCCTCACCTTGGGCCATTGCCGGGATAAGATCGAGAAGACTATGTATGGAAAGTGCAAATCCATCATCAATCTTTAGCAACGATGAAAACTCGAATCCTATGGTTGTTTACGCGAATACAATGAGTTTTCTTATCGTTTCCAGGTGCACAGCCCGAGGAGAAGAGTGCATGTTCACGGCGTCTGGAGCCGATATCCTGCCGCCGGTCGTCAGCGGCCGAGTCACCAGCAAGAGCTTCGCCTTCACTTACGGAACTGTCTACGTGAAGGCCAAGCTGCCCCAAGGAGACTGGCTTTACCCAGGTCTCGTGAAAGATACAAAAATTATATAAACAAATATCCCAAGACCTAAAACACAAATATCACATTAGATATAGCTAATACTTAATTTGGTTTAGTCTTTGAGCTTGTTACGTATATTTACGAGCTGAAGGGTTCCCATGTGAAAAAAAAATACATAGCACGTAATAAGATCCATCTTTAATCATAAAATGTTGAAGTAAAACTTCTTTTTTACGCACGACTTGGGGAGTAGATAAGCTGGTGAATGCGTAGCGAGATGAACGGGATTTGTTTCGCGTAGATCTCTAACGCCAACATAAAAAGGTTAAAAAATTCTATTAGTATCCGGTAAAATGACCATTTACAATTTTGTCAAGATGGCGACATTACCGATAGATGAAGCTTACTAAAGAAGTCTTACTTCTTTAATAAAGGTATTTTTCATTTTCATTTTCACTTCTGTCTAATTTAAAGCACAATCTTTTTTTTTTTTCACTTTAGAAATTCTTCTGGAGCCCTTTTTAAAGAAGTACGGTAGTCGGGGATATTCGTCGGGAGTTTTGAAAATAGCGTCAGCTCGTGGCAACAAAGAGCTCTCGGCTGGATACACGGATTTTTCGAACAAGGTAAGTAATTGAGTTTTTTGACGTGATAACGTCTTATAAATCGATGAACGCCGGCTGCACGCACGAAAATTGTCACGTTCCGCCTGCGCCGAGCGTGCAAGCGAGAGCGCGGAACACGCGATAGAGAGGCACGATCGGCCTAAGTATTTTCTTATGACGATATCACGTAAAATCATCGTCCGTAAGCCGACTTTGCAGACAACCATGTTTTTAAATATAGAAAATCTGTAACTTTAGAAACGTTTTATTACCAAGTCACAATAGTGTTCAACTTTATTAGGTTCTTTATGGAGGCGCCATCATGGACGAACAATGCCGAGAAAACCTCCTGACTAATAAGGTCCTACTGAATGGTAGAAATTGGGGCGACGACTTCCACGTGTTCTCTTTGCGGTGGGCACCAGGTATTATAAAACATGATAATTTGAATACGTACTACACAATTTCAGATTGTGCTCAACGAGCCCCACTCAATTCGGACTAATTTACCCTGTTTTTTGTTTTCGCAAGTCAACATTTGCTACCCCCTAGACACCTCACGTCAACCTGCTAAAAACTGTGGGGAGCCGATCTTATCCAATGAGGTCTTTGACTGAATGCCATCTTTTTTTTTGTTTTGTTTTGTCTCCACACTTTTGTGTATTTAGCCAGTGTCAAGTAATTAATAATTTCTTAAGTTAAGTTAAGGCAAGTCACAGTCCAAGTCATCAAATCAAGTTATAGTCTAATCTAAGTCAGTACTCCTAGTGAAGCGGTGGCTGCTTTACCGGAAGCTATTCTATTCTATGGGATTTTGGAAACAACACGAAAAGAAACGTTTCACACCATTATACCACATCCCCACACTCATACCTGTATCCAGCACTTAACGAATAAAACGCCACCAATTTGCACTAACACTGAAAATAATACAATGCGTTGACGCGATCTTTTTCGTTTTCCCGCCAAAACTCCGAAAGCCATCTTGTTTTTTTTCTTCTTTTATGGACATGAGTCGGTTTGTGTATTGTGCCAGTTTTCTACCACCTTGTTTTCACAACACTTTTATTCTCCACAGACCGCATCATACTGTCAGTAGACAGTGAGGAGTGGGCGCGAATAGATCCTGCGTCAAATGGCCTCCACGGACGGTTTCCCTGGTCGTGCAAGCACATACCGCGAACGTTGCTCGGCATGGGCTCGAAAATGGCGCCTTTCGATGATCACGTAAGGTTATATGTGGATAATAGTGCGTATTATCCGCGACCATTAAAGCATCCTAGAAATTACACAAAAGCCTACCTACTAACAGCAACCGGTGAGATTTTTCCAGGTGAAAATTCTTGTAAATGGTAATAGTTAGATAATTTTATGTTTTTGAATAACTTGCGATATTATTGCGACCAGCTTTGAGAATTCAGTTTTGAAATTTCGTCTTAGCCGTCTATCCGATGCCCTTCTTCCCCAAAGCTGGCGGAGCGAAAGGAAATGACCCGAAACGAAATCTTTCAAAAGTAACCCTCGATAATCAAATCATGAAAAATAATGTACCTTATATAAAATTGTAGTTTAAAAGGTAATCTCGATATCTCCGGCCTTGAAAAAACTAGATTTTTCTTTGCGATAAGTAGGTCTTGATTGGGCCTTTTTTTATGCGTTACTGTTAACATCAAACGTCGAATAGCGCGTTTATCTTCCAATATTCTCCTCCCAGTTCTATCTGACCTTCGGCATGGCAGCTGGCAGTATCACTGAATTCCCCCAAGGAGCATCGACAGCGGACAGTCGGCCGAAGCCCTGGAACAACTTCAGCCGGAAGGCAACACTATACTTCTGGCAGGACTTAGACAACTGGTTCCAGACCTGGTCTCAGCCAGAACTGCTCGTGGACTACGTCAAAGTAGTCGCTTTGTAATCACAATCTAGTCTTTTGAGATTGCTTTAATTTAATAATAATATAGTTATGTCAAAAAACAGTTTTTGGACTAATTTATTCATGAGAATGAGCAAAAGTGAGCAGCGTGAATACATAAATGGGAGTAAAATGGGCAGCGCTTATAATGTAAGTATAGTCATATTCAGGCAGCGTTATAACTCACTCAAAACTTTATGAGCTTTCAGAAGTTAGGCCCGAGTACCACTCTGCGCATGCTACAGTTGAGTGCATTGTAAAAGCGGCCATACAATGACTATAGCATGCGTACTGCGCAGCCACACGCGCTAACTTCCGAGAGCTCATAAAGTTTTGCGTGAGCTATACTTCTTCCTCACTTTTCTGCTCACTACCACAACTATGCCAAGATATTGAAGAAGCAAATTAAGAAGCGTAGAATTAGAAGGACTTAGTTATACAGTTAAAACCCAGTATTTCGTGAAGTCGATATTTATTTACTGTTTTAAACACATTAAAACTATATTACAAAGAGGTGAAAAAAGTAGAGAGATGTATTTAGAATACAAAACGTTGTATGAGATTGCAATCGTTATCGTATGAAGCGGACCCGAAGCTTGGCTTGCGTTTAGATATTTCTAGAAACGCTTGCATCCTCAAACAGATTATAAAATGCTACGAATACTTTGATCAAATTCATAATAATTATCATTATAATACATCGCCCGAGTTTCACCGTTTTTATATTGTAGCTGTTGCGAGCTATTTTAAGATATGTTTGAAGCAATGCAAATTTAATATTTTAATTACTGGGGGCGTTGCCAATATTTTTTGCAATAACAATATCTGTTTGGACATATTGCTACATATCATTATCGAATAAATGCTCTCAATCTTACCCTAGATCCTAATGCTGTATTCAAGTTCCATTGTGAAACCTTACTTTTGATAGTTAAAATTAAATTTTGGTTACAAGTTCCAAACTGTTACGGAACCAAATTTATTTCACTTCTACAACTCGAATAGGCATCTTTTAGTTCATGCTTGTTATTGCTCGAAGAGTTCAGGTCTCAAAGATTTGTATTTCGAATGTCACAAATTGTCAATCTCGTGTCGAGACTAAGCAAAAAAATAATTTTGAAATCATTTTGAACATCATTTATTTGTTGTTGTTGTTATGCACTAACACTGAAAATAACACAAATTTTGGAAAATAATACAATGCGGTGACGCGCCTTTTTCGTTTTCCCGCCAAAACTCTTCAATTTTAAAGTTATGTACAACACACAAGAAAAAAATACGTTCGAAAACGAAGGTTTTCAACATCATTTTTTTTTAGTTGCTGTGAAATATTGTATGTGCCACGCGAGACCAGTTTTTAGCATCTCCACACTTGCTACGCTAGTGATTCAATCCTAGAATCCTTCGATTGCTCGGGATTCGACATCAGCACTCGCAACAAAACTATTTGTTCACTATGTATAGTCCCGCTGTCATGGATCATTCCATAACGGTGAAACAGGGGTAATATCTACAATATTAAATTCACTAGGGTGCCTTAACGCCTACAGAGTCAATCCCTACATTTCATTCATATGTAAACGTTTAAATTCTTATATCTAAGACAAATGTCTAGTGAAGAATTAATACAGTTTGATTTTAATGATTTTGGTCATTTACAGACTTTATTATAAAAGTGAATTTTAAGAACATAAAACTTCTTAGGGTGTAACCATAGTGGAAAAATCACTGGAGATTTCCACTACTACCTACATCATACGTGGTTATGAAATGTATTTCATGTGTGATGAAATCGCGTCATTCGACCGAAAAAGAAAAAAAAACTTTAAAATTGGATAAGCATAAACAACAAGCAAAGGAAACTTTTCTGCTCTAAAGTTGGCCAAAGATGGCTGCGCAGTAACTTTTCAAAACAAGAAACATGACTGTATACATATACACAACTAGTTGAAACGCCCAACTTCAAAGCGGCAAAGTTTGGTTGGCTTCACTATAACATAGGTATGTTTTGTTGAGTGCCTTATGCTCGATTTTCGAAAGGATGAATTGGTAAGGTGGTAAAACTAAAATTTAAAAAAAACTCTTTACGGTGACTAAAGAGTTTTTTTTTTTAGTTTTAAACTAGTACTAAAAACTCCTTAGAGTGACCAAACAGTCAAGCTAGTCAAGAATTAGCGTGATTTGTATATGAAGAATATAATATATATTTTTAATGTAATAATTATTAGTAAACACATTTTTGAGTAAAGACATTATTCTTATTTCTAGTAAATGTTTACTTGAATTTAAACAATATACTCTATGATTCTCAGATGGACAAATCCATTTATTTGTGTATACCTAATTTATGATTAAGGCCGCAGATGTTTAAGATTGGTGTTTTAAATGAAAATAAAGCATCGCTTGTAAGAAAGCACACCACAAGATTATCTAATCTCTTCAACACTATAATTTAATGTAAGTATATAAGATTCAATATCCAATGAGTAGAATATACGTACCTAATAATAACTACCCACACGACTCACCAACGATAATATAAGAGTTACAATCACTTTGCATAATATATGGGATTAATAGGAAATCTATTCTATTTTTATTAAGTATTTTAAATAGCGAATTTACACTAGCCTATATCGGCCACACGGTGATATTTTCAATGCAATTTAATGCGTCATAGTACTTTTCCTTGACGGGGATAGCGTTCCGTTTATAGTTCAAAATCACAGATTATTATTTGATGTCAAACTGGGTCTGCGCATAAAAAAAGCCTGCAAAATTGCAAAATTAACCATTTACAGGTTTTTTGTGCTAAAAGCGAAATATGGATGTCAAAATTTTTATTCGATCATTCCTTTACAACACAAGTATAACTATTTAATTTGTAAATAAAACTTTGTATGTTTTTATCACTGAAATTTTGCAGCGTTCACCATGTTTTTTTGGGGTCATGATAAAGTTTCTTTTAGGGGTCATTACAACGATTTTCTTTTAGAAATGTTTTGTTCAGTCATTCCTGTTTTTAGTTTTATTTTCTAATTACTTATACATTTTATTCATATGATTATTTTGACATGTCACGTCACATTAGTGACGTCAAATGAGTGCTTATCGTTTATTTCGGGCTTACACCGCGGCATAAATAGTAATTATTACAGCAATGAGAGCATTTTAAACACCTTTTGACCACTTTAATATTACACAAATAATTACTACTACATAATATTTTTTTGCCAAGCAATCACAACGTGCGGCGTAAAATTATTCTTTATATAACTATCTTCGACACAAAATTAATAAACATTTTATAATAAAAGATTTTAAAATTAAAAACGATATAAAATACTGGGTCACAAAATTCATTACTTTTAGGGCCTTTAAAGATACTTACATACGTTTAAAACGAACTCTTGAGGGCTCAACACATTTACAACATACCTTCTAGGGCTTTTTGCACATTTACAACATGCCGTCTACGGCCTTTGCAAATTTACAACCAGGCCTTTTCTAGGGCCTTTAAGGGTCTAACATACATTTAAAATGAGCTGCGGGCTCAACATTTACAACATACTTTCTATGGCCTTTACACATTTACAACACGCCTTATAGGGTTTCCGCACATTTACAACATGCCTTCTAGGGCACTTGCACATTTTCAACATTCCTTATAAGGCCTTCGCACATTCTCAACAGGCCTTGGGCTTTTATACATTTACAACAGTCCTTCTTGGGCCCAGACACAATTACAACAGACCTTTTTTGCCCGAATCACATTTAATATTATTAGTTTTATTGGGCGACATGTACATGTATTGGATCAGATACATGGATCCCTACTCCGCATGTACTAATTGAAGGGGTGAGAATAAAAAGAGTTTAACTGTAGAATTTAAATTTTTTTTTACAAAATGACTTACGGGTATCGTTAGATTCAGCGTGAAATTATCTACAATAATACATTCTCAAAATACCGAAATGAGACTTAAATCTCGAGATTTTGAGTCTAAAAACGGTTTATCTATCACAGAAATACAGTTCGCTTAGCATAAAAACATTATTATATTATATTTTTACAGTGATTGTGTGAATGAGTACTATATTTAGTACCTATTTAAAATAGAATTAAAACATTTTCAAGCAACTGAAACTTACATAAACCTTTTCTATTACCTTATAAGCACTCTACATTAAAATGACGCCGTTGAAGTTTAAAGTCAATTTTCTCGAAACTGAATTTGACAGTTAAACCCTTTTTATTCTCAACCCTTCAATTATGCTACAGTTATTTTAATTTGTAGTTTCGATTAAAACAACATAATTATGAAGGGTCTACAACTGCATTTAAAATGGTCCTCCTAGACCCCCTTTCTACTCATAAGCTCATAATGTGAGATCTCAAAACTTTATAATATTACCTTGGTACTACTAATTAATTTCTAATAACTAGTGATAATTAATACGTAAATATTATAAGCGACGTCGGGATATGGTCAGGGAATCTTATTTGTAGGAGAAAAACTAATTCTTCGTGAAGTGGTGTATATTATTAATAATAATAATAACCCCAACGATCACATACATAGATCCTGGACCCTAACTAGGATTCCCTGTGTCTAGGGACCGAGGAACTACGAGGACCATGGTCCCACAACACCCACTCATTCAAAATGTATCAATATAATTATAATTTTGTATCAAGGCCATAGTTTACGATTCCCAAAAGGATTAGAACGATGGTCATCAAAGAATCTAAAGATTCAATACAAATGAGTGATTCATTGGCTCACTTTGAATGAATTGTTTTCAACACATATTTGTATGGATTTTACTGTTTTAATACGCAGTTTATGTGCATAGTTAGTATGAAAATTTCTCCTGTTGCATTGCAATTAAAGTTTCGTGATCACCCCCTGATCCTCATTTTTACACATCACTATTAATTTTTTTTTCAAAAGTTATCATCCCTCATCTGTCATGTTATGAATCGAAATAAAAATCGAAATACCGGGGTGCAGTAGTAAGTGGGTACTTTTGCAAATAATTGGTTGGAATAAGAATAAATAGTGGAAAAAACCAAGATAGAAAATTTATAAAGCTATAATACAAGCATTATAGTTCTTTAATTTTAATATTTACCACTATGTTAGTGTAAAACAGCACTTGTATAAAATAAAGAATTGTTTACATTTCGCATAGCGCCATCTAGCTCAAAACTAAGCAAATCTTGTATATGGGTACAGATAACTGATAGAATACATATGTCTAATATTTCTGACCATCCAAAGGTTGTTTGGAAGAGATCGCTCTTAGCGATACGATCACCTATTGTACCAATCTAATTATTTCATTCACATTTCTACATGTATTTTATATTGGTGTCAATAAAGAGTTGTATTTTATTGTATTGCACTGCATTGTACTGCAATGCACTGTAATATGTACTTACATAATTTTGGTCTGTAAATATACTTAATAATACGACTAGCTAATGCCCGTGGCTACACACGCGTGGACTAATGTTTATCGCGATCAAGTATTCTATGTTCTTTCGCATAGAGTTTAAACTAACTTACCAAAAAACATCGATTTCTATTGAATCGTGGTACCAAAAAAAGTTCCTTTCGACTTTATAATATTGAAAATATGGATATAATAGTAATTACCTAGAACAAACATCAAAGTTGATCTCTCAAATGTTTTTCCTAGGGAATCGAACCCACGATATGCAGTAAAGAAGGGAGAGCTACTACTTACTAAGCTATGATGCTAGTCAGTGAGGGAAAATCATAGATGGCATTTATAGATTGTTTAAACTTTTTTGTTATGGTGCTAGAATGTATCTAAAAAGTGCAATATTTTTTTGGTTAAGTTAAAACTACACAATTATTCATTATAGAAACTAGCTTTAATTACATGACCAATTTCGCTAACATAGTACATTAATTTCGCCTTCACAAACTTATTACTTTATCATCTGCCACTTGGCTATTAAGTCAAGTGGAGAATGGCTTAAATCGACCCCAACGCGAATCATTTGTTCCCAAAATAATCAATTTTATATATGAAATATTTTCTTAGTATGGCAATATATTTAAATATTAATTTAAACCAGATTTAGATAGGATATGGATTAAGGGTGTGTTAGTGAAATTGGACATCCACCTAACTATACTTACAATTATTTATGACAATAATATTAGTACTTTGATATAAATAACAAATGCATTGTTTACTTTGTTCCATTAAAAAATACATTTATTAATACCTACGCACGTATCAAATAATAAAATTATAAAATTCAATTAACCATCATTCATTCCATTAAATTATAAAATTCAATTAACCATCATTCATTCCATTAAATTATAAAATTCAATTAACCATCATTCATTCCATTAAATTATAAAATTCAATTAACCATCATTCATTCCATTAAATTATAAAATTCAATTAACCATCATTCATTCCATTAAATTCGCGAAATACACACAAATTAGTTAAGCCTATAAAAATTTATACAAAAATAAATTAAAAAAACGTCACTGACATTCGATCTAGAAAAAAATAATTTAACTAAAAACGATTAGGAATATCGATTTTCCCGTCGTAAATAGAGTACGGTAATCGGTTCTCTTCATCACTGCACTGGCAACACTGGCGATTATCACTGAATTCGCACCTGTCCACACTCAATTTATACTCTCGGCAAGATGGCGAGCTGTCACTTTGACACGGATCGTATTGACAGGCGTCAGAGTGACAGCTGTCAGACTGGCAGCCGCGGCGAGTTGTGCTTACTGCGCCTTTGAGTCGGGCTTTTGTCATACAAAGTCCAAGGCATCGTGGCCCTTCGTCGCGAACTTATTTCCGAAGGCCCGCTTCTTGAGGGCGCGCTCGATGAGTTTCTTGACCTCGCTCACTATGAACACGCTTGACGTCAGACACACCAGGAATATCAGATCTGAAACGGATAAAACATTTTGATGATAGCTTTCATGATTCTTCAAGGAAGTCTTAAACTAACTTACTTGACACTGGCTAAATACACAAAAGTGTGGAGCCAAAACTTAAAAAAAAAAAGTATATAGTGTATACTATTTTCATCAGTGCTTTCTGAAAACCAGCAGTTATTGAAGTAAAACTGCTGACAGCCTCTGTGGTGTGGTGGTTGAGCAGGCCGGCTCATAGCCCGGAGGCGGCGGGTTCGATTCCCGCGGCAGGACAAGTATTTGTTCACAAAAAAAGCGCATATACTTGTTCTGAGTCTGGGTGTAGTGGGACCATGGTCCTCGTAGTTCCTGGGTCCCTGGACACAGAGAATCCTAGTTAGGGTCCAGTATCTATGTATGTGATCTTTGGGCGTTATTATTATTATTATTATTAAAACTTCTTTATTCACGCTTGCCTTGGGTAGTAAGCTGGTGAATGCGAGGCGAACGGCAGTTGGTTCACGTAGATCTCCATTGTCAACATAACAAAGTAAAAAAATAATTATTATGTAGGTATGTCCGGTAAAATGACAATTTACAATTGTAAAGATGGCGACATTAACATTACAACGGCCGACAGATGGAGCTAAACTAAAGAAGTTTTACTTCAGTCAGTCTAAAGCACTCGTTTTTTATGACTCAAGTGTTTGTATAATCTGTAATCTATGATCTAGTTGTTTTCTTGATGACTAAATTAATAATTTATATATGCCGTGGACCCTATCCCCAACCCAACCCAATTACAGGACATTTGTGTGATGAACATCGATTTTTGATCTGTGTGTGGGTTATATTGTATTCTATGTATGTATTTACAAACAAAAAGTATCTAAGTATTGTATCAGAGATCGTTCCCATAGTACATAGTACAAGTAACAACCCATAGTACAAGCTTTGCTTAGTTTGAGGCTAGATGGCGCTGTGTGAAATATTTACAATTAATAAAGTGTGCTTTTTTAGATCATACGTTTCAAGTAAAACTTCTTCAGTTTAGCTCCATCTGTCGGCCAGTATAACTTAGTTTTTGCTTTGTTTAATGTAAATTTGCCATCTTTGTACATTGTCATTTTACTGGACATACCAACATACTAATACAAATTTTTAACTTTCTTATGTTGGCAATGGAGATCTACGTGCATCAACTTTCGTTCGCCTCGCTACGCATTCACCAGCTTACTCCCCAAGTCAAGCGTGCGTAAATTTTTTTTATTTCAATAACTGCCGGTTTTGAGAAAGTACTGATGATAATAGTTTAAGGCTTGCATTAACCAACAATTTTCAACTTCCGTTCGCCTCCCCCTTTACTACAAGTCGAGCTTTTTAATTCAAAAATATTAATTAAAACTAACCTTGTCCAGTCAAAGCTTCGGTCTGGAACACCTTCTGTAGCGGCGGGAAGTATATCACAAGCATCTGTCCCACCAAGCTCAGGGTGACAGCAACCAGGAACATTTTGTTGGTGAACAGTCCCACTTGGAAGATAGACTTGGTCTGTGACCGGCACGAGAGAGCGTTGAACATATCGAATAGAACGAAGCAGGTGAACGTCATAGTTGTATCGCGAGGTGTTATTTTGTTATCTGACATCTGTGGACAAATTTATTCAAATTAAAATCTAATAATAATGTTAACGCTCAACGATCACATACATAGATCCTGGACCCTAACTAGGGACACAGGAATTACGAGCACCATGGTCCCACAACACCCAGACTCAGAAAAAGTACTTGCGCTTTTTTTTTCTGTGCATTAACTTGTCCTGCCGCGGGAAACGAACCCGCCCCGAGATTTGAGCCGACCTGTTCAATCACCACACCACAGAGGCTATATTTGAGGGGTATAGAATCAAAAGCAGCTAGTTGCATTTTTTTTTAATCTGACCTATGAATGGAAAAATATAGGTCTGTCAATTGTGTATGATCTCAACTTATAATTTTGCATCGAAACCAGCTTAAAATAATACAAAAACCAGATTAAAAACCTACATTGGGGTCAAAGTCAGCTTAAAAACGGCATGAAAACATCAAAAACAGCTTAAATTTTAAATTGAAGGTTGTGTTCGTAGTTGCATTTGATTCTATACCCCTCATTTAACTATGACAATGCATAAAATCTAAAAATAAAAATACAGTAAATGTTCTAATATTAATAGTTTCGTACCTCTCGATTGAACAGCCACAGAGTTCCCGCTATGATAACAGCGGCCGACAATAAAACGTTAAGCAGAAGACCGCGCGATATGATCCGTTTGGTCACGTCTCTCGGTCTTCGCGTCACCACCTCGTGGTCTACCGGTTCTACTCCGAGGGACTGGGCGGGGGGACCTGAAAAATTTATCAATATTTCATCAGCACTGTCTAGTAACATAATAATAATAACGCCAAACGATCACATACATAGATCCTGGACTCTAACTAGGATTCCCTGTGTCTAGGGACCCAGGAACTACGAGGACAATGGTCTCACAACACCCAGGCTCAGAATAAGTATATGCGCTTTTTTTTCTGTGCACAAATACTTGTCCTGCCGCGGGAATCGAACCCACCGCCTCCGGGTTATGAGCCGACCTGCTGCTATTTTATACGTTAAGTGCTGAATTACAGGCACGAGTGTGGGAAAGTGGTGTAATGATAGTGAAACGTTTCTTTTCGTGTTGTTTCCAAAACTCCATAGAAGCTTCTGGTAAAGTTGCCACCACTTTACTAGGAGTATGACTTGACTAGACTAGACTAAGACTATGACTTAACTTGATGACTTGGACTGTGACTTGACTTGAGTTGACACATTATATAATATTAATTAACTTGAGAAATTATCAATTACTTGACACTGGCTAAATACACAAAAGTGTGGAGCCAAGACAAAACAACAAAAAAATGCGTACATATCGTCTTCATTTCAATCGCGCTTCGAAGTGACAGTAAACCTACAACGCGGGTAGTAAAATAAAAACGAAAGAAAAGACTTGATGTGACGTCATAAAGCCTTTTCTTTCGTTTTTATTTATATCAGCGTGATAGTTGATTGGTCAAACGAAGATAGAAGTGTTGACGCTACCCGAAGTCTCAATTGCTTTATTTTTAACCAACTTCAAAAAAAGTCCTCAATTCGACTGTTTTTTTTAATGTTTGTTACCTCAGAACATTTATTTATTTATTTGGCACACAAAACAGAATATAACCAACAAAAGAACAAAAAAAATAAAAGTTTACAAACATTTTGAGTTAGGTTACATCCCAAAACATGTGTACACATCACGATTAACTAAACAATAAAATAAGTAGTTAGTAAAAAATTAAATATGTTTTCATGGTATCGATTTGTATCTTAAATGCAAAATCTTTAAACATTCAAAGTTAAAAATGATAGCTAAAACGTCTCTTTTAAATTTTGGTAGTTTTCGACATTCGACTGGGTGAACCGATTTTGATTATTTTTTATTTGAAAGCTGGTGCTTTCCGTGTGGTCGCATTAAAATTTGGTTCTGACAATTCAATTATTTATTCGTCTTTAGAAATATTACATGTCTTAGATAAGTCAGTCATAACATTGTTTTACTGTAAAGAAGTAGGTATACATAGGAATGCATACTAAAAATACAACAAAGGAGACAATATAATAACAGTAGGTATCTGCAATTGCATCGTCAAAAAAGTTGCAAATTATTTTCTTAATGTAATGCATTAAAATAGCGTTTTTAACTATAAAATGGCATCCATAAGAAAACCATTTCAGCCTTATTAATAAACTGTTATTAGTCTCGGGTTAGTTACTTCAGCTTTTGTCCTTTTTTTGCTACTGGAATATTTAGCTGGATCGAAAGAGACAAAAGATGGTGTAACTAATCTAAAGCTAGTTCGTGTTTATTAATAAGGCTGTATGAGTCTGAAGTCAGTTTTTTACGCTTTGCGTTTGTTATCACAGCATACCATCCATAATGATGTTAATCCACAGTATCTGCATGGCATTCAGCGGGTTAGGTATGCCCATGAGCGTGGCGAGGGCGATGAGAGAGAGCGCCGCTATGGACGTCGACAGTTGGAAGCGGACGAAGTTGCGGATGTTGTAGAATATACACTTGCCCTCTTCTATCGCAGCGCTGTGGATAACGAATTTTACATTAAAATAATTTAAAAGTTTCTTGTAGCTTCTCCTTTTAGCTGAAGTTTTGGTAAGTTTCCTGTTCTGTGTTGTGCCGGATTGATTGCACCAGTAGTGGGAAAGAGAACTTTTTTTTTATACTTACATATTGTATCTAAATGGCTTGCTATATAATATTTGAAAGCACTTTATAATTTTATATTCTTAGAGTAATAACTTCATTTGAAGTACTTTATCTCATTTTGACTTATAAAATTGCTTTATAGTAAGATATTTTAAAAACCCATTTTTTAAACGCACAGTGAGTTTCTATATAAAATTTCTAAAAATAGAAACTTTAATATTGCTGTTTCACTCATACTACAAGATCGATTTCGTGGTGGGAGCGAGAAAACAATGTTTTTAGGTTTCATAAATTGATATATTGTTTTTTTTTTTAATATTATAATTATAATGTTTAGTGTTTCAATCAAAGAAAATGTGAGGATTGCTATTCGTATGAAAGGGTAAATAACTACCAATGACGTAATCATCATGTACTCCCCTACCCCCCATGTCATCCAAAATAAGCAAAGACCCCCCCCTCCCATAGTGCTTACGTAATACTTGATGAAAACATTGATAAATAATAAAATGATGACTTACATGATAGTAGCAAAGTCGTCATCAACCAGTATCATATCGGCGGCTTCCTTACAGACATCTGTCCCGTTCTTCCCCATGGCGATACCGATGTCGGCTCGCTTCAGCGCGACGCCGTCGTTCACCCCGTCGCCCGTCATGCCGACGATGTTGCCTCGTCGTTGTAGAGACTTCACTATAGTGAGCTTGTGTTTTGGTGTTACCCTGTAGAATACGCTGACCTGTGTACGGATTAATCTAGGTTTATTTACGTACATTCAATGTAAACAAAAGCTTACCGTATCAATGAGATGAATATAATGTTTGACATTTAAGGAACTCATGAACTTTTTGTATGGTTTTTTTTTTGTGATTTTCCAATGTTTAATATAGTTAATAGTTGCGCCCCGCGGTTTCACCCTCGGATAAAGTATTTTAATTATCCCAAGGGAAAACTTCACTTTTCCGGGATAATATGTAGCTTATATGTTAATCTAGTGTATAAGCTGTCTTGGTGCCGAATTCCATCCAAATCCATGCAGCCGCTTGAGCGTGAAGGAGTAACAAACATACACACACATACACATACAAACTTTCACCTTTATAATATTAGTGTGATTCTGTTATTCGGGACGAATACAAATACAATAAGTTATGAAAATCGGTGCGGCCGTTCTCGAGTTATAAGCGTTCGAACAAACCCGACTTCGTCAGTCAAACATTGACTTTTTTGTTTGACTGTCAGTCAAAGTCAAAGTCAAATGATTTATTGAAAGTAGGCTATTTTTTGGCACTTTTACAAGTCAAAATTATTTTAGGTGCTTATAGGAAAGTTATTATACTAAGCATATAAATTACAACAATTACAACATTTTAATTACACTTTGTAAATTAATAAACACTTTGAATTTATTTTGATGAAATACCTATTAAAAAAGATACCCTTTAAAAAATTTAAGTGTTGCCGATCACCAATAACAATTATCCCAACTTAATTTCTAAATATTTACTAACAAATATCCTTCTAATATTTATAAATGCGAAAGCCTGTATGTGTATTTGTCACCTTTCATCTCGGTAATCACGACACCGATTTTCATGGAATTTGGAACGTAGATAGTTTAGGTTCTGGAATAACACAAAGGCTAATCAAATATTCAAAAATTCCCCCCTACACGGGTTAAACAGATTGGTGAAACTTGTAAATAATAAATTCACGAAATCTCTCACGTTTTCTATAATCCTGTCCAGTTCATCTTCAGGAATAGAGTCTAGCTGCTCGCCCGACAGAGACTGGGAGTGGAGAACATCAAGCCCGACCATTTGTGCTGTAACCATTACAAGCACACAGATTAAAAATGAATTCACTATCAATACCAATATGATTTCCTTTTTATTTTGTGTACAGTGTTGTGTTAATAGGCTATTTGACTACTATATTTTTATTACATACATAAATAATATACCTCAAAAAATAGATAACTGTGAAAACAAAACTTGAAAATCTCAAAAAATTACTAAGTTACAGGCATTTTAAAATACAGAAATAGAAAGAGACAACTCAAACACGCAGTGACGTCAGTTACCAGTACTCATAGTAACTCATTACTAAGCTGTGGTAGCTCTACATACAAACTTTTTGGCATGTGACGTCACAAGCCATGCCTTCATAGTAGCTGTGAGGAAGCTCAACACGATCTCTGTTTTGCGAGAAAGGGACAGGCGATGAAACTTTAAAAGCGTACTACTCCGTGATTAACTTACCGATTTTACTTATTTTTACAATGATTACATTCATTTTTAACCTACTTTATGAAAATAATATTTACTTGTTCATTTTTGATAGTAGTCAAATAGCCTATTACATGAGGACAGTTGTTTTTAAAGACTTAAATGCTTTGGCATATAAATATTTCTTGGGTAGGTGAAGTGTGTTTTAATTACTTGTTTGCAACAGGATTTAAACATATTATTTACCTCGACGTTATAGCCAATTTGCATTGGCCGTGGTCGCGAGTATACTATTTAGCAAAACTACCCGCACAATTTAAATGTTGTAGTCATACGTTGTGTTGTCACGGCACACGTCTCTATTGCCCGTTTGTACCAAAGTTTTACAGCTTCTAAGTTCGAACTTATTCCTCTGTGACACACCCAAGTATGTCATAAAGGGATAAGTGTTTAGGAGCTGTAAAACTTTAGTATAGACGGGCATATGCCCTGTTGTAAACAAGTAATTGTCTATTCAAATCGCGAGAAGTTAAGAAATACTAAAGTGTGTTGCGGAATCAAAAAATATAATTTTGGATCATATACCCACTACGGTTCAAAATAGTGATCTTTCTTTGACTTTGGCAAAGGTGTTGCGGGTTTAGGAACACATGATCATCATAGTACCGCACCAGTTACTAAATATATCTCGAAAAACAATGCAGTAGACTTGTTTGAAGGTAAGCAAGTTTAAATCTACTGTCAAAGCTCTCTAAACATATTTTTCATCTGTAATGTTTTATGTTTTTTTAAATGTTTTATTTTAATTCTATATTTATATCTTTTTTTGTCACTCTTTTAATATTCTTTATAATTATTTTACTATACATAAATTTGTTTTATCTTTTAAGTACTCGCTAATTTACTTGCATACAGTCTTCACCTATGTAATGACACTTAGCCTTAATGTAATGTAATGTTTGTTTTATTATTGTAATAGTGTACATTATGCTGGTGTTCAACAAATAAATAAATATATACAGTAACCGAGAGCCCTCGAGTGCCACACACGTTTTTGGAAGTCCAGTAACTGACAGCCCCCAATGCCACACATGGGGCCGTTCATTAATCACGTGAGCCTCGAAAAATCACTAAATATCAAAAGTGGGGATAGCGGTGTAGTAAAATATCACGTGTATTTATTTTTATGCAAGTCAAAAACAATTTGAAACCTTTCCGTTTGATATTTTAATCATGGTCCTTAATTTGAGAATAAAATTATTTAATTTTATATATTTATATATTATATAAAATGTATATATAAAAATACGCGTGATTTTGGATACGCTTAGTCTTAAACCACATATCACATGAGGGATTAAACAGGCAAAAAAATCACGTGATTAATGGATGGTCCTTATGCGCGTAAAACTTTTTTATGTTTTGGCTCCACACTTTTGTGTATTTAGCCAGTGTCAAGTAATTGATAATTTATCAACTTAATAATATTTCACGCAGATATGTGTCAAGTCACAGTCGAAGTCATCAAGTCAAGTCATACTCCTAGTAAAGTGGTGGCAACTTTATCTGAAGCTTCTATGGAGTTTTGGAGACAACACGAAAAGAAACGTTTCACCATCATTATACCATTTTCCCACACACACGCCTGTAATCCAGCACTTAACAATTTTATGCACTAACACTGAAAATAACACAAGTTTTGGAAAATAATAATAGGTCTTTACCTATGAAATTGCCGTATTGCAGTACAGACTTTTTCAAACAAAAAAAAGTTTTGATTGGCTATGAATTCTAAATTCAAATTAATTTTGTTTTAAAAATATGACATTCTATTTACAATATAAGTCTTTTGTTTATTGATTAGCGTTGTATTTTCATTACATTTCAACATTTTTCCTCATAATGGATACTTTGAAATTTCGTGTAATTATGGAATATGAGTTCCGTCGTGGCACCAACGCGGCACAAACGACACGTAACATCAACGACGTTTACGGAGAGAACTGTACAAACGAACGTACAGCCCGTTATTGGTTTGCTCGGTTCCGTTCTGGGAATTTTGACTTGAAAAATGAACCTCGTGGTCGTCCGGAAACTTTGGTCAACAATGATGAATTAAAGGCGATTGTGGAAGCTGATGAATCTCAATCTACAGCTGAGCTGGCAGCAGCTTTTGATGTTAGCATCAAAACAATATTGGTCCATTTGCGACAGATTGGCAAGATAAAAAAGCTTGATAGATGGGTGCCCCACGAACCACGATCGCCAGCGCAACGTACGCGTCGAGACTTGCCTTGCGCTGCTTAACAGGCACAGAAATGAAGGAATTTTGAACCGAATTGTTACGTGCGACGAAAAATGGATTCTTTTTGACAATCGAAAGCGCTCAGCAAGTTGGTTAGATCCTGGTTCGGTACCAAAGCAATGTGCAAAACGAAAAATGACCCCTAGAAAGGTGATGGTCACAGTTTGGTGGTCTAGTGCTGGTGTGATTAATTATAGCTTTTTACAAAACGGTGAGGGCATTACTGCAGATGTGTACATTGAAGAACTGACCACAATGATGGCGAAACTCGCACGTCTGTAACCAGGTTTGGTCAATCGGTCGTCTCCACTGCTACTTCACGACAACGCGCGACCGCATACTGCACAACAGACCGTCTCTAAGCTGCATGAGTTGGGTTTGGAAGCTCTCCCTCATCCGCCATACTCACCAGATCTTGCGCCTACCGGCTATTACTTTTTCCAAAATTTGGACAACTTTTTAGCGGGAAAAAAATTCAATTCCCGAGAGGCAGTACAAAACGCCTTTGAAGAGTTTGTTGTCTCCCGTCCTGCTGATTTTTTCAAGAAGGGCATCCATAAACTGCCACAGCGTTGGCAAAGATGCATTGATTACAGGGGTGATTACTTTGAATAAAAGAAATAAATAAGTTCGAAAAAAAAAATACTTCAACTTTTTTCAAATAAAACGGCAATTTCATAGGTAAAGACCTAATACAATGCGGTGACGCGATCTATTTCGCTTTCCCGCCAATAGAAGAGGCAAGAATTTTATTTTTTAAATTATGGAGAACATTAAATTATTTTGTATTTAAAATATGATGCATGTAAGTAAAAATTTTTGTATGCCAGCTCTGGTGAAGTATGCTGAACATTTTGTTACACGGACCACCTACTTATACCATATTTCGTGCAAATAAATTTATTTCATTTCATTTCATTTCTGTGACGAATCGATCTTGCTGGTTATTAATTAAAACACAAACTTTATCATAAAGTGGAACGTGGATGGTGGCCGTGCGAGACATATATAAACTATGAAATTAAAATAACATTTTTCAATAAAAATAAAACAACGTGACGAAAAAATAACAGAAAAAACTCTCCATGGCCACCGCGATTTTCTCCGTGGCCATATAGATTTCTCGCACAGATACCTCTTGCTATCCATTTATTTAAGTATGACATATAAACTTTTTCAAGGTAAAAAAAGTAGTTATTGCACTCGGTCGCGTCGTGCACATTTTCATTTCAATAAATGTAAGATTGAGTGTGCGTAGTTTTTTTTTTTTTTTTTTTTTTTTTTTAATTTGGCTCCACACTTTTGTGTATTTAGCCAGTGTCAAGTTATTGATAATTTATCAAGTTATCGATATTTCACGCAAATATGTGTCAAGTCACAGTCGAAGTCATCAAGTCAAGTAATAGTCAAGTCAGTCTAGTCAAAGTCATACTCCTAGTAAAGTGGTGGCAACTTTACTTGAAGCTTCTATGGAGTTTTGGAAACAACACGAAAAGAAACGTTTTACCATCATTATACCATTTTCCCACACTCACGCCTGTAATCCAGCACTTAACGAATAGAATGCCACCAATTTTATACACTAACACTGAAAATAACACAAGTTTTGGAAAATAATACAATGAGGGACGCGATCTTTTTCGTTTTCCCGCCAAAAAAGTGTGTGCGTAGTTACCGACGGCGAGCGCGGTGGCGCGGCCGTCGCCCGTGAGCATGCGCACGGCGACGCCGGCGCGGCGCAGCGCGCGCACGGCGGCGGGCGCGGCGGCGCGCGGCGGGTCGCAGGCGCCGGCCGCGCCCGCGTACGCCAGCGCCTGCAGCGACGCGCCGCGGCACAGCGCCAGCACGCGCAGCCCTGGGACCGGGGGGGCTCCCTTCATTTATGCTCTACTACAACGCCCCGCGGTTTCAAACTCAAACTCAAAAGATTTATTGCAAATACGCAAATTTTAGCACTTTTACAAGTCTCTAGGTGTTATATTTGACTGGCCCGATAGCTCAGTTGGTAGTAGCCCTGCCTTCTGAACTGTGGGTTGTGGGTTCGATTCCCACTAAGGACAAACATTTGTGTGATGAACATAGGAGTTTGTTCTGTGTCTGGGTGTCATATTGTATTCTATGTATGTATTTACAAACAAAAAAGTATCTAAGTATTGTATCAGTTATCTGGTTCCGATAATACAAGCTTTGCTTAGTTTGAGGCTAGATGGCATTGTGTGAGATGTCAAATAAAAAAAGTCAAAATTATACCTAATAAAATTAAGTTATTTCACTAAGCACATAAAATTACAAAGTGCTTATTGTCAAATAATATACAGCAAGCCCATTACAATATATGGGTTTGAAAAAAAGCAGTTCTCTTTCTCACTACTGGTGCAAACGATCCGGCACAATGCAGAATAGAAAACTTTGATCTAGAAGCTTCGATTACAACTGTAAAGATAACACCCGCGGATAATAAATATTTTAATTACTTGCTCATCCCACGGGAAATTTTTCACTTTTCCGGGATAAAATGTAGCCTATATGTTAATCTAGTGTATAAGCTATCTTAGTACTGAATTTCATCCAAATCCATTCAGCCGTTTGCGCGTGAAAGAGTAACAAACATACACACGTACACACAAACACACATACAAACTTTCGCCTTTATAATATTAGTGTAATATTTTCACGGCAAATTGCCTTTATTTTCTAAATACTACAATGATTTAATAACAAATACTAAAAACTACCTACTACTAATACTACAAAAATAATGGGACTATAAACTGGCCGCGATGACCTATAGACAGTATTTATTTTTTATATTATGTCTGTAGATAATTAATAGAATCAGGCGTCACTTCGCGGAAATTCATCTTAAATACAAAATAAAATAAGAATATTTAGTGCGATTCCGCTAAATCCAGATAATAAGATCATCTATATTGGGGCGGTCGTAAAAAATGATTGTAGGTAAATTATTGAAAAAAACTGAAATTAGAATAACAAGTTACAATTTAAATTAATTATTATAAAATAAAACCTGATTTTTTTTAATATTATGATTATTAATAATAGCAGCAACGACCAGTTGTAAACTCTATCTCTCTATCTATTCTGTCACTGGATCGTATAAAATATACACGAATAAAGATCGCTTCAAGAATTGCGCACTTCTGCTTGAAGTAGTAATAAATTATAATAATAATAAACGCTCAACAATCACATAGATGGATATTGGGCCCTAATTAGGATTTCCTGTCTAGGGACCCAAAAACTACGAGACACAGGGAATCCTAGTAAGGGTCCAGGGTGGTCGTTGGGCTTTATTATTTTATTTTATTTTTTATTTTGAGTTAGTGAAACAAGCTTTTGTAGCTCCATGGTTATGATAAAGTTATGTTATCGTCAGGTGCGTCAGGTCATAGTGGTCAAACGCGAGCCTATCAAACAATAAAAAAAGGGTTTAAAGATGTAAAAATAAATTAAATTGTGAGACTTACCCATACGTCCGATCCTCATTGCCTCTTCCATAAATTCCTGTTGCTTCTGCTTCGTCATCGCCGCATAATTCCCGCTACTGTCGATGTATGTAACGCACAGCGGCAGAACATTCTCGATGGCTCCCTTCACAAAAAACTCTTCTTTCTTCGTGTCACCGAATTTCGGCGCGCATTTCACTACCATCATTTTGGATTCGGAGCTGGGCATAAAAATACAAAACATTTTTGAAATGGTTCAAAATACTTGTTAAAGATTTTATTTTTGCAATGTTTGATTAGGTAGGTACCACCTTACTATGCCAGTTATTCTGCCGCCAAGCAGTAGTGTGCAAACACTACTGCGTTTCGGTTTGAAGAGCGCTGCAGCGTAGACATAGCGTAGCGTGACATTACTGGGCAATGTCTCTTTATGATCTGATCTCAGTCTAGTCATCAGTACAGTCTAGTAATAAGATTACTGGACTATTTTAATTAAGATTAATTAATTACTAGATTATTTTAATTAAGATTAACTGATTACTAGATTATTCTAATTAAGATTAGATGACGTGCGTAGTGCAGTGACACGGGAAACTTTTACATTAGATCAGAATCCCGAGTTACATTGCTGTTGTTGCTTAACATCAGGTGAACAATTAGCTCGTCACGTCATTTATTGGCATAACAACAGAGTTGACTCTCACAATGCGGCTTGACTATTGCAATTTGACTCCCACTGAACCACATGGTCATCTACAAGGCGATTTCACCGCACTCAGCTCCCATGTAGTTCTAGTCAGTTCTACAGACTTGATCTCAAAAGCCTCCACAAAGCGGTTTCACTCCCGCAAAACAATTTAATCCCTGGAAATTGGTCATTGGTCTTATTCTGGGTTTGTTCTTACTAGTGTATTGACCTTCGAAAAGCTAATTATCCTCATAACAAGACTAGACTTTCACAACATAACTTGGACTCTACAAAGCTATTTGACCCTTAATTGACTTAACCTCCACAAAGCAACCTGTCAACTAAACTGTCAAAAACTTGACCCCCCAAGAGGCCTGTTGGTCTCTATTACGCAACTTGTCCTTCGATACGCAACTTGTCCCCCAAGACGCAATTTGTTCCCCAAGAAGCAACTTGTTTTTCATGACGCAACTTGGCCCCTTAGACGCAATTAGTCCCCAATAACGCAACTTAGACTCTAACAGCCTTATTAATAAACACGAACTAGCTTTAGACTACTTACACCATCTTTTGTCTCTTTCGATCCAGCTAAATATTCCAATAGCAAAAACAGGACAAAAGCTGAAGTAACTAATCCGAGACTGATACCCGTTTATTAATAAGGCTGTAAGACCCTACTTGGCCGCAGGACGCAAAATAGCCCCTACAAGGGACATGTTGCGTCTTGGGGGACTTTACTTTCAATAGGGTGCACTCTTCCAGTGGACGTAGTCTTCTCGATCCTCTTATCCCGGCAACGGGCCAAGCCGAGGCTCGCACCCCAGGGGTGCCCTTGAGCTAGTTGCCTCCCACTTTTGACGGCTGGGCGCCCTAAGCGAAGGTGACGCTGTAAAGGTCGATAGAGACCAACAGCATTAGCTCGTTCAAAAAAAAAAAAAAAAAAGGCTTGGGGACTATTCCTATATATTCACCTGAACGGTATCTCTTGCAGCCTGGTGTACTGGTCCCTGAGGTCGGGCATGTTGTGTTTGAAGGCGCACGCGAGCAGGGCGCCCTCTGTCGGCTGCCCGTACAACGTGTCATCGCGGATCGTAGCGTTGTTACACAGCACTCCCACCTGGAACGGGAATCATCGTTACGGCGGCTCGCAAAATGTGTAGCATCTTAACAATTGGACATACCTATATAATAATGCAAATTTTAAGCAATTTGTTACGCTGTTATGTTGACAATGGCATGATCTACGTTCGCTAACTTATCTCCTTTTCAACTTCCGTTCACCTCAATACGCATTTACCAGCTACCTCCCCAATTCAAGCGTGCGTAAATAAGTTTTATAACAAAAACTGTATATACTGTATAACTGTATAACAACACCCAACGATCACATACATAAATCCTGAACCCTAACTAGGATTCCCCGCGTCTAGAAACCCAGAAACTATGAGGACAATGGTCCCACAAACCCCAGACACAGAACAGGTATTTGCGCTTTTTTTTCTGTGCACAAATACTTGTCCTGTCGCGGAAATCGAACCCGCCGCCTCCGGGTTATGAGCCGACCTGCTCAACCACTACACCACAGAGGAAGTCAGGAGGTTTTTACTTCAATAACTGCTGGTTTTCAGAAAGCACTGATGAAAATAGTTTAAGACTTCCTTCAAGAATCATAAAAGCTATCATCAAAATGTATTATCCGTTTCAGATCTGAATGTTGCTGGCTGTATATGTAAAAAGTTACCTCTAGCATGGCAGTAACTCCCATACTAGCAACATCTGGATCTCTCCCTTTGTAAGCTCTGAGTTGTACGTCTCCGCGGCTATTGTACCCCGTGCCGGTGACTTCGGCAATATGGCCGCCGCTCGTCGATATCGTTGTAACCGTCATCTCGTTCTTTGTGAGTGTGCCTGCAATAAATAAATAGGTTTTGATATGGTGTAACGTCACAAAGATAATTAATACCAAATATATCGTGGCTGGGTCAGCGGAACTCACTCCACGAAACGGTGCTTATTCACAATTTAAGCGCAAGAGTGCTTTACATAAACCATCAAAGAATCAAAGATGGTTCGGTTGCCGTTTGAGGGTTTATGCAAAGTCTAGATTTGATCGACGGTGTCGAAAGATAGTTAAGACTATATCGTAGCGTATCTGAATCAGCAGAAATGAAAAATCAAGATATAATTACGTATACAGGGCGTGCCATATTTCATTTTTGTACTGTATTTTATCATGAACAGTGAAAAGTACGTAAAATATAGGGAAAAAATTCAGCGTTGGTATGTATTAAAGCTACGGTGTGGTGACGACAAAAATAACTTTGCCCAAGGTTTTAATGCCCGTCAATGTAAATAATAAATAAATAACGGCCAGGTCTCCTGGGCGTATGTTATAAATAAATAACGCCCAGGAGACCTGGACGCCCATCGATCACATACATAGATAATTGACCCTAACTAGGATTCCCTGTACCTAATGACCTAGAAACTATGAGAAGCATAGTCAAACAAAACCTAGACACTAAATAAGTATTTGCACTTTTCTTTTTTCATGCACAAATACTTGTCCAGTCACGGAAATCGAACCCGCCGCCTCCACGTAATGAGCCGACCTGTTCAGGCACCACACCACAGAGGCTGACAAATAATGGAAATTATTGTACATTTTGCTCATTACGTCAAATTTTAGGAAGACGATGCTGTTAAAAAGCATCTAAAACAGTGATTTATTAAAGTTTTTCTAAACTTTATATTTTTTTATTCACGCATCATAAAAGTATAGTTAAATAGGCTCTATAAAGAAAATGTTGCCAACATCACTTGGCTTTAATTTGAATGTTTATCTAAAAGTCAAAGTTTTATTATCTATGTACGCAAATAATTCTTTGTTAGTATAACAAAGTCCTTTAAATAAGAATAAAGTTATATTTACTCGACAAAAAGTTTGATTATGACGGTGTGAATTTTCACGCTTCAGTGATTTCACAGTTCAAATTGGTATGGCAAAACAAGCATCGCATTGTCCGTGGAATTTGTGAACACACTATATGACTACTATAAAAATGAACAAATCAATATTATTTTCATATAGTAGCTTAAAAATGAACAATAATAATAATTGTAATAATATAAAACCGGTAAATAAATTACGCTTTTAGAGTTTGTGACGTCAGAAGTCTAAGAGATTGTATATAGAGCTACCATAGCCATAGATAGCTTAGTAATAAAGTACTATGGATGACTGGTAACTGACGTCACTGCGTGTTTGTCTCTTTTTATTCCCGTATTTTAAAATGTCTGTAACTTTGTCATTTTTTCAGATATTTAATTTTTGTTTTCTCGTCTGTCTATTTTTTGAGGTATATTATTTACCAATTGCACCCCGCGGTTTCACCCGAGTTAATAAGTATCCTATGCGTTAATCCAAGTTACCACACTAATATTATAAAGGCGAAAGTTTGTACGTATGTATGTGTGTATGTTTGTTACTCTTTCACGCTCAAACATCTGAATGGATTTGGATGAAATTCGATACCAAGATAGCTTATACACTGGATTAACATTTTTTCCCGGAAAAGTGTAATTTTCCCGTGGGATGAGAAAATAATTAAAATACTTTTTATCCGCGGGTGAAACCGCGGGGGGCAACTAGTAAACTATATGTGTTTCAAATTTCATACAAATCCGTTCAATAGGTTTTGCGTGAAAGTTTTTTTTTTAATGTTAAGTAATGACGTGACGAGCTGGCCGTTCGCCCGATGTTAAACGACACGGCTGCCAATATCAGCTGCAGTGTCACTCGGAACTCTAAAGTATAGAGGTTCGCGTGACACTGCACTGCGCACGTCATCCAGAGACATCAGCACAATCTAGTAATAAGATTACTAAACTGTGAGATCAGATCATAAAGTCTCATTTGCCCAGTAATTTCACTAGCTACAGTGCCCTTCAAACCGGAACACAGCAGTGCTTGCGCACTACTGCTTGGCGGCAGAATAACTGGCAAAGCGGTGGTACCTACCTAGACGAACTTTGCAGTAAAGTCCTCCCACCTAGTGAGTAACAAACTTTCAAACATACATAGTCACAAACTGTCGCATTTATAACATTAGTAGGAAGTAGGATTTATGCAATAAAAATATAGCTATTCATATAACAGCTATTGTACGATATATACGATGACAAATTAAAATATAATGCAGATATCTCACCAGTTTTATCACTGCAGATGACGTTGACGCAGCCTAGAGTCTCGACGGTGGGCAGTTTCTTGACGATCGCATTGCGTTTCGCCATCCGCATCACTCCGAGAGCCAGCGTCACAGTCACCACTATCGGGAGACCTACAAAATACACATCATTATTAAATACAATAAATGAAATACATTAATACAAAAATAATAATAATAATAACGCCCAATGATCACATACGTAGATCCTTGACCCTAACTATGATTCCTTGTAGACCCAGGAACTGAATGAACTGGGCAATTGAGACTTTATGATCTGATCTCACAGTCGAGTAATCTTATTACCAGATTGTGCTGATGTCTCAGGATGATGTGCGCAGTGCAGTGTCGCTTGTAACTCTATGTTTTAGGGTTCCGAGTGACACTGTTCTGTTATGAGCGACCGTGGCGCTTAACATCAGGTGAACGGCTAGCTCGTCACATCATTCAATAACATTAAAAAAAACTACGAGGACCATGATCCCACAACACCCAGACTCAGAACAAGTATTTGCGTTTTTTTTTCTACAAATACTTGTCCTGCCGCGGGAATCGAACCCGCCGCCTCCGGACTATGAGCCAACCTGCTCAACCACCACACCACAGAGGCTGACAGAAATACTTGCTGTGTCCCGCGGTTTCACCCACGTGGTAAAAACTTTCCATACTTGCTTGACTTTTTCTGTTATAAGAACCTTCTCATAAAAATAATAAACACAATACAAAAAGAATTAGCGAAAATGTTCTATCCGTTCACCCGTGATGCGATGGCCAAGGAAAATGGATACTCATTAATTCTTTTTTTTTTTTTTCAATTTCAAAAACCGTTATTTTTCATGAATGAATCCTAAGTACATAAACTAGTGCACATTAATCAATCCTAGATATGACTACAATTTATATTTGATAATTTTTTAAAACATTCCAGTTATATCAAAAATGTATGATAATATAATAATAGGTATTTACCTATGAAATTGCCGTATTGCAGTACAGACTTTTTCGAACAAAAAAAAGTTTTGATTGGCTATGAATTCCAAATTCAAATTAATGTTGTTTTAAAAATATGACATTCTATTTACAATATAAGTCTTTTGTTTATTGATTAGCGTTGTATTTTCATTACATTTCAACATTTTTCCTCATAATGGATACTTTGAAATTTCGTGTAATTATGGAATATGAGTTCCGTCGTGGCACCAACGCGGCACAAACGACACGTAACATCAACGACGTTTACGGAGAGAACTGTACAAACGAACGTACAACCCGTTATTGGTTTGCTTGGTTCCGTTCTGAGAATTTTGACTTGAAAAATGAACCTCGTGGTCGTCCGGAAACTTTGGTCAACAATGATGAATTAAAGGCGATTGTGGAAGCTGATGAATCTCAATCTACAGCTGAGCTGGCAGCAGCTTTTGATGTTAGCATCAAAACAATATTGGTCCATTTGCGACAGATTGGCATGATAAAAAAGCTTGAAAGATGGGAACCCCACGAACATAACGATCGCCAGCGCAACGTACGCGTCGAGACTTGCCTTGCGCTGCTTTATAGGCACAGAAATGAAGGAATTTTGAACCGAATTGTTACGTGTGACAAAAAATGGATTCTTTTTGACAATCGAAAGCGCTCAGCAAGTTGGTTAGATCCTGGTTCGGTACCAAAGCAATGTGCAAAACGAAAAATGACCCCTAGAAAGGTGATGGTCACACAAGGTGATGGGTGGTTTGGTGGTCTAGTGCTGCTGTGATTCATCATAGCTTTTTACAAAACGGCGAGAGCATTACTGCAGATGTGTACATTGAAGTACTGACCACAATGATGGCGAAACTCGCACGTCTGCAACCAGCTTTGGTCAATCGGTCGTCTCCACTGCTACTTCACGACAACGCGCGACCCCATACTGCACAACAGACCGTCTCTAAGCTGCATGAGTTGGGTTTGGAACTTCTCCCTCATCCGCCATACTCACCAGATCTTGCGCCTACCGACCATTACTTTTTCCAAAATTTGGACAACTTTTTAGCGGGAAAGAAATTCAATTCCCGAGAGGCAGTACAAAACGCCTTTGAAGAGTTTGTTGTCTCCCGTCCTGCTGATTTTTTCAAGAAGGGCATCCATAAACTGCCACAGCGTTGGCAAAGATGCATTGATTGCAGGGGTGATTACTTTGAATAAAAGAAATAAATAAGTTCGAAAAAAAAATACTTTAACTTTTTTCAAACAAAACGGCAATTTCATAGGTAAAGACCTAATATTTTAACTAAGACCATGCATGAAATCTAATCTTTTATATATTAAGATTAAATAAATTAATCTCTACAGAACTCTGTTTAAAGTTGAAAATCGCAGAACATTGTGTCAAACTACGCTTAATACATTCCGAATCACTTTTAGTGTTGGTAAACAGAATGATATCAATAAATTGATTTAATGATGAACGATCACGCGAGGTAACGTTGCGTGGCGAATGTATGATCATTACGTATGATTCGTTTTTTGTGTAAAGTTTGGATTTTATGTACATCACTGATCAAGATTGAATGAACTTCAATAAGGACTATATAATAAAAAAATCGAGTAAAAATCTAACATGTGACCAAAATGCTGGCACTAATTTGGCACAACGAATCAACATTGCAATTTAACGGGGCAATGCTGCCAGCATGTTGGGCTAGTAGTATTTAGTAGCAGTTGTTATATTATTGTAACATGTTTAGGTCACAGTCTAGCCCATATTATTTTGCTAAACATTAGAATACGGTCCAGTATTAGTTATACATAACTGACCTATATCGACAATACTGGACCGTAATAGACCGTAGAAATGTGACGTAAATGTGTGTGATTGATGTGCTATACATGTGTGTGATTGATGTGCCGTGCATGTGCGTGCTTGATGTTCGTGCATTCGAGTGATGGATGTCCGTGCATGTGTGTGCTGGATGTCCGTGCATTCGAGGGATGGATGTCCGTGCATGTGTGTGCTTGATGTCCGTGCATTCGAGGGATGGATGTCCGTGCATGTGTGTGCTTGATGTCCGTGCATTCGAGGGATGGATGTCCGTGCATGTGTGTGCTTGATGTCCGTGCATTCGAGGGATGGATGTCCGTGCATGTGTGTGCTTGATGTCCGTGCATTCGAGGGATGGATGTCCGTGCATTCGAGGGATGGATGTCCGTGCATTCGAGGGATGGATGTCCGTGCATGTGTGTGCTTGATGTCCGTGCATTCGAGGGATGGATGTCCGTGCATGTGTGTGCTTGATGTCCGTGCATTCGAGGGATGGATGTCCGTGCATGTGTGTGCTTGATGTCCGTGCATTCGAGTGAATTATGTGCCGAGCATTTGTGTGATTTTGGACATGGGCCATGCAAATGAGTGATTATGGACAAGTAAAATATGGATACTATATTTTATTACAGTATTCATATTTTACTATATGTATATATCTAATATATATAATTAAATACACCGTGAAAGTAATTGTATATGCATTTATATAGCCGGATTTAAATTCACTAACCTTCAGGAATAGCGGCAACAGCCAGACTGACTCCAATGGTAAACATGTCTTGCAAAGCCTTCCCCTGAAGCCAGCCAGCCACCATGATGAACCCGATGATGCAAAATGAATACAAGGAGAGTTGAGCTCCAAGCGCGTCCATGGACCGTTGGAGAGGAGTCTTAGGAGCCTCTTCTGCTTGCATCATACGGAATATGTCACCGAATTCGGAACGTTCACCGGTGCTCACTACGATACCCTGCAAGACGGGGTGTTTTGATTTGGTCGACAGTTTTTATATTCAATTATAGTTAAACCATTGCTTACCGACGACATAGAACACACACATAGAACAGACTAGGTAGGTGGAAAAAATTGTGAGACGTAACCAGTCCAATGCTGAAGTTTTGAATAACAATTCATTAACAATTAAAAACCTGTACGGGCATCCGTTGTAGGGTTACCCCTACGCCATAGTGCTTAGTAGCACACTTTTCTTAATGAATAGTTTCAGTTTTTTATGATATTTTTACGGTTTTTGGTTTTCATTTTATTTCTTTTGTAAAGCTTAATCTGAACGTTCCTTGCAGGCTCCTGAAATGTTCCAAAACACTTTAATAATACCTTTTTGTTTTCTTGGTTATTGTGAATAAAATGTTGTACTCTAAAATTGTACTTAAAGCCTTTGGTATGGGTTATTTTGGCAGTGGATCGGTAGATATAGATCACAGGAACATCTTACGTGTCGTTTCCCTAAGTTTTTCCCTAAATTACGGGTGTTTCAGGAAGAAATAACTTTTTCATATTACCTCACAGATCTTCACCAAATTTACACTGGTATTGAAGCTGATTTTATTATGGCTTTTCATTGCATTTTTGTAGTGATTCTTCCAGTAGGAGCACTAAAAATAACGATTTTAATGTTTGTTTACTTTTTGGACAGATGTCATCTATTGACTTTTCTAATTCCCTGAAAGAGGTTCTTACCATAAGTTTTCATGAATTTACGACATTTTAAGGTTAGGTTGTTTAGGATTTTGTATTAGTCTTTGTTCATTCAAAATTGTGACAGGATTTTAAATATTTCGTTCTCTCGATTTTCCAGGATTTTGTCTGTTGTTTTGGTGACTGCGTGAGGCTTGATAAAACTGAAAAATAGCGACGCGAGGGCAGTCTTCCTCTGGACTTCACCACTAAATTATATTCTGTACATAACTATATTCTTTAATCTGAACAGTGTAACTGAAGTGTACTTGGTGCTGCCGTGCAAGTGGCACTCTGTGTGGCCACGGATAGGCAGTTTTCCGTCCTAAGTTCCTCTCCGCTTCGCCTATCTATTCGTGACGGTTGCGGACCACCCCTGTTTAAACCAGGCCTTAAGCGGTGGCAATCTCCGCCGGTGACGGCGGCCTGCAGTGGATTTGGCGTGAACAGTTGATAAGACCTTTTCATTAGCAGGTGGCTTTCTGTGACGGCTGCCCGCCGTGTTGCTAAGCTCGGCACAAGCAGCGGTCATTCGCTGCGCCTCTGGACGTCTCCCTGCGGCTACATCGACTCCAGGGTGTGCTTCGGGGCCATACTTTGCTTCATCATCTTCAACTTCAAGTCAAGTCAACTTCCTGTCATCGCTTCTTCATCTCCAACTTTTTTTTTTTTTTTTTTTTTTTTTTTTATATTAAAGGGAGCAAACAAGCGTACGGCCCACCTGATGGGAAGTGGTCACCGTAGCCTATGGACATCTGTAACACCGGAGGAGGTGTCACCGATGCATTGCTTACCCTGTAGGACTCTTTTAACCCTCCTTTTAAAGAACTCTATGTTGTAACTCGTTGGAAAGACCGCTGGCGGGAGCTCATTCCACATTTTGCAGGTGTACGGCAAGAAAGAACGCATAAATCGAGTCGTATGCGATTTCCATGACTCAATAATGTGTGGATGAGCTTTTTTGCGGTGGCGAGAGGTGCGATGGAAGAAACGCGATGCCGGAACCAGGTTGAATAGCTCTTCAGAACACTCCCCATTGTAAAGGCGGTAAAATATACATAAAGATCCAATATCCCTACGAATATTGAGTGGTTCCAGGCGCTCAGTGATCTTGGGACTGTCGACAATTCTGATAGCTCTACGCTGTATCGAGTCAAGAGGCTGGACTTGGTACTTGGGTGCTCCGTTCCAGAGGTGAGAGCAGTACTCCACGTGAGGTCGGACTTGTGCTTTGTAAAGCACAAGTCTTTGGCTCGGTGTGAAGTACCGCTTCGCCTTATTGAGCACGCCAAGTTTCTTAGAAGCAAGTTTAGCCTTGCCCGCAATGTGAGAGCGGAACTGTACATTGGCAGAAATGTCAACACCCAAGATCCCAATACTGTCTGAAACCATGAGGGGAGCATTCTGAAATTTGGGAGCCATAACAAATGGAGCTTTTTTAGCGGTGAATGCGCAAACTTGTGTCTTAGCTGGGTTGAATTGAACTAAATTCAGTTTCCCCCAATCTGAAACCTGTTCAAGGGAAGCTTCAACTTCAGACACAAGCTTGTTCCTACTTTCTACAACTTTTTCGTGAGGGGTATTTGCATGACCGGCATATTGTGCATCACCAGTGCTATCGTCCGCATAGCAATGCATGTTGCTAGATTGCAACATGTCATTTATATGCAGAATAAACAGCGTTGGTGAAAGCACAGATCCCTGAGGGACGCCAGCATTGATAGGCATACTCTCGGAGCAGGAGCCCTCAAGAACAACCTTAATTCTCCGGTTGGAGAGAAAGCTGGCGACCCATGCACATAGCCCCTCGGAAAGGCCGTAAGATGGAAGTTTCGATAACAGTGCCCTATGCCAAACCCGATCAAAAGCTTTGGCAATATCAAGACTGACTGCCAGAGCCTCCCCTCTGCTCTCCACGGCTTCGGCCCAGCGGTGAGTAAGGTATACCAGGAGGTCACCAGCTGATCGACCGTGACGAAAACCGTATTGACGGTCACTGATAAGCTGGTGATCTTCAAGGTAACCTAAGAGCTGGGTATTGATTACACGCTCCATCACCTTACAGAGCAGAGAGGTAACAGCTATAGGTCTGTAGTTAGTACAGTCTGATCTGTCCCCTTTCTTAGGGATCGGGTGGACTAAGGCAACCTTCCACGAAGATGGCACACTTCCAGTTGAATATGAAAGTAGAAAGAGGCGCGTTAAGACTGGAGTCAATTCCGGAGCGCAGGTTTTTAAGACGATAGCCGGAATGCCATCTGGCCCACTTGATTTATGCACATCAAGAGACATGAGTTCCTTCCGTACCAATTTCTGAGTGAAACGTACTTCTGGCATGGAACTCCCACATCGCAGAAGAATAGGCGGTGTGGCGCCTCCATCGTCAAGGGTCGAGCTAGAAGCAAAGAAACTGCTCAGAATGTCAGCCTTTTCCTTTGCACTATGAGCCAGAGTGTCATCCGACCTACGTAATGCTGGTAATGAGGGTTGACAAAAATTGCCTTCAGCAGCTTTAGCAAGCGACCAAAAGGCACGGCTTCCCGAAGGGAAGCTTGCTAACCGGTCCCCAATTTTGCCAATGTGGACTGCTTTGGCCCTAGCCATAACTCTCTTGCTTGATCTGGAGGCAGCGTTAAGCTTCTTTTTCAGCACGGCTGTATTGGGGTCCTGACGTAGGTGTGCTTCAGTCCAAGATGTATGGGCTGCGTTTTTGTGGCGAGATGCGATAGCACACGATTTATCGTACCAGGGACGACTCCGGCCACCAATGCGTACCCAGGAGCTAGGAATAAAACATTCCATACCCTGCAGCACGACATCAGCAATGGAGTCAGCACACACGTCAATACTATCTGAAGTGAAGCACAACTGCCCCCAAGGATAAGAAGCATAAAACTCTCGCAATCCGTCCCAGTCTGCCGCCTTATAGTGCCAGACTTTACGCCTTCCTGAAGGTATGGTCTGGGCGTGATCTGAAGTTGGCACTACGGAACGAATAAGGCAGTGGTCGGAGGATCCGAGTGGTGCCTCTACAGTTACCTGATACTGATTTGGTCTAGAGCTCAGTAGAAGATCCAGCAAGGAAGGGCTGTGGCCTTCAATGTCAGGCACTCTAGTTGGTTCCCTGACAAGTTGAGAGAGGCCATACGTTAAGGCAAATTCATAAGCAGCACGTCCCGCGTGATCAGTAGTTTTGGAACCCAGCCACTCAGAGTGGTGAGCATTGAAGTCGCCAAGAACCACTAGTTCAGCGGAAGCGTACCACTCAGTGACTTTATCAGCACCTCTAGCAATTTGCTCAAATAGATGACTAGTCTCTGCATCACCGCTATGAGACCTGTACAGGCATGCATAGACTCGGGTTTTACCCGCAAAGTCTGTACGAATCCAAAGAGTTGACAGGTCTCTATCTTCAAGGCCGTTAAGACGACGACAACAAACATCCTCCCGCACATATACGCAAACTCCAGCACGCCGCACAAAATAATGCTCGAGTTTGTATCCAGGATATAGAAGATAAGATGTTTCATCTGGGTCAGATATTTGTGTCTCCGTTAAAAAGAGTAGGGCAGGTTTAGTCGATTCAAGATGATGGTGAACCGAGTTTAGATTGGTGTGAAGACCTCGGATATTACAGAAGTCCACCTGAAGTGTGGAGTTAGAGACCGCTGTAAAAACTCTCTTTTTATTTATCTTGACGGCCATGGTTTTTAAATTTGAGGGAGGCGGTGCAATGCAATTGATTCAACTTCCAAGAACAAGGTAAAAGTGGGAGTGATGATAGTTCCGCGAACAGCCATATGATTGACTGGCATGGAGGACGGAAGGGCCCCCGGACCCCCCTGAGAGCAACTGTCGGGATCCACTCCGGTCTCCTAATCCGGCACGACAGCTACTCCACAGGATTGTGCGCGAGATGGCGGGACAGCCTCCTAGGGCGGAGATTAGAAGTGATCCCTAGGTTCGGGTCCCCTACTGTCCCGCGGGCGGCCAGCGGACAGCCGTTTCACCGGGTCTCCCTGGCATCCATGCCAATCCGTCGCTGCCGTTTATGCGAAACTAAACATTCTGCCACTAATGAGGTCCCAAGAAATTGACGCAAAATACACCACACCAGAGGGGAGAGACTGGCACTCCTGCACTTGTGCCGGAACACGTTGAGTTCATCAACATTTGGCGGCACATTGGCGGCAACTCGGTTACGTTACATTATATATATATTTTAGGAATTTAATTTAAAATTCAGGGCATACCATAAATAGGGGCTTATGTAAATAAATGTATATAATCTATGTAAATAATAATGTTTTCTTTTAACTGTAGGCTACACTACAGTTTGGCGCCCTTCTGGCCGAGCCCACCCCCCCGCCCCTCAAAATTCTAAAACAAACTTACACAAGTTGCGCTCTTTTCGGATTATCTTTTGGCCTCATTTTTTCTCTCTTCTTATTAATAAAGCTCTCTTATACAGACCTATCTTACTAGGTATATACTCTATAAATGTATAGGTATACCAATTCTGTATCGTTTTCTATAATGTGTCATAACGCCATGATTAACTGAATTCATAGATATATTTATTCTGTATAGCTATCGTTGACTATGTATAAATATTAATACTTCTTGTATGTTATAGCCTGAACCTCTGAGGGTGCCTGGTTGCTAACGAGGAGAACTTTTGGTGTTGCGGCTTAACGCAGCTCAGTTTCAACGCAGCTTGGAGATCGACACTTCGATCCAGTTTTTACCGAGTAAGCCGCCAGCAGTCTGATATGGCAGTTATGTGTGCTGCTAGCAGTAAGTTTTTTTTAAATTTTACCGAAGACATAACATGCCAAAAGTGCATGCTATGTTTTCATCTTGTTTGTGCTGGCCTCGGGTTATTTACACTTATAATATTGGACTGCTGGCATGAATTTCTGTCAAAGTCCAAGCTGCATTGTATGCTGGTATACCAGACATCCTTATGGAAAATGTAATGTTGGAACAATAGATGTTCAAATGAAAAATGCACTTTAAAGATTTAAAACTGTAAATAATGTATTTTTTGACATAAGATAATAGTGTATATATCACAATTTATGTTTTCGTATTTCTTTTTGGTATTGTTAATATTTCTAAATTTACAATTTTGTTTTTGTAACGTTATTTTCTTACTTGTAAATTGTTTTAATTTTTTTTTGTTCAGTTCATGTGCTAAAGCTTAGGTCTCTTCCGGACACTAGTTTTTATTGTTTTGCGGTTAGTCGTTGTAATGCAGGCGGTTTTGACATGAAAGGGTTGTAGTAGCCATTGATAGTGAGCTCTACCCCACTTTTAATCTGGATGTGGATGGATGTAGGTTATAAAATATATATTAATTAATGTTCAATATATGTATGTTAGGTTTAGCGTGATAGGGTAATTTGTGTCATTAACGTGTCATTTTCGATTTTTCCGTTTTCTTTAAAGCTGGGCTGTCTATAGATGTCTATTCTGCTGCTGATCTGGACACTATTCTAATGTGTTCTGGGTCATAACCTTTGTGATGCTGGATGTTATGATGATTTCATAATTGGACATAATGTTTATTGTTCAGTTCTAGGACACTGTTATCCTAGTACATTATCCTTTGACTGTATGTCAGAGTCTTTACTATTTGATTCTTTGTTGTTCAACATACGGACATCATCTCTATATTGGGAAAACACTCTTTGAGTTTTGGTTATTTTCTCGATCGAAGAAGCTTGTTTTCTTCTATTTTCTTATCATTAATCTTAGCTGTACATATGTTCTTATAAAAATTAAAATACTTAGGTATTTTAATTTTTTTCGGGGTTGTTGGGGAAATGTAGGGTTACCCCTACGCCATAGTGCTTAGTAGCACACTTTTCTTAATGAATAGTTTCAGTTTTTTATGATATTTTTACGGTTTTTGGTTTTCATTTTATTTCTTTTGTAAAGCTTAATCTGAACGTTCCTTGCAGGCTCCTGAAATGTTCCAAAACACTTTAATAATACCTTTTTGTTTTCTTGGTTATTGTGAAAGACATGAATGAGACATGAATGTTGTACTCTAAAATTGTACTTAAAGCCTTTGGTATGGGTTATTTTGGCAGTGGATCGGTAGATATAGATCACAGGAACATCTTACGTGTCGTTTCCCTAAGTTTTTCCCTAAATTACGGGTGTTTCAGGAAGAAATAACTTTTTCATATTACCTCACAGATCTTCACCAAATTTACACTGGTATTGAAGCTGATTTTATTATGGCTTTTCATTGCATTTTTGTAGTGATTCTTCCAGTAGGAGCACTAAAAATAACGATTTTAATGTTTGTTTACTTTTTGGACAGATGTCATCTATTGACTTTTCTAATTCCCTGAAAGAGGTTCTTACCATAAGTTTTCATGAATTTACGACATTTTAAGGTTAGGTTGTTTAGGATTTTGTATTAGTCTTTGTTCATTCAAAATTGTGACAGGATTTTAAATATTTCGTTCTCTCGATTTTCCAGGATTTTGTCTGTTGTTTTGGTGACTGCGTGAGGCTTGATAAAACTGAAAAATAGCGACGCGAGGGCAGTCTTCCTCTGGACTTCACCACTAAATTATATTCTGTACATAACTATATTCTTTAATCTGAACAGTGTAACTGAAGTGTACTTGGTGCTGCCGTGCAAGTGGCACTCTGTGTGGCCACGGATAGGCAGTTTTCCGTCCTAAGTTCCTCTCCGCTTCGCCTATCTATTCGTGACGGTTGCGGACCACCCCTGTTTAAACCAGGCCTTAAGCGGTGGCAATCTCCGCCGGTGACGGCGGCCTGCAGTGGATTTGGCGTGAACAGTTGATAAGACCTTTTCATTAGCAGGTGGCTTTCTGTGACGGCTGCCCGCCGTGTTGCTAAGCTCGGCACAAGCAGCGGTCATTCGCTGCGCCTCTGGACGTCTCCCTGCGGCTACATCGACTCCAGGGTGTGCTTCGGGGCCATACTTTGCTTCATCATCTTCAACTTCAAGTCAAGTCAACTTCCTGTCATCGCTTCTTCATCTCCAACTCGGTTACGTTACATTATATATATATTTTAGGAATTTAATTTAAAATTCAGGGCATACCATAAATAGGGGCTTATGTAAATAAATGTATATAATCTATGTAAATAATAATGTTTTCTTTTAACTGTAGGCAACACTACACCGTTCATCCGACATTCGGCTTAAAGCATAATAAGGTTAAATTGACATATTAGAGTATGGAACAGTTACAGTGATATTTAATTTTACTGGAAAAGTGTTGTGTATATAGTTGTGAGACGCATTCTTTCAGCGGTCAGACTTTTATCTCAATAACACTTAAATAAGACAATATAATGTCACTCACCTTAGCATTACCACAGCGAACAAGCGTCCCCATAAATGCAATATTATCTTTATTGACTCTCCCAGCGTTCGTTTTATTCGGAAGCACATTTTTCATAGCCGGTTCCGTCTCTCCAGTGAACGAGGACTCGTCTATTGCGAGATCGGTTGAGTCATAGAGTCGTAGGTCCGCTGGGACTCTGTCGCCTACGTTGAGATGGACTATATCACCCGGGACGAGATTACGCGCTAAGAAATGCTCGAGACTGCCTTCGCGGAGACTAGAATAGAAGAAAATATCCTTTTAATCAAGATTATTCTTTATTTGGTGTCTTTATCTTTATCTATCTTTATCTTTACTATTAAACACTGTTTGGGATAGTATTTATTTTTTTGTACTGGATATTGAAACTTATAATTTTATCCAGTATTGTTTCTAATTTTGTCATTAAAAAATTTAATAAAAGTCTGACTGTATGGTATCTCTATAAAGAAGAATTAATTATGTGTGTGTTGAAGGAATCTAAATAAGTGAGCAAAAGATATGGTCCTAATGTGGAGCCTTGTGACACTCTTAATATTATGTTTGATGTAAGAAGTATCATAACCAGACAATGCCTTTATAAAGTACAAATCATAGGAGATAATATTAAGCGCTAGAAGGCTTGTTAACTATTTCAACAGGAAGAACCACAAAATTATGAACATAAATAGTTTCAAACGGTATCAAAAGCATTCCTTGATTCCTCAACTTGTTTTTTCAATTTAGGTAAATTTAAAAAAAACGTTTGTTTTCTTTTACCTTTGTAACAAAATTATAAATGGTGATCACTAACCAATTGCAAGAAGGTGGTACAAGTTTGTTCAGTTCCTCGAGTGATTTCTCCGACCGGTATTCCTGCACGAAGGCAACTGTCACCACTATGATGATGGCGACGGTGATCGATATCGCATCGTCGAACTGTTTCATGCATATGCTCACTACTGCTGACGCTGTTGACAAAGATACAGACACAAATGTTAGTATAGAAACTATCCATGTAGACGAAAAGGGAATTAGACCAAACGGGCTTAATGAAAAAAATTGGAATGATGGAAAATGTTAAATCAACGCTTGTTGCTCGGTAGAATCTTAAAAGGTAAGCAAGGCATGCGTGACATAGGTGGATAGGTTTTTTGTGTATGTATTGCAAATTTTTTTTATAATTAAAAACGCAGCACCACAGCAACGGTGCAAGTGGATTCTGATAATCATTTTTGTTTGATTAGAGTTTGCTTGTAGTTAATTATCATTAAGAAAGTTTGTATTTAATTAACTGGTGGTTGTAACTTGTTAATTCTATTTTTAAGTCAATTTAAAAGCAAAATTTCTCATTAAAAATTTTAGTAAGCATTGGACTGACTGACCCACTCCGAATCATTAATGATTTAAGGGAACATTTTTGTAACTAATTAAGCAAAGATTAAGCTTAGTAAATTATTAGTAGACTAAAGTATATTTGTGATATTAAAAATACTTGTCATCTGACCGTCGTAATAAACAATATATCGAAGTTAGTACCATCAATTTCAAACCATATGCTTGCAAAAACCTGATGTCACAAATTGTAGATAAAACTGTAATTCAACCCGCATAATGAGGGTCATTACAAAAGCCAGCAGGCGGTTGAAATAGTGTTTTTATTATAGCAAAAACGATTATTGTTTGTGTCATGGTGAATTATTGTTGATTACAGTACACACGCGTTTGTACCAGGCCCGGTGCACTCTCAAGTAGATGGCGGTAAATAATGCACATCGAGCTATACAAAAAGTTAATCGGCTAGTTAAGTTTCGGCATAGTATATATAATAGGATGGTTTCGGCTTCAGCTGCAAAAAACACATAATGTACCGTATTATACTGTGACAGAAACGACGCCCCGCGCCTAAGCGCCTGTCTCTAAGAACTCAGAGAATTCTACAAAAAAGACAAGTATATCAAACGCAAGTGAAGTGCAATTATGTAGAGTTAATAGATTAGTCAAAACAATGCAATGAAATCTTTTTAAATAAATGTGTTTTGTATTACAGCATCTATATAAAATATATAGGTACGTATAAACTACGTGAGATATAAGCTATAATATGAGATAAAAAGGAGGCTATCTCTTTGTTTTGTAAACATGAGGGAATCCCAGAGCACAGACAAGGCTCATGTTTTTTGTTGTTATATTATTTCTATAGGTGGTTCAGTAAATACTGTTCTCGAAATCGGTTCAAAGGTCAAGATCAGAACGATACGTCAAGGTCACATTAGCATTTGATCTCCATTCAGGTTCAGTCTAGAACTTGCCCTGAGTTACATAAAGCGGTCAAGTTCGGTTCACGACATTGTGCCTATTTGTACACGTACGTAGAAAAGGACAGATACACCAAAGCGAAATTGCCTTCTTGTACGTTTATAAAAGTCAACATGCCGCTTCTCTTCATATTAAATAACAAACACAAAGCGTAAAAACTTCATACTTATATGGTTTTCTCGTGGATGCCATTGTCAGAACTGGACCAAATTGAAAATGAAATGGAACCACACTGGAAGCACTAGCTTTTGAATAAAACAAGAATCATCAAAATCAGTTCACCCATTAAAAAGTTCTGAGGTAACAAACTTGAAAAAAACAGGCGTATTGAAAACCTCCTCCTTTTTGAAGTCAGTTGATTAAGATTAAAAAAAGATAAATAAGAAATATCATTGTAGGCGATGAACTACACCCGTGCACTACTTGCTAGAGATGGTATAGTGTTTGCCACGTATAAAACAAATTTAGCGCTAGCCTGAACTGTTCAATGGAATGTCTTAATAAGCCTTTTTCAACTTTATACATGTTCTAAGCATTACGTCTAGTAATTTCTTAATTATGTTGCACTGAGCTCCCAGGCTCAGGTCATTGTCACGGTCAAGTGAGAACATAACCAGTTGGGTTTTTTTGCAACCAGTCACGCTTCATGGTTTCTCGCTAACTAGTAATTAAATTGGCGACTTTGGCTTGCGGTCGGTTTTTGTATAGTGGAAACTGATATTATACCCGTCACATTTGTAGTTTACAGTTTATTTTTGTCTTTTCAGTCCTCGATTAGGTGGTCGTGGCTTTAGAAAGGATTGAACCACTCCATTTCTTCCCGCGGGTGCTGGCTAAGGAAATATCCAGGGAACGTGCAGCAGAATTTATTTATTGATAAGAATATCAATTTTGTTCGTAATATACACGTACGAATTAATTATTTAAAGTCAAGAAGAATCTGGAAAAAAATCTCCTAAATAAAAATTATCTTACTGTTCCGTGTGATGTAGATAAGGTTGGATCATGTATCGATTTGTCTGTTAGAAATTCATCTATACTATAGTAAGCTTTGTCGAGTATCTTGGGCAAGCGCAGGAACGAGCTGTGACTGGATGCTTAATTTTTTGGGGTGAGTGTCTAAAGATCTTGACACCTATAACAGGAAGGAAGAGAAGCAGTCTCTGTAACTTGGTATACCGTACATGTGGCAGTTTAAAGAGATGCTTACCTCGTGTTGTGGTGATGAGTGTCTACCTACGTCAAGAACTGTTCAAGGTTTATTTATATTTATATTACTGCCTGCATAATGAACTATCAGGATGAAGTTAATATTTTCTGTTCCTCGAACAGTTCCCGAGCAGGATAATCCCATTCTTTGCGTCCTAAATGCCATTCTCCTCGGTCTGCATTATAATTTACTACGATCACCGAAACGCCCGCAAAGTGTGGTGATTATGGCATTTCCTGATATTCTAAGGGGGGAGGAGGGAGGTAAAATGACCTCGCACTCCTTGCGACTACGGGGATGGGGGGCAGGGGAGACGAACAAACTAAAAACCCCCCCATGAGCAGTCCTCCGCCGTGGTAGGGCGAGATTGTGTCGCATTTGCAGTCAGGCAACTCGCCCCGGATATGCCTAGCTTATGCCTATGTTAAGCAGTGGACGTCTTAAAGTTAATAATGTGATGTGTGTACAGAAAAACCGGACCTAAGACAAAAACACGGTAGCGCCAGGTTACCGTTACAGTAAATCAAGCATCCATTAGTTCATTAGCAATTCTAGTCACATTGTTAAACGTGCGTACATAAAACCTTTCCGATGATGGCACTCAGATTTGGACATTGTTACTTAAGACGATGGGGAAGAGTTTAAAGTTACCCACAGATCGTTTGATCGAAGTCTTAGCTCATATTTTGCGTGTCAACGTTGTAACAGAAAACCACCTGTGTGAAATGAGGAGTTTATTACATTACTATAGGTAACATGTAATACAAAAATGCTGTGCTAAGATGAACGTTTCTCCAATATAAAAACTGTTTTTTTGTGTATTTCGGTAATTTACTGGAACCATAATTTTTTGCTGTGACAAAGACAATCCCTTCCCTACTAAAATCATGAAGCTCTTGATATTTGTTTGTATATCTTTCGCGCAAAAACAGCATACTTTATTTTGATGAAATCTTGCACACCGATTGCTTATATTACCGGCTTCAATATAGGTCACATTTTATTCAGGAAAATATTGATTTCCCACTAAAAAATCTTTAAGTTACGGTTGTAGCCTTCCACCTATGGTAAGCCAATAAAACGCTTACGAATTGATTGTCGTATTTGAAAAGTAATACAAGCGTTTATCGTATCACAACTCGATCTTCGAGGCCTTACTACCTAACAGTACATTCAAACATTTAAAGCTAAACATACTGCATTGGCAACGCGTACTTTCCAATACCGCAAGTTCATTGTCCTAAAAATTCGGCACGAAATCAATAACAATCAAGTGATTGTGCCAATGCCAGTGCAAGTGCCAGTAGCAAAAAATTATGAAGATAAATTACCAACATTACGATTGTCCATTCCCAATATAGCCTCATCATCATTACTCCAACACCCCAACATGAGCTGGAACAGCTGTATCAGCAGCCTAGAGCCACACGAGACGTGAGTGCAGGACCAATTTAAAATAATAACAAATATGAAATAGTATTGTAATTAGCCTATTGAACACTTATTATTAATAACCCTAATTTGTTCGTGGTTAATGTATGAAATATTTTGTGTGTGTTGATTTTGTCGTTTTTATCACAATATATAAATGAATGAATTGCTGTGTCTACGTTTTTATTTACTTTACCGTTTTTATCAGCTGGAACTAGTTTCTTGCCTTGTAAGATTTGCCAGCTATCATCAGTTAATTTTATTTTATGTTTGTAAACTGATTTCAAATAACTTATGCCCTTCATATACTTTGCCATGGAACATACTACGGCATACTACAGCTTGGCGGCTGTTTATGGGCAATGCGGCACAACGCGTAATCGATCTTCGCGGCAGGACTTGTGTACAGAAGCCTTTTTCTTTCAATAATATTGTAGCTCTCAAAGGCATTCTACAATACAATACAATAATACTTTATTGAACACCAAATAATACACAACAACGCACCTTAAAAAAACTTACAAAAAAATGGAAGAACAAAAGGCGGCCTTGTCACATTAAGCGATTACTTCCAGGCTACCTTAGGATGGACAGGAATGAAAGGACCAAAATTGAATTCTCTTATCGGCCGGACTTTAGTCCAACTCTTGTACAAATATTACTTAATGACACATACTTATTTTGACCTATTTCTTTTCCTTGTAATTCCTGTCATGTTGGTAGGCCTATTTCCAGAGCTCACTTGGCTAAAGCTTCTATATACCGTCAAGTTGCAAAGTCGTCCACCAAAAACTTCATTTATAAAAAATAAAAATAATAATAAATAGCTGTTTGTTTTGCAAATTACATCTCTACGTAACGATATTTTTGTTATTTTTATGTTCTGTCTGTACCTATTCAAATATCGGCACCGGTTTATGCTCTTTTTGTAACAGCTTTACTAGGTGGTTGGACTTGGTTGCAAAGTTCGTCTAGGTAGGTACCACCGCTTTGCCAGTTATTCTGCCGCCAAGCAGTAGTGTGCAAGCACTACTGTGTTCCGGTTTGAAGGGCACTGTAGCTAGTGAAATTACTGGGCAATTGAGACTTTATGATCTTATCTCACAGTCGAGTAATCTTATTACCAGACTGTGCTGATGTCTCAGGATGATGTGCGCAGTACAGTGTCGCGCAGAAACTATGTTTTAGAGTTCCGAGTGACACTATTATGTTATGGGCGGCCGTGGCGCTTAACATCAGGTGAACGACTAGCTCGTCACATCATTCAACAACATAAAAAAAAAACTTGTCCTTACGACACAGGCCTCCTCTAGAGGCAGAAATTTCTTTAAATCATATCAAATCAGTTGTTTATTTGCAAGAATACACCATTAACTACTTAGGCACCTGCAAGTGATACCCATACCAGTGGTAATCATTCCGTACGTGCCTTGGCATGCCTTGCAAGCAGGCGTGCAAATACAAATGCACGTACAGACTTGCAGTTTAAATACTATGTTTAATAATATTTTTGTTACTACATGGTACATATTCCTTGAAGAAACGTTTCTATAAACATTTCCTTGAAAGTTAGTCACTCAAATGTTTTTTTTTTAAATATTACTTCTATAGAAATGTGTTCATTAGGTAAATTGTTAAAAAATATTAATCCCATGTTTTACATAATTATTTCTCTTATAAATGTCTGACGTACATCTGAAGTGACGAGCTAGCCACTCGCCTGGTATTAAGCTGCGGCTTCACTGGTATAACGACTCAGAACTCTAAATAAACAATGCGTTCCTCACTAGAGAGGCGCAGCATGACGCCACCTTCGGCCATATTGTCATGAGGAGGGTGATCACAACTTTTTTTTTATGTTAATGAATGATGTGACGAGCTAGTCGTTCACCTGATGTTAAGCGCCACGGCCGCCCATAACATAACAGTGTCACTCGGAACTCTAAAACATAGTTTCTGCGCGACACTGTACTGCGCACATCATCCTGAGACATCAGCACAGTCTGGTAATAATATTAGGTCTTTACCTATGAAATTGCCGTTTTGTTTAAAAAAAGTTAAAGTATTTTTTTTTTCGAACTTATTTATTTCTTTTATTCAAAGTAATCACCCCTGCAATCAATGCATCTTTGCCAACGCTGTGGCAGTTTATGGATGCCCTTCTTGAAAAAATCAGCAGGACGGGAGACAACAAACTCTTCAAAGGCGTTTTGTACTGCCTCTCGGGAATTGAATTTTTTTCCCGCTAAAAAGTTGTCCAAATTTTGCAAAAAGTAATAGTCGGTAGGCGCAAGATCTGGTGAGTATGGCGGATGAGGGAGAGCTTCCAAACCCAACTCATGCAGCTTAGAGACGATCTGTTGTGCAGTATGGGGTCGCGCGTTGTCGTGAAGTAGCAGTGGAGACGACCGATTGACCAAAGCTGGTTGCAGACGTGCGAATTTCGCCATCATTGTGGTCAGTTCTTCAATGTACACATCTGCAGTAATGCTCTCGCCGTTTTGTAAAAAGCTATGATGAATCACACCAGCACTAGACCTGTGCACAAACTGTGACCATCACCTTTCTAGGGGTCATTTTTCGTTTTGCACATTGCTTTGGTACCGAACCAGGATCTAACCAACTTGCTGAGCGCTTTCGATTGTCAAAAAGAATCCATTTTTCGTCGCACGTAACAATTCGATTCAAAATTCCTTCATTTCTGTGCCTGTTAAGCAGCGCAAGGCAAGTCTCGACGCGTACGTTGCGCTGGCGATCGTTAAGTTCGTGGGGCACCCATCTATCAAGCTTTTTTATCTTGCCAATCTGTCGCAAATGGACCAATATTGTTTTGATGGTAACATCAAAAGCTGCTGCCAGCTCAGCTGTAGATTGAGATTCATCAGCTTCCACAATCGCCTTTAATTCATCATTGTTGACCAAAGTTTCCGGACGACCACGAGGTTCATTTTTCAAGTCAAAATTCCCAGAACGGAACCGAGCAAACCAATAACGGGTTGTACGTTCGTTTGTACAGTTCTCTCCGTAAACGTCGTTGATGTTACGTGTCGTTTGTGCCGCGTTGGTGCCACGACGGAACTCATATTCCATAATTACACGAAATTTCAAAGTATCCATTATGAGGAAAAATGTTGAAATGTAATGAAAATACAACGCTAATCAATAAAAAAAAAGACTTATATTGTAAATAGAATGTCATATTTTTAAAACAAAATTAATTTGAATTTAGAATTCATAGCCAATCAAAACTTTTTTTGTTTGAAAAAGTCTGTACTGCAATACGGCAATTTCATAGGTAAAGACCTATTATTACTCGACTGTGAGATCAGATCATAAAGTCTCAATGGCCCAGTAATTTCACTAGCTACAGCGCCCTTCAAACCGGAACAATGCAATGATTGATACAATGAATGATTGCAATGCAACAGGTGAAATTTCCATACTAGCTATGCAGATAAACTGCATATTCAAACTGTCAAATCCTTACAAATTTTGTGTTTCTTACGGCTGTAATCAAGTTACATAATCGCTCAGCAGATCATCATAAAATGTGGAAAACCGCTATACTAACTGATATAAAAGAATACAAAGCTTACGTACCCAGCAACAGGAGTATGAGCGGGTTCTGGAACTGCTCAATGTATTTCTTCCACGGAGGGTCCTGTTCTTTCACCTGGAACTCGTTGGGGCCGATGAAGTTCATGCGGTCGTTCGCCTCGCGCCATGACAGCCCTCGGCGGACGTCCACGCTGAGACGTTCGGCCACCTGGGGAGAGAAATAATAATAATAACACGCAACGATCACATACATAGATCCTGGACCCTAACTAGAATTCCCTGACCATGGTCCCACAACACCCAGACTCCCACGGTCACCCAGCCTCGAAACAAGTATTTGCGCTTTTTTGTCTGTGCACAATTACTTGTCCTGCCGCGAGAATCGAACCCACCGCCTCCGGGTTATGAGCCCACCTGCTCAACCACCACACCACAGAGGCTTTCAAATGACTGTGAAACTTTCGGGAAATTGGAGTTTGTTTACCGTCTTGTAAAACTCGATGGAAAAGACAGTCGGGACAAGACAGTGATATTTGTTCGGGGGAATATACCAGTGTATGTGGTCAACAGCCACCATAAGACCCTCTTTTTATTTATAATATGTTATTTGAATAATTCGTTTTTGCACATAGAATTTTGCTTTGACTTGTCATTAAGCCTTTATCACTGTAAAGTTTATTGTAGCTTCTTTACAGGTGTAATCAAAGCTTCAGATCGGAGTTTTCTGTACTGCGTTGTGCCGGATTGCTAGCACTACTAGTGAGACAGGAAACTTCTTTTTTTTTAAACTCACATATTGAAATGGGCTTGCTACTTAATATTTGACACTAAGCAATTAGTAATTTTATATGCTTGGTACAATAACTTAATTCTAAGTACCTATTATAATTTTGACTTGTAAAGTGCTTAAAATGGTCTATTTGCAATAAATTCTTTAACTATGACTTTACAATACCTACTAAGTGCAGTTTATTGATTTTATAAAATTACTAGCTGTGCCCCTCGGTTTCACCCGCGTGGTGAAAATTATCCATACTTTCTTAACTTTTTCTTTCATAAGAACCTTCTCCAGAAAATAATAAACACATTAAAAAAGAATTAGCAAATATGTTGTTTCCGTTCACGCGTGCGATGACCAAGAGCACAGAGATGGATTTTTATATATTAAGAAGATAGAAATTATTATTATACTGCTAGGAAAGGTGTAGTCGATTAAATATTGCCAAGTGGTGAATATCCAGGCAGCAACATTCTTCTAGGTACAGTAAAATCTGTGATCACCAAGACGGTAGGACTTTTCTGCAAAGTTCGTCTAGGTAGGTACCACCGCTTTGCCAGTTATTCTGCCGCCAAGCAGTAGTGTGCAAGCACTGCTGTGTTTCGGTTTGAAGGGCACTGTAGCTAGTGTAATTACTGGGCAAATGAGACTTTATAACCTGATCACATAGTCTAGTAATCTTAGTTTGAAAACTATCGTGAGTATGACACATTTTGCAAGATAAATAACGGCTAAAACTTACGTCAATTAAAAGTCGAAATTACTCCGACCAGGTTTCGGACATATTCGACGTCCTTCTTCTGGGAGCCAGTTACTAACGCAAGCCGCGGCGGCTTTCGCGAGCGTCAGCAGTAATCTTATTACTAGATTGTGCTGATGTTTTAGGATGACGTGCGCACTGCAGTGTCATGCGAAACTCTATACATTAGAGTTCCGAGTGACACTGCAAGTGATATGGGCAGCCGTGTTGCTTAACATCAGGCCAACGGTTAGGTCGTCACGTTATCTGCGGAGAGTGCGAAAGCGGACCCGCGGCCCTGCTTCCAGCTGGGACGGAGGAACATCGTGAAGTTTTAGTCGGTATGGGTGCCCCTCTGGCACCGAGCCCGACACTACCCGTGGCCGACCCAGCCACGGGTGTGCGTAAATGCATTTCTTCACGTTAAAAAAAAAAATGTCGTCACGTTATCCCTTAAATAAAAAAAAGGTGTGATCATTATCAGAACTCTCTCCTCCCAGTATGATAAGCATCCAAAGTGGCGTTTCATGGAGGAGGCAATGGACATCTTCCGGATGATGACGTGATGTGATAGACTAGTAGTCGGGGGCGACAGCGATGTAGTTGAAGTATTTTTTGAATAGAATAGAATAGAATAGAATAAATATTTATTCATAACAAAAAGGCAATGGTTTATAAATTAAGTGTAAAAAAGAATAAAATCGTTTGCCCGTTGCCACGAATCTTAAAGTTAGTAAGTTTAAGTAAAACTTATTTACGCACGCTTGACTTGAGGTAAGCTGGTAAATGCGAAGCGAACTGAAGTTGAAGTTGGTTCACGTAGATCTCCATTGTCAACATAACAAAGTTAAAATTTTGTATTATTATGTTGGTATATCCGGTAAAATGACAATTTACAATTGTCAAGATGGCGACATTAACATTACACAAAGCAAAAATAAATTTATACCGGCCGATAGAGAGCTAAAGAAGTTTAACTTCAGTCGTGTGGTCTAAAGCACACTTGTTTTTTTTTAGATTTATATATTAAGTTCTCGACTGTTATTTGCACCACAATGAGGTTTTTGTAATTGTTTATCTATAATAACAATTAACAAATTGATTTTATGTACGATAATAATTTTTAATTACAATAACAGTGCTTTACTGAATGACGCATTTATACTGAAGCATGTCGTTTTATAGTAATTTTATTATTATTACGTGCACTATTTACCTTTTTTAAATCTTTTAAGTGTTTGCTATATAAATTAAATTGATTTATTTTCAAGAAACTACATATCCGCTGAAAGCGGCTTGATGGATGGCCATATTTGACTGACCTAATAGCTCAGTTGGTAGTAGCTCTGCCTTCTGAACTGTAGGTTGTGGGTTCGATTTAGGACAAACATTTGTGTGATGAACATTGATGTATGTTCTATGTTTGGGTGTTATATTGTATTTTATTTATAAATTTACAAAACAAAAACTATCTATGTATTATATCAGTTATCTGATTACCATAGTACAAGCTTTGCTTGGTTCGGGGCTAGATGGCGTTGTGTGAAATGAATAATAATAATAATATGTGTGGACATCTCACACAACGCCATCTAGCCCCAAACTAAGCCAAGCTTGTGCTATGGGAACCAGATAACTGATACAATACTTAGATACTTTTTTGTTTGTAAATACATACATAGAATACAATATGACACCCATACACAGAACAAACACCTATGTTTATCACACAAATGTTTGTCTTGAGTGGGAATCGAACCCACCACCCACAGTTCAGAAGGCAGGGCTACTACCAACTGAGCTATAGGGCCAGTCAATGTCCACAAATATTTATTTATTTATTATATACATAACAATAAACAAAACTACAAGTATAGAGCGTATCCGCAGCTAGCTGTTATCGATTCAAGAGGATATTTTGTATACTACAAGGTAATATCGAGGATGCCTCATGTTTGCCTGCTGCAGCTGCACGTATCACGTGACGGAGATGATTCAAGCAGCACGTACGTTAAATATTATCTGACTTCATGAAGATTTATCAATTTGCACCTGCATTTAAGGCCAATATAATACCTTCTTGAGTTTTTTTTTGGCGGGAAAGCGAAAAAGTTTGCGTCACCGCATTGTATTATTTTCCAAAACTTGCGTTATTTTCAGTGTTAGTGCATAAAATTGGTGGCATTCTATTCGTTAAGTGCTGGATTACAGGCGTGAGTGGGGGAAAATGGTATAATGATGATGAAACGTTTATTTTCGTGTTGTTTCCAAAACTCCATAGAAGCTTCAAGTAAAGTTGCCACCACTTTACTAGGAGTATGACTTTGACTAGACTATGACTTGACTTGATGACTTCGACTGTGACTTGACACATATTTGCGTGAAATATCATTAACTTGATATATGATCAATTACTTGACACTGGCTCAATACACAAAAAAGTGGAGCCAAAACATAAAAAAAATACATTCTTCTTCTTATTTAAAAGTCCAGCTCTTGTCGGTGGAGTAATCGCCGTCGTTCTCGGTCTTCGGCCAATGTTTTAACCTGTACGACATGACATTTCTTTTTTCATTTATTTGACCTGTGTAAGCCCTTATAGGTCTGCCTCTTCCTCTCTTCTCTTCTACATTTCTTTCTATGATGTTTTTCATTAGGTTGTCATGTCGTATAAGGTGACCAAACATTTTTCCTCTTCTCTTCATATAATACCTATTGTTCATTAATTAAAATGTAGAAGATGACGTTAAAAATTGTTACGAGATAGCTAATGGCCTCTACACAATGAATGAGCCGCCGCGACTTGCGTTCGTAACTGGCTCCCAGAAGAAGGACATCGAATATATCCGAAACGTGGTTGGAGTAATTTCTACTTTTCAATTGACGTGAGTTTAGCCGTGGTTCATCTTACAAAATGTGTCATAATCACGATAGTTTTCCAACTAAAATATATCTAGCTACCTATCTCTATATTATCACCCCTAACTGTCGATGATAATGCTAACTGTAGACATGGTCGAGACATTTCGGGTTGGGCGGCCAAAAAGTGCAGTGACCGTAGACGTAAGAACCCTTAGAAGTTATTTTAGTCTTATACCTCGTACAAGAATAGAACACGTTAGCTTTCGGCTTGCATCTCTTAACCCCGCTAGAAAGACTTACAGTCTTTGAGTGTGACCAAATTTAGATGAAGTGTGTCTGACATCAACACTGATTTGGTGGTGCATTCCTTTTTAAAAGCTGGCTTGCATTGTGATGTTTTTTTTTTCACCGGGCTTACGCTATAGGTCACTAATGCCCTTTTTTTAATTGTTTAGGATCAACAAACGCAAATGGAATGTGGTCCATCAGTATTTATCATCATCCCAGCATTTACCGAACGTCTAGCACTCGCCTTAAAGATGAACTGAAGCATCACTAAAGCGGAGGGCGTCTACTAAGTAAAAATCGATAAGACACCACTCAAGGTCGTTTTACCAAATTATTCAATATAGTAAACAATATTTGAAATACCCACTTGTGGTCAATTGACTGGCCCGATAGCTCAGTTGGTAGTAACCCTGCCTTCTGAACTGTGGATTGTTGGTTCGATGCCCACCCAGGACAAACATTTGTGTAATGAACATAGGTATTTGTTCTGTGTCTGGGTGTTATATTGTACTATATGTATGTATTTACAAACAAAAAGTATTTAAGTATTGTATCAGTTATCTGATTCCCATAGTACAAGCTTTGTTTAGTTTGGGGCTAGATAGCGTTGTGTGAGACGTCCACACATCGGGGGGCGAGTTGGCTGGACTGCAGTCGCGACCCCTTGTGCGGCGGACGAGGGCTCACCGGGGGGTTTTAGTGGGTTCGAGTCTCACATACCCCCTGCCACCACGGAAGTGCGAGAGCATTTCCACCACTAAAAAAAAAGACGTCCACACATATTATTATTATTAATTTAATGTCCGTAATATATCGTGCCGGTAGGTAAACGAGTCCATTGTTACCACAGCGTGCCACAAATACAAACTAATAAGCAGCACAGATGGGATTTGTCACGGGCAAGGCCATTTTGTGCAATCATTGATATCAGCTACACAGATTATATCCCTGAAGGTTGATTTAAAAATCACGCAATTTGTTGGTACCTATTTCAAGTGACTTAACTGGCTACAAAGCCTTGATACACTCTATGGGTAGTAGCCAGAATATTAGGTAACATCGGGGTGCTCTGGGACTTATTTAGAACCTACCCAATTTCCAACTCAATTGATGGATTTCGTTGATAAAGGTTACTATGGAAGTTCAACGACCAATCAGAAGCCAAAGAACTGTTCGTAGACTTTGCTTATATGCTCCCGGGACCGCTCATGATCAAGAATACCAAGTAGGTATCCAGTGGTTGAATACTTTCTCCAAGTTACGGACCATTAGCGCAAGAATACTTGAATAGTACACGTCACTAGCGGACTGTGACAAATTAGCTGGCATTATAAAATAACAAGCCAATGTACGTACTCATCGAAATCGATTTTTAATCATCTACCATAACACACGACATACTTATGTAAAGTAATAAAGTGTCCCAATAAAGGTTGTTGAACCCACAGACCAAGAATATTTTCGTTACTCTCAAAAGATTCAGGAAGCGTGGGAGCGAGAAGTCCAAATCAAGTACACACTGCCCGTGAGGAAAAGGGATAAAAATAATGGCGGATATGTCATTTATTTTGGCGAGTATTAGCACATATCGCCACATTATGTTTCACGACCAAGAGCATTTTGTGATCATATACAATAATACCGTTATAAAAGTGCAAAAATACAGCAGTTTTTACGTCTATATTTTGGTGAGGTATCTGGTTGAAAACCCAATTTTTTTTCTAGATTGGAAATGAGGCTTTGGAAACATCACAATATTTCAGTGTTTCAGTTTCTTATTAATCAAAAATTTTAATCAAAAAATTTGAAAGATCTCACTAAATAAAATGCCTTTTAAAAATCTTTCGGGGCTTGTAAGTAGGTACAATGTATTTTCTATATAAAGCCTTTGAAAACCCTCTTCTCTGTCGGCTGTTTGGTTGCCTTCAATCTCGACTCTCGACCTTAGGGGCCGTCTGTCTCTATGAAAAATACGTACTTTTCCATGCCTACATTTTTCAATTTCAATCCACTTAGCACTGAGGTCCTGAATCAATAAACGACGAGCAATCCCCGCTCAACAATTTTAATATTGATCAGTACTATTTAGGTACGCAAGGTAGCTGGGAATAACTGGAAAAATAGAGCCGAAGACCGGGCTCAGTGGCGTGCCTCTAGGGAGAGGCCTATGTCCAGCAGTGGACTAATATAGGCTGATGATGATGATGAGTACTATTTAGATTTAGATAAATTAAACTGTTTGATGTGTCCTTAAAACTTTATTAAGATATTTTACTATTTATTATGTTGACCTGATTATCATTACCCTGCTACTACGTGGTATTTCTCTGCAACTCATTATCATCGTTTTCTTTTTCATTTTTACCAAGTTCATTTTCCCTAGTGATTTATTTACATAAGGTAAGCGTGTTACATCCCGGACCACATTCATCAATAGATAGGTCAAACGCAAGCCTATGAAACGATAAAAAAAACATAAGGAGTCAGTGATCACAGATCACTTTAATTTAATTGAAGCATATTTAACTTATCATTGATAACTAAACGAAACCAATGGATGAAAATAGATTACTGAGTTATCAGATTCTGGAAGCAATCGTAAGAGGACACAACAACAAAACCCCAAATAAAACCAAAAAACAGTTTGCACACATCGTAAAATTAGAAGACCTATACCATAGAATAAATTATGGTAATAAGCTTAAAACGTACGGTCGAAACCGCAAGCGAAAGAGCTGGCAACAAGCAAAAGGTCACACTCAATTTAAATAAGGTTCCAGAAGATTCTCGCGCCAGTGTGACGTCACTACAGCAACAGACGTTCAGATTAATACAATGAGCGCCACAGTGGGAGCTATAGCGTGGAAGGAACATACCCCTATAATATCGTAAGCCATAGAAACTAATTGGAGACCAATGGAAACTGGGTCAGTTTCTACGAAACGTCTATGGAATAGATGTGTAACCAGTTGTGGGCCCTTCCGACCCACCCCTATGTGTAGGATGGCGGTTTAGGGCGGCTACATTAAGCGATTAATGAAAATGGAAAATTATTATTTATTATCATATGTCATTAGGGACGCAACATTTAAAAGCAGTCTCTAAATGTACAGATGCGATGATAGGCTTTAGTGTTTAAAATAAAATTGACTCCCTCCTGTATTGATTTTGTTGAAAAATAATAATAATAACACAAGTAACAAATATGTAAGTAGTATATTAAAAAAGAGCACGGGCCCAGTCTGTGGTAAAGCAGCATAATAAAAAATTAAAATTGACGCGATGGCTTTATTACCCACCCTTTACTTTAGCTTTCATGCACTATAACCATAACCATTAGTGTAAAGATTAATACACAATAATATAGGGTAAAGAAAAAAAATCGATAAAGAAAAATCGTGTTTATCCGCCCGGGGTGGTTCTAAGGACCTACTCTTTAAACATCTCTAGCTCCTTTTTGGATGGACCTATTTTTATAAAGCAAACATTAAGAATTTGCTCAGAACTTTAAAGAATACATAACGAGAAATATCATAAAAATCCAACCGGTAGTTTTTGCGTGATGACTTTTCATGCAGTCAGACAAAAAAAAAACAAATATTCTAAATTGTCAGTCACCTTTGAGTTATATATATTTAGAAAGTCTTGACTGACTGACTGACATATTGATCTATCAACGCACAGCCCAAACCACTGGACGGATCGGGCTGAAATATGTCATGCAAGTAGATGTTATGACGTAGGCATCCGCTAAAAAGGGATTTTTCGAAATGGGTAGTTGAATTATTTTCCCATAGGCCACGGCCGCGGGCGAGGCTCGTAGAAATATAACTATCAACATTTCGAATATTTGCTCTTCAGTCGGTCTCATGATTACTGGCAATACAACTAAATTCAAAACATCTGGTTATTTAAATAGAACCATGTTGTTATTAACGTAATCCGCACTTCAGTATCGTGCATGTTTATATTTTAAACCTTTTCCGAGCAAAGTTTCTTCTAGCTCCAATCATAAACATCCAGACTCCATTCGTGTTTAATCTTGAACATCGTGGCAAAGGATGTGTCTGCTATAAACTAAAAATACCTTTATTACTAGTTTTTATTTACTGCCGGCGGTTTTAGTTTATGCATGTTGAGGGTTGAATGATTTTCAAATGTTTCTTTACATTTTATAATAATAACGCCTAACGATCCCATACATAGATCCTGGACCCTAACTAGGATTCCCTGTGTCTGGGGATCCGGGAACCACGAGGACCATGGTCCCATAACACCTGGACTCAGAACAAGTATTTGCACTTTTTTTTCAGTGTACAAGCACTTGTACTTGTCCGCCTCCTCCGGGTTATTAGCCGACCCTTACCGCGTAAGTCTGGTGGAGATGGTAATCGTGTTCCCTCTTGCTCGCACTCGTGGACTTGTTAATTGGCGCGTGCGGGATGGCAGGCGAAGCCGATTCCCAGAACAGATACGCGGTAGGGGTGCTGGGGCCTTACCGCGTAAGTCTGGTGGAGATCGTAATCTGTTCTCTCTTAACAAGTCCACGAGTGCGAGCAAGAGAGAACACGATTACGATCTCCACCAGACTTACGCGGTAAGGCCCCTGCTCAACCACCACACCACAGAGTCTGTCAAACTTTACATTAAAATTAATGTTCATTACGTTAAGCAGGCGCTACTACTACCAATAAAATTGTTTGGTCAAAGAGCATATATGACCAATACTTTAAATTTTTCACGTGTTGACTTAGTTATAAATAAATATTACCTATTTGGAGCTAAGTCATTGGTAACCGTGACTATTGTGACCTACTTTTCTAATTCGAATAACGTTTTTATTGATTAGCGACTCTATGAGTAGACTTCTAGGAAAAGCTAATGATAGCGCTTGATTTTTTTTTAAATCAATAATTGGCTAAACGGACTTATGCCCGTCTGTACTAAAGTCTAACAGCTTCTAAGTTCGCACTTATCCCTCTATGGCACACCTATATACTGCAATAAATTTGGATTTGACACCGAGGAATAAGTACGAACTTAGGAGCTGTCAAATGTTAGTACAGACGGGCCTAAATCTCGTAACGACGCCTATTGATTTATTTATTTGTATTTGTCAGTGATAAAGTAGGGCACGTACTTGAAATTTTATTTGTGTCCGAAAGTATATCGGCTGCAATGAATGGATTTGAATGAGGTAAGTAGTGTTTTGTTTATTTTTATGAATGACGTCATAAGTAATCATTCGCCTGATGTTAAGCGACACGGCCTCCCATAACAGTTGCAGCATTATACAGAACTGTAAAAATATATAGTTCCACGTGACACTGCACTGCGCACGTCATTCTGAGACATCAGCACAGTCTAGTAATACGATGACTCGGCTGAGAGATTAGATCATAGTCTCTAATCTCAATTGCCCAGTAATTTCACTAGCTACAATGCCCTTCAAACCGGAATACAGTAAGTAGTGTTCACTAGTGATTGTCGGCATAATAACCGCCAAAGCTGTGGTACCTACCTTGACGAACTTTGCAGAAAAAATCTACCACCACGTTTCGCATGACACTGCACTGCGCACGTCACCCTGAGACATCAGCACAGTCAGTAATAAGATCACTAGGCTGTGAGATCAGAGTAGTGATTGCACACAGCTTACACAGCTACACAGCTTACAGCTTGGCGACAGAATAACTGACAAAGCGATGGTACCTATAGACGAAATTTGCAGAAAAGTACTACCACTAAGTAAACACACAAACGTGTTTCAACATTTTATAATAGTCGTGTAACTTTATAACGCTTTCATAGCGGTTTCAACAAGTTTATTGGGAAACTTTATAATAAGCCCTGACTTTGTAGTAGTAAAGGAGGATTACCCCCGTCCCACCGCTATCTAGAAGTTCGACCGTTTCTGTATACACCTGCGTCCTTCGCCAAGTATTTTGAAGCGAAGGAAAATACTGCAAAATAAGGAAGTTTGTGGTCTTCGTTGTTTTATTACTTTTTAGTACACTTTTTTATGTGTTTATGTGTGGGTGTAGTTACTCGCACTCACACGTTTACTTGGATTTTATGAGTATGTATCATATTATGATGAATGTCACGCATAACATCATTTTGTGAATGTTTGTTTATAATTTGTAATCTTCTTATTTTATTGCTATGACCGTTTAATTATTTTTATATTTCTACAATCGACTTTTGATTCATTGTTTATTTTTAGATTATTTTTTAGACTTTCTAATTTGATAAATAACTGTTATTTTAATTTATATTTTATTATGATAACTTTTAAATAATTATTTAAAATTAATGCATTTTCATGCGCAGATCCAGTTTGACATCCAATTCTGATCTGTGATTTCAACTTTAAGAAGCAAGAGACTCCGTCAAAAAAAACGTGATAACGCCGCACAGTGGTCCCATTTTGAAAAAAGGTGGACTTAGGACCGAAAGTCGGAATTTCGGGCTGTTTTTTTTTTATAGAATAGGTCTTAACTATCCTAACAACATCTATTCTATAAAGAAAATCCGTAGGATGCATAGTTTTCGAGAAAAAAAATAATCTTTTTTTTCTTGTATGGAGAAAAACATACTTTATTATTTTTCTCAAGTTGGGTGAAATAGTGACGGCTTTTGTTGATATTTTATGAAAGCCCTAGTGGTATTGTATCCAGAAAAAAATAAAACCAATGCGGTCACCTGCGGCCGCGGGAATAATCAGATGTCAAAAATTGATTAATTTTTTTGCGTATTTAAAAATATTTATACATAAAGTCACTATAAACATTAATATTTACAGGCACTCTATAAATAAAAAGTTAAAACTAATAAAACATTATTTACAAAATAAATACGCTATCCAACTCACCACCGCGCGGTAGGGTTCCCAGAATACTGGCAGCATTACCTCGCTGAATTAGAAGACTTAGCTTCTGAGCGAAGTATGTGCCAGCTCTGGGATCCCCCGAGGCGAGAACCAAACGAGTCGAAACTTGTTTAATAAATTTTTTTGTGTCGGACGACCACGGTACCATATATAATATATATATAATATACCATACCACGACCACCTTATTTACACAATTTTGCGTATTTTGCAAACATTGTTCATTTCTGGCCAATTATTTATGTATTTTAGGTTAGCGCTCCATACTTTAACTCGAACTATTATATAACATTTCAAAAAAATTAATCAAAATCGAGTTTTTTTTTTATAATTGCTGTTTTATTCATGAAAATGCACGCATACATGGTTAATTCAAAATGCAAATCCTATATTACTCAGTATAATGTACAAAATAAACATGCACGTACCTAAAACGTAAAAAAAAATATTTTATATTTTCGTTTATGCTTACTAAAAGTCACCGGTAATGGTTACCGACATTACTTAGCTACCACTGGCGGGCATTATCTGCATAATCGATTTCTTGCTTTGTATTTTCAAAACTGGTTTTACGACAGCATTTTCACAACCGCGGTTGTTGAATGCGAGGCAGGATATAAACAAACGAGTCACATCTGATACTAGCTGTGACTGGTCGCTAGCTGGTCGCTTTGTTCCTGACAAATCCTGACAACAGGATAACTCGTATATGCATGCAAGTAACTACCCCGTAAAAATAAAAGTGATATAGCTACATCAATAATAATTGGCGTATGTTATACACCAATAATGTTTGTTATTGGTGTGTTTTAATCTTTCTGTCATCTGTATACGTATGATTTTCTACCAGAAAAAATGACTCATTTGTTTGTGCAGATTCCTGATTACTTATTACACGTTACTTAGCTCCCATTGGCGGACTTTATCTATACAAACAAATGAGTCATTTTTGATAAATGGCTGTGATTGGTCGTTTACTATTACCTTGCTCTTGCACATAGTGACTAATGACCTATCTGTTATGGCGTATTAAATACAGAGCAATGTTAATTTAAATTGATTCATCGCTAACTGTGAAGTACTAAAAATTACTATTTTGAATTTGCAATGGCTGGCTTAGGCACATATTTTGATATGTTCTTGATTCTTAAAGATAGTGGAAATCTTAAGGATTACAATAAATTGTGTGAATTTATAGTTTCCAAAATACCATGTGAAATATCTGAAGATGACCATCAAACAATTAAGGAGTTTTGTCGGCTATTCACCAATCTTGTAACTAAGAAGTGGAAAGATGCAAGCAGAAACTTGAAGACATTTATGAATCGGGAAAACAACCGCAAGTGGTTAGAGACCAATATTAATTGGCCTACTTGCAATACTGTTGATCTTGTTACTACAATGAGAATGCCAGATGACTTAGTTGAAGAGCCGGAATTACTGCCGGTTGCTATTCCATCTGTCTGCACTGCGGAAGCAGGTACCTCTACTGTAAAAGAAGTTAGAGTGCCCTTTGCCGATTTGGGCAACAAACAGAAGAAAAGACGTTCCAGTGTCTTTGTTAACGATAACTTTGAAGAAGAACTACAGTATTATTTTATTTCCAAGTTAAAAGAAAATGGAAAATATGCTTTAGCGAAGATTGTGGAATATCTGTGCGAGATTCCCGAAGTTGTATCAGATGTAACAAAACTCCTTTTCAAGGAAGAAAAAGTAGTCAGTATAGCAGAGGATACATCTTTGGCTTTGTACACAGCCCTTAGCCTATCCAAATGGCAATACTTATCCTTGAGAATGTTTCTGAAGGATGAAAATTGTTCAGCTGCCTTTCCGTCTTATCACAAGTTACTTGACGCTAAAAAGAGATGTTACCCATCTGAAGAACACGTGGAAGTAACGGAAATGGGAGCTCGCATAAGGTATTTATAAAATTATACAATATGTTGTTTTAAAATTTTTAAGCTTCATTAGCTTACTTTTATTAATTTATTTTATTTTTCAGGTTGCAAGGACTTCTTAACCACACAGTGGAAAGAATTTTGCTAGACTTAAGACCAATCACAAGTTCAACCAACGAAGGACTGAAGTTGATATGGAAATGGGGCCTTGACGGAGCATCGTCACAGAGTAATTACAAACAAGTCTCAGCTCCTGAGTTTGACGATTCCTCTGTTGTATTGATCAGCATCGTCCCACTCCGACTAGTTGATGGGGGAGAAATGATTATTTGGGAAAACCCAAATCCTTGCTCACCACATTACTGTCGGCCAGTGAAATTCACGTTTACTTCAGAGACTGCGGAGTTCATAAAAAGGGAACACTTAGAAATGCAGCGCGAAATTACAAAATTGGTACCAACAAATTGTGGTGATGTGGAGATAGCCCACGAACTGCACATGACTATGATCGATGGGAAAGTGACGAATATTATTGCAGATGTACCTTCATCAGCAACGTGCCCCATTTGCTTGGCGAAACCAAGTGAAATGAATAACTTGAAGCTTTTGGCCACGAGACCGCTTCGACAGGATTTGTACCAATATGGAATTTCATCGTTACATATGAAGATAAGATAAGATGTATGGAGTGTCTACTTCATATATCTTATAATATGGACTTCCAGCGCTGGAGTGCTCGTGGCGATCACAAGGAATTGAAGCAAGCAAAGAAAAATGCCACACAACAAGAGTTTCGGGAACAGACTGGAATACTCATCGATATTGTAAAACAGGTAATTTTTCCTTTACTTTGCTTCCTTTATATTATATACTCGTCTGTTTTTGTATGACCTACTAACTTAATTTCTTGTTTGCAGGGCTTTGGAACAACTAACGATGGAAACACTGCCAGACGTTTTTTCCGAGATTATAAAAGATCATCGAGAATCACTGGAGTTGATGAAGATTTGTTACTCCGATTTTCTGTCATTCTGCAAGTTATATCTTCAGGAAAGAACGTCAATATTGCGAACTTCAGACGTTATTGCAAAGAAACAGCAGAACTGTATGTGCATCTCTATCCGTGGTACTACATGCCTGTTAGTGTCCACAAACTTCTGATGCACGGAGCAGATATTTGCAGTCATTTTTCAGTTCTCCCTATTGGTAAGTAATAATAGATCAAGACAAATGAAATATAAAGCAGTTAACTAACTGTAAATCTCTAAACACTAAAATAATAGTTTCAATGTCAACTTCAACGTATAATTATAGCATATTTTTTATTATTTTTAGGGTCCTTGTCGGAGGAAGCTTCCGAGGCTCGTAATAAAGACTTCCGGAACGTAAGAGAGAAGAACACGAGAAAGACAGGAAGGATCCAAACAAACGAGGACATACTACACGGGCTTTTAATAAGTTCAGACCCCCACATATCATGGCTTAGACCAAAATTTTCAAAGCCTAATCATCTAGAGATGCTTCCTGAGGCAATTCAGTTGCTCGAAATAGACTCGGAGTGCGTATACGTGGAAGAAGAGTAGAAAATGAAAATATACCAGATCCAATGCTATAATTTTTTATTTATTTTATCCTTTAAAAAACTACATATAAAACAGCCCTTTTCAAGGCTATACATTTATCTTATGTTTCTGGTAGAAAATCATACGTACACAACTACATAAGATTAAAACACACACCAATAACAAACATTATTGGTGTATAACATACGCCAATTATTATTGATGAGCTATATCACTTTTATGTTTAGGGGGTAGTTACTTGCATGCATATACGAGTTATCCTGTTGTCAGGATTTGTCAGGAACAAAGCGACCAGTCACAGCTAGTATCAGATGTGACTCGTTTGTTTATATCCTGCCTCTCGGTAACCATTACCGGTGACTTTTAGTAAGCATAAACGAAAATATAAAATATTTTTTTTTACGTTTTAGGTACGTGCATGTTTATTTTGTACATTATACTGAGTAATATAGGATTTGCATTTTGAATTAACCATGTATGCGTGCATTTTCATGAATAAAACAGCAATTATAAAAAAATAAACTCGATTTTGATTAATTTTTTTGAAATGTTATATAATAGTTCGAGTTAAAGTATGGAGCGCTAACCTAAAATACATAAATAATTGGCCAGAAATGAACAATGTTTGCAAAATACGCAAAAAAATTAATCAATTTTTGACATCTGATTATTCCCGCGGCCGCAGGTGACCGCATTGGTTTTATTTTTTTCTGGATACAATACCACTAGGGCTTTTATAAAATATCAACAAAAGCCGTCACTATTTCACCCAACTTGAGAAAAATAATAAAGTATGTTTTTCTCCATACAAGAAAAAAAAGATTATTTTTTTTCTCGAAAACTATGCATCCTACGGATTTTCTTTATAGAATAGATGTTGTTAGGATAGTTAAGACCTATTCTATAAAAAAAAAAACAGCCCGAAATTCCGACTTTCGGTCCTAAGTCCACCTTTTTTCTAAATGGGACCACTGTGCGCCGCCTTAAATATCTAAATATATATAACTCAAAGGTGACTGACTGACTGACATAGTGATCTATCAACACACAGCCCAAACCACTGGACAGATCAGGCTGAAATTTGGCATGCAGGTAAATGTTATGACGTAGGCTAAGAAAGGATTTTTCGAAATCCCACCCTTAAGAGGATGAAATGGGTGGTTGAATTATTTTCCCATAGGCCACGCTGCGGGCGAAGCTGCGGGCAGAAGCTCGTTAATACCATAATTGACTGGCCCGATAGCTCAGTTGGTAGTAACCCTGCCTTCTGAACTGTGGGTTGTGGGTTCGATTCCCACCCAGGACAAACATTAGTGTGATGAACATAGGTGTTTGTTCTATGTCTGGGTGTTATATTGTATTATAAGTATGTTTTTACACACAAAAAAAAAAGTATTTAAGTAATTTATGTATGTATCTATGTATTTACAAATAAAAAAGTATCTTAATATGGTATCAGTTATCTGGTTCCCATAATACGAGCTTTGCTTAGTTTGGGGCTAGATGGCGTTGTGTGAGATGTCCAACACATATGCAATAACGGTCTCAGTACTCGGCGACATCGAAGGCGTGAAGCAATAATATCTAAAAACTGTAGAATGCAAGTAGCTGTTCTACATGGAAGCTAGCCATTGGACAGCCCCAGCGCAGACTCAGTGCACGCGGATCGATACCGTCTATAATACCTACAGTTTATACTATGACGTCGGTACCGCATTCGGTAAGTCGGTAGCGATGACTCACTCATAATAATAAGTCACATTGGATTTGAACTAATTCATCTCTCATTTACTAGGTGGCAGGATTTTTTTAATTTCGTCTAGGTAGGTACCACCGCTTTGCCAGTTATTCTGCCGCCAAGCAGTAGTGTGCAATCACTACTGTGTTCCGGTTGAAGGGCACTGTAGCTAGTGAAATTACTGGGCAAATGAGACTTTATGATCTGATCTCACAGTCGAGTAATCTTATTACCAGACTGTGCTGATATCTCAGGATGATGTCCCCAGTGCAGTGTCGCGCGAAGCTTTATATTTTAGAGCTCCGAGTTTCACTGTTCTGTTATGGGTGGCCGTGTCGCTTAACATCAGGTGAAGTGGAGTGAAGGTCTAACTCGTCACATCATTCACTAACATAAATATATATATATATAAAAATCGAGAAAAAACATTTTGAATCCACTCAACTAATGCCACTGGTGGATATGCCTTTCCCAAGGCTCGCCATTGGGCCCGATCTTTTATATTCATTCTCTTCTCCGTGACGACACCGAAACGGCCCAAATGGAAGACCAGCGCTGGTTGTACGGCTAGCACGTTGCTGATCAACTACAATCACGAATCTTTTTAGTTTCTGTTCATGTCTTTTTTATCTTATGCATACTTTTTGCCATGAATAAACAATTTCTTTCTTTTTTCTTCTTTCTTTCATTTGGCATTAGACCCAGAGATAGCTTCACTTAATATCTATGCCTCGTCTACCGCTCCGCATTTTTAACCGACTTCCAAAAAGGAGGAGGTACTATGTTCGACTTTATGTTTTTGTTTAGTTTTGTAAGTATGTAGGTACATTCATCTAAGTACCTAGGTACATGTTGGTGTCGATTCTGTGTCGCATACTCTAAAGCTAAACGAAATTAACATATTTCCGTCTTTTTCATTTCCCCTTTATCAGAAGGGTACCGCCATATTTTGAGTTTAGTTTTAGAGAATGCGACACAGAATCGACACCATTATTGACCTGTACTAACCAGTGGCGAACGGCATTGACACGAATAGAAAGCATCCATTTTCAATGAAACACTAATGGCAGTCTCTTTGACAGTTGGTAAGGGGTGGCGCTGAAATAAGTAATTACTCAACTAGGGGACGACTCATTTTGGGAAAACCTACTATATGTTTCCTTTCGTGACAAATTTGGTACTGTGTTGACGTGGTTTCAGTGTACATAGAACGTTTTAATTCTTATTGCTGTAAATGGTGGGTTAAAGGTCATCCTAGGGTAGTGGGTATTCTACGCACAGCTTCAGGTCTACGGTCATAGAATGAATGCTAACACACAGTGCCGGATTAAACAAGCGCGGGGCCCGTAGCAAATTCTTTCCAAGAGCCCTTGGTAAAAAAAAATAATTCAATACTCAATACGTTTATTTGCCATGTACAGGTTACAATTTGTTCAAGTTTTTGTGATGTCAAGTAAATTCAATATACCACATGTTAATAAGTTTCACTCAAAAAATTATAATGAGTGGGTTTAAATATGCGGGGCCCCTTTCGCGCGGGGCCCGTAGCAACTTCTATTCTTGCTACGTGGTTAATCCGGTACTGCTAATACATCTTTCTTAGTATAATCTCTTTTGCATTCTCTACTTCTGCTGATAGTGCCCAATTCGAGCTATGTCGAGTCTATGCGTGAATGTATCGAATTCTAACTTTCTAAGTGTACGTTGGCGTATGAGAATTGGATTTTTATTGAAGCTTCTAAGGTGACCTCATTGTATTTGTCCTGTTAGTAAGCATTCTAAAATTTGTCTATCGGATTTCGATTATCAACTATCGAGAATCATCTATCAACTGTTCAGTTAATTTACACGCTAAATCAATTAAATTGTAAATTAATATCTGCCTGTAAATCTGCATACCAAATACAATCGATTAATCTGCAGTATGAATATTAATCGTGTTATTATCTGTTTGTTATTTGGATGATATGATGTTTACAACTCACATAGTTTAATTAGTTACTGCATTTTTTATAATGATAAAGAATGATGTGACGAGCTAGTCGTTCTTGTACCAGCCGATAGATGGAGCTAAAGAAATTTGCTTCAGTTATGTGGTAAAAACTAAAGTGCTAAAGCACACTCGTTTTTTATTATTATTATTATCCTATGATCACTTGCCTCCTCCCATGATAAGATGGAGCTTTCCACGGCGCTGATCCACATTTCTCCGGCGCCTTGGCCGGCGTCGTAGCCACGCCGACCACCGTCGCCTCCTCCGGAATGCTGAAACAAAGCTCTCAGTTATTTATGTTCGCCTAGTACATCAGGTCCGGAGATGAGGCTTTACTGTGGTTTCAGTGAAATCATATGAACAGTTTTGAATCGAGTGAACTGTGGAACCATCGTGTTTGTCGTTATATCCTCCTGGTAGAGCTACATAAAAATTCCAATGGTTCATTCATATATTTGTATGTAGTACCTACCAGGCCGAAAATCATTGTAAACAAGTAATAAAAGCAAAGAGTAAAAAACCGGCTACAGACTTATATGGTTTTCTCATGGATGCCATTGTCAGAACTGGACCAAATCGAAGCACGGGAAGCTCCAGCTTTCAAATAAAAAAATTATCATCAAAATCTGTTCACGCAGTCGAAAGTTCTTAGATAACAAATGTTTAAAAAAACAGTCGAATTTAGTACTTCATCTTTTTAGGTAAAATTTTTTTAGGGAAATTATCTTGGGTGGCTATTAATTAAATTTAATAAAGATAAGAAGACATCTTATCTTCATCGCACCTAGTCTATTAGTTCAGTCAGATTCGAAGGCGTGATTATGAATTTCTGATTTCTGACGCTATTTGGTTATTTTGTTCACCTTCTCGAACCTAACTCTGTTAGGAGCCTGATATACATTAAATACAACTTTGACGTAATATATATACGTCTTATGCTTAGGAAGGCTTCAAGCTTAAGTACTTTCAGCGAAAGCCATTTGCTTTTGATTACACTTTAATATTTCTCCTTGTTTTTGTATCCATTATCATAAAACAATTTAGTGAAAGTACAAAAACATACGCAACCACTTTCTTAGGTAGAAATTTTTATAACGCCGTAGACAAACGACTCTTAGGTAAATTGGCTAAAACGATAAGTTTTACGATAAAAATAAATTGTTACCTCGTCGTACTTTCGTTATTTAACAAGCTATAAAAGAGTATCGATACGTATAACTACAGAAACAGATAAATACGTAAGTATTACGCGTTTAAATAACTTATGTCCGTGTTACGGAACGATGCTCAGTTATCGATCGGTGCTCAAGCAGATTTCATTCAAAAAGTGATCAATTAGTGAATGAAATCTCTGCTTGAGCACCGATTGATGACTGAGCATCGTTCTGTAATACGGACCTTAGTGCCAAGATTCACGATCTACAACTCAATGCTCACACAGGTGGGCAAAGGTCAAATTCACAATACACCAATGCGATAGATCTCCAAAAGTAGTTAATGAACTTGTAAAACCTATGAAAAATTGTGGAGTATTATGGAGGATGGTGGAAAATGGAAAGATATGCCAAAGAAAGAACTATATAAAGAGCTGTTTGTCTAGTATGGAGATATATAGATTCATGTTTTTGAGCTGTCCCATTAATATAAGATGATGAGAAGTGTGATGATGATGATGATATATTTAAACAACTAAAAAAAAACGAAAGGTGCTGTTGAATAATAGAAAAATAAGATGGCGTCTAGCGAATGCCATTTTGATTTCCTTACTGAAGATAAATTTTAGGATAAATTTAAACTATTTAGTTTTTTAGTCTCATGTATATTCATCATCGTCATCATCATCATTGTCATATAAAACGAACACAATTATTACCTTCTTCAACTTGACCCTGTCGAGTCAGTTTTATCGTTTGTTTTAAATCACCATTGGTTTCATCACCAGTGATTTTGGACAAAACCAGTTTATAATTTAAATTCACAACAATTCGTAAAAGTTAAGCGAATGCTGCGTTCAAAAGCTCAGCCACACAGATTGAAACAAGCAAAAATTTCAAAAAGATTTTGTTCAAGCTATTTTTGTTCAACAATTTGAATTGTATGACAAAATTGCAACTTGCAATATTACAACAATAAATAAGAACGACCCAACAGCACGTACAGTGGGGAACGAACGACTGGATGTAGACAATTAACTTATAAATTAACTGTGTCTCCGAATCAGGGTTCCGCGTAGCAGGGTACCTACATTATGATGCTATTTGTATCGATGAAAATAAAAGTTAACTCGGGAGTTGATATGCAACAAAATGAGTATCCATTGTATTTCTGCAATTAACACATACTCATTACAGATAACTATTGTAAAATGACGGCAAACGACATCAACAAAATAAGCCAAAAGTAGAGCGGAACAGCACCAAACTCATAAAAACGGCTCGAAAACAAGAGATAAATAAGTAGTAATTTTTTATGCTAGTGAATGATGTGACGAACTAGTCGTTCATCTGGTGTTAAGCTACACGGCTACCCGAAACAGAACAGTGTTACTCGCAACTCTAAAATATAAGTTTCGTGTGAGACTGCACTGCGCACAACATCCTGGGACAACAGCTCAACAGCTCATCAGATCATAAGTCTCAATTGCCCAGTTATTTCACAAGCTACAGAGCCCTTCAAACTAGAACACAGTACTGCTTGCACATTACTGCATGGCAGCAGAATAACAGGAAAAGCGGTGGTACCTACCTTGACGAACTTTGCAGAAAAATCCTACTACCTAGTAATTTCTTAGATTTTTGTTTTCGTGGTACGATTAACGATCTTACAGATTTCTTTTCTCCACGAACGGAAATTATTAGTAACGCATTCCTTTGCGAAGATATCACAAGTGTAAATAATGCATATATATGCTTTGACCCGTTATCAAAATGACTTGGAAACCTCTTATAGAGGAGCAACGACATACCAACATTATCATGTAGGTCTAGGTACCCAAATAGGTGGATCAGGTCAATAAGGTTATGATATACTATTTAAACAGTGTAAGCATTGATAATACATTGACGATCTAATTGACCTATTATGACTACTTGCGCTATGGTAGTTGTTTGAAGCATTTTGGAAGCGTCAGGAATTTAAGGATTCATGAAACCTGTTGCTTGTAGCTAAACAAAGTATCGGTAGCTCCCCAATCTGTTCGTTGATCTAGGACGTTTTAAGGCTCAAGTTTTGACTATAAATATGACATTAGGATCCATTGAGACTAATGCTACTTAGGATGTTTAGTTTAAGACCTAGAATAAAGACTCCAATGTATCCGTAAGATACGAAATAAAACTATGCTAGCATTCTATGTGACTAATTCATTTCTCTCCCTCTGCACCCCGTAGGTTTTGGAGAATACCAGGTTACAAATCACCAGATGCGATGTCGCGATTCGTCTTCCCAAGAAATGGAACAATTGAAAAATGGTATAGTCTTCAGATTCAAACCGTTTATCTTATTTCCAAAATATACCATTGTCATAAAGTTAATATTTGGGTACGTGTTCTCCCAAACATTTCCATACCAACCGGACATAACCATTATAGAGAGCCGTGTATCTTTAATATGACTATTAAAGCGAAGTTTAATAATATAACATGAAGATGTTTTCTATTTATGGATGAGCATTGAGCGATGCGAGTACCGCACCATGTAGTTTACTGTGTGTAAAATTATGGTAACTAAAATCCAACCGTGTGGTGGTGGTAACATTTGGTGTTCTTTTGTAGGCTTAGGTTTCGTTTTATTTTTTACTTTAACACAACGCCATCTAGTACCAAACTAAGCAAAGCTTGTACTATGCGAACCAGATAACTGATAAAATAGATAGGTCATTTTTGTTTGTAAATAAATACATATGTATGTGCATAGAATAAAGCACCCAGGCCAGTCAAAACGATTATTGTGATACACAATAGTATAGAATCTTTACAGCATTGGAAAAAGCAAATGTGATGACGACTTGGCTTGACTTGGATATTAAATAAATTTTCTACGGAACCTGGAGAACATTTCGAACTGACAAGCTTAATTTATTGGCAATCAGCTTTAATAAGCACATCGGCCATCATATAAACACTCAAGTCGAGATAGGTACCTATTCGCATTTCTATTTAGTAGCGGAGAAAAGGCAAGTACATAGGTTAACCTTCATACGTGCTGCGAACATATTTAAAACTAGCTTCTGCCCGCGGCTTAGCCCGCGGCTTAGCCCGCGTAGCCTATAGGAATCGAACAAGAAAATTTTTAATAGATAATTCAACCACCCATTTCACCCTCTTAGGGGTGAAATTTCGAAAAACCTTTTCTTAGTGGATACTTACACTTTACAAAGGACACACCGTCCAAATTTCAAGTCTCTAGGACCAGCGTTTTAGGCTGTGCGTTGATATATAAGTCAGTCAGTCAGTCAGGACTTTGAATTTTATAAATATAGAAGGAATGAGATAATGACAAAAAAGGCATTGTATGCACAGAAGGAAAGGACGGTGAATATCTGATTTTCCGAATCAGATATTCACCCTTTTGTTGGTTTCTGAATAAACCCGCTAAAATTATGTAATCAAGCACTCTATGCTTGATTACATAATTTTAGCGGGTTTAATTCTTTCTACTTCCCTAAGTAGAAAGAAAAAAATGAGTGTGCTTTAGACCACACGACTGAAGTAAAACTTAAAAAAAAAAGATGTTTTACTAAAAAAAAACTGCGGAATATTCTTTTATGGGTAATCAGTTACTAACGACTTGTGAAATTGTGACAAAACTGTCATAGGTACCTACTGTCGCGTTGTGATTGCCTTCAAATAATATCTCGGAGTTTTCCCCTACTTGCACCTTGCACGCACGATAAGGATACCTTTTAATATTTTTACCTTTTTACCTTTACGTTCCGCTTCCTATCCATGGCCACGGAATAAATAATAGTACAAATACCATGGCGTGACATCCAAATTGGTATCCAAATTATAAATTCGACGAAATGACGACAATCTTAAATGGTAAAGCATCGTAGCCGTTTATAAAACAAAAGTTGGCATTTCTACGCCAATTACAATTAGGCAGATAAGGGCAGAATAATTAAAGTTCAAAATCCGATAGACGGAAGTGGTACGGTTATTATAGAACGGAAATATTCAATGTATCTCAACGGAACAGAGTTCAAATTGGAACGATATCCAGAAGACCAAGACATAAAGCTGAAACTGGAATTTACCGCGGCAACCAGGGGTCCACTGCAATTTAAGTCCTGCTGTAAAAAAGATAAGGCACGCCTTTTCTAAAAACGGGCTCACTGCTGATCCAAGCCATCAAACGAACCTGAGGGTTTCCACCTTTGCCAGCTAATCAAATTTAGCCCTTTGAATAAAACGTGTATAATTTATTTGCTAAACGGATTACGAAGGGATTCGTTTGGAGCGAATATAATTTGTTTTTACAAGATCTAACGTTTTCTGTGTGAGCTCATTGCTATTTCTATGAGGAATGTTATTACAAGAAAATAACATGAATTTATTGCCGCTATTTAAACAATGCCCATAACTTAAATACAAAAGAAAACGAATTTCTCCTACAACAATCGAAAAATAGTTTTTTTTTGATGCTATGAGACAAAGGCCACATTTTTCACCAAGTCACAACTCCTGCACTTTCAATAAAAAACTATCAAAAAAGGCCAAAAAAATTAATATTGCGTTTTCTGAAGCTGTAAGACAACAATAACAATTACATCTAAAAGCATCTGATGCTAAGTACATATATATAAATACTAGTTGCGCCCCGCGGTTTCACCTTCGAATAAAAAGTATCCTATGTGTTAATCCAACGTATAAGCTAAGTTTCATTAAAATCCATTCTGTAGTTTTAGCGTGAAAGAGTTACAAACATACAAACAAACTTTCGCGTTTATAATATTAGTAAGGATCGTTATGGGCATTAAAACGCCACTCTACCACCTGCTCTCCTTTAGCACAGGCGATAAACATAACTGTTTTTCCCCTGTTTTACTCCACTTGTACTAAAACTGAGCCAAACAAGACGACTAATCGTCTACAGCCTGTGTTATAGGGGTGTGTCGTTGGGAGTTAGCTACCCGCTGGATTGGGTGTTATTGGTGTCGTGAACGAAACAATTTGTTCCTATTTTTCCAAATTAAATTGGTAGAATAGTTTTTTACTGGCGCTTGATTGGACGAGATGAGTCAGGCGGTTGAGCAAAAAAGCGAAGTCTTGGTCTTTAGCGTGCTAATGAACAGAATAGAATATGTAACATATTTTAACCCAGCAAAATCTTGTTTTCCGTTCTACCTACGCGACATTGGCGAAATTGTGGTAGTCCGCAGAAGCCACAAAAATAAGACGTTGAAGTTGAAGTTGAAAAGTTACAATGTATATTGAAAAATGGAGAATAAACTCCAGATTAAGAGGTGCTCCTGGTTTTATTTACGACTAGTTGCGCCCCGCGGTTTCACCCGCGGATAAAAAGTATTTAAATTATTTACTCATCCCACGGGAATATTTCACTTTTCCGGTATAAAATGTAGCTTATATGTTAATCTAGTGTATAAGGTATCTTGGTACCGAATTCCAAATCCATTCAGCCGTTTGAGCGTGAAGGAGTAACAAACATACACACAAACACACATACAAACTTTCGCCTTTAGAATATTAGTGTGATATTTCTATATTATATATATAACTATCTCCAATGAGGTTGTCAGACTACACGGCAACTAAGCGTGGTAGCCAGCCAGGAAAGTTGTATAAAGTGGCAACACCATACCGTGACATGGTTTCATCTCGACCTTTCATTTCATAGAATGCTATAAGCTCATCGCAGAACTGGATGGAAATTTAGAGCCTCAGACGCCAAGATTACTATACCAACTGAGCTAATATCATTCCCTTCAAAATTATCGTCCCAGTGATTTATCACACCCTAAACCCTAAACCCCTAAATATAAACCCTATTGATCGCTTCGAATGGAACCGTTAATATAATTATGATCGAACTTCTCTTGGTAAGTTCGTTTCATCATCAAATCACCCTTCTGACTGTGACAATATGATATTAAATAGCGTAATAGAAACAGAGATGTCAACGATTCTCAAATTTAAATTGCATTTATTTCTAAACAGAGGTTTATGGCTTAGCGCCAATGTTGAAAGTAAAAATATACTAGAAAATTATAGCAATAGATCTCTTAAGAAAATAGTATAGGACGTAACGTTGTTTACTCAGCAGATCTAGTGTTTAGAGAAGACGTGACTCCATGCAATGTTTTTTGCGGTTTAAGTCAAGAGTGAATGGGCATCTCATGGGCAAGCGTGCTCCACCTTAGACAACTTCGTCACTTACCATCAGGTGAGTTGTTGTCAAACGCATGCCCATTTTATCATAAAAAAACCAGCATTTGACCGCTATCTCACCTGCTATTGTGAGAAGGCGGTCAACGATCTTACATGCATATATGATACCTATATTCACTCGTCACTAGGAGACCCCAAGATGGCACTCTAGTATTTTTTAACACGAAATGGGCTTGCGTTTGTCCACATTTCCCCTGATGATATAGGGAAACCATGAAAATGCAAGGAAGGATGTCGGTTCGCAATTTTCGCAATACGAATTGAAAGAATATCTATCAACATGTCAAGAAGGGTAGGGAAAAAGTGAAGCAGCACGTCTTGATGACGATGCCCGATGGTAAATGGAAGACAGCGGCATAAGTTGCCAATTGATACAGAAACTCTGGAACATATCTCTGTAAAAACTAAATGGCTAGCAACTTTCACTGTATAGTTTCTTGTAGCTTCTTCTTTAAAGGTGTAATCGAAGCTTCTGATCAGAGTTTTCTATTTTGCATTGTGTCGGATTGCTTGCACCAGTAATGAGAAAGAGAACTTCTTTTTTTTTCAAATTCATTTAGTGTAATGGTTTGTATGTATTATTTGACAATAAGCACCTTGTAATTTTATATGATTAGTTAAATAACTTAATTTAAAGTACGTGATATAATTTTCACTTGAAAAGTGCTAAAGACAGCCCATTTTGCGACTTTCGGATCTCTGCAGCCCGATTCTCAATCGATGGGATAAAAACTGATTTGAAAGCTACTATGAGGAGTCTGTCAGTCTCCGTCCCTTTTATCCTGCTGCAAGATGAACTTTCTTGGTTCTACCAACCATTGCATCCAGGCAACATGGAAATATAAAAACAACACTTGAGGTAAACGACCTTTCAAAATAAAAACACGTCAACTAGTATTAATTAATTTCAAGCAATAGTATTTAATTAGCGCGATACTAATTCAACACGCTTTAGAATGAGCCTGCAGGAAGTCGTTATTTGATAACAGAAGAATAAGAATACTTGTGTTACGCAAACAAGTGGTGGTGTCGACATTTAAACCATAGAAGCTCTAAAAGTTACCTACACTAAAAATTTCATTATTATCGCATCGCATTTTACTGGGTGGCAGGACTTTTCTGCAAAGTTCGTCTAGATACCACCGTTTCGCCAGTTATTCTGCCGCCAAGCAGTACTGCGAAAGCACTACTGTGTGTCGGTTTCAATGGCAAATCACTGGCCAAACGAGAATTTGTTACCTCATCTCACAGTCTAGTAATTTTTTTTTTTTACTACAAACTTGTCTAGCATTTGACCACGCTCTCACCTGGTGGGAAGTGACGATGCGATCGAAGGTGTAGCATGCTAGCCAAGTAAATACCTATTCACTCTTCTCTTGAATACGCTCGGGTCATACTTCGTAATCTTATTTCTAGGCTGTGCTGACGTCTCAGGATAACGCGCGCAGTGCAGTGTCACACGAAACTCTATACTATAGAGTTCAGAGTGACACTGCAACTGATATGGGCAGACGTGTCGCTTAACATCAGGCAAACGTACGTAGTGTGTCGTATTTCTAGCCTGATTAACAATATCTTCTACTATATTCATCATCATCAGCCGGAAGATGTTCACTGCTACACATGGGCCTCCCCATAAAGCGCCACTTTGAGTGGCTGCTCGTCTCTTGGCTCCACGGCTCCCGGCAGTACTGGCCAGATCGTCGGTCCAAGCGGGAGCCCAGTCTTTGCTGCGCGCTATATTAGGTAGGCATTTTGAAGTAAAATTTTACGCACGCTTGACTTGGGGAGTAAGCTGGTGAATGAAGAGAGCGTTACGCTAATTGATCGGGCGAGGCGAATGGAAGTTGAGAGGGAGGCATAAGTTAGTGAAGGTAGAAAGAGAGTTACGTTTCGTATATTACTGTAATGGCAAGAGAGAGAGAGAGAGCAGTGTGCGCGCACATTTTATTTATCTCTTCCTCTCATAGCCAGTAAATGTTTTCTTTACAAAGTTTTACTTTCGTCGTGTGGTCTAAAGCACAGTGTAATTTAACCCTAATATGAAATGATAATATAGCTGAAGGTAGCATGACGTTTCGACTGAAAACTGGCTACCAATTCTCAAATGACGATGCCAGAGCATACCGTAAGATCTCAGCGACAGATTCATTACTTAAGGATGGTAGTTAACCTGAAGAGCTCTAGAAATTGTACCACCATATAGTGGTACTTCACTACTTTCCCTTCCCCTAAAGCTCAAGGTAGCAGGATTCGAAGTTCGAACCCCATCCGTGGGGCCTTATTGCCAGCTGAGTCAACATCAGCACAAAATCAATAAATTGCTTCTAATCTACATACGTACGTACGTAATTATATAGTAATTTGTGTAATTAATAACGTCTATTTACAGATCTATCCCTTTACCAGATTAATATGTAAAGAAAAAATTTGAATCACTGTGGGATTTGAACCCGCATCCATCCATCCCTAAAGCAAGGACATGCTTTACTTTGCTACCGTGACAAGTGATCTCATGTGTGTATTTTTTTTCTCTGTATCTGTGATTCAAAGTTTTTGCAGCAAGATTTTAAGTGGTATACTTTTTAACAGTTAATTCGGGCTTCGATTATCAGTTATTGACATGTGGCTATCATATCAAACTATCAGTCGAGCCAAATGTTTTTCAGCTGATAGTCAGCTACAGCTATCTGATTTATAGTATAAACCATCTGATATGATACATTATAAATAATTGTAAGATGGCATTAGTAAATAACTTTTAATAGAGGGAACCGGCATGTTCAAATTTTTCATCATCCACCAACCCACACTTGGCCAGAGTGATGGAAGGCCTTAAACTCTCTACATGTGAGAGAAGGTCCGTGTCCTAGCAGTTGGCATATATTGAGCTAATGAAGAGTGATCAAGAAACTTTAATTGCAATGTAACAGGAAAAATTTCCATACTAACTATGCACATACACTGCATATTCAAACTGTCAAACTCCATGTTCACCCCTCTGATCACAGCAGGAAAGTGAATAATTCGCAATTAAATGAAACATGAATCATGAGCATAGAATAAACATCATTATTTAATTTTTTTTTACTTCAAACTTGTCTAGCATTTGACCACACTCACCTGATGGGAAGTGATGATGCGATCGAAGGTGTAGCATGCTAGCTAAGTAAATACCTATTCCCTCTTCTCTTGAACACGCCCGGGTCATATTTCGCCGGAAACACAGACGCTGACAGGGCATTCCATTCCTTAGCCGTTTCTAATTATGAACGTGGAATCAAATCGCGTGGTACGAATGGGTGGTATTTCGACCACAAAAGGGTGGCGCTTAGCCGAGCGTCTAGTAGTCCGGTAGTGGAATGGTGATAAGTGATAAGTAATAAGGAATAAGTAGAAATGGTTCGATTGACATAAAAAATAGTGGCTCATTTCGCGTATTATATGAAAATAAAACTATGTAACGAGAATTTGTCTTCAACTACGTAATATTGTACGCTTGGCTGCCTTCCTTCAAGGCTTTGTTTTTAAGACATTTTTTTCTGGAAACTTCATGTTAATTAATATGATAATTCATGCTAGCTGCACCAGTAATGTGGGATTTCATGTTGGTATTCGTTGGTATTTTAATGATAATGATGTACAAACTATTTTTATATTTACTTCTATTTTAAATTGTTTCTTTTTTTATTTTTGTTTGAATGTGAATAAATAATTAAAATTTCTGCACATTCCACACAATGCCATTTAGGCCCAAAATGCAAAGCTTGTACTATGGGCACCAGATAACTGATAGAATAGTTCTATACTCTTTGTTTTGTAAATACATACATAGAATACAATATAACACCCAGACAGAGAACAAGCACCTATGTTCATCACACAAATGTTTATCCTGGGTGTGAATCGAACCCACAACCTACAGTTCAGAAGGTAGGGCTACTACCAACTGAGCTATCAGGCTGGTAAGTAATTTAATGTGAATTGAGAAAAGTGAATAAAAAAAGACAGTAGATGAAAAAATACATCACTGTAAAGTTTCTTGTAGCTTCTTCTTTACAGTTGTAAATGAAGCTTCGGATCGGAGAATTCTGTTCTGCATTGTGCCGGATTGCTAGCACCAGTAGTGAGAATGAGAACTTCTTTTTTTTCCAAATAATATATTGTAATGGGATTGCTATATATTATTTGACAATAAGCACTTTGTAATTTTATATGCTTAGTGAAATAACTTAATTTTAAGTACCTACCTAATATAATTTTGACTTGTAAAAGTGCTAAAAATGGGCCTATGTGCAATTAATCTTTGACTTTGAATGAGTATCTTTGTAGAATTAAATATTATTCATAAAATACTATCATTATTATTCCAAGTTATTTATACAGATGTAAATATCAATTAAAACATAAAAGATATGTAACTATTTTTAAATGATTTATTTCTATTGTAAGTAAGTCAATTGACCGATGCTTTACATTATTGAATAAATATAAAATACATCTTTTATTATAGAAAGGGTCACAGCAAAGAATGGCACATTGCTTGTTCTATCTAAATATATATATAACTCAAAGGTGACAACTGACTGACATAGTGATCTATCAACGCACAGCCTAAACCACTGGATAGATCGGGCTGAAATTTGGCATGCAGGTATATATTATGACATGTTAATAGGGTGGTTGAATTTTTTCCCATAGGCCACGCGAGCGTGGGTGAAGCTGCGGGCAGAAGCTTGTTATTAATAATCAGCTTGTTTACAAAGTTACATTGCAAGGCTAACTAATTCTTGTTGAAACTAACACAAAGGTGGATGCAACTAATTTATTACCAGTAGGTCAAATACTACAACACCATCCATTTGGATGGCACCACATTTTAAAGATGATCCAATCAGTGTTGTCTTTAGTTTACTTTAAAGTATTACTTACCTTCTAAATAAATGTATGTTAGGTCATGATTTTAAATAATTAATTCAATTAAAGAAACGAAACCTTTCTTGAAGAAAATCTATATACCTATATGGTAATAACATCACTCCTGCTTTAGAATTTCGCAGCGACATGTGGGGTGGTGAAAGTAACGTGCAAAAACGCCCAATGAGTGATGTAGAACATTCAACTTTTCCCTTTCAAAACGAAAGTTTAATTACGAATTACCCACATATTATTTATAAGATGATTATTTTTTAATTGAAAATAAATAACATGACTTAAGTGACGAATTTGGAAATATCCAGTCAGCAGAACCTAAGTTAATTCGATTAATCGATCCAAATATCAAAATAATAAAACCTGTTTGTCCTAGGTTCATTAGCTAAGAGCAAGGATAAAATAAGCCACAGTTAAATGTAAACAATTACCTATAACTCAGCAAATCAATAACAGCTTGTGGAGCAAAACAAAATCAATATTTTGTCGAAGAGTAGAGTACTCACCACACTGGCTGTATCTTGGCTGTCTAAGGAATATTTATCCGTTTCTTTGCCTTGCTGATCGCTGGAGAAGTGGTCATATTTTCGCGTGGGGCTACTTTTCATTGTTCACAGGATGCCTTATTTTGTTTAGGCTTCGAAAGACATTTTCACCAAAAGACGACGCGAAATACCAACGCAACAAAAATCACTGAATGACTGAATGAATTCACACTTCACAGAAGAACCCAGTATTCCGAAAATCGAGAATTCTGAATTCGCCGATTGCCCGAAGAAATCCAACACTGACATACGTGACAGCATGACAGCTGGGTGGGAGTGACTTTGACATTCATGATCTTTTATTGGCAGTTTTAGTGATGTGCATTGGCTATTGATTTGGATTAGGATTACACACCAAAGCAGATATATATATTCACATTGCTGAAATTGCTATAAAGCACACAAGCATTATTTGTGCACAGAAAAAAAGGTCAGTGGTAAGCTCTGTTTCCCGCTCGAAGGTTTCTAAGTCAAGTCTTTTCTGCTAAGTTTTGCTAAACGACTGTTGTCTTACGATAGCAGCTGGAATCAACGACTTAACATGCCTTTCGATACACGGTACTGTTCAGTTGTCGTTGTAAAATACCACTTTTATAGTGGTCACTCTTCCCAGTAGTGGCCACAGGGAACGTTTGTTTATCTTTACCGATCTGTTAAAAACGACTAGGTAGCATAGCCACAAAGCTAGAAGTACCTGGTAATAATGACTGTAGTTGTTGACTAAAGATATGCATCTCACTCTAGTAGTTAGTTCTCTTCTTTCCCTCACCTCTTTTCGCATCCTTAAGCATTAAATATTTAGATAAATAGATACATAAACTCTTTATTGAAAACACCATATTACAGGAAAAGTCAGTAATCTACAATCTTATAACCAAAGGATGGTCTCATCGATTAAAACGATCTCTATTAAACAACTTGATTATATGGCAAAATAGTGTATAATCATATAGTATTTACTACCTTAGACTATTACTATTCCGTGGTATTACTATGAAATACTACGAGATTGTAGGAATACTTTTATTTTTACAAAAAGATTTGTGCGAGCTAATCGATGTACCTAAAAATAATATTGCATATACTGCACTTCAGTTGTGCGTAAGTTTGAATAGAGAAAATATTCTAGTATGCTATTAGTATAACATGGTTTTTATAGTCAACTGATCCCAAGAGACGGATTAACGGAGACGGAGTCAAGGGACGGGAGGTACGGATTATGGATCGCATGCTTTACTAGCACAGCACCACCACAGCACTAAACATAAGTAGCTACGTTCCAATTCACTCTTTTACAACTTTATAAACATTTTTGTTTATAACTTTGTGAGATAAGAATAATAAAGTTAACAATGGAATGCACCTATATTTTTTTAGTCTGGCTTCACGGGTTAGTTTATTTAGCCAGTAACATGTTCTACAAAATATTAGTCTATTTTTTATTTTTTTTTAATTTATTTAATGGGCTTTGTCGCTGAGCGACCACATCGCCCAATTGGAAAAAATCACAGCGTTACCTTAATATAAACCTAATTCTACTAGCCTATACAGCATTATGGCTTTATTAGACAGTGGTAATGCCAACATGCTATTGCATTGTCCGACGTCACATCCGTTCCTACCGACCCACGATCTTCTGTACCTCTCATTCCGCACACATTCCATCAACAGGTGCTGGACATCCTCAATGACTCCACAGTCAACACAATTAGGGGACGGTGCTTTCCTCATAAGGTGGTATGCAAACTTCTTTGATGGAATGTGCGCGGAGCGAATTCTGAGAGCAGTCACCAACAATTGCCGGTTCAGAACATCGTTATCTATCCATGGGTGGGAGGTGATTTCTGGCTGGATAGTTCGATACCAAATACCTTTCTCTTTAGAGCGCACATCAAAGATATTAGTCTAAAAGTGGATACAGACATCACAGATTAGGTAGAGATATTTCGTATCATTACGCACGCTTCGCAACTTGAACTCACACCGCGATACTAATAACGTTTACATTTACCTTCGCCTCTCTCCATGAATATGCAGGTTCACGAATTGCGAAGATGCTGTGATGCGAAGTAGAAAAGTACTCTGTGATGCGAAGTATGCGATGCGCGCCGTGTGCTACCGCTGCGCATGCTTCGAAATGTTTTTATCCGCTTTATTAAGGACTTAATATGATAAATTTGCCAAAATTTAACTCAATATCTAATGCTAGTTATGTAGTATAGTTGCTATGAGTTATATATGGGTAGGTACCTTGTAAATGTATCCTGTCTTACTAAAAAACCTTCCGATAAATATTGAATAAAACATAGACCTTTGTGAATGTAGTTTTTTAGTGGATACTAGTAGGTAATTAAAAAGAACTACTTAGCATCGTAATCTAATGAATTTCATATATTATTTACACAGTCGCAATCTACAATAGTACACAAAATTCGTGAGGTTGATTATTTTTAGGTTATGATATTTAATTAGGAGACCTAAAAAGACTATTCACTGTATTTGAATAACTATAGAGCACCCCGCGGTTTCACTCGCTATTAAGTAGTTAAGTACCCGTTATTATCAAAATGTTCTGGAATAAAAAGTACCTACCTATCAAGTTGATCCCAGTAAGTAGTAAATATAAATCATGCCCTTGTGCAAAATGTCATCAAAATTTGTTTAACCATTTTGGCATGTGTCTCACGTATTGTACCATTAAATAAACTTACATCTTTAAATTGCGTGGCATCTGGCTCCCACATCTGCAGCTTTGTGTATTCCTCATTTCTGTCATCATTTTTATTGTTCCTACGAAACATAATAAACTGCAAATCACGAGACTTCACATTTATCACGATCACATCACTATCTTATCATTTTAAATCAGGAACTTGGCACTGTTTTGAAACGTTCTCACACATTAATGAGTTGCAAGCTCATATTCACTGAATATGGAGTACAGCTTGATATTTGTAGATTAATTAACACATTGTATCGAGAACGCGATTGAATAGCTACTAAGCTATCAGTACATTTTATGCCTTATCAGCAAAACTACGCGTGTCAGTGATCATAGATTGTGTTTCAGTTACTATTAATATTTTCTACATTTTCTTTAGGTACTGTTACAGGGCGATGCCTTAATCTGAATAACATATAAAACATGAATTTAATTGTATAATAAAAATAAAGGTAAAATACTTAATTTTGTAGACATGTGATTGCTGTTAATGGTATTTTAAAATGTGTGGCTGTTATCAGATTAATTTTATCGAATCTGATATTATAAAATAATACAATAATTCGTAACATCTATCTTATCTTCTAAAATGATAAAGTATTACCTCAACCTAAAGACATAAGCGAACTCTTTTCCCATTGTCCTCCACTTCCCGTGTTCAAAAATTGTGTTTTTAAGTAACAGAATTTAACACATACCTATTTTAAATGATTTTTAATTTATAATAATAGCGTCTAATGATTACATACATAGATCCTGGACCCTAACTAGGATTCCCTGTATCTAGGGACCCATAGTATCTGTATCTAGGTATTTACATTTACACTTTTTTCGGTGCACAAATACTAAATAAATGTATATAGCAGTATCGCCTACTTAGCGTAATCAAATAGGATAAAATATTTTAATGTAAAGGATAATTTGGATCACGATTCGGATCCATCCGTATTTGATAAACTTTACATCTATATGTTGGCACTCTTGGATATTCTGTGACATCGACGTTAGATTCTTATAAATAGAGAGCCTTATTAATAAACACGAACTAGCTTTAGACTAGTTACACCATCTTTTGTCTCTTTCGATCCAGCTAAATATTCCAGTAGCAAAAAAAGGACAAAAGCTGAAGTAACCAATCCGAGACTAATACCCGTATATTAATAAGGCTGTATTTGTATATATGTAATTCGATATCGATGTATCAAAGTGATTCGTTCAAAAGGACAGACAGACCGTCAAAAAAGTTTCCCCAATCATCAAAATATTTAATTTTCTTGCCAATTTAACCCAGTTACACTTTTATTATAGTATGAAGAAGAATGAGTTCAGTTAATAAAATAAAAATAAAAACATATAATTAAAAATCTCAATATTCTAACATGATTTATTTAAATAGCGGCTATCAATATAATTAAAAAAAAATATATATAGGTGATTTTTCTACGACTTGAGGGCATCTTGAAGACCGAAGCCCGGGCCTGTGGGTTCCTCCGTCAGTGATGTTAGGCCTCCAAGAGGCTCCGCCGCGAATCTGCCGCTCCTGGGAACCATTAAATAAACCAATTATGTTATAAAGTATTTTTTTTTACGCACACTTGACTTGGGGAGTATGTTGGTGAATACGAGGCGAACAGAAATTGAGAGAGAGATATAAATTAGTGAAGATAGAAAGAGAGAGAGTTACGTTTTAGTTATTACTATAGGGGCAAGAGAGAGGCGGGTTGTATTGGTTCACGTAGATCTCCATTGTTAACATAACAAAGTTAAAATTTACTTATAATTGACGTGACATAAGGGTAATAATAACCTTTATTTTCAAACTAAATACTACAATGATATAATAACTAATACTAAACACTACCTACTACTACTACTACTACAAAAAAAAACCATTTGGACTATATACTGGCCGCGATGACCTATAGATAGTCCAAATGCTCCGGCCCACTACCAGTAGGTAGCGTACCCAACATGCTGGCAGCATTGCCCCGTTGAATTGCAATGCTTTTCGTTGTGCCAAATAAGTGCCAGCATTTTGGTCACACGTAGCATCAACCAGGCGCACTGATAAACTTTTGAAAACGCGATGATCTCCCGGCCCCCAAGGACCCAGGGTTTCAACACAAAACGGCCTAAATATGTAACCGTTACCTACCGCTACGCTTATAATTTGTATTATTATGTTGGTAGGTCCGGTAAAATGACAACGACATTAACATTAAACAAAGCAAAAACAAAGTTATACCGGCCGATAGATGGCTTCACTCGTGTGATATAAAGTACTCGTTTTTTTAGTAACCGTTTTGTTTTTTCATATAAGTTGTGTAAAAACGGCTTCTACATGGAAGTGAAAACCCGTTCCCGCGAGAAGGGGTCATGAATTACTGACAACCAGACAGATGGACGTTAATAGATTTACCTGGGACCAGGTAGAGGTTTTTCATCTTTCTTTAGTTTTTCAATGATTTCCTTTGTGTCTTCAACAGTCAGATCCTCCTGGAAGTAAAAATATAATATAAATAAATAGTTAAATGAATATGTTCAACAGTAAAAAAATTCAAGGATATGATTATTGACAGCCTCTGTGGTGTAATGGTTGAGCAGGTCGACTCATAAGCTAGAAGCGGTAGGTTCGATTTCCGTTACAGGACAAGTATTTGTGCACAGGAATGGATCATGGATGGATCATGGTCCTCGTAGTTCCTGGGTCCCTAGATACAGGGAATCCTAGTTAGGGTCTAGGATCTGTTTATGTGAGCGTTGGGCGTTATTATTATTATTATGGTCATGTAACCATAAATTTTACACACTGCTTTACAAATTATCAGTGATTGCAGCTGGGCGATCACGTCGCACCTTTAATAATAAAGTGAATCAAGTCAAAAAATTGGGATTTGCCGATTTTGTAGTAAAACGATTTCTATGCTCCTAAAGAATAGGTACAGTTTAACAGCCGTTGCATTCACGGCTATACGAGCGAAATAAAGGAACGTTCGTCTCTTTTTGATTGACTCGTCGATCCCTTCCGAAATCACAAAACGAACCAATTAGAAATGCTCCAGCAGTGATCAAACTGAGACGTGTGCTTGAGTGGAATAATTCAAAATAAATCATTTTATCAATTTTTCTTTTTTTTTCTAAAATTTTCATTTAATGGTAAACAGCATTATATATTAAAACACCTTGTTTCATACTATGTTTTTACTAACAAAATGCATTAAATACTAGTGATGCATTTGTTGCAATATTTTTTTACATAAAGACTGTACTAATAAGTATTGTGTCATGAAGTATGATTAAAACTTGACGAAATTTTTAATCAAAAAAAGATCTGCATCACAAAAAATGTTTAATTTTTATTTCAAACCTCAATATTTTAGTAAATATTAATAATTCTAATTATTTTGAAGTCCATTTATGTCCCACCATCATTTTGACAAAACTTTAAAGACATTTTACTTTTTAAAGTGCTCCAAAAATCGAAATATTCGCTGAAACATAGTCAGCGGTAGACTTGTGAAACTTTAAACGTGATTTCCCAACAATCATGAATTTTGAGTTGATTCACTTTATTTTTAAAGGTGCGACGTATCTCCATTGTAACCATTAGAAACACAAAATTGTATGGATTTGACAGTTTGCATACGCAGCTTATGTATAGTAGTGCATGCAATGCATAGTTAGTATGGACATATCTCCTGTTGCATTGCAATCAAAGTTTCGTGATCACCCCCCTGATCACCCTTCCTATGTATTTTTATCATCAACAGCCTGAGGACATCCACAGCTGAACATAGGCCTCCTCTACAGAGCGCCATTTTGAGCAGTTGCTTGCCTCTTTCTTCCATCGGCTCTCCGTGGTATGACGGTCGTCGGTCCACCTATAGTGGTGGCCCAGCCCTGCATCTATCGGTTCGTCACCACTAGAGAACCTTTCTTCTCCATCGGCTATCAATTCTACGAGCCTGCTTATTGCCATTTCAACTTGCCAATTCTAACAGCTATATCGGTGAATTTAGTTCTGGGGATCTCCTTATTTTTGATCTTATCTCCACTGTGCTGTGATATCTTTCTATAGCTTGTTGAGCTTACTAATAAGTGCCATACTATTTGCTACACTGTTATATTTATTTCCTTTCAAAAATATCATGTATTAATCCTAGTGACCCAGGATTAAGAACATTAAGAATAGAATAGAAGAGAAAATGTTTATTTATAGCCAACATAGGTACAGTTTTAACCTCAGAGTATATACAGTACATACTCTAAGGTTTAACTATGCTAGTGATGTGATAATTAATTTCATTTGTGTCCAATTAAAATCAAAACTTACATAGTAGTCATCGTTGACTTGGACCATTGGTGCGTTGACACAGGCTCCTAGACACTCCACCTGAAACATTTTAGAATTATGTAGTAAGCTTTAATTCCCTCTATGTCTCTCTCTCTCTCTATGTCTTTAGTCTCTTGTTTTATATCAATAATTATTTAAGTTGTAGTCCTTTATGTTGTTGAAGGAGACTGACTTAATCAAATCAATTCAAATGATTTATTTGTTATATATGTATGTCACAGGTGTTAGTACTGATTACATTATAGATACATTTTATTATGCAAATTTAAATTTAAATTTTGTAAAATAAAGTTATTGTAAATATTATTTATATACTAAATAGGTAATATTATAATAGTAATCTAATTTCATAATGATTATTAAAATGTCAACTGTCAAATGCAAATTGTATTAAAATTATCATAGATTATTTTGTTATTAAAAATTTACACAAAATAGTCAACGAAATTGACACATACTACCTATATGTATTTTTAATTGATTAAATACTCATTTAGGTATTAGTAAGGATTATATAACAAAAAATAAGTTTTAGCATAAAATTAAGTACATACTTTTGTACATTCCAAAATATGTTACTTAGCTAACATAATGTCTGTACATCATAAAAAAATCTATTATTCCTGCTGATTAGGAACAACGCGTCGTGCCGAGTGGCTGGCAGTAATTTGATGAAAGGATCTGAAGGCCAGAATGGCGTACCTTGCGAGAGGCTAGAGACTGGGTGGTAATTCATCTATACTTTGCCAGTTATTCTGCCACAAAGCAGTAGTCTGCAAGCACTATTGTGTTCCAGTTTGAAAGGCACTGTACCTAGTCATATTACGAGGCCATTGAGAGATTATGCTCTGATTTCACAGTCAAGTAAAAGGTCTTATTAGTAGACTATGCTGAAGTCTCTGGATGATTAGCGCAGTACAGCGTCATGCGAAACTTTATATTTTGGGCTTCCTAGTTCTGTTATGGGTGGCCATGTTGCTTAACACCAGGTGAATGACTGGCTCATCACATCATTCATAAACATTTAAAAAAAGAAAATGAAGACCTATGTTTAGCCACTGCTAATTATGATAATCAGTAGGATAACCATTTTCCCTTATTCCTACCTCAGATACTGAGAACTTCCCACATGGGCTGTTGCCCCCTACTTCGCAGCCAGTAGCTTCTTTGATTGCATTCAAAACTGCATCGGATCCACGCAGCCAGCAAGGAGTGGTTGTGCACACTTGCACATGGTATTTGCCGATTGGTCGCCTGCAAATTAAAAAACAACTTGTTTTTATAACATACTAGTTGCCTAACGGTTTAACCTGAGGATAGAAAGTATTTTAATTATTTGCTCATCTCACGGGAACATTTCACTATTCCGATAAAATGTAGCCTATATGTTAATCCAGTGTATAAGCTCTCTTGGTAACGAATTTCATCCAAATCCATTCAGCCGATTGAGCGTGAAGGAATAACAAACATACACACATACAAACTTTCGCCTATATAATATTAGTGTGATTAATCATGCAATTTTTTTGTGCACAAATACTTATCCTGCTGCGAGGATCTAACATGCCATCTATTATGTATTTCTATTGGTTACAATCAAGTTACATGATCACCTAACAACTATACAGCTACTAGTATATTAATAATATATAACTGGAACATACCTAATTTTCTGTTAGAGCTATCTACAATTTGATACTTATTTTCAATTTATTTGTAAGTAATCTTTACACACTGAAATATGAATTTCAATAGTATACAAACCTACATAATATAGGTACAATTTTCTTAACTTAATTTGTAATGATCAACTTAATATTTACCTAATAAACATGGTATAGAATGTCGCAACTTCGTAAACCCTCATGCGAGGTAGGTTCAGGACTTCAGCTACTTTGTGCATGGCAGAGATTGGTAACCAGCCTCCACTCTGACGTTGAGCGAGATCCAACAGCGGGATCATAGCGCCTCGCTTGTGGCCTTCTGGGTATATTGCTAGGAGGGCATCCACTCGCTGAAAACATTAGATCAAGAAAGTTTGGTTTCAACTAGTTTTTAAATGAAATGGATTCTGTATATGTATAGCAACAGGCATTAGAGAATAATATCTGCAGCGCTAAGTGCATGTAGAAAACACGTAAAATAAAACATGAATCAAAAGAAATTCGCACATAGATTGGAAATTTCATAAGAAGAATAATAACACATGAATAATAATAACCAAAACAAATGAAGGTTGACATACTTTTTGGTTAGCTTCGGAAAACTCGAAGGGGATGTTGGGGTTATCCTGAGGACTGTCACGGTGGACAAAAAGGCTATCATGTTGCAGCGCAGATGTAGTCTGAAGATTTCTAGCAGCCACTCGCCACTGAAACACACAATTGCAATCACTATGGTCGATCACAAACGTCAAACAGATATTACATAATTACTCGATTGTTTACAACGGGTGAATCTTTTTATGTTGCTTTTTTGAACATACCAAGCCCTGAACTCCAGTTCGGAGGCTGGAAAGCATTGTTTATCTAATTTTTAAGGGTTTTTATTAAAGTTATTGCGAAACACTGTCCGCGAACAATTTGACGTTTTGTTCGTTACTAACTTTTTTTTTGTTTGGTTTTGGCTCCACACTTTTGTGTATTTAGCCAGTGTCAAGTAATTGATAATATTTCAAGATAATTAATATCATAAAGTCAAGTCAAGTCACAGTCCAAGTCATCAAGTTAAGTCATAGTCTAGTATAGTCAAGTCATACTCCTAGTAAAGTGGTGGCAACTTTACCAGAAGCTTCTTATGGAGTTTTGGAAACAACACGAAAAGAAACGTTTCACCATCATTATATCACTTTCCCACTCTCATGCCTGTAATTCAGCCTTTAACGAATAGAATGCCACCAATGTTATGCACTAACACTGAAAGTAACACAAGTTTTGGAAAATAAGATAGATAAGAGAGACTTGGATTGTGACGTGACTTGACATATAGACATATATATTACTTAACTCGAGAAATTATCAATAACTTGACACTGGCTAAATACAAAAAGTGTGGAGCCATACCAACACAAAAAAAGCCACCATTTTACCATTACAATAAATAATTATATAAGAGTCATCTATTTAGGAAATAATAATTATATAAAGTAGTGACTTAACAACAACAAGCGACAAGTGTGTTGGAAGATACTACTATTTGCGTGCCTATTCTAATATTTAGGTACTGAGCATACCGGAACGGGATAAAATTTATGTCTGTGCTTTTCACCAATATAATGTCCACACGAATTAACGCGAATTATTTACTATGACTCCCACAAAACTAACAAGTACCTTTTTTTTTTACTTCAATCTTGTCTAGCATTTGACCGCGCTCTCACCTGATGGGAAGTGACGATGCGAACGAAGATGTAGCATGCTAGTCAAGTAAATAACCATTCACTCTTCTCTTGAACACGCCCGGGTCATATTTCGCCGGAAACACAGACGCTGTCAAGGCATTCCATTCCTTAGCCGTTCTAATTAAGAACGTTGAGTCAAATCGCTTGGTACGAATGGGTGGTATTTCGGCCACGAAAGGATGGCGCTTAGCCGAGCGTCTAGTAGTCCGGTAGTAGAATGGTGATGGGAGAATGAGATCATGCAGTTCTTGAGCGCATTCGTGGTGTAATCTGTAGAAGACCGACAGACTTGCCACCTTACGTACCTAAAAAATTAATAACCCGAGGTCTATGCGGACACGCGTCTGGAAAGCTATGGAATAACTATTAAACTCTAACTCCAATTGTTTACAACTGCCAAATTTTTTTTAACGGATTAATGTTGTATGTTCTGCCGACCTTCACAGCGACACCGGGCTTCGTGTTGTCTTGACGAATGTGCTCCGTGACGGTACGTGGTGCATTTGTTGAACGGAAAAGTTTCTGGCTCTAAAGCAGAACTGCTCATCAGGAAGGAGTTTATGTCCGTGGACATGGGACCAGAGACGCCTCCGAATGAGACGCTAGCTGAGTACTGAGGGTAGATGGCTCCACACCATCCAATCTGCCATTCAATCTGTCATGATATCTGCCACGCGATTTGCTGGAATCGATCAATGGAGTCACAACATGCCTCCACACGATGCGATTTGACTGCTGAGTTGACAGATCGTGTGGCAGATTGTATGGTGTGTAAAAGCTACCACACCATTCAATCTGCCGTCCAACCTGTCATATGATCCATCACGCGATTTACTGGAATTGTGGTCAGTCGAAACTCACCACGCCTCCACACTTTGTGCTCCACACGATGTGATTTGACTGATTGAATTGACAAATCGTATGTCAGATTGTATGGTATGTAGAGGCCAAGCCTAGGACAATGAATCAATCCTTGACAAATCCTTGACTAGAAGACTTATCTAAAGCAAAAAACCGAAGAATTCTCTTCGGTTTTTTGCTTTAGGAAAAATATTAAACACATAAGTTACAAAATCTATATGCTTTTCAATATTCTCACACCACGCATTTATATTTTTTCATATCATAAGTAGCATGTTTAGTAAGATGATTTGGGTGGATCTTGGAACGAACGAATGAAAAGGGGCCTCGCTGATGCGACTTCGCCCACGTCTATATTAGTCCAAGCTACGCCACTGGTCGCAACACACCTCCACACGATGCGATTTGACTGATTGAGTTGACAAATCGTACGGCAGTGTGTACCAATATTTATTCTATTATTTATTGTAGAAGGCTTATCTTAATCTTGAAGCTTCCTAGACACATCAGCTATGACCTACCCAAAGTGACCATTGGTCTGACGTGTGGCATGGCTCGCTTGCTTCAATCATAGACTTATCGACCTCGTTGATAGACCGACCTTATTGATAGGGTGAATTCTGTGACTTAAAGGCAAGATATCAAGGGCGTGGCGGTAACTGATTCCTTTAATTTTAAATAATCATGAATATTCTTAGGAATAACACTTTGAAATCAGGAATCACTGCCCTAATCTTATGGTTCAAGAATACCTATTATAAATAGTGTAGGTAACAATTTAAAAAAAAAAACTTAAAGTAACTTCGGAATAAAACACTTATTACTGGTATAAAAAGCACGGTTACATGTTACCTATACTAAGTAATTGTCTGCTATGCCACGTGCAGCTATGCCTATATTTCTGTATAAAAAAGAAAAACAAAAGCAGAATGAATAGAGCTGAATCGGCAAAACAACGACGTCGCTGCCATGGCAACTGCCGCACCCAGGCCTGCACCAAAAATGTGTCTAAGCTGAGCTCATTTTTTAAAATGTATTAGGCTTTTGTTTTTCTGGATTTTAGAATAAAATGTGACACTTGTGAAACCACCGTCTGGTCAAATGTTAAGAGTTGGTTGGGTGGTTGGATTCAACACCCAGACAGAACAAACATCATGTTCATCACACAAATGTTTGTCCTGAAAAATCGAACCCACAACCTACAGTTCAAAACGCAGGTTTACTGCCAACTGAGCTGTCGGGTCAATCCCATGTATTATTTTAGTTATGTAATGATCCTTGGGTTAAATAAACCATTAAACATTTCCTTTGCTTTTTTATCAATATTTTTAAAGTGTAAAAGAGGGTAATTTTATATTTTATGCATTTAGTACAACGGATTTCGTACTTGGCATAATCTCTCATCTTCATTATCCAACATCGGTCATAGGCAAACTCATAACGAGCACATCTATTAATTGAGAAAGTGACTAACAGAATGATGGCTCTGACTAGCCTAAACTAAACCTGGCACCGCACCATTGATAACAAATTTTAAAACGTAACAATAGTAATAGTAATAGTTGAAAGTACTTACGTAGTAAATATTAAGTACCTACTTACTATTTAAGTGAGTACTTAGTAGGTACTTATAAAATAATACTATTTACAAAAATGTATGTGTAAGTGTGCGGTTAATACAAAACAATAGGTTTTCTAAAGGAGGAGTTTTTTTTTATAATAAATTGATAGATAAAAGATTATTTACATAACAATATTATAGTACCTATCAATACCGTGGTACCATGTACACAACTTGTAATATGGACTGATTTAGCTCCACCTACTTTAGAACTTTCTTCAAGCTTTCCGACAGATGGAGCTACGAGTATGTATTTAGCAAAATTTACAACAAATTTTCATACAATATTAACGCTGACTTATCTAAAAATTTTGAAACTAAAATACGGATGCTTAAGTTAAGAAATTGCTTTCACTACATTTAATATATCATAAGTTTTTATTCCTTGAAATTAATAGTTCCAAGAAAATAAATTTGGCGTAATCTTGGAGCGTCTCTAGGCGTCTTAGTATGTACCTAATCTAATGTATCTACCTATACAGAAATTGGAATTTTATGTGAATATTTATGATACCAAATTAAACTATTCAAAAATTTCGTAAAACGTTACCTATCAAAAGTTAACTGTCTGCCGCTATAACTTAGGTTTTAGGGTCGAAATGACCTTTGCTTTTTATGGGCTTCTAGAAATAATGTTGAGCATTCGACCTACAGACGTTCTGAGAACCAGCTCGGTGGGTTCCAATCTTTGACCACATCTCTTGTGCCTGGAAACCTACCTATATGTATAAGTAGTTATCATTATTTTTATGGTATTGCCATAAAATAAAGAACATGCTTGTATAGAGGCGACTGCTATGCATATGCTATGCTAGGTATGCTTTTTGTTGTTTTGGTTTTGGCTCCACTCTTTTGTGTATTTAGACCACTGGCAAAATTTTTTTTTTATGTTTTGGCTCCACACTTTTGTGTATTTAGCCAGTGGTCAAGTAATTGATAATTTATCAAGTTAATGATATTTCACGCAAATATGTGTCAAGTCACAGTCGAAGTCATCAAGTCAAGTCATAGTCTAGTCGAAGTCATACTCCTAGCAAAGTGGTGGCAACTTTACTTGAAGCTTCTATGGAGTTTTGGAAACAACACGAAAAGAAACGTTTCACCATCATTATACCATTTTCCCACATTCATGACTGTAATCCAGAACTTAACGCATAAAATGCCACCAATTTTATGCATAACACTGAAAATAACACAAGATTTGGAAAATAATACAATGCGGTGACGCGGTCTTTTTCGTTTTGCCGCCTCCTTGTTACATGTTTAGTTCATTTTACTTATTATGCGTATTACTTATTCAGAATAGTTTAAATCCGATGTTTCCAATCTTTGTCAAAGTTTAATTATTTTTACCATCAGCTGAGATAGTGGTCATACGCAAGCCTATCAAACCATACAAAACGCCATGAATGTCAAATGCATTGAAAATCTATACATATAAGATTCAAAGTCCTGACTGACTTACTGAATGACATATATCAACGCACAGCCTAAGCCGCTGGTCCTAGAGACTTGATATTTGGAGGGTGTGTTCTTTGTAAAGTGTAGGTATCGATTAAGAAAGGGTTTTTCGAAATTCTGCCCCTAAGAGGGTGAAATCGGTGGCTGAATTATTTTCCTATATAATATAATGGGTGAATAAATGTGAAATGTCAGGTTTAAAATAGGATAGGTGACAAGGTGTAATTGCTCACGTATTTAGCGGATCTCAACCCGACACGGGAGTCAAACCCGTGACAATAGGTGCGGTGTGCGAGCTAACGGTGTCGCGCAGTCGTCATTACACGCCTTGGTTTTTACCGCGGATTCTTCGCAACAAAAAGGTTTGATTTGACCGTAGTGTAAAAGGAATTACTTGTATTGGTCTTTATTAGACATTGATGTGAGATAAATGCGTCGCGTATGACATACACATTGTCCATGCCTAGGATACATTTAAAAAATAAGAATTTGGCGCCTTAAACACCTGCTCTCCCGCCCGGGACGTTAAAAGTCGGTAGAGACCAACAGCATTAGACTGTACAAAAAAGAGCTCATACGTTTGCCTCAGGTAGAGGTTACCAATACATCTCCCATCTCATGGTAATCAAGTCATAGCTCCAAAGTTAGACTTTAACATGATTTTCAGCCAATTAACCAACGCTGGTGGTAGCGCTCTGTGACGATGATGAAGACATTGATGATGCTGCTACTTCTGTGGGAAGAGGTTACCGTAACATAAGGACATAAAATAAAACTTACTCATTTAAAATATAGCTTACACATTGAAATATTAGAGCTTGTAGGACTTATGTGAACACTTTATATGGAGCTGCCTACTTGGTAAAGGTTCAACTCATAGTGCCACAAGCGGCCGCCATCATCCGTTTATATAGCAAGTTGTAAACAAAGTGTCGTCATGAGGTACTTTGAGTCAAATCAACTGTCTTTTACATCATTATTAGTTAATAATGGAAATTCACCTTTATATTATTCATTATTTCGTATAAGTTATTTTAAAAGTATAACAAATTCATTTAAATATTTATTATATACCTTTATCACATTTTATCACGCTACCAAATATTATATATACTTTTTTATTTTAATTTATTTATTTTTATTCTAATTATATAGTTAAAAATACATTTACTAATTTATTCAGTACTTACAAGGTGGTAGGACTTTTCTGCAAAGTTCGTCTAAGACCGCTTTCTCAGTTATTCTGCCACCAAAGTGTAGTGCGCCAGCACTGATGTGTTCCAATTTGAAGGACACTGTAGCTAGAGAAATTACTGGGCAATTGAGACTTTATAACCTGATCTCACAGTCTAGTAATCTTACTACTAGATTGTGCTAATGTCTCAGTATGATGTATGCAATGCAGTATCACGTGAAACTATACTTTAGAGTTCCGAGTGACACTGCAACAGATATGGGCAGCCGTGTCGCTTAACATTAGGTGAACGGTTAGCCCGTCACGTCATTCCACCCATTGTACTATAGCTTTAAGTTTCATAATCTGTAACTGTTTTTTTTTTCTGGTGTAAAATAAAGAATTTTTGTATTGTATTGTCTTTCCCACCAATACTCGTCAGCCGCAGCACAGCGCGGCGCCACGCTCGCGACAAGTGGTAAATTGGACGAGGGAAAGAAGCCGCGGGCAAAAAGGCTGATAGAGCAAAAAGGCGAGAGCAAAATAGATAAAATCAAAGATTCGTCGTTACAACGCTGCCCACCGTCTGACACTTTCTAACTGTTGCGGTTGCGGTCTGCTTCTTAGGTAGGATTTAACTAGATTATAGTTAGTTGGAGAAATAAGGTGACCGATATAGCTCTTAGAATTAGCAAGAAAGGTCAGGTCAGGTTGCTGGTAGAACTGACAATCAATGGGGAAGAAATAAATAAATAATAACGCCCAACGATCACGTAAATAGATCCTGGACCATAAGTAGGATTCCGTGTCTAGGGACCCAGGAACTACGAGGACCATGGTCCCACAACATCCAGACTCAGAACAAGTATTTGCGCTTTTTTTCTTAGAAAGGTTCTCAAATGGCGACCACAAAACCGGAAGAGGCAGCGTAGGCCGCCCACTATAGTTGGACCAACCTGCTGGGTGATCACGTAACTCGATTGCAACCAATAGAAAAACAAATTTGTATGCATTTGACAGTTTGAATACGCAGCTTATGTGCATTGTTAGTATGGAAATTTCTCCTGTTGCATTGCAATCAAAGTTTCGTGATCACCCCCTTGGTCAAGACCGCGGGCAGCCAGTATATGCAGGAGACAAGCAGCCACTCAGTGTCGCTCCGTGGGGGAGGACTATGTTCAGCTGTGGACGTCTTCAGGCTGTTGATGGTGACGATGATGAAATTAATTTCAGAGATAGTTTAATCAGTGTTGGTAGTGTTATGATGAGTATTGCTGATAGTTAAGTTATCGCGTGGTAGGACTTTTCTGCAAAGTTCGTGTAGGTAGGTACCACCGCTTTGCCAGTTATGCCGCAAAACAGTAAAGCGCAAGCACTATTGCACTACTACTTCCGGTTTGAAGGGCACTGTAGGTGGTGAAATTACTGGGCAAATGAGACTTTATACTTATTTGATGTGCACATCAATGTAAAAGGGCGAAATGGCGAGGTCTAGCGTGAACTCTGCTAAGTACCATAGTATTAATACTTATACCAGACCTCATAGCCTGTCATCTTTAAACAAATTAAAATACTTACTTACATAGATACATAAACTGCCAAAATCATAAGTCGGTCGGTCAGTCAGTAGGATATAAATGGATCTAATTAATTTGTACCATTACAGAAAGCATCGGAATCCGGAGCAGTGAGTGCAAGCCACAGACTATAATACTGAGAGATATATGTGCAAGTTTCGTTAAAGCGGCAGATGGGACCCAACCAACATCATCATTACATATTACATAACAAAAACAAACATCAATAAGTACCAACCGGTTGTAAGCTCCCAGTAATTGTGTCAAAACAAAAACTCGCGTCCTGCTCGCAGTCGCTCCAGTCAATGGGAATATCCGAACAACCGGGAAAACGATAAAAACGACGCTCCATATTCGTGAAATGATTAAAAAAGAAAGATGGAAATAAAAGAAAAGGATCCAAGTTCGCGGCACGTACCGACTCCGTTTAAAAAGAGAACTATTCCGACGGAGCGTGAATGAAAAAGGCGCCCACGACGACCGCGTAACCGTAATCTGGTTATTATTTTTATTTTCGAGACTCTCTCACTTCTTTTTATTATTTTCTTCTTATTATTATGTTATTTTATTCGTTTTTATCGCATGGGTTGCCGCGGTATGTAGGTCAGGAGCAGTGCGAGTGGTTTTTTGGTTTTTCACGGGCAAGGTCGCGGTGTTTGCTTGTTTTGTGTGATGAGGCCAGAGACGTAATTGCGTGCGGTGCGTTGAACTTCACTGAACTTGGACATTTTTTAGGACGGTTAAGTTGGTACTAATGATTGTAAATTACAGTTACTTGCAAAGCACTGAGGTCTGATGGTTGAGGGAAATTTTTCTCGGTAGTTCTTTGAATTTTTCGAAACTCTCAGAGATCCCTATTTATTTACAACGTATGGGGTTATAATATCATATGGTATTGCTATAATTAAAATATTAACTTACCAATTTCAGCAGCAAATTTAGACAAGCCCGTATTACAGAATTACCAGTCGTAAGTAAGACGAGATTTCATGCACAAAATGATCAATTAGTGTAAAAATCATCATCAAATGATCATCAATTGATAGCATAGTTCTGTAATAGGGGCCATAGAATTTTATCACTTTTTCATGTTGGTGAAAATGTAAAGAAAAATAAGAGCCGGCCTACGTAGGGGGGGACATTAGGTATTTCTTTAAAATAAAAACGGTTAAAAAATTCTTCACCGGAATTAAATTTTGAGCTATATTATATAGATTTTCACAAACAGAAAAAAAGAAGAAATGTATCCCCATTTGACCCCGACGTGATTTGAACACGCAACCTTCTGATCTGGAGTCAGACGCGCTACCGTTGCGCCACGGAGTCATTGACAATGCGTGCGAAAGTGCATCACAATTACAATACACGTATTTTAACTGTTTATTTATTATTTGGATTTTTTGACAAATTATAGATAGATAGATGAACCCTTTATTGTTCACACCAAATAATAAAAATTATTGGAAAATCAATTATTTCTCTAAATTAACTCTTTGAGTAAGTGATTTGTTTCATGACGATTCCAAAGAAAATAGTCATCGTGCCACTATATCGCCAAACAATCACATACATAGATCCCGGACCCTAACTAGGATTCCCTGTGTCTAGGAACCCAGGAACTACGAGGACCATGGTCCCACAACACTTAGAACAAATATTTGCCCTTTTTTCTATACAAATACTTGTCCTGCCGCAGGAATCGAACCCGCAACCTCCGGGATATGAGTCGACCTGCTCAACCACCACACCACAGAGGGTGTCAATTACTTAATATGTGCTGATAAAAAATTAAAAATAAGACATTATAATACTCATCCAAAGACGTTTATCGTTAAAATAGTCGTAGATTTTGCTACGATAATGGAGGTTCTACCGTAGGCCGTAGGCTGTAGATTTTAACCCAATAGCCGTAAATAAAACATGATAAACTTTAGTTGCGCCTCAAGGTTATTCATATAAAATATGTTTTGGATTATAACATGTTAACAGGTGTAATCTGTGAAACTAATGTCGGACCCAGTAAGAACACGTAATAGACGTTCAAGCTCGACTGAAATATCTACTAGACAGTTAGGTATCGGGAAGATACCTAACTGTCTATTAGGTATTTAGTAGGTACGATAGCCGCGTCATAGCGTCTGTATGGTGGTTGGTGCTGTATACCTACACTATCTTCTGCCCGCGGCGTCGCCCGCGTGGCCTATAGCATAGCAAACGAAGAAGATTTTTTATAGATATATCAACCACCCATTGCACCCTCTTAGGGGTGGAATTTCGAAAAATCCTTTCTTAGTCGATACCTACATTTTGCAAGGAACACAACCTCCAAATTTCAAGTCTCTAGGATCAGCGGTTTAGGTTGTGCGTTGATATATAAGTCAGTCAGTCAGGACTTTGAATTTTATATGTATAGATAATAATAAATGCTGGTCGGACGGGCTATTCATGCGGTTGAAGTGTATGTACTTACGCTTGTTGGCGGATTTTTATCCCGTATGGCTGGTTAAGATATATTTATATGGTCTGTGCGAAGGCAACTTCCTGTTCGAGTTTCCGTGGAAACTCTCAATTTTCCGGGATAACATGAATCTTGTGTTGATACATACACAGTGTGACTAAAGAATAACGTGAAAATTTTCAACCAAATCGGATAAGCCGTTTTGGTTTTTAAATTATTCGAGGAAAATGCTTTTCAACTTCAACTCTTGGTTAAATGGCTTTTGTGGAGAGGTTACCACAATTTTGCCAATATCACGTAGAATAATAGTACATCAAACGAAGATTATTCAGTGAGAAATTTTAGTACATGTGGGTAATGAATGTGAGGCCAGCTATGAATGTCTTAGATGGATTCACCTAAGACATTCATAGCACAGTATTCTTCTGTTTTGTTTCAGTATTTTAGATTTAAAATACTGAAACAAAACAAAAGAGTACTATATATAATGTATAATAAAACAAATCTAAAACCAATATTTAGGTAACAATATTAATCCTACTTACACAACTTCCAATATAATTACTACTAACAACTTAATTTTATTTATTTCAATAACTTTACATAAAATACCTATATACACGGAAAATGGTTTTTTTGTTGTGAAAACGGATTGAATGTTTTCAAAGGTTCGTAGCTTGTTATAGTAATTCATAATTTTACTTCTTTAACCTTACTGGTAAAAGCCTACATAAAAACTGTTTGCTGAAACTAAGTAGTACCTAAATCATCTAAATGTCTGCCAGAGATAAAATATTTAAATTTTTTCAAGTCTATAAAAATTCTAGTAAGTTAAAGCTTTTTTAAGCTCAAGTCAAAATCAGAATATTTATTTAAAACACTTTATTGGAGTTATTGTTCTAAGTATATAAAATTACAAAACACAGCAAGCCTATTTATACCTAAATGATTTAGAAATAATTAGTTGTATTACAAACTTGTATTTCCCACTATTGGTGCAAACAATTCGGAACAACGCACACACTCCGTTCTGGAGCTTATCCTGCTAAGAATAAGCAACAAGAAACTTTACAGTGAAACCGAAATTCCTTTAGCTTTTTCATTCGATCAAAAACCTATAGTTATCTGGTCCTATTATTGGTATATATGGTACCTATGCTGCGTAGTCCAGTCTTATCAGCCTACGTTACCCCGCAATCCCTTTGTTACGAGCTACTTGGCAACCAGATACAAAACGCTCACTCCTACAACACCACATACCATAAAACAAGGCTGAGCTGGCCACCAGCACAACGCATTTAGTCATCGTTCCAAGTAAAAAGTAAAAATAACCGCCAGACTTCATCTCGATCTCAAGGCCAAATCCTGGACAACAAAGACAGATATACGCATCTCCGCTAGTTGAATAAGGACGGGGAAGGTTAGTGTCTTCGTCCTTTGAAAAGGGAAAGTGGTAGTTAAGGCGTTGGTGAGAGTGAGATACAAAAATGAGAGGAGGGCGGAGAGGGATGGGGATAGGTTTCATGCGTGGGTGTGATAAGGATGGGAGGTCAGGAACCGGTTAATTTTGAAGGGCTCGCAACCGCGGTCTACGAGCTGCGAGCTATAAGATTTTATGATTGTGTATCGATTTCGGATGATTTCTTTGGATTGTCAAAGGATGTTTTACAGAAAGATTTTCGGTCTTATTTTAAGATAGTTACCAACGAAACTATCATTTCTTTCAGGTGCATAAAAAGAGGCTAAATACTCCCAAATCGACTTAACTTGAATAAATAAATATGTGTGGACATTTCACACAGCGCCATTTAGCCCCAAACTAAACATAGCTTGTACTATGGTAACCAGATAACTGATACAATACCTATACTTAGATAGTTTTTGTTTGTAAATATTTACATAGAATACACAATATAACACCCAGATACAGAACAAACATAATCGATGTAAATCACACATATGTTTGTCCTGAATAGGAATCGAATCTACAACCTACAGTTCAGAAGGCAGGGTTACTAACAACTGAGCTATTAGGTCAATGTAATTTCGCCACTACTAAATACCACAATGATATAATAACTAATACTAAACACTACCTAATTTTCTCAAAATACATATCATTTTCAGAATTGAAATAAATTCATGTTAATATCATTATCATATCAAAATAAGTGTACGAAAAAAAAAACTCTAAGAAAATATTCAAATGCAATAAAAATGTTACTTTAATTATTATTTGTACCTCAAAATGTAAAATTCGACGCGCAACGCACGTAATCGCGATATTTGACTGGCCCGATAGCTCAGTTGGTAGTAAGCCTGCCTTCTGAACTGTGGGTTGTGGGTTCGATTCCCACCCAGGACAAACATTTGTGTGATGAACATAGGTGTCTGGGTGTTATATTGTATTCTATGTATGTATTTACAAACAAAAAGTATCTAAGTATTGTATCAATCTCACACAACGCCATCTAGCCTCAAGGCTAGATGGCGCTGTGTGAAATGTCCACAAATATTTATTTATTATTTATTTTTGGTACGCAAAATGCAACCCTAATGGTTACAACTACAGTGTGACTGCTGTAATAAACGTGCATTAGGTGTTGTCATCCTGTTATAGACTAAACAACGAGCATGTTACTTCCTACTAATAGAAACGCGAGAGTTTCTATGTATGGGGATGTTTGTTACTCTTTCACGCTCAAACGGCTGGACGGATTTGGATACTACTAAAAAAGCCCTGGACATTATTCAGCAAAAATTGAAAAACGTCTTCGTGTTTACGATAGGACCTTTTTTACATGCTGCACAATGCTGAAGTCATACCTTGTGCTTCCAAAATAATTGAAGGGTTGAGAATAAAAAGGGTTTAGCTGTCAAATTGACAGTTTCTAGAAAATTGACTTTAAACGTCAACGGCGTCATTTTAATCTAGAGTGCTTATAAGGTAACAGAAAAGGTTTATGTAAGTTTCAGTTGCTTGAAAATGTTTTAATTCTATTTAAAATTACTAAATGTAGTACTAACTCATACAATTACTGTAAAAATATAGTATAATAAGATAAAAATAATAATTTTTTTATGCTAAGCGAACTGTATTCCTGTGACAGATAAACCGTTTTTAGACTCAAAACCTCGAGATTTAAGCCTCATTTCGGTATTTTGAGAATGTATTATTGTAGATAATTTCACGCTGAATCCAAAGATACCCATCAGTCATTTTGTGAAAAAAATCAGTTAAACCCTTTTTGTTCTCACCCCTTCAATTGTGATCTTTGTGATGTTCATTTATGTTAAAAAAAGGCAATAAAGTACATTTTTATTTATTAATCTTAGTAAAAATGGTTGTGTCATAATAAGACATAATAATTTATGACATATTACACGGGACATAAATGGGTACGTATTTTTTTTTTTTAATTATGTTTTGGCTCCACACCTCCGTGTATTTAGCCAGTGTCAAGTAATCGATAATTTATCAAGTTAATGATATTTCACGCAAATATGTGTCAAGTCACAGTCAAAGTCATAGTCAAGTCATAGTCTAGTCAAAGTCACACTCCTAGTAAAGTGGTGGAAACTTTACTAGAAGCTTCTATGGAGTTTTGGAAACAACACGAAAAGAAACGTTTCGCCATCATTATACCATTTTCCCACTCTCACGCCTGTAACCAGCACTTAACGACTAGAATGCCACCAATTTTATGCACTAACACTGAAAATAACACAAGTTTTGGAAAATAATACAATGCGTTGACGCGATCTTTTCGTTTTCCCGCCAAAACTCCAATGGGGTACGTATTACAAGTTACCATATCAAAATGGTCGTACACGGTCATTTGATGTACTATTTATAAGATGGTCTTACAATAAGAAGTTAGCGAAAGATATGCAGAGCTATTAAAACGACCTCATCAATTCAAATTCTCCTTAGTTATTGCAAATACTGTAATTTAACACTTTCGAAAATTAAAATCATCAAGGACTGCATTTATCGGACGAAGAATCCGATCCTTCCCTAACTTTTCCCCCATGGCATATCTCCAATTACCCCTACATCCCGATTCGGCATTATTGCCAATTTTGGCCGAATGTTTTTATTATGTCTGGCAATACCGTCGATGTTTTCGGCCAGTTCTGGCTGTTAATACTTGCGTTCATAAACATTATGGTTCGATGATAAAAGTTTGCGTGTTTGCTCGGACGAATCCAAGTGGCTAAAATATGTTATCTAAGCTGGTTTGGTATGTACTTTTTAAACGTTTTTATATAAACTATATTACTACAAAAAAACCTTGGGAAAGGGTTAAAATTCGAATTAAACTTGACTAACTTACGATTACCAGCTACGTCCAATGTAGTCTGGGATGGGTGACCATCTAACCCATTACAAAAAGTCGTATTTACAGCGGAGCGTTACCGTATTTCGAATGGCAAGCCGTCAGTCCTGACTGTTATGTTGTAAGTCATAATCAAAGCTTAAAATCTATATGAGAAGAAAAGGACTTTTAACTCAACTCAAAATTAAGTTTTCTTGGAGTAACAGATAAATTGCGGGTGAAACTGTGGGATGGGCATCCCTCACCCTCCTTAAGTCATACAAATAAAAACAAGTTTCACGAGTTTCAGGCATAACATGGCACTACCTCGTTATACCGTTCTAAAAACCATAATAATGGCATATGTAAATATATATAGGTATGTTTATATACCTATATATATAAACTAGCTTCTGCCCGCGGCTTCGCCCGCGTGGCCTATAGGAGACGAAGAAGAATTTTTCAAACAAACGATTCAACCACCCATTTCACCCTCTTAGGGGTGGAATTTCAAAAAACCCTCTCTTAGTAGATACCTACACTTTACAAAGAACACACCCCCCAAATTTCAAGTTTCTAGGACCAGCGGTTTAGGCTGTGCGTTGATATATAAGTCAGTCAGTCAGGACTTTGAATTTTATATGTATAGATAGTGATAGTAGTAGTACAGCATCTCGTCTAAACTGCCAGTGTGTGTACCTACATGATCCGTTCGCGAGCGAGCTGTCCCTCGGTGCCGATTCGCGGGAACGGTCAACTGGGCTCAAGGTCAGGGGAAGATGGACAAGGGATCCGTGGAGACGCCACATTCATTTTTTTTTTTAATGTTTTTTATAAAGTTATTCGAAATGTTGGTGTAAAAATTGCGCATGCTAGAATGGATGGACTGTAACAAATTGTCTTAAACTAGTGGATCTGTATTAACAGCCTCTGTGGTGTGGTGGTTGAGCAGGTCGGCTCATAGCCTGGAGGCGGCGGATTCGATTCCCGCGGCAGTAAAAGTGTAAGTGTGTTCCGTATCTGGGTGTTGTGGGACCATGGTCCTCGTAGTTCTTGGGTCCCTAGACATAGGAAATCCTAGTCCAGGATCTATGTATGTGATCATTAGGCGTTATTATTATTAATAATATTATTATATTTAATTGTTTTTTTATAACTTAACAAACTAGTTTTTCTCTAACCATCATCATCATCAGCCAAAGATTATAAGCTACTAGTTGCGCCCCGCGGTTTCACTCGCAGATAAAAAGTATTTTAATTATTTGCTCATCCCACGGGAAAATTTCACTTTTCCGGGATAAAATGTAGCCTATATGTTAATCCAGTGTATAAGCTATTTTAGTACCCAATTTCATCTAAATCCATTCAGCCGTTTAAGCGTGAAGAAGTAACAAACATACACACAAACACACATACACACATACAAACTTTCGCCTTTATAATATTAGTGTGATAGAGCACCATATTGAACGGCTAGTTGCGTTTTGTAATCCGTCCGCGAAATGGAATGCACATTGTCATTCCAACTTACTAATTCTGTGAGCTATGCCAGTGACTTCAATTCTCTTTCAGATCCCATTTTTATTACTATTTTGCAAGAAAACCCCAAACTTTTACATAGCTCATTGCGCCATAGCTTTGGCTCTACGAAGTGTTTTTATTTTTCCTATAGAATTATTGCTTAAAAGCCAATAAGAAGTATACCTAAGTTGATAAAACATTTCGGATGTCAGCCTAGATATTCGTAAGACGTTTTTAAGATTTTTGTTTTATTACTAAAGTGTGAGCTTTCGTTGAAAGTAAACTCGCGCTTTCTTGAAGCTCTTCTTTACATAGCTGCAGGCGGTCATCGCAATAAATTACTACTTAGTACTCAATAAAATAATCAATAAAATATTAGGTCTTTACCTATGAAATTGCCGTTTTGTTTGAAAAAAGTTAAAGTATTTTTTTTTCGAACTTATTTATTTCTTTTATTCAAAGTAATCACCCCTGCAATCAATGCATCTTTGCCAACGCTGTGGCAGTTTATGGATGCCCTTCTTGAAAAAATCAGCAGGATGGGAGACAACAAACTCTTCAAAGGCGTTTTGTACTGCCTCTCGGGAATTGAATTTTTTTCCCGCTAAAAAGTTGTCCAAATTTTGGAAAAAGTAATAGTCGGTAGGCGCAAGATCTGGTGAGTATGGCGGATGAGAGAGAGCTTCCAAACCCAACTCATGCAGCTTAGAGACGGTCTGTTGTGCAGTATGGGGTCGCGCGTTGTCGTGAAGTAGCAGTGGAGACGACCGATTGACCAAAGCTGGTTGCAGACGTGCGAGTTTCGCCATCATTGTGGTCGGTTCTTTAATGTACACATCTGCAGTAATGCTCTCGCCGTTTTGTAAAAAGCTATGATGAATCACACCAGCACTAGACCACCAAACTGTGACCATCACCTTTCTAGGGGTCATTTTTCGTTTTGCGCATTGCTTTGGTACCGAACCAGGATCTAACCAACTTGCTGAGCGCTTTCGATTGTCAAAAAGAATCCATTTTTCGTCGCACGTAACAATTCGGTTCAAAATTCCTTCATTTCTGTGCCTGTTAAGCAGCGCAAGGCAAGTCTCGACGCGTAAGTTGCGCTGGCGATCGTTAAGTTCGTGGGGCACCCATCTATCAAGCTTTTTTATCTTGCCAATCTGTCGCAAATGGACCAATATTGTTTTGATGCTAACATCAAAAGCTGCTGCCAGCTCAGCTGTAGATTGAGATTCATCAGCTTCCACAATCGCCTTTAATTCATCATTGTTGACCAAAGTTTCCGGACGACCACGAGGTTCATTTTTCAAGTCAAAATTCCCAGAACGGAACCGAGCAAACCAATAACGGGTTGTCCGTTCGTTTGAACAGTTCTCTCCGTAAACGTCGTTGATGTTACGTGTCGTTTGTGCCGCGTTGGTGCCACGACAGAACTCATATTCCATAATTACACGAAATTTCAAAGTATCCATTATGAGGAAAAATGTTGAAATGTAATGAAAATACAACGCTAATCAATAAACAAAAGACTTATATTGTAAATAGAATGTCATATTTTTAAAACAAAATTAATTTGAATTTAGAATTCATAGCCAATCAAAACTTTTTTTTGTTTGAAAAAGTCTGTACTGCAATACGGCAATTTCATAGGTAAAGACCTATTATAACCCTTCCCCCAAAGCTTTTAAAAGCGCTACTCTAAAGTGCAAAATGACCTCTGTTCCCAAGTCAACATTTACCAATAAGTATTTGTATGCACACACACGAGCGCGCATGTGTGCGTGTGTCGTACACACAACACACTGCACAAGAATGCAACGCGTTGTTGACACAGCCAACTTCGATATTCCTTTATTTATTGCTATAAAAACCCTTTCCATTCACTAACATACTAATATCAACTCTATTTCCAAAGCAAATAAGTGTAACTTTAATTGAATTGCGAAAATTTTGCAGCTTTTTTCCGATTAAACACGTCTTATTTCGATCTAAGCGGATACAATGTCTAACTGCACAGATTTAGTGGTAGTATTTCTATATGTTCTAGCTGTCACTTAAGCCCTAATGAGTTTGAGGTAAAAAGGGGGTATATTTAAATAAGGATTTATGCGTTGCGTCTGGCGTTTCGGCGAGATTCGCGGATAAAGGATCGTTCCGGATTTAAAAAAGTGAGATTTCGCGAAAAGATTGTGAGATTTGGGACCACAATGGGACTTTGGAGACAGCTTCTTGAAGTATCACCTCCTTGGAGGCTTTCGACCTTTTTTTGTATGCAAAAACGTGCAGCGCTTCTAATTAATGGTGCTTAAATATAATGATAAAATTTTATTTGTATTAAAATGTTTAGAATTTTCGATCAATATATACTTAAGAGTCTTTTACTAGCGATTAGGTTTTGTACTCTTACTAAAATAAATAAGTAAACATTTGTGGACATTTCCTAGCCCAAAACTAAGAACCATATTTTGATTTAATAAATACATACATAAAATACAATATAACACCCAGACACAGAACAAACATCGATTTTCATTATACAAATATTTGTCCTGGGTGGGAATCGAACCCATGACCTACAATTCAGAAGGCAGGGTTACTACCATCTGAGCTATAGGGTCAGTCAAGGAACTGTCAAGATTTCTCCAACATCAAACGTGTGATCAAACTCATTTTTAGTTCCTCGTGAAAGCCAGTACACATTGCTCTTAGTAAAAATAAAAGTAAAAGTACAAAAGGCTCTCTTTTTGCCCATTCACTCTTGACTTAAAAAGACCCAGGTTGTACCCAGGAGGAAACACTGTTGTTGGAAGAGCATTCCATTCCTTGGCCGTTCGGACTATAAATGACCCAGCAAAACGCTTAATGCGGTCTTGGGATATTTCTGTATGAACGTATTTATGGATAATACCATTTATTACTATTTGTCTCAGGATGGTACGCAGTGCAGTGTCACGCGAAACTGTATAAGTACTTTAAAGTTCCGAGTGACACTGCAACTGATATGAACAGCCATGTCGCTTGACGCTAGGCGAAGGGCTAGCTTGTCATGTCATCCGTTAACATAAAAAAAACTAGCTTTAGATCAGGAAACGTAATCATCGTACTGGGTGGTATTCATCCCCCACAGATAACCCCCAATATCTATGTCAGCCCCTGAGGCATTTTGCATGCATTTGACCCACTATCAGTAGTTTATGCATAAGTCACTCAAAAGTTCCTGGTACATAAATTTATCAATATACAAGGTGGAATTTATTTCGTTCTTTTCCTTTGATGATTCAGTTCATGCTATAGAACGCTCCCATATAACTAAATAAAAAAGTACTTATGAAATAAAACTTAAATCTAGGTATTATCAAATTACTGCAAATTTGAATTCAAAAGAAAAGCCTTGCGACATTGAACTAAGCAGGTGTGTTATTGCCTACGAAACATTTATAAAGCACTTAGCCGGTGCTCGCGCCGTGTGTACCGTTAAATAGACATTTTGGCTGTCATGCAGTTATTTTAGGAGGCACTAAATACTAAAGCAAAGCTTTTTTTTTAAATTGGACCTTGTACGAATATTCTAAAGAATAGCCTGAGTACATACATTTAAGGAAAAGAGTGAATTAAATTCCACCGTGTATATTGATAATTTTTAATATAATAAATCTATGTGGACTTACCGAATCCACAAGTAAAGACCCCTCCACAATTACGTACATAGTAACTGTATACTAAGCTACAATTTCAGATGCTAATGCGGCCATAAAAAATAATATACTTTCTACATACCACAGAACCTGTCTGTATGTCCGTCTGCATCCTTAATTAATGACAATCGGGATAGGTGGGACAGATGTCCGTCCGGTCAACTACAAAAAATATTTAGACGCTTCTTTAGAACCTTATCAAAGAAAATTTTCTCAAGTACTTTGTAAAGTCTTTTAGTTGTCATTTCAAAGTTTTACTTTTCTGACGCCGAGAAGGTTCTAAGGAGTATATACTTTTTTTGTAACCAATCGAAGCAGGCAGTGCAGGGTTAAGCTGCCTGTAGTAACAATTTATTTTAATTCGTTGATTGCAAACAGGTTTTATATTTTTTTAAACGCTTGTGAGCTTAGTGAGTTTTTGAGTTTTTCTTTAATAAAGGGAAAGGTTTGTTAAATTAAAAAAGTCTCTTTTTAGGACTTGCAATAAAATGAAATTTTAAATAACCGGTCAAAAATAAATGTAGTTCCTTTTAGCGGATATCTTATGTAATGAAGCTTATTGTATTTTTTTAATGTATATTTGTATACCCCTTCTTTTTTCTTTGATACTGTCAAAAATCCATTGAATGGTCAGAAGAGATCACTTTTGACCATAAGGCCTCTTTCATGTATTATAGAATTCAATCGTTTTGTAGATTGATATGCAATAAATAATAATCATATTATTAGCTCATTTATATTTTCATATTACTCTTACCAATTTTATTGTATGTCTACAATAAAATTAAATAATATATTATTTATATAGTTGTAATCGATCTTGTGTTTTAATTAAACTAAATACTATTACATTATATTTCACTGCGCAGTAAATTATATTTGCACCTAAAAATATCGTAAGTAATTTCACTTAATAAGTAAATAAAAATAAAATAAAAATGCCTTATATTTCTTACTAAAAATACAAAAATAAACTTATTTCTAATTATCTCCTACAAGTGTTATGTTTAAACTTAAACCTTATATTTATAGATATATATATTTTGACTCTTTAAGTATACAAGAACCCCTCGTTCTCGAAGGTGAAGGCCTCCTCTAGACATTTCCAAGTATCCCTATTCTGCGCTGTCTCCATACACTGTTTGCCAGTTTCTTGTATAATATCGTATGTCCACCTGGCAGCTGGTCTACCTCTCTTTCTTTCTAATTTCATTTAGCTACAAAAAATATAAATATATATATAACTCAAAGGTGACTGACTGATTGACTGACTAATATAGTGATCTATCAACGCACAGCCCAAACCACTGGACGGATCGGGCTGAAATTTGGCATGCAGGTAGATGTTATGACGTAGGCATCCGCTAAGAAAGGATTTTTCGAAATTCCACAATTAAGAGGGTGAAATGGGTGGTTGAATTATTTTCCCATAGACCATGCCGCGGGCGAAGCTGCGGGCAGAAGCTCGTATTCCATATATTAGACACCGCGCAAACTATACTTGATGACACGAAATATTATAATTAAAAAAATAACTTAATAATAAATATTAGTGCCTACTACTGCCTCAACCGGCGCGTCTTCTTATTTCGCAAATATATCATAACGTCATATGCACGTCACAATTCTAAATCAAGTTCAAATAAAACTCCGAAAAAAGTAACACCCGCCGACGAAATCGAAAGTATCATCTATAGTAAAATATCAGTGTAGTGAAACTAAAAACCACTTTCATTAGATCGTTCCCACCGAGGATCCAAAACCTGTTCCGATCCACACAAAAAACATGATATTAATTTGGGATCCCACAAAAAACGATAGCCACACGAATAAAAAAAGCTAATGGCCAGAAAAAAACAAAAAAGGATTGATATAAAAAAAGTAAAAAAAGCAAAAGAAAAAACCAGATGAGGACGAAGAAAGGGTTCGTTTAGTACAGGTTGTTTCTTTTTTTGTTACTAACTGGCTTAGTGATGTAATAATCGATTACTGAATTATTTTTTTCTTAAAATTTGGCGCGATTAAATTCACATGTAATAAATGGTAAAAATTACTTGACACTGGCTCGTATTACTTGACACTAGGTGGAAGGACTTTTCTGCAAAGTTCGTCTAGGTAGGTAGCACCGCTTTGCCAGTTATTCTGCCGCCAAGTGGTGCGCAAGTACTACTGTGTTCCGGTTTGAACGGCACTGTAGCTAAAGAAATTACTGGGCAAATGAGACTTTATGACCTAATCTCACAGTCTAGTTATCTTATTGCAGACTGTGCTGATGTCACAGAATGACGTGCGCAGTGCAGTGTCACACGAAACTGTATATAGAGTTTCAAGTATCACTGCAACTGCTATGGGCAGTCATGTCGCTTAACATCAGGCGAGTGACTAGTTCGACACCTCATTTCATAACATAAAAAAACACTGGCTAAATACACAAAAGTGAGGAGCCAAACAAAAAAAAATGGTGAAAAAGCGAAGTGACATTCTAAAGTCCATTTACGAAACAAAAACAAATGAACTGGTTTTTATTATCTGCTGAATTAATGTAGTAAATATCCGAGTTTAAAAAATCATAAGCTTTGTTTGTTCACAAGATACATTGTTATAAAGCAGGAAATGCTTTATTGGTAAAAAAATTTATAACAATCACTGTAAACAACAATCGAGAAAAAAAAAGATTTGTTTAATTTAAGTTGGAATGTAGTCTCCGAGATCGAAAGTTGTAGTTATAAACTACTTATAGGAAACAAGTGTACCGTTGACAGCACTGCTTTTGCTTTGTTTCTTTTTTATAAAGACGTGAAATGAGATTATATTAATGATTCGGAAATCAAAATTGTTCATGAGCGCCATGTTATTAATTAGTGTTGCCATGTACCTACTGAAAAATATCATTTGCTTTTGAATTTTATACATAAAATAATTGTAATATTTTATTTATATAGTACTTGCACAGTTTATTGTTATAAATAATTATAAATCAATAGCAAAGCTTGTACTACGGGAACCAGATAACTGATACACCGAATTTTATTCAAATGCGTTCAGGTGTTGCGGTGTGATGTACCATACATACCCACACGCACCCACTCACACACATACAAAAACATACACACACACACACAAACCTTCGCATTTATAATATTAGTTTGGAGGCAGATCTACTAACATTTTGGTAGGGAATTATCTATATTTACTATTATAATTCTAAAAATAACCAACCTGTATAAGCAGGTCAGGTAACATCTAACCCCACATCCAAATCCATTGTTGTAGAGGTCAAAAATTCCAAAGTCCTTTGTGTTTATCTTATTCAAGACATTGCTAGTTAAATAGTTGGGTAATGCGTCGATACTTTTACGCCATCGGCGCGGGACGGAGATTTGCTGATGTTGGTTCCGGTAAAAAATCTGAAAAAAGGGATTAAACTGACTTCAATCGCTTTATCTGACAAATTTATCACACTAATATTATAAAGGCGAAAGTTTGTATGTGTGTATGTGTGTTTGTGTGTATGTGTGTATGTTTGTTACTCCTTGATACTCAAACGGCTGAATGGATTTGGATAAAATTCGGTACCAAGATAGCTTATACACTAGGATTAACATATAGGCTACATTTTCTCCCGGAAAAGTGAAATTTTCCCATGGGATGAGCAAATAATTAAATTACTAAAATAATTTTTATCCACGGGTGAAACCGCGGGGCGCAACTAGTATATAATATTAATTAACTTGAGAAATTATCAATTACACTGACACTTGACACTGGCTAAATACACAAAAATGTGGAGCCAAAAACAATTTTCTTAGGCGCGGTTTTTCAATAATCAGACAAAAGTATTATTAAAAGCATTTATCATTGGATAAAACAAAACACAGTGAAAATAAAAGGATAATTTTATTTCATATTTCATAGTGAACACTGCAGTTATAATGGTACTTTCATTTAAGTCAGTTAGTTCAGTGGAATAAAATTTATCGAGCCATTAAAAAATTGCACCTTTGATAATTATTTTATTCTGCATATCTTTTGCAGCTATTTTGATTTAAAACCAAACTAATGAACCAATTTTGATGAAGTTTCTATGGGACCAATTTGAAAGTACATAATACATCCTAGCAAATAAAATTTTTTTTTTCACTCCTCTTGGTCAAAAAGTTCGTCAATTGTAGCGTACCAGAGAAGGGATAAAATAGCATATTATCCTCTAATGGCTAAAGTATTTTTTACGTACAATATAAATATATATAAAAAATACACCACATGATCTAAGTACGTAAGTCATATGGCGTATTTAGTATTGTATGGGATTATTGTGTTTTCTCGCAATCGTAGTGAAAAGTAGAGTGTACACACGGCGCTAAAACCATTAAAACTCGGTTTATTTTTACTCCCTTGCTAACGTTCGGGGGTAAACCTACCTCTTATATAATGGGTCATTTTAGCCCCTTATATAACAATCTACTATTACGGTTCATATACAATATAAGATAAGGCAAATATAAAAAAGGTAAAAAAATTGAAACGGAGTGAGATACCTCTCTAATCTCCCTTTTTGTAGTCCTTAAAAAAATATAATGCACGTTACTAAGGCTAAAATATATTAGAGTTAAGTGCTTATTCATTTTGCTTTGCAAAATGCTGCTAATATTTTATATATTTTTATATATTTTACTAGCTGCGCCCCGCGGGGAAAACGCGCGTAGTGAAAATTTTCAAATATTTCCGATTAACTTTTTTATTTTTTTTCTTTCATAATAAGAACCTTCTCCTGACAATAATAAATACAACAAAAAAAAGAATTAGCGAAAATGTTCCATCCATTCACGGGTGATGCGATGATAATATGAATGATGAATAGAGATTCATTTTTATTTTGTAAGATTTATTGTGATAAAAATGAAAAATCTTGTCATTGATTTTTTAATTTTTATACCACAAAATATTTCATACATTAAGAACAAATAAGTCAAGGTTATTAAGTAAGTAATTACGTACAGACCCTTTTATAACGTCATCAAAGTCATTAACAGATCTAATCGATTAATTAATTATTCGAATTAACCGAATCGCGACTTCACGGTTGCAGACGCTATTGTCTATATTATACCTTTTAACGCAGTTATTTGCCGCTAAAATTAACGGGCCCTAGCAGTCAATGATGCACCTATGTAGGTTAGCCGAAAATACCGATGATTGTGGGAAAATTCAGTTTCCCAAGAGAAACTCTTTTACTAGGTTAGTTCGTCTAGGTAGGTACCACCGCATTGCCAGTTATTCTGCCGCCAAGCAGTAGTGTGCAAGCTCTACTGTGTTCCGGTTTGAAGGGCACTGTAGCTAGTGAAATTACTGCAATTGAGACTTTATGATCTGATCGAGTAATCTTATTACCAGACTGTGCTGATGTCTAGGGATGATGTACGCAGTGCAGTGTCGCTCGAAACTATGTTTTGGGGTTCCGAGTGACACTGTTCTGTTATAGGCGGCCGTGTCGCTTAACATCAGGTAAACGAATAGCTCGTCACATCATTCACTAACATAAAAAAAAGACCGGTAGAAAAAACTTTCAGTACAACGGTTTAACCGACAGAAAGGAGGTGGTATCTCAACCCGTTTCCATTTCTTTTATATTATTTTTATATATACCTCATCGTATACCATGTACTTGCTTCTGCCCAGGGTCTGTAGGAAACGATGAAGAATTTTCATAGATAATTCAACCACCTATTTCACCTTCTTAGAGGTGTAATTTCGAACACTTTACAAAAAACACACCCTCTAAATTTCAAGTCCGTAGGAGCAACGGTTTAGGCTGGCGTTGATATACAACGTCAGTCAGTCAGGACTTTGAATTTTATATGTATAGATAGATGAACTAAATTTCATAGTAGGTTGTTATACAAGGGGCTAAAATGACCATGGCAGTCTGCTAAGACTGTTTGGCAGTCCGTTTTACACCGCTTTTCCAACCCTTATTCTAAGCAGTAGGAGTGTGCAAGCTGATAGGAAATGTAGCTAGTGAAAAGTCAAAGGTTGGCTGGAAGAGATCGCGATAAAACCGCCCATTGTAACCTACTCATCAGTTATTTCCTGTTTCTGTATTTGTTACCTTGGTGTCAATAAAGAGTTTATCTATCTATCTAGTGAAATAACTGGGCTAAGAAGACTTTGTCCTATCTCATATTCATAGAACAATATTACCAGTCTAGTCTACTAGACTGCGTTTGTCTCAGGATGACGTATGACGTGCGCAGTGCAGTTACATGAAGCTTTATGGGTAAGATTTTAGAGTTCAGATCCAAGGCACTGCAACAGCTGTTATGGGCAGGTGATCTGGCGAATGAATAGCTCATCAATTGACAGTCTCTGTGGAGTGGTGGTTGAGCAGGTCGGCTCATAGCCCAGAGGCGGCGGGTTCGATTCCCGCGACAGGATAAATATTTGTGCACAAAAAATATAAATACACTGCGTCTTCCGGTTATTTATTTAGATACATAAAAACCTTACAGTAAAAACCAAACGCTTTTGAGTCATAACACCGGATTGGATTGATTAGTGATCACGGGAAGATATTATATATTAGACATATTTTACTAGGTGGTAGGACTTTTCTGCAAAGTTCGTTAAGGTAGGTACCACCGTTTTGCCAGTTATTCAGCCGCCAAGTAGTAGTGCACAAGCACTGCTGTGTTCCGGTATGAAGGGCTAGTGAAATTACTGAGCAAATAAGACTTTATGACTTGATGTTAATGTTATTACTAGATTGTGCTGATGTCTCAGGTTGACGTGCGCAGTGCAGTGTCACGCGATACTCTATACTTTAGAGTTCCGAGTGACGAGAGATATGGGCAGCCGTGTCGCTTAACATCAGGCAAAGGGTCAGCTCGCCTTGTCATTTATTTACATAAAAAATATCTATACTTGGCAAGTTTGCCTTCTTCAAGCTTCATCTGTCCAGTGTTAGAATTAGGTTTAAGATATTTATTTTCACTTAAAGAATCATATTCACTTACAAGTGAAAATACAAATAACATCTTTAAATGTGGGTAGGAACGGTAACATATCACACTTCACGTCACACTAATATTATAAAGGCGAAAGTTTGTATGTGTGTACGTGTGTATGTTTGTTACTCGAAAAGTGAAATGTTCCCGTGGAATGAGCAAATAACTAAAATACTTTTTATCCGCGGGTAAAACCGCGGGGCGCAACTAGTAGGTAACTAATAGGCTAGCAATCTTAGAAAAGTATTTAACTTAGGCGCGGTTCTTCAATAATCAGATAAAAGCTAATCACTGGATAAAACAAAACACAGTTAAATTAAAAAGTGATTTTTGTATAGAGAACACTGCAATAATAATGGCACATTTATTTAAGTCCGATTATAATTTGTTAGATGAATAACATTTAGAATAACAATAGCATTCAGAATCTCGGTGCAATAAACCGTATAAGTATTATTTAGGCGCGAGACGGAGATGCAGTCCGACATTCTTTATTAACCCTCCCATCGCGCGAGATACTGCGACATAACCTATTTGATACTTTGGATTTTATTTGCTGTTGGCTCAACTGTGATATATTAAAAAAAAACAACTCAGAGCAAGTAGGCTTTATTTACAACTAAATTCTACAATTATATGATAACTAATACTAAACACTACCTACTACTACAAACAAAAACATTTGGACTATATACTGGCTTCAGCCTATAGACAGTCTAAGCTCCAGCCCACTACCAGTAGGTACCGTACCCAACTTAAATATTACGAAGCTATTAACGCTTTTATTTTTGTGCACTAAGCTGTAATTAAATCAGTTCAAATCATTACTTATTCGCTAAATGTTTTATGTGCCAATTAAATAAAATTATAATAAATATATAGAACGCTTATGTTACAGGTGTTAACTGATTATATTATCTACTATATTTAAACGTTTACGTCACGCATAGTTGTAACTACATAAATAAGACAGCAGAGAGGAAAAATACTGAGCATAAATATTATGTTTATAGAATGCAACAGCGTTACCTAGCAGCAAACGGCGTTCCTAAGGACGCCCGGAACTCTATCCAGGTATAGAGTGCTAATATCGCCGGCATACTAGCCTTCTTTGTCCATATTCGAAGGCTTGTGTGCAGTGCATCATCTTATCCCACAAAAAAGCCCACAGAATCACTGTACGAGTAACTATAACCGGGATTTCGATGAATACTATATTTAACTAGGTGGTAGGACTTTTCTGCAAAGTTCGTCTAGGTAGGTACCACCGCTTTGCCAGTTATTCTGCCGCCAAGCAGTAGTGTGAAGCACTACTGTGTTCCGGTTTGAAGAGAACTGTAGCTAGTGAAATTACTGGGCAAATGAGACTTTATGACCTGATCTCACAGTCTAGTAATCTAATTACTAGATGGTGTTGATGTCTCAGGATGACGTGCGCAGTGCAGTGTCACGCGAAACTGTATATAGTTTCGAGTGATACTGCAACTGATATGGGCAGCCGTGTCGCTTAACATCAGGCGAACGGTTAGCTCGTCACGTCATACGTTAACATAAAAAAAAGAATAAAGGCTGGGCTTTATTACGTATTTCAACCAAAAATATCAAGATATTTCAATCCTTGCACGTCCGGTCACCTCAAGATGGATAGAGCACCTGTTCATCCCGCAGGCGATTCGGCAATAATCGGTCATCTTCGGATATCTCCGGTTTACCTTAAAATTTGACTCTTAAGCCACACACATAAGGTTTAAGTTGTAAAAGTTTTATGTAAATTAGGGAAGGAGCTAGGGGTGAATGCGTGGGAAAAGTTCGAGATTGATATCTGATTTAAATTATCACGCATCGGGTAAGTTTTTTATGCCTTTACCGTAAAAGCTTTACAAAAATCTGAATTCAGCCAAGAACGACCAATGTCAAACATATTTAAGCTTTTCGACAATAATAACTGCATGAACATTTTGCGTAATAAACGGAACTTATAAATAGCAAAACGATAATACCTCAGTGGAACTGGAAGGGAAATTTGTTTTTTTTTTGCTGGATTTGGTTACTTTGCTGGATTAAAAAGCTTTCATTGAAATACAATATTTAAATTTTATAATGAAAGCTTTTCGTATAGGCTATTTTCTAGAGATCCTGGCTATATCTTACCATCAATGCATTCAGCAACTTGCACTTAGTTTCGGCCTCAAGAAAACGATAGGTTCCACCTTCACTTGAGGGTCAGAGCTTTTACTCTAATCTGCTAATTCTGTATAGTAACGTGTTCCGCTGTGCTGGCGGTCCATTCAAAAGTGAATTCTATCATCTAGCTATAAGACACATTACGTTTCTGTGTCGTGCCCCAAATTGTCGTAGTAGAAGACCAGAAGGTGCTGATCTTTGACTTCGATACATTGGCGTAGGATTCACGCAATTTTCTTTAGAAATAGATCCGATAATGGCGTGAATTTGACGTCAGTGTGAGTTTATTGAAGACCAGAATATGAAGTTTGGTTTCAAGTGTCTCTTCACACGACTTCTGACATATTCTATGCAAATAGGTGCTTTTACAGCCTCTGTGGTATGGTGGTTGAGCAGGTTGGCTCACCCCAGAGGCAGCGGGTTCGATTCCTGCAACAGGACAAGTATTTGTGCACAGAAAAAAACGCAAATACGAGTCTAGGTGTTGTGAGACCATGGTCCTCGTAGTTCCTGGGTCCCTAGTTACAGGGAATCCTAGTTAGGGTCCAGGATCTATGTATGTGATCCGGCGTTATTACTATTATGAGTTTTGAAATGGTATGAATTCGATGACGATGTAAAGTTTATCGATGATAAGAACAGGGGGTCTGCTTGCAATGGTCTTTCATACGACATCAAGAACGAATTCACACCATTTCTGTACAAATAGGTGCGAAAATAGCATGAATTCTACTACAAAGTTTATCTTAGATCAGAATAGGTTGAATAGGCAGGATTAATTTGTCATTTGAACTGCAAACAAATAGCCTAGGTAGTAGTTTTGGCGGAAAAACGAAAAAGATCGCGTTACCGCATTGTATTAATTTCCAAAACTTGTGTTATTTTCAGTGTTAGTGCATAAAATTGGTGGCATTTTATTCGCTAAGTGCTAGATTACAGGCATGAGTATGGGAAAGTGGTATAATGATGGTGAAATGTTTTTTTTCGTGTTGTTTCCAAAACTACATAGAAGCTTCAAGTAAAGCTGCCACCACTTTACTAGGAGTATGACTTTGACTTGACTATGACTTGACTTGATGACTTCGACTGTGACTTGACACATATTTGCGTAAATATCATTAACTTGAAAAATTATCAATTACTTGACACTGGCTAAATACACAAAAGTGTGGAGCCAAAACATATACACATAAAAAAAAATAGCCTAGGTACCTAACCACCTACCACGAGTACTGGTGCAGCAGTAGCGAGTCGAAAGCAAAGGCGCATTCGTTGACGCGCGACGAACTGACTACCGTCACGGTGACTTCCAATACTCACCTCCAAAGATCGATTATGATCTAGGTAAGTATCTACTCTAATTACTCTGGTCTACATAAAGACCACTCCGCCACTCCTACAGAGCAGGGAAAAATTAACACGCGTCATGAACGTAATTTTTAGTTTCTTTCCCTGCTCTGTGGTCACTATACTTTTACGAAAAACAAAGCAGCAAGAATTAAAGTAAATTAAAGATATTACATATTACATTACTTCTTCTCCAATAAGTACTATAGTTTAGTTTTAGTAAAGTAATTTGTATATAGACTGTAATATTATACAAAAAAAATATTTATTATTTTTTTATTTGTATAATATTACACTACTTATTTTTTTTAAATCTGAAAATTAAGAAAACTCTCGATCAACTCATCTTTCAAAAATAAACCTTATCAAAATCAGTTGACAAGTTCCATTCGACATTTTCCATTAAATATTTTTCAATGATTCTAAAGTTGAATTAGGTAGTGGCTTTTGCGGCAATTTCACCACATTTTCGCCAAATTCATGTACTAAGTATGAGTATCATCAAAAGTTCATGACAGTTCATGAAGCGGACATTGGCAGAATTGTGACAAGCCACAGGAGCCATAAACAATTCAAGTCTAGTTTAATTCGATATTTTTCTTTTCGGCATTTCTCATTCAAGTTTTCTTAATTCTTTTAAATTCTAAATTCTCTAAGCTTGAAAGTGATTGAACTTGCTTATCAAGGTATAATTGATGACAAATCACTTATCAAGCTACGCGAGGTAAAGACGACAGCGTCGACAAATGAAGGGCGACGCCGAGACGCGGACGTTGTGTAAAAACAATGGCAAATCATCCCATTGTTGGTTTAGGGCTGTGGAAATATTGGGCGCGAAAAGCGAAAAATAACAGCCGCGCTCGCGACTCGCTAATTTTGTTCTCTCTTTTTTGCTGATGTTATAAACTTTGCCGCATTAGATAAACTTAATCCCGATAAAGTATATATACTCTTTACCCTACTGGTATTAGTTATACTTTATAGTTTACTAGGTGGTAAGACTTTTCTGTAAAGTTCGTCTAGGTAGGTACCACCGCTTTGCCAGTTATTCTGCCGCCAAGCAGTAGTGTGCAAGCACTACTGTGTTCGGGGTTGAAGGGCACTGTAGCTAGTGAAATTACTGGGCAATTAAGACTTTATGAACTTTTCTCACAGTCGAGTAATCATATTACCAGTCTGTGCTGATGTCTCAGGATGATGTGCGCAGTGCAGTGTCTCGCGTAACTGTATATTTTAGAGTTCCGGGTGACACTGTTCTGTTATGGCCATGCTTAACATCAGGTGAACGACTAGCTCGTCATATCATTCATTAACAAAAAAAAATCTAGTTAACTACTAGATTTTTATTGAAAAGCGCAACCTGGAAATCAGGTATCGGATGGATAAGTGGATGTGTCAAGATTTTTGTTGATAATCAATTACAAAGTCATTAATAACTTCAAAGGTCAGGGTCAAGTGAGATTTGAACCTTGATGTGACGTTTGCATAACAATTGACCATTAAAAGCTGCACTGACGCCCGCTCATCCTACATTCCTTGTATTAACCCGAGTCAGGCCATAGGACAGGGGTCTACACTATTAGAATATCAAACGAATTACAAAAATACTAGTATGAACTAATTCCCACAAAGGTAGAGTAGAGTAGAGAAGTAGACTCGCTGCTAACTCTCATTTAGCGAGCGCTGTCACAGTCTGCGTAGCGCACGGTTAGACAGAGACTACACTTGCTTAGGGCTGTCACCACAGGAAAAAAAAATGTAACTAAACTTAATGCGGATATAACATAGGCTTTATAGGCTTTTTTTTCTTGATAGCGGTTTTATATTTGCGCCTTTTGCAGTTGAAACACTGGGGCCTTGGGTACCGAGTGCTCACCAAATTTTTAAGACCTTTCTAAACGTCTGGTTGAAGCCACACGTGACCAAAATGCTGGCCTCTACTTTGGCCAAAGAAAGAGCATAAATAGAGAGAGATATTGCCATTCAACGTGGCAATGCTGCCAGCATATTGGGCATGTTGCCTACTGATAGTGGTTTGATTAAGTTCCCTTTTTACTGTTTTATGTAAAAACTTTATAAAATAAATATTACATAGGCTTTCAGTCATTATATTTAATTCAATTTATTATTCCTAATTAAATTTGAACACACAACTTATTTTTATCCGATAGCTCAGTTAGTAGTAAGCCTGAACTGTAGGTTGGGGGTTCGACTCCACCCAGGACAAACATTTGTGTGATTAACATCGATATTTGTTCAGTGGCTGGGTGTTATATTGTACTCTATGTATGTATTTACAAACAAAATTATATATGTATTCTATCAGTTATCTGGTTCCCATAGTACAAGTTTTGCTTAATTTGCTAGCTAGCATAGCGTTTTGTGAAATATACACAAATATTTATTTAATGGAATTCAAATAATTTGTGTAATCCCCTTTTGATTTCATTTACATCCTACTCTATAGATTTAGTTATGTATTAAAAAAATGATTCAAAGTCTTGCCAATTAGCATTTAGCAATTTTGTGACATAGATAAGTGTCAGAGTCAGAGATAAATTGATAAGTAGTTCATAATATATTTTTTTAAATTTAAATAAGTAGGTACAAATTCACATAAAAATATTAAAAATTATTCTTATTAAACGCAATTAATAATCATATTTGATAATTATGTTTACTACGCAGCAACTCTTCATAAAACGAAGAAAATAGAAAGAATGAAAATACACATAATATACTTACCTACTTATTACTTCTGTTACAAGTGTTATTATCAAAGTAGTATGCAGGAGTTTTGGCGGGAAAGCGAAAAAGATTGCGTCACCGCATTGTATTATTTTCCAAAACTTGTGTTATTTTCAGTGTTAGTGCATAAAATTGGTGGCATTCTATTCGTTAAGTGCTGGATTACAGGCGTGAGTGTGGGAAAATGGCATAATGATGGTGAAACGTTTCTTATCGTGTTGTTTCCAAAACTCCATGGAAGCTTCAAGTAAAGTTGCCACCACTTTACTAGGAGTATGACTTTGACTGGACTATGACTTGACTATGACTTGACTTGATGACTTCGACTATGACTTGACACATATTTGCGTGAAATATCATTAACTTGATAAATTATTAAATACTTGATACTGGCTAAATACACAATAGTGTGGAGCCCAAACATAAAAAAGTATTATGCACAATAATCGTGTTAAGATTTGAACAGTAAAAAGAATATATTGAAATCTTCCTTCTCCTCCATCCTCAAAATAAAGTAGCAACCCTACGGCGTACGGGTGGGACGACTGCTGTTTTTTCATTTACGAATATTTTCCTTGGCGCGCGATATTTTTTCAGAGTGTTTTCCCAGTTGTAAGATAAACTACACTCCATCAAACGTATATTTTTTCCATTCGGCCCTTTACGTCTGTACGCTTAAAATTTAGGCACGGCCTGTGCCTAGCCTAGTGTTAAGGTGCTTGCAGGTTTGTTATGATGTAGCTGTCGATTATTATGGCTCTTTTGTTAGCAAAATAATAAAGATGGAAGTAAATAGGAAGAGAGAAGAGAGGCGGCTTCCTTACTCTATCTCAGCCGATTTGGACTTATGGTGATTATTATTTGTAGGTATACAATTTTAAGCAATTATAAAATATTGTTTATTCACAGGATATTGAAGTAAAACTTCTTTACGCACGCATGAGTAGGGGAGTAAGCTGGCGAGGTGAACGAAAGTTGAAAGTTATTGGTTAACGTTGTCAACATAACAAAGCTGAAAATTTGTATTATTATGTTGGTATGTCCGGTAAAATGACAATTTGCAATTGTTAAGGTGGTGACATTGACATTAAACAAAGCAAAAACAAAGTTGTACCGGCCGATAGATGGAGCTAAACTAAAGAAGTTTTACTTCAGTCGTGTGGTCTAAAACACACTCGTATTTTTACCATTTCATTTGTTTATTTCTAGTTGCCTATGGGGCTGTTTTAAACATAGATGGTAATAATTTATAGGCAAACGTAGTCTATGTAAAGTTTATTAAAAGGAGATATTGCATTTATTTCTGGTATTTTGATTTTTATCAATAAAACTATAAAAAGGGCCTAATTGCATTAAATTATTTGACTTTGACTTTGACACTAGCCTAATTTTCAAGGAACATGTGTGTAGGCACCTTTAACATTTTATCATGTTAAGTAAGTTTATCCTGCTAAAAAGTACATTGTATTTTTAAGGCGATAGGATCACTTTGATGGTCTACTTGCTTATATAGCTTTTTTAGTTCAGGAATATTTTAATTTAATTAAACGTTATTTGTTTAGAACTAGTAATAGGTAGGTCTACAAAAACTTTGCCACTGGCGAATTATTTTTATACGAAATAGACCTGTTTTATCTTCTATATCATTTGATGTGAGCACCAATGCCGTACACCGCCCGGTGACGCTGTAAACTTCGGTAGAGACCAACAGCATTAGCCCGTTAAAAAAACCAATGGCGTATGTGATGCTTAGATATATAGAATTACCTTTAATTAGAAGATTAGGTACTTATTTATACAATACTTGAACCCAAAATATAACTGATTTTTATATGGCCTATTAGGACAAGCAAATAATGCTTTCTTTTGATCTCGGGGATTAGGTAATATTAAAATATATAATAATATTACGTTTTTTCTGGAATCATTTTTAAAAGCATTATGAGTCATAATAGTTTTTAATTATTTAATGAAATCTCACTTTCAAAACGATTCAAGTTGAAAAAATCGATTTTTGCATAGACTGACTCCACGCGCCTCTCGGATCGATTCATCGCGCGTGCGGCGTCACGCACGTCCCGCGTTCTATCCCGATGGTCACTCGATTAGATATCGATTTTTTATCGATTCACAATTTTTCTCATCAGTTTCGCATTTTTTTGTGCCTTTTGTTGAAGGCGCCCGTTTTTTGGCTCGCGTCTCGCGGCCAATCTCTCTGGTAATTTTCTTTTTTTTTTGCTTTTTTTACAGCTACCTATTGTTGGCTACGGTGGGCAGTGCAACGGCTTGTCTTTAGATTGTATTAGGTCTTTACCTATGAAATTGCCGTTTTGTTTGAAAAAAGTTAAAGTATTTTTTTTTCGAACTTATTTATTTCTTTTATTCAAAGTAATCACCCCTGCAATCAATGCATCTTTGCCAACCCTGTGGCAGTTTATGGATGCCCTTCTTGAAAAAATCAGCAGGACGGGAGACAACAAACTCTTCAAAGGCGTTTTGTACTGCCTCTCGGGAATTGAATTTTTTTCCCGCTAAAAAGTTTTCCAAATTATGGAAAAAGTAATAGTCGGTAGGCGCAAGATCTGGTGAGTATGGCGGATGAGGGAGAGCTTCCAAACCCAACTCATGCAGCTTAGAGACGGTCTGTTGTGCAGTATGGGGTCGCGCGTTGTCGTGAAGTAGCAGTGGAGACGACCGTTTGACCAAAGCTGGTTGCAGACGTGCGAGTTTCGCCATCATTGTGGTCAGTTCTTCAATGTACACATCTGCAGTAATGCTCTCGCCGTTTTGTAAAAAGCTATGATGAATCACTCCAGCACTAGACCACCAAACTGTGACCATCACCTTTCTAGGGGTCATTTTTCGTTTTGCACATTGCTTTGGTACCGAACCAGGATCTAACCAACTTGCTGAGCGCTTTCGATTGTCAAAAAGAATCCATTTTTCGTCGCACGTAACAATTCGGTTCAAAATTCCTTCATTTCTGTGCCTGTTAAGCAGCGCAAGGCAAGTCTCGACGCGTACGTTGCGCTGGCGATCGTTAAGTTCGTGGGGCACCCATCTATCAAGCTTTTTTATGTTGCCAATCTGTCGCAAATGGACCAATATTGTTTTGACGCTAACATCAAAAGCTGCTGCCAACTCAGCTGTAGATTGAGATTCATCAGCTTCCACAATCGCCTTTAATTCATCATTGTTGACCAAAGTTTCCGGACGACCACGAGGTTCATTTTTCAAGTCAAAATTCCCAGAACGGAACCGAGCAAACCAATAACGGGTTGTACGTTCGTTTGTACAGTTCTCTCCGTAAACGTCGTTGATGTTACGTGTCGTTTGTGCCACGTTGGTGCCACGACGGAACTCATATTCCATAATTACACGAAATTTCAAAGTATCCATTATGAGGAAAAATGTTGAAATGTAATGAAAATACAACGCTAATCAATAAACAAAAGACTTATATTGTAAATAGAATGCCATATTTTTAAAACAAAATTAATTTGAATTTAGAATTCATAGCCAATCAAAACTTTTTTTTTGTTTGAAAAGTCTGTACTGCAATACGGCAATTTCATAGGTAAAGACCTATTATATAGACCGTAGTGGTCGAGTTAAAAATCTCCGTTAGACGCCTTTTTGTACGAAAAGTGCAATTCTCTCTAATAAGTGTTAAATGCCGTAGGTACTGTTACAGATAAAATCGTTAACTTTAAAGCGGCCTCTATGATTATCTTTTTGCAATTATTTTCGACGATTTCTACAAATCGTGACTCAAGTTTTATTGCTTTTATTTTTTAAAGCAATAACTTTTACTTAATCTTGGACATACCTACATTATTACATATTTATCTACCCACATGCAGAGATTTCTTTTAAGACAACTTTGATAATAACAAGCTGTGACTCGCGGTTTCATAAAAAGTATCCAGTAGCGTATAGGGAATATACGTATCTTTTTTCTTGTTTTTGGATTGGCTCCACACTTTTGTGTATTTAGCCAGTGTCAAGTAATTGATAATTTTTCAAGTTAAAATGTATTAGATATTGTGTCAAGTCAAGTCATCAAGTCAAGTCATAATGCAGTCTAGTCTAGTCAAGTCATACTCCTAGTAAAATGGTGGCAACTTTACCAGAAGCTTCTCTGGAGTTTTGGAAACAAAACATAAACAAAGTTACACCGGCCGATAGATGGAGCTAAACTAAAGAAGTTTTACTTCGGTCGTGTGATCTAAAGCGCACTCGTTTTTTTTTGCTTGGCAATAAATGATATCTATTTCTATTCTCAATGAGTATACAATGGCAGGTAATTTGCCAACGTTATCCATAAACATTTTTTCAGGTTTTTTCACTTAGAATGATTAATGAAAGCGCGGCAAACATCAGCGACTGGCCCCCGGCGGCGCACCTGTCCGCCGACCGTTTACCAGCACGCGACGTCTCGCTCAACGGTAGGTGGTAGGCAATCATTGAGCCGTCGTTATGAAGTTAAACTACTGTGCTTGTTTGCTTAAGAACTTTTAAGATTTTTTGAAGTGAAAACTTCTTTAGGCGCGTTGAGCACTTCTTGAGTGAACAAAAATCATGGAACTGGCGTCATCGTCACCTGACGTTTTCCATGAGCTATAAAGTACACTGGTGTCGATTCTGTGTCTCATACTCCAAAGCTAAACTAAATTAACATATTTCCATCTTTTTCATTTCCCCTTTATCAGAAGAGTACCGCCATACTTTAAGTTTACTCTAGTTTTAGAGAATGCGACACAGAATCGACACTATTGTGTATATATGTGTACTTTTTGGGTTTGTTTTTTTTTTTTTATATTATAGGGAGCAAACAAGCACACGGCCCACTTGATTCGAAGTGGTCACCGTAGCCTATGGACATCTGTGACACTGGAGGAGGCGTCACCAATGCATTCATGACAATAATTATAAATTGTCCTTTAACCAGACATACCAACATAAAAATACAATTTTTTACTTTGTTATATTGGCAATGGAGATCTACGTTAACCAATAACTTTCAACTTCCGTTCACTTAGCCAGTATACTTCCCCAAATCAACCGTGCTTAAAGATGTTTTACTTCAGAACTACGTAAAAAAATTATACTTATATGAAAAACATCATAGAAGGAAAGATAGAAGGGAAGAGAGGAAGAGGCAGACCTAGAAGGGCTTATACAGGTCAAATAAAAGAAAAAATAGATGTCATGTCGTACAGGGAGGTTAAAACGCTGGCCGAAGACCGAGAACGATGGCTATTACTGCACCGACAAGAGCTGGACTCTTAAGTAAGAAGAAAAATTAGTGCAGGAATTTGTATTATATTATATTATATTCTGTGCTGCGTCGAAAAGTTCTACGCAGGAATGGTTTCACCTCACCTCAGTCTCAGTATCAATGACTTATTCTTCTCTTCGTTTAATGGCCTGCTATTGCTTTTAAGCGATAATTCTGCCAATGTCAAGTGAGTAATTTTGTACGGTTATGTCATGTCAAAGTCTTATTTTGTCAGTCAAAATGCAACAGTAAAATGGTGGATATTTTACTGAAGGCTCTAGGAAGCCTTGAACAGAAAACGAAAAGGCATGGCTTAGAAACTTAGAACCATTTGCCAACACTCGTGCACGTTCACGAACACTTAACGGATAATAATACACCCTTATTACACATTAAAATTCTTAAATACACGGGTAATGGAAAAAAGTTCAAAATTCACAGCCGCCAACCAGGCAGCGGGTTCAATTCCCGCGACAGGACAACTATTTGTGCACAGAAAAAAAAACGCTAATACTTGTTATGAGTTTGGGTGTTGTGGGACCATGGTCCTTGTAGTTCCTGGGTTCCTAGACACATGGAATCCTAGTTAGGGTTCAGGATCCATGTATGTGATCGTTTGGTGTAATTATTATTTTATTATTATACATGTTCTGCCGCTGGAATTCGCAACAATACTTGTGCTACCGAAACGTGTACCTCTACAATCTATGTATTGTACACAGAAAATAAACGCAAATACATATTACACAATACAATACAAAACGCTTTATTGACACCAAAAATAAACATAATAAGATAGGTATATCAAAGAGAATTACATAATAAGATCTTATCGCTAAGAGCGATCTCTTCCAGACAACCTTATATACTTACTCTAGAAATATATATACTCTAGATATTATGTCCGGGTGTTGCATGAGCATGGTCCTCGTAGTTCCTGGGGCTGTCTAGATACAACGCATGGGAAGACGCAATATAGGCCCGTACTAGATGGACCGACGATCAGCCAACCCAACTGAGCGATCACGTAACTTGATTGCAACCAATAGAAACACAAATGTAATGTTGTGTGATGTCTTCTATTTTCTTCCCTTATTTCTAATTGTTTCTCTGCACGCCTTGCTTGAAGGTAGAAGATGCTTTTAGAATTCTTCCTTTGTACTTTTTCTGTGCATAAAGAATTAAATAAATAAACTCGTCGAGTATCGAGCTGTCAGCACGCGGCGTGAATCAGTTAGAAAGGCCGTCATTACTTCATTATGTTGGATTGATTGGGAAGCTTTTAGCGAGGAATGTTTATTTTTACTTGTTACGTTTGATATGTAATTAAAATTAATGATCATGATTACGTATAAAATGAGGTGAATTTATTGAAGTTAAAATATCTACATCTACCTTCTGGTAGTGGGCTTGAGCATTTGGACTGTCTATAGGTCATCGCGGCCAGTATATAGTCCAAATGTTTCTTTTTTTTGTAGTAGGTAGTTTTTAGTATTAGCTATTAAATCATTGTAGTATTTAGAAAATAAAGGCAATTTGCCGTGTTAAAAAAAATCTATATCGATTGTTCGGTGTTAGACAGATTCGTAATGCGGCAGATTCTCTATTCGACAAATTCGTAGATTGAGCAGATTCTTGGATTGAACGGATTCACTTAAAGGCTGAATATACACAGTTTTGCACATAAATATAAATTATGTATTCTATGGCATAGGACAGATTCTGGATTGAACAGATTTGTGGATTTACCCCTGTTTTTTAGACCTGTGGAAGTTATCACTACAAGAAATACCAGGACAGCTTAGAGAGCAAGAACCCACATGCAATTATACTGTATGTGTTATTGTGCCTTTATTTTTACGCAATAGGAAATAATATGTTGTCTCATTTTACCATATAGGTTTCTTGCATTAAGTACTAAGTATTATCATAACATCGTACCTGATCGCAGCAATCGTACACTTTTCACCCGTGGGACACAACAACTCATAAAACAGCATAGTTAGTAGGGATAACTGGAAACTGGAACTGGAAAAATCTAAGAATACCCACCACTGGGGACCGGTGTGAAGTTAGCGGCCTAAAGTTAGCGGCCTAAGATAACCCAACCAAAATGAAAAGTCACGAATTCTAACAAAATCTTTCGATCGGGCTTTGTTGAGCCTATCAGATGAGTATCATTCCTGAACTCCAGGAATTTCAGAGACGAGAAAATAAATAAAAAACTGTGAAAAATCTTGGTGCTCACGATGAAATTTAGACACTTTTGTATGAAAAGTCGGCGTGTGCCGCCAAATCGAAATCGGCAATCAAGAGTGCTGTACTAGGTCCGTCATATCATGAAAGATTTGTAACCTCCAGGAACTTCAGAGACGAGAAAATAAATAAAAACTTTGAAAAATCTTGGTGCTCACAACGAAATTCAGACACTTTAGTATGAAAAGTCGGCGTGTGCCGCCAAATCGAAATCCGCAATCAGAAGTGCTGTACTAGGTCCTTCATATCATAAAAGTTTTGTAACCTCCAGGAACTTCAGAGACGAGAAAATAAATAAAAACTTTGAAAAATCTTGGTGCTCACAACGAAATTCAGACACTTTAGTATGAAAAGTCAGCGTGTGCCGCCAAATCGAAATCGGCAATCGAGAGTGCTGTACTAGGTCCTTCATATCATAAAAGTTTTGTAACCTCCAGGAACTTCAGAGACGAGAAAATAAATAAAAACTTTGAAAAATCTTGATGCTCACAACGAAATTCAGACACTTTAGTATGAAAAGTCGGCGTGTGCCGCCAAATCGAAATCGGCAATCAAGAGTGCTGTACTGGGTCCTTCATATCATAAAAGTTTTGTAACCTCCAGGAACTTCAGAGACGAGAAAATAAATAAAAAACTTTGAAAAATCTTGGTGCTCACAACGAAATTCAGACACTTTAGTATGAAAAGTCGGCGTGTGCCGCCAAATCGAAATCGGCAATCGAGAGTGCTGTATTAGGTCCTTCATATCATAAAAGTTTTGTAACCTCCAGGAACTTCAGAGACGAGAAAATAAATAAAAACTTTGAAAAATCTTGGTGCTCACAACGAAATTCAGACACTTTAGTATGAAAAGTCGGCGTGTGCCGCCAAATCGAAATCGGCAATCGAGAGTGCTGTACTAGGTCCTTCATATCATAAAAGTTTTGTAAACTCCAGGAACTTCAGAGACGAGAAAATAAATAAAAACTTTGAAAAATCTTGGTGCTCACAACGAAATTCAGACACTTTAGTATGAAAAGTCGGCGTGTGCCGCCAAATCAAAATCGGCAATCAAGAGTGCTGTACTAGGTCCGTCATATCATAAAAGATTTAAAACCTCCAGGAACTTCAGAGACAAGAAAATAAATAAAAACTTTGAAAAATCTTGGTGCTCACAACGAAATTCAGACACTTTAGTATGAAAAGTCGGCGTGTGCCGCCAAATCAAAATCGGCAATCAAGAGTGCTGTACTAGGTCCGTCATATCATAAAAGATTTAAAACCTCCAGGAACTTCAGAGACAAGAAAATAAATAAAAACTTTGAAAAATCTTGGTGCTCACAACGAAATTCAGACACTTTAGTATGAAAAGTCGGCGTGTGCCGCCAAATCGAAATCGGCAATCGAGAGTGCTGTACTAGGTCCTTCATATCATAAAAGTTTTGTAACCTCCAGGAACTTCAGAGACGAGAAAATAAATAAAAAACTTTGAAAAATCTTGGTGCTCACAGCGAAATTCAGACACTTTAGTATGAAAAGTCGGCGTGTGCCGCCAAATCGAAATCGGCAATCAAGAGTGCTGTACTAGGTCCGTCATATCATAAAAGATTTAAAACCTCCAGGAACTTCAGAGACGAGAAAATAAATAAAAACTTTGAAAAATCTTGATGCTCACAACGAAATTCAGACACTTTAGTATGAAAAGTCGGCGTGTGCCGCCAAATCAAAATCGGCAATCAAGAGTGCTGTACTAGGTCCGTCATATCATAAAAGATTTAAAACCTCCAGGAACTTCAGAGACAAGAAAATAAATAAAAACTTTGAAAAATCTTGGTGCTCACAACGAAATTCAGACACTTTAGTATGAAAAGTCGGCGTGTGCCGCCAAATCAAAATCGGCAATCAAGAGTGCTGTACTAGGTCCGTCATATCATAAAAGATTTAAAACCTCCAGGAACTTCAGAGACGAGAAAAAAATAAAAAACTTTGAAAAATCTTGGTGCTCACAACGAAATTCAGACACTTTAGTATGAAAAGTCGGCGTGTGCCGCCAAATCGAAATCGGCAATCGAGAGTGCTGTACTAGGTCCTTCATATCATAAAAGTTTTGTAACCTCCAGGAACTTCAGAGACGAGAAAATAAATAAAAACTTTGAAAAATCTTGGTGCTCACAACGAAATTCAGACACTTTAGTATGAAAAGTCGGCGTTTGCCGCCAAATCGAAATCGGCAATCGAGAGTGCTGTACTAGGTCCTTCATATCATAAAAGTTTTGTAACCTCCAGGAACTTCAGAGACGAGAAAATAAATAAAAAACTTTGAAAAATCTTGGTGCTCACAGCGAAATTCAGACACTTTAGTATGAAAAGTCGGCGTGTGCCGCCAAATCGAAATCGGCAATCAAGAGTGCTGTACTAGGTCCGTCATATCATAAAAGATTTAAAACCTCCAGGAACTTCAGAGACGAGAAAATAAATAAAAACTTTGAAAAATCTTGATGCTCACAACGAAATTCAGACACTTTAGTATGAAAAGTCGGCGTGTGCCGCCAAATCGAAATCGGCAATCGAGAGTGCTGTACTAGGTCCTTCATATCATAAAAGTTTTGTAAACTCCAGGAACTTCAGAGACGGGAAAATAAATAAAAACTTTGAAAAATCTTAGTGCTCACAACGAAATTCAGACACTTTACTATGAAAAGTCGGCGTGTGCCGCCAAATCGAAATCGGCAATCGAGAGTGCTGTACTAGGTCCTTCATATCATAAAAGTTTTGTAACCTCCAGGAACTTCAGAGACGAGAAAATAAATAAAAACTTTGAAAAATCTTGATGCTCACAACGAAATTCAGACACTTTAGTATGAAAAGTCGGCGTGTGCCGCCAAATCGAAATCGGCAATCAAGAGTGCTGTACTAGGTCCTTCATATCATAAAAGTTTTGTAACCTCCAGGAACTTCAGAGACGAGAAAATAAATAAAAAACTTTGAAAAATCTTGGTGCTCACAACGAAATTCAGACACTTTAGTATGAAAAGTCGGCGTGTGCCGCCAAATCGAAATCGGCAATCGAGAGTGCTGTACTAGGTCCTTCATATCATAAAAGTTTTGTAACCTCCAGGAACTTCAGAGACGAGAAAATAAATAAAAACTTTGAAAAATCTTGGTGCTCACAACGAAATTCAGACACTTTAGTATGAAAAGTCGGCGTGTGCCGCCGAATCGAAATCGGCAATCGAGAGTGCTGTACTAGGTCCTTCATATCATAAAAGTTTTGTAACCTCCAGGAACTTCAGAGACGAGAAAATAAATAAAAAACTTTGAAAAAACTTGGTGCTCACAGCGAAATTCAGACACTTTAGTATGAAAAGTCGGCGTGTGCCGCCAAATCGAAATCGGCAATCAAGAGTGCTGTACTAGGTCCGTCATATCATAAAAGATTTAAAACCTCCAGGAACTTCAGAGACGAGAAAATAAATAAAAACTATGAAAAAAATCTTGATGCTCACAACGAAATTCAGACACTTTAGTATGAAAAGTCGGCGTGTGCCGCCAAATCGAAATCGGCAATCGAGAGTGCTGTACTAGGTCCTTCATATCATAAAAGTTTTGTAAACTCCAGGAACTTCAGAGACGAGAAAATAAATAAAAACTTTGAAAAATCTTGATGCTCACAACGAAATTCAGACACTTTAGTATGAAAAGTCGGCGTGTGCCGCCAAATCGAAATCGGCAATCAAGAGTGCTGTACTAGGTCCTTCATATCATAAAAGTTTTGTAACCTCCAGGAACTTCAGAGACGAGAAAATAAATAAAAACTTTGAAAAATCTTGATGCTCACAACGAAATTCAGACACTTTAGTATGAAAAGTCGGCGTGTGCCGCCAAATCGAAATCGGCAATCAAGAGTGCTGTACTAGGTCCTTCATATCATAAAAGTTTTGTAACCTCCAGGAACTTCAGAGACGAGAAAATAAATAAAAAACTTTGAAAAATCTTGGTGCTCACAACGAAATTCAGACACTTTAGTATGAAAAGTCGGCGTGTGCCGCCAAATCGAAATCGGCAATCGAGAGTGCTGTACTAGGTCCTTCATATCATAAAAGTTTTGTAACCTCCAGGAACTTCAGAGACGAGAAAATAAATAGAAACTTTGAAAAATCTTGGTGCTCACAACGAAATTCAGACACTTTAGTATGAAAAGTCGGCGTGTGCCGCCAAATCGAAATCGGCAATCAGAAGTGCTGTACTAGGTCCTTCATATCATAAAAGTTTTGTAACCTCCAGGAACTTCAGAGACGAGAAAATAAATAAAAACTTTGAAAAATCTTGGTGCTCACAACGAAATTCAGACACTTTAGTATGAAAAGTCGGCGTGTGCCGCCAAATCGAAATCGGCAATCGAGAGTGCTGTATTAGGTCCTTCATATCACAAAAGTTTTGTAAACTCCAGGAACTTCAGAGACGAGAAAATAAATAAAAACTTTGAAAAATCTTGGTGCTCACAACGAAATTCAGACACTTTAGTATGAAAAGTCGGCGTGTGCCGCCAAATCAAAATCGGCAATCAAGAGTGCTGTACTAGGTCCGTCATATCATAAAAGATTTAAAACCTCCAGGAACTTCAGAGACAAGAAAATAAATAAAAACTTTGAAAAATCTTGGTGCTCACAACGAAATTCAGACACTTTAGTATGAAAAGTCGGCGTGTGCCGCCAAATCGAAATCGGCAATCAAGAGTGCTGTACTAGGTCCGTCATATCATAAAAGTTTTGTAACCTCCAGGAACTTCAGAGACGAGAAAATAAATAAAAACTTTGAAAAATCTTGATGCTCACAACGAAATTCAGACACTTTAGTATGAAAAGTCGGCGTGTGCCGCCAAATCGAAATCAGCAATCAAGAGTGCTGTACTAGGTCCTTCATATCATAAAAGTTTTGTAACCTCCAGGAACTTCAGAGACGAGAAAATAAATAAAAAACTTTGAAAAATCTTGGTGCTCACAACGAAATTCAGACACTTTAGTATGAAAAGTCAGCGTGTGCCGCCAAATCGAAATCGGCAATCGAGAGTGCTGTACTAGGTCCTTCATATCATAAAAGTTTTGTAACCTCCAGGAACTTCAGAGACGAGAAAATAAATAAAAACTTTGAAAAATCTTGGTGCTCACAACGAAATTCAGACACTTTAGTATGAAAAGTCGGCGTGTGCCGCCGAATCGAAATCGGCAATCGAGAGTGCTGTTTTAGGTCCTTCATATCATAAAAGTTTTGTAACCTCCAGGAACTTCAGAGACGAGAAAATAAATAAAAAACTTTGAAAAATCTTGGTGCTCACAGCGAAATTCAGACACTTTAGTATGAAAAGTCGGCGTGTGCCGCCAAATCGAAATCGGCAATCAAGAGTGCTGTACTAGGTCCGTCATATCATAAAAGATTTAAAACCTCCAGGAACTTCAGAGACGAGAAAATAAATAAAAACTATGAAAAAAATCTTGATGCTCACAACGAAATTCAGACACTTTAGTATGAAAAGTCGGCGTGTGCCGCCAAATCGAAATCGGCAATCGAGAGTGCTGTACTAGGTCCTTCATATCATAAAAGTTTTGTAACCTCCAGGAACTTCAGAGACGAGAAAATAAATAAAAAACTTTGAAAAATCTTGGTGCTCACAACGAAATTCAGACACTTTAGTATGAAAAGTCAGCGTGTGCCGCCAAATCGAAATCGGCAATCGAGAGTGCTGTACTAGGTCCTTCATATCATAAAAGTTTTGTAACCTCCAGGAACTTCAGAGACGAGAAAATAAATAAAAACTTTGAAAAATCTTGGTGCTCACAACGAAATTCAGACACTTTAGTATGAAAAGTCGGCGTGTGCCGCCGAATCGAAATCGGCAATCGAGAGTGCTGTTTTAGGTCCTTCATATCATAAAAGTTTTGTAACCTCCAGGAACTTCAGAGACGAGAAAATAAATAAAAAACTTTGAAAAATCTTGGTGCTCACAGCGAAATTCAGACACTTTAGTATGAAAAGTCGGCGTGTGCCGCCAAATCGAAATCGGCAATCAAGAGTGCTGTACTAGGTCCGTCATATCATAAAAGATTTAAAACCTCCAGGAACTTCAGAGACGAGAAAATAAATAAAAACTATGAAAAAAATCTTGATGCTCACAACGAAATTCAGACACTTTAGTATGAAAAGTCGGCGTGTGCCGCCAAATCGAAATCGGCAATCGAGAGTGCTGTACTAGGTCCTTCATATCATAAAAGTTTTGTAAACTCCAGGAACTTCAGAGACGAGAAAATAAATAAAAACTTTGAAAAATCTTGATGCTCACAACGAAATTCAGACACTTTAGTATGAAAAGTCGGCGTGTGCCGCCAAATCGAAATCGGCAATCAAGAGTGCTGTACTAGGTCCTTCATATCATAAAAGTTTTGTAACCTCCAGAAACTTCAGAGACGAGAAAATAAATAAAAACTTTAAAAAATCTTGATGCTCACAACGAAATTCAGACACTTTAGTATGAAAAGTCGGCGTGTGCCGCCAAATCGAAATCGGCAATCAAGAGTGCTGTACTAGGTCCTTCATATCATAAAAGTTTTGTAACCTCCAGGAACTTCAGAGACGAGAAAATAAATAAAAAACTTTGAAAAATCTTGGTGCTCACAACGAAATTCAGACACTTTAGTATGAAAAGTCGGCGTGTGCCGCCAAATCGAAATCGGCAATCGAGAGTGCTGTACTAGGTCCTTCATATCATAAAAGTTTTGTAACCTCCAGGAACTTCAGAGACGAGAAAATAAATAGAAACTTTGAAAAATCTTGGTGCTCACAACGAAATTCAGACACTTTAGTATGAAAAGTCGGCGTGTGCCGCCAAATCGAAATCGGCAATCGAGAGTGCTGTACTAGGTCCTTCATATCATAAAAGTTTTGTAACCTCCAGGAACTTCAGAGACGAGAAAATAAATAAAAACTTTGAAAAATCTTGGTGCTCACAACGAAATTCAGATACTTTAGTATGAAAAGTCGGCGTGTGCCGCCGAATCGAAATCGGCAATCGAGAGTGCTGTACTAGGTCCTTCATATCATAAAAGTTTTGTAACCTCCAGGAACTTCAGAGACGAGAAAATAAATAAAAAACTTTGAAAAATCTTGGTGCTCACAGCGAAATTCAGACACTTTAGTATGAAAAGTCGGCGTGTGCCGCCAAATCGAAATCGGCAATCAAGAGTGCTGTACTAGGTCCGTCATATCATAAAAGATTTAAAACCTCCAGGAACTTCAGAGACGAGAAAATAAATAAAAACTATGAAAAAAATCTTGATGCTCACAACGAAATTCAGACACTTTAGTATGAAAAGTCGGCGTGTGCCGCCAAATCGAAATCGGCAATCGAGAGTGCTGTACTAGGTCCTTCATATCATAAAAGTTTTGTAAACTCCAGGAACTTCAGAGACGAGAAAATAAATAAAAACTTTGAAAAATCTTGATGCTCACAACGAAATTCAGACACTTTAGTATGAAAAGTCAGCGTGTGCCGCCAAATCGAAATCGGCAATCAAGAGTGCTGTACTAGGTCCTTCATATCATAAAAGTTTTGTAACCTCCAGAAACTTCAGAGACGAGAAAATAAATAAAAACTTTGAAAAATCTTGATGCTCACAACGAAATTCAGACACTTTAGTATGAAAAGTCGGCGTGTGCCGCCAAATCGAAATCGGCAATCAAGAGTGCTGTACTAGGTCCTTCATATCATAAATGTTTTGTAACCTCCAGGAACTTCAGAGACGAGAAAATAAATAAAAAACTTTGAAAAATCTTGGTGCTCACAACGAAATTCAGACACTTTAGTATGAAAAGTCGGCGTGTGCCGCCAAATCGAAATCGGCAATCGAGAGTGCTGTACTAGGTCCTTCATATCATAAAAGTTTTGTAACCTCCAGGAACTTCAGAGACGAGAAAATAAATAAAAACTTTGAAAAATCTTGGTGCTCACAACGAAATTCAGACACTTTAGTATGAAAAGTCGGCGTGTGCCGCCAAATCAAAATCGGCAATCAAGAGTGCTGTACTAGGTCCGTCATATCATAAAAGATTTAAAACCTCCAGGAACTTCAGAGACGAGAAAATAAATAAAAAACTTTGAAAAATCTTGGTGCTCACAACGAAATTCAGACACTTTAGTATGAAAAGTCGGCGTGTGCCGCCAAATCAAAATCGGCAATCGAGAGTGCTGTACTAGGTCCTTCATATCATAAAAGTTTTGTAACCTCCAGGAACTTCAGAGACGAGAAAATAAATAAAAAACTTTGAAAAATCTTGGTGCTCACAACGAAATTCAGACACTTTAGTATGAAAAGTCGGCGTGTGCCGCCAAATCAAAATCGGCAATCAAGAGTGCTGTACTAGGTCCGTCATATCATAAAAGATTTAAAACCTCCAGGAACTTCAGAGACGAGAAAATAAATAAAAAACTTTGAAAAATCTTGGTGCTCACAACGAAATTCAGACACTTTAGTATGAAAAGTCGGCGTGTGCCGCCAAATCGAAATCGGCAATCGAGAGTGCTGTACTAGGTCCGTCATATCATAAAAGATTTAAAACCTCCAGGAACTTCAGAGACAAGAAAATAAATAAAAACTTTGAAAAATCTTGGTGCTCACAACGAAATTCAGACACTTTAGTATGAAAAGTCGGCGTGTGCCGCCAAATCAAAATCGGCAATCAAGAGTGCTGTACTAGGTCCGTCATATCATAAAAGATTTAAAACCTCCAGGAACTTCAGAGACGAGAAAAAAATAAAAAACTTTGAAAAATCTTGGTGCTCACAACGAAATTCAGACACTTTAGTATGAAAAGTCGGCGTGTGCCGCCAAATCGAAATCGGCAATCGAGAGTGCTGTACTAGGTCCTTCATATCATAAAAGTTTTGTAACCTCCAGGAACTTCAGAGACGAGAAAATAAATAAAAACTTTGTGTCTGAATTTCGTTGTGAGCACCAAGATTTTTCAAAGTTTTTATTTATTTTCTCGTCTCTGAAGTTCCTGGAGGTTTTAAATCTTTTATGATATGACGAAACTAGTATAGCACTCTTGATTGCCGATTTCGATTTGGCGGCACACGCCGACTGTTCATACTAAAGTGTCTGAATTTCGTTGTGAGCACCAAGATTTTTCAAAGTTTTTATTTATTTTCTCGTCTCTGAAGTTCCTGGAGGTTACAAAACTTTTATGATATGAAGGACCTAGTACAGCACTCTTGATTGCCGATTTCGATTTGGCGGCACACGCCGACTTTTCATACTAAAGTGTCTGAATTTCGTTGTGAGCACCAAGATTTTTCAAAGTTTTTTATTTATTTTCTCGTCTCTGAAGTTCCTGGAGGTTACAAAACTTTTATGATATGAAGGACCTAGTACAGCACTCTCGATTGCCGATTTCGATTTGGCGGCACACGCCGACTTTTCATACTAAAGTGTCTGAATTTCGTTGTGAGCAACAAGATTTTTCAAAGTTTTTTATTTATTTTCTCGTCTCTGAAGTTCCCGGAGGTTACAAAACTTTTATGATATGAAGGACCTAGTACAGCACTCTTGATTGCCGATTTCGATTTGGCGGCACACGCCGACTTTTCATACGAAAGTGTCTGAATTTCGTTGTGAGCACCAAGATTTTTCAAAGTTTTTATTTATTTTCTCGTCTCTGAAGTTCCTGGAGGTTACAAAACTTTTATGATATGAAGGACCTAGTACAGCACTCTCGATTGCCGATTTCGATTTGGCGGCACACGCCGACTTTTCATACTAAAGTGTCTGAATTTCGTTGTGAGCACCCTGCCCCCTCCCTGGAGGGGTGTATAAAGCCCCTCCTTCCTCCTCGTGTGATGCCCCGGAACATAGGGGGCCATCTACACCTCGTGAGGGCCTATCCCTAGTGTGGAGCGTTGGACGCCCCCGCGTCCAGCGCCCCAGGCCCTCTAAGCGGAGACGGAGTCCGGGCTCTGTTAGCCCGCCTCCGTAACCGCGCTCTCCGGAGCGGATGTGCGAGAGGATCTCTCTCCCTCTCCCGTTCCTCTGCCTCTCTCTGTGAGACAATAGTGTCACAGAAAGAGGCCACCGCCTCCCAGGACCTCTCGTCGTCGAGCATCTTTTGCAAGACGACCGGCAACGAGAGGTCCGTCCCCACAACCGCGACTAGGGATCGCCGCGGCTCAGCTCCTCCTGGGCATGCCTCCAGCGCGTGCTGTGCGGTGTCTTCCACACAGCCGCACTGGTGGCAGGCCGGGGAGGCTTCCCTTTGGGCGACGTTACAGAGATACCTCCCGAAACAACCATGTCCCGAGAGGATCTGAGTCATCCGAAAGGAGAGCCTCCCGTGCCGCCATTGAGCCCACTCTACGAGTAGGGGCTGGATCGCCCCGAGTAGTCGAAGCGCTCCAGCCCCCCTCGGTGTAGACTCCGAGCGCAGACATTCCCTCCACTTGGCGAACGCCAACGCTCTAGCTTCGTCGCGCCAGTGCGCCATTTCTCGCGGTGCCAGTCGCTCGTCTCTCTCCCGTGACTGCGCTCTGCGCCAGTAGACCGACGCCAGGACTTCAGCCTCAAGGTTCCACGGAAGAGACCCAGCGAGGACACACGCCACCTCGTGTGACAGGGTGCGGTAGCCCCGGCACACTCTCACCGCCATGACGCGTTGGGCCGCGATCAGCAGGGCGGTCGTCTGCCGATCGAGACGACCAGCCCATATGGGAGCCCCATAGAGGGCCATGGAACTGACCACCGTTGTATAGAGGCGGCGGCAGCTTCCCTCTCCTCCTCCGATGTTCGGGAGAAGACGACTCAGTGCGCCAGCTGTCCTCATTAGTTTGGGGGACAGCAGTCGCACATGCGCTCCGAATTTCCATCTGCTGTCAAGGACGATGCCGAGGTATTTCAGCGTCGATCTGACAGGGATGGATACCCCTCCCACCACTATGGTGGAGTTTGCAGGTGGCGCCCGTCTCGGGCCATGAAAGCAGATGGCCTCAGACTTGTGGAGCGCCACCTCCAGACCCAACATCCGGATTCTGGATACGGTCGTCGCTACGGCGGCCGTAGCCAGGATCGCCGCCTCTCTGTAGTTTTGTCCCCGAGCAGTAACCAGCGTGTCGTCAGCGTAACAAACGACGCCGACGCCAGGAAGGTTACCGCACCGGAGGACCCAGTCGTATCCGACGTTCCACAGGAGTGGTCCTAAGACAGACCCCTGTGGGACGCCACGAGTCATGGGACTACAGCCATCCCCATTTATCGTCGGGAAGGCTACCTCCCTATCAGAGAGATAGTCCCCGATGAGCCTTTGGAGGTAGCGGGGCACTCTATGGTGCTCCAGTCCCCCAAGTATCACGCTCCAGGGCAGGGTGTTGAATGCATTGGCGATGTCCAACGAAATAGCCAACAACACCCCGCCACCTGAGCATGCCTCCTCGGAGAGGTCGTGGACGCAGGATATGGCGTCCAGCGTTGAGCGACCTCTCCGGAAACCAAACTGGCTCGTTGCCAGGTCGGGTCCAATCGTCCTCAGGTGCTCGACGAGGCGGGCAGCAACCACGCGCTCAAACAGCTTGCCAGCCTCGTCAAGCAACACGATGGGCCGATAGCCTGAGGGTTCATCCGCAGGACGGCCCTCCTTCTTGAGGAGGACGAGCCTGCCCCTTCGCCACCTCCTGGGGAATCTGCCTTCCCTGAGGCACCTATCAAATAGGGCCTTTAGTGTAAATCCAAGGTGCTCCAAGGAGAGGGCCCACACACGTCCTGGTATGCCGTCAGGCCCGGGTGCCGTGTTTTTGGCCCTCATCCTGAGCACTGCTGCTCCCAGCTCACCCTCGGTAATCGCGTCAGGCTCGTCCCACTCCTCCTCTCTTGTGACGTCATCGGTCCTAGCGATGGGAGGCGTGAAATTGGTCCCCGGAGCTCCGGGAAACAAGCCCTCAATCACCCTCTGGAGCACTGCCGGCTGAAGCGAGGCTGTAGTGGGGGGGGCCCATGGGCGGAGTTTTTGCCTCGCCCACTAGTACGGGCGGCCCCATGGATCGCGCTCAAGCCCCTCGAGCAATTGCTGCCATGCCTGCCTCTTGACCTCATCAATTGCCACGCGGAGGGCCCTGGCTGCCTCTCTGTAGGTGGCATAGAGAGACTCACAAACTTCGTTCTCTTGTCGCCTTCGCCTCCGATACCGCTGGTATCGGCGGCGCCTCGTCACACAACGCCGGCGGAGTTCAGCGATCTCCTCCGACCACCAGTAGACTTGGCGTCTGGGCTGCTGGGCACGCACACGTGGCATTGCCGCATCACAAATGCGCGTCACCGCCTCACACAGCCCGTCCGCCATCGCATCCAAGTCTGCCGGCTCCGGTTCCGAAGGAGTGCCAGAATTCCAGGCTTCGACGAGGGCCGCCTCCTGCAGTGCTTCGGCATTGAGGCGCTTCAGGGCCCATCGCGGACCGATCTCGCTCGGTGTTCCTTCTCTCGTCGCGTCCAATGGAGACGTGGAAACGCTAAACCGGATATACCGGTGATCGGAGAGCGTCTCCACGTCAACCAACACCTGCCAGTCACGAATGCGATGGACGAGGTCTGGGGTGGCGAATGTCAGGTCGACGATCGAGCCACCCCACTGGCGGACACAGGTGTTCTCCACTCCGTGATTAAGAACGCAGAGACTCATCTCAGCTATCCACTCGACAACAGTACTGCCCCGCGGGCTTGTCACCGGGGACCCCCACGCCGGTGATTTGGCGTTGAAGTCACCGAGAACAAGCATGGGGCGTGGGCGGGTCTGACCAATTAAGGCCCCCACCTCGCTGAGGAGGGTCTCCAGCTCATGCAGTGGTCTATTCGGGGAACTGTAGACCCCCACAACCGTCAGTGCTCCCACTTTGGCAGCAACAAATCCCCTGCCCCTCATCTGACATTCAAGAGGGGGGGATCGAACCGTCGACTGGGTAGTGATTGCTACCAAGCCATCCAGGTCTCCCACCCAGTCAGATCTGGGCGGGACCGTGTATGGCTCAGCAATCACTCCCACGTGGATCAACCGCTCCGCCAAGGACTGCAGGAGCAAATCCTGAGCACGGGCGGAGTGGTTAATGTTTGCCTGGAGGAAGGTTAGGGCCATACCTAACCAACCTCCATGCAATCCATCTGCCCTGTGTTTGGACGAGGTGGCTGCGGCTGGGCCTTAGCTCCAGTCGTAGCGGCCTTCTTTCTGGCCCTTGATCTTGCCGGGGGCTTGGCGCAAGCCTTGCCCCCGGAGAGGTGGTCCGCAGCCTTCCCGGCCGCTGCACAAATGGAGCAGCGAGGGGCGGCGGAGCATTCCCGGGCCTTGTGGCCCTTTTGGCCGCAGCGGTAGCACTCTTCGCTGCGGTCAACTTCAGCTTTGCACTGGGCTCCTACGTGGCCCATTACAAGGCATCGGTAGCAACGCCGGGGTCTAGGTTCCAAGATCCGGACCTGCGCTGCTACCCATCCCACCAATACTCGGCCACCGCCGGTGACGATAGTCTTCGCCGCTGCAATAGGACAGCGGACGAAGGAGGTACCCATCCCAGCGGGGCCCCTTCGAATGAGGCCTACCGATACTGCCGATACTTGGCACTGGCCCGCTCTCGCTAGGGCCTCAGCCAACTCCTCGGGCACAACTGAGTCGTCGAGGCCGCTGACGCGCAGGTCAGCAGTCGCAGTTGGCCTAGTGACACGCACTTCCTCCTCTCCCCCTAGGACTTCCTTGAGCCTTCCGGCAAGGACATCCGCTTTGGCAGCGTTGTCCGTACCGGCTATCTCTAGGACTCGAGCTCCAGTGGCTGCCGTCCTGATTTTGAGGGGCGGAACCCCCAGATCGGCCAGCTTGATCCTCGTCTTAGCCGCCTCCAGCACTTTGGCGTAGGTAACGCCTTTCTCCGCCGCCCCCGGCAGCAGTGTGATGACCACGGCTGCCGTGCGGGGGGGGCGGAGTTTGGCCACCTTTGCCTTCAGGGTTGTGGGAGGAGCAGGCTTTCTCACCGCCCTCACAACCTGGGCTCGCACCGGGGCCGCCGACCTAGGCCGGGGATTGGCAGGGCCAGAAGTTTCGGCGCGCTTCTTCTTCGACCTCTTCACCACCTCAGTCCAGGCCATTGGTGCTGGTGGAGGTGGAGCCGGGGTCGGTGCTGGCACCGCGGTGGCAGGAGCAGGCCCACCCTTGCCTTTGCCTTTGCACTTCTTGGGCTTGGCGGCTTTGGATGGGCCGGGCTGCGGCTCAACTGCCGGTGCCGAGGGGGCGGTCGACGTGCTCGGTGCTCGTTCCGCTTCTTCTCTTCGCCTGTCGGTGGCCAGTGGCGGCCTGAGGCGCTTCTCAGGGAGAAGTCGATCTTCCAGGCCCTCGAATCGTGCGCTGATCATGGTGCCCACCTGCACCATGACCTTTTGCAGCACGTCTTGGAGGGCTGGGGCAGGGATTGGGACCGGAGCTGGCTGCGTCCGTGCCTCCCGCATCGCTGCCATCTCGCGGCGGAGCTCATTGAGCTCGCTTGCCATCCGCGCGTTGGCCTCTTCCAGGCGGCGTACCTCGTCAGGTATCGTTCGGGCTCTCATCTCTTCCATTGAGGCGGAGATGGTCTCCACAGCTTCTTTGAGGGCCCGGACGTATGTGCCCTTAAGGTTGGCCGACTTTTTGGCGACTGTTTGTATGGTCGCCAAGGAGTCCACCACGAGCTGCTGTAGGTCCGCTTCATCGCCGAGTTTTGGGGGCTGCGGAACCGGAGACTTGCGGAATGGAGCTGCTGCCGCTGCCTTTCTTCTCTGAGCTGCCCCTTCCGCCAACTCCCTCTCCGCTTCCAGCCGAGTCGCTTCGGCTTTGGCAGCCTTTAGGTCAGCCTGGGCTTTCGCCAGGCCAACGTACTTGCCAGTGGTGGGCGGTCTACCGCGTCCGCGCCGAAACTGCGACAGTTTCGGCGAGGTCACCTCATCGCCGTCCGTGTCTTCGTCATAACTCCGGTGGCGTTTCCGCCACAGACCGGCTGAGGAGGCCCTCGACGTCACCGTCAGGAGTCTCTCATCCGTGTCTGTCTCCGACAGGTCCATCATTTGCGCCCTTAAGCGCTCGCCATCCATGGACTCATCGGGATTCTCCTTCTTCTTCGTCATTTCGAGGATTTCGGCGCAGTGTGTTAGTACCACACGCGCCTCCATCCTCGATGCCGCCATGTTAATATCGGTGTCCGATGTCTCGCCGTGGTTGTCATTGATAGCAGGTCCAATGTCCGTTTTGTCGCCAGGTAGGTTCGTTTTTGCTTGATCAGAGTCCGTTAAAATGTTGCCGAGGTCGTTGTTGCGTGGGCCGGAGCCCACGAAGCGGTTGTTGCCCCCTCCAGATACGCTGGATTTTTCAAAGTTTTTTATTTATTTTCTCGTCTCTGAAGTTCCTGGAGGTTTTAAATCTTTTGTGATATGACGGACCTAGTACAGCACTCTTGATTGCCGATTTCGATTTGGCGGCACACGCCGACTTTTCATACTAAAGTGTCTGAATTTCGTTGTGAGCACCAAGATTTTTCAAAGTTTTTTATTTATTTTCTCGTCTCTGAAGTTCCTGGAGGTTTTAAATCTTTTATGATATGACGAACCTAGTACAGCACTCTTGATTGCCGATTTCGATTTGGCGACAAACGCCGACTTTTCATACGAAAGTGTCTGAATTTCGTTGTGAGCACCAAGATTTTTCAAAGTTTTTATTTATTTTCTCGTCTCTGAAGTTCCTGGAGGTTACAAAACTTTTATGATATGAAGGACCTAGTACAGCACTCTTGATTGCCGATTTCGATTTGGCGGCACACGCCGACTTTTCATACAAAAGTGTCTGAATTTCGTTGTGAGCACCAAGATTTTTCAAAGTTTTTATTTATTTTCTCGTCTCTGAAGTTCCTGGAGGTTTTAAATCTTTTATGATATGACGAAACTAGTATAGCACTCTTGATTGCCGATTTCGATTTGGCGGCACACGCCGACTTTTCATACTAAGGTGTCTGAATTTCGTTGTGAGCACCAAGATTTTTCAAAGTTTTTTATTTATTTTCTCGTCTCTTGAGTTCCTGGAGGTTACAAAACTTTTATGATATGAAGGACCTAGTACAGCACTCTTGATTGCCGATTTCGATTTGGCGGCACACGCCGACTTTTCATACTAAAGTGTCTGAATTTCGTTGTGAGCACCAAGATTTTTCAAAGTTTTTTATTTATTTTCTCGTCTCTGAAGTTCCTGGAGGTTTTAAATCTTTTATGATATGACGGACCTAGTACAGCACTCTTGATTGCCGATTTCGATTTGGCGGCACACGCCAACTTTTCATACTAAAGTGTCTGAATTTCGTTGTGAGCACCAAGATTTTTCAAAGTTTTTATTTATTTTCTCGTCTCTGAAGTTCCTGGAGGTTACAAAACTTTTATGATATGAAGGACCTAGTACAGCACTCTCGATTGCCGATTTCGATTTGGCGGCACACGCCGACTTTACATACTAAAGTGTCTGAATTTCGTTGTGAGCACCAAGATTTTTCAAAGTTTTTTATTTATTTTCTCGTCTCTGAAGTTCCTGGAGGTTTTAAATCTTTTATGATATGACGGACCTAGTACAGCACTCTTGATTGCCGATTTTGATTTGGCGGCAAACGCCGACTTTTCATACTAAAGTGTCTGAATTTCGTTGTGAGCACCAAGATTTTTTAAAGTTTTTTATTTATTTTCTCGTCTCTGAAGTTCCTGGAGGTTACAAAACTTTTATGATATAAAGGACCTAGTACAGCACTCTTGATTGCCGATTTCAATTTGGCGGCACACGCCGACTTTTCATACTAAAGTGTCTGAATTTCGTTGTGAGCACCAAGATTTTTCAAAGTTTTTATTTATTTTCTCGTCTCTGAAGTTCCTGGAGGTTACAAAACTTTTATGATATGAAGGACCTAGTACAGCACTCTCGATTGCCGATTTCGATTTGGCGGCACACGCTGACTTTTCATACTAAAGTGTCTGAATTTCGTTGTGAGCACCAAGATTTTTCAAAGTTTTTATTTATTTTCTTGTCTCTGAAGTTCCTGGAGGTTTTAAATCTTTTATGATATGACGGACCTAGTACAACACTCTTGATTGCCGATTTTGATTTGGCGGCACACGCCGACTTTTCATACTAAAGTGTCTGAATTTCGTTGTGAGCACCAAGATTTTTCAAAGTTTTTATTTATTTTCTCGTCTCTGAAGTTCCTGGAGTTTACAAAACTTTTATGATATGAAGGACCTAGTACAGCACTCTCGATTGCCGATTTCGATTTGGCGGCACACGCCGACTTTTCATACTAAAGTGTCTGAATTTCGTTGTGAGCACCAAGATTTTTCAAAGTTTTTATTTATTTTCTCGTCTCTGAAGTTCGTGGAGGTTACAAAACTTTTATGATATGAAGGACCTAGTACAGCACTCTCGATTGCCGATTTCGATTTGGCGGCACACGCCAACTTTTCATACTAAAGTGTCTGAATTTCGTTGTGAGCACCAAGATTTTTCAAAGTTTTTTATTTATTTTCTCGTCTCTGAAGTTCCTGGAGGTTTTAAATCTTTTATGATATGACGGACCTAGTACAGCACTCTTGATTGCCGATTTTGATTCGGCGGCACACGCCGACTTTTCATACTAAAGTGTCTGAATTTCGTTGTGAGCACCAAGATTTTTCAAAGTTTTTATTTATTTTCTCGTCTCTGAAGTTCCTGGAGGTTACAAAACTTTTATGATATGAAGGACCTAGTACAGCACTCTTGATTGCCGATTTCGATTTGGCGGCACACGCCGACTTTTCATACTAAAGTGTCTGAATTTCGTTGTGAGCACCAAGATTTTTCAAAGTTTTTTATTTATTTTCTCGTCTCTGAAGTTCCTGGAGGTTACAAAACTTTTATGATATGAAGGACCTAGTACAGCACTCTTGATTGCCGATTTCGATTTGGCGGCACACGCCGACTTTTCATACTAAAGTGTCTGAATTTCGTTGTGAGCACCAAGATTTTTCAAAGCTTTTTATTTATTTTCTCGTTTCTGAAGTTCCTGGAGGTTACAAAACTTTTATGATATGAAGGACCTAGTACAGCACTCTTGATTGCCGATTTCGATTTGGCGGCACACGCCGACTTTTCATACTAAAGTGTCTGAATTTCGTTGTGAGCACCAAGATTTTTCAAAGTTTTTATTTATTTTCTCGTTTCTGAAGTTCCTGGAGGTTACAAAACTTTTATGATATGAAGGACCTAGTACAGCACTCTTGATTGCCGATTTCGATTTGGCGGCACACGCCGACTTTTCATACTAAAGTGTCTGAATTTCGTTGTGAGCACCAAGATTTTTCAAAGTTTTTATTTATTTTCTCGTCTCTGAAGTTCCTGGAGGTTACAAAACTTTTATGATATGAAGGACCTAGTACAGCACTCTTGATTGCCGATTTCGATTTGGCGGCACACGCCGACTTTTCATACTAAAGTGTCTGAATTTCGTTGTGAGCACCAAGATTTTTCAAAGTTTTTATTTATTTTCTCGTCTCTGAAGTTCCTGGAGGTTACAAAACTTTTATGATATGAAGGACCTAATACAGCACTCTCGATTGCCGATTTCGATTTGGCGGCACACGCCGACTTTTCATACTAAAGTGTCTGAATTTCGTTGTGAGCACCAAGATTTTTCAAAGTTTTTATTTATTTTCTCGTCTCTGAAGTTCCTGGAGGTTTTAAATCTTTTATGATATGACGGACCTAGTACAGCACTCTTGATTGCCGATTTCGATTTGGCGGCACACGCCGACTTTTCATACTAAAGTGTCTGAATTTCGTTGTGAGCACCAAGATTTTTCAAAGTTTTTATTTATTTTCTCGTCTCTGAAGTTCCTGGAGGTTACAAAACTTTTATGATATGAAGGACCTAGTACAGCACTTTTGATTGCCGATTTCGATTTGGCGGCACACGCTGACTTTTCATACTAAAGTGTCTGAATTTCGTTGTGAGCACCAAGATTTTTCAAAGTTTTTTATTTATTTTCTCGTCTCTGAAGTTCCTGGAGGTTACAAAACTTTTATGATATGAAGGACCTAGTACAGCACTCTTGATTGCCGATTTCGATTTGGCGGCACACGCCGACTTTTCATACTAAAGTGTCTGAATTTCGTTGTGAGCACCAAGATTTTTCAAAGTTTTTATTTATTTTCTCGTCTCTGAAGTTCCTGGAGGTTTTAAATCTTTTATGATATGACGAAACTAGTATAGCACTCTTGATTGCCGATTTCGATTTGGCGGCACACGCCGACTTTTCATACTACAGTGTCTGAATTTCATCGTGAGCACCAAGATTTTTTACAGTTTTTTATTTATTTTCTCGTCTCTGAAATTCCTGGAGTTCACGAATGATACTCATCTGATAGGCTCAACAAAGCTCGATCGAAAGATTTTGTTAGAATTCGTGACTTTTCATTTTGGTCGGGTTATCTTAGGCCGCTAACTTTAGGCCGCTAACTTCACACCGGTCCACTGGGGTTCTTTGTTGGGGATTTATGGAAAGCTACATATACAATCTTTAACTTTGATTAATGGATAAAATTAGAAGAATAGACTTTAAAATTAGGTCAGTAAGCCTCATTTGCCTAGTCGCTTCACAACTATGCCCTTCAACGACGAACAGTACTGTGTAAGCATGCACACTACTGCATGGCAGTGCAGTGCTGTCAAATCCATACAAATTTGTGCTTCTATCGGTAGCAATGAAATTTCCGCGACCTAACAAATAATTTTTAAGTACTTTTTGTTTATAAATACTTACATAGAATACAATATAACACCCAGACACAGACCAAACATCTATGTTCGTTATACCTGGCAATTAAACCCACAACCTATAGCTCAGAAGGCAGGGTTACTTGCAACTGAGCTATCAGATCATCATTAATAATAATAATAACGCTCAATGATCACATACATAGATCCTGGACCCAACTACTGGAACTAGGATTCCCTGTGTCTAGTCTAAAGACCTAGGAACTACGACCATGATCCCATAACACCCAGACTCAGAACAAGTATTTACGCTTTTTTTTGTGCATAAAAACATGTCCTGCCGCGGGAATCGAACCCACTTTCAACATATCTACGTTACTTCGTTCTGGTTACTTTACGAGTAAATCCACGTGAAAAACTAGCTGTAAACATAATTTCCTCATCACTTATCACACCGTTGTGCCAACCTGCTACCACCAAACATGTAGTACGCAATGATTGAAGGCACTTTAACATTCGTTACTTGGTACCTGACATTCGGCGGCACGAACTCGGCTTCCGTCCGAGCGAGCGTGACTGTGCCTAGGATGGTTTACCACTGCAGAGACGGGAGATGAGAAAACCTTGTAGGTTGGTAATTAAGATGGCTGCGAGACCTGGAAGACCACCAAGAAAGTTACTCACCAACTTCAGGTCTTCATCAATCGTTGCTTTCGTCAAATTCTGGAAGTCTTCTGGCCAGACACGACTAACATTGAGCTATGGAGATTGTGCCATAACGAGTATGTGGGGGATGACGTGTTCTTCTCGTCTTCCCATAATCAAGCGTGTTCCTCTCTATGGTGCGGGGGACTCCAAGGAAAACTAGGGTTCACTGGATAAATATATATATTTCGAGTCGGTACACATTATAAGTTAAACTACAACTTGACGCGGTGCTGGTGGAGAGACGACTGAGGAGGGCAGGAGCGGTGCGACCGACGTATGCGATATTTGCTTCGCTTGCAATCCTGCGCCCCCACAGAGTAGATTTACAAATCTGGCGTTGCAAATGGACCTGGATAGGTCACACTTTGCGTAGGAACGTGAACCACATCCCCAGACAAGCTCTGGATTGGAACCCACAAGGCCGGCGTAAACGTGGTCGCCCCAAGCAGACCAGGTGACGATCAGTGATCGCAGAGGCGAGGGACATTGGCAAAACCTGGAGTGAAGTGAAGCGAGCCGCCCAAGACAGAACGGAATGGAGACGCGTTGTATCTGCCCTCTGAACCGATGTGGGGCCCTAGGAAATGAAAAAGAAGAAGAAGGTAGTTAAGATATCGAGAGCCTAAAAAGATACGCACAGTTTTAAAAACTTCTATGTGTTAGGTGTTACGTACTTTTCATTCACGATTAAAGACGTGAGCGTAAGCATAGCTTCAACTACAACACAGCTTTACATAAAAGCTACCGGTAAATGCCTGAGAGCATTTCACATAATCGTCATTCGATCCGTGACCGAATCGAATGATATACGCTCCATTCCGAATATCTAATCGATTCTAAACATCTCGATTGAAATGTTAACATTAGTATATTTCGAAAGTGACGCGGGGAAAAAATATAGGTCATCGACATCGACCCGTGGTTGAGGAAAGGGCATGGAAAAAAACGCTTTTCTTTATTACTATGCAAAAAAACGAATAATGTTTTTTAGATGTATACTCTAATGGTATGCACTAAAGTTCGACAGCTTAATTTTAAGTACCTAATATAATTTTCAGTTGTAAAAGTGCTAAAAATAGCCTATTTGCAATAAATACTTTGACTTTGACAACGCAAAAAACTCCGCGATCCATTAGGCAAGTCGTGCATGCAAGTATGCAGCTGGGGGTTTTGGTGGGAATACGAAAAGACCGCGTCACCGCATTGTATTATTTTCCAAAACTTGTGTTATTTTCAGTGTTAGTGCATAAAATTGGTTTTTATTCGTTAAGTGCAGGCATGAGTGTGGGAAAATGGTTTTATCACTCAGGTATACCTTTGTATACCTGATCGCGATTTGTGTTCGCGTGAAACTGCCGATACTATTAGTATAGTATGCCGGGACATTGATAGTGAAAATTTACATATCAATGTCCCGATCAATTGACCGAATGCGCGTAGTTGGATACGACGCCCGTTCTACACGATGCTGACACTCGCTACTCCAGTCCCCTCGTGACCACGGCCAATGTAACTTGGTCGAAACGTCGAGGTTAGTCAAAATTTTTGTACGGGAATAGACCCGTTTATGGGTATTTTTTAATGGTTATAGGCAAGGCATTTGACCACTGCTTCGCCATGATGCTAAGCAATGACGTATCTAACATGGAGGACGCTTGCCTAATAGAGGATAAGTTCACTCTTGACTTGAAAACTCCCGGGTTATAGTTAATTGGAAACAAGGACGCCGACAAGCTGTTCCATTCATTAGCTGTTCGCACTATAGTCACCTACTATTTTTTATGCAGTAAGGTATAAGCAATAAGTGCATTAAGAAACTATCACCACGGTCCTAGTTTTAAAAGGGGCCCATTATTTACTAGGTGGTAGGACTTTATTGCAAAGTTCGTCTAGGTAGGTACCACCGCTTTGCCAGTTATTCTGCCGCCAAGCAGTAGTGCGCAATCACTGCTGTGTTCCGGTTTGAAGGGCACTGTAGCTAGTGAAATTACTGGGCAAATGAGACTTTATGATCTGATCTCACAGTTTAGTAATCTTATTACTAGATTGTGCTGATGTCTCTGGATGACGTGCGCAGTGCAGTGTCACGCGAACCTCTATACTTTAGAATTCCGAGTGACACTGCAGCTGATATGGGCAGCCGTGTCGTTTAACATCAGGCGAACGGCTAGCTCGTCACGTCATTCCTTAACATAAAAAAAAAAAAAAAAAAAAAAAAAAAAAAAAAAAAAATTATTTATCTTCTTTCTAATTGCATTTATTTTTCGTTTAGTATGAGGTCTTCTTTTAACACATGACGAATCTGTCTACAACGGAACGCTCTTACATAGCAGATACCTACTTGTTTTGTGATTCTCTACTCTTAATACACTTGTAAATAAAAACAACTGCTTCGATTTTTTTTTGATAAATAACATCCAATGATCACATATAAAAATCCTGGACCCTAACTAGGACGCCCTGTATCTAAGGACCTAAGAACTACGAGGACCATATTCTCACAACACCTCTGAACAAGGCAACCATTTTCCTGAGCACAAATACTTGTCTTGTCGCGGGATTCAAAGCAGCCACCTATGGGTTATGTGCCGACCTGCTCAACCACACCACAAGATGTAGTCTAATATTAATAATTAGACCAGTGATATTCAAAGTGAACACTATAGACAAGCTGCCCCAGGCCTTGAGCCACCCGGCGTGTCTACCGACCTTAATTACGTACCCACTTGTGCCGCTTGTAGGCAACGCTTGAGAATTGCAACTGTGACGGGTTTTTGGTGCATATTCAGCTTATTAAGACGTCTGGAAAATACGTCATCAGAGATTAGTGGTGCCCCAGAATAAAGGCTCGTGTTAAAGTTTTGCCTTTCTTTAGAGACCTAAATAACTATGGAGTTTATACGAAAATTATCCCGGGATAAACAAAAATTTGGTGCGTTAATGAATTCCTATTATTGGAGAATTAGAAGCTTGATAGCATGGAGGTAGAGCAATTATGTAAGTTTTAGCAATCGGTGCTTATTAATTTGTTTTTGACATTTAATTTAAATATATTATAATTAACAATTTAGTCATAAGTGTAATTGGTCAGTGACCGTTCTTATTACAATAAATACATAAATAAGTTAACATATAGCGTGACGAGCTGGTTATTCGTGTGATGTTATGCGCGACACTGCTAGTGTACGTCATCCTGAGACATTACAGTTCATAAAGTCTCATTTTCCCAGTAATTTCACTAGCTACAGTGCTGTCTATATATATTGACTGGCCCGATAGCTCAGTTGGTAGTAATCCTGCCTTCTAAACTGTGGGTTGTGGGTTCGATTCCCACCCAGGACAAATATTTGTGGGATGAACATAGGTGTTTGTTCTATGTGTGGGTGTTGTATTCTATGTATGTATTTACAAACTAAAATTATCTAAGTATTGTATCAGTTATCTGGTTTTCCCATAGTACAAGCTTTGCTTAGTTTGGGGCTAGATGGCGTTGTGTGAGATGTCCACACATATTATTATTATTAAAAAAAAAGCGCAAATACTTGTTCTGAGTCTGAGTGTTGTGAGACTATAGTCCTCGTAGTTCCTGGGTCCCTAGATACAGGGAATCCTAATTAAGGTCCAGGATTTATGTATGATCGTTGGGCGTTATTAGTTTGACAATATAAAAAGCCGATTCCAGGTTCTTTTGAAAACTGATCGCTTATCTTAACAACGAGTAAAGATATAATCAAAATCGCGTAGTAATACAACTCAAAAGCTTGTTACACTTAGATGAAGGCCGCTAGACACCTTCTAAGAATAGCCACAGGTCTGTCTGCACTTTTTATTTATTCATATTCTACTAATTGATGAATATATTACACACCTCGGCGGATAGAATGGCTCGTGCTGAGTCTATGATTCGGTTGAGGTAGGTTACTGCTGACCTTTTGAAATTTTAAAACATAAGAACAACTGGAGAGGTGTTACTAGGTGGTAGGACTTTTCTGCAAAGTTCGTCTAGGTAGATACCACTGCTTTGCCAGTTATTCTGCCGCCAAGCAGTAGTGTGCAAGCACTACTGTGTTCCGGTTTGAAAGGCACTATAGCTAGTGAAATTACTGGGCAAATAAGACTATCATGATCCTCACAGTCGTGTAATCTTATTACCAGACTGTGCTGATGTCTCAGGATGATGTGCGCATTGCATTGTCACGCGAAACTTTATATTTTGGAGTTCCGAGTGACACTGTTCTGTTATGGGTGGCCGTGTCGCTTAACATCAGGTGAACGACTAGCTCGTCACATCATTCACTAACATAAAAAAGAGGGAATGCTGGAATCTGATGTATTAAGGCATGGTGGGACTGATATATTGGCCGTAGTGACTATTTTGACCATTTTTTTGTTTGTTTTTTTTTGTTTTGGCTCCACACTTTTGTGTATTTAGCCAGTGTCAAGTAATTCATATTATATATATTATGTGTCCAGTCAAGTCACAGTCCAAGTTATCAAGTTAAGTCATAGTCTAGTCTAGTTAAGTCATGCTCCTAGTAAAGTGGTGGCAACTTTACCAGAAGCTTCTATGTAGTTTTGGAAACTACACGAAAAGAAACGCGTTACCATCATTATACCATTTTCCCACACTCATGCCTGTAATTCAGCACTTAACGAATAAAATGCCACCAACTTTATGCACTAACTCTGAAAATAACATAAGTTTTGTAAAAGAATATAATGCGGTGACGCGATCTTTTTCTTTTTCCCGCCAAAACCCCTATGCTGAGTTCAGCATAGGGGTTTTGGCGGGAAAAAGGGCAGCTGAGGCTGAATTCTTGTCATGATCCAAAAATAAAGATATTATTGATTAAGGTCAATCACCCTGTCCCCTAATGGCCACGTCTCGCCGCAAACTATTTGTTAAGAGTTGCATTTTGTTTTGTGGTTTTCATCTCGGCTATGATTTAGGACATAGACAATCTAGATCATACCCAATCCTCACAGCGTAGCAGGTAATAGCTCAGCCTTCTGAACTGTAGGTTGTGGGCTCGATTTCCACTCAGAATAAACATTTGTGTGATTACTGGTAGTTGTTTGTTCTAGATCTGCGTGTTTTATTGTATTCAAAAAATGAATTAGGTATTCAGTTAGTTATCGGGTTCCTATAGAAATTACCTACTAGTTTTTCTTAGTTTGGGATTAGATGGCGCTGTGTGAAATGTCCATACATTTAAAAACTACAAACAAGATTTTTTGACCTAGTGTAGTGACTCTAAGGACTCTAAGGATTAGATAATTACATACCTGTTTTTTGTAGTGAAAACTTCTTGAGGCGCGTTGAGCACTTTTTGGGTGATTCAAAATAATGGAAATCGCGTCATCGTCACCGAATACTTTTCATGAACTATATGTACTCAGTGTATATATGTATACTTTTAGGGTGAACAAAAAACCTTGAAACTCGCGTCATCGTCACCGTACGCTTCCCAAACTATATGTCACAAGTTACTTAGTTTTCACTTCTATCGGCAGTCCCCTAAGACTGGCCTACATTTTTTTACCTATATGTTCTATACTCGTATCGCCGTAATTAATTAATTAATTATTAATTAATTATTCTGACTAGAGACCAATAAAAAAGTATCAACACTGTGAAATATTATGTTTAGAAAAGATCACGCGATCGTTTTCTAGTCATAGAGCCGGGAAAAAAGAATTATTTAGTCTAAAGAGTCCCTACATAACAAGTACCTACAAAGAGGGTTTAAAGAATGTAGTGAGAAACATTTGTACCACCTTTCTTGTACCTTTGTCTATACAAACGACCTATACGGGATCTATATTTCAACGTACAGCCTAAACCGCTGGTCTTAGAGACTTCAAATTTGGAGGCTGTGTTCTTTGTAAAGTGTAGGTAACCTAAGAAAACCCTTTTTCGGAATTCCACCCCTAAGATGGTGAAATTGGTGGTTGAATTATCAATGAAAAAATGTCTCCTTCGTTTCCTATAGGCCACGCGGGCGAAGCCGCGGGCAGAAGCTAGTCTATTATAATATATATTGCTTTCATATTTGTAAATGCAAATGCATATTGCTGTAGCTTCTTTCCGGCGGCAGTATTTTAGCAAAACTTTTCCCTAATAACATTTTTGACATTTAAAAAGCTTAGTAACTGACATTTTAACACAATTATCACTGCCTGTGGCTATCGCCTCCGAATGCATCTAAGATGGAGTTGTTAAATTTTACTTTACCCCTTTCGCACACTAGAATAATAGTCTTGGACCTGACTACAGTGCTATTGACTTGTCATCAGTTGATGTGTAAGTAGTAGGCACAACCTAAGTACGGTAGAATGTAATCTAATTATGAATGAAATTTCTCCTGTTTCATCGCTATCAAGTTCCGTGATCACCCACAGGTGTCGACACGCTATTGTATTGGGAGCTTGCTGTCAAAGGAAGCTACAGTTGTGTCGATTCTGTGTCGCATTCTCTAAAACTAAAGTAAACTTAAAGTATGGCAGTACTCTTCTGATAAAGCGGAAATGAAAAAGACGGAAATAGGTTAATTTCGTTTGGCTTTAGAGTATGCGAAACAGAATCGACACCAGTATGTGAATAATTTCAAAGACTAATTTCATAATGTGCGTAGAGGGTTACTACTCTACAGACGGTAGGTAGAGGCGCCTCTTATCGCGGCATCTGTAGCTGTAAAGAGTAATTATTATCATCTGTGATGGAGTAGATTCGGCAAATATAGATGCCCACTCACATTCCCTGGTACAGACAGCAGAAAAATCGGTTTAGCGCATAATATCCAATTCACGAAAGATCTAACTGTCCAATTCATAAAGAGCCCGTTTTCAGGTTTATAAAATAACGCCCAGCGATCACATTCATTGACCCTGGACCCTAACTAGGATTCCCTGTATCTAGGGACCCAGGAACTACAAGGACCATGGTCCCACAACACCCAGACACAGAACAAGTATATGTGCTTTTTTTCGGTGTACAAATACTTTCTGCCGCGGGAATCGAACTAGCCGCCTCCAGGCTACGAGCCGACCTGCTCAACCACCACACCACAGGCTGTGTGTGGTTTGCTCGAATTTGCATTAGAAAAAGGTCTTGTTTGCAAATGGTCCAATTTCCAAATGGTTCACTCCAGATTAGTGGGTAGGAATTTATTTTTAAATTGCTTTACATGTGTTATTTATGTTAGTATGCCTACTATATATTCATATTAAATTTCTTTTTCCTTATTGCCTTTGAGCAGTTTAAAATTCTTATACAAGAGCTTGCCTACATGGGAATAAAAGGAATAACAATGTTTCTATTAATTTTTCAAGTCTTGGGTCACCATTTACTATGGTAGCACAGCCAATTAGTAAAAACTACTAGAGCTTTGATTAATGGTTATAGAACAGCTTGGTTTTCATCACTGTGTTTTTCTTTCAGAGTTTCTCAATTGCACACAACTTAAGTCATTCATTAGAATGCTTGGAAGTTCGGATGTAGTCAAGATTTTTTAAGGAATTTTTAAATCTGTAATTATGTTATGGACGTCGATCGATTATTTTTGAAGTATAACTTCTTTACGCACGCTTGACTTGGATAGTAAACTGGTGAATGCAAGGCGAACAAAAGTTGAAGTTGATTCATCTACATCTCCATTGTCAACATAACAAAGTTGAAAATTTATTCTCTTGGTATGTCCGGTAAAATGACAATTTACGATTGTCAAGGCGACATTCACATTGAACTAAGCAAAAACAAAGTTATACCAGCCGATAGATGGAGCTAAACTAAAGAAGATTTACTTCAGTCGTGTGGTCTAAATCACTTGCATTTTTTTTATTAAAAATACTTGCTCCAGTTTCTTTTGCGAACAGTACAAGTCCGGCTGTGGACGCACGCGTCCGAGTCCGTAAGGAGACGGGCATGACAAGCAGAACCTCGGCATCGCTGTTCTTTATTAAAATTCTATTAGCGGAAGCATTCTCCACACCTTTCTGTGTGCAAGAAGCTTTCCCGCTCCTCAACAATCTTTCAAAACCTACCTTATAACTTGATGCTTACAGTTCATTTCTACTTAGTTTAAATTGAAATTACGATGTTTAGAAATGTAGTTATACAATGCAAATAATTATATACTCTTAAGTGTAAATTTTAAGGTTTATTTTGGCATGCGAGTCGAAACGTCAATCATGAAATTGTGAAGATGGACAGGTAGCTTCCACGCGATCGCAAATCGAGGTTCGGAAGTCAATTACTGTTTAGAAAAAAGTCAAAAAAGGCGGGAGAAGGTTCGGAGATTGTGTATTGTATTTTTAATGTGCTAAAATGGATTCTAAATATGTTTTTAAAGAAAAGAAACTACATCGGAATCTTGTTTTTATGTGGAAAGGATTGTTGTTTCTTTTTCCATTTTTCCGACAAACTACCAACAATCAATATTAAACTTAATAAGTATAAACTGTATTACAGTAAATACTTTTACGGGCCGAGTGCCTATAAATCTATATTTATAAAAGAAAGTCGTATTAGTTACACTCTTTATAACTCAAGGACGGCTGAACCGATTTGGCTGAAAATTGGTGGGGAGGTAGCTTAGAACCAGGAGACGGACATAGGATACTTTTTTTCCGGTTCGACTACGTTTTACTAATTCACCCGTGCGAAGCCGGGGCGGGTCTACTAGTAAATAATAAATAAATAATAGCGCCTATCGATCACATACATAGATCCTGAACCCTAATTGAAAGGGTGAGAACAAAAAGGGTTTAACTGATTTTTTTCACAAAATGACTTATGGGTATCGTTGGATTCAGCGTGAAATGATCTACAATAATACGTTCTCAAAATACCGAAATGAGACTTAAATCTCGAGATTTTGAGTCTAAAAACGGTTTATCTTTCACAATGAATACTGTTCGCTTAGCATAAAAACATTATTATATTTGTTTTATTATGTTATATTTTTACAGTAATTTTACGAATTAGGTCTATATTTTATATTTTTAAATAGAAATCATACATTTTCAAGCAACGGAAACTTGCATAAACCTTTTCTATTACCTCATAAGCACTCTACATTAAAATGAAGCCGTTGACGTTTAAAGTCAATTTTCTCGAAACTGTCAATTTGACAGTTAAACCCTTTTTATTCTCACCTCTTCAATTAGGATTGCCTGTGTCTAAGGACCTGGAACTACGACGACCATGGTCCCACATCAAGTAGGTAATGTAATTTAATTTTTGTAATGTTATATTTTATAGTAAATAGTTGTGAAAAAATAAATAAGTACATATATCTAGATATTTTGTTATTTCATCCTTAAAAAGCTACCTGCGAGGACATAGACGCACGAAACCATAACAAGTAAACCCTTGAGAACCTAGAAGAGTAGTCCCTCCAGTGTTACTGCCCTGGTAACTACTATTTATAACCACATCTACTGACCAAAGTACAATCGGCGATCAAAAAAGATAAAAAAATGCATCTGCACTAACTCTACTAAAATACAACATAGGTGAGCAACACTATCTCTTAAGTAATGTTATATAATGTAGTATTCTAGTCTGTTATTTATAATATGATATAATATTTATAAATATGGATCCTAGAAATGTTTTATGTTTTAATTAAAAATATATTTTCAATAATTTAATACACTTTCTATCTAAAATACAACTTAGGTGAGCAACACTATCTCTTAAGTAATTTTATATAATGTAGTATTCTAGTCTCTTATTTATAATATGATATAATATTTATAAATATGGATCCTAGAAATGTTTTAATTAAAAATATATTTTCAATAATTTAATACATTTTCTACAATCTATTCTTCATCAAATTGAAATATCCATTTAATTTCAGTCTTACAAATAGTATTTTAACGTACGGTTTAAGTATGTCTGGGCTTGCAGAAAAATAATGAAACTTGGAGAGTAAGCTGGTCAATGCGAGGCGAACAGAAGTTGAAGTTTTTTTTTTTGTTTGGTTTTGGCTCCACACTTTTGTGTATTTAGCCAGTGTCAAGTAATTGATAATGTATCAAGTTAATGATATTTCACGCAAATATGTGTCAAGTCACAGTCGAAGTCATCAGGTCAAATCATAGTCAAGTCATAGTCTAGTCAAAGTCATACTCCTAGTAAAGTGGTGGCAACTTTACCAGAAGCTTCTATGGAGTTTTGGAAACAACACGAAAAGAAACGTTTCTCCATCATTATACCATTTTCCCACACTCACGCCTGTAATCCAGCACTTAACGAATAGAATGCCACCAATTTCATGCACTAACACTGAAAATAACACAAGTTTTGGAAAATAATACAATGCGGTGACGCAATCTTTTTCGCGTTCCCGCCAAAACTCCAAGTTGAAAGTTGTTGGTTAACTTAGATCTCCATTGTCAACATAAAAAAGTAAAAAAATGTATTATTATGTTGGTATGTCCGGTAAAATGACAATTCACAATAGGCAAGATGGCGACATTAACATTAAACAAAGTTATACCGGTCGATAGATGGAGCTAAACTAAATAAGTTTTACTTCAGTCATGTAGCACACTCGTTTTTTTACACATTGTAGTACCTATTTACATTTCTGCTACAAAAAGGTTTTAATAATACTATAAACTAAATTCTGACTACTAAAAGAACTAAATGAGCGAAAGAAATGACAATGTAAACAGATATATAGATAAACTCTTTATTAAAACACCACACCTTAAATAATTAAAAAAAAATGAACAAACAGATTATCTGCTTATTTGTTTGTTTTTCAGCCGATCGATTATCAATAGATATGTGGACGTTTCACACAGCGCCATCTAGCCCCAAACTAAGCAAAGCTTGTACTATGGAGACCAGATAACAATACTGAGATACTTTTTGTTTGTAAATATATACATAGAATACAATATAACACCCAGACACAGAACAAACATCGATGTTCATCATACAAATGTTTGTCCTGGGTGGGAATCGAACCCGCGACCTGCAGTTCAGAAGGCAGGGATACTACCAACTGAGCTATCGGGCCAGTCATATATTTATTAACTGACTGTACCTAGTAACAAATTGTAGCAAAAACAGCGCTTGTTGGGTTAGTAGTGCGACATGCGACGAGCAGGACCGGTTCATGCGAGATGCACCTGGAAATAATAGGTCTTTACCTATGAAATTGCCGTATTGCAGTACAGACTTTTTCAAACAAAAAAAAGTTTTGATTGGCTATGAATTCTAAATTCAAATTAATTTTGTTTTAAAAATATGACATTCTATTTACAATATAAGTCTTTTGTTTATTGATTAGCGTTGTATTTTCATTACATTTCAACATTTTTCCTCATAATGGATACTTTGAAATTTCGTGTAATTATGGAATATGAGTTCCGTCGTGGCACCAACGCGGCACAAACGACACGTAACATCAACGACGTTTACGGAGAGAACTGTACAAACGAACGTACAACCCGTTATTGGTTTGCTCGGTTCCGTTCTGGGAATTATGACTTGAAAAATGAACCTCGTGGTCGTCCGGAAACTTTGGTCAACAATGATGAATTAAAGGCGATTGTGGAAGCTGATGAATCTCAATCTACAGCTGAGCTGGCAGCAGCTTTTGATGTTAGCATCAAAACAATATTGGTCCATTTGCGACAGATTGGCAAGATAAAAAAGCTTGATAGATGGGTGCCCCACGAACTTAACGATCGCCAGCGCAACGTACGCGTCGACACTTGCCTTGCGCTGCTTAACAGGCACAGAAATGAAGGAATTTTGAACCGAATTGTTACGTGCGACGAAAAATGGATTCTTTTTGACAATCGAAAGCGCTCAGCAAGTTGGTTAGATCCTGGTTCGGTACCAAAGCAATGTGCAAAACGAAAAATGACTCCTAGAAAGGCGATGGTCACAGTTTGGTGGTCTAGTGCTGGTGTGATTCATCATAGCTTTTTACAAAACGGCGAGAGCATTACTACAGATGTGTACATTGAAGAACTGACCACAATGATGGCGAAACTTGCATGTCTGCAACCAGCTTTGGTCAATCGGTCGTCTCCACTGCTACTTCACGACAACGCGCGACCCCATACTGCACAACAGACCGTCTCTAAGCTGCATGAGTTGGGTTTGGAAGCTCTCCCTCATCCGCCATACTCACCAGATCTTGCGCTTACCGACTATTACTTTTTCCAAAATTTGGACAACTTTTTAGCGGGAAAAAAATTCAATTCCCGAGAGGCAGTACAAAACGCCTTTGAAGAGTTTGTTGTCTCCCGTCCTGCTGATTTTTTCAAGAAGGGCATCCATAAACTGCCACAGCGTTGGCAAAGATGCATTGATTGCAGGGGTGATTACTTTGAATAAAAGAAATAAATAAGTTCGAAAAAAAAAATACTTTAACTTTTTTCAAACAAAACGGCAATTTCATAGGTAAATACCTAATATTACATTTATAATATAATCCTACTGACTGGCACATCTTGTTTATCAATATTTCTTGTTTTAAACAAGTTTGGATGTCTATTTTGTCATATTGCCTCTATAAAAATCTAACGTACCTAACTTATGGATTTATTAGCTAACTTTGTAACTTTCTTATAGACTTAATATTGTACAATAGAATACATCAGCCTTTGTGGTGTAGTGGTTGAGCAGGTTAACTCATAACCCAGAGGTGGCGGCCTCGATTCCCGCAACATGACTAGTATTCGTGCACAGAAAACCCCGCCGGCGAGGTCGACGTACCCCCCGTAGGTTAGCTAGAAAGGTCGCGACTTTCAATAGGATCCACTCTTCCAGTGGACGTAGTCTTCTCGATCCTCTTATCCCGGCAACGGTCCAAGCCGAGGCTCGCACCCCAGGGGTGGTCTTCAGCTAGTTGCCTCCCAATTTTGACGGCTGGGCGCCTTAAGCGCTTGCGCTCCCGCCCGGTGACGCTAAATATGACGGTGAAATACTTGTTCTGAGTCTGGGTGTTGTAGGACCATGGCCCTCGTGATTCCTGGATCTCTAGACACAGGGAATCCTAGTTAGGGTCCAGGATGTGATCGTTGGGCGTTATTATTATTATTATTATTTTCTTGCTTCAATTTGGTGCTGCAACTCGTCCACGCGACTCGGTGAACTCGGGATTCCCCAGTCGCGAGACATTAACTCGTAATTACAGTTTAATTTGAATCGCACTAAGCACTGAACACAGCACTGGAACGGAATCTACATAATACATATTTAATTTAATAAAGCAATAAAATATGTTTTAATTTTCGTTGTTTTATAAACTGTTTTTTGTAAAGAGATTGCATTTTATTGTTGTAAATGTTCATGATTTAGTTTACGAGATAAATATTAGCTTTCCGCTTTATAATCCTTACTAATATTATCAACCTCTGTGGTGTAGTAATTGTCTCATATGGCGGCGAGTTCGATTCCCGCGGCAGAACAAGTATTTGTGCATAGAAAAAAAAAGCGCAAATGCTTGTTCCGAGTCTGAGAGTTGTGGGACCATGGTCCTCGTAGTTTTTTTATGGTAATAGGAGCAATCATACGGCCTATACCTGATAGGAAGTAGTCACCGTAGCCTATCATATGGACATCTGGACATATGGACGTGTGACTGGACAAATGAGAGAGAAATCTCATAAATGAAATCAGGTCATAAAGTCTCATTTATCCAGTAACTTCACTAGCTACAGTGCCCTTCAAACCAGAACACCGCAGTGCTTACGCACTACCGCGGCAGAATAACTGGCAAAGCTGAGGTACCTACCTAGACGTACTTTGCAGAACAACTTGATGAAGGCTGATGTCTCATGATGACGTGCGCAGTGCAGTGTCACGCGAAACTCTATACTTTAGAGTTCCGAGTGACACTGCAACTGATATGAGCAGCCGTATCGCTTAACATTAGGCGAACGGCTAGCTCGTCACGTCATTCCTTAACATAAAAAAAACACATTTTCAGCACCTATTAACGCCTTGGCGTTGTTGCACAATACGGGTATTTAGACTAACAAAAATTCTTCATGATGACAGAAAGACAGTCTAACTAGGTAGATAGTTAATAGCAATTACCATATATGTAGGTAACATTAGCTAGCTATACTTTAGTCTGCGTATAGTCATCAGTTCACAATTACGTCTAATCACACAAAAAACCACGTAAACGCTTTAACGACTTTGTCAAAATAACAACTGTTAACCCAAAACTGATATTATTTGGAAATGTTATGATTTTTTTAAAACGACAAGGTTTTAAAGTGAGTTAAGAGTAAGTAGGTACAGTTACGTGGTTAAATGCGATGTTACACGGTTCTCGACTACTGAAAGCACAACTACTGCTAGGTTTTGAATTGTTCAGTAGGTCACTAGATGAGGTGTTTTTAGGAATGTAGGTTTTGTTTTTGGTTCGTTGATCTACTCGACAGCCCCTGTGGTGTGGCGGTTGAACAGGTCGACTGATAAACCGGAGGCGGCGGATTCGATTCCTGCGACAGGACAAGTATTTGTGCATAGAAAAACAAGCGTAAATATGTCTAGTTAGGGTCCTGAATCTATGTATGTGATCGTTGGACGTTATTATTATTATTTAATTAAATACCGGAAAATGTAGGCCGGGAAATCATTGCCTGGGTAGTCAAAATCCCACGCCGCTTTCGGTTTACAATTCGCGCATTTCCAAGTGATGCTTCGTGATTTATTCAAGATTTAAACACAAACTCGCCGTACCAAATTCTAAGCTAAAAATACATAGTTCAGGTCCCAACCCAATGGCAGTAAAAATATATAATAAAATCCCGGGAAAAAATCCCGGAAAATCCCGATAAAAGTAAGCTTCTTTAAAATTAACTTTGCCCAATAATTGTATTTGTATATTGTTCAATAATAATGGATCGGTCTGGTCTTCACCTAACCTGTTAGATGTGCATAATTAATTATCGCCCAGTAGCCGTGCATTCTTTCCACAAGTAAAACGGTTAATTGCAGAGGAACCTTTTTTACCCACCGCGCTTATCTCTGATTGGGCGGTCACCGCCCAAGACGCTTGAGACATTAATTTAACTATTATAACCTCAAATAAATGCGTGTTCTACAGTCTATGATTGGTAAATAATTACAGGCATGTAAAGCTCTGTAAATACCAGACAGAAGGGAGGTTATAAGAAGTTTGCTTGCAGTTCTAATGATGGGCTGCGTTAATACTAGTGCACGGTAAGTGCTCTCAATGGAATACTTTTACTGCTGCTGCATTTACATAGATCAAAAATCAGTAGTTTTATTTTTTTGTTTTTGTTTGCCTCACTTTTGTGTATTTAGCCAGTGTCAAGTAATTGATAATTTCTCAAGTCAATTAATATTATATAAATTTATGTTAAGTTCACAGTCCAAGTCAAGTCATAGTCTAGTCTAGTCAAGTCACACTTCTAGTAAAGTGGTGGCAACTATACTAGAAGCTTCTATGTAGTTTTGGAAACAACACGAAATGAAACGTTTCACCATCATTATACCACTTTCCCACACTCATGCCTGTAATCCACCACTTAACGAATAAAATGCCACCAATTTTTTTGCACTAACACTGAAAATAACACAAGTTTTAGAAAATAATACAATGCGGTGCCGCGATCTTTTCGTTTTCCCGCCAAAACCTACCCGCTATTAAACAAGACAAACTTGTTTTTGTTTGTGGGTATTGTCAATTGATGCTCAAATAGAGATTTCATTCATTATTTGATGAATTTTTAAACGAAATTTCTTCTGGAGTAGACAATCATGACTGAGCGTAGTTCTACCTATCACATCTTATATATACAGTGTGCTACAAAACTACCCGTAAAGCCGAAAGGGGGTTAAATGGGGCCTTATTACGACTCCATTCTCTATATTTAAGAACCGTAGTAGCGCTGTATAAAATACCCCAAAAAAAAAAAAAATCTCTGATGTGCAAACCCTATTTCAGTAAAATTATAGAGTAAATGTATATACATTTCTACCTAAGTTGCGGAACTACGAAAATTTTAAAAGAAACTAACCACAACCAACACAAACAAACTAACTAACCTAATGAAACAACCTAAACGAACACATACATTTTCATAGCTCGTGTACGTAGAGGCCCTTCTGTTAAATAATCTGGTTCCCTGACATGACAGCTTACTAGGGTTGACAATTTTTTTGACAATTAATTATATTTTTACGGGGTATTATTACGTTGTATATTATAAAATTTGCTCGATTGCGGGTACAGTAATGTACATTCTAAAAAACTTATACTGCTATTATAACCACAAATTTGATAAAAAGTAGTGTATTACGTAAACTCCAGTTTGCGTTACAGCTTCTATCCATAGATAATGTTAATGACCATAGGCTATAATCTCATAATACATATCAGTGCCATCAAAGTTGTTAATGGGAGTTTTGGCAGGAAAACAAAAAATATCACGTTACCGCATTATATTATTTTCCAAAACCTGTGTTATTTTCAGTGTTGATGCATACAATTGGTGGCATTTTATTTGTTAAGTGCTGGATTACAAGCATGAGTGTGGGAAAGTGGTATAATGATGGTGAAACGTTTTTATTCGTGTTTTTTCCAAAACTCCATAGAAGCTTCAAATAAAGCTGCCACCACTATACTAGGAGTATGACTTGACCCTGACTTGATGACTTCGACTGTGACCTGACACACAATTTACGTGAAATATTATTAACTTGCTAAATTATCAATTACTTGACACTGGCTAAATACACAAAAGTGTGGAGCCAAAACACAAAAAAAAAGTTGTTAATTAATTATTAGCACCTACATCACGTCTAATAAATTGTCTATGGAACATAAATAACAATCTTGTTGCCTTAATCTCGGTCAAGTGGGGGAACTAAACTTAGCAATGGGTTCTTGTGAGAGTCTTTACCAACACCGTTACATTTCTAACCACGACTTTAAACAACTTTCGGGCGTTACTCATTTGTTCGCAATAACACTCGAAAACAAATTCGCTTTACTTACTTTACTTTGAACTTACTTTACTTTTTTCTAAACAGTTTGCGCATTGCTACGCCATTTTGGCGCGTTCAAATTTTAAATTTGACAGCTTACTGACGTACAGTGCATAGGTCGTTTGCTAAATTCGTTTATAATTAATTAACCTTTAGCATCATTAGTACAAAACGTAATTACTTTCGATTTTATTATAAAAACAAAGGTAGTGGAACACCTGGAATTGACAAGTTGATTAGTATTTTTTAGTAGTTTTACAGTTACATAATTAACTACTTCAGTAGGTGTTCTATTTAATCTGTCGAGCATGTGCCACAGAATAAATAAATGGTCGTTACTCGTTGGTTGAAAGATCTAAGTTTTATAAATATGATTATTATTTTTTAGTGTGCGGCTTTTCGCTTTTGTTTTTTTTTAATCTGTAGGTATGTCAATCTGTGAACAGTCATGTGTGGGTCATATGACCCATTAGTGCATAAAATTGGTGGCATTTTATTCAGTAAGTGCAAGTTACTGGCAAGAGTGTGGGAAAGTGATATAATGATAGTGAAACGTTTCTTTTCGTGTTGTTTTCAAAACTCCATAGAAGCTTTATAATTATTCTTGATAATTATTCTTAATAAATAAAATAAAGTATACCTAATGGTATGGTATAATGGTAAAATAAAAATCGTGTGGATAAGTTTGGAATTTATTTGTTATCCGTTCAAGTGATTGCCAAATATACAAATAGGTCGAGTGGGAACTGGCTCAGTTCCTACGCGGCCTCACAATCAGTCCGAAAAATAATATCAAATATTTCACTACCGATCAAACACAACTTACAACACCCAAAAAAGTTGGAATGTTTTATTCTTTACTAATAAAGCTCCCAGATAAATTAAACACTATAACACTTTCATGTGTAGATGGAAAACATTTTTTTTGTTCTTGTGTTGGTTATATTCTATTTTGTGTGCCAAATGAATAAATAAATAAAAAGATGGAGGCACTGCGTGCCAGGCAAATTTAAGTTTTGGTTTATTGTGAGAATACTCAAAATACTTGAATGATTGGTTTAATCGGCGGTTATTTTATATACCTTTTCTAAGTCAAATAATAATCCCAAAATAGGTACTATCTCCTATCACCAGCGGCGGTGGTGACCAATAGCGGTAGTAATTCAATAAAGGGATTTGGTCGGCTATTATGAGTGAAATCTTTACTTGAGCTCCAATGTTGTGAGAAAGGGAACTGCTTTTTTTTTCAAACTCTTTTAAAAAATTGTATTGGGCCTGCTATATATTATTTGACAATAAGCACTTTGTAATTTTATATGCTTAGTGATATAACGTAATTTTAACTACCTAATATAATGTTGACTTATAAAAGTGCTAAAATTAGCCTATTTGCAATAAATATTTTGACTTTGACTTTGGATTGAGGATATGGACTGAGCGTCAATCCGTATTACGGGCCCATTACGGGTCATAAAGTCTCACTTTGTTGTCATTAATTTCTATTTGCGTAAATTGTCTTTATTGTTATTGTTTCAACTAAAACTACAATGATATACATAAAAACAACCATTAACACTACTTACTATAAAAAAAACGAGTGTAGGTACTTTAGACCACACGACTGAAGTAAAACTTGTTTAGCTCCATCTATCGGCCGGTTTATCCTTGTTTTCTCTTTTTTTATGTTAATGTCGCCAACTTGACAATAATTGTTAATTGTTACTTTACCGGACCTACCAAAATAATAATACACATTTTAAGTAATTTTTAACTTTGCTATGTCGACAATGGAGATCTCAACTTCCGTTCGCCTCGTCACGCATTCACCAGCTTACTCCCCAAATCAAGCGTGCCTAAGTATTACTTTAAAAACATTTGGACTATATGTAGTCGCGATGACAGTCCAAATGCTCCAGTCCGTTTTCGTTTGCGTTGAGATATTCATTGTTAGTATAGAACGTTGCTCAGTCATTGATTGATGCTCAAGCAGAAATTTCATTCATAAAATGATAAAATAGGGAATGAAATCTCTGCTGGAGCACCGATCGATGACTGAGCATCGTTCTGAAGACACGGACAAAACCACAAGATAAATATTACAACTAACCACAGACTATATCACAGTCTCATAAGTAACGGGGTAAGTAAATCCCAAGTAAATTCAGATATTGGCACGTTACGCGGCGCATTGGCTCGCCGCCAGGGTTCGCCTGACGAATTTATGTGCGTATGCTCTCTGTAACTGGACAGAAAAAGGCGTGTAATTTACTGTTCATTTGTTTTCTTGAATGTATTTTACGAAATTTCCGTTTGTTGTGAAATTGTTTAATGTTAACATTTCAATGGTATCTTTTTGTGAAAATTAAGAGAGAAAATTGGGTGAGAACATTTGGAGATAAAATTGGGAGAGAAAATTGGGGAGACTGATCAAATAAATAAGGAAATAAATTTCATATCGCATGGGGCGTTGGCGAGAACTATGGCGATTACTCCACCGACATCAGCATGCCCCTTAAATAAGACGAATTAGATAACAGCAGATAATATATGAGAGCTATGTTAGGGGAATCTCTGCGGGATCGATTCCGAAACGAAGTCATTTGTCAGAGAACTAAAGTTACCGACATAGCTCAGCAAATTAGCAAGCTGAAGTGGCAATGGGTTGGTCATATCTGCCGAAGAACCGATAACCGTTGGGGCAGACGTGTTCTGGAGTAGAGATCGCGGATCGGCAGACGTAGTGTAGGACGACCTGTGGCAAGATGGAGTGATGACATACGCAAGGTAGCTAGCTGGCAGTACCTGGAAAAATAGAGCCAAAGACCGGGCTCAGTGGCGTGCCTTGAGAGAGGCTTTTGTCCAGCAGTGGACTAATATAAGCTGATGTTGATGAATTTATGATCGTTTAATTAAAATTTTTGACAGCGTCTGTGGTGTGGTGGTTGAGCAGGTCGGCTCATAACTCAAAAGTGGCGGGCTCGGTTCACGCGGCAGTACAAGTATTTACGCAAATACTTGTTCTGAGTCTCTGTGTTGTGGGACCATGGTCCTCGTAGTTCCTGGGTAGTAGGGTCGTAGTTCTATGAAAGACACAGGGAATCCTAGTTAGGGTCCAGGATCTATGCATGTGATCGTTAGGCGCTATTATTATTATTTTTGTTTTCCCTATATCCATGATTGTTATAAAGTCATAGATGTAAAATGAAGAAAATTAGCCACTAAATAGTCTAAGTAGGTTTGTCTAGATGAAAAAAGTAGAACGTAAAAGTGCTAAAAATAGCCTATCTATACATATAAAATTCAAAGTCCTGACTGATTGATCGACTTATATATCAACGCACAGCCTAAATTGCTGGTCCTAGAGAATTGAAATTTGGAAGATGTGTTCTTTGTAAAGGGTAGGCCTCCACTAAAAAAGGGTTTTTCGAAATTCCACCTCTAAAAGCGTGAAATGGGTGGTTGAATTATCTATGAAAATATTTCTTCTCTTTTCTTTTTTACACATACATAGATCCTGAACCCTAACTAGGATTCCCTGTGTCTAGGGACCCAGGAACCACGAGGACCATGGTTCCACAACACCCAGACTCAGAACAAGTATTTGCGCTTTTTTTCTGTGCACAAATATTTGTCCTGTCGGAATCGGACCCGCCGCCTCCGGGCTATAAGTCGACCTGCTCAACCACCACACCACAGAGGCTGTCAAATTCCGGATCAATTGACTCGAAAATTTATACACAACAAGAAAAATGTGTCATTCGTTTCCTATAGGCTACGCGGGCGAAGCTGCGAGCAGAAGCTTGTTTGCAATAAATCTTTTGACTTTAATTTTGACTTTGATTTCGAACCCTAAAGAAAAGTTAGTACTTTTCTATATAGAACCTACCACCTGGTAAACAGCAACATTCAACCGTAGAGGTAAGTGCCTTCAAATCTTTTATACCTTTACTTTTTAGATCCACACGCACCATATATTTGACTGTTATAGTCTAAGGTCCATATTACAGAACAATGCTCAGTCATCGATCAGTGCTCAAGCAGAGATTTCATTCATAAATTGATCAATTAGTGAATGAAATCTCTGCTTGAGCACCGATCCATGACTGAGCATCGTTCTGTAATACGGACCTAAGGCATATATATAAAGATATATACAAGATGAACGATTAGTAAGTACGCAAGTCCACGCATCTTAGCGGGAAAGGCGTTATGCTCTGCGCACATTGGCAACTAGCCAGTCATAGTTGACGGATTTATGTCCCGCACACACTTACGACCTAAGTATTAACGATCAACTTTATATTTGGCGATGTTGGTGACGTAGATATAATTGGTATGTATTGAGTTTGACAGCGTAAAGTAATTGGTTATATGTAACAAGTGGTGGGTTTAGGATGGGAGTATTATGTTTATAAGTATTTATTTATTTATTATTAATTTATTACTATTTATTATGAAACATAACATTACAGAGCAGTCTAATGCGTTACATTTTATCACTAATTAACTAACATAACTTATTGTTATATAATGATTATTTAATCTATAAATATGTATTTAGAAAATAATGAATAAATAAATTTAGTATTTGTACACATAGCACACAGCGCCATCTAGCCCCAAACTAAGCAAAGCTTGTACTATGGGAACCAGATAACTGATGCAGTACTTAGATACTTTTTGAAGTAAAACTTCTTCACGCACGCTTGATTTGGTGAGTAAGCTGGTGAATGCATGACGAGAGCGTTACGGAAATTGAGCGAACGGAAGCTGAGAGGGAGATATAAGTTAGTGAAGATAGATAGAGAGAGAGAGTAAAGTTTCGTATAGAAGTTTTACTTCAGTCGTGTGTCTAAAGCACACTTTTTTTTATGTTAACAAGCTTCTGCTCGTAGCTTCGCCCACGGCGTGGCCTTTGGGAAAATAATTCAAACACCCATTTCACCCTCTTAAGGGTGGAATTTCGAAAAATCCTTTCTTAGAAGATGCCTACGTCATAACATCTACCTGCATGCCAAATTTCAGCCCGATCCGTCCAGTGGTTTGGGCTGTGCGTTGATAGATCACTATGTCAGTCAGTCAGTCACCTTTGAGTTATATATATTTAGCATAAATACATATAATACAATATACATATATATAACACCCAGACATAGAACGAACATCGATGTTCATCACAAAAAAGTTTGTCCTGGGTGGGAATCTAATCCACGCACAAATCTTTACTTCCAACTGAGCAACCGGGCCAGTCAACAATACCTATTTTAAATCTCATCCCATCCCATTGTTTCAGTATAACAAAGCATGCGTTCAGTGGAAGCTGTATGGATCCCAATATACCTCTATACTGTCAATGTTGGTCGCCAGGCGCTAACTCCAGCGGTCCTGGCGAGCTGCCAGTGACGAATTTATGGAGAACGGTGGCCATGAATTAAGTGAATAATATTTTTAAATTTAAATAAATAAAAATTCAAAGTCTAGTCTTACTGACTGACTTATATATCAACGCACAGCCTAAACCGCTGGTCCTAGAGACTTGAAAATTGGAGGGTGTGTTCTTTGTAAAGTGTAGGTAACCACTAAGAAAGGTTTTTTCGAAATTTCACCCCTAAAAGGGTGGAATGGGTGGTTGAATTATATTTTTTTTTAAATCTTCGTTTCTTATATCGGACGAAGCCGCGGGCAGAAGCTAGTATAAATATAAATTAGTATGTTTAATTAAATATTTACTTTTGCTTTTATATGTTAATAAATGACGTGACGAGCTAGTCATTCACCTGATGTTAAGCGACACGGCCGCCCATAACAGAGTCACTCTGAACTCTAAAATATAGTTTCGCGCGACACACAACATCCTGAGACATCAGCACAGTTTGGTAATAAGATTACTAGACTGCGATATCAGATCATAAAGTCTTAGTTGCCCAGTAATTTCAATAGCTACAGTGCCCTTCTAATCGAAACACAGTAGTGCTTGCGCACTACTGCTTGGCGGCAGAATAACTAGCAAAGCGGTGTACCTAGACTAACATTGCAGAAAAGATACCACCTAGAACTTCTGCTTACATATATTTTTCTTTATTCGTGATCTTCGTTTTCCATAAATTCGAGTGTAGGTCACAATCTACCACAATGACCAAGGCAGGGATAGTGGTAGACATATCGAATTTTGTCTGCCTCTGTGGTGTGGTGGTTGAGCAGGTCGGCTACAACCCGGAGAGGCGGGTTTGATTCCCGCGGGAACAAAGCAAATAATTAAAAGAATAGAATAGAAAAACTCTTTATTGCGTATACCAACATAAAACTATATATTTCAGTACTAGAATAGGTAGCACAATGGGCTTCCTTATCACTAAAAGTGATCTCTTCCAGGCAACCTTTGGATGGATAGTATCATAAAAGAAGAAGTCAGTGGTCCGCAATATGAACAAAAAAATACTTATTTTGTATACTAAAAGTCTGCTATTAGATATAATGTACAAACACATACACATTAGACAATAAATGTGTAGATATAACAAATAAAATACATACATATTATATGAATAGATACTAGATACATAGCACATAAATAAATATATATACATATATATTGATACAAATATACTAATATATAATTACATAGCAGCGTTAAATAAAGTTAAATGAATAGTTATATTAAACAGTACTATAATTAGATATAGTTAACAAAAATAGATGGTAAGTGCTGTGGTAAAGAAAATTTAGAGGTCCCACGGAAAACAAGTAAATTACAGATTATTTAAAAAGTCTGTAGGATTGCCAAAGTATGGCCACCGAACATGCGTGCAATGCCTTATACATGGTGTACTCTTCGTCGCGAATTAGGTCGTAAATAGAACTTTAGAAAATTAGAGTGCCTGTTTATCTTTTGTTTGTTTGTCGCATTAACTTACCGCACCATGTATATGCTTATTTTTATTAAAAGTAAGAAAGGGGAAGTTTTGGCGGGAAAACGAAAAAGAACGCGTCTCCGCATTGTATTATTTTCCAAAACTTGTGTTATTTTCAGTGTTAGTGCATAAAAATGGTGGCATTTTATTCATTTAATGCTGGATTACACGCATGAGTCTGGGAAAGTAGTATAATGATGGTGAAACGTTTCTTTTCGTGTTGTTTCCAAAACTCCATAGAAGCTTCTGGTAAAGTTGCCACCACTTTACTAGGAGTATGACTTTGACTAAGCTATGACTTGACTGTGACTTGACACATATTTTCTAATTTATTATTTATTTAATTTCCCGAATTAATAAACGGGAGAAATGTCCGTGCACATAAACTGCGTGTTCAAACTGTCAAATCCATACAAATTTGTGTTTTTTATCTGTTGCAATCGAGTTACATGATCGCCTAGCGGGTCGCACTGTTGCAAGTGGTAGCTACTAATCGGAAATTACATTCTAAAAGTGTGTATATAAAAGTACTAGCGGCTCGTCCCGGCTTCGCACGGGTGGATATTTATTTTTTAAACATTTTGGCATAAGCTTAAAGTAAATACAGGACATACCTTAATAATAATCATAGTGACATAACTACAATAGTTATACACATGCTATCGCAACATTTTTGTAGATATTTATATGCTCATTATTATTGTGGAACATTTATTTTGTTCTATCATCAATAGTTTTCGCAGCGCATGCGATGAAAGATATTTTATAGGTACTTTTTACACACTGCTAACATTATTGTAGTTTAGTAGGGATCCTTATTTTTTCTTGCAATTAAAATAGCCTATATTAATCAGTGATAATGTAGCATTCAAATGGTTAATGAATTTTTAAGATCGGTCTAGTACTTTTTGAGCCAATCCGTTACAAACATACTTACAAACAAATCTTTCTTCTTTATAATATCAAGTAGAATAGGGTAAACCATCTAATAACTGGATAATTTAGTGCACTGGCCAGTTCTTGTTAGTTCGTGCTAGTTTCCATACGGTAAAAATTGTGAACTAATAAGAAAGCTTATAGATACGGTAATGTTAAACCATGATCACAGGTGGCGTTACGTGAATGTAAGTCTTATTTCATGCAAATGTTAATCGTGGCCAATAACTAATAGCGGCCAGTTACACCAAGTTATACCCTACTCAATCTTCCGTATTCATACATAAATACATGGTTAATTATTGTGGAGCATGCATGAATGCAGGCTGGACAAGCCATCGATCGCGAGAGAGGCCGATAGCCGAAATAAAGGAAAACAGCGCACGGGAAAAAATCGCCGCGTCAAAATGGACGCAGTTCTAGTAGGCTTAGCTAGGATTGGCCACTGCGAGAATTTTTACACATTACTAATTGGATGATCAAACGAACTTACCTGAAGTGAAGTTCGATCCATAATTGAAGGGTTGAGAATAAAACGGGCTTAACTGTCAAATTGATAGTTTTGAGAAAATTGATTTTAAACTTCAACGGCGTCATTTTAATATAGATTGCTTAATATGAAATAACTTAATTTTAAGTACCTAGTATAATTTTGACTTGTAAAAGTGCTAAAATTAGCCTATTTGCAATAAATCTTTTGACTTTGACTTTGACTTTGACTATAATGTGATAGAAAAGGTTTATGTAAGTTTTAGTTGCTTGAAAATGTTTTAATTCTATTTTAAATACTAAATATAGTACTAATTCATACAATTACTGTAAAAATATAATACAATACAATACAAAAATTCTTTATTGTACACCAGAAAAAAAAAACAGTTATAGATGATGAAACTTAAAGCTATAGTACAATGGGCGGACTTATATAATATAATAAAATAAATAAAATATTGTTTTTATGCTAAGCGAACTCTATTGACAGATAAGCCGTTTAGACTCAAAATCTCGAGATTTCAGTATTTTGAGACTGTATTATTGTAGATAATTTCACGCTGAATCCAACGATACCGCATTAGTCATTTTGTGAAAAAAATCAGTTAAACCCTTTTTGCTCTCACCCCTTCAATTATTGTTCTGTCTTCGTCGAAGAGATTTATTTAATTCACGTTTTGTATTATAAACGTGAAAGTTTTTATGATGATATATTGGATGTTTGTTACTCTTTCACGCAAAAACTACTAAATGGATTTTTATGAGACTTGGAATGCAGATAATTTATTCGCTGGATTAGCACATAGGATACATTTATCCGCAGGTGAAACCGCGGGGCGCAGCTAGTAAATTATAATAGCACTATAGTGTCTCCGCGAACTGAGTTCTTGGTGACTTTTGGACAGGTTTTGTTAAACCTAGTTCATAGACACCAGTCTCGTAAAGCAAGTAACAATGCTAATTTATATTGTCCTAAAAATATAATATAACGTCGTTTGATTGTTAATTAGTTGAGTCTAGGTGTTGTGAGACCACGGTCCTCGTAGTTCCTGATTCCCTAGACACAGGAAATCCTAGTTAGGGGCCAAGATCTATGTATGTGATCGTTGGGTGTCATTATTATTATTATTTTAATGATTATTAACGACACCAATCCTCCCCAGTCCCACTACCGTGGTGCAACCGTCACCGTACAGTCAGCCGGCCCACAGGGGGCTACCCCCTAAAAAAATTGCACCGCTCACCCCCAGGGGAAGGGGGAGGTAGGGCCAACTTTGACGCGATGGACGCTGCGCCTAATTGATGCCATCCTATTAGAAATTGATTTATTTGATCCGTTTGTTATGCTGATGATTATTACAATGTTAGAATGTTTGTGTCATGTCATTCCTTAACAGAAGGAATCTGCAATCTATTCAAAGTTTTAAAATTAAACTAAAATAAATCTAGTATATAAATATAATATATAAATTCGGTCATCAGAAGGCGGAAGAAATTTTAAGACACAATACAAGTTCTCTAATGTACACACATTTTTTCTAGCTATGCTAGCTATTTTTAAATTTTTTTTTATGTTATTGAATGATGTGACGAGCTAGTCGTTCACCTGATGTTAAGCGCCACGGCCGCCCATAACAGAACAGTGTCACTCGGAACCCTGAACAAAGAGTTTCAAGCGACACTGCACTGCGCACACCATCCTGAGACATCAGCACAGCCTGGTAATAATACATTGATATAATATATATATAAATATAGCTACATTGATTTTATTCACACACACACACACTAATATGCGGCAGAACAACTGACAAAGCAGTGGTACATATAGACGAACTTGAAGACGAAGACGAACTTTGCAGAAAAGTCCTACCACCTAGTATTTGGGTTAGGTTTATGTGATAACATTTACTAATATTATTCCATCTTGTGCCATTCATCCATATCCAATTGACCTAGTTTACGTTGCTTTCATACGAAATATCCAGAATGTTTTCATTCCATTATTTTTGTAACGAGAACGGCGTAGATCTTTTACGTACATTTTAAATGATCAATATTTTGAATATTGTTTCAAATTAAAATGCTTTTCAACTAACTACTCCAATTAACTATTAAATGCCACCAGCTACTATACTGCAAAAATATTGTTAATTGTATACTAGCCGCGATGACCCATAGATAGTCCAAATGCTCCAGCCCACTACCAGTAGGTAGCGTACCCAACATGCTAGCAACATTGCCCTGTTAAGAAGAGTACAGTTTAATTTTAATTTTAGGTACTCCATTTTGAATAAAATACTAATTTTAAAATTAATGAGAGTTATTATTTTTTATTCAGTTGTTTTAAGTTTTGTACATGTCAATCGATTAATAAAATTCTAGCATAGTTTTTCTGTATAAACCTTGCGTTTTGTTGGTGTTTTGCATGGTTTGGTTTACTTCCCGAGTCAAGCGGGCGTAAAGAAGTTTTACTTCAATAGAGTAAAATGGTGGCGATGATAATGATCAAAATCAGTAGTTATTCCCGTCAAAAATACGTAGATTTTTAGTTGCGACAGCTAAGTGGTGGGACTGTTCCTAGTAACACTGTTCTGTTATGGGCGGCCGTGTCGCTTAACATCAGGTGAACGACAGGCTCGTCATATCATAAATTACATATAAAAAATGTAAAAATAGCTAATTTATTTTCGCTGTGTTGGCTCCGGTGGCTGGTTGGTATGCTTTATCTACTGCAAATAAATTATGTAAACAAAATGACACGCGGGAAGTTATTTCACATATATGTTAATGATAAAAGTTTTTACAATGACCATGTTATAACTAGAAGGTTCCGTACTTCCAGGTGATTCATTAATAACACCCATCTTTTAGTTATTTTTTTTAACACGGCAAATTGCCTTTATTTTGTAAATATTACAATGATTTAATAACTAATACTAAAAACTACGTACTACTACTACTACAAAAAAAAAACATTTGGACTATATACTGGCCGCGATGACCTATAGACAGTCCAAATGCTCCAGCCCACTACCAGAAGGTAGCGTACCCAACAAGCTGCAGCATTGCCCCGTTGAATTGCAATGCTTATTCGTTGTGCCAAATAAGTGCCAGCATTTTGGTCACGCGTCGCGTCGACCAGACGCTAAGATAAACTTTTGAAAACGCTATGAGCTCCGGGCCCCCAAGGACCCAGGGTCTCAACACCTAACCGCTCAAATATGTAACCGCTATGGAGATTTTGTATTATTTGTACGGGATTTACTCACGTTTAAAATTGGCCGGACTATCCGACTATAGTTTCAACTGCATTCGGCAGCCTTCCTCAAGCTACCGAGATTACTACATTTGCGCCGTTTTAGCTGCTCAAAGTCATAGTTTAGTTAATTAGATAAAGGACTTTCTACTAATAGCAAACGATAAAAATAGCCGCTAACCCAGAAGAGTGACAGTTCTGAACGAACTAAACGGTTTTCTTTCAGCTGGACCACCCAAATACATATACATTATACATACGTATGTACTAGATACTTGCGTATATGTATATTTGTGTGTGTGTGTGTGTGTGTGTGTATGTATGTATGTATGTGTGTGTATGTACCTGTGTGCATGTGTGTGTATTTACTTGTGGATGTATGCGGGCTTTTCCAAAACATACCTACTAAATGATACGTAAATCCGAATCGAAAAAAAAATCCATATAATTACCGAACCTGCTTACAAAATATCACGAGAATCGGTTGTCAAATGCGACCTGTAGATGAGAACAGCCGGACAGCCGGACATCCGCCGGATATACAAAATAATCTTTGCTTAAGCTAAAAAAGAGACGCTTGCGCTTTGCGCTTGCTCGGCCAATAAAATTGAAACATATAAAATGAAATGAAATGAAACAACATTGTCTATTTGTTTGTGTGTACTTTCACGTCAAAAAAATTAAACCGATTTGGATGAAACTCTGCACACAGATTACTTATACTATTACTATCAACATAGCGTACTTTCTACCCCGGAAAATTAAGATTTTCCGTGGGAAATCGAGTAAAAACGCTGCTACAGCATCGTTCAATGTGTAAGTAACTTTTGCATGACATCATACTCATCTAGTGATGGGCATACATCTGACCCGCGATCTGTAAATTACCAATTAATGAATGCAGGGCCGGGAAGAGCCCCCCTAGGGGTGAGGGAGTGCCGGCATTTTTTGCAGCTATATAGGTAGCCTGCACTGGACTGACACGGTACACAGCAGGTTGAGCTCTAGAGGATTTGTCGAGAGATATTATAAGCGGTGGTTTTAAACAGGTCCAATAATTTCGTAATTTTAGTTTTGGGCAGGAACAATTATTGCTTATCCATAAAAAGAACATCTTGAGTAAATACTAAGTATTGAATAATTAAGTTTTGGTTTTTACAATTTAAAACAAAATAATGCACTAGGTAGCATTATTTTCAGAATTCAGATAATTCAGAATAAACAAATACACCGCACTGGCCTTGGCGGGATCGATGACCTAGCCACAGTAAGTTACTTAAAAGCACGAGCGTGCGAGCGAGATAGCCACATATGCCCGCGATGTTATTTAATACTTTAAAAAACGAATGTGCTTTAGACCACACGACTGAAGTAAAACTTCTTTGGCTCCATCTATCGGCCGGTAAAACTAAACTTAACGAAGTTTTACCTTTAAAAATTTAATTTCCGGGAATATTTTTTATTGATTCTAGTTCTGTATAAGCAGTGTACCTACCTCTAAAAATTTTGAATCGGTTAAACTTAATCAGCTGGTATATTTGAGGATGCGATTAAAGTAAAATTATGTGCAGTCTTGCAATCCACTGGCACATAAAAACAATTGAAAATGGAACTCTATGGTTGTAGAACACAATTTGTTTCATCTGACTGTCACTTGTTTTTATATTGTGGCGTCATTTTAGAAAATGCGTGTCTACGTAACCATGGGTTTAACTCGTGAATATTTCGTGGTACTATTTTCTATGAATTTCAGTATAATTCGACAGCTTAGCAGAGGTTTGCTGGGCTTAAACTGCTTTTGGCAATGAAGCACTATGCAAGACGACTATTTATAGCTAGAATTTAAACGCGGTTGTGTCAATCTCAGTGACAGATTTCGTGAAAAACCAAATTATCGATTCTGTGCACCACCATATGACCGAAACAGTCAGACATGGGACCTACCATTAGATTCGGATATAATCAACATATTAAATAAATAAATAATATTGGTGGACATTCCATCTAGCCCAAACTAAGCAAAGCATGTAAAACCTGAAACCAGATAACTGATACAATATTTAGATACTTTTTGTTTGTAAATATGTACATACATTGAATACAATATAACACTTAGACACAGAATCAACGTTTATGTTCATCATACAAATGTTTGTCCTGGATGGGAATCGAACCCACAACCTGCAGTTATTATATTGTATTATTATTAGTACAGAAGACAGGGTTACTACCAACTAAGCTATCGGGCCATTCAAATTGTTGAACTGTTTTTTTTTGTATTGGCTCCACACTTTTGTGTATTTAGCCAGTGTCAAGTAATTGATAATTTATCAAGTTAGTGATATTTCACTCAGGTGTGTGTCACAGCCACAGTCCAAGTCATCAAGTCAAGTCATAGTCTAGTCATACTAATAGAAACATCACGAAAAGAAACGTTTCACCATCATTATACCATTTTAACACACTCATGCCTGTAATCCAGCAATCAACGAATAAAATGCCACCAATTTTATGCACTAACACTGAAAATAAAACAATTTTTGGAAAATAATACAATGCGGTGACGCGATCTTTTTCGTTTTCCCGCCGAAACTCCGAAAGTGTTGTATTGGTAGGAACGTTCTGGAAAGATAAGTACAAACTTATCAGCTGACAAACTTAACATAGAGTATTAATCGTACATTACATCTTAAAATACATTCCATGATAATAATGTTAGCAACATGCATAGAATACACAATCTAGACTATACCTACAGAGCACCCGAAATTTGTTAGGTCACACAACGCTATACAAAATCTGTAAATCAATAAACCAAAAAACAGAAAATCCAGCGATGCTACCCCACTGTGCATCGGTCATTTTCAGCGTTTTTTCGCAGCGAGTCCGCAGCATTCGTTTTTCCACCCCAACCACCCCCCACTCCATCCACCCACCACCCGATACCGTGCGCGGAATTTGATTAATGCAATGTTCGCGATAATTATTCCTGTTACTATTTTTGACAGGATAAAGTTTTTTCTCGTTCGACGTTGATTTTCCACTTTTTTATTTTTCCCGCCGAGCATTGTACGTGACGTGGCGTGTTCCGCCATTTTTAATTTTTGTTTCGTTGAAAAAAGGCTTAGATTTGGTTGTGCAGTATCTATTAAGCTTTTTAAATATGTAAAACACGGTGTAGTTTAAAGTTTAAATATGTAAAACACGGTGTAGTTTAAAGTTTAAATATGTAAAACACGGTGTAGTTTAAAGTTTAAATATGTAAAACACGGTGTAGTTTAAAGTTTAAATATGTAAAACACGGTGTAGTTTAAAGTTTAAATATGTAAAACACGGTGTAGTTTAAAGTTTAAATTTCGAATATTGGAAAATTTGTCTCTCACTTTTTTGTGGTTCTTTTATTATGGAAAATAGTGTAGATGTCACAGCTATGGAGGAATTAAAAATAAATAAATAAAAATTAGTGGCCATTTCGCATAGCGCCATCTAGCCCCAAGCTAAGTAAAGCTTGTGCTATGAGAACGAGATAACTAAAAAAATCAATTTTTAAAATATATTTTAATAAGAACAACACTAACCAAAGTAATATTAGTTTCTCACTGAAAAATATATTTCATGACACTTACGTAGTTTGGCATTACAGTCATAGATACAAACTGAAGCATTCCTTATAATTTATTTATAATTCATTATGTACAGATCATATTCTGTTACTTAATTAGACAAAAGGACGAATTGGCGCTAGGAATAAAATTTAATTGGACCAAAGCCTCCGAAAATACATGCCCTACGGTTTCGTTTAACTTGAAAAAAAATTACTTGAACACCTCCGGAAAATGGAGACGAAGACGCCAAGCAAAGTTTAAAATAAAAGATGAGCTGTGGTAGGTTCTACAAGTGCTATCTAAAATAATCTCCGCAGACAATATCCGGCTTTCGCTTGTAGGCTGAGAGTTAGTGGTAAAAAACCACACTATAAAATAACGGGAGGTTTTCTGACAGCTCGGGGGAGTTCTACAGCCAAAGATAGATGGCGCTGACAAGACATGATTTTCTTTTATGTTATCAGATATTTTTTTAAGACGGCAATACGCACTTACTAATTTGTGTAGTTGAAGAACAAAAGCATAGAAAATATTATGGGCCAGTACTTTTTCAGACGAACAATATCGACGAAAAAATATGTCAATTTATAGAAATTATATAAACTTTTGTATTTTGCTTTGCTTTCAAAAGAGATTGCCGAAGTGACTATGGAACTCAGTATCGCTATCAAATCTGTTGTACCATAATGTAATTGCGCTTAATTTGTAGTATGATTTTAGTACTTTTAATTACATATAAAAAATTCTTTATATAATTTTTTTTTAATGCCGAGAGGCATTCAACAGCAATACGCTAATGAAGGACCACTAAAATCAGAATTTTCGAAATTGTTAACAAGCCGTTAAGTGCTAATTTACGTTTTTCTGAAACATTTCGCTATATTAGATAATGGTTACCAGTGACGCTAGATGGCGCTGTTTGAAATAACCTAGCTAATGTATCATAATTTATTTATTTATACACATGTAGACCATTCGTGCTGGTAAATACTAAGTTAAATGTTTAAATGACCTAATAAAATGATGTATAGTACTCAACGATTTCAAAACGATATCTAGTTAGGCAGATAATATTTATTTGAAGTGAAACAGTAAATAAATGTGAATGTTTACAAACATCAGTCTTCACATTTACTTCTATTTATTTCTCGTTGTAATTTATATTTCTTACAATTACAGTACCGCTAAGTAAAGCAGAAAAGTAGATAAGTACATATGACTTAAATTACCAAATAGGTAAGTTAAAATTATCCATCTAGCTCTCTGCCTATTTGGCATGCAACACTCAAAACTTTTTCCGAGGGTTTATAGAGTTTGATTTTTAAAGAATAAATCAAATTTCTAAACTGTTACATACGATTTATTTTAGATTTTTAGTGGTTGTATGTATTTGTTGAGAATTTTCGCATTATTTTACAATAATAGGTTCACAGGCGAGGTTGTAAAATTAGAATTGGATACTTTTGAACTGACATAAATTACAATCTCTTCCTACTTAGATAAGCTTACGTAGATGGTTGACTGATTCGATAACTCAGTTGGTAGTTACCTCCTGAGCTGTAGGTTGTGGGTTCGATTCCCGCCCAGAACCAATATTTTTGTAATGAACATCGATCTTTGTTCTGTGTCTGAGTACTATATTGCATTCTATGTATATATTTTCAAACAAAATATCTATCTATGTATTCTATCAGTTATCTGGTTCCGTGTTAGTTTGGGGCTAGATGGCGCTGTTTGAAATGTCCACAAATATATATTTATAGGTACATTGCAGTTTCACATTTCGAAACTCACTATTACAAAAACCAAACAACAATAAATCAATCACAAAAATAATAATCATCAATCAACAGAACGTGATATAACAGCTAAATCTCATTCATCATCATAATTTCATTCATTTACTTAAAAATGCAGTGTAATTAAAACTCAAAACACAACAACCAACTAACGCCATCTGTCGAAATTAAAGTAAAAGAAAGGAGTTTCTTTTTTCCCGGAGCGAAAAAGCTTGGTGTCTTTTGTCACTCGGTGTGAACGAGGCATTGTCTTCGTGACCATTACCGTCTTCTTGTTAATTACGTGTTTTTGTTTCGCGTCCTTATACAATAAAGAGAGTAAGAAGGTTGCATCACTAAGTATTCGGGGGAGAAAAATGGCGGGAATTTTGGCACAACTTATTTTTTATTTATGATTTGGCTTGCTAAAATTTAATTTAGTATTAAAATTTTTTAAAATTTTATTGTGTATTATTTTGATCGAATTCATACCTAACTTGGTACATAATACCTACTTAGGTAGGTACTAGGTACTTATGAAAATCCACTCTTTCTATTATACCCTAATATAAAAATTAAACTTTGTTAAAAACTGTTTTGGTGTAGCTCTCAGGTTAAAACGGCTGAACCGATTTACACAAAGTTTTGCACAAAGGTTGCTTATTATTATTGTTCTCATTATCCCTGTTTTTATATCAGAAAGCTAAAAATTCCTACAGGTAATGAGTAAATGGATCGTTCCAATCATCATTTAAAACCTCTAATACTTAACCAAGGAAGTTCTATAGAATATACTGTAATAGAACTTCCTTGCAGGTTTTTAGCGGGAAAACGAAAAAGATCGCGTCGCTGCATGGTATTATTTTCCAAAACTTGTGTTATTTTCAGTGTTAGTGCATAAAACTGGTGGTATTTTATTCATTTAGTGCTTGATCACAGGCATAAGTATGGGAATGTGTGAGTAATGATGGTGAAACGTTTCTTTTCGTGTTGTTTCCGAAACTCCATAGAAGCTTCTGGTAAAGTTAAAAAAAAAAGTTGCTACCACTTTACTAGGAGTATGACTTTGACTAGACTATGACTTGACTTGATGACTTCGACTATGACTTGACACATATTTGCGTGAAATATCATTAACTTGATAAATTATCAATTACTTGACACTGGCTAAATACACAAAAGTGTGTAGCCAAAACAAAAAAAAAAAAATATAAAAAATAATTAAAATCAAAAAAATTCGTCCTATTAAACATTATTATTTTTATGGTCATTTTATAAATGCATGTGCTGCAGGCTGGTACCAGGCCTGCATAAGCGTGAGGCGCTGCTAAGATTGATGCGGCAAGCGGTGCGGGGGCGCGAGTGATGGATGATCTGGGGTATAGTGTTTCTTTTTATGTACCTACATGAATGATGTTGAGCTAGTCGTTCACCTGATATTAAGCGCCGCCGCCTTAAATAATCATATTCAAATCAGAACCCAGCATTTATAAACTGATTTGGAAAAATTCTACTTTATTTAATACGGTACCAATACTTTCTTAACTTCCTATGCAACCATGCATAGAAATTTCATCAAAATCGCTTTAGTAATTTAAGTTGTTGCTCTCAGACATCTATTTAGAGCAGAGGAATAGAGGATCATTGTCTTTAAAACAAAAATATCTAACCTGATACTCATTATCTACTAGTCCAGTCAACGTAGATATCATGTATTTACATTTTAAAGTTTTGAAGAAGTGAAGAAGTGGGGGTCAAAAATAGTAAGAAATAATATATATAATATAATTATAAATATAAACTAATAGAGTTTTGGCGGGAAAGCGAAAAAGATTGCGTCACCGCATTGTATTATTTTCCAAAACTTGTGTTATTTTCAGTGTTAGTGCATAAAATTGGTGGCATTCTATTCGTTAAGTGCTGGATTACAGGCGTGAGTGTGGGAAAATGGTATAATGATGATGAAGCGTTTCTTTTCGTGTTGTTTCCAAAACTCCATAGAAGCTTCAATTAAAGTTGCCACCACTTCACTAGGAGTATGACTTTGACTAGACTATGACTTCACTTGATGACTTCGACTGTGACTTGACACATATTTGCATGAAATATCATTAACTTGATAAATTATCAATTACTTGACACTGGCTAAATACACAAAAATGTGGAGCCAAAAAAATAATTTTATTAAAATGTAGTTAAAATTAATAAACATGTATTTTTTTTAATGCGCTAGATAAATTTCTATAATTTTCTAAAATTTTACGTAGTAAGGCTAAATGAAGATTTTGGCTAGATATAGAAAAAAAAGATCAACTTGTTTCGAAATATTTCTTTATAGCAGTGTTTTAGTTGTCAATTAGCCTCACCTTGTTTTTTAACAATGACTTAAGAAATACTGAATATAAAATCCTAATAATTTTTATGAGCTCTTTCAGAGTATAATCTCGAAATACTTGTCGAATTTAGTACCTTAAAAAAAATATTGTTGTCAATTTCTATGACTCCTACCCCACACCATCTTGCGTGCGAGTTTTGGTGAACTAGAACCTCGTTTGATACATTTACGTAAAAAACGTGTCAAGGTCTAATGAGATACAACAAAGCAACCCTTTTCTTTCAACAAGTGGGAGGTATACTTGGGGTTCCGTAACGAATTACAATATTAACTTTAAGCCTACTTTCACTTAATGATTTACATACAATTATTTTATTTATAAACATATTATCACCAGTTAAGTTTTTTATTTGACACTAGTTGCGCCCCGCGGTTTCACCCGCGGATAAAAAGTATTTTAATTATTTGCTCATCCCACGGGAACATTTCCCTTTAGCGGGATAAAATGTAGCCTATATGTTAATCCAGTGTATAAGCTATCTTGGTACTGAATTTCATCCAAATCCATTCAGCCGTTTGAGCGTAAAGGAGTATCAAACATACACACATATACAAACTTTCGCCTTTATAATATTAGTGTGATGCCTATATCATTTAATCCACAAAAACCCGCAAAATTAACGCAGTTTCAAGCGCAGGCCCAGTTTGATATCAAATGTGATCTGCGGTTTTCACTTTTAAACAAAACCCCTAGAGTTCCTCTAAAAGTGTAAAAGTTTATTAATGCGTTTGAACGGGTGATTTAGATAACCCATGCAACGCCGGAGCAGCACCCCTACCGCGTAACCGTTCTGGGAATCGGCTTCGCCTGCCATCCTGCACGCGCCAATTAACAAGTCCACGAGTGCGAGCAAGAGAGAACATAATTACGATCTCTACCAGACTTACGCGGTAAGGCCCCAGATCAGCTAATAGCCATATATGTTTTACAGTTGTTTTAAAAATCTGCTATTGCACAGACCACCACCACCACCAACATCAGAGCGTAAAAACTATTTGTACGGAACCATTTACTTTAGAACAGCTTTCTGCTTTCCTTCTTCATGTGTATAAATACGTAACGACACCAAACATTCCATAAAAAACATCGTTAATGTCGCGTTTACACGTCATGTGGCGATGCTTTGTGGAAATACTTTATATGGCAATTATTTTCACATTAATCTTTTGGAAATTATATGGATCGCACCTATGCTTAAGATGAAATTATTGTGAAATGAATTTCATAAAAATATTATTTACGGAGGGTGACATATTTCAAACCGGTTAAGCCTTGGTTAAGCTGACTCCACATTGGCTGCAAGTTATGGTTATTGCCGTATATTTGAACACTAGCGGAAACGACAAAAAAGTTTCCGTTGTATTGATTATCAAAGCTTGTAATATGGTATTAATATTAATGGAGAATAATAATGATAATAATACTAGGTGGTAGGACTTTACTGCAAAGTTCGTCTAGGTAGGTACCACCGCTTTGCCAGTTATTCTGCCAAGCAGTAGTGCGCAAGCACTACTATGTTCCGGTTTGAAGGGCACTGTAGCTAGTGAAATTACTGGGCAAATGAGACTTTATGATCTGATCTCACAGTTTAGTAATCTTATTACTAGATTGTGCTGATGTCTCTGGATGACGTGCGCAGTGCAGTGTCACGCGAACCTCTATACTTTAGAATTCCGAGTGACACTGCAGTTGATATGGGCAGCCGTGTCGTTTAACATCAGGCGAACGGCTAGCTCGTCACGTTATTCCTTAACATAAAAAAAAAATTAGGTATAAACGCCCAACGATCACATACATAGATCCTGGACACTAACTAGGATTCTCTATTAGGTGTCTAGGGACCCAGGAACTACGAGGAAAGTTCCCACAATGCCCAGACTCAGAACAACTATTTGCACTTTATTTTTCTGTGCACGAATACTTGTCCTGAAAACAGACATAAGTACCTACCAATACAGGTGTGTTCCAATGTTTAGTAAACTATAAAATTTGTATGCAAATAAAACTGGTCCAATAAATAAAAAGAGCAAATGGTTATTGAGGGCAATAAAGCACAATACTCACGGTCGACGAAAAACTGATTGATTTAAATTATTTAATTTAAAATGATTCAATTATTTTTTTCAAACTTGTCTAGCATATGACCACGCTTTCACCTGATGGGAAGTGACGATGCGATCGAAGGTGTAGCATGCTAGCCAAGTAAATGTCTATTCACTCTTCTCTTGAACACGCCCGGGTCATATTTCGCTGGAAACAGACGCTGGCAGGGCATTCCATTCCTTAGCCGTCCTAATTATGAACGTGGAATCAAGTCACTTTGCACGAATGGGCGGTATTTCGACCATGAAGGGATGGTGCTTAGCTGAGCATCTAGTAGTCCGGTAGTGGAATGGTGATGGGGAAATGAGATCATGCAATTCTAGCGCACATTCTCTATGGAGTAATCTGTAAAAGACCGACTTGCCACCTTGCGTCGATGTGCTAGGCTCTGGAGCTTTAGACCAACGAAATTTCGTCGTCAATAAGTTTTTGCCACGCCGTTCAAATAAAATTAACATCTCTTGGGTCGAGGTAGTCTAGGAACCGTATTTCAAAAAGATTAAAAATGTTTTTGAATCCTTAATTTCGTCAGTCTTGCCATCAAAGAATTTTTTCTCTTTCTTTCTTTCAAAGATGTATATCATGTATCAATGGTATCAATGTGTATCAATGGTAGAATTTTAACTTTTTTACAGATGTATTACTTCAAAAGACAACATTTTTTTTTACTACCTTCTTATTGTATGTTTTGGCTCCACACTTTTGTGTATTTAGCCAGTGTCACGTAATTGATAATTTATCAATTTAATGATATTTCACGCAAATATGTGTCAAAACACAGTCGAAGTCATCAAGTCGCCATAGTCTAGTCAAAGTCATACTCCTAGTAAAGTGCTGGCAACTTTACTTGAAGCTTCTATGGAGTTTTGGAAACAACACGAAAAGAAACGTTTCACCATCATTATACCATTTTCCCACACTCACGCCTGTAATCCAGCACTTAACGAATAGAATGGCACCAATTTTATGCACTAACTCTGAAAATAACACAAGTTTAAGAAAACAATACAATGCGGTAACGCTATCTTTTTCGCTTTCCCGCCAAAACTCCTTTTACTACCTTTTTGAATGATAAAACTACAATCGAAAGTCAAGTATAATTAAACCAAAAAAAAAATCAACGACAAATCGCTCGTCTATTCAATACGTTACGCTTATAAAAAGCTTGTATCCGTCATCAATTTAGCAAATCCACCTGTAGAACATCACCTAGTATATCGGATTACTCATGCGCGCCTAATGTTACTCATAAAAGAAATTAACCAATCCGACACGAGTACAAAACTTGCCTAGCACTATAATCATGAAAAATAAGTATTTGATAGAGCTCTGTACTTTCTCAGGACATGACGGGTCAAGCTTACGATAAAAATCTCATATACTATTCATCAAATATCATTCGATTGAAAATCGATTTTGAGATATTCGAATTAGGATCGTATTTCGATTGTTTTTGTGGTGCATCCTTACGTGTATCCTTGCTGTTAGGTCGTGACTGTCAAACGAGATGTGTAAAGTTCAATTTTGTACATTATGAAGCAGCTTTCAAGGCATTTTTTTGTTTGTTGGTGGAGTGGAGACTAGAAGGTAGCCAGGTCGTCGGATGAGGGTGGAATCCTACAAAAAGCCGTCGGACCGGTTGTCTGTCTGCGATACCAGTCATTCTGTTAAAAACGAATCAAATTGACCAATAATGATTTTATTTTTTTAAGATTGATTATGCTAAAGACATTTTTAGTGAAGAGCAAAGGGCATTTTGTTTTAATAAAATCTGGTTTTGTTGATCTGCTAATTGTTAGTGTTTATGTTTATTGTAGATCTGTACTGGTTGAACATAAAAAGGTGGTAAGTATATTAATTGATATCCTTTGTAATAAAAAGGAAGTAAGTATATTTATAAATATACTTACCTCCTTTTATGTTGTATGTTTTTTTGTGTAGTTAGTTGAATCATTAAAATCCCAACCATCTGATGAGCCCCGAGTTCCACGTTAAATTATACAGACATTTCTCTGAACTCTCCTTTACCTATGGATGACCAGATTATGACTCAATACCTTTTTTCTACTAATTTAAATCGCAAGAATGTAGATATATTCCGTTAAGCGAAGTTTGTGATATTATTTCCTCTAAATACACGTTGTCTGTTTGTTTGTGTAGAATTAACGCCAACGGCTGAAACAATTTGAAGGTTCTAGTAAAATAGCCACCATTGAAAATTCAAAATTTCACCCCTAAGAGGGTGAAATGAGTGGTTGGGTCATCTATGAAAAAATTTCTTCTCTGGATCAACTGTCTCGAAAATTTATACACAATAAGAAATATATGCCATTCGTAGGCCACGCGGGCAAAGCCGCAAGCAAAAGCTAGTTATTTATATAACTCGTGGAAATGTTTGAATGACAGTGCTGTCTCTCTCCGTCGATTCCACTACGATAAATGTTATTAAATAGTACACAAACCGCAGAAGTACGACCCGCTGAACGGATTAGCTTGTTTCCTACGGAAAACGACTTCATTGCGATTGAAAATCCAAGGCGAAGAGGCACAGGTAGCTTTAACGTTGGCCGTTAGTTGTTGAAATTTTTGCTATAAAAGTATAGCGACCAAATACTCTATTATGTGAAGTTTGGTCGCTCTAGAGTTCCGCGTGATAGAGACGATCCTCCAGAAGCTTCTCTATTTAGCTCGACATGCATAATTACTACCGGTAGCTGTACATATAAAAAAAAAATTATGAATGATGTGATTAGTTTATCTTTCACCCGTTGTTAATCGACTGTCTATAGAAGAACAGTATCACATGGAACTCTAAAATATAAAGTTTCGCGTGACACTGCACTGCGCACATCATCCTGAGACATCAGCAGTCTGAAACTAAACTTTGATTGCAATGCAACAGGAGAAATGTCCATACTAACTATGCACATATACTGCGTATTCAAACTGTCAAATCCATACAAATTTGCATTTCTATCGGTTGTAATCGAGTTACGTGATCACCCAGCAGATCATAAAGTCTCAATAGCGCAGTAGTTTCACTAGCTACAATACCCTTCAAACCGGAACACAGTATAGTACTTGCACACTACTGCTTCGCAGCAGAATAACTACCAAAGCGGTGGTACCTAGACGAACTTTGCAGAAAAGTCTTACCACCTAGTATTTAGTTAGTAGATTAAATTAAATTTGAATTAAAGACAGCATAAACGCTGATTAAACACATATATACAGGACTAGCTTCTGCCCGCGGCTTCACCCGCGTGGCCTATAGGAAAATAATTCAACCACCCATTCACCCTCTCAGGGGTGAAATTTTGGAAAACTCTTTCTTAGTGGATACCTACACTTTACAAAGAACACACCCTCCAAATTTCGAGTCTCTAGAACTAGCCGTTTAGGTTGTGCGTTGATATATAAGTCATTCAGTCAGTCAGTCAGGACTTTGATTTTTCAATACTAGCCACGGTTCACGGTTTTTCCTGCAGATAATAAGTACATAATTATGTATATCTTACTTATTATCTGAAGGAAAAACCGCGAACCGTGGCTAGTATTGTTCGTAATCACGGTCACAGTATGCAATTAGAATTGCATATCCAACTGAAATGCAATGCATTGGTGGCCTTCGTCACGACCAAGGTGAGAGACTGTCGTTCAACTCACCTGTGACTCAGACTAGTTGGACATAGACACAATCTATAAAAAAAAGTCAGGTTTGTTCGAACACTTAACTCGAGAACGGCTAGACCGATTTTCATTGTTTTTAATTAATTGTATTTTTCTCCGTCCTAAATAGCAAAGTAACTATTAAAAATATTGGAAAATCGACTTTAAAAAAAACATTTTTCTATACATAATGTTGATTAGTTACGTAAATGTCAAACATTTTATATTCATCGATACAGTAAGCTTTTTTCCATTGTATGTTAGGCGGCGCCAAGTTCGCCGGGTCAGCTAGTTTATAAATAAAGTTCAACTGAGAAAGGAATACGAAAAGTTAAAGTCAATGTCAAATGATTTATTGTAAATAGGCTATTTTTAGCACTTTTACAAGTCAAAATTATATTAAGTACCTTTAATTAAATTATTTTACTAAGTATATAAAATTACAAAGTGCTTATTGTCAAATCATATATGGCAAGCCCATTACAATATACGAGTTTGAAAAAAAGAAGTTCTCTTTCTCATGGTTAAAAGCAAAAATGGTTTAAATGATCTATTTTATTCGTGTGGTCTGAGTGTGGTGACTATTATTTAATCTGTAGATCATGTCGCAGTGAACGTCACGTCTGGTTTAAAGTTTCCGAATATTGACTGGGCAGTGGACACACCTGCCTACGCTGCTATAATTTTAGGCTCAGCTTTTTTATCTTTTACTGTTTTCCGGTTTTCAGTGGAAAACTTGACGCTTGTTGGTTCTACTTTGATATTATGCGAAAATAACCCGAAAGCCGAATATCACTGTGAAAGCTTGTCGTGTTTTTTAATGGTAGCTGTAATAATAACATGAGGTATAACTTGAGTACCAATTTCAATAGTACCAATTCAAATATGACCAATTTGCACTAATTTAAATATGACCAATTTCAATAACACTGATTCAAATATGACCAAGTTCAATTACACCAATTCATATATATGACCAATTTCAATAACACTGATTCAAATATGACCAATTTCAATAACACCGATTCAAATATTACCAAGTTCAATTACACTAATATCAAAAGCAGCCATTCAAATATGACCAATTTCAATAACACTGATTCAAATATTACCAATTTCAGTTACACCAATATCAATAGCACCCATTCAAATATGACCAATTTCAATAACACTGATTCAAATATTACCAAGTTCAATTACACTAATATCAAAAGCAGCAATTCAAATATGACCAATTTCAATAACACTGATTCAAATATTACCAAGTTCAATTACACTAATATCAATAGCATCCATTCAAATATGACCAACTTCAATAACACTGATTCAAATATTACCAATTTCAATTGCACCAATATCAAGAGCACCTATTTCAATAACAATTCAAATATGAAGAGAGCATCTTGAAGATGGATTTGCGTATCACCCATCAATTTCCATTAATAATCAGTCTAGCAGTACTAGCTTCTAATTCTAGTAGTTTAGTTAGGTCCATATTAGACGGTTTCTTAATTGCTTATTATTGCTATTAACATTATGTGGCAGTTTCACTAAGTTCTCATTTTTCTAACATCTGCTTTTTCGTTAACAGTTGCCACACAAATAAAATCGCTTAAAAACAAATGCCAATCTATCGCAGCGCCACACAACTCTCCGCCAATCGCAACTACAACAAGATTTATCGATATAAGGAGAAGTAGGTAGTTGTTTCAGCCGGCGCGACCTTCACACGTTCATTACCAAGGCGATACATTCAACTCTGGTGAACGCACTTCAGGGGTGTTACTACTTTCCTGAACTACAGTGACGTCATCGAAATATTTCCGCTCTAAAGCTCTGCGCTCCAATAAACGTGCTAAAATGAGTTTTGGCGGGAAAACGAAAAACGCTATATAGTATTATTTTCCAAAACTTGTGCTATTTTCAGTGTTAGTGCATAAAATTGGTGGCATTTTATTCTTTAAGTGCTGGATTACAGGCATGAGTGTGGGAAAGTGGTATAATGATGGTGAAACGTTTCTTTTCGTGTAGCTTCCAAAACTCCATAGAAGCTTCTAGTAAAGTTGCTACCACTTTACTAGGAGTATGACTTGACTAGACTAGACTATGACTTGGACTGTGACTTGACTTGACACATTATATGATATTAATTAACTTGAGATATTATCAATTACTTGACACTGGCTAAATACACAAAAGTGTGGGCCAAAATAAAACAACAAAAAAAACGTGCTAAAAATTGCTTATTTGCAGTAAATGTTTTGATATTGCCTTTTTTTTTAACCAATTCTAAAGCTGTTTTAAAGTATCCGATGTATTAATCCAGGCTATAAACTATATGCGTGCAAAATTTCATCCAAATCCGTTCAGTAGTTTTTGGTTGGAAGAGTAACAAACATACATCCATACTCACAAACTTTCGCATTTATAATATTAGTAGGAGTAGTATAATATAATAACGCCCAATGATCACATAGATCCTGAACCCTAACCAGGATTCCCTGTATCTAAGGACCCGGGAATTATGAAGACTGTGGTCCCACAACACCCAGACTCAGAAAAAGTATTTGCACTTTTTTTGTGCCATACGTGTTCTGACGTAGAATCGAACCCGCCGCCTTCTGGTTATGAGCCGATCTGCTCAACCACCACACCACAGAAGCTGTCAATAAGTATTATTATTTGTTACTCAACCGGTGATAATACTCTTTTTACCCTCCTTTTAAGTGCTACATATCACGACTTTAAAGTATTTGTAGTATTCTTTTACCTAAGCTCTGAAACATTTGAACAGATTTGCATGAAAATTAATACCTATGTAGGCTTAACTAAGCTTAACTCAGAAACTTGCAACGTAGATGAAGGCAGAAGGCGTAACTAGTCTGCCATCAAGAGAAATAATTCTATGAACGTTTTAGGCTATGATTACATAGATTTTAGGTTAAGCACGACATCAAAGTAGCTTTGTTTTTGTGGATTGTGGTCATATGTAATGGGAGGTTTTATGACATGCAATTTAAAAAGAAAAAATAGTTCTTGAAAAACCGTTAGATGGCGTTGACGAGACATGATTCTGAATAGTATTACCTAGTCTGTGGTTCTGAAGATTCTAATAAATCTAAAGTAAAAGAAAATAAAGTTCAAAAGGTCAAAAAATAAACTTATTTAATTTACATCAGCTATATCATGCTTTTTGTCGTTATTATTCGTCTAACAAAATACTTGCCTATGGTATACTATGATTTTGTTCTTCAATAACACAAATGTCGTGTTAGAAAATGTCTCCAAGAAGAAAACAGAGATCTACGTCTGGTCAGCGCCATCTATCTTTGGCTGCAGAACTATTTCCGTCAGCTGTCAGAAAACCTCTTATTGTGATTGTATATTTTTGTGAATAAAATTGTGTGTATGTACAAAAAACAAATCACAATAATAATAAAAAACATTAAAAAAAAACTAAAATTATGTTTATAGAATGTAAATCCGATTTTGGCTGTAGGTTTAGCATGTAAATAATAAACTTTGTTATTTAAGGGCTGTGGATTTTGTAAAATAAATAAAATAAAATAAAATAAAAATGTTTGTTTATTTAATCATTTTACATAAACATTAGGGGATGCAAATCAGCTCAATCTATGTTTTGATACCGAGTCAACAACAAAAGTCTAGAGCTATTATTAAACTCATTAGTTTTTGCCAATAAATAAAACAAATAAAAGATCATGGACTAGATCGCAGTTGTTTTATTTTATAAGTTGTGGTAGGTCGCGGACAAGGTTACGAATTATGGTTGAGATAGGTACGAGTAAAGCAGGGTGTACAATAGTTGACAAAAAATGCTAACGTATTTATGTCATCTTTTTTTAAGTAGCTTGTCATGTTCTACTCATAAAGCCATCAGTTATTGTAGCTTAAAAAAATGTAGGAAAGCTTCCGGAATACAGATATAGGTTGATACCTATTATAAAGTATATATATATATATATTTTACTAAGTGGTAGGACTTTGTTGCAAAGTTCGTCTAGGTAGGTACCACCGCTTTGCCAGTTATTCTGACGCCAAGCAGTAGTGTGCAAGCACTACTGTGTTCCGGTTTGAAGGGCACTGTAGCTAGTGAAATTACTGGGCAATTGAGACTTTATGATCTGATTTCACAGTCGAGTAATCTTATTACCAGACTGTGCTGATGACTCAGGATGATGTGCGCAGTGAAGTGTCGCTTGAAACTCTGTCTATATGTTTTAGGGTTCCGAGTGACACTGTTCTGTTATGGGCGGCCGTGGCGCTTAACATTAGGTGAACGACTAGCTCGTCACATCATTCAATAACATAAAAAAAAATTAATTAAGTTAAATTAAGTAAATTAATTAATTAATTATATATGTATATATGTCGGCGCAACGGAAACAAACGTTAATAAAAACAGTAATGGTTGTGAAACTACTCGAGCGACACGTCACCAATACTGCAGTCAGTCCCTCTAATTTCTGACATATATATATTCATATATTATAGTAAAGTTAATGGTGGTGCTCTAGGTGTCTAGGTTTTTAGGTGTAGTGCTCTATGATAACTCAATAAATCTAATTGTTTGTGACCCAATATACTTTTTAATATCGAATCCTGTAATTAACTTGAAGCTTTCAATAAAAATATCGTGAGCAAATCATAGTATGCATAGTAAAGCGCGGTAAGTATACAATATTATTATATAATAAACATATATATAACAATATTTTCCATAATGGACTGGGTATTTTTGCCCACATATGGAATGTAGGGTAATTCATCATAAAATAGAATGATTAAGTACCTAGGAAAGCTATATTAACAATTTAACACATATCAAAATACTGAACTTACCGAAAAAAATATCGCGACGAAAATTAGTTCCGCGCAGCCGAATACAAACAAACGCATTTTATTGTCGCTTACCACGAGCTGACTGCCCCTGCGCATCGCTACGTGTTAGAGACCCTTCTCCTCTCCAGTTTTACGTATGGTGGCATGTTGTTATGTACCATTTTCATAGATTTATAGAGGTGCGCGTCATTACCCGGTGAGCGCAATTCCCCCTGCTTACCCTATATTGTTTGCACTGTTATTGTATACCCTGTAACTGGTGTTTTCAAGTGCAACTAGAGTACTTACAATAAGATTTCCAAATGCAACTATAGTTTGCTCTGTTTTACAATAGCCAAAGTCTTACAGCTTTATTAATAAACACGAACTAGTTTTAGACTAGTTACACCATCTTTTGTCTCTTTCGATCCAGCTAAATATTCCAGTAGCAAAAAAGACAAAAGCTGAAGTAACTAACCCGAGTCTAATACCCGTTTATTAATAAGGCTGTTAAAGTGCAAATTGTGTACTGCTTCACTATATACACGGTGGCATTTGATTCGTTCTTTTCCTTAAATGTCTCTCAAAAACGCAGCTTAAAACTCATTTTAAACTCAGTTTACAAACTCGTTTTAAATTCTGTCCATGCTATAGAACACTCTTATATAACTAAATACCCAAAATAATTATTCAATAAAACTTAAATCTAGGTATTGTCAAATTACTGCGAATTCAAATTCTAAAGAAAAACCTTACGACATTGAACAAAGCACGTGTTTTATTACCTACGAAATATTTACAAAGCGCTCAGCCGGTGCCCGCGTCATGTGTAGCGTTAAATAGATATTTAGGCTGTTATCCAGTTATTTCAGGAGGCATTTAAAAAAAAACGATTTGCACCTTGTCCGATTATTCTATAGCATGGTCTGAGTTCATACATTTACAGCCTTTTAATAAACACGAACTAGCATTAGACTAGTTGCACCATCTTTTGTCTCTTTTGATCCAGCTAAATATTCCAGTAGCAAAAAAAGGACAAAAGCTGAAGTAACTAATCCGAAACTAATACCTGTTTATTAATAAGGCTGTAAGGAATAGGACGAGTTAAATTCTACCGTGTATAAGTTCTAAGGTGTACTTACAGCCTTATGTATGTTGTTGGGGAAAGAAACAAGTTTCCAAAAGTGTCGGGCAATGATGACATAAGTTTTGTTCGTTTTTGGTTGTGTTATAATGGTTATGATAACTGTAGTGTATATTTTAGAATGTCTCGGTGGTCATTTTGGACTTGGCTGATTTAAATTGAATGTTTCATTTGTAACCTGTGGCGACTCATTTTATAATCTGCAAATTGTTAGCAATGTTGAAAATTAAATTATAATTCAACAACTTTTTTATCAATGTGACAATATGAATTGCCTTTTCGATTTTAGTTCGACGCACACCAATCGCACTAGTATTAAAATTTGTGTGGGTGTGTGTGTTTATGAGGGTGTGTGTGTTTATGAGGGTGTGTGTGCGTATGTGTGTGGGTGTGCGTGTGTGTGTGTGTGTGTGTTTTGTGTGTACTCTTTTCATGCCCACATGACACTGGCTAAATACACAAAAGAGTGGAGCCAAAACAAAAAAAAAATTTAAATGTCGCCATCTTGAATTGTGAATTCTCATTTTACCGAGCGTACAAACATAATAATACAAATTTTTTACTTTTAATTTCAGTTGTCAATGGACATCTAAATATATTAAACAACAACTTTCAGCTTACTCCTCAAGTGAAGCGTGCGTAAAGAAGTTTTACTTCAAAAATCATAATTTTATAAATTTTAGGCATTACACTCAGGGCCTTTGGTAGTTGTAGTACACGTACAGAAGTTCGCGTGGTCGAAGGGGACTTCCCTGCTGAAGCTTTGCATAAATTAGCGCCCGTCTGTGGCGTGACGTTGCACCTAGGGAAGCACTGCTGGCCGGGAAAATGACACGCATTAGCCAGTTACACAAGTCAGGTTTACAAGAATGGTTTAGAATAGGTTAAGAAGAAGGCAATATCGCATACTGTTTTTTTGAACGGGCTAATGCTGTTGGTCCCTACCAACCTTTACAGCGGCTCCGGGCGGCTCCTAGCAATCTCCGAGCAATGAAACTTCTCCTGTTACGTTACTCCCACTGATCTATCTATTCTGTGACCCAATCAACAGATCTTTTTTGGGGGGAGGAAATATCTGCACACTTCCCTGACACCATGAAGTGATGGATATATGGGACTCGCCCACATGGTGGACTAGTTAGCCAGTTAAATAATTTATCCAGCGTGCCATTATATTGTCTCGCAGTGGACCGATCTGTCAGTAAGTTTCCCCATGCATCCGCGAAGACGAATGACAGAAGTTAGCGGAACCACGCAAAAACGCCAACTCGTTCGGAACAAGAATTATTTTCAGCGCAACACTTGCATTTAACATTTTTAATAGAATTTTTAGTAAAATGTTCGGTTTTTGAGAAATTTATAAAAATCACGAAATCAATGCCATGTATGAAAATTTACACCTATGGTATTTTTTAATTTTATGTTAATGAATGAATTGACGAGCTAGTCGTTCACCTGATGTTAAGCGTAAATTAAATTCGCACGTGTCAACATATGGAAAAAACCGTTCTACTTACTACTGTTTTAAAAAATCATAATCGATTGAATGGGCTATATACGCTGAGTACTTCGCATGGACAATGGACATGGCGACGAGCATAAACTCACGAGAGCTCATCACAAATTCAATCGGAGTTCATTTGCTTTATTTGAGAGCCAATCAATTGACGAAAAAAATCACGGAGCTTTCGACAGACTTATTGGAGTCAACGGGTTCCGTACTAATTTCGCCAGACACACGAGCACTTAACATTAACATACCGAATTGCAATAGGATCTAAAGATATAGTTCTAGGACCCACCACCATTGAGTAGAATTATCATCAGACGGAACGTCTTCCGTTCAATGGTGGACTTTGGTTTCCCCCATAAAACGCTTCTTTGGACGCTTATCCTAATGGAGGCTTTCGCTATAATCATCACGCTTGGCGTCACGTCTTGGTGACCGCACAAGGTTTGGACTAAAGAAAATACTGCTGGCAATCCCCTAGATAATCCCATAGCCAGCTCTTACAGCACCTCCGAACAGATGGGGTGGTACAATTCTCAGATAGAAAGTACATGGCGGAGAAAAATAAAGAGTATGTTGAATAATCATAATAATTAATAGTAGTCATGTAATTGAATAATGCCGTAGCGATAATTTTCAGCTTAGATTAGTCCATGGCCTGCTGTACCTTATAGCCAGCAAGCAATGGTTTTCACACGCCATGAGAATACCTTAATACTTAATAGAGAGCGTGGCTCAGCGGTAACCAGTATAACATTCAAACTGACGCACCCTGGTTTGAATCCCGCTTGTTCCGGCCACTTTGTAGTAGCACGGCCGGTAGGGATTTGTGGAGAACGCGCACTTGTGTCTCGAAGCATAATCTATTGTACTTAAGGAAACAATTTCCAAAAATATCTACTATAGTGGTGGGGATTTTCGGATATACCTCGCAGCCGCTCGACAGCACATAAGATGCAATAATTTCGTAATGTTTTTACATTTTATGAATGTATGATGCCGTGTGGTCCCAGCGCAATAATACCTACAAATGGAGGAAAATGAGATGGGACGAGAGAACCAAAACTACACCAGATGAACCAGGGTTACTCTAAGTAAACAGAGACGAAGGTGGCAATAACAAAGCTAAACTAAACGAAATTAGATGATAAAGTGAGATGACAGGAGACCGAGACAAGAGATGAAATAAGAAAGCATCATAATATGACAAGACTGCATACATAAGATGAAACAACATGATATGAATCACGACTAATGATATAAACCAAGACTAATGATAAAAAACAAGACTACTCAAGATAAAACGAAATTATTCGAAATAAATAATAATAATAACGCCCGATGATACCATACATAGATCCTGGACCCTAACTAGGATCCCTGTGTCTAAAGGATCCAGGAACTATGAGGACCATGGTCCCACAACACCCAGACTCAGAACAGGTATTTGCAAATTTTCTGTGCACAAATACTTTCCATGGGAATCGAACCCGTCGCCTTCGGGCTATGAACCGACCTGCTTAACAACCTCACCACAGAGGCTGGATCGAGATAACGTTTAGTAATACGAGATAATATTAGGTCTTTACCTATGAAATTGCCGTTTTGTTTGAAAAAAGTTAAAGTATTTTTTTTTCGAACTTATTTATTTCTTTTATTCAAAGTAATCACCCCTGCAATCAATGCATCTTTGCCAACGCTGTGGCAGTTTATGGATGCCCTTCTTGAAAAAATCAGCAGGACGGGAGACAACAAACTCTTCAAAGGCGTTTTGTACTGCCTCTCGGGAATTGAATTTTTTTCCCGCTAAAAAGTTGTCCAAATTTTGGAAAAAGTAATAGTCGGTAGGCGCAAGATCTGGTGAGTATGGCGGATGAGGGAGAGCTTCCAAACCCAACTCATGCAGCTTAGAGACGGTCTGTTGTGCAGTATGGGGTCGCGCGTTGTCGTGAAGTAGCAGTGGAGACGACCGATTGATCAAAGCTGGTTGCAGACGTGCGAGTTTCGCCATCATTGTGGTCAGTTCTTCAATGTACACATCTGCAGTAATGCTCTCGCCGTTTTGTAAAAAGCTATGATGAATCACACCAGCACTAGACCACCAAACTGTGAGCATCACCTTTCTAGGGGTCATTTTTCGTTTTGTACATTGCTTTGGTACCGAACCAGGATCTAACCAACTTGCTGAGCACTTTCGATTGTCAAAAAGAATCCATTTTTCGTCGCACGTAACAATTCGGTTCAAAATTCCTTCATTTCTGTGCCTGTTAAGCAGCGCAAGGCAAGTCTCGACGCGTACGTTGCGCTGGCGATCGTTAAGTTCGTGGGGCACCCATCTATCAAGCTTTTTTATCTTGCCAATCTGTCGCAAATGGACCAATATTGTTTTGATGCTAACATCAAAAGCTGCTGCCAGCTCAGCTGTAGATTGAGATTCATCAGCTTCCACAATCGCCTTTAATTCATCATTGTTGACCAAAGTTTCCGGACGACCACGAGGTTCATTTTTCAAGTCAAAATTCCCAGAACGGAACCGAGCAAACCAATAACGGGTTGTACGTTCGTTTGTACAGTTCTCTCCGTAAACGTCGTTGATGTTACGTGTCGTTTGTGCCGCGTTGGTGCCACGACGGAACTCATATTCCATAATTACACGAAATTTCAAAGTATCCATTATGAGGAAAAATGTTGAAATGTAATGAAAATACAACGCTAATCAATAAACAAAAGACTTATTTTGTAAATAGAATGTCATATTTTTAAAACAAAATTAATTTGAATTTAGAATTCATAGCCAATCAAAACTTTTTTTTGTTTGAAAAAGTCTGTACTGCAATACGGCAATTTCATAGGTAAAGACCTATTATTACAAGATCTACTCATATGAATAGGCAAAATTATCCTCAAATTTTCCAGTCACTTCGCTTATGCACAGATCAACATACAAGGACGATGAAAGGTTACCCCAGTTCACGAGATCAAGTGCATAGGACAGGTTATTCAAATATGCAATATGCATGACTTGCGATAAAGTGTAGGTTTTTGAACAGAAAAATATCTATTTTATATTATTTTAAAGGGCTTCCTGCAATTTTAACAGTCATGTCTAATCTAAGGTTTTTTTGAACAGGCTAATGCTGTTGGTGTGTACCGAACTTTATAGCGGTACCGGGAAGACAGGCACAAATTTACCCAGCCGTGAAACGTTGAGTACGAACCTCGGCATTAGCCATTGTCAGGAGAGAATCGATGATTAGTCCATTAGAGAGTAGACACGACGGAAAGTTTTGACCGTCTAGCTAACCTATGTGTTTATGTCAGCCTTGCTGACGATGTCAGTATGTATTTTTTTTGAACGGGCTAATGCTGTTGGTCTCTACTGACCTTTACAGCATCACCGAATGGTTTACAGCGTCACTTGACTGGATGGTTTACAGCGTCACGTATGGGCTGATAGAAAACGAACAAAATTAAAATATCCTGCGGGAAAACTGATAAATCGTGAGGGAAACCGAGCGCATTTAGTGAATACTTAGTTTCCAATAAACTTTCATCATCATCACCTGAAGACGTCCAGTGCTGAGCATAGACCTCTAGCATAGAGCACCACTGTGGTTCTGACCAGTTTATGGTCGGTCACAGTGGAAGACCAGCCTACGCTGCGTCTTCCGGTTTGTGATCACCATTCCAAAACTTATCTTCCCCATCAGTTATCGGTTCTAAGAGCGTTTCGGATCTTATCTCGCAAGGAAACTCCTACCATAGGTACCATACCTCTGCATAGCTTGTTAAGCAACATTGAGCTTAGATACTAATAAAACAACTAGTAAACAGTAAAAGACCACGTTTCAGTACCATAAGTCATCACTGACAACACACACTGATGGAAAACCTTCGTTTTCAGGCTCTGCGGTATTTTGGACGAAGTCGAAGCTTCTCAAAACCTTGCTCAGGCGGATTGGGCTCTTTGCGAACTCTTTGTCGAAGTAGGACCTATTTAAGCGGACATTCTACCCTAGGTAGACATATTCATAAACTTTAATAATATTAAAACCAATACAATAATAATGTTTACAACACGTTTAAAAGGACACGCGGGTGTCGTCATAAACGACTTTTAACACGACCTAGACTAGATTAGCGCACTAAATCCTTTATTAGAGTTCCGTACACTAACAGCGAACACGGAGCCCTATCACTAAGCCTCCGATCTGGTGCCTGTCCGACTGACGTATAAACGGCTGTGTCATTTGAAACGTAAATGTAGCCAGCTGATTTTTTTTAGTAAAACTTCTTTATGCGCGCTTGACTGGCTGGTGAAGCGAACGGAACTCTCTACGTGAATATAGAAAGAAAGAGTTACGTTTCGTTTATTGCTGTAGAGGCAAGGGCTGTGGAGCTTAAGAAGTTTTACTTCAGTCGTGTGGTCTAAAGCACACTCGTTTCTTTTTTTACAATATATGCCTTAAAATGGCGGATTGGTTATGAAATAAATATAAAAAGGAAAAAATTCAAGGGGGCCCTATACAAGAAACATTTTTAATTATCAGTTTTTTTAAATATCATATCATAAAAACGGTAATTCATATAAGCTTCCAAGTTAGTTTCATCTTTACTATTAAAACAAATACCAAAAACCGGCCACGTGCGTATTGGACTTGCGATAAAAGAACAAGCGGACGGAACCCTCAGTACGCAAGTCCGACTCGCACTTAGCTGGTATTATTTATGAAACAAGTCCATATAGAAGTTTTGGCGGGAACGCGAAAAGATTGCGTCACCGCATTTTATTATTTTCCAAAACTTGTGTTATTTTCAGTGTTAGTGCATAAAATTGGTGGCATTCTATTCTTTAAGTGCTGGATTACAGGCGTGAGTGTGGGAAAATGGTATAATGATGGTGAAACGTTTTTTTTCGTGTTGTTTCCAAAACTCCATAGAAGATTCAAGTAAAGTTGCCACCACTTTACTAGGAGTATAACTTTCACTAGACTATGACTTGACTATGACGACTTGATGACTTCGACTGTGACTTGATACATATTTGCGTGAAATATCATTAACTTGATAGATTATCAATTACTTGACACTGGCTAAATACACGGAGGTGTGGGGCCAAAACATTTAAAACAAAAAAAAAGTTCATATAGGACAGCAGTCAAAGAACTTCTCACATGTTTTTAACGTGGATTTACCAATTTGAATACTTGCCTACGCATTGGGAAATATTGAATGCATGATATAAGAAATGAATACATAATTAGGTAATAATTTGTGAATTTTTGAATATTCCAAAATATGAATTTTCGTAGCCGTATTTTTCTATGATAAGTTCAATTTTATCTGAATTATGAATGATGAATGAAATATGACAAAAAGAGCATATACGAAATAATTGGCCCATAGCCCGATAGCTCAGTTGGTAGTAGCCATCTGATCTGTGGGTTGTGGGTTCGATTCCCACCCAGGACAAACAATTCTGTGATGAACATAGGTGTTTGTTCTGTGTCTGGGTGTTATATTGTATTCTATGTATGTATTTACAAACAAAAAAGAAGTATTTAAGTATTGTATCAGTTATCTGGTTCCCATACCTCAAGCTTTGCTTAGTTTGGGGCTAGATGGCGTTGTGTGAGATGTCCACACATATTATATTATTATTATTATTAATTTTCACATTTTTCATATTTAGGTTATTTTTTGTTTTGTTCTAGATTCGTTCTACATTGATTGGAATAAAACGAGAGTGAAATTTGTGACTATAAAACAAAAATATTTTACAATTAGCCCCGGTATTTTTTCTTTTTTGTGGTGCTTTGTAGTTCTTAGGTTTTTGTTTTACATTGCTTTAGTCCTTAAATGGAAACTGAAAACTTTTTAATCAATTTGGCTATGACAAATCGACCGATTTTTCTAGCAAAGCAGAGTTAGAGGAGATGTCCCCGCACTATTAATGGCAGAAATGGAAGATACAGGGAAGAAATAAAGGCGGAGTTTTGGCGCGAAAACGGAATTTTCCAAAACTTGTGTTATTTTCAGTGTTAGTGCATAAAATGGTGGCATTTTTATCGTTAAGTGCTGGATTACAGACATGAGTGTAGGAAAATGGTATAATGATGATGAAACGTTTCTTTTCATGTTGTTTCCAAAACTACATAGAAGCTTCAAGTAAAGTTGCCACCGCTTTACTTGGAGTATGACTTAACTAGACTAGACTATGACTTGACTTGATAATTTCGACTGTGACTTGACTTGACATATTTATATTATTATTATTATTTTTACTTGACACTGGTTAAATACACAAAAGCGTGGAGCCAAAACGAAACCAAAAAAAATATAATAAAGTCGTTATCTTGTTTTATAATATTTATTATTATAATTGCTTAATATAGATACTGTTACTACGCTTAAAAATTTTGACAATGCAATTTGTGAAATGTATCAGTTTCATTCTAGTAAATAAGGAATCTCCTTAATAGATAGGCTTCAAGCTGAGGTTAACATGAATATAACAAAGTGCCATAGACGCGCTTAGCAACCATGTCGTAATGAAAATAAAACCCATTATAGATTGGAAGTCAGGATCAAGTTTAAAATGATCCGTGGTGTGACCGCCTCGAACCCACGACCATATATTAAGGATCCGTCTCAAGGGAACAGGGATTAATGCATCATGCAGCAAAGGTTGGGTCCTATTGATAGCGAGATTAACAATCTACAGTAGTGGTGCTATACTTAATCACTATCACACAAATTTTTTTTTTTTTGTATGTTTTGGCTCCACACTTTTGTGTATTTAGCCAGTGTCAAGTAATTAATAATTTATCAAGTTAATGATATTTCACGCAAATTTGTATCAAGTCACAGTCGAAGTCATCAAGTCAAGTCAGTCAAGTCATAGTCTAGTCAAAGTCATACTCCTAATAAAGTGGTGGCAACTTTACTTGAAGCTTCTATGGAGTTTTGGAAACAACACAAAAAGAAACGTTTCACCATCATTATACCATTTTCCCACACTCACGCCTGTAATCCAGCACTTAACGAATAGAATGCCACCAATTTTATGCACTAACACTGAAAATAACACAAGTTTAGGAAAATAATACAATGCGGTAACGCAATCCTTTTCGCTTTCCCGCCAAAATCCAACACACTAATATTATAAAGGCGAAAGTTTGTATGTGTGTTTGTGTGTATGTGTGTGTTTGTTACTCCTTCACGCTCAAACGGCTGAAAGGATTTGGACGAAATTCGGTACCAAGATAGCTTATATACTGGATTAACATATAGGCTACATTTTATCCCGGAAAAGTGAAACTTTCTCGTGGGATGAGCAAATAATTAAAATACTTTTCATCCGCGAGTGAAACCGCGGGGCGCAACTAGTTGTAAAATAAAATAAAATAAATAACCATTCAATAATGACAGCTTCCTGTGGAAAGATTCCCTGTGTCTAGGGACCTAGGAACTACGACGACCATGGTCCCAACACCCAGACTCTAAACAAGTATTTGCACTTTTTTCTTTATCCAAATACTTGTGCTTCTGCGGGAATCGAATTCGCCGCCTTATGAGACAATCCGGTCAACCACCATACCACGGCTCTAAACTAAGTTTAACAAATTACTAGGATACTGGTGTCGATTCTGTGTCGCATTCTCTAAAACTAAAGTAAACTTAAAGTATGGCGGTACTCTTCTGATAAAGGGGAAATGAAAAAGATGGAAATATGTTCATTTCGTTTAGCTTTAGAGTATGCGACACAGAATCGACACCACTTTTTAGATATACACTAGTGCGTTTATCTAAAAATTTGTTAAACCTTCGAAGCAAACTGCCATGAATTCTGAAACTAAGTATACCCCACGACACCGTTCTTTTTGACTCTTGGCATTAATTTCTCAAAATAATGTCTCCTAGGCAAGCGTGTCCTAGACCGCATCGTCACTTACCATCAGGTGAAATAGTGGTCAAGCGCAAGCATATCAAACAAAAAAAGCTATTATTATTTGTTGGGAGTTATTATTACAGGGAATCTTAGTTATACGATATAGATCCTGGACCCTAACTAACTAGGATTCCCTGATGTATCTTTGGGTGTTGTTATTATTATTAAATCCGCTACCGCTATCACTCTGCTTGTCGCTCCAACCGGCACTAAGCCCTGTCCATTGGATCGTGAAGTAGATGGATTATAGTTCCCGCCTGTTGTACCCTTTGGGTACTATAACTTATCTTGGGTCAGCTTAGTCCCTTCAAATTGAAAAATCTAACGCATAATGAGTAAGTACCTTAAGGTTCGTAATGGGTTTAAGTACCTAATGAATAAATAGTCCAGTTTTTAATTTGGTTTTATTTATTAGATTGGTACTAAACAAATACAATACAATAATACTTTACTGAACACCTACTAATATATATAACATACAAAGAATGATAGAACAAAGGGTGGCCTTATCGCGTTAAGCGATTTGTTTCAGGCTACCTTAGGATGAACAGGAATTAAAGAACTGAAATTTCGGTTGGTGTTGCTACAACTTACATACTAAAACCAACAATGAGGTAACATAGGTATAATCACTTCAAATATAAAAACAATCAATACTACACTTATAGAATTCTAATCACAAATTACAGACAAGAGAAAAAACAAATATCGTTTCAAAAAGAGAACAATGCAAAGTTTAAATTCTACAATCCATTCAATGTTCAAGACACGCCCATAATTATATCTCTTTTGGCACCAGTAGTCACGCACTTATCCGTCAACAAAGAGTATCAAAGGACTACAAAAACAGAATTCTCAACTCACAATACATGGACAATACAAACAAAACAGCGTTAAACGAGATGTAACCACTTAATAACATCGGATCGCGTCGCCAAATGAATAACACCGTCCAATTTCAGAGCATTTGCAAGAAGCCCGAGAAAAAGATTGTTGCACTCAGCTTCAACACTTGCTTAGGAAATTTAATTCTGCACTTTTTAAATATCCAAACGTAGACTTAAACACTTAGTGGATAGGTTTGAAAATCAAATGGAAAGTAAAGAAAATAAATTCTTTCGAAAACTGCATTTCGCTGAATCACTTCGCCGAAGATAAAGATGGATATACAAAAGCTTTGTCTAAATTCTAGCGTGTGAAAGAGATGGAGAATTTTCGTGGTTAATACTCGAAACGTCTGGCTAATGCGCAGTCTAGCTGGTGACGAAGATGGATGGCTGTTCTGGTTAGAACTGAATGGTGCAGCATATCGATTGTGGAAGAACGATTAAGGGAAAGCATCACGGAAAGCCTTCATTTTGACATTTTGAGTATTTACCCTAATTTGAGTTCTTATATCTTTTTATAGTTGAAAAACTGAAGTTTTTGAGCACTGAGACAATTGGAGGTCTTATTGATGGAAATCACCATCTGCATGAATGCAACTTCAGGCCAGCTAGGCGATAACGTAACTTGATTGCAACCAATAGAAACACAAATTGGATGGATTTGACAGTTTCAATACTCAGTTTATGTGCATAGTTACTATGAACATTTTCAAATAGGGAATGAGATTTCTTCTCTTGCAATCAAATTTCCGAATTTTCCGGATTTTTATTTTTATGGATCTTTGAATAATTGCTACTTATTCAGATGCACCTGTAAAGTTGTTTCTGGATGTCAATGGTACTGTTTCAATGGAGCAGGAACTACAAGGACCATAATCCTACAACACCCAGACACAGAGCAAATATATGCGCTTTTTTGTGCACAAATACTTGTCCTGTCGCGGGAATCGAGGCCGCTGCCTCCGGGTTATGAGCGCCCTGCTCAGCCACCATACCACAAAGGTCAAAGGAAAAATTGTTCAATCATTATTTACTTTCATAATTGATGATAATGATAAGTTTATTGATAATTATAAAAAATTACAAGTCTGAAATTATTATATAAGCATAAAAAATAAAATAATAAATGCAACCACATAATTATTGTAAAAATAATGTCATTAAAATAGTAGGTATATGAAAATTAAATTGATCACACCAGTTTTGGAATGAATTCCTCGACGATATATGGCGCCATCTCTATAAGAAAACTTTTTATTTTTTGTTGTAGTTACCATAGGCGTGCAAATTCTCTGGCTACATTAATGGTACGCTACTTAGCCTGTTTTGTATAAGAAATTATTGCACATTGATTTGATTTTTATTTGTAAAAGGAAATAACTTAGAAAGTAACTATAGAAAAACTTATCTCCAATCTATGAAAGCGAATGTACCCGCGCACCAAATGCATTCAAATTATGTATCACTAAGGAAAATGTAATGGAATTACACGTATGCATAATGCAAATTTGAGTGCCTTAATACAAATATAATAAAAAAACTCACCATAAATAAAGAATAGGAAAAGAAGCCACAGACTAAAAAAACAATGTAGTTGGACGCTAACTCGAAAGTGAAGCATAAAGCTCTTGCTTCTATTATATAAAACTCAAAGGTGACTGACTGACTGACTGACTGACATAGTGATCTATCAACTCACAGCCCAAACCACTGGACGGATCGGGCTGAAATTTGGCATGCAGTTAGATGTTATGACGTAGGCATCCGCTAAGAAAGGATTTTTCTAAATTCTACCTTTAAGAGGGTGAAATGGGTGGTTTAATTATTTTCCCATAGGCCACGCTGCGGGCGAAGCTGCGGGAAAAAGCTCGTTCGTTTATAATTTATATATCGCACGTTTTAATGTAGTTATTAAGTTATAAATCCTGCGTACGTGAGGACCTTTAATTGGCTTCCTTTTTTACAAATCTATGTCTATATGATTATAACAACTGTTGGTCTTCCAAAATGAAATAAATAAAAAAAATATTATTTACTTTGACTAAATGGTAAGGCTCAATACTTTAAGTACTACGCTACGCTATAACCCAAGAAGGTTACGTCCACAATTCTTGCTACGAGCTGTAAAGCCTCGGGTCTAGTTAGAGCGTGCCGCGGAGACCGAGAGTGGTTCCCAAGGACGCCCGGTCCGCAGCCTGCTTCCTTGGACTTGACGCGGACTATTGTACGAAACTCCGCGAACGTAACCACAAAATGTATAAGCTCTGTGGATTTAATATCTATAAATATCTCAATTACCCATATTGAAATGAAATAGTTTATAGTAATTTATAAGAAAATTCCTACCACCTGGCCCGATAGCTCAGTTGGTAGTAACCCTGCCTTCTGAACTGTGGGTGGTGGGTTCGATTCCCACCCAGGACAAACATTTAGGTGATGAACATATAGGTGTTTATTCTGTGTCTGGGTGTTATATGGTATTATATGTATGTATTTACAAACAAAAAGTATTTAAGTATTGTATCAGTTATCTGGTTCCCATAATACAAGCTTGGCTTAGTTTGGGGCTAGATTGGGTTGTGTGAGATGTCCACACATATTATGTTATTATATTATTACCACCTTAGCACTCATTAGGCTTTCCCGTATTGTATATATGTTCATGTCCTAATTTATAAATATAAAAATAATTCAACAAAAAGCACGGATCCAGGTGTCTGTGGAAAAGCAGATTTAAAAAAATAACATTAGGCGTTTAATTTGTCATAACTTCTGTTCATAAATTGTGATCCGCTGTTGTCCAATGTCATAATGGTAATAGAGCTGTTGCTATACTAGTTATAAAATAAAAAACGGGTATGCTTTAAACCACACGACTGAAGTAAAACTTCTTTAGTTTAGCTCCATCTATATTCTTTTTAACTTTGTAATGTTGATAATGGAGATCTACGTGAAACCACTTCTGTCTGCCCAGCATTCACCAGCTTACTCCCAAGTCAAGAGTGTGTAAAGAACTTTTACTTTAAAAGTCGAGAATCAGTTAAAATCTTGACATTTATCCTCCGTTTTTTTGACAACTCAGTAAGTAGCCGAGTAAGAGGTGAGCTAATCTCTCGTGCCACCACTGGCAGCTAATTGAAGACGCGACGGTAATTGCGCTTTTTGGGAGCGCCTCTGATGGCGTAATTACATCTCGCTTTGGCTCGTAGAGATATATTAATGTGGACTTGTCCGGACTTTCAGATTCATAGGAATTAATGCCTATCCATCTCAGAAAGTAGGGTTACGAGATGGGTCAGTATGGAGAACTTTTTTAACTGACTTCAGAAAAGGAGGAGGTTCGCAATTCGACTGTATTTTTTAAATTTTTCTATTTGAAATCTAGTGCTTTCCGCGTGGTCCCATTTCAATTTGGTCTAGTTCTGACAATGGCATCCATGAGAAAACCAAAACAGCCTTATTAATAAACGGGTATTAGTCCCGGATTAGTTACTTCAGCTTTTGTCCCTTTTTTGCTACTGGAATATGTAGCTGGATCGAAAGAGACAGAAGATGGTGTAACTAGTCTAAAGCTAGTTCGTGTTTATTAATAAGGCTGTATAAGTCTGAAGACGGTTTTTTATTTTTTCCTTTTGTTATTTTTTGAAACGACCGCGGGTCGCATTATTGGCCCAATACAACTTATATAGGACATATATAATTTTTTGTATGTTAAAGAACGACGTGACACCTGACGTTAAGCGACACGGATGCCAATATCAATGCAGTGTCACTCGGAACCCTAAAGTATAGAGTCTCGTGTGACACTACACTGCACAAGTCATCCCGAGATATTAGCAGTCTCAAATTATGACACAAAGTCTTATTTGCCCAGTAATTTTACCAGCTTTAGTGCTCTTCAAACCGTTCAATCGCAACCGTTATATCTTAGATCGCATCGTCACTTACCATTGTTGAGATAGTGGTCAAACGCAAGCCTATACTTGTTTTTTATTCTGGGAAACTGCCACTTCTTGATTTAAACTTGAGTTAAGACAAAAGTAAAAATTAAAAATGCAAATGGTCCCAAAACTATTTTATTTCCACAAATACGTAACTAATCAAATCAGCTGTGGAATAGTGCGCCTTATCCACACTATTTCCGTTTCCCTCTCATTGTCCACGTCTTGATCTCAGTGTTTACATACGTGTGCCTTTAGTGGAGGTACAGCCGCTGGTGCTACTGTCGACACTCTGCTTGGTATTGCCGCTGTTGAAAATAATAATCAAAGACAAGTTTGACAAAAGAGAAAAAAAAAATTAATGGGCGGAAAGATTATTATAATCTTCATAAAATCCGCCTCAGCTGGAGCTCATAGTAATACAATAAATAATAGAAAATATCAATAACTGTAAAGAAGTATGTGAATATTTCCTGCGCAAACTATTCATTTTCCAAAATAAAAGTTGACTCTATTGCAATGATCTCTGTACTATAAGCTGAATCTGCAAGCGCATTTCATGCGAGTCGGGAAATATTCCCTTAGACTCTTAGATCCGTATTACAGAACTTCTCTCAGTCGTAAATCTCGGCTCAAGAGGTGATTTAATTCACAAAATGATCAAATAGTGAATGAAATCTCTACTTGAGCACCAAACGACGACTATATACTCAAATGTCTTTGTGAAATTCATACAAAATACAAAAACATTTCATACATTAAGTATAGGGAATCATATACACCGGGGATCCTAGTAGGGTTCAAGATTTATATATGTGATCATTGGGCGTATTACTATTATTATTTGACTCATTTGAAATGAATCTAAATCACGAGAAATTTCATACGAAAATAATGTTTACGCGAAAATAATAAGTTACTCATCTACCACACTTATGTACGCAAGTAATAAACCAGTTTCTCCTGCGGCTGTACCTTGCCACCGCACACTCCGACCAGTTATTGACCTCTTTCATTTTTTCCTCCGCAATAACATAGCATTTGAAAGATTAATACACTTCGCCTAATGCATATCATTATGTAGAGTGGCTTCTACATACGTTTTGATGGTATACTAAAAATGATGGTCGCTAGTTAAGTATACCCCCTACTGTTTTATGATGATGATGTGGTGGTGTGATGGTAAAGCAGCTGTTCTGAAAGAAAACTAAAGTCAATGACACAGCTTACAAAATTAAAATGGCAATGGGTAGGTCATATCCGAGGAACCGACCACCGTTAGGTAAGAAGGCTCTCGATGAATTGAACGACTTAACGTAGAGCATCCTTCACTAGGTGGACCGAGGATCTGGTCAAAACCGCGGAGAGCCAATGGATGCTGGATGTAAGCAGCCACTCAAAATTGAGCTCAGTGAAGGAGGACTATGCAATGAATTTCTTCAAGCTGATCGCTCTTTTTCAACGCTCTTTTTTATGTGAGGATATTGAGTAACTTTCTTTCTGTACAAAGTTAGTTAATTATTGTTACCATTGTTACCAAGATGTTTTACAAATTAAATTTAAATTATACTTATTTTTATATTTGACCTTTGACAATAGTGACGAAATGAAAATAGTATTATACTTATCTTTATATTTGACATTTGACAATAGTGATGAATGAAATTATTATACTAATCTGATATTCGACATTCGACCATATTGTCATAGGTAATGAATTTTTTGCTATATTTCTTAAGTGTCGATAAGTTTTCACAAATTATTGTAACTGACGTGCCAAATGTAACAAACCACTGTTATAAGGTCAATAAAAAATCTGAATCTGAATCTGAATCTGATTGTAGTGCTGATAATTACCTACTCTATATAATAACGCCCAACGATCACATACATAGATTATGGATCCTAACTAGGATTCCCTGTGACAAGGAACCCAGGATATGAGGACCATAGTCCCACAACACCCAGACTCAGTGCTTTTTTCTGTGGATTCGATTCACACCCAGGACAAATATTTGTGTAATAATAATAACGCCCAACGATTAGAGAGATAGATCCTAAACCCTAACTAGGATATTGATGTTTGTTGTGTGTCTGGGTGTTATATTGTATTCTATGTATGTATTTACAAACTAAAAATATATAAGTATTGTATCGGTTATCTGGTTCCCACAGTACAAGCTTTGCTTAGTTTGGGGCTAGATAGCGCTGTGTGAAATGTCAAAAAAAAATTAAGTGATTTCTGTCCTCTTACTGGGTCATATGGTCGCTCTGAGACAAAACCCTTAAAAGTAGCTAAAAAAATTGTATAAGTATTGAATTATTTAATTAATTAATTGACATTTAATGTAGACAATAAATATTTTATACGTTTTGTTAAAGCTTTTAGGAACATTAACGCGTTGAAGTCTTTTCAAGGTTCCAAAATATTACGCCAAATCTAACTTGTAATATACAAACATAATAACTAACAAACAAAATACCAGCTGTAGATCCTCACAAAAATCAAAGTTGGCAAAAATGTAAAATGGATGTGCAATAAAACCATCGCAAAATTCAAATCCCACATCAGATTTTTAGAAGCAAACGAGTATGGGGAGTTCGGAACACTCGAATCTATCATTCATTAGTGGAGCTAGAATCCAATACGACATTTTTTACAATCCCCGGGCACAAAGAACGCCCGTCCACCCTCACACATCCAAGCAAACCCCATACAAACACAACCGCCCGTGTGTGCGTAATAAAAACTTGAAAAAAATCACACTGACCCGCACACAAGCTTAAAGCTCTGCGAAAAAAATCACGGACACAAAGAAAGTCCTCCGAAAACTTCTATACGAACTTTTGTACGCACACTGGCTTAAACTACTCACACTCTGACGTGTACAAGGAAGTTGTGGTAGTGTGCGAGAGTGCAGCTTGTGTGTACGAGGGCTAAACTTAGCTTAGTTTGTATGTGTTGCATCTCACAGTTGGAGAGTCCAAAAGTTTGCTTGTGTTGGTCTGGGAGTCGCGGAATGTCCTTGTTTGGGTGCTAGCGATGGTATTCTCTACAGCTTTGCAATAAGGTTTATTTTAATCTGGCTTATAATGGAAGTTACACCGTTTGGTTTGATAATGGAAGCTGCGCGCCGCGGGTAGTTTTCGTATGAAACTTGGTGGCGCGAGATGCAGCCCGCGAGACAGACACACAGTTCGTATCTCCATCTCTTTCGTACACCACCCGCTGCCTGGAGCAAGGGGGAAGCGGGGTCGCGGGGGGTGTCGTGTCGCGTTGATGAACATTTTTCTCATTTTTTCTTTATTTTTACGCGAATCGTTTTTAAAAAGGGTTTCGTCATAATTGCGTCGCAGCACCCGATTATGTTGGCGCGAGCGATAACCCGAACTCGAATGATTAAAGTCCATAACTTAAGCCGAAAAGGAAAAAAGAGCTTAATTAGCTGCTGATGGTAACCGCAATCGCTTCAAACCTTGAATTATGACTCTACAGCACCCTGCTAATACCCATACTATAATTCATATATTAAAACTTTGTACAGGCGATTATTGCTAAGACTTGATAAGTCATTTTTAATTAGTTAAAAATTAATAAGATTATTTTAATTTAATTATTAATCCTAGACAGACCCACCTCCATTTGACATATCTACTTGTTAGATGCATTGCATTTTTTACGGCATTTTTATATTTTGTTTATTAATATAAGTATTTTATATTATATATATTATTTATCAATATAGTATAGTATACAAATTTGCATTGCATTAAGTTTACATTTAAGAATTACGTTTAGAAATTATACGTTGTAAAAGAGCTACATTTTATTATATTAATTTGATGAAATAAGTATCATTAAATAAAAATACAGGTCTTTTAAATAATACTCATAAGTTACATAAATTTAGTCCAGTCGTCATTTTTACCTACCTACTCAAAATTATTTTTCATTTAAATCATTTTCTTGGTAAATATTTTATTTAGTCGAAATTAGCACTACAGGTTTGTAATGTTTATCAATTAAAAACACCACCATTAAAAAATCCACCACACGTAAAATATATTTTCCTTCAAATTATTGTATCACAACTTTATCATGAAACGTTTGAACAGAATGTGTCAACAAACAGTTCAATTCCTGAACCGTAAGCAACATAAGATAAAGAAACGAAAAATAAGAAACTTGGAAAGATAAAGCGGTAAAAAGCGAGCGAAATGAGCAAAAAAGCTCGAGTAAACATTGCGTTACGTACGCATGTCTCGGCCGGCGTCTGGCGGGAAACTTATTTTCCCGCGTTTTCACGCGACGCCATATTTGTTGTTATTCTTTTTTTTCTTTCGGTCTGACTTGTAGTGATGCGGCTAATGCGAATCTAACTAGAACGCCAAAATATTTTCTTATTATGATTTTATTGGAATTGTTTAAAAACAAGTTTTCACTTAAAATGCAAAAATATATCTATTTATCTAGTTATATCCAGTTTAAGTGAGGAAACTTTTAAGCTCAATAATTAAGAACCTTGCAAACAAAATGATGATAATTGGCTTTCGATTTATTTCGAACTCCTAGGTAAATTTTTGAAATGGCGTATTGTATTTTCCAAGTAATAAACAAACATCGAAGTAAGTTTATTCCGAACTTATTTGATATTTCAGCCTCCTTAATACAAGAGCGAACAAAAAAAGCGTCGCGGTGGTTCAGTCTCACGGCGACCGCAGCGCGCGCCGCCCGCTCCCAAAACGTTTTATATTATTTTACATTACGTGTTTCATTTCGCGTAGAGTTTTGGACGGCGGCACTTCACGCGGCACGTGCACAAAATTGTGACTTTTCGGACATTACAAAAATGGAACACTCAAACATTTCGACATGCAAAAAAATAATTTTCCGGCAAACAAAAAATTAACAAACGCAGTTCAAACTAGATTTTGTTTATTTAAGTTGGAGTTTATTATGTTGTTTTGGTTTTTGAAACATTAATTTTGTAACAAACTGTAAAGCTACAAAAGAGGAGAGGAGAGGAGAAGAGAAGAGAAGATGGCGCTTGCTTCTTCTGTCAGCCTTTACTACTCGATAGTGCAGCGGGCAGCGCGGCATTACTTGGAAGACTACTGCCACACAGGTAAGAACCAAAGAGTCTCCACGAGACTGAATAAAAAACATTATTTTACAGGGCGGCAAACGAATTCTCTTTTTAAAGCTGCAACTGAAACTTCCGTCTGCGATTTGCCGGTACTTCCGGTTTGTTTAATAAAAGCCAATGCTTTATTATAAAATGTACCCTTAATGCAGCTACTAAATAATTTAAAAAAAACGGAATGCAATGCTTTTGACTACTCAATAGAAAGCTCAACTTCTTAACGATATAGTTTTAAAAATAATGCATCGAAAATCAAGTTAAATACATTTTTATTATTAAAATAAAAATATACGAAATGACAAATTATGGCTAATTTGTTCCCGCTTTTAAAGTTAGCAACTTGTTTAACAATTTGATAAAATGTTTTAGTATTTTATTATCAAACCAAGCAGCGCGTAACCATATACCTACCGACTGTAAGTGCAATTAAGCCAAATTACTCGTTTTTTAAATTAATAATAGAATAAATACTACCAAAAAATACAGAAAGTGCATACAATAAATGAATTATGAATATGAATATTAATTATTATAACGCCCAACGATCACTTACCCTCCTGGACCCTGACTAGGTCCAGGATCTATGTAGGTTCCCCCTGTGTCTAGGGACCCAAGAACTACGAGGATCATGGTCCCACGTATTTGCGGTTTTTATTTTGTGTTTTTATGTTGCGGGAAACGAACCCGCCGCCTCCGGGTTATGAGCCGACCTGCTCAACTACCACATCACAGAGGCTGTCAATATTACAGTATTAATAACCAACTCAAATAGAAATAATACATTTAAACACAAGCTAATCCAAATAAAATTTAATCATTACATAGTGGTATAGATTCCCTATCGCATTCACTAATGTTAAACTAAAACTAAAGTATCGCTGTACTCTCCTAATTAATAGGAAATGAAAAAGATGGAGATATTTTAATTTCGTGTAGTTTTATAGAATGTGAAATAGTGTCGGAACCATATTTTTGAACAGGCTTATGCTGTTGGTGTGTACCGACCTTTACAGCGTCACCGTGAAAGTCACACAAAAATAAATTTTATAAATTGAACATTTCCAACAATTCAAATCAAATCATATATTTGTTTATTTACAAAAATACACTATTAATTTGGGTACAGGCTCAAATATTACATAGTAGATATGTGCAGACAGCCTGCAAGCAAGCGTGCAAATATTAAAAAATATTTTTGTTACTACATAATTTTTTTTTATTACATCTTACATATTCCTTGACACTATAGAAACATTTGCCTAAAAGCCAGTCACTCAAATGTATTTTAATTATATTTCCTTCTAAAGATTTAAGTTCCTTGGCATCCAAAAGCATTCCGTATTAATCCAGTGTAGCTATCTCCATTCCAAATTTTATTCGAACCCGTTCAGCTGTTGTGGTCATAAATGTGTAATTTTAGTGCTTTAGTGCTTAACGCAAAAAAGTTGTATTTAAAAAAAAATAACCAATCAGGGAAGTAGATAATATAAATTCGGGCGCGATTTAACTAGGCAACATGTTTGCAATATGTCAATATAAATATTTACTATCATTTATTATTTATCACTAATCACTAATAAATAACAGATGAGGGTATATATTTCTTATACCGGATCTTGAACTACTATATTTACGTTGCTTACTGTTTACCATCAAGCTGGCCAGCCGTTTACCACCCATATTACGTAAAAAGACCTACTAGGTACTTAGCGCTCATATCACTTTTACTTTTACAAAAGAATATTATAGATACTCGGATATTTAATTTATTTAATTATTTATTGTGCCAAATGAAATCAACTTCACTTAAACGTAGTCTCTTCTAAGTAGTCTGTGACTTAAACAAACACTTACTTGTCAAAACTGTATTGGAAGTCGAAAAATAAACATTTAGCAATCAAGGAGGTTTCGATACAAGTTATTTTCTTTCTCTATATAGCGGTTCATCAAAATACACTATCAATATTTTTATGTATTTATAAAAATAATATCTATAGCTAAACTATTAAGCTAGCGGTGATTCCACGCAGTTTCATACGTATTATTAACTAGGTGAGCGGTTTTACCCGTTGAAAAAAGTAGTTTATGTGTTAATCCACTATATAAGCTTAATTCTAAATTTCATCCAAATCTGTCCATTAGAGCGTGAAAGAGTAACAAACATCTATACATACAAAATTTTATTTTATAATATTAGTAGAATAGTATGATTAGTAAGATCATATTTTAATAATCTTTTGTCAGCTCGGAATGTGACAGTTTTAATTAACAATTTTAATTTTTTCATCAAAACTTTTAAAGTACCTAACTATATCAAAAACATTCATGACGAATTGCATACAAGCTCCTTTTGTTAAATTTTCTGTAATTAACAAGTATTGTCTATTGGTTTTCAAAAAATATACTTCATGACAGACCGAGTTTTTAATTAACAGATTTAGCTTTACAAAAATATATATTTAATAATCTGTATTATTAGCTCAGTTTGGATAATTTATACAACGCACCATTATGCATGACGCTTGAAATCATCTCTCCACGCCTCCGCTTCGACAAAGATCTAAATTGTTAGAAAAAATCTGATGCATAACTTTTAAAAGATATTTTATTTTTAACAATTTTACAAGGATTATGTTACGCGAGCATCTATTTTTTTGTTATTAGTAAATTTATTCAACATAAACATTAATATGTACAGGCACTCTATAAATAAAAAATTACAGCTAATGAAACATTTTTTGCAAAATAAATATGCTATCCAACTCACCACCGCGCCGTAAGGTTCCCAGAATACTGGCAGCATTACCGCGCTGAATTAGAAGACTTAGCTTCTGAGCGAAGTATGTGCCAGCTCTGGGATCCGCCGAGGCGAGAACCCTATTTACTCATCATCACCGATATTTCCCCTGTGTACTCATCACCAACCACTATAATCCTTGGTTTGTACCAACCGTACTATTATTGCCACAGAAATGTTGCAGTAGAATGATGCACTAGTTTGGTCAATTGGTTAGAACCGAAAAACTGCTACTAGAAGGTAATAATTGTTATAATTTCTCCGTAGAAATTTTCCGGACGATGAGGATCATGTATTAATCAGTAATCTTGGCATTAATTTTATACACTTTTGTAAATATTATACTTACCTATACTATGAAGGTTACCGGTTGATTTTTACGTCAATTATATAAAACTTAGCATAGGTATTTACATTTCTTGTAAATTTTATAATTTACGCTACATTTACGTAGCGCAAATAATAAAATAATGTACCTAGAAAATATTTATACTAGTAAAAAATTATACTTAAATAAATCTTTAATATATACATAATTCATCAGAGCTAAGTGCATTAAAAATTTTTTAGACCCGTTATAAACTAATGTACTTATTACTTGCATAATTTAATAAAATTAAATATTTTTAATAGTAATATTATTTACAAATATTATTTATGTATTAGGTTAATAGTTTATTATTAATATCACAAATTCCTGTATGTGATATATAAAGAATAAGAAGAATTATGATTAGGAGACACATAAATAATAAATATAATTGAATTTGCTAGGTGGTAGGACTTTTCTGTTCAAAGTTCGTCTAGGTAGGTACCACCGATTGGCCAGTTATTCTGCAAGCAGTAGTGTGCAAGCACTACTGTGTGCCGGTTTGAAGGGCTCTGCAGCTAGTGAAACTACTGGGCAATTGAGACTTTATGATCTGATCTCAGAGTCGAGTAATCTTATTACCAGACTGTACTGATGTCTAAGGATGATGTGCGCAGTGCAGTGTCACGCGAAACTTTATTTTTTGGAGTTTCGAGTGACACTGTTTTGTTATTTATTTATTTCGATTATCAACATAATGTACACTGAAACCAGATCCGATAACACAATTAAAAAGGAAACATTGCTAAGTGTCATCACAGTTACAGGTAAAGACTGCATGTATAATAAAAAAGAGTAAATTATAATAACAGCTGTTCGAAAACTCGATAATACACTAGGAATACATAGTCAAAATAGTAATATTAGGTCTTTACCTATGAAATTGCCGTATTGCAGTACAGACTTTTTCAAACAAAAAAAAGTTTTGATTGGCTATGAATTCTAAATTCAAATTAATTTTGTTTTAAAAATATGACATTCTATTTACAATATAAGTCTTTTGTTTATTGATTAGCGTTGTATTTTCATTACATTTCCACATTTTTCCTCATAATGGATACATTGAAATTTCGTGTAATTATGGAATATGAGTTCCGTCGTGGCACCAACGCGGCACAAACGACACGTAACATCAACGACGTTTACGGAGAGAACTGTACAAACGAACGTACAACCCGTTATTGGTTTGCTCGGTTCCGTTCTGGGAATTTTGACTTGAAAAATGAACCTCGTGGTCGTCCGGAAACTTTGGTCAACAATGATGAATTAAAGGCGATTGTGGAAGCTGATGAATCTCAATCTACAGCTGAGCTGGCAGCAGCTTTTGATGTTAGCATCAAAACAATATTGGTCCATTTGCGACAGATTGGCAAGATAAAAAAGCTTGATAGATGGGTGCCCCACGAACTTAACGATCGCCAGCGTAACGTACGCGTCGAGACTTGCCTTGCGCTGCTTAACAGGCACAGAAATGAAGGAATTTTGAACCGAATTGTTACGTGCGACGAAAAATGGATTCTTTTTGACAATCGAAAGCGCTCAGCAAGTTGGTTAGATGCTGGTTCGGTACCAAAGCAATGTGCAAAACGAAAAATTACCCCTAGAAAGGTGATGGTCACAGTTTGGTGGTCTAGTGCTGGTGTGATTCATCATAGCTTTTTACAAAACGGCGAGAGCATTACTGCAGATGTGTACATTGAAGAACTGACCACAATGATGGCGAAACTCGCACGTCTGCAACCAGCTTTGGTCAAGCGGTCGTCTCCACTGCTACTTCACGACAACGCGCGACCCCATACTGCACAACAGACCGTCTCTAAGCTGCATGAGTTGGGTTTGGAAGCTCTCCCTCATCCGCCATACTCACCAGATCTTGCGCCTACCGACTATTACTTTTTCCAAAATTTGGACAACTTTTTAGCGGGAAAAAAATTCAATTCCCGAGAGGCAGTACAAAACGCCTTTGAAGAGTTTGTTGTCTCCCGTCCTGCTGATTTTTTCAAGAAGGGCATCCATAAACTGCCACAGCGTTGGCAAAGATGCATTGATTGCAGGGGTGATTACTTTGAATAAAAGAAATAAATAAGTTCGAAAAAAAAAATACTTTAACTTTTTTCAAACAAAACGGCAATTTCATAGGTAAAGACCTAATATTAATTAAATGGATTAAAAATAAAAATAATGTAAACATAATATAAAAATGTAAAGATAAAAATTTAAAAATCGATAATTAGATTAATAGAATTATTATGGGCGGCTGTGTCGCTTAACATCAGGTGAACGACTAGCTCGTCACATCATGCACTAACATAAAAAAAAACAAATAGATGCATCAACTTATTACATAGTTTAACTTAACTAAAAACAATAATGATATCTGTGTATAGAGTACGTTACTTATAACGTAAATAGGCGAACAACGATTAAAAACTTACAGACTCCGATTCTATCTATCAAAAATAGTCCAACATTACAATGTCCAATCACTCAGAACAAAAAATCGAGTGTGCTTTAGACCACGAGACTGAAGTAAAACTTCTTTAGTTTCCATCTACCGGCCGGTATAAATTTGTTTTCAGTTTTTTCAATGTTAATGTATCTTGACAATTGTAAATTATCATTTACCGGACATACCAACATAATAATACAAATTTTTAAATTTGTTATTTTCGCAATGGAATTCTACGTGAACCGACTACAACTTCCGTTCGCCTCGCATGCACCAGCTTACTCCCAAGTCAAGCGTGCATAAAGAAGTTTTACTTCAAAAAATACCTTGGTGCTTTGTTCATGTCGTTATCGGCGAGTATTGGGTGACCAAACCAGTCGTCCCGGCCGGCTTCCAAGTTCCATCGACATAACCGGTCTAGAGTAATCGCGCGGCATCGCGCGGCGCCGTGCGTTTGTATGCAAATATGTGCATCGACGGAAGGTCAAGGTCGCGTAGACGTAGTCTAGCAAACTAGTCTGTTTCTGACTTAGACTAATGTTTGCAATCAAAATCGTAGGAAATTTTAAAGGCTGGTAGCGTATGATCTCATCGAAATCAGGAGTTTTATAGGCTGGTGTGAAAAATATGTATGATGAACTGTTCAGCAGCCTCTGTGGTATGGTGATTGAGCAGGTTGGCTCATAACCCGGAGGCGGCGGGTTCGATTCTTGCGGCAGAACGAGTATTTGTGCACAGGAAAAAAAGCGCAAATACTTGTACTGTGTCTGGGTGTTATGAGACCATTGGTCCTCGTTGTTCCTGGATCCCGATACAGGGAATATTAGTAAGGGTCCAAGATCTATGTATGTGATCGTTGGGCGTTATATATATATTTATACATCTAACTAAAAGGGAAGATAAAGCACAAGCTTTGAAAGTGGTCTTCAAGATTAAAAGTAAAGATTAAATTGTGCGTGCGTGCGACATTTATATTACATAATACATAATATTTGTAATGTAAGATCAATAAAAATATGGAAAAAGAATAAATGTATATGAATATGAATATTAATTAATAATTGTTAACTAATACCAATTAAGTACATCTTTTTTTTATATGTATTGCCTAAATCCTACTGTATTTTCTACATTGGCTGGCCCTATAGCTCCCGTGCCCTCTGAACAGTAGGTTCTAGGTTCGATTCGCAGCCAGGACAATCATTTGTGTGATGAACATCTAATTAATTTGTTAATTGTTCCAATTAACAAATTAATTAGATGTTAATTGTTAATTGGATCCAATATCTTGTATTAGTCTACTAATGGATAAAGGCCTCATTTAGTACACTTAACTAAACACTTGCCCAATGGAGGAATATAATGTACTCAGTCAAACCGCCATGCAATCAATATAGATCTTCTGGTTCATTGGACCATTGAAAAAATCACAACCAATGTAAATTTTAAATCCATACATTTAAGGTTGAAAATAAGATCGGTATCTGACCATGGTCCGGTAGTAACGAGGTGGCAACGATACGCCCGGTTCCCGCCAATTGTTCTCTTACTTAAATTTGCTGATAAAGTTTATTAGTGTTCTGAAATACGTAACGGTGATGGATGCTATCGGAAAATACGCTTTATAGCTTCAACGCTACATTTTTAAACAAAGATAATTAAGTGTATAACTTAAAAGTCTTTGATGCAAGTCCGAGTGGAATTTAAACCTGTGTGCGTCGGTTTGAAAGTCACACGGACTACCATTGAGCTATACTCGCGATCGAAAGTTATACAATTCATATAAAAATATAAGAAAACTAGTTGTAAAAAGTATTTTAATTATTTGCTCATCCCACGGGCATATTTCATTTTGCCGGGATAAAATGTAGCCTATATGTTAATCCAGTGTATAAGCTATCTTGGTACTGAATTACATTCAAATCCATTCAGCCGTTTGAGCATGAAGAAGTAACAAACATACACACACACAAACACACATATACAAACTTTCGCCTTTATAATATTAGTGTGAAGTGTGATTAGTGTGATGATAGTGTGATAGTGTAATATTAGTGTGATGTGATGATAACATTTCGCATGTTGTCTTAATATTGCTGAAGGTGGCGCCACACTACGCTTGGATAAAGAACTAGCTCTCAGGTAAGGTTGCTGGAACACACTCTTTATATCCGTGTGTACGAAAGTTTGACAGCTTTTAAGTTCACACTTATCCCTCTGACATGCCTACTGCAATGGATTTAGGTATAGAGGAATAAGTGCGGACTTAGGAGTCAAAACTCTAGCAACTCTGTCAAACTCTAGCACAGACGCGCGTTAACTGCTTGGCTTCAAACGTAATTTTCATCAACACAAACATTTCATTACCGAGTCTCAAAAGTCACACTTTTACTCGTACAAATCTCTCCGCCTTTCTCCAGTACAAGATCCCGGCTCTATTTACAATTAACACGATCGACAATGGTCCGTATTGCCCTAGTTTTTTATCAAAGATTTTAATATAGCAACTCATTTACCAGTAGGTAAGTTCAAACCAGAGCAGTAGGTGCCTGCTTGTTAGAGATGTACGATGCGATATCGATAATTCCAACTTTTGGGGGGGAAAATAGTTTATGTTTTCTGAACTAGTCTATAACAAGAAAGGTTACATAAAAAGAAGAAAAAAATAAAAAAAAAGAATTAAAAATTATTATGCTTAATAAAGTTCCCTTAGTTAATTACTATTAATGACCGTTATATCTCACAGTTATCATAATGCACTCTTTAATCTCTACGTTATATGAGTATAGTAAGGTTTATTTATGTAAATAGTTGTGTCCATTATGATTATGTATTTTTTTATTATAATTATTTATTATTATTATATTTATAAATAAGTATTTTATTCTCTACAAATATTACACGGCTAACACTCACGAAATACAGTCGAATAACTCAACCGGTGTTCGGCAATATAGATGCCCATCCTCAAATATTTTATTCAAAGATATTATTCAAGTATTTTATTCTGATATTAATTTAACTTCATCGCATTTTCTTGTTGCACACCCAGGATGAATGGTAGACACACCGGGCTATTCTTGTATATTATTTTGTATAACGTACAAGAAGGACTTTACGCTAAATAACAAATAAATAAACAAGTAAATAACGGAAACAGTTGGAAGGAACTAAAAAATACATTATTAGTTATAATAGCGCACTAAGTATACTTACTTTTTTTTAATGTTTTGGCTCCACACTTTTGTGTATTTAGCCAGTGTCAAGTTGTTAATAATTTATCAAGTTAATGATATTTCACGCAAATATGTGTCAAGTCACAGTCGAAGTCATCAAGTCAAGCCATAGTCTAGTCAAAGTCATACTCCTAGTAAAGTGGTGGCAACTTTACTTGAAGCTTCTATGGAGTTTTGGAAACAACACGAAAAGAAACGTTTCACCATCATTATACCATTTTCCCACACTCACGCCTGTAATCCAGCACTTAACGAATAGAATGCCACCAATTTTATGCACTAGCACTGAAAATAACACAAGTTTAGGAAAATAATACAATGCGGTGACGAATCTTTTTCGCTTTCCCGCCTTAAAAACTCTATATATACTTACTTTTGTATTTTGCAGAATCTATTGACATTAATCAATTGAAGCAGTTTATAAGCAAGACCATTAATATCTAATACTAATAATTAACACTAGTCTGTTCAAGCGTACTTATTTACCATTTAAGATTTTTTTCCAATCCAATCCGATTTTCATGTTCTTCAAACCAGTAAGCTAGTTCAATATCAACATCGATATCGATGTTTGTATCTGTCCCATCCCTAGCGGCGCACAATCGCAGCAGCGGATCGGTGCGCGCGCGCAGGTGACGCGGCAGTTTTTGCGGCGCAACACTGTGAACTGTTACTTATACTGGGACACAAGTAATTGGGCGTGCGATGGGCGCAGCTACGGGGAAAATTAGCTTTTTGTTAAAGATGGAGTTCATTGACTAAGAGTTGAGTCAGTGTCAAAGACAGGGGATCGAGAGATGCGAAGACTGGTAGGTTTTGTGATAGACCTAGGCCGTGGTTAAGACATTTCTTCTCCCTCTCTCCCCCTTTCCCTTCCCTTTTGGAAGTCCTCTCTTACAGCCTTATTAATAAACGGGTGCTAATCTCGGGTTCTTACTTCAGCTTGTAATTTTTTTGCTACTGGAATATTTAGCTGGATCGAAAGAGACAAAAGATGGTGTAACTAGTCTAAAGCTAGTTCGTGTTTATTAATAAGGCTGTTAATGTTTTGGATAGTCCAAGCAAATACGCCAAAGTTTCATATTCAGTAGGTCTTGTATGGCTTTCAAGTTTAAACGGCTGAGCCAATTTTGACGATGTCATATTAACAGCTGGAAAATGACCACTGAGCATAGGTCTGTCACATAAGACGCTACTTTAGACGCTTATCATAGGGGGTGTTTTCCGTAATCACCTCGCTTGGCAGGCGGGAACGCAGAATTTTTAAATGTACCGAGGAGAATACAATAAACCTTAAAAATGGATTGGATGGGTAGGAATTAAAGAACCAAAAATGAATGCTTCTGCCCATTCTCTGGACTTTCCTTAAGCCAGTCTTTACGTCACGTACGGTAAGAGATGGGGTCTTATTCGCACGCTATCGGGACCACTAGGCCCGGGTTTTTGGAACGAAGTTCCTTATCGCGCGTTGCGAAAAGGGGCTAGACGGAAAAAAATAAGACCAAAAGTTGTAACGACACTTTTTGAAGCCGTGCGGCGTGCGGGTGTTTCTCTCTCTCTCTCTCTCTCTCTCTCTCGTCTTTCTATTTCGAATTCATATTATATTAATTTTCTTTCTATTTTTTGTTTTTTCTATTTCTATTTTGTTAATAATAAAATAAAATAAAATGTATTATATTTCCTTCACTAATTAATCGAATCGAAACTATAATTCACATATCTTATTATGCATGCAGTGTATATATAATATGTCTACACATATTATTATTATTATTATTATTATTATTATTATCTGTAACTGTGATGACACTTAGCAATATTTCCTTTTTAATTGTGTTATCGGATCTGGCTACGGTGTACATTGTGTTGGTAATCTAACTAAATAAATAAATAAATGCATCCCGCCGAGAACCGAACCAGCGACCCTCATTCAACTGACCACTAACCCACACAGCCACAGCCTCCAAGCCAATCTCGCCGGTCCGTGGACCGTGAAGCCACTAACGGTGTCTGGTCACCATCTAATTGGATATTTTTTTGCTTTTGGCTGCCGCCAACCAATTTGGTGTTGTTTAGTGAAGCCTTCTCAAATTCGTTACAGGTAAAGACGAGGCTTTGGATAATGTAAAATTACTTTTGTCAAATTTTTTTTTTAGTATAGAGGTGTTTTGTTGTTCCACTCGTATTTTTAGCACTTTTGTCTCCGAAATACTAAATTCTTCGGGCTAAAAAGGACTTAGTAAAGTTAGAAAATTGACCTTACGGAAGTCTATCTTAAATACAAAATGACACAAGAATATCTAGTGTAATTCCACCAAAAACGATTCCTTCAATCATTCATTTTTATTTAAGAAAACTTTTATTATTCTTCACTTTGGAAGAAGCAGCTCGCGCTCATTTTGCATTATTTTGCAATTTTTGATACCCGTTTGACCACTTTTAGGGTTGAAATGAAAAAAAAATGTTTGATCTTTACGCCGTAAAAATAAGACTTCCTCCATATATCGAGTCTCTACGTTATCTGTCAGTGATTCAAGATCAAATCTTTTATTAATATAGAAGATAATAACAAAAATGGATTAGACATACGTCTTAGTACCTGTTTCTAAGGCATTAAAACCTTTTTACGTAGTGTATACATCATTTTTAGTTTTCATCCTGAGTCTCTACTTAAATTTAAACAACTGAAACCCGAAATTCTAAAATCAAAAGCGTTCCCGCAATGACTTACAAGTTGATCTAACTCTCAGCAAAAGTTTTACTGAACCCAACTTCTTGCGAGTTCAAAGTTCGTAGGCCTCTACGAGCGTAGCCGGCTACGGCGTAAGTTTCGTAGGCCTATCCAACACGTGATTCACGTGTCACAACACGGGGCAATGTTTTCGTTCTCTTTGGTTTTAAACGTTTAGTGTATTTAGCCAGTGTGTTGTTATTTTGGATTTTCACCAAAGGAGGAAGGAAACGAATTTTCTATCAAAAAATTCATATTTTATTATATTATGGCTTCACGCCTTTTGTGTCTGGTAACAAGTTATGTTGAAATTTAAGTTTCTTTCAAAATCACACACACTAATTCCAAATCTAAGGTCCGTATTACAGAACGATGCTCAGTCATCGATCGGTGCTCAAGCAGAGATTTCATTCACTAATCGATCACTTTATAATAGAAATCTCTGCTTGAGCATCGTTCTGTAATACGGACCTAACTATCCATTCCAAGTCACGCCTTAATAAAATGCTTTAAAAATTATTTTATTTGGACCATTTTTTATACATCAATAAAATTTTAGACTGGCACAACATATCAAATATATTACATTTAATTTTAAAAGTTTTAATCAGTTTTCAAATATACGAACTCATAAAAAAAACACGTTATAATTTCCCGCCAAAACTGCAAAAAGTTTACAAACAAGATTATCACACGTCCGGCGAGCGATAACACGAACCACGTTTTATGGTGATATTGTTTACAGTTCAGTTAAACTTAGGTTTACGTATTGCGTTGTATACAATACTTGTGATAGAGAGATTAGAGAATGGCCTTTTATATCGGTTTAAGATAACCAGTTTAACAACGTAGCTTTGGAGCCAACATATAGGCTTTTTTTTATGTTAAGGAATGACGTGACAAGCTAGCCGTTCACCTGATGTTAAACGACACGGCTGCCCATATCAGCTGCAGTGTCACTCGGAACTCTAAAGTATAGAGGTTCGCGTGACACTGCACTGCGCACGTCATCCAGAGACATCAGCGCAATCTAGTAATAAGATTACTAAACTGTGAGATCAGATTATAAAGTCTCATTTGCCCAGTAAATTCACTAGCTACAGTGCCCTTTAAGCCGGAACACAGCAGTGCTTGCGCACTACTGCTTGGCGGCAGAATAACTGGCAAAGCGGTGGTACCTACCTAGACGAACTTTGCAGTAAAGTCCTACCACCTAGTAAGGCTATCAGCTTTATTAGCCACTTTCTATTTTTTTTTGCATTTTGTAAAATTGTTGTTTAATATTGTAATGTTTGTATAAAATTAACTACTTTCACAGTGTATTAGGCTAAGTTTTTGGCAAATAAATCAATCAATCAATTTTAACCAGTAATAAATTTTGAAAAATCAGTTTTATAATAATAATAATAACGCCCAACGATCACATACATAGATCCTGGACCCTAACTAGGATTCCCTGTGTCTAGGGACAAATGAACTACGAGTACCATGGTCCCACAACACGCAGACTCAAGAACAAGTATTTGCGCTTTTTTCTGTAAATACTTGTCCTGCCGCGGTAATCGAACCCGCTGCCTCCGGGTTATGGGCTGACCTGCTCAACCACCACACCAAAGAGGCTGTGGGAGTTTGTTAGTACGATGGGCCGTCTTATGACTTAAGACTTATCTTTATAATAATTGAATATCGTGATGTAATCGAAGCTCTGGATCGGAGTTTTTTGTTGAGTATTTCGCCGGATTGCTTGCACCAGCAGCGGGATAGGGAACTTATTATTTTTCAAACTCATTTTATTTTAATACTAGTCGCGCCCCGCGGTTTCACCCGCGGATAGAAAGTATTTTAATTATTTGCTCATCCCACGGGAAACTTTCACTTTTCCGGAATAAAATGTAGCCTTTATGTTAATCCAGTGTATGAGCTATCTTGGTATCGAATTTCATCCAAATCCATTTAGCCGTTTGAGCGTGAAGGAGTAACAAACATACACACATACAGACATACACACATACAAACTTTCGCCTTTATAATATTAGTGTGATTAGTGTGATGTGATATGATAATACGACTTGATAAATGTACATTGATTATGGTAATTGGATTTGGTTGTCTAATTAACGAATAAATAAATAAACAAATTATAATAGGCTTACTATATCTGACATTAAGAATTGTGTAGTTAGTATATGCTCAGAACAATTGCTTAAAATATGTGTTTTAAGTGTTTTAATTTTGACTTGTAAATGGGCTATAAAACTGCACTCAATTAATTAGATATTTAAGAAATATCTATGAATAAATATATGATTTTGGATGTGAAAAAAGATTACAAAAGGAGAAATATATTAGGTCTTTACCTATGAAATTGCCGTTTTGTTTGAAAAAAGTTAAAGTATTTTTTTTTCGAACTTATTTATTTCTTTTATTCAAAGTAATCACCCCTGCAATCAATGCATCTTTGCCAACGCTGTGGCAGTTTATGGATGCCCTTCTTGAAAAAATCAGCAGGACGGGAGACAACAAACTCTTCAAAGGCGTTTTGTACTGCCTCTCGGGAATTGAATTTTTTTCCCGCTAAAAAGTTGTCCAAATTTTGGAAAAAGTAATAGTCGGTAGGCGCAAGATCTAGTGAGTATGGCGGATGAGGGAGAGCTTCCAAACCCAACTCATGCAGCTTAGAGACGGTCTGTTGTGCAGTATGGGGTCGCGCGTTGTCGTGAAGTAGCAGTGGAGACGACCGATTGACCAAAGCTGGTTGCAGACGTGCGAGTTTCGCCATCATTGTGGTCAGTTCTTCAATGTACACATCTGCAGTAATGCTCTCGCCGTTTTGTAAAAAGCTATGATGAATCACACCAGCACTAGACCACCAAACTGTGAACATCACCTTTCTAGGGGTCGTTTTTCGTTTTGCACATTGCTTTGGTACCGAACCAGGATCTAACCAACTTGCTGAGCGCTTTCGATTGTCAAAAAGAATCCATTTTTCATCGCACGTAACAATTCGGTTCAAAATTCCTTCATTTCTGTGCCTGTTAAGCAGCGCAAGGCAAGTCTCGAGGCGTACGTTGCGCTGGCGATCGTTAAGTTCGTGGGGCACCCATCTATCAAGCTTTTTTATCTTGCCAATCTGTCGCAAATGGACCAATATTGTTTTGATGCTAACATCAAAAGCTGTTGCCAGCTCAGCTCTAGATTGAGATTCATCAGCTTCCACAATCGCCTTTAATTCATCATTGTTGAACAAAGTTTCCGGACGACCACGAGGTTCATTTTTCAAGTCAAAATTCCCAGAACGGAACCGAGCAAACCAATAACGGGTTGTACGTTCGTTTGTACAGTTCTCTCCGTAAACGTCGTTGATTTTACGTGTCGTTTGTGCCGCGTTGGTGCCACGACGGAACTCATATTCCATAATTACACGAAATTTCAAAGCATCCATTATGAGGAAAAATGTTGAAATGTAATGAAAATACAACGCTAATCAATAAACAAAAGACTTATATTGTAAATAGAATGTCATATTTTTAAAACAAAATTAATTTGAATTTAGAATTAATAGCCAATCAAAACTTTTTTTTGTTTGAAAAAGTCTGTACTGCAATACGGCAATTTCATAGGTAAAGACCTATTATTTGACAACTTCTGGATCGAAAGAAAAGTTTGAAAAGAGGAGAAAAATGTGGACCTCCCCACCTGTAGGACGCAGGCTGCGTAAGGGTTGCTCCCCTCTTGAACTTGGCCTTGAAGCCGGCCCGTGGCGGGTCAACCCACGATATTATTATTTTATGCGAGTGTGCAACCCCTTAAATGGACTTGTTTTGTTGTATCTGGGTCAATGTTAGGTACAGGAGGGTTGTTTTTAAAAGGGTTTTGATGGGTTAAGGTTAAGTGAGTAGTGAAACTGATATTTTGTCATTGATCTCTAAACTTGTTTTATTTTATAGTAAGTTTATTTTATGCTCAGGTTTTGTATTAAAAAATAGCTGCAGATTTCTGGTAACTTTATTTTTGGAAACAAGCAGAGTTTGTCTGTTTTGGGTATTGAAGCATGGTCCTTGTAGTTCGTGAGTCCCTAGATACAGGGAAACTTAGGGTTAAAGATCTATGTATGTGATCGATGGCCGTTATTTATATATTCTTTATATTTATTTATTTACATACATGTCTATAAAAATAACGTTCTCATTAGTGACGTAGGCTGCAGGTGGAGGAGGCAGAAGATAAACTTATGTGATTTTTATAGCTAATTTATTCTATAGTTACATTGTAATAAAAATCCTACAATCAAGTGAGTTGCTTCCGGGCCCAAGGTCTGAACCAGAGTGGTTATATGATGCAAATTACACTGATATTATATTTAGATTATTATTTAATAGGTATACAATATTTTAATTAAAACTAAACTATATTAATTATTGGAGAAAACGTAAAGTTGTAGGTAAAAAGGGTATTTTTTTATTCTACTTTTCCACAGACTCCTGGGTCCGTGCTGTTTTTTAATTATATATTTGCTTACATACTTGTTTGTTGTATTTTTGTATTAACAAAAAAAAACCACCGAATTTAGATCACCTTCGGCGGGAAGCGTACCTAAAAAGCTGGCAACATTCCCTCATTGAATAGCTAGGCTTATACGTAATAATTAACTAATTACACTTAAAAATTACATAAAATGTTAAATGCAGCTTCATTGTTCAACTGATGCGTGTACTGCTATGCGGCGGGTGACGTCACGCGTCAATGTAACAAATTTTTTACGATTTATTCAAAACACTAAAAGTATATGCAAAAATTTCCATGTTACACCCAGGCTAACTGGAAGATAATGCTCTCTAGCATTAAGTTCGCCTTTGTACCTACATTTGTTATTTGTGCAATAAAGCATTTTCTATCTATCTATCTATATGCAGATACAGACTGTAAAATGTAAATTTCTCCTAATTTCGCAAAAACTGCATCAATATATAGTCAAGTATGTTGATTAGGAGATAATATATCAATCTAAATTATAATAAAACCTACTGCTTAATGTTCTGACTAATTTACTACATTTCTCTGTCCTGTCTAGTTTCTTTTATGTCTAGACTAAAATATCATAAATTACTATTAGGTAGATAATTATTTTAGCTTTGATTTGTGAACTACTAGTCTATTTCTTATGCACAGACCTCATTTCTATTCATTAAACTGTATAACTAGGTGAATGAAATGTTAAAAATTTGAATCCCATAGATTACATTTTTTTCGTCTGTTTGTCTATCTATTCCTTTGAAAACGATTAACGCTAAAACTTAATAACGGATTTTGATTAAACTTGGCATGTTTGTTTATAATTTTCTGACATTTAATGTATGTTATGTTTAAAAAAGAGGTTTCAGGTCGCGTGAACCTATAAAGGTAATAACCTTTATAGGTTTCTGCATTTTTATTTCTTTTTTGCTTTAATTGGTAGTAGGTACAAATATTTTTCCTAAGTCAAATTGTTTTAAGGCCAGCGCTGAGTCCCGAGGGAGTTCAAGACGGGTAAAAAGGATCGGCAAAAAACCGTCCGTTCCCAGGACGTTACCGAAGTTTTAGTTACTTACATAAACAAAAACTGTAACCATTTACCTATGAGCAAAGGGGCAGTCAGCATTGTTTGTCAGTCCCCAATATTGCGAAAAAACATTTTTGACATTGACATTTGACTGGCCTGATATCTCATTTGGTAGTATTCCTGCCTTCTGAACTGCAGGTTGTGGGTTCGACTCCCACCCAGGACAAACATTTGTGTGATGAGCATCGATGGTTGTTTTGTATCTGGGTGTTTATAATGTAGTCTAGTAAAAAGTATTTGACGAAGGTAAGCCTCTGTGGTATGGTGGTTGAGCAGGTCAGCTCATAACCCGGAGGCGGCGGGTTCGATTCTCACGGCAGGACAAGTTGATGTGCATAGAAAAAAACGCAAACACTTGTTCTGAGGGTGGGTGTTGTGGGACCATGGTCCTCGTAGTTCCTGGGTCCCTAGACACATGGAATCCTAGTTAGGGTCCAGGATCTATGTATGTGATCGTTGGACGTTAATATTATTATTATTTAAGTATTGTATCAGTTATCTGGTTCTCACAGTACAAGCTTTGCTTAGTTTGGGGCTAGATAGCTTTGTGTGAAATGTCCACACATATTTATTATTTATTAATAACCCTTTCTATGCTTTTATTCTTTAACGTAACGTACGTGGCGTAACTGCATGGACCTTTCAAAATATCTATAACTAACTGACCTATCATATACAGTTCAAATAATTTGCCAGCCCATATCTATCACTTATCCAATTAACTTCTAAATAAACGCAATTAAATAACATTCACTATCTATTGGAAGTCACCACACCGTATAAAAAGATAATGTAAACCGTACAAAATGGCGTGTCCCGGACCGGGGCATATGTTCCGGATAAACCATAGACAAATAGACCCACCCTCATAGACACAACCCTCTACTATTTGTCTTGTTCTGTCGGAGCTATAGACAATTGAACTAGATAGGGTAATACGGTGATGTCAGATAATTTTAAAAAAAAGTTGGTTATGGCGGGAACACGAAAAAGATCGCGTCACCGCATTGTATTATTTTCCAAAACTTGTGTTATTTTCAGTGTTTGTGCATAAAATTGGTGGTATTTTAGTCTTTATGTGCTGGATTACAGGCGTGAATGAGGGAAATTTTTACAATGATGGTGAAACGTTTCTTTTTGTGTTCTTTCCAAAACTACATATAAGCTGGTAAATTTTCCACCACTTTACTAGGAGAATGACTTGATTAGACTAGACTATAACTTGACTTGATAACTTGGACTGTGACTTTACTTGACACATATATATATAATATGAATTAACCTGAGAAATTATCAATTATTTGACACTGGCTAATTACAAAAACAGTAACAAATCGTAGAGTAAACAGCCCTAAATAAAGATGCTCCTCAACAAGAGAAGAGAGACAAGAAAGATGCTCCTCAGACGATTGTAGACGAAGCATTAGCGGATATAATTAGTTGGACAGAAAATAATGATTTAAATATTAACCTAAATAAAACTAAAATAATTCAATTTTCTTCTTATAATAACCATCAACATTCTATTGACATTACATATGGAAACCAAAAAGTAGAGGAAGTGGAAACATATAAATTTTTGGGTATTCATCTAGACAGACACTTAAATTGGAAACTACATGTCAATGAAGTCTGAATAAAACTTGGCCGCTTTGTTTTTGCTCTGAAAAAGTTGAGGCAGACGGTCTCTAGAGGAGCAGCGTTAACTGCATACCACGGATATGTGTCTTCGGTACTCGGCTATGGTCTTATGTTGTGGGGAAATTCAGTTGAGTCTCATAGAGCTTTCAAGACACAAAAAAGATGCGTGAGGGCTATAAGTAAAGCTTGGTATTTGGACAGTTGCAAGCCACTTTTTAGACGTTGTAATATTCTACCTCTTCCATGTATGTATATTAAGGATTTGTGTATGTTTGCAAAAAGCCACCCACAATATTTTGTTAAGCGAAATGAAATTATGCCTAGACAGAAGCGCTCTAAGTTCATGCATCAACTTTATCAACCTCCCTATCATAAAGACATTTATAAGAAGAACGTAGTTAATATGAGTATATTAGCGTATAATAAGTTGCCGGATAATATTAAGATACTGCAGGGGAACATATTTAAAAGATGTTTGTATAGTTGGCTGATCGACAAGTGTTTTTACAGCATGCAAGAGTTTTTAAATTTTAAGTAGGTAATAAGCTATAACAGTCATAATTTTAATTAAAATAATTGACATGTAATAATAATAATAATATCAATTTGAATTTCAATTAATTTATATAAATATTAGCACGCCTGCTTGCGGGCCGGGTGCAGTGACTGTGACATTACCTTTAATCTGAAATGTATTTGATGTGTGTATCCTAACAAATAAATGATTGATTATGATTATGATTATGATTATAAAAATGACAGAAAAAGCAGACGTCGTTGTTAATTTTAAATAAAATATTAAATATATTTACCAATTTTAATTAAAATACTGTATTTATTTATTTATTTATTTATTAGGTTTTAGAAGACTATCGACTATTATAAGCTAAAATATACAATAAATTTAGGTAACAACAAAGCCATTAAAAAGTCTTCACATGTAGAAATAAAATGAAAACTAAAACAAAAAATACTACACTATCTACGTTGTATACTAGATTAAGAAAAAACAATAATTACACATTAGATAACCACAACGTGAGTAGGTACATTTAACACACATTACTACGTCTTACAACAATACAATTACTAATAAACCTGCCTCCTCGCCACCAAACGCACACGACCACGCCTTCCCGTGGGTCTATGAACTACAACTAATAGAATAAATACACACTTATATAATATATATATATACCATTACATATATTAACCAACTCACTCATCTCACACCCACAAAGCATCAGGGTATGAACTAATACATTATATACTAGTGAGAAAATACAGGTATAATATTGAGATAAGTTTCACTCCGCGCCAACTAAGCAACGTATGTGTTGATCGAGCATTCGAAATTTCATTGAAATCAGCAGTTACAGAGATTAATGGTAACAAACATTCACAAACTTATGCAATTGCAATATTGATAAGATAATTCCTAATGAAAAAATCCTTGGTGTTACTAATATGTTTACTAACTTAATTATTCATAAACAAATAATAAATAAACTGGGCATTACATATTATGTAGTGCAGATTTCAACAAAGCGCTCACCCAGTCTCCTTCTCAGTATAGGTATGCTAGTGTGAAATACATCGATATCGACACCATTACATACTTTGTTAAATGATTTGGAAACACGGTGAACAAAGCTATTCTGACGGTAATTGGTCGAAACCAATGGAACAGTAAACAAAGATGCTTTGCGAAACGATCTAGATGGGGCGTATAGATTAATAAGACGAAGCAGATCGGGACAGTCAATGTCAGACGTAATAATTTTCTTTAGAAATATGATTTATGTTTATTTATGTAAATGCCTATTTCAGTTCATAAGATTAAATATCATGCAAAATAAAAATTCGCAGAATATAACTTTTTGCTATGCAACTAGAAATAGTTTATATTAATATGTGCGATAATTGCCCCATTTGCATAATTATTATGATACCAGAAATATTAAAATATTACCAAAAGCAAAAATAAATTAAAACTTGCCTTAAAATAAATATTTAAATGAAATAAAAATATTTGTGAGCTAGAAAGAGTGTCATTTAATTTTTCCTTCGATAATTTAATAAAATTAAAAAGTGCTTCATAATTTTGCTGGAATTCGTTAAAAATCTAAAACATTCAACAGATTATAGAGTAGATAGGTTCTAATTTCCCTAGTACGAGTCTGTTTGAATTCGCATTACCGTACTAGAGTATAATAAATATTTAATAAATGATAAGTATATCTCGAGTAGTTATTGTAAAATATATACTTTTTTTTTATATTTAATTTGTTTAAAAAGTTGTCTAAAAATTCTTTTCAGAACTGCGTTACAAATAATTCTACAAGTCCTAACATAAAGTCAGTGATTACTTTGTCTATGATAGAGACATCCACCCTCACACCCTCCCTTGTTTACGAGTAGTTAGGAACCATCGCGTGGTGCGGAAACGACTTATGATTTAATTAAATAGATTATACTACCCTATGGAGTTTTAGGGGAATACAATTGAAGGTGAAACGTTTCCATTAAACAAATGAAACCTTTTTGCTAAATAGATCGATAGGATGAATAAATAAATAACGCTCAACGATCACATACATAGATCCTGGACCCTAACTAGGATTCCCCTTATCTAGGGACCTAGGGACTACGACGACCATGGTTCCACAACACCCCGACTCTAAACAAGTATTTGCGCTTTTTTCTGTGTTTAATACTTGTCCTTCCGCGGGAATTGAACCCGCCGCATTTGGCCTATGAGCCGACCTACTCAACCACGACACCGTAGAAGCTATCAACAATAAGTTATTAATATTGTTCCAAAACAATCAAGAAAGTTTATTACTCTTACAAACTCTATCAAACTTGGTATATACCTTTTTTATGTCTTACCATAAAAAATGATGACGAATAGCAATAAAATAAAGCTCGAACACATATCAACTTCAAAACTTCTTTAAATATTGGTGAAACAAAAGGATGTACCTATCCAACACAAAATAAATAAATAAATAATAAATATGTGTGGACATCTAGCCCCAAACTAAGCAAAGCTTGCTATGGGAACCAGGTAGCTGATACAATACTTATATACTTTTTGTTTGTAAATACATACATAGAATACAATATAACACCCAGACACAGAACAAACATCGATGTTCATCACACAACCTGCAGTTCAGAAGGCAGAGATACTACCAACTGAGCTAACAGGCCAATCAAGAAGTTAGAATTCCCTGCTATGCTCTACCCAGTGAAAAAACTTTACTTATTGAACAAAATAAAATAAAATGTTTAATACTTATACAAAACAGTAACATTTAAAAGCTTTTTCAAAAAAGCTTTTGATTACAATTAAATATTTAGGTGCTGTATGAGCTGGCTAAGGGAATATGTAGAAAAAAGCAGCATGCTCGGTACATTAAAATCTTCTACGATTACTTAGCGTAGTGAATATGGCAACACACAATTTAAAAAAAAACGAGTGTGCTTTAGACCACACAACTGAAGTAAAATATGTTTAACTCCATCTGTCTTACACTAATACACTAAACATTACATTTTTTTCAACTTCACGTAGAGAGGGAGATTATTCTTATATCTCAACTTCCGTTCGCCTCACCAGCTTACCCCCAAGCCAAGCATGCGTAAAGAAGTTTTACCTCAAAAACATTTATAGTATTTTATATCTTAAAAAATTGAAGCAGTTTGTGTTCCCTATTTTTGTTTGTGTAACTTTCACGCTAAATGGTCTGAATCGATTACGATGAAATTTTGCACACAGACTGTTTATATTACCGGGATCAAAATAACATACATTTTACCCCAGAAAATTAAGATTAATTAAAACTGGTGACCTACGGGGCACTCCAGTTAATAATAATTATTGTATTTCTTGTTTATAAAATTTGTATTTTTTAAATAAAAAAAATGATAATTGTAAGTAGTCATAGAGTAGACAAAGAGGAGTGAACAGAGCCGGCTGTTATTGGCTATATCTGTCGGTAGCCGGCGCGTGATATCGCGGGCTCGTGATCGCGGTACAACCTACACCGTTTGTCTGGGCGAGGCGGGGCCCGTTTGTTAGCGGCTACTTTTAAATATATATCCTACTTCCTACTAATATTATAAATGCGAAAGTTTGTGAGTATTTTTTTATGTTAAGGAATGACTTGACGAGCTAACCGTTCGCCTGATGTTAAGCGACACGGCTGCCCATATCAGTTACAGCGTCACTCGGAACTCCAAAGTACAGAGTTTTGCGTGACACTGCACTGCGCACGTCATCCTGAGACATCATCGGAACACAGCAGTGCTTGCGCACTACTGCTTGGTGGCAGAATAACTGGCAAAGCGGTGTTACCTTCCTAGACGAATTTTGCAGAAAAGTCCTACCACCTAGTAAAAAGTATGGATGTATGTTTGTTACTCTTTCACGCAAAAACTATTAATCGGATTTGGATTTTTAAGTCGTTCTATATGTGTTGACACATAGGATACTTTTTATTGCGGGTGAAACCGTGGGGCGCAACTAGCATACATATAAAAATAAATCTCTATTTCTCTTGGTCGCATCACGCGTGAATGTATGGAACATTTTAGCTACTTCTTTTTTGTGTTTCTTGTTGTCGGGACGGTGATGAAAGAAAAAATTAAGAAAGTTGAGCGGAAAATTAGAAAATTTGCACCAAGCGGATTAAATTTTTTTTTTTATTTTCTTCCTTCTTTCACTGCGACCCAGCCTCAATTTTTACAATCTTGTACTTGCTATAATGTCGACTTGTCATGTGATATGGCTAGACTTATTGGCTACCGGCTGGATAAGATTTGTCACTTCGGAGTTAATAACCAATCGTATTCTCTGACCGAATTATCGTCAGGATTGTAACATAGTAACAAATTTTGGGTACCTCTGAAGTACTAGATGGTAGGGCTTTTCTGCAAAGTTCGTCTAGGTAAGTACCACCGCTTTGATAACTATTCTGCCGCCAAGAAGTAGTGCGCAAGCACTACTGTGTTCCGGTTTGAAAGGAATTGTAGCTAGTGAAAGTATTGGGCAATTGAGACTTTATGATCTGATCTCACAGTCGAGTAATCTTATTACCAGACTGTGCTGATGTCTCAGGATGATGTGCGCAGTGCAAAGTCACGCGAAACTTTGTTTTAGAGTTCAGAGTGGCACTGTTCTGTTATGGGCGGTCGTATCGCTTAACATCAGGTGAACGACCAGGTCGTCACATCATTCATTAACATAAAAAAACAATAAAGATGGTGTCATCCGACCTTACCTACCTCTAATTAAAGAGCTCTTGAGAGCGCAAGTTCATTGCACAGTGCATAGCGGCAATGGCCCCTTACGCAATATCACTTGACATCAATTCTGCAGACGTCTCGAGACAAGTTCAATGTATCTCTTCGTCGTAAGGACGCTTTTATGATTATTGAAGTAAAATTTCTTTAGGCACGCTTTACCTGCGGGTACACAGTGCGTGCACTTAGCGGCAGAATAACTAGCAAAGCGGTGGTACCTATCTAGAGGAACTTTGCAGAAAAGTCCTACCACCTAGTAAAACTTATACTAGTAGTACTTATAAATAAATAAATAATGCCCAACGATCACATACATAGATCCTGGACCCTAACTAAGATTCCCTGTATCTTGGGATAGGAACTACGAGGACCGTGGCCCCACAACACCCGGACTTGTACTTTTCCCTGTGCACAAATACTTATCGTGTCACGGGAATCGAACCCGCCACCTCCGGGTTATGAGCCGATCTGCTCAACCACTACACCACAGAGGCTGTCGAGAGGAGACTTAAATTATCAGATTGACGGGTTTGGAAAATAAGTCAAATTCTGCTATAAATAAACTTACCACTGCCTTGAGCTATGTTAGCCGTTAACTTTACGACATTATAGTGCAGGTATGCTAAAACCTACGGTACAACATTTACTTCTTATCCTCGTTGGCAATGAATTGGCAATTGACAGCTCCTAAGTTCGCACTCATCCTTATAGTCACACCGATTACTGTGCCCTCATTGGTTGAAGACAGCCGATGATCAATACGCAACCAATGAGCGTTCAGTATTTGGTATACGAAGTTGACAAGAATTTAACAAACATACAAAAATTTGACTGGCCCGATAGCTCAGTTGGTAGTAACCCTGCCTTCTGAACTGTGGGTTGTAGGTTCGATTCCTACCCAGGACAAACATTTGTGTGATGAACATAGGTGTTTGTTCTGTGTCTGGGTGTTATAATGTATTATATGTATATATTTACAAACAAAAAGTATTTAAGTATTGTATCAGTTATCTGGTTTCCATAATACGAGCTTTGCTTAGTTTGGGGCTAGATGGCGTTGTGTGAGATGTCCGCACATATTATTATTATTATTATTAATTCGGGTGTTCTTTAGCTTAATTGTAATTTAATAGGCTTTAGTGCAGACGGCCAATATATAACGTAGGTTAAGCACGACATCAAAATGTCGCACTACTTTTTTTAAAGCTTTGTTTCTGTAATTACAATACAATACAAAAATTCTTTATTATACACCAGACAAAAAAAGAATCAGTTAACTTAAAGCTATAGTACAATGGGCAGTAATGGGCAATAGAAACTATTATGATTGTATATTTTTGTTGAATAAATATTTGTTTGTGTAATGGTAACTACTTGAGATAAAAAATATCGGCCATCAATGTATAGATAAATAATATAAAGAAATATAAACTTTTTGCAGACAGAATAAAGTTAAAGATGCCACCACCCGTTCGAGGACCCTGACCTCGAGCCATGGTCCAATTGTCTGCGCGGATGTGACGTCACGCACGCACTTCCGCCCGCTAATTGCGCGTCTGCGATCGCCGGAAATCCACACACATCCCGGGTATAAACGGGGATTATATTCATTGCAGACGATAAAATATTGTCATGAATTTTTTAATTAGTAACTAAATTTCAAGATTTTGTTGATTGAATTGTTTTTTTTTTGTTGGCAACACTGACTGGTGTTTGATTGGTTGGGTGGTTGAGTAGAAAAGAAAAAAAAGAAAACGGTTTTTTGGGGGGAACGCGATTGTATTATTTTCCAAAACTTGTGCTATTTTCAGTATTAGTGCATAGAATTGGTGGCATTCTATTCGTTGTGCTGGATTACAGACGCGAGTGTGGGACAATGGTATAACGATGATGAAACGTTTCTTTTCGTGTTGTTTCCAAAACTTCATAGAAGCTTTTCTTTTTGAACGGTGTAATGCTGTTGGTCTCTACCAACCTTTACAGCGTCACTGGGAGGAGGACAATAATTCGTGCATCTTAAGTATAACCAAAATTCATTTAATTCAATTTTTTTTTTTTACTGTCGATGGGTTTGCGTTTGACTACATCTCACCTGATGGTAAGTGACGATGAGGTCGAAGGTGGAGCACGCTTACCCAGAAATAACCTATTTACTCTTGACTTAAAGACACCCAAGTTGTATGTGGATGGAAACACCGACGACGGGAGTGAGTTCCATTCCCTAGCCGCACGCACAATAAAAGAATCTGCAAAGCGTTTCGTACGAACAAAAGGTAAATCAACAACGTAAGGATGGTAACTCTGACCTCACCGTGAGGTCCTGTAGTGGAATGGAGACGGTGGGATAAGATTGTGAAGCTCCTGGGCACATTCTCCAAAATAAATTCTGTAAAATACAGCCAAACATGCCACCTTACGTCTATGTTTAAGGTTTTGCAGTTTACTCCCAACTAGCGCTTCGTCATTAATGATTTTTATTGCGCGCCGTTCCACTGAGTCCAATGCAGCCAACTGGTATCATATTTAAAATACTTTACAGATTTTTAAATGTTAGGAAATGAGATGACGAGCGAGTCATTCGCCTGATGCTAAGCGACGCAGCTGCCTATATCAATTGCAGTGTCACTCGGAATTCTGAAGTATAGAGTTTCGCGTGACACTGCACTGTGCACGTCATCCTAATACATCAGCATCCTCTTGTAATAAAATTACTAGACTGTGAGATTAGGTCATAAAGTCTCTGGGAAATTACAAATAGCACTATACTTATAATTTCTACGCGTACAACTTAAAGAGTTTTCTGGTTGCGGTCGAGGTTCCCTATACCGCCGGAATACGATTCCTGTAGAACAAAATCCAAGATACAGTTGTTAATGTTGTTGTTGTTGTACAAGGGGGCAGCAGGTTAAACTCTTTATTGAAACACCACATCTTTTTTATCTTTATAAATATACATAACTCAAAGGTGACGGACTGACTGACTGACATAGTGATCTATCAACGCACAGCCCAAACCACTGGACGGATCGGGCTGAAATTTGGCATGTAGGTAGATGTTATGACGTAGGCATCTACTAAGAAAGGATTTTTCGAAATCCCACCCTCAAGGGGTTGAAATGGGTGGTTGAATTATTTTCCCATAGGCCACGCCGTGGGCGAAGCTGCGGGTAGAAGCTCGTCATAAATAATTTAAAAAAGAGAATAAACTTAACCAGTGTAACAATGGGCATTCTTATCGCTCAGAGCGATCTCTTCCAGATAACCTTGCACGGAAAGGAATAACGCAGTAATTATGGTAGGTATGACAAACTAATTATGGTAGGTATGACAAACTAATTATGGTAGGTATGACAAACTAATTATGGTAGGTATGACAAACTAATTATGGTAGGTATGACAAACTAATTTTTAACTTAACTAATGAAAGAAGCGGGTGGCGCGAAGACTTCATTTTTTAATTCTTAACAACAGTCTTAGTACGACTTTAACTTTAACATTTAGGGCTAGTTTTATAAACATGTGCAAGTGTAATATCGTACCAGTTGTACCGCATTTCAGTTAATTTTAATCATACTAGGACCTATTTACTGAATTTTTTACTTAGGTTCGGATGTTTATAAAGCCGGCTAAGTGTACCGACCACAGATTAAAGAAAAATATTTGACTACAGTACTCACACAGATGTTACATTAGGCTATACTTTTATATATAGGAACATGTTATTGTATAACAGTAAAAAATATTAAACTCACTCAAAACCAGCCTTAGGCTTTTCAGTATAACATTGAAAAAACATCGGAATAAAACCTGTTATTTTTCTATTATGATATTAAAACATTCGGCGACAGAAAGGGGTTTTTTCGTAACATTTATGCCAGACATGTTTTTGCTCCAGATTTTTAAATGTTTGTCTAGGTACGTAAAATACAATCACACATCTGTTTTATATCAAAACACTGTACATAAATACTACAATAATATAACAACTAATACTAAATACTACTAGCTATATACACCACATACTAAAAAACAAGACTATATACTTGCCGCGATGACCTATAGACAGTCCATTTGTTTATTGTTGTAATGTAGCAAAGCAAATGTTGCAAGTTGATACAATGATACCAGTATGCTACAAAACGACCTTTTTTTTTGTAAATTAAAAGCTGTCTAGGGTTGCCAGTGTATACACTTGTACAACGGTACAGCGTCGCTATCAGCGGTCAAAATCAAGTGATTTCTCTTTTACCTATACACATTTTAATTAGTAATAATTAGCAATGGTTTTAATGAAATTCAATCGAATAATTAATTTATTGATTTAATTCAGGGTGAAACTTGCGAAGCATTCAGTCGTCAAACCAGTTAATACTGGGTTTTGAAATTAAATTTAAGCTATGCTTTAGAAAATACAGTTTCTTTCTTTCAGTTGACTCGCGTTCATAGAATGTCTGCTAGTATAACTCAGAGAGATTAACATTGGAAGACTGTATAACCATTTATTGGGATATATATTCAAAACGCGATTGAAAAACACTTCCTAATTGTTTCTAAAACCATTTAAGGATATCATAAGTACATGAATCTCGAAGTCAATGCTTAATACGTAACAAGGAAGCAAGTGGGTTGGTTCAAGGACCCTACCATATCCCACAACTACGTGAAACTGAAAATACGAGTGGATGCGAGCATGGCAACACTGAAAAATGCATTCACGAGACAAAAGCAGGCTATTACGGCCCCGGGATTAGCCCTATTGACACTACGTTACCAATTAAAAAGGGAGGGGTGCCTTTTCGTCTCGGTTTTTTTCAGCAGACGGTTTTTCAGGCCGCGGGCGTGCACCCCTCCCCCTTTTTCCCACCCTTGCCCCCTCGTGGCTGTACAGAAAAATCAATAACGCAGCACTTTTTTCCGCGCGTAAAGCATGCACCGACACGGCACGCCCCTTGTGTGTGTCTCGCACGCACACACGCGCGCGCTGCATTGGGTTGCCAGCATTTTTCCCTCGCATTAAAATATGCGATGTCCTAGTCGTTGTTCCGACTTTGTTTTTGATTAATCCGATGCACCTGAAGGGTTTACGCAATACGCTCTTGTATTTATTTTAAATTCTGAGAATATTGTTTTGTTTTTATTCCCGCTATGGATGTAACAAGACGTCTCCTGCGCCGGGAAATGACGTGTCACAAACAAACGCACATAACCCGCTGACAGCTTCGACAACAAAACGTCTGACTGAGGACCGACCACTCGGCGAAATGTATTTCACGTTTCCAAAGCCAACGAGGAAACAATTCTAAAACATTCTATCATCAGCCCTTTGTTCAAATTCTCAAGGAACCGCTATAACTGCTCTTAAAAGGATTGCGGCAAAACGAGGAAAGGATTCTTTGAGAAACGGGCGCAGACCAACGAACGTACCAAGTGTATGTGTTTAATTCTATAAGCCATGGAACACGGCGACCTTGTCCGTTGAATGAAACTTCCGCGATCTCTTCCCAGAACGTCCAATAATGTTATTGAATGGGCCATAAAAGCTTTTAGAAATCCAATTGGAGTGAACCTGGGGCGTATCATTTGCATATTTCTAATGCTCGATACGCGACAGCGGCACAACACTAATTGCGAACGCAGACTAACGTAAAAAAACATCACATTTAAAAAAAGAGCGGTTTGCATTTTTTATTTCACGATCGCAATGACAGAAGTGGCTCTGTCCCGCTTGCGCTGTATTGTTTCGCGGATCTCGTCATCACTCCATCTTTGTCTGCCGCGTGCTTTTTTTGAATGTGCAAAAATATAAAAACGCCGAATCGTGTGGGGTGAGGGGGGGTAAGGGGAAGTGGTGTTTACTGCATTGGTGTGCGTCGCGGTCGACGCGATAATACTTGTTTTAGGGCTTTGCCCCGATCATAAGTCAATACAAGCTTTAAACTTTGAGCATGCTTCGAGAAAGCACAACACTGTTCAGAGCTTGAATGTAAACATTGAACTTCGTCCAAATTTCAGCAGCTTGATCCTTATTTGCTTAACAAGAGAGCATGATTTGTAAAGAAAGAACATTTATAAGACTTTTTAGTAAGTTTATGAAAAACAGTTTTGTCGCCTACCTTTGATAACCTAGTAACCGACAGCAGCTGATGCCAGTATTGCCCCTACCAATAACTCTATACCCTTGGAGTGAGGGATGGCTAATTTGTCCAAGCCTCTACTTAATACTTAGGGACCTACTTAGTTTGGTTGCGTGATAATTATTCCCAAGTAGCCAGTGCGCACGCTTTTTCTCATGAATGTAATTAACCAGTTGAACCTTTGCATAAAAATAGATTAATAATTAAAAGCTGCACTGGCATCCGTTCGCCAAACATTCCTTTAATTAATAAGAAAATGACTCACTAATATAGTTTAATTTATGTATGTAACTGGAGCTTATTTGATTGTAATAGATAGTCTTCGTAATAAAAATATTTGTTGTAGTTAATTATACAGGGAGTAACAAAAACCCTGTTAAATAAATGAAGTATGTGTACAGATCATTACAAGTAGTCATATAAAAATGTCTAACAATACCTAAGTTATACGTATCTGAAGTTACACGCAGTATCTAAATACAAAAAAATAATACCATTTCCCAAAAATGTTTGTGCCACAAGCCGTGCCTATTTTTAAATAGCTAAGTAACTAAGGTAAAAGTAAACGCGGAACCGACAAACGGGGGCCGCCTTTGTCGGCTCTTTTGTAGGATGCCGCTCCTGCACCTGTGTGCCTACGGGGAAATGGGGTGCGCGGGCGGCGCGGTATCACTCGGCATAGGCGCGGCGCGGCCCGCGGCTTACACTCAGTCGCACGTGCTCTCTCATGCAATTTAGTCGTTTCCAGTTTGACCGTCGCGAATTTAGTGTCGAGTGTGATGTCGTATTCTAACGACGAATACTACAATATGTTAATGTGCCTTGGTAGAAGTCACAATAATTATGCGGCAGCACGTAGAGAATACGAGCATAATTTTTCTATTCCGCGTGGAATTGAGTTACCGTCATTAATGGCATTCCAGCGATTGCACTTACGTGTTTACAACACCGGTAGTGTAACGGGCCGTGATCAGCAAAGATTTGATGCTGGAAGACCACGAGTATTACATGACGCTGAAGAACAGGTGCTCGATATGTTTGTGCAAGACCCAACACGTAGCACACGCAGCATGGCAAGAGAAATTGGAATTAATCACATGCGTGTATGGAGGACATTGAAGGAAGACGGTCAGCATCCGTTTCATTATCAACGAGTGCAATCATTGTTGCCCAGTGATTATGAGCCCAGAGTGGCATTTTGTCAGTGGCTTCTCGACCGAGTGACAGATGACGCAGAGTTTTTGAGTCGTATTTTATTTACCGACGAATGCTCGTTCGTCAGAACTGGCGTTTTTAACTGCCATAATGAGCACGTATGGGCTGTGGAAAATCCCCTGGCAATAAGAGAGAGCCATTTTCAGCATCGTTGGCGAATAAACGTTTGGGCTGGCATACTCGGTGATAGGATTATTGGGCCTCATTTCTTGAACAATACCATGAATGGAGCTAATTATCTGCAGTTTTTACGCAACGAACTTAGTGACGAACTCGACGACCTAAACTTGTCTCTTATGAGAACGATGTGGTTCCAGCACGACGGCGCTCCACCGCATTTCGCTCGCAATGTTAGGGATTACCTCACTCAAGAATACGGAGAAAGATGGATCGGACGAGGCTCCACTACACCGTGGCCAGCGCGTTCGCCAGATCTCACGCCTCTTGATTTTTATCTCTGGGGTCACGTGAAAGAGTCGGTCTTTAAAAAGACCTGCGACAACGAAGGCGAAATGCGCTCACGCATAGTTGCTGCATTTGAAAGCATAAAATCGGACGCGTTGATACTGCAACGTGTACGCGGAAGTATTGTGACACGTTGTCAAAAATGTATCGAAGTCCAAGGTCGGCACATTGAACAACATCTTCGGGGCCGCCAAATCAGCATTTTGATTGATTGACTGAACATGAAAATCGCCTACCGGCAGATGTGTTTTTGAAAGCTCTTTTAAGAGCTAAAAATTACGTACCTATCTTGTTTCTTGACAATACAAAATCACACGTGAATTCGATTGTTTAGAGTGTGGCAGAAAGGCGCGCAGCACTTGTGTGCCTACCACTATTGGTCAAAGAGATCTTTTACGTCATTAAGTTACGGTCTCGCAATCCTACAACGTTGTGGTATGTGGTATAGGGCACATAATCGTATGAAAAACGCATAAAAAGTAATCTGTGGAATAGCTTCTAGTTCCGTCGCAGTAGGTATGCGGTTGAATAGACTTAGCGTACCATGGCGGGCGGTGCGGGGTGCGGGCAACAGGCAGCAGGCTGCGTCGGTGGTGCAAGTACCTATGTTGTCAATATCTGAGGTCGTAAACATTTTTAGTAACGGCATAAAAGGTTTTAATAAAAAGCACACGTAAGTTTTGTATGTCTCGTATTGAAATAGAACTAGTATTACTACAACCTTGAGTTGACACTGGATACGCAGCTCGCGGATATAACAGGGTTTTTGTTACTCCCTGTATATCCTTTATTCCAGTATTTACAATTAGATACTTCATCAGTTCAAGTATCATACCTACCTATATTTACGCAGAGCTGCCCAATTAAATTCTAAGTTTTCTTAAAAATTCCAAGTACAATTAGCAAATTTTCCACGTTAAACCATCGATCCCGTTGTCTTAAAACAATAGTCGACTAGTCTTTAAAGCCAGTCTTTACGTTACTTTACGTTGTTTATTGTATTTTTGTCTACAGCATGTAAACTTTTTTATTTGTTATGTTGTAAAATTGTTATATTCATGTGTTAAGTATGTCCTGACGTTCGTGGTGCCACAAATGTGTTCCGATTGAAAATCAGTTATTATGGTCTTAGGACTTTAATTGTATGCTGAGTCGGATCCCATTCGTGACATCACGTAGCATTGTTTTATTATTTAGGTGTTATGTATTTTTTTATCAGTTGTGTGTCACGAATAAATGTTTTTTCATTTTTTCATTGATGATGTTCCCATTTTTTGTGATTAATAAATGCGGTGGGAAAGAAGTCGGTTCGAAAAAGTAATTATCTTATAAATTACGTTTCAGTGTTTTTGTTTTTTTTTACTAAGTTTTTTTGTTTTATTACTGCGTTATTCCTTTCCGTGCAAGGTTGTCTGGAAGAGATCGCTCTGAGCGATAAGACCGCCCATTGTTACACTTTGGTTGAGTTTGTTCACTTTTTTTTAATTATCTAAGATGTGGTGTTTCAATAAAGAGTTTATCTATCTATCTATCTATCTATCTACGTTTCCATGATGAAGATAGAGATAGAACGTCTAAGCCGAAGTTATCGCTAACCACAGCCGCATATATTTCGTCTGCACTAAAAAGTTGCCTTTCTCTCTTATGCACCTTTCACTGCGCACAATTAGAAGTGTTAATCATAAGCTAACACGTGGTCCAGACCTTGGCAGATCTGAATTACATCTCGATCGGTGACGCAGTAAGCATGGTAATAGACAGTTAATTTTTTTTATGTTATTGAATAACTTGATGAGCTAGTCGTTCACCTCGGGGTGATCACGAAACTTTGATTGCAATGCAACCGGTAATTAACCGGTACTTTCCATCCAACCGGTAATTTCCATACTAACTATGCACATAAACTGCGGGCTCAATCTGTCAAATCCGTACAAATTTGTGTTTCTATAGCAGTCGTGGTTTTAGAACCCTACTCTAATGTAAAGTTTCGCGTGACACTGCATTGCGCACGTCATCATGAGTCATCAGCATAGTCTAGTAATAAGATTACTAGACTGAGATCAGGAGGGTGATCATGAAACTTCGATTGCTATGCAACAGGTTTCATACAATTTCCATACTAACTATGCACATAAACTGCGTATTCAAACTGTCCATACAAATTAGTGTTTCTATTTGTTGCAATCGAGTTACGTGATCACTCAACAGATCATAAAGTTCCATTGGTCAGTAATTTCACTAGCTACAGTGACTTTTAATGCAACGAAAGAAAATTTCCATAGTAACTATGTACATAAACTGCGTACTCAATCTGTCAAATCCATACAAATTAGTTTCTAATTGTTGTAATCAAGATTCGTGACCGCTAGTCCATCGATCTTATCGCTAAACATGGCTTAAATGTCTCAGTGCGTCATAGACATTTAAGAAAATCTTAGATTTAATAATAATAATAATAACGCCCAACGATCACATGCATACATCCTGGACCCTAACTAGGATTCCCTGTGTCTAGGGACCCAGGAGCTACGAGGACCATGGTCCCACAACACCCAGACTCGGAACAAGTATTTGCGTTTTTTTTTCTGTGTACAAATACTTGTTCTGTCGCGGGAATCGAACCCGCCACCTCCGGGTTATGAGCCGATCTACTTAACCACCACACCACGGAGGCTGTCAAAATAATGACTATATGAAACGCATTATACCCATAGCTTATTCATTTTCTTCTCGTGGGACATCCCAGCATGAGCAATACCTACTTTAAGAAAACCTTGACAAATCTCAAAGAATTTATTATGTAGAGGAAAATTGGTGTTGATTTGGACTACCTTAAACTCTTCGGTAAATACAAAAAAAAATAGAAAAAAGATCGCTTCACCGCATTGTATTATTTAAAATTTTGTTATTTTCAGTATTAGTGCATAAAATTGGTGGTATTTAATTCGTTAAGTGCTGGATTACAGGCATGAGTGTGGAAAAGTGGTATAATGATGGTGAAACGTTTCTTTTCGTGTTGTTTCCAAAACTACATAGAAGCTTCTGGTAAAGTTCCCACCACTTTACTAGGAGTATGACTTGACTAGACAGTGACTTGACTTGATGACTTGGACTGTGACATGACTTGAGACATATAAATATTATATTAATTAACTTGAGAAATTATCAATTAATTGACACTGGCTAAAACATAAAAGTGTGGAACCAAACCATAAACAAAAAAAAATTCACGGATTTGCTCTATGGAAAATATAATCATCAAATTTTCAAACAAACAGGTCTCATCAAAAAAGTATTAATGTCGATAACATAACCTTTAAAATTAAAATTTCCCGCCATTCCAGTCTACAAACACATTGCATCCGAGACGCTCGCTCCGTTTACGAATTTAAAAAAAGAAAATAAAGGGAAAAGTTGCCGTCTGCTCCGTCGCTGGCCCAGCATCGTTTTATTGCTGTGGCCGTGGCCTCGCTCCTTCTTACCTCATAACACAGTTTCTCTTGCCTATTCCTTTTTACCTTTTTCTTTCTTTGCTCACCCCACATGGGGAGTGTGTAGAAAAACTTTACAACCACGAAGTCCGTCCACCTCTTGCGGAACTTACGATGTTTGAATTTGGAACTGTTTATTTTTAATTTTACTGAGGGCTTTGTGATCTTTGAAGAATCCGCTTTTTTAAGTCATTTTCATACCGTGTAAATTAAACAAGTGTGTATTTTAAGCATTCGTGGATGTGTGGATGTTATTATTTCGTAATTTACCCTCCATAATCCTCTTGACCTAGAGCATTCAAGTTTTATACACATCAACCGAACCGATTATAATATAATACATATTTTTATTTTAACGTATATTTAATCACAATAATCACACTATCACACTAATATTATATTATAAAGGTGAAAGTTTGTATGTGTGTATGTTTGTTACTCCTTCACGCTCAAACGGCCGAATGGATTTGGATGAAATTCGGTACCAAGATAGCTTATACACTGGATTAACATATAGGTTATATTTTTCCCGGAAAAGTGAAATATTCCCGTGGGATGAGCAAATAACTAAAATACCTTTTATCCGCGGGTGAAACCGCGGGGCGCAACTAGTAATAAATATATAAAATCAATAAAATAATGAAGAAAGAAATTATGAAGAAAGGAAATAAATATAACGTAATTATTTGAAGGTACCTACTTACCTAAGTGCTCTATATAACTTATTTACGATGAAGAAATATTAGTGGGAGTTTTGGCGGGAAAACGAAAAAGATCGTGTCACTGCTTTGTATTATTTTCCAAAACTTGTGTTATTTTCAGTGTTAGTGCATAAAATTGGTGGCATTTTATTTGTTAAGTGCTGGATTACAGGCATGAGTGTGGGAAAGTGGTATAGTGATGGTGAAACGTATCTTTTCGTGTTGTTTCCAAAACTCCATAGAAGCTTCTGGTAAAGTGGCCACCACTTTACTAGGAGTATGACTTGACTAGACTAGACTATGACTTGACTTGATGACTTGGACTGTGACTTGACTTGACATACATATACATTACTTAACTCGATAAATTATCAATTACTTGACACTGGCTAAATACACAAAAGTGTGGAGCCATAACAAAACAAAAAAAAAAAAGAAATATTAGTGTCATTAAGCCTGATAGCTCAATTGGTAGTTCTGCCTTCCGAACTATACGTTGTGGGTTCGATTCCTACCCATGACAAATATTTGTGTGAAGAACACAGATTTTTGTTCTGTATTTGGGTGTTATATTGTATTTTATGTGTGTATTTACAAATAAAAAGTATCTAAGTATTGTATCTAGTTATCTGGTTCCCATAACTTTACTTATTTTGAGGTTAGATGGCGCTGTGTGAAATGTCCACAAATATTTATTTATTGTTTATTTCATAATGACGTACTACCTTAAAATACTACCCTGACTTGTGAATGGCGTAACCCATTTTTGTAGAAAACTTTCGTGAAAGCTATTTCATTAAAGTTTAATGTAAAAAAGCATTTCATTTGAGAATTAAAAGCATAATCATGACTTCGTTAACGCGCTACGTTGCGATCTCAAGTAAAATGATTCAAAGGGTAGTAATTAAAAACAAAAAACGAATCTTTCAAATAGTTTTTTACTTGAATGTGCCTTTATAACTTAACTTTTAAATGTTTTTGTACTTAGTCTATGAAAAAAAGTTAAAAAGCAACCTATAGAAATAATAGTTCTTACAATTTTTTTGATGGGTTGTAGAATAACTTTAGTTCAATATTTGTTTTAGTTTTGCCGGGGAATAGAATACTATACTATGAAACCGTATCTACTGACAATTGACTGACCCTAATAGTTACCCTGCCTTCTGAACTATGGGTTGTGGGTTCGATTCCCATCCAAGACAAGCATTTGTGTGATAAACGTCGATGTTAGTTCCGTGTCCGGGTGTTTATGTTGTATTATATGTATGTATTTACAAACATAAAAAACGAATGTGCTTCATATCACACGACTGAAGTAAAACTTCTTTGGCTCCATCTATCGGCCGGTATAACTTTGTTTTTGCTTCGTTTACTTTTACAGAAAAAGTAGAGTTAGATCATAGAGTAATTGTTTTTTTTTTGGCTCCACACTTTTGTGTATTTAGCCAGTGTCAAGTAATTGATAATTTATCAAGTTAATGATATTTCAAGTAAATAATGTGTCAGGTCAGGTCATAGTCGAAGTCATCAAGTCATAGTCTAGTCTAGTCAAGTCATACTCCTAGTAAAGTGGTGGCAACTTTACCAGAAGCTTTTATGGAGTTTTGGAAACAACACGAAAAAAAAACGTTTCACCTTCATTATACTACTTTCCCACACTCATGCCTGTAATCCAGTACTTAACGAATAAAATGCCACCAATTTTATGCACTAACACTGAAAATAACACAAGTTTTGGAAAATAATATAATGCGGTAACGTGATCTTTTTCGTTTTCTCGCCAAAACTCAGAGTAATTGTTAAATAACAACGTTTTAACCCCAAAATTATCTCGATTGTAACTGGCAATCATCAAATAAAAACACCACTAGCAATTGTTCCATTTTCAAATCGAATTCAAAACAATTGAACAATTGCTCGAATTTTAAAACGTGATACATGACAAGAGGGGCCCGTATACCGCTATCTACCCCTTTCTAACGCCGGCCAGTGTGAGCTGAGCTATCGTTCGAAGTCTTGTTAATTTTGTTTTTGGGCGTGTTGGTTATCCGGGGGGGTCAGGGTTTTTTGGTGGGTGCGTTTTTGCAAAGAGGTTGCACGCGAGAGCGCTAGGTTTTGAGCTCGGGCTTGCAAGCGCGCACACAAGTGTATCGCTGGGTTTATTTGTCTATACACTTTCACTGTGACAGGTGATGGATTAGGCGGAGTTTAGGATCTGAGGATTAAAATGGCCGTAAACTAATTAGATAATCATGAACTTTCTACCATACTACACCAACCAAAATTAAATTGTCATATCGAGCATACCAACATAATAATACAAACTTTACGTAATTTTTAACTTTGTTATGTAGACAATGGAGATCTACGTGAACCAAATTCAACTTCCGTTCGCCTCGCTTTCACCAGCTTACTCACCAAATCAACCGTAACTAGAGAAGATTTACTTAAAAAACGAGTGCGCTTTAGACCACACTACTGAAGTAAAACTTCTTTGGCTCCATCTCTCTTGCCCCTCAGTAATATACGAAACATAACTTTTCTATATATCTTCACGTAGAGAAAGCGATATAAGTATACCTCCCTCTCAACTTCCGTTCGCCTAACCAGCTTCCCACAAGCCAAGCGTGCGTATAAAAAGTTTTGCTTTAATAATCAGCAACTTAATTATCTCATTATCCGTTGCCACACACACGTACAAACAATATGAGCATGAGCAACACTCGGACTAATCGAGAGTGACGCTCGAAAAATCACAACCCCCGAGCGCAGACGAGGGGAAGGGTATACAGGGGGAACAGGTGGGGCTGCCAGTGTTTTTATTTTTCACCATTGGCGGATTGCAGTGGGAGTAATGATCGATTGAATTAACATCGTACGGCCACCTATACAAACGTGGAAAACGGCATGTTCCAAGTATTCTTGAATAAAAAAGTTTGCATGAAAAGAGGCTCTGAACTTTCATCGGTCATGACCAAAGAGGTTTTATATTGAAGTGCGGTTGATTAAACCTACATGCTGGTTTTTATGTTTGTTTTTTCAATATTCAATGGATGTTCTAAGCTTTAGATGAAAAGAAAAATAAAATTAATTATATAGGAGTAATAGTATTCTTTAATAGGGTTTCCTTAGAGTTAGTGATGTAGGATATTATGGTTGAATTTTAGATTTGAAGCTTTCTTTTTTACCGGATTTTGACCTCATTTCAAATCCATAGCAAATTTTATTGATTCACATTTTTTTTTGTGTTTTGGCTCCACACTATTGTGTATTTAGCCAGTGTCAAGTAATTAATAATTTATCAAGTTAATGATATTTCACGCAAATATGTGTCAAGTCACAGTCGAAGTCATCAAGTCAAGTCATAGTCTAGTCAAAGTCATACTCCTAGTAAAGTGGTGCCAACTTTACCAGAAGCTTCTATGGAGTTTTGGAAACAACACGAAAAGAAACGTTTCACCATCATTATATCATTTTCCCACACTCACGCCTATAATTCAGCACTTAACGAATAGAATGCCACCAATTTTATGCACTAACACTAAAAATTACACAAATTTTAGAAAATAATACAATGCAGCGACGCAATCTTTTTCGCATTCCCGCCAAAACTCTCGATTCACATTTATTGACATAAATATTTTTTACAACAGCTTATGTAGTGAATCCATAGACCCCTATGCAACTTTTTTTTATGTTTTGGCTCCACACCTCCGTGTATTTAGCCAGTGTCAGGTAATTGATAATTTATCAAGTTAATGATATTTCACGCAAATATGTGTCAAGTCACAGTCGCAGTCATCAAGTCAAGTCATAGTCTAGTCAAAGTCATACTCCTAGTAAAGTGGTGGCAACTTTCCTTGAAGCTTCTATGGAGTTTTGGGAACAACACGAAAAAAAACGTTTCACCATCATTATACCATTTTGCCACACTCACGCCTGTAATCCAGCACTTAACGAATACAATGCCACCGTTATACTAGGTGGTAGTACTTTATTGCAAAGTTCGTCTAGGTAGGTACCACCGCTTTGCCAGTTATTCTGCCGCCAAGCAGTAGTGCGCAAGCACTGCTGTGTTCCGGTTTGAAGGGCACTGTAGCTAGTGAAATTACTGGGCAAATGAGACTTTATGATCTGATCTCACAGTTTAGTAATCTTATTACTAGATTGTGCTGATGTCTCTGGATGACGTGCGCAGTGCAGTGTCACGCGAACCACTATACTTTAGAGTTTCGAGTGACACTGCAGCTGATATGGGCGGCCGTGTCGTTTAACATCAGGCGAACGGCTAGATCGTCACGTCATTCCTTAACATAAAAAAAAACAATTTTATGCACTAACACTGAAAATAACACAAGTTTTGGAAAATAATACAATGCGTTGACGCAATCTTTTTCGCGTATCCGCCAAAACTCCCCCTACGCAACTTCCGTGCAAAAATTTTGCCATACAGATAAAAATAGCTAAAATTGAGCGGTAGCCCAACAGACTTGCTCACATGCCTACATTATAACGTTCAATATTTCACATCCACAAAATTCAATAGCATCCCGACACCGTTTCAATCCATAAAACCGCTCTTCATAAAAATATCCGAACATATAAAAATATCGAAACGCATAAAATCTTTTCAACGTTGCAGTTTTTTGTTAGCGAATGGCACTGCATCCCTGTCCAGCCTGATATTGGATGAGATATATTTCGATTTGCTTCCGTTTACAAATTAAACACGGGGTGTGTGCTTACATACCTACCCCTTACCCCTTACCACCCTCGTACATTACATACATTTATGTACATGATTTATACGCAATACACATTTGGCATAATTGAAAAATGGCGGTTTCTGATAATGGCAGTATGCCGGCGGACAACGCTAATAATGGTCTGTAAATATTACGCGACTGATGGGTAACGACGACTATGCGTTGAGAGATATGAACGTTTTCATTTTTAAAAAATTGTCTATGTATAAATTGGCTAATTTTAGCACTTTCACTTTTCAAAATGAGATGTGGTACTCATAATTAAGTTATTGTACTAAGCGTACAAAATTACAAAGTGCTTAATGTCAAATATATTATATTATTAAATTTTGACGATATATCCATTATGTAATTGAAATCAATAAATTTATTTTTTTTATCGCACTCGGTTGCAAGCGCCCTTACAGGGTTCATGTACCTACTAAACTAGTTGTTAAGACCTGACATAATATGTAAATTGCACATGAATGCAAATAAATGAATATGAATAATATGAATATGAATATTATATAGCAAGCCCATTAGGTACAATTTGAGTTTGAAAATAAAGTTCTCTTTCACACTACCGGTGCAAGCAATCCAGCACAATGCAGAAAAGAAAACTCCGATCCGAAGTTCCGATTATACTCGTACCTGTAAAGAATAAGCTACAAGAAACTTTACAGTGAAAGGAATTATTAAATATTTTATGTACCTATGCCATCCGTAAAGAGTCTTTCATTGGTACTGAACTAGTGGGTAGTTATGTAAAACTATATCAGAATAATAACATTCCCACAAATATCTCACTAGAAAGTGCAGTAATTGAACGTATTAATGTTATGACGGCACGCGCTGTCAAACTGTCAGATTTGACAGCTGACAGGTCATTACGCATGGATTAGGCGATGTAGAGTCAATAGCTACCATTGGTAAATATTAAATTACTTGGTAGCTGACTAGCTGTTGTGTTAACTGTAAAGCTTATGTCTGTCTGTACTAAAGTTTGATAGCTCCTAATTTCGCACTTAACGAGCATGTATCAAGTCAACATGCCAAATAGTGTACGCTCATTGGTTGAGACAGCCGATGATCAACAGGCAACCAATGAGAGTTCAGCATTTGGTGTGCCAAGATGACACGAATTTAACAAACGTAGACGAGAATCCGGAGTAAAGTGTTGCTTAACTAAGTTGTATTTTAACAGATTTATTTAGTTCTAGCGAGCATTAATATTTAATCCACGACGTAAGTTAAAGTTGTCGAATCAGTTAAATTAAAAAGGAAGTAGGTATAAATTACAATATACATTTTATTAGGAAAATTAAGAGTTTTTGTAGTAAATGTAAATGTAGGTAAAACTGGGGGCTCATTAGTGCCTTTTATAAAATGATAGCCTCTGTGTTGTGATGGTTAAGTAAGTCTGCTCATAGCCCGGAGGCGGTGGGTTCTATTCCCGGGGCAGTACAAGTATTTGTGCAAAGAAAAAAGCGCTAATATTTGTCCCGTGTCCGGGTGTTGTAGGAGCATGGTCCTTGTTGTTCCTGGATACACGGAATCGTAGTTAGGGTCCATTGTCCTGGATGTATGTATGTGATCGATGGGTGTTTTTGTATTAAAATAAGGGCAATAATAGCATGATTCGCGATATGTTTACAGGATCTCAAGAAGGCTGTTTTCATACGTTTTTTACGTTTTTAAATCCAAATAATAACACTAGGCGGTAGGACTTATCTGCAAAGTTCGTCTACGTAGGTACCACCGCTTTGCCAGTTATTCTGCCGCCGAGCAGTAGTGCGCAAGCACTACTGTGTTCCAGTTTGGAGGGCACTGTAGCTAGTGAAATTACTGGGCAAATGAGACTTTATGACCTGATCTCACAGTCTAGTAATCTTGTTACTAGATTGTGATGTCTCAGGATGACGTGCGCAGTGCAGTGTTAGACGAAACTCTATACCTTAGAGTTCCTTGTGACTCTGCAACTGATATGGGCAGCCGTGTCACTTAACATCAGGTGAACGGCTAGCTCGTCACGTCATTCCTTAACATAATAATAAAATAAAATATACTTAAATAAACCCTTTGAACATAATAAACCATTAAGTTACAAATAAGTAAGTTAAGTTTAATGCCCGTTTAAATGAGCGAGTGGTGTGGGTAAGTGGGTGCGGCCGACATTGTAAAGTTAGAATTACACTTTGCATCCTGAAAGTGAGAGTTGCGTACGGTGCACTTGTTCTGTACGTCTTAGGGCTGTCGCTTAAAACTTCCTTTAATAAAAATTCATATGAATAAGCAAATATTTTATTCAACATCTGGAAGATTTTTTATTAATTATATGACCTATACAAAATGAAGAAGAAAAATTTTCATGGTTAATTCAACCACTCATTTCAGAGGTAGAATTTCGAAAAACAAAAAGTTCTAAATTTCAAGTCTCTAGGACCAGAGTAACTGGCAAAGCGGTGATACCTACCTAGACGAACTTTGCAGAAAAGTCCTACCACCTAGTGAAACATTTAAAAAAATAAAAATACTTTTTTTTTAGTTTTTTTTTTACTTTTTTTTAAATAAAAAACTTTACGAACACTTGACTTGAGGGTAAGCTGGTAAGGCGAACGGAAGTTGAACGGAGATATACAAATATTTCCTTCTCTACGTGAAGATACAAAGAAAGAGTTACGCTTATTACTGTAGGGGCAAGAGAGATGGAGCTTTAAGTTTTACTTCAGTCGTGTAGTCTAAAGCGCACTCGTTTTTTTTTGCACAACCTAACTCTAAGTTAAATTTTTTGTTAGTCATCCTAACTCTAGTACCCAGTTATTTTTTATTTGATTAGGTATAAGAAATATGTTTTTTTTCCACCCTTTTTTAACAACTTTACAACATTACGGCTGACAGCCCTAACCTTCGAACCAGTAAATTGAGTCGTTGGCGAGCTACTGGAATCAAATATGAAGCAAATAAACAGATATTACACGTAACAATGGAATGTACGCTGTAGCGTTCAATTGCTCCTCATATAATAGGTCTTTACCTATGAAATTGCCGTTTTGCAGTACAGACTTTTTCAAACAAAAAAAAAGTTTTGATTGGCTATGAATTCTAAATTCAAATTAATTTTGTTTTAAAAATATGACATTCTATTTACAATATAAGTCTTTTGTTTATTGATTAGCGTTGTATTTTCATTACATTTCAACATTTTTCCTCATAATGGATACTTTGAAATTTCGTGTAATTATGGAATATGAGTTCCGTCGTGGCACCAACGCGGCACAAACGACACGTAACATCAACGACGTTTACGGAGAGAACTGTACAAACGAACGTACAACCCGTTATTGGTTTGCTCGGTTCCGTTCTGGGAATTTTGACTTGATAAATGAACCTCGTGGTCGTCCGGAAACTTTGGTCAACAATGATGAATTAAAGGCGATTGTGGAAGCTGATGAATCTCAATCTACAGCTGAGCTGGCAGCAGCTTTTGATGTTAGCATCAAAACAATATTGGTCCATTTGCGACAGATTGGCAAGATAAAAAAGCTTGATAGATGGGTGCCCCACGAACTTAACGATCGCCAGCGCAACGTACGCGTCGAGAATTGCGTTGCGCTGCTTAACAGGCACAGAAATGAAGGAATTTTGAACCGAATTGTTACGTGCGACGAAAAATGGATTCTTTTTGACAATCGAAAGCGCTCAGCAAGTTGGTTAGATCCTGTTTCGGTACCAAAGCAATGTGCAAAACGAAAAATGACCCCTAGAAAGGTGATGGTCACAGTTTGGTGGTCTAGTGCTGGTGTGATTCATCATAGCTTTTTACAAAACGGCGAGAGCATTACTGCAGATGTGTACATTGAAAAACTGACCACAATGATGGTGAAACTCGCACGTCTTCAACCAGCTTTGGTCAATCGGTCGTCTCCACTGCTACTTCACGACAACGCGCGACCCCTTACTGCACAACAGACCGTCTCTAAGCTGCATGAGTTGGGTTTGGAAGCTCTCCCTCATCCGCCATACTCACCAGATCTTGCGCCTACCGACTATTACTTTTTCCAAAATTTGGACAACTTTTTAGCGGGAAAGAAATTCAATTCCCGAGCGGCAGTACAAAACGCCTTTGAAGAGTTTGTTGTCTCCCGTCCTGCTGATTTTTTCAAGAAGGGCATCCATAACTTGCCACAGCGTTGGCAAAGATGCATTGATTGCAGGGGTGATTACTTTGAATAAAAGAAATAAATAACTTCGAAAAAAAAAATACTTTAACTTTTTTCAAACAAAACGGCAATTTCATAGGTAAAGACCTAATATATCTCCTAGCTCCTCAATCATAGCTGTGGTCTTTCCGGTTTGGTTTTTATATCTAGACCTTACCTCCAGTGTTTAGTAGGTACATATTTTATGGACGTATTACAGAACAATGCTCAGTCATCGATCGGTGCTCAAGCAGAGATTTCATTCACTAATTGATCACTTTACGAATTTGACTGAGCATCGTTCTGTAATACGGACCTTAGTTTGTGTTCATTGGATGATAGATTTTATTGCATAACCGATATTTAAAAAAAGGCTGTATTACGAACAACACTAAGTAAATAAATAGGACATTTCACATAGCTAATGCTGTCAGTCTCTACCGACCTTTACAGCGTCACCTAGCGGGACACAAAAAACCATTTAGCCTCATCAATATTTATTGTAAGATCGATTGTGGAATTCGTTAACTGCCACAGATCCATAGATTAGAGAAAAAACTATTGACTAAGCTGGGCATAGTTCTGTTTTTTTATTGTTAGATAGGCTTGCGTTTGTATATATATACATGTTACATGTGCGTGGTTCTTCGACCAGTTAGAAACAGATTTGTTCCCTCGTTAGTCCGTTTAAAGTTGGGAATTCAAAGATATAGTGGGACAAAACTACACTACCTACCTCCAGCCCTTTATAGTTGCTAATATGCCACTGTAGATATCATAAACATTGTCTTTTTTTATGTTTGTTGGTTTGTTTGTCTGTGACATTAGTATCAAAAACTTTAACACATAACATTACCGAGACCATTACCTAGCTATTACTATTACAATAGGTACTAGGTTGTATTCAAGATAGATTCTTTTGATCCCGAAAATTGTGAATTCAATTTACATTTTTAATTCGACATTCATAAAAGCATATGTTGACAACACACCAAAAGCTAAGCTTTTTGTAGCAAAGCTTTCATAGGTCGTTCACTCTCAAAACATACATCACAACTTCACACCTTATGCATTAAAAATTATGGATTAAAGTCCCTCGGCGACGAGGTTCTTTTAATGACTCGACTCGTGCCCGCGCTTGGCGCGACCTCTATTCTTTAGCTGAAATTATTTTTTTCTCCATTTTGCCAGTTTGAAGATGTCGTGAATGTGTTATGTATGGAGACAGATCCTTCACATTCTGCAAGAGTTTATAAGGAATATTTTGAGGAGAAATGTATAGCCCATGTACAGCCCTGTATACCTATTTAAAATATTTATCTCAAAATCAGAAAATATATGGAAAACTTGACAAATAAACTAGGTACGAGTTAAGAAATAAAACCCCTTAAATAACTAGATAATGTAAGTTGACTGGAAGAGATCGCTTTTAGCGATAAATCCGCCCATTGTATTTAAGTTTCATCACCTGTAACTGTTTTTTTTTTCTGGTCTACAATAAAGTGTTGATCTGTCTATCTATCTAAATAAACTAAATACGAGTTAAAAATAAAACCCCTTAAATAACTAGATAATGTAAGTCAACGGTTGACTGGAAGAGATCGCTTTTAGCGATAAGTCCGCCCATTGTATTTGAATGTCATCATCTGTAACTGTTTTTCTGGTGTACAATAATGAATGTTTGTATTGTATTGTCATGTATAAACATACGCAGAAATTACCTATAGAGCCTTAGACAGAAACAGTAAAGCTAATAGAAAAGTAAGTAAACCCAACAGAACAAAAGATAACCGCAAAAGTGTTTCTAAAATTAAGTCACTCGCACACCTCGACGACATAAATCGACCATTGTTGCAATGCAAACAATAAATTGCTCAAAGCTTCGCGTGTTCTTTCGTCCTAAAGAAAAAAAAAACAAAATGAAAGAGGTTCATTGATCCTGCGCCTTATTTATGACTTTTACTTTTTAATTTAATGGCAACGAGTAAACACGCGAGCATTGGAATTAGCCGTAACTGCTTGAGTTTACTTTTTAAATTAAGCTCGTAGTATCGAATGATACTTAAAAATCGATTTCCTCATTTCGATGTCCTTAATTGGGAGAGATAACATCTCGGTCTTCTTGTAGCGTGGCGAGGTTCAGGTACGTAAAAAGGAGTTAATTGGAGTATTGGCGGGAATACGAAAAAAATCGCGTCACCGCATTGTATTATTTTCCAAAACTTGTGCTATTTTCAGTGTTAGTGCATAGAATCGGTGACATTTTATTCGTTAAGTGCTGGATTACAGGCATGAGTGTGGGGAAAGTGGTATAATGATGGTGAAACGTTTCTTTTCGTGTTGTTTCCAAAACTCATATATATATATATATACTCGTATATAATACTAGTTGCGCCCCGCAGTTTCACCCGAGGATAAAACATATTTTAATTATTTGCCCATCCCACGAGAAAATTTCACTTTTCCGGGATATAATGTAGCCTATATGTAATCCAATGTATAATCTATCTTGGTGCCGAATTTCATCCAAATCCAGCCGTTTGAGCGTGAAGGAGTAAGAAACATACACACATACACACAAACACACAAACTTACGCCTTCATAATACTAGTGTGATGTGATAGTGTGATTAGTGTGATGTGATAATTAATTGGATAATATATAATAAAGAGGGTGATTAATTAACTTGAGAAATTAGTTACTTGACACTGGCTGAATACACAAAAGTTTGGATCCAAAACCAAAACAAAAAAAGATTTTATTTGTGGTGGTGTAGTTTCGTAACTTTTTTTTGTGTGTTTTGGCACACTTTTTTGTATTGAGCCAGTGTCAAGTAATTGATAATTTATCAAGTCAATGATATTTCACGCAAATAATGTGTCAGGTCACAGTCGAAGTCATCAAGTCAAGTCAGAGTCAAGTCATAATTTCGTAACTTAAGATTTATTGATTGCATCTTGGTTTTCTTTAATCCATTGCACAGCTGTCTTGTGGGAAGTATTTTTTGATCAGGTGGCTATCAATTTGAAATGATTGATACTCAAATGTCCAAATACTTAATTTTTTTGGTTTAACCACAAAATATTTAAACAAGCCTTCAACTAGTGTTAAAATGCTGTTTTGTGTTGTTAAACACATGTTTGACGTCTGTCTAAGCCCTGTATTTGTGGTAATATGGTTTATGTTTAGGATTGACATGAGCTAGTCGTTCGCCTGATGTTAAGCGACACGGCCGCCCATAACAGTTGCAGTGTCACTCGGAACTCTACAGTTTATAAGTATTATTTCAAGGTATCATGTCAACATGACAACGAAGAGATGTCAGTAATTGCAGTGTTATGTCACTCAGAACACTAAAATATAGTTTCGCGTGACACTGCACTGCGCACGTTATCATGAGACATCAGCACAGTCTAGTAATAAGATTCCTAGACTGAGATTATGTCATAAAGTCTCATTTGCCCAGTAATTTCACTAACAACAGTGCCCTTCAAACCGGAACACAGTAGTGCTTGCACACTACTGCTTGGCGGCAGAATAACTGGCAAAGCGGTGGTACCTACCTAGACGAACTTTGCAGAAAAGTAAAAAAAAGTCTAGTAAACACACTAGCTACTAGCAATTAACTGAATCATAATAATGTAAAGGAAGTTTATTAATTATTATAGCGAAAGTTTTGTGTGTATGTTTGTTACTGCTTCACGCTCAAACAGCAGAATGGATATGGATAAAATTCGGTACCAAGATAGCTTATACACTAAATTAACATATAGGCTACATTTTATCCCGGAAAAGTGATTTTTTTCTGCGGGATGAGTAAATAATTAAATAAAAAAAATACTTTTCTTCCGCGGGTGAAACCGCGGGGCGCAACTAGTATACAAATATGTGTAACAAGCGACAGTTTCTAAATTTAAAATTACTCACCACAAAATATAAAAGTCACCTCTCCCTTTTATTCCAGGTTGCTAGTAATTAAGTGCAGGTAGTCTAGATCACGACTGGCCGAGTGCTTGCAGTGCATAATCCTATAAAAATAGACCACAAAAGAGCCCTTTGCAGTCTTCGCTGGGGTCTTGTGATCACGTCTCAGTGGCGACAGATTATAAAACCTTGTCCATGCTTGCATACATTACTTTTTTATAGTTTGGCTATTGTCTCTTTACATTGCCGCATGGTGTTTTGGCATAACCTATTGCTTATATCCTAGTATCTTACTAATATCATAAATGCGAAAGTTTGTGAGTATAGATGAATGTTTGTTACTCTTTCACGCAAAAACTACTGAACGGATTTCGATGAAATTTGGAACACAGATAGTTTATAATTTGGATTTACACATACGATACTTTTTATCCACGAGTGAAACCGCGTGGCGCAAATAGTTAATAATAATAATAATAATGACGCCCAACGATCACATACATAGATCCTGGACCCTACCTAGGGTTCCGTGTCTAGGGACCCAGGAACTACGAGGACCATGGTCCCACAACACCCAGACTCAGAACAAGTATTTGCACTTTATTCTTCTGTGCGCAAATACTTGCCCTGCCGCGGGAATTGAACCCACCGCCTCCGGGCTATGAGCCGTATAAGTTCCTGGGTCCCTAGACACAGGGAATCCTAGTTAGGGTCTATGATCTATCTATGATCGTTGGGCGTTATTATTATTATTTATCTATCTATTTATGTACATATCTATCTATACATCTACCTATCGTTACCATTTCTTCACGAAATTCTTTTCCTAAATAAGAGCTTGCTATCATCGTAGAGGCACGTCCGCCGCGCCATAGATTAACCCAGAAATAGACAGAACGACACTGCATGGACGTGCTCCTATTCGTTCACACTTCCTAATTACTACTACTGACTGTCCAATGATCGGGTAGAAAGTGATCTTTAAATCATATTAGAATGCCTGTAATTATGTGAATGGCGATATCTTATAGTATGTGGTGTGGTGGTTGAGCAAGATGACTCATAGCTTGGAGGCGGCGTGTTCGATTCCCGCGGCATGACAAGTATTTGTTCAAAGATTCGCAAATACTTGTACTGAGTCTGGGTGTTGTGGGAGCATGGTCCTCGTAGTTCCTGGGTCCCTAGACACATGGAATCCTAGTTAGAGTCCAGGATCTATGTATGATCGTTGGGTGTTATTATTATTATATTTCAATAGTTGCGCCTTGCGGTTTTATCAGCGGATAAAAGTAGCTTATGTATTAATCCACTTCGGATCGGAGTTTTCTGTTCTGCATTGAGCCGGATTGCTTGCACCAGTAGTGGGAAAGAGAACTTTTTTTCTCTTTCAAACTCATTGTAGATAAAGAGTTTGCTATATAATATTTGACAATACACATTGTGTAATTTTATATGCATAGTACAATAACATTTTTTCCTCTTAATAAGATATATTACCAATTATATTTTTATTTCAATAATCGTTAATACAAAAGTAAACTAGACCTAAAAAACTAAACTATACCTAAGAACTTAAAATAAAAGAAAACTAAAAATTTAAAATAAATACGTATAATAAGTATATAATAATGAGTACAATAACTTAATTTTAAGTATTTTACATAATCTCATTAGGACTTTTTAAAAGTGCTAAAAATAGCCTATTTGCACTAAAATCCTTTAGCTTGATCAGAAGTTAAATCAAGTCATCTTCACAAGCATCGATGTAATAAACGATTGTTAAATTTCAACCTAATTTTAGTAAGGGAGGTTCTCTATTCGCTTGTTTTTTTATTATTTTTTTTCTACCTTTAAACTCCATCATTTGTAAACCGATTTGATAAATTCAATAATTTGAAAGGACATTATACTTTCTAATTGGAAATTAAGGTGATTGAAACTGGTTAACTCTTTTTTACTATATTATAACTCCACATTTGGCTGAGCGTCTTATGCTAAGGCCATGCTGTAAGGGTCGGTAGAGACCAACAACGTTAGAGCCTGTGAAAAAAAAGTGAAACCTGGACTTAGATTACTATTCAGGTTTTAAATCACATACTGGCCTGATAGCTCAGTTGGTAGTAACCCTGCATTCTGAACTATGGGTTGTGGGTTCGGTTCCCACCCAGGACAAACATTCGTGTGATCAACATAGGTGTTTGTTCTGTGTCTGGGTGTTATATTATATTCTATGTATGTATTTACAAACAAAAAGTATCTAAGTATTGTATCAGATATCTGGTTCCCATAGCACAAGCTTTGCTTAGTTTGGGGCTAGATGGCGCTGTGTGAAATGTCCTCACATATTATATTTTTATTTTTTTATACTTACCTATAAATTCTAATAGGTAGGTACTAAGGTCCGTATTACAGAACGATGCTCAGTCATCGATCGGTGCTCAAGCAGGGATTCATTCACTAATGGATCACTTTATGAATGAAATCTCTGCTTGAGCACCGATCGATGACTGAGCAACGTTCTGTAATACGGACCTAAGACTAACAAAAATCTAGTATCACACTTCAGAACTAGAAAGCAAAGGCCAAAACGGAATACGAAATATCTAATTCACTATTCCTTCCCCGAATCATTCTCGACCAAGTAACACAAAACTTAAATGTAACATTTACATGTAGCAACACCCACCAGGCTAATAGCAAAAAGTGTTCACAAAAACCGATAATCAAATTAAAATGAGTAACATCGTTTCCTCCATCAATGGCCAACGCATAATTAACTTATTTAATTTTTGCATCTGATTGCCCTTCCGAGAAGTCCGCGCTTGACCGTGACTGCTTGGAGTTGGGAGAAACTATGACTCATCTTTGATGCTATTTTAGCTTCATTGTAACATAATAATAATAAAGGAAATATATGTATATGTTAGGCACGGATGGTGATGATGGGTGGGGGAGCGAGGACAGTTACCGGTGTTGCCACTGTAATAAATTTAAATGCTACCACAGGGTAAATCACGGTACTGCCCGCTCCGCATAGAGTTTAGGACGTTGCCGCCGTCATATGAATTACAACGCGATTTGAACCCTCATTCATCCGTCCCTAAAGTCGAGACTTGCTTCTCTTGCTACTGCTACTTTCTATAGGGTCCACTCTTCCAGTGGACGTAGTCTTCTCGATCTTTTTATCCTGGCAACAGCCCAAACCAAGGCTCGCACCCCAGAGGTACTCTTGAGCTAGTTGCCTCCCACTTTTGACGGCTGAGCGTCTTAAGCGCCTGCCCCACCGCCCGGTGACGGCGTTTAGGTCGGTAGAAGTCAAAAGCATAAAATCGATCAAAAAAAACATATTAGTATGATGAAAAAATGAAAATTCCAATTATCAAGCTAAGTTTCTGTTCATAGCTCACGCTGAAAGACATAATTTTTACAAATCTGTTTAAAAATGGAAGCCTACCGATACCTACCGATACGATAGCTTGTACGAGTTTTATATAGATGTTCGAAATTTCCGACCTCATTGTCAGATCGTCATTTTGTATTTATTTTTTCACAAGCCACACGATAAATCTCTAATTGGGTAAACACTTAAATAAATAAAAAACACGAAAAATCTAAAAATCTTTATCTTTGAGTGTCATTATTAATGAGTTAAGTATCATAATCACTAAGTTTATTTTTACCTATTCAGCAACTTTTCTAATAGATTCACCCGTTTTAATGCAGCTGCCAATGTCAATTCAATGAGAATACGGACTAATGTGGGACTCTAAATGTCAAACAGCACATTTTACCTACTTAATAACATGTTACAAGCAGCTATTTAAGTGACCCTTACCATTTTGCTTTTGGGAAACATGTCTGGCTTGTATCGTGTGTGATTAATCGTTATAAGGTAGTGTCGCCGAAGATGGCCCGGCTCCTAAGATAGCCCACTTTAAAAAAAAATACAGTTATGATTAAACGAAACATTTTAAATTTCGCGGGTTTATGCTACTAGTACCATAGACAATAATGCAAGTGTGTTTTAATTATTATTATTACAACTTCCATTATGTTTTTTCTATACTTTATTTATCTGCAAGATTTCACGAGGTTTTGAAATTAAGTGGGCCTTCATTGGCTCCTGTACCTTATAGATTTACTTTTCCAATTTACCTACCTTACATTTGTGGAGTGATCATCGAACATTGATTGTAATACAAAGGGACAAATTTCATTCTAATCAGAAAATTTCTATAGTAACTATGCACATAAACTGCGTATTGAAACGGTCAGATCGGTACAAATTTGTTTCTAATTGTTGCAATTAAGTTACATGATCGCCTAGCTAATCTATTCAGGCGGTTGGGTTCGTGGAATGTTCGTTTGAAAATGATCGAAATGAACTGTCAAAATAAAATGTCAGTGATCCTGAAACTGCGAACAAAACATCTCCCATTTAGCATGATCATAGTCTTCGCGGTTAACTGGGGTATGATCACGTAACTTGATTGCAATGCAACAGGAGAAATTTCCATACTATGGCCATAAACTGCATATTCAAACTGTCAAATCCATACAAATTTGTGTTTGTATCAGTTGCAATCGAGTTACGTGATTCTCCAGCTGAATTATTTCCCGTTAGATCGCATATGATAGCTGGCTTGTATACGTAAATGCAGTGATGGGCAACTGGATGTCATGCAGCGTTAGCATGTCGGGCCCGGAGTATCCCGCTGGAGTCCTAGAGGCCATTAGCATTTGCCGAGTGGCGGCGCGCACTGAAATAGCAGGCGGCCGCGGCGCGTCATCAATGCGCTTCGTTTGCTTTATGGCCAGTTATTGCGCGCGTTTAATTACCACCTCGCGCAGTTTCGAAGATTTGTGAAACGTCACTTTTGGCGCGAAACGTGCACTTGACAGATAGCCGCGACGCCCGCCATTAACGCATTCGGACACAACCCGCCAATTATTTTAATTAACCAACAACACGTTTAAAACAGGTCTATAAAAATTCAAATCCGAATTCGGCATTGAACTTGTTTAATTAACATATTCCGAATGCATTTCCGCGCTAAATCGCGTTTTTGCAATGTTAATTCCACTTGCATTTATAAAGTGAACGTTACATCGTCTGTATTAAACTTTTATTGCCATTCTTTAGTCGGTGGGTGTGCGATCCCGCCATTAATTACGCCCGAAACCATTTACAAGATTTATTGTATTTACTTTGAATATGTACATAGAGAGCATAAAACTGTTGTGCAGTGCAGTTTGTTTAGTGACAGGCGGCCGACATCGCGTCCAAACAATGTTTTCGAACTGAAGGCTGAAACGTCAAACCAAACAGAAGGGCTTTGTGAACGACGAACAGGTGTCGGGTTGCACCGCGCCTGACACAAACCATAACTCGTGTTTTCTCACAGGGAGCTAGCTGGAAGGTCACCCTTGCCAGCGCGTTCGTTAGCCCAGTGCAGCACAAGTGGCCCTTCATCCGCGCAGTTGAAACGTCAACTAATTTTAACAGCCTTGATTTGTCGCCGTCTCCGCCGCCTTTATTTTTTCGTTTAGCGTTTCATGTTTACTCTCGTTTATTCGACGCGCAGATCTCAGGGCTGCTGGTAAGTGCATTGCCCCGAACCGAAATAAATTGTCGCGACGCGGGACGAGTCGCGTGGTGCGTACAACCGGTACCGATGTCGTGTGGATGTATGTTTGTGGATGTAAAGAACCCAATGCCAGAGTCGAGCGTCTGCGGCGGTCTGCCGCCAAAACGAGCCGTCACTTTCGCGTCATTACGCACTTTGTCCCGTCTCGCTGCACTCGCCTGAAGTAATGCGTCGCGAAATGGCGATGACGCCGCGATGAGCCCGCGTCTGCAATCGCAAGAGCAAAACAGAAATTTGAACATCAACTTTTTGTTTACTTACATTTTAACATCTTCATTCATTTAAGCGTACGAGCATGCGACCTCGAGAAATCACGGGTTTTTGTAAACTGTAATTACGTTGAAGCATTGTTGAGTTTTGTTTGGAAGTTGTTGAACTTGGACACACTTTCTGATGTTATTGAACCTTTCGATTGCGGAAAAAGATGTTCACAAAAGCCGTCATTTATGATTTATAATATTAAGTTTAACACTAATAAGAAAGGAAGCATGAATCTGAAGATTCTACCTACTTTCAATACTGACCTATCCTAACATAGATGTCTAGTCTCCTATTATGTATCTACAATCAGACATAACCTATCCCAATCTATCTTTTGTGACGGCACAGACGACACACAAGGGGACTTAGTGAGGCGACTCTACGAGAAGTTAGAAGCAATTAGCTAATGCCATTGCCAGCGCTTGTCGCACATCATTATATTACATTTAACTTCAAATCCTTTCGTATAGCTTCTGAAACTTAAAATTTTGTGTTACCCGAACACATATTATGTTTCCTCACGATTTTTGAAAGACCACTCAATACTGTTTAATTATGAATTTAACTGCTAGTGTTTTGATCAGATTTACGAAGGTTTTACAGACAGTCTGTTTGACTGCCTCTGTGGTGTAGTGGTTGAGCAGGTCTGCTCATAGCTCGATGGCGGTGGGTTCGATTTCCGCGACAGGATAAGTATAAGGACAAGTATGCACAGAAAAAAAAGCGCAAACACTTGTTCTGTTGGGTGTTGTGGGACAATGGTCATCGTAGTTTCTAGATACAAAGAATCCTAGTTAGGGTCCAGGATCTTTGTATGTGATCGTTGGGCGTTTATTATTATTACAGAGGTATGTCATGTCAAAGCTTTATTTTGTGAGTCAAAATGCCACAGTAAAATGGTGGATGTTTTACTGAAGGCTCTAGGAAGCCTTGAAGAAAAAACGAAAAGGCATGGCTTACAAACTTGGAACCATTTGCCACTAGTGCACGTTCACGAACACTTAACGAATAATAATCCACCCTTATCGCACGTTAAAACTTAAAAAAAAAACGGGTTATGGAAAACTATCAAAACTCACAACCGGATTTCTCCATTTTCGGATACTTTTCAACGACCCTAAGAGCTGTCTAGTAAATGAAATATTTTTTTTTTTTTTAATGAAAATTTATTGGCAAAAAATAGTCGAAACAATCAACAAAGGGGTGGAGCACCTGTTTCCCGTACTAGGCTCAAGACCCGTGACACAGGAAACAGGACTCTTCCGTCGGAGAGAGAAATGTAAGTAATTTGATCGTAATGCACGCAATTTTTCTGCCTAAAACAAAACTTTTTTGTGGATTTACCTCTGTGAACACAGAGAACCCTAGTTCAGGAGTCTATAGATTTACTACATAAACTGTTGTAAAAATATTTATGTCGGAGTTTTGGCGGGAAAACGAAAAGATCGCGTCACCGCATTGTATTATTTTCCAAATCTTGTGTTATATTCAGTGTTAGTGCATAAAATTTTATTCGTTAAGTGCTGGATTACATGCATGAGTATGGGGAAGTGGTATAATGATGGGGAAAGTTTATTTTCGTGTTGTTTCCAAAACTCCATAGAAGCTTCTGGTAAAGTTGCCACCACTTTACTATGAGTATGACTTGACTAGACTATGACTTGACTTGATGACTTGGACTGTGACTTGATTTGACATACTATATACATTATACATTAATTAACTCGAGAAATTATCAATTATTTGACACTGGCTAAATACACAAAAGTGTGGAGCCATACGAAAAAAAAAAATTTATCGACAATAAATGATTTTGTATTTTTTTTTTTTTGTATATTTGTCAAATTCAAAATATCATTAGGCAGCTACGCTTTTCCGAGCCACGTTGAAGGCTTTAAAGTCATTCCACAGGAAACACAATGAGTGGCCCTCATCTCCGAGTTCCAGTCTAAAGCCCAACGGTTACAAAGCTCGGATGACTAAGCACCAAGCGTCCTGTTTTCATTGTTGATCGAACTGTGGAGTGAATCACGTCTCAGCTAAAATAACCTGTTGGGGTTACAACAAACTGTGGCAGACCGAACGTGAGCTTATGGAGTGCAAGCTGCAATACCCTTTAATTTTAGGTGCTAAAACAACATGAAGTTTTTTTTATGTTTTGGCTCCACACTTTTGTGTATTTAGCCAGTGTCAAGTAATTGATAATTGATCAAGTTAATGATATTTCACGCAAATATGTGTTAAGTCATAGTCGAAGTCGTCAAGTCATATTCTAGTCAAAGTCATACTCCTAGTAAAGTGGTAACAACTTTACTTGAAGCTTCTATGGAGTTTTGGAAACAACACGAAAAGAAACGTTTCACCACCACTATATCATTTTCCCACACTCACGCCTATAATCCAGCACTTAACGAATAAAATGCCACCAATTTTATGCACAAACACTGAAAATAACACAAGTTTTGGAAAATAATACAATGCGGTGACGCAATCTTTTACGCTTTCCCGCCAAAACTCCAACATGAAGTTATAAAACCAAGTCGAAATGTGTATGAGTTATATGTTCCTATACAAACACTCTAGTTGACTAGTCAAAATGTAAATTGTTTGGCAATCAGAGTATTTAATAAATTACCTGACACTTTCAAAGTATATGGCATTAATGAAATTAAGAAAAAAATATTAATTACCCACTGGATAAATGTTACTATTCTGTAAAAGAATTTTAAAATGACGCTTCGATTAGTACTTATAGATATAGATTAATTTGACCAATTCAATTTATTTAATGTTTGCAAATAATAACTAAATGTTCAACAATAATGACTATAATTGCTTAACCTCATTATTAAATACAGTTAAATTGAATCCAATGACGAATATTTGTACGCTGTGTACCAATGGGCAGAATTTTGTTGGAAGAATTGCGTGCTGTTCCATCTTTGCAATATGGTAACCTAAAATTCTTACAAATATTATTTCATTTCATTTCATAAGAATTTACTTACAAACCCTTTTTTGCTATTCTTTGCATGGTACGATTTCTGCGTTAATATACGGTCGACAAAAAAGCTTTCTCAGTATTCACTTAAAACAGTCTGTCCAGGCCTATGATCAGCGAAGTATACCTTAGTACAAGGATCAAACAAGTCAACCTGATCATGTCAAAACCTTTTTTTTATGTTAAGGAATGACGTGACGAGCTAGCCATTCGCCTGATGTTAAACGACACGGTTGCCCATATCAGCTGCAGTGTTACTCGATAGAGTTTCGCGTGACACTGAACTGCGCACGTCATCCTGAGACATCAGCACAATCTATTAATAAGATTACTAAACTGTGAGATCAGATCATAAAGTCTCATTTGCCCAGTAATTTCACTAGCTACAGTGCCCTTCAAACCGGAACACAGCAGTGCTTGCGCACTACTGCTTGGCCACAGAATACCTACAACTAAATCATTCAAATGCGTAGCACCACGTCAGCCGTAATATTACCAGAATCATAATTGTCCAAAATTCTTCGGGACAAGCCACAAAAACTCATGTAGATTATCTTACCCGTTCGATTTTGTTTTAACTAACTTATATTTTCAATTTTATTTTGATGCGGTGCGTGATTTTGGGTCGTTATGCTTGGTGTTAAGGTGTAGATGTAGATCGATGTGTTATGTTAAGTTTGTGTCGGAATAATCCGGTGAGTCGTTGCTGCCGACCGGGTGACGGCTCTGGCCATCCGTGAATCTAGTACGGTGCGTAAGCGCAGCTTCCATAAGAAATCTTTGATCTCTATATTTAAAATATTACATGTTACAGATATGTAATTGAAGTAAAACTTCTCAAATACTCAAATACTTCTTAATTCTTCTTTCTAATTAATCTTTTAATTTCAATAACTCTTTCTTTTTAACTCTAAATTCTTACTAAATAGCTTCTTTAGGCACGCTTGGTGGGGCGAACCGAGGTATATCTCCTTCTCTACGTGAAGATAGAGAGAAAGAGTTAAGTACGTTTCGTTTTCTGTAGGGGCAAGAGAGATGGAGCTAAAGAAGTTTTACTTCAGTCGCGTGGTCTGAAGCCAACTCGTTTTTATACAGAATCTACATATTTAGGAAACGTTCGTCGTAGCGCTGCATTTTAGAAATAGCTCATTTTTATACTTGCTATTGCTTTTAACGAACTATTTCATCACTTATTTAGACCTAATAGTAGTACCTACAATACAAATCGCTTATCCAGAGGCAGCTAGGACTCAGATAGTCCAGTTTCTATATCCAAAGTTCCACATGAAACCCACATTAAGGCAGACATGACGGCTTTGTCTCTGTATCCGTTTGTATTGATTTTAGAAGGCAGAGAAAGGTAGAGTGTAACTTAGGGTCTAAGGATACCTACACACATTCAATCATTCATTTCAAAAGTTCTTTATTTTAATAAATATTACATGTTACGTACAAATTAGCGCTAGAATCTAAACTATAACTGTCTTAAAATTAATATGTTTTACAGGCTAAAGACCGCCTTTTTAAACTTTTAGTACGTAAAAAATTTGAAGTTCTCATTAAATCATAATCGACACACATTGTTACACAGCAAGTCCAGCATATATTGTTTAACACTAAGCATCCAGTAAATAAAATTAAAGGTCAAACATAAACGACTTTTTTACCATCTCTACCGTGCGCAGGATCTCTAGAGAAAGGGGCGGTCCTGCTGGACCAGTTTGCTGCGCCGGCGCACCTCGCACTTGATCGAAACACCTTACTAACTCACTTTACAATTTTCTGTGGGATTGTGCTACAAAAAATGCACTTGCTGCTTTGAATCTTTGTTGTAGAATTACGCGCTTAAAGTCCAGTTTAAATATGTTAAAAATTAAGAGAAGCTCTTTTTGAACTTCTTGTAATATTGATTCTAGAAAGTAAATAATATTAGGTTTTCTACAGTAAAACAACGATCTCTTTGCCAAAATTATGATGTAAAATTTATAGTTTACTAGTTGACTCGCCCGGCTTCGCACGGGTAAATTAATAAAACGCAGTCGAACGGGATAAAAAGTCCTATATCCTAAGTACGTCTCTTGGTTCTAAGCTACAGCCAAAACGGTTCAGCCGTTCTTGAGTTATAAATAGTGTAACTAACACGACTTTATTTTATATATATAGATTACATCTGTACTACGCTATTAACATGTTGGGGATTTGATATAGCGACGGAAGCTTTGTATATAAGTCCAAATATCCAAAAGCTTACAAAGGCAAGTTATCTATAATGCCCAATGGGGTCGAGAGATAGTGTCAAAATCAATTTTAGATTCCCCTATAGGATTAAAATATAAATATACTTTCATACGTACCCAAAATATCTTTTTACGTACTGAGAACATCCCAAATCTTTCATACGGCGACGGAGATTTATTACTGAATAACATATGTTTATAATCAGAATAATATAATGCGGAGGAAATGCCTCCGCCTCGGAATCATTTCTTCGTTTGACAGCTCGAGTTTAATGACGAACGGGTTGGGCTCAAACCTCATTATCCCTGAGAACTTGAGGAACGCAACGCTTTGGAGATAAGTAATCAAATCACGGAACTACAAACTGGAGCAAAATGATATTAAAAAAAAATATGATGGCTAAATAAAGAAATGTCCGAAGCCAAAAAAACTGGGGAATTTTTTTTTCGGTCTGTAACATGATTGAAAAATGTGATTTAACTGTGTTTTATTTAGCTGCCATTCGCAAATTCAGCTCCAATTATTTTGCAATAAAGATATTGCGTAAGAAACCCCACAGAAAAATAAGAAAATGCCAAAACCAGAGATAGAATACGCAAAAAAAATTTCGCTTCCCCGCCATAAATCTGACTACAGATGCAAAAAATAATACTACTAAATTTGAAATACTTATACGACCTTCATTTTGTTCTGTCTTTCTCTTTTTATCTACGAAAACAGCGAGTGATAGAAACAACAAAGTAAAAATTTAGTAGAAAATAACTAAATATTAGTGGAAATGTTCAGAAACGCTTAGTAGGTTCCTATGTGCTAGTAATAATAAAGTCAATACTAATTAATTATTAAATAAATATTTTTTTACTATACATTGGTTCTCGATGCTGATTTGAAAAGTTTTTCGTGCCATTCGAGAGCAAAGTTTTTTGCATCTCACGCCTTTGACTCCTTCGCTTACACGAGATTCAACATCAGCACTCGAATAACTATAGAGTAATTAACTTTTTGTTCCACAAATCTATTTTTAAAAACCAGAATGCACCTAACAGATATTCTGAGAACTTTACTATTACCTACCAACTTTTTATTTACCAGTCAATAATTATCTTACTTTATAATTGTGACGTAGCCAATGCATTAAAAGCATCTTCGTTATGTCCAAATCCCCGTGGCTTTTGACCCTTGGACTTGAATCTTATCTCTCGCTCGGCTGCGTCCACATGTGGTGTCATTCCGAATAAACTTTTTGTCTTAAGTCTTAACCCTTTTTAAATTACAGTTTTCGGATGACGTACAACTCTATGGGAAAGTTTAGCCCCTTTTTAGTCTGTATTTCTCTAAGAGCGTTTACGTCACTATAAGTTAAACTGTTATGTATTCTGTGTGGTTAAGATAGTTCTCATGTGAGGGTAGGACGGAAATGTGTCGGTTTTCATTTGTTTGCATTAATGACTTACGAGTACGTGAAGAAGACATGTGCATACCGATGAGAAAGATTTGAGCCAAGTGAAAGGGAGTTTTATGTAACGTTTATCGTGAATGATTTAAGCTTGGAAGGGATTCATTGCAAACGCAGCTGATAGAATAAATTAAAATAATATATATAGGTATATGAACACGGGTAGGTAATAATAGAGTTGAGAAACTACCACCTATGTCTACGTCTCGATTCAGCACGAAAATGAAAACCATAATTCAAGGAATGTCAGATATACGGACAACAATTAAAACATGTGCGAGCGTGCGTCTTTTAATTCTTATGCAAAACAAAATGTTTCTACAGATTTACAAATAATTAGGAATGTTCCGCCATTACAAATACCAAAGATACAAAGTTGACACGAATAACGGAGTCTAGATATTTAAAAAACCTAGTGGCTTTCTACCACATGCTGAAGTAAAACTTCTTTTAGTTTTTAGTTTACCTCCACCTATCGCCCAGTTTAACTTTGTTTTAATGTTAATGTCGCCATTTTGACAATTGTAAATTGTCATTTTAACGCACCTAGCAAAATAATCATACAAATTTTTAATTTGGTATGTTGACAATGGAGATCTGCGTTAACCAACCACTTACAACTTCCGTTCGCCTCGCTAACTTACTCCCCAACTCAAGCGTGCGTAAAGAAGTTTTACTTCAAAAATAAAGCAATGATCCAAAACAAATGAACATCAAATGATATAAGTCATTCAAGTTCAAATCAAGATATCGCCCGATCACAGGGATAAGTGGGGCTGGTAGTCAGGTGGTATCTTTAGTCGATCTCAAAGTTATTAACGTACCCGGCGCGCTCGTCCAACTGACTTGTCCGACGAGATATAGCTGGGAGCTTCTTTGTTAAAGCGTTTACGCACTGCAACCGATCCGAATCTGAGAAAAGGATTTAAAACACTGACCGATTTCGGAGGTCACTTGCTGCACTGATTCTGAAGCTGAGAAAATTTGGTAGAGAAGCCGTAATGCTAATTTATTATTCCCTTAGATGGAGTATCATCCCTTTAACCAGTTTTTTAGTTATCCTCTAGGCAAGCATGCACCTTAGACCGCGTCGTTACTTTCCATCAGGTGAGACAGTGGTCAAATGCTTTGTATATAAACAAAAGTTTAGATAAATCAATTCAAATAATTATTTACTAGCAAAAGATTACAAAAATCTTTCTTATTTTAATGTGTACTCCCGAAATAGTGAGAACAGCGAAGTGTGTACCTACCTACACGTATGTATTTCATCGGCTGACATTTGGCATGGCATGGCGTTACGTCCTAACGTCATCGCTAGGAGTTTTTTGTTTGGTTTTGGCTCCACACTTTTGCGTATATAGCCTGTGTCAAGTAATCGATAATATCTCAAGTTAATTGATATCATATAATATTCATGTGGATACATGTTTGACTAATTATAGACAGAATTCTTTCTTTATTCGTGTATGTAGAAACTTTAATTCCAACTATTCTAAGAATGTTGATTTATTTACAGCGAAATCAAATTTCTTCAAAAATTATGTAACATCTACTTTTTTTGATGACTTATAGGTTTACTCTTTGCTCAGGTTCTATAGATTGATATGGATTTGCCTTTTCTTTTTTTTCCCCCTTCTATCTTAAAACTTTGTTAAAGGTACTTATTTAAATATCAATTCAATGTTATAATCGCACCACTTAAATGGTAAATATTTCAATAGTCTGCACTTATTTAGTTTAATTATATATAAACTGGAATGTAGCTCTGTTCTATTTGTTAAAACTGTTAAGGCTTGTTTGATAACAAACTTTGTACTATAATATATTGCTTAAAGCTGTTTGTTTTCCATGAAATAAATAAATAAATAAATAATGTGTCAAGTCACGGTCCAAGTCATCAAGTTAGTCATAGTCTAGTCTAGTCAAGTCATACTCCTAGTAAAGTGGCGGCAACTTTACCAGAAGCTTCTAAGGAGTTTTGGAAACAACACGAAAAGAAACCTTTCACCATCATTATACCACTTTCCCACTCATGCCTGTAATCCAGCACTTAACGAATAAAATGCCACCAATTTTATGCACTAACACTGAAAATAACACAAGTTTTGGAAAATATTACAATGCGGCGACGCGATCTTTTTAGTTTTCCCGCTAAAACTCTCGTCGCTAGGAGTTGTTTGTTCAACTAGTATCGTAGCATGATTTGATAATTCGCATTCGGATCGGACGCAGTGCGTAAACGCTCTTGGCAGAACGCGTCAGCTTCTATGACGAATGACGCTGCGCCCCGGGGTAAAAAATAACATTCTTTGTTTAAGTTCTTAATCAATAACGAGGTTCTAACGACCTCTTTGATTGAATGGCGGGAAATTGTTAACACGAAGTTTGTTCTTTAATTTGGCTCCACGCTTATTTAGGTGAAGATTATAAGTACTCTTTAATGAAAAAAAACTATATGCTAAGGAATTCACAACTAAACTAAGTATAGGTAATAAAGATGAATCCTCATGATTTCAAAAGTCATGAATCATGATCATTGGTCGGCCATTTACATTTCCCTTTTGAGCGGGAAAAGAAAATGGCGTTTCCCGCCTAATGCACCGGACTAGATGCAATGAATCATTAGAAACCGATCATTCTGTGAATTCTTGCTATGCTAATGATCACCTCATGAAACGTGTGATATTAAAATCCAATCATAACAGCGAAGTATGTACAATTTCCTAATATGATGATAATGACAATACTTGACAATACTATCAATGTAGGTATACATTGATAGTATTGTCAAATTTCGCTGAAAAAATACCTTATCTTATTTTTTCAGAGGTTCATGCAATTTCCCAAATGAAGGGTACTTGGGAAATTGCATGAACCTTTTAGGGTATCTTAACCTACAACATTTTTAGGGTATCTTAAACTAAAAGCTCAAACTCCACTTAAATTACTGACATTAAACTAAGTAATGAGCCGCTATATCTCTACATCATAAAACTTCCCGTTCGTAGAGTAGGTATAACAACCAAAATGTCTCACCTCGTACGAAATGTGACATTTTATTAAATTCTTTCCTTCAGTTAGTTTAGGAACCATCGCGCGCCGCACGCGACCTCGCGGGTTGCTGCTATCCCCGGGTTCTTAGACACGCCATCGCCCGTCGCCGGAGCGATTTACCAACGATTTATAGTTGGCACAGACCGACGTGATAAATATATTCTTTGACACGTCGGAAATAACTGCTGTCTGTAAATATCGGCTTCAATTCGGTATACCTAACTCCATTAAACAATTACGATGTAAATTACCAACGACGGCATCGCTGAGCCAGATACAGTTAAATAAGTGAGACTAAAGAAATATTAAAGAAAGTTTTGTTTTGTTTCCAGAAACAACAGCGCCGTACGTGCTATACAAAGATGGCGTGGAGCGCGCTCCACCTGGAACCCAATGGGGCGGCGCGGTGCTGGACGCCGGCTACCAGCCCATGCAGCACCAGAGCCCCGGCGGGCCCTCACCGCAGCCCGAGCCGCAGCTCGCCTCCCCGGCGCCTTCACCCTATCCTCCGGCACCACCGCCCCCTGATCCCATCACTGCGGAAGACGCCGCGCAACAAATCGCACAACAGCAAGCCCAGCAACAAGCGCAGCAGCAACAACAACAACAACAGCAGCAACAGCAACAACAGCAGCAACAACAACAGACATCTCCTGAGCACATGCAAGTCGAGCAACAACTCCAGGCCCAGCCGCAGCAGCCCCCCACGGACCACCTCGACCGGACCCCCTGCTTCGTGCCGCAGCCCGACCTGCAGCAGCAGTATACGCCATATTTCAAGGAGACGAGGCCGACAGGTCACATGCTCGGAGGCGGCGGATTCCCTCTGCACTATTTGAAGCAGAACGGCGGCGTATTGTCGCTGGAAGCGCCGCTGGAGCAGTACGGCGCGCCCGACCTGCGCCACCTGCCTGACATCGTGCAACCAGAGCCTCCCAAGCCGCGCAAGCACAACCCTAACTCGGAGCTGCGGCTGTTCAAATGCTTGACGTGCGGTAAAGACTTTAAGCAGAAGTCGACGCTGCTACAGCACGAGCGCATCCACACGGACTCTCGGCCGTACGGCTGTCCCGAGTGCGGCAAGCGGTTCCGGCAGCAGTCCCATCTCACGCAGCACCTGCGCATCCACGCCAACGAGAAGCCGTACGCGTGCGTCTACTGCCCGCGCTCCTTCCGCCAGCGCGCGATCCTCAACCAGCACCTGCGCATCCATTCCGGTGAGAAGCCATATACGTGCGTCGAGTGCGGCAAACATTTCCGCCAGAAGGCCATCCTGAACCAGCACGTCCGCACACATCAAGGCGAGCGCTATTCACACATATATGCCCCTCCCCGCTCCCCGCGCGCGCCGCCCGCACCCGCGCGGTGCCGGCGCCGCCCGCGCCGCCGCCCCCGCACGTTCGATTCGGTCTCGCATCCATTGGCCTTCCTATCAGACAAATTCTCGGTCCCCTCGCCGCCCGCCGGCCGCGCGGCGGCGGCTCTCGCGAGACGCGGAACCGACCGCCGGACGCTCCCGTAACCGTCCCGTTGCATTAACCCACTCGTGTCGGTCACCTTTTTCTCTATTCACCCGCCTGCTCACTGACCTGATCATTCGTTGTTCCAGACGTGTCTCCGCACCTCATCTTCAAGAACGGCACGACGCCAACGCTGTGGCCGCAGGACGTACCGTTCCCGCCAGACGAACACAAGGAAGAGATCCAGTCGCAGTATGGGGACGCGGACGGTTCGGGCGAGCAGCGCGGCTCGTGCTTCTCGCCCGGCGATACGGCGCAGTACCCCGCCTACTTCAAAGATACTAAGGGGCTGAACCACGCCGTGTTCGGCACCAGTCTCTCGCTGCAGTACCTCAAGGGCGGCAAACTACCCGACGTACTCGGAGGCCGCGCCATGCCGCTCTACGTGCGCTGTCCCATCTGTCAGAAAGAGTTCAAGCAGAAGTCAACGCTGCTGCAGCACGGCTGCATCCACATCGAGTCGCGGCCGTACCCGTGCCCCGAGTGCGGCAAGCGGTTCCGGCAACAGTCTCACCTAACGCAGCACCTTCGCATCCACACGAACGAGAAGCCATACGGCTGCGTGTACTGCCCGCGCTTCTTCAGGCAGCGCACGATCCTGAACCAGCACTTGCGCATCCACACGGGCGAGAAGCCGTACAAGTGCACGCAGTGCGGGAAGGACTTCCGGCAGAAGGCGATCCTGGACCAGCACACGCGCACGCACCAGGGCGACCGGCCGTTCTGCTGCCCGATGCCGAACTGCCGGCGGCGGTTCGCGACGGAGCCGGAGGTGAAGAAGCACATCGACAACCACATGAACCCGCACGCGGGCAAGGCTCGGCGCGCGGACGGCACCAAGCCGCCGCGGCCGCTGCCGCCCGCGTCCGCCGTGGTGAAGCCGGAGCTGTACTTCCCCCAGTGCTACGCGCCGCCCTTCCAGCAGTTCGGCGGGGAGTTCAAGCCGGCGGTGGCGCCGGGCGGCTGCCTGCCGGCGCAGTGACCCGCGCCGCCGCGCTGGCCGCCGCCGCCCGCGCCGCCGCACCACCCGCACCCCGAGCTCTACGCGGACCGCCTCTACTGAGGCCGACAGTATACGATACGCGACCCGCTCGCACCGACCTCTGCGCCGAGTGTCGCCGATAGTGTTACCGAGGACGCACAACGTTTAGCGTTTTTGCCCCGTAATTATTAAGTTACCACGTAAGAGTTAGGATTCTCGGTGAATCTCGACGCGGTCGAAGTGTCGATGTCTGAGTGGATCGAACCAGAGATTAGAATTTAATGAACTTCGTTGAGATGTAGGATAAGAATCGAACGTTTACCGATATGTAACAATATTTCGCGATGAATGTTTTCGGTGCGTTATTGCGCCCGCTCGTAATTAATATACATTAATGTGTAGGTTTGTTAAGTTAATATTATTTACGTGTATCGAAGGATAAAATCTGGAAGGTTGAGAATTCGATGAATTCGTGATGCTCAAGATATCATTAAATAAGACTTTTCGCGTAAGCTTTTAGGCCAGAGATCGGGAATGTACAGGAAAGTAAAATTAAGAACACGGGGAACAGATGAGTGCAGACCAAAAACGTAGGTTACCTTTTTGTCATCAGCATTGTTTCTTTACTATTACAACATTTCCGTTAAAACTAATGAATTTGAGAGTACAGAATTCTTTGGACCAGCTTGTATTGTAGTTGGCCTAGTTTAGGTTGTTACCAGTTTTCAAGAAGTGTCAAGTGTCAAGCGTTGCATTTATGTGGAAAGGGTCAGACTGAGAAAGGACTGTGATAGCTAGGTAGGTTAGGTCTATTCGCTCACTTAGCGGTAAAACGTGTCTGTTGAAACTGTCGACCATTGGGATCGAGTTAATGTTTCCAAATTATTTTCGTTTACGTTTAGTGTGTTTACTTTTATATGTCGACTTGAAATTGCCAAACTAACTTTAACGTTTTATGTTCCTAAATTATTGAAAGAGCTTGTCGAATGTTGAGGTTTGTTCATTCATATATCGACAGAGACCCACATATATTGAGTCTTAAGCATCTAAAAGACGCATACTTGTTTCATCTGATTAGTGGAATTATTTAGTTTTTCACTGAATAGAAATAGAAGTTTATTTTTGGATCTAAAGGAAATTCTCAAACATTATATTACCTGTTTTTGTGCCACTTCCATTTAGTAAATGTTTCCTTACTCTAAGTCCGTATTACAGAACGATGCTCAGTCATTGATCGGTGGTCAGCAGAGATTACATTCACTAATTGATACTTTATGAATGAAATCTCTGCTTGAGCACTGATCGATGACTGAGCATTGTTCTGTAATACGGACCTATGACTTATTCTATTTAATAGAAATTATCAAGACGGAAGTGGCAGAAAATAATATTAAATTAATGCAGACGTTTCATGGAATCCTGCAGGTTTCAAGAATGAAATTGTATATTTGAGCCTATTGGGCCTCATGCCGCCAAATAGGTTAATCAGAAAGATAATTCTGATGGTTGTTCCATAACCCACAGTCGACATCTCTTTCGTTTTATTTTGTTACCGCTTTCCTTATAAGCGGGTTATCTTTCCTCCTCGACTGAATCGATATTGATAAGTAAGATGAGAGTGAGACTAGTAAATTGTACCATTTAGGTAACGTGTGATGTCGCAAGTGCTTTGCCGTAGTTTGATCCGGGGACAGAAGAAAGCGGAATGCCAGAGTAACCTTATTTCTAATTTAGCTTAGCCTATCTACTTCGAATTACTAAGCAATTCGACCATTCATCGCGAAATAGCTTATCATTTAGGAAAAATAAAGATATATTTGAATTTGTACCGTTTGAGGAGTATTCTGCCGCCGAAAGCATGCGTCCTCGGTTAATTCGCGTCCGCAATCAGGTAGTCTTCAATAATTGTAACACAAACCATGTAGATACATAATAGGTCTTTACCTATGAAATTGCCGTATTGCAGTACAGACTTTTTCAAACAAAAAAAAGTTTTGATTGGCTATGAATTCTAAATTCAAATTAATTTTGTTTTAAAAATATGACATTCTATTTACAATATAAGTCTTTTGTTTATTGATTAGCGTTGTATTTTCATTACATTTCAACATTTTTCCTCATAATGGATACTTTGAAATTTCGTGTAATTATGGAATATGAGTTCCGTCGTGGCACCAACGCGGCACAAACGACACGTAACATCAACGACGTTTACGGAGAGAACTGTACAAACGAACGTACAACCCGTTATTGGTTTGCTCGGTTCCGTTCTGGGAATTTTGACTTGAAAAATGAACCTCGTGGTCGTCCGGAAACTTTGGTCAACAATGATGAATTAAAGGCGATTGTGGAAGCTGATGAATCTCAATCTACAGCTGAGCTGGCAGCAGCTTTTGATGTTAGCATCAAAACAATATTGGTCCATTTGCGACAGATTGGCAAGATAAAAAAGCTTGATAGATGGGTGCCCCACGAACTTAACGATCGCCAGCGCAACGTACGCGTCGAGACTTGCCTTGCGCTGCTTAACAGGCACAGAAATGAAGGAATTTTGAACCGAATTGTTACGTGCGACGAAAAATGGATTCTTTTTGACAATCGAAAGCGCTCAGCAAGTTGGTTAGATCCTGGTTCGGTACCAAAGCAATGTGCAAAACGAAAAAGACCCCTAGAAAGGTGATGGTCACAGTTTGGTGGTCTAGTGCTGGTGTGATTCATCATAGCTTTTTACAAAACGGCGAGAGCATTACTGCAGATGTGTACATTGAAGAACTGACCACAATGATGGCGAAACTCGCTTTCCACCAAACACCAAACCAGCTTTGGTCAATCGGTCGTCTCCACTGCTACTTCACGACAACGCGCGACCCCATACTGCACAACAGACCGTCTCTAAGCTGCATGAGTTGGGTTTGGAAGCTCTCCCTCATCCGCCATACTCACCAGATCTTGCACCTACCGACTATTACTTTTTCCGAAATTTTGACAACTTTTTAGCAGAAAAAAAATTCAATTCCCGAGAGGCAGTACAAAACGCCTTTGAAGAGTTTGTTGTCTCCCGTCCTGCTGATTTTTTCAAGAAGGGCATCCATAAACTGCCACAGCGCTGACAAAGATGCATTGATTGCAGGGGTGATTACTTTGAATAAAAGAAATAAATAAGTTCGAAAAAAAAATACTTTAACTTTTTTCAAACAAAACGGCAATTTCATAGGTAAAGACCTAATATATTGAACTGCGATATATTAAATATATCACCTTGTAGTACTTTTGTTCTCGATACAGCGAGTCTTTTTGACTATAAACTAAACGGTGGCGGAATAATCCATCAAACACTTTTAAACGTTTGAACATGTCTCTTTGTATCTATAGACGACTTATATAGCTTATTTTACTATATTATTGTGATGGTTTCGTTTTCCTACCGCATAATATGAAATGTTAATTAACTGATAGATGTAATTAAGGTGGAGTTGTGGGAGTCACATTCTTGGATACCATTTTATGATTTAAGACAATGATGTGGAGATGCGATTGAGTTGTTTGCGTTCTGTATGTTGATTTCAAGACGAAAATAAGCATTGGACCGTTATCACTAAAATTGTAAGCGCTGCTATTTTGAGCACCGATCAAAATGGCGGCGCGTTCCGACAAGATTTTTGTTTACGATTGATTTTCCTATCAAACTTTCGGAGGTTTACAAAAGAAAAGACACCATTATCGAAGAGAATTAGAAACGTTTATCTTCCGTGACGGTTTTCCAGTGACGCATGTGATCCTCCCAGGCCGCACGCGCCGTCCCCGCGTCGCACCACTATAATCTACGTTTCCGTTTACAGATATTATATTTTTAAATATACCACAAACACAGCCTTATACAATAATAGTCGATAAGTATTTTTATACAGGAATGTTACAGTTTTACCGTAGACCCGGGGACGGCGCGAAGCCAGTACAAAGTTTGAATGCAGACATATAGAACAGTGCCATAGCCGACTACGAACCTCAGATTTATACTTATTAGATTTTTATACCGATACAAATGGATTTAATTTTAAATATAACAAAGTGATTAAGTATACAGAGATTACAGATGATATTTTATACATTTATTACAAACAATATTATTAAAAGGTACATGTGAAATAGTCTTAAAGTTAGCGTGGTATTTGCGAGTGTCTAAGTGACTTGGCGTGGCTTTTTTTCTAGGTGTTAGTGAAGTTTTTTATACAGTTTAACCTCTGATATAATTTGTTCCCATCTCGATAGCCCTGCTCGGCTCTGTAAACGTGTGCTAGGTCACATGATCGATCATCTCAGGTTTCTTTAATAATTAGCCGTTCAGGTCTGCGGGTGGAGCTCCAGGTACGTACGTGAAAAATGATTTTATTTACTCAGCGTGGTTATTGTAAATACATATCATTGGGATATAGCAACCCAGGCAGTGTTGCAAGTAATAGTAGTAATTCCGATTACCTAATGTTACCGTTTATATATCTTCATATTTGCCTCTAAATTAAGAATCTTTCAAACTCTGTATATTGTGTTTAGGCGTGTATTTGTAAAAATTGCTTAACTTTTCAGTTGAAGGTTTGGAATATGAAATTGTGGTTTAAATGTTTTGTAATTTCGGGCTGTTCTGTTGGTATTGCTCACTGTTTTGTTAAGTTTGCTCAATTACGTATACCTATAAAGTTAGACAATTTAGTTCTACCATTTTAAGAGTATGTAATGTGTTTTTGTATCATAATTTTTAGAGAGCACGGTTTTGCTTTTCTTAATACCTAATTTTTAAGAAACTGTATCGTCTAACAGTGTCATGCAGAGATTACGATAAATTGGACATATCCTTATACAGAAATCCAAACGTGCCGTCCAATCGATGAGTAAAAATCCACGCAGATGCATGTTTAAATTTTATTTTGCAGATCATTTTGCTAAGATTAGTTTTGAAACATGTTCCTGACCTTTGAGATACGTAATTTATTTACCAATGGCCCTGTTTCGGATTGTCTACCAATAGAATAAGTTTCCGATCTATTCTGCCAATTCTTGTCTACTCAAAGTGTATGTAAATGGAATGTAATTCCATAACCATTATATTAGGATGTCGGTTATAAACGACAGATTTGCGAACCAGTGCAATTTTTAAAATAACAATATTTAATCATTTTCTTCATAATATTAACAATAATCTTTGGTACTTTTTGTATATTTTAAGTTGTTAAAGATATAAAAAGGAGAGAATAAGATTGCATGTTTTTTGCATAATGCTAACGTATGAGAAACACGTCAATTGTATTAAATACAATGTATTCGGGCAATGTTAGTGAAACTGATACATTGTCGACTATGTACGGGATTGCTTTAATTATTAAACGGACCTTAAACATTTTACAGAATAGTAGACAATTCATCTAATTTTTATTTATAGAAGATTCAGTAAATTATTATGAATTTTTATTTACAGAAGATTCAGTAAATTATTATGAATTTTTATTTACAGAAGATTCGGTAAATTATTATGAATTTTTATTTACAGAAGATTCAGTAAATTATTATGAATTTTTATTTACAGAAGATTCATAAATTATTATGAAGAATAACAAATACTATCAGTACAGTATGGTTGCTTATTATTTAGTAAACCAATTGTTTAACTTTTTTTAAACTATTAAGCTCCGTATTTAATAATTAAACGCGTCCGATAGCTTTTAGGTGATATTCAAAACGAAAAAAAAATATGTCACGTTTTCATAAACTGATTCCTTTCGATTAATGCATTTATTTGTGATCTCATAATGAATGAAACGTAATACAGAATCGGCGGACACTTTCAATAAATTAGGTAGCTTCGGTTAATTATCTATCTAAAACCGCTTCTACATAATATCCATTGTAATCTGATACTTCTTAAAATAGCTGAAATTAAGGAATAGTTGAGGTGGTATGTTGTGAAGCATGCTGATTTATTTTACAAGACGACGGCTTTTAATATAGGTTTTTGATCTACATTAGTATATTTCAACGCGCTAGCGCGTTCGAAGTACAAAAATAATTCTAACAGAAGCATTCGTAAAATAGTTGCTCAGCACTTTCAGCGCTGTACAACCGATGCCGCATCAAAATTGTAAATAACCAAAATTTATGAAATCTTTCGTCGCACTGTAGAAAAATAGCATGTTTACTTCATACATAGTTCGGGAGGGAATAATAACCCTGCATGATTAAAGAGCTTAGATATAATTAAGTTCCCTAGACCGTTGGCTACGAATTATTTCAACGTCTTCCATTTTGCCGTAGGTCTTATTTTGTCGATTTTTCTTTTTATGTCTTTATTTTGTATTATTTACACAAATCATCCTGCAGATAGTGCAGCTCTAGTGCAATAACACTAATTTTCGGCGGTTTAACGTATAATTTATTTTTAAATCTATTTACCTTATTTTTAAATAGATGTTAATGTAAGTATAAAATAATTGGTAGCCAACATAAAATGGCCTATATATTTCATTTAATTAGATTTACCTACAATATGTACTCTACACTGCCACTCTCGCCAACCGCTGTCTAATATTGAGAAATGATTAATTTTTTAATCACAATAGAGACTTGTTACAGTTCCAAAATAAAAATAAGTGTTGTTGAATTTTTTATAAAGATGAACATATTAGATTAATGATCTTGTAATCTGGATTGAGTTTTTTACAGATTTTATTGTACGCAGAGTTTTGTGTCGAATGCGTTTGGTTACGTCGTCTATTAGCTTATTTTTGCTACAAAACTTATTTAAAGCCAATACAATACAATTTTCCGTATACTCAATAGTACAATAGATATAAAGATTATACAATATACTTACCGATTACAGATTTTATACACAGCGGTGATATTATTATAGATATACAAGATGTTTCGTTTATTATAAAGAAGCGTGATAGGCGACGTAGCTGGACACAAAATATTGGTTTTTAAACATGGGTGCTGATTAACATTAATTGTACATATTTATTGTAATATACAACAATAGACTGGTAATTTTACAATGTTGTTAGGTTTCTACAGAGTTATTCTGCTGGTGCTGTGGGCAACTAAAGTATTAATTTTGAATTTTTTTTTACAGAATATTAAAGCTTAACTTGGTATTTAATAATAACAGTATAACATGATACTGAGTCAGTTTACGTCAATTTTATTTAGTATTCAGTACTAATTCTTTTTTGTCAAGTTTATAGATATTAAACGTCATTTTATAAAACGCAATCGATCCAATACATATAATGATAATATTATAAGAGGAATAAAGTAGTAGTGTCAATATATGAATGGTCTAAAAAGTTAGCCGCAGCACCGGTCCGCATGTTACAATAGAATATATTTTCCTACATACTACAGAATACAACCGAAATAGACTATATTAAATTCATTTTAGACAAACCCAGAATACAAGATCGAACTTTTTACACGACAGCTCTTACCAGTTGATTTTTACAGAACAGTTGCAAGATCAGTTGTTTTTTTACAGAACAGTTCAAGAGTTTTAGTCGTTTTTTTTACAGAATAGTTTCAAATTCAGATGTTTTCTTGTATAGAATTATTATAATATTGGTTGATAAAAACGGTTGGTTGCGATGATCACAGAGATCCAGGCGAAAAAATTATAACGTTGGCATAATATAAAAATTGTAAATATATTTTCTAGTTCTTCCAAAACAATAATATCAGTATTAAATACAAAATTCAAATTTGGTTAGGTCAAAAGTGTATGTGTGATCTATAGAAATTTTGCATTAGATTCTTGGTGTAACTTATAAAATTAATTATTTTTAATTTGTAATTATATTTTTTTCCTTAACTTAGAAATTATATATTATATGATTTTGTAACGATCTTGCCTAGATTTGCATTTATGTTAGTTACTTATAAAACGTTTGAAGTTGATACCATCGTATTTATGTATTTTATAATTCTATTAAGGGTTTTGTTTGTTTTTTTTTTGTCATTAATAGAAGTAAAATGTTGTAAAAAGTAAGCTCGTTGTATTTTATCAAATAAACACTTTTTAGTCCAACTGAAGCAATACCAGGAAGTTTTATTTCACAACACTACATAAGAATTTTTAAAATAAATTGTGCCTATAAGAAAATATTGTCTTTTAGTCTTACTTACGAACGTTAGTTAAATTTAATCTGTGCTCAAAGTGTCCCATCAACTTCTCGCTGACGTGAAATGTCACGAGCGGAAGCGAGACGGTATTTTAAAAATCGATTGTGATTTGAAGACAGCAAATGACATGCCTGCGAACTAGAGATGCGCCGAGTACAACTTTTATCGAAAAACCGAGTAACCCAGTATACTCTGTTTTAAGTTTACCTTTTACCTCGGCCGAGTTACCGAGTAATTTAAACCAACTTCGGTCACCTTAATTACGTGTAACAAGGATGAACCCAGAATTGGTTCTATGTGACGTCATCAGACCGACGCGTTCCCACACTGGGACATTAACAGACTTATTAATAAACACGAACTAGCTTTAGACTAATTACACCATCTTTTGTCTCTTTCGACCCAGCTAAATATTCCAGTAGCCAAAAAGGACAAAAGCTGAAGTAACTAGACCGAGACTAATACCCGTTTATTAATAAGGCTGTTAGAGAATGTGGGTCATAAACCACCACGCTAGCCAAGTGCGGGTTGGTGGATTACACATATTCTAGGATTTTGTGATTCTTGTAGAGCCACTTCCTAGCCATGGTTCGCCTCCGTTGTAAGAGCGTGCAAATTCCGCACATAACTTGAAAAGTGCAGTATGGCTGAGTAGGTTATATTGTTAAATCAATTTGAACCTAGGTACATCGGTTTTAAAGTCGAACATGCTTCCGCTGAGCTACACTTGCACACTATAAATCCATCGAATATGTGCGTGTCAAATTAAAAAAAAAAGATATTTCTCATACAATATATTTCATTCATAACTTATGTAATATATACACACCCGCATTATTTAAAACTACCCTCAAAATTAAAACTCACTCACGTTTTTGTAGCAACATGGCTATCCGTTCTTCGTTTCTGTAAATGCATAGATCCATAAAAGTGAGGCTTAATAACAAACAATGGCCTAACATGTCCTTTTGAAGTTCTTTTTGGGATCTGAACATGTCTTTCAGGTTTTCTGGAACCATCACATGCGGCGTCGAAGACTCCTTGTCTTGGAGGAGCATTTCTACCGTCTGATCTGTGGATACTCTTTCGTTTCCAACTAGGGTCCCGTATAGTCTGAAAGGTAGATAACAGGTTTATATAGTTTTTGGCAGTTAGTGTTTTTTTTTAATGATATGTTTGGTCATCTCACACAACGCCATCTAGCCCTAAACTAAGCAAAGCTTGTACTATGGGGACCAGATAACTGATACAATACTTAGATACATTTTTGTTTGTAAATACATACATAGAATACAATAGTTAACCAATTATTAACCAATTGTTAATAAATTATTAACCATTTGTTAATAAATTATTAACCAATTGTTAATCAATTATTAACCAATTGTTAATAAATTATTAACCAATTGTTAATAAATTATTAACCAATTGTTAATCAATTATTAGTCAATTGTTCACACATTTTTATGCATTTTTATGCTTTATGATATATTGGTATCATTAATTTGCATTTACTGTATCGAACATAAAATATCGAACTGTTTCAAGGAACGTCAATAGCATATTTTCGTAAAAATAACTATCGGGACTTGAAGCAAAACATAGTTACGACATAGAACTAAATGACAACGAAATATTAAAGATAGAGTATTTAAACATTTAATTTAAAATAATTATAATTTGATAGTGTTCATGGTAATTATGTATGTAAACTACATATTGAAACTAAATTCAAGTTAATTCAGCTTATGTCGCCATCTTGACAATTGTAAACTGTCATTTTACCGGACATACCAACATAATAATACAAACGTTAAGTAATTTTTAACTTTTTTATGTTGACAATGGAGATCTATGTGAACCAATAACTTTCAACTTCCGTTCGCCTCGTCACACATTCACCAGCTTACTCCCCAAGTCGAGCGTGCGTAAATACTGGCCCGACTGGAAAGTTGGCAGTAACCGTGCCTTCTGAACTGTATGTTGTGGGTTCGATTCCCACCCAGGACAAACGTTTGTGTCATGAACACAATAGGTTTTTGTTTTGTGTCTGAGTGTTATATTGTATTCTATGTATATATTTCCAAAACAAGTAGTATATTTTATCAGTTATCTGGTTCCCATAACACAAGCTTTGCTTAGTTTGGGGCTAGATGGCGCTGTGTGAAATGTCCATAAATTATAATAGGTCTTTACCTATGAAATTGCCGTATTGCAGTACAGACTTTTTCAAACAAAAAAAAAGTTTTGATTGGCTATGAATTCTAAATTCAAATTAATTTTGTTTTAAAAATATGACATTCTATTTACAATATAAGTCTTTTGTTTATTGATTAGCGTTGTATTTTCATTACATTTCAACATTTTTCCTCATAATGGATACTTTGAAATTTCGTGTAATTATGGAATATGAGTTCCGTCGTGGCACCAACGCGGCACAAACGACACGTAACATCAACGACGTTTACGGAGAGAACTGTACAAACGAACGTACAACCCGTTATTGGTTTGCTCGGTTCCGTTCTGGGAATTTTGACTTGAAAAATGAACCTCGTGGTCGTCCGGAAACTTTGGTCAACAATGATGAATTAAAGGCGATTGTGGAAGCTGATGAATCTCAATCTACAGCTGAGCTGGCAGCAGCTTTTGATGTTAGCATCAAAACAATATTGGTCCATTTGCGACAGATTGGCAAGATAAAAAAGCTTGATAGATGAGTGCCCCACGAACTTAACGATCGCCAGCGCAACGTACTCGTCGAGACTTGCCTTGCGCTGCTTAACAGGCACAGAAATGAAGGAATTTTGAACCGAATTGTTACGTGCGACGAAAAATGGATTCTTTTTGACAATCAAAAGCGCTCAGCAAGTTGGTTAGATCCTGGTTCGGTACCAAAGCAATGTGCAAAACGAAAAATGACCCCTAGAAAGGTGATGGTCACAGTTTGGTGGTCTAGTGCTGGTGTGATTCATCATAGCTTTTTACAAAACGGCAAGAGCATTACTGCAGATGTGTACATTGAAGAACTGACCACAATGATGGCGAAACTCGCACGTCTGCAACCAGCTTTGGTCAATCGGTCGTCTCCACTGCTACTTCACGACAACGCGCGACCCCATACTGCACAACAGACCGTCTCTAAGCTGCATGAGTTGGGTTTGGAAGCTCTCCCTCATCCGCCATACTCACCAGATCTTGCGCCTACCGACTATTACTTTTTCCAAAATTTGGACAACTTTTTAGCGGGAAAAAAATTCAATTCCCGAGAGGCAGTACAAAACGCCTTTGAAGAGTTTGTTGTCTCCCGTCCTGCTGATTTTTTCAAGAAGGGCATCCATAAACTGCCACAGCGTTGGCAAAGATGCATTGATTGCAGGGGTGATTACTTTGAATAAAAGAAATAAATAAGTTCGAAAAAAAAAATACTTTAACTTTTTTCAAACAAAACGGCAATTTCATAGGTAAAGACCTATATTATACATATATTGTATCAGTTATCTGGTTCCCATAATACAAGCTTTGCTTAGTTTCGGACTAGATGGCGTTGAGTGAGGTGTCCACACATATTATTATTATTATATATTTATAAATTAAAAATTAAAAAAAGAAATATCACTTACCTAAATGGTAGAGTCGGCCTCAAAAAGTACACTCTGTGTTTTATTTTATCAACACTGGAACATTCTTCGGCGCTGAAAACAGAAAGATATTTTAACACGTAATTCAATGGGTGAGAATAAAAAGGGTTTAACTGTCAAATTGATAGTTTTGAGAAAATTGAGTTTAAACTTTAACGGCCTCATTTTGACGTAAAGTGCGTATTAAGTAATATAAAAAGTATATTCAAGTTTCAGTTGCTTGAAATGTATTAATTTTATTTTAAAATACATAATATAGTACTAATTCGTACAATTACTGTAAAAATATAATATAAGATAATAAATATAATAATGTTTATTTGCTAAGCGAATTGTATTCCTGTTTTTGTCAGATAAATCTTTTTAGACTGAAAATCTCGAGATCTAAGCCTTTTTAAGAATGTATTATTGTAGATAATTTCACGCTGAATCCAACGATACCCATAAGTCATTTTGTGAAAAAAATCAGTTAAACCCTTTGAACTCATCCCTTCAATTTACTTAATAAATATTTTGCATCATTGGAAAAAGAACGAGTGTGCTTTAGACCCCACGACTGAAGTACAACTTCTTTAGTTTAGCTTCATCTATCGGCCGGTTTAACTTTGTTTTTGACAATTGTAAATGGTCATTTTACCGGACACACCAACATAATAATACAAGAGGTAGTTGAAGACAATCCGAAAATGGCGGTTGTGAATTTTGAACTTTTTTCCAATACCCGTGTATTTTTGAATTTTAATGTGTAATAAGGGTGGATTGTTATACGTTAGCAGCCTTATTAATAAACACGAAATAGCTTTAGACTAGTTACACCATCTTTTGTCTCTTTCGATCCAGCTAAATATTCCAGTAGCAAAAAAGGACAAAAGCTGAAGTAACTAATCCGAGACTAATAACCGTTTATTAATAAGGCTGTAAGTGTTCGTGAACGTGCACGAGTGTTGGCAAATGGTTCCAAGTTTCAAAACCATGCCTTTTCGTTCTCTCTTCAAGGCTACCTAGAGCCTTCCGTAAAATATCCACCATTTTACTGTGGCATTTTGACTGACAAAATAAGACTTTGACATGACATAACCATACAAAATTCCTCGCTTGACATTGGCAGAATTATCGCTAAAAAGCGATAGCAGGCCATTAAACGAAGAGAAAAATAATAATAATACAAATTTTTCTCTTTCTTACATTGACAATGGAGATCTTTTTGTTTGAGGGGGGAAATGCCCTCGGACTTCCCTCCCTGCCACCACCCACTAATGGTAACTGTGATGTGGGACTCGAACCCACTAATAGCCCCCCGTGAGCCCTCGTCCGCCGTACCGGGGCGAGAAAGGGTCGCGACTGCAGTCCAGCCAACTCGCCCCCCGTGACAATGGAGATCTACGTGAACCGACCTCAACCTTCCGTTCGCCTCACATTCACCAGCTTACTCCCAGCAAGCGTGCGTAAATAAGTTTACCTCCAAAAACTTTTTTTTTATGTTAAGGAATGACGTGACGAGCTAGCCGTACGCCTGATGTTAAACGACACGGCTGCCCGTATCAGCTGCAGTGTCACTGGGAACTCTAAAGTATAGAGTTTCGCGTGACATTGCACTGCGCACGTCATCCTGAGATGAGACACTGCACAATCATCAGCACAATCTAGTAATAAGATTACTAAACTGTGAGATCAGATCATAGTCTCATTTGCCCAGTAATTTCACTAGCTACAGTGCCCTTCAAACCGGAAAACAGCAGTGCTTGCGCACTACTGCTTGGCGGCAGAATAACTGGCAAAGCTACCTATCTAGACGAACTTTGCAGTAAAGTCCTACCACCTAGTACCTACCTCTCCTTGGAGCTATCCCTGGCATTGATCAGAGCTACGATCATGGCGACCATCTGTGCCCGCTGCAGATTGACCGCCATCACTTTAGGGTTGTTCGGATCGCTGCCGGCCGCTCGCAGCGTGGTAGCTTCGGCCTTCATCACGTACACATCGGCCGCCGGGAGCCGGTTCGTGATGTCCCACGCCTAGGATACGTGAACATTATTTATTTATTCTTCTTCTCAATCGAAGGGTTGAGAATAAAAAGGGTTTAACTGACAAATTGATTTACGAGAAAATTAACTTTAAACTTCAACAGCTTCATTTTAATGAGTGCTTATAAGGTAATAGAAAAGGTTTATGTAAGTTTAAGTTGCTTAAAAATGTATTAATTCTATTTTATAATACTGAATATAGTACTAATTCATACAATTATTGTAAAAATATAATATAATAATATAAATATAATAATGTTTTTATGCTAAGCGAACTGTATTCCTGTGACAGATAAACCATTTTTACTCAAAATCTCGAGATTTAAGCCTCATTGCGGTATTTTGAGAATGTATTATTGTAGATAATTTCACGCTGAATCCAACGATACCCATAAGTCATTTTGTGAAAAAAATCAGTTAAACCCTTTTTATTCTCACCCCTTCAATCGTGTCACTCTTGACAGAGCGGTCGTGGTCGTAGCAGAGAGTGGTGGGCCGCTGTAGCTCGCCTCACGACCTCTCGCCACCTCTCCCTACTGGTGGTCATTTTGGTACACTCATGCAAGGGACCGCCCACCGCAGACTTGATCTGATTGAATTTATTTATTCATTCATTAACTTGTTCTTTCTTTCTTTCTTTAAACAGATAGACGGAAAACTAAAATGTATTTGTAAAAGTGTATAAATTGTTTTAATAATTTATTAATATATGTTTTAGTAAATTAATTGTATAATAATAATAACACTTATCCTGGACATTCTAGGATTCCTTGTATCTATAGGGACCCAGGAACTATGAGGAGCATGGTCCTACAACACCCAGACTCAGAACAAGTATTTGCCGTTTTTTTTCCTGTGCACAAGTACTTGTTTGTTGTTTGTTGCGGGAATCGAACCCGCCGATCCGGGTTATGAGCCGACCTGCTGAACCACACCACAGAGGCTCCTAGACACAATGAATCTTAGTTAAGGTCCAGGATCTATGTATGTGATCGTTAGACGTTATTATTATTATTTTACTTACAATATCCAAGATATCAGTGATCTGGAACTTCTTCCCCCCCGGGTATTCAATTTCATGGTACTTCCATTCAGCTACATCATAATTCTTCTTATTAATCAAAGTCCATGACACCGAATTTGCCGTAACATATACTGTTAAAACTTTGTTTATGTCCTGAAAAATAAAAAGAAAAATTTCATATACATCATCTAAATTGCTAACTAAATAAATAAATGTAACGTCCATCGATCACTTACATAAATCCTGCACCCAAACTAGGATTCACTGTATATATAGGAACCCAGGAATCACATCTGGGTGAAATAGGACCATGGTCCTACAACACCCAGACTCAGAACAAGTATTTACGCTTTTTTTTGCACAAATACTTGTTTAGTCACGGGAATCGAGCCCGCGGCTTCCGGGAGCCGACCCGCTCAACCACCACATCACAGCGGCCGTCTCATGTCGTTAAATTTTCAAACCCAGGCTTTTTTTTTACTTCAAACTTGTCTAGCATTTGACCACGCTCTCACCTGATGGGAAGCGACGATGCGATCGAAGGTGTAGCATGCTAGCCAAGTAAATACCTATTCACTCTTCTCTTGAACACGCCCGGGTCATATTTCGCCGGAAACACAGACGCCGGCAGGGCATTCCATTCCATAGCCGTTCTAATTAAGAACGTTGAGTCAAATCGCTTGGTACGAATGGGTGGTATTTCGACCACGAAAGAATGACGCTTAGCCGAGCGTCTAGTAGTCCGGTAGTGGAATGGCTTATTATATATGAAGATTTAGTTGGAAATTTTCTGTCAATGTCACGAGAGTGAACATTGATAAATAATTGGATTTAACTTATTTAACACAGGTTATTTTATTTATTCATATATTTTTATTTTTTTAACACAGACATCGAGACTGATGATCTAACAGCAACCTATAATTGTTCCATATTTCATTTGTTAAGTTGACACGATTCTACGAAACACCTGAGAAACCAGGAGTTAACAGCCAGCCATGGTTCTAACAGTGTAGGACATCATCCTACTTCAAACACCCAGCGTTTATATGATTGACTACAGCTGTGGTAGTTCCTACATTGGTTAGACAAAACGCTGCCATTGCGGAACGGGTTAAGGAACATAATCATAGCTGTGAAAAACTGAACCATTCATAAATCTGTGATCACCGAGCAATTGATTGAGTCAGGGCCAAATCACCATCAAACTTTCATGCCCAAAAGGTTCTCGCTAGAAGAGAAGCCATTAAATTAATAAACTCAAATCAATGTAATCAATGGAAGTTACAAATGTTAGGTAAAGTTATAAAAGTAACTTCCATTGATAAGGATTACAAGACCAAGTGCAGGTAGTTGGTGGCAACACCAAGCCTCCACAATGCCGAATCTCTATTCCAGGCCAGCACCATAGGTGCTCCATTGCCATCCACAATATGGTTGGATCCCCCATCTTGAAATTTAAACCTACCCTCACATCTGCAGGATTCAACTGTGGCTGCAGAATTTGTCCTTTAATTTTATTTGACACATTTTTTTCTACTGGCCCTTTCAGTATACTGTCAAACAATTTTATTGCTGTCTTTTCCGAGAATCCTTCTATCAATTCTACATCGGATATTGATTTCAAAACCCCATTATCGCTTTTCCATTGTGAGAATTGTTTTATTCTGCCTTTTGTTATGTCATACCTGTAAATAATGAACACATTTAAACTAAACAGAGCTAAAAAAGTCATGAAGATACATCAAGGGGTTTTTTTAAGTTGCAAATTGCTAGCAACTCGAACAAACCTCCAAACAACTTGCATGTAGGTAGTTTAGTTAGCGGCAAGCAGCACCGACCACTGCAGCATGTCTTCCTGATGTCCTACTCAGTTGTCAAACATCTTTGTTTCCAATGAAAATGCGCAAGTGTGATGGCATACTTGTATTCAAGACTTGTTGTAATGAAATTGCACCTTCATAAACATCCACAACAGAATTGGGACCATTTTATTACTGACCTTAATAATACATTTTTGTCTGATTCATTCAATGTGTTTATTATTTTTTCTTTATCCTCAATGGAATATTTAGTTTCTAGACTGTAGAACCGTGTTAATAATGCCAATTGACAATTTGTGCACATAGAATTCTGGAAACAAAACATTTGTTTTATGTACTTAACGAGGTACGCACCCATAATGTGGGGTTTTTCAATTTTCATGTTAGCGTTATTTATCTCTCACTAGATGGCATTGGCGACAGTTTTGGTAACAGTGGTAAGGCATGACTTGACATGATATCCTGCATTCCATTGTTAATGGGAGATGGGAAGTTCGGCATCAGTATTATAACAAATTCATTACTTATTATTAATTAGAGCTAATGATACAAATTGAAATGATTTGTATTATGTATGCATATTTTTAGCTGTCGATCAATTCTTTTGTCTACATCTAATCTAAGAGTCCATTGTCTTCATATTTATGGTATTGGGTCCTGCGGAAACAAACGTTTCCATTGGTTCCTCCATGTGTGAGTACTAACTCTATAGTCTGGGAAATATGTACTTTTTGAGTTATAACTTTATTGTATTTTGTGGAAATACAAGAATAGAGATTTTAAGATTATGGAGATACAAGAAAAATCATAACTTCAGCTATTTTGACTAATAGATTTTTCTTAGTACTTTATTTCATAAACTAAAGATGTTTCATTCTTAAAAATATGAACATAAAAAACGAATGGTGTTATTCTAAACTTTAGAATCAAAAGTTAAGCCATTCATTCGCGATAAGTTGAGTCTACACTTTTCGAAGAAGAACGAGTTACATGTACCCACCTAAAATCGCAGGTTATAAGTGTATATAGCTTTGTAACGCTACACAGGCATACAGGTTTTTAATAATCTATTTTAAAGGGCGCCGGTGAAAAGTTTATAATTTTTAAATACATATATAGCACATTAAATAAAAACTTACAATTAACCTAAAAACAGGAACTGATGTTCGTGGCCACATATTTCTTTATTTTTTTAAAGTTATTATTTTACGTTACTATTATTATTTAAAACTTTCAATTTTATTCTGTACTTTAATGTTCGAAGAAAAATATGCGACCAACAAATTAAAGAAAAATTGTAAATATTCACAATGAATGACCTCGGGATCACAGAGTCACAGACTAAGCACAGACCAAGTAGAGGATACTATGTATAGTAGTAGTAGCATAATAGTATTCCGTGAGTAGTAGAGTGCAAACTAGATATATACTAAAGTAGAGGATACTATATAAATCACAGACTACTACTTGATTTTGTATGTTTTGGCTCCACACTTTTGTGTATTTAGCCAGTGTCAAGTAATAAATATGTGTCAAATCACAGTCGAAATCATCAAGTCAAGTCAAAGTCATACTCCCAGTAAATGAGGAGAAAAACTAACTTTTTATCACGACAGAGGGCGTATGATTGACTGTACCTTGCTGTCACGTGACAAATGTCACATCGTATGGCTTTTTGTGAACAATACGGGATTATTATATATTTCTTTTCATTAAAAGTAGATATGCCTCAATGCAGCGCGATAAACTGCACGAGTAGAGGAGTGCATTTATTTCCAAAAGACCCAAAACGGCGAAAACAGTGGGAGTCTTCTCTGAGAAGAAAGAACTTTAGAGCAAACGATACTTCACGATTGTGTGCTGCACATTTCAAAGAAGACGATTATTTTGGGAATAGCAAATACACAGGTGAGCCAAATGCTGTATACTATATCAAGTTAAGTAGTTATATAGCTTTATTGAGGGCAATATTATGGTATGAAATTGATGAAATAACATGTAGTACATTTTGTGTTTGATTTCAGAGTTAAACTATGAAACTAGAGCCAAGTTTTTAAAAAAAACATCCGTGCCTTCAGTTTTCTATTTCACTGAAACCAAACCTGACAACCCAGCTGCTATTGAACGACAGTGTCGGTATCTAAAGCGCAGTCAGAAGAAACTTTTTCAAGAGTGTACAGACCCACAACCATCAACCAGTAGAACTGTCTGGACCACACAAGAGTTTACTCACCCACAACCTTCAACCAGTGGAACTGTATTGATTGCCCCAAAAGAAGTTGAAGAGACCAGTAATACAACAAAAGGCACACAAGTTGACCATGAACACATTTATGGGTCAATTGATAGATACAAAGATGATGATAAGGCCATAAAGTTCTACACTGGGTTTGAAACATATAAGAAATTTCATTTTGTATATTCAACACTGAGCCCGATGGTTGACAAAATAAAGTACTATGGTAGCAAAGTAGTAAACATCAAGGCAGAAGACCAGTTTTATTTAACAATGATGAAATTAAGGCAGAATAAATGTAACTTTGAGCTAAGCAAGTTCTTTAGTGTGAGTGAAACAACAGTATCAAATATTTTCATAACTTGGATTAACTTTATTTACCAATTATGGACTAAAATCAATGTTTGGCCAAGTAAGGAATTGGTTCAATATTACATGCCTGACCACTTCAAAAACTATGATAAAAACATTAGAGTTATATTAGATGGAACAGAAATACAAATACAAAAACCAAATAACCCTAGATCTCAGCAAGCATCATGGAGTAGTTACAAACATGCAAATACATTAAAAATATTGGTTGGGGCTACACCGGGTGGATTATTATCATATTGTTCTCAGGCATTTGCAGGGTCAGTAAGCGACCGTCAGACTGTGGAAAGGAGCGGTCTAATAGCTAAATGTGACAGTGGTGATAGTATACTTGCAGATAGAGGCTTTACAGTACAAGACTTATTTGCAGATAAAAATGTTACTATCAAAATACCAACTTTCCTGAAGGGAAAGTCACAATTGCCTGGTCTAACAGTTATAAAAGACAGAGAGTTAGCCAGCAAGAGGGTCCACATAGAAAGAATTATTGGGTTAACAAAAACCTATAAAATATTAACGAGTGAGCTAGATCATAGCTATGTTCCAATAGCTAGTAAAGTATTTTTTATATGTTTTATGTGTTGTAATTTTAGGGAGTGTATCATGAGGAAATAAAATGGTATTTTTTAATAATGTTTTTTAATCATTAAATCATAATTTTTGTACAAATACTTTTTGATGATTTCTGGCTCAAAATGATGAACATAAAAATTGATTAAATTCATAACCATTTCATTTATGTAAGAATCATCTCTGTTTACAAAAATGATTTGAATATCTACAAAAGTGTAAACTATTAAATTACAGAACTTCCTCCCTGTGCAGTACAGTTGTCCTTGTATTTGTGCATAGTAAGAAAGGTTTTCCTTTAAACATAAAACTCCATTGCAATACTGTAGGTATGGCACTGACATATTGTCTATTTTTTTCTTTCTTGAAGTATAAGGGCACTTTACTTCGATTACAGTATCATCTCCCAGTAATCCATCTGGAGAAGCTGCAAGAAATGGATATTCTTCTGAAATAAACAGACCACATCTTTGTACTTTCAAATTGTGAATACTTTCATATTTAGATATGGCTATAGTTTCATGGATTTTGCCATGTAAAAGTGCTCTTGTGGTAATAGGTTTAGGTGCCATAATCTTCTGCAGCAAATATTCCTTATTACACTGTCTGTGGTGGCTTACAATGTAGAAAATACTAGCTGTCATTCTGGTTGTTCTTAACTTATGCCACTCTATAGAATCACTCTGTGCTCTGGTATTTTCTTCAATGAGCAGAATTTGACTTTTAGTAACATTCTTCAAATTTAGATCTTCTAATAATATGTCTTCTGGGCTCTTTTGCAGGCATGAGTAGTGATCCCATTCAACTCCATATGGATTTGCTGGTTCAAATGTTTGTAGTAGAGGCATAGAGCTTTCTCCATAACCAATAGCAAGATTGCGGACATAGTCTTTGTAATTATCCATAATATCACTTTCATACAGAGGCTCGTAATTACAAGTTTTGATTCTTTTACTTGGTAAATTTTGAGCAGTAATTGGAGTGATAAAATGCTTTTTTTGGCTTTTTAAAAGCCATTAACTGTTGAGTGCATGTTTGGTGCAGTATGATTGTTTTTTTATTGACTATGTCATATATGCCACATAGTAACACAGCTAAATGCTTGCAGTGGGCTTGGGTACCACTTCCCGCAGCACATTCACAATGGCTTTCTTCTATAGCACCTTCAGAGTTTAACTTCACATCCACCACATAAACTACTTTCTTCATACTGGCTTTACATTCACCACGTATATAAAAATATCCACTATCAAAGGAGAAACGAGCAGTAACCAGATGGCGGCATTCATATAAAAGTTCACCCCTCGGATGAGTTTCAAACCTGAAACGAAGTTTATCAAGTTACCATAATTTATTGGATTCCCATACCCTGGTTGTACTCTTAATAATTGAATACCAAACTAAGTATAAATAGTAACCTTAGAGCTTAGGTACCTTTCGAAATATTGCTGTATCGCCTGTTTGTCGATAGAAGGAAGTGGAGAATCAGCGTTTATATCTCGGTATGTATCAGGAGGCGGACACTGGTATTGAGGATCTTCCTGGACGTCAGTATCACCACCAAAGTTTTGGTTCCGGTCGTATGCCTCTAATCTGAAATGTAAACAGCCATTTATCGTATGGATATAAAAATAATAACAAATGTATGAACATAACCTAAAATTAGAAAGAAGCTTACCTTTCAATCAAATCGGCCTTTTTTCCCGCAGTAGAGGCATTCCTCCTCCGCAACTCAATTTTGAGGTCAGACAGAGTGAAAAACGCATACATTTTGTTTCAACTAGATCTTTAAAACAAGCAGCTAAAGTGTAGATAGTTTGTCACAAAACGTAAACAAGGTACAGTCTATCACAGCGCCATCTGCATTTAGCTTCGAGCGTGGCACCTAATTGGTTGCCACTTTACTAGAAGCTTCTATGGAGTTTTGGAAACAACACGAAATGAAACTTTTCATCATCATTATACCACATTCCCACACTCATGCCATCTGTAATGCCATCGCTATAATCCAGCACTTAGCGAATAAAATACCCCTAATTTTATGCATTAACACTGAGAATAATTCAGTTTTGGAAAATAATTTATTTCATTCTCATCATTTTCATTTTCCGATGCTCAGTCATCGATCGGTGCTCAAGCAGAAATTCCATTCATAAAGTGATCACGTAGTGAATGAAATCTCTGCTTGAGCACCGATCGATGACTGTGCATCGTTCTGTAATACGGACCTTAGATTCAATTCAATTATAATAATATATAAATGTATATAATAATATTGTACTTTTTTTAGTGTTTTACACTGACACTGACTGATGTATGACATTGATAGCAGCAGTATGGTTTATTGACAATATCACTTGACATTGAGTACTTACAGTACATGACATTGAACAAATTGACCCACCGCCACGGCTACCACAGATTATAAACTCATTTCTTAATAACAGTGACATCTATCTGTGTTTAATTGTATGTTCCTCTATAGTTATGAGATAAGTTGTCAAAACTATACGAAAGTAAAGTACTCCCACTAGATGTCGCTTCTTGAAAACAGTGAAAGCAGGAATAAAAATATTGAGCAACTTGAGCTCTTTGTAAATTAGTGTAGAAGAAAGAGGTGGTCGATTAATTATTTTGTCAAGTGCCTTAAGTATTACATTTTCCAGTCCTTATGTCTTCAATCTAATGTTTTATTGCTTTGGCAAGAGCCAAAATTAGACTGAGTAGGCAGCAAATAAGGTACCAACCTAAAAGGACGCTAAACTAACCTAGGTACGCTTCCCGCAGAAGGTGACCTCTATATTCTGTGTTTTATTTATAACCCCTTTTTACCTACAATTTTGCTTTTTCTCTAATAATTAAATATAAGTAGTATAGTTTTTAGGTATTATAATACCGATATAAGAGCTAAAAAATATACTGATATTGAGCACACAAAAGTGAAAAGGACAATATCGAGTTGTTTTAGAAGTGCCGTTATAGGTATGTAAGTAGGTAGCTATCTACGTACGTACCAACCTAATTAAGAAGGTACTTTTAAAACTCCGAGAATTACATTTTTGCCTATGGATGTATTAAATAGGTACCTATATAGGTAAGCTGTAGTAAGTACCTACCCATAGTCTCATAAAATCAAATACCATACGATAGTAGCTTCCCAAATTGTCTAGAATAGAAAAATAAACAGGTGCCTACCAAAGAACAGAAAGAGTAGTGCAGAAACACCAACCCACTTTTATCGTAGCTACCTAAAAACATTACTTAGGTATTTATACTTACATACATATTTTAAATAAATAGATAGCTAATACTAAAATCTACCTACTACTACTACTACAAAAAAAAATAGATTAGAAACCTACTTACACATCTACCACACACCTAGTACAGCAAAGCAATCCAGGTGAAAAAAGACAGCATGATCAATCCGTCCTTATCTGACTCAAAAAGCGAAGCATGACAAAATGGCGGCCGCCGCTCTTCACTCGTCCGCTCGCACACCCGTCACTCGACACAACTACAACCAACCGTCCGCGGTACGCGCATTCATTGGATCGAGCTCTTTTGAGAAAGTTCTGCAGCAGACCTGGCAGACTGTCATCGTGTCTTTTGGAATCCAGAAATTGGTTCTTTTCGTGTAAAACATGGTAAGCAAATTAATCAGTAGCAACTTATGAAACATTTTTTCCAGGTCGTGGCTGTTGAGTTCTTGAAAATTTCTCATCTTCGTCTTTGTGCAGGCTAACTACCCATGTCATCTTTGCGATGTATCTCTCAATCACCTTTCCATTTTGTAGACAGTACATAAGTACTTCTCTGCTGAATAGGTAAAGCAATTGAGGTTATTGACCGGCGATTCATCATGACGTCCTTCTTGTTGGCGAATAAAACGGTGCAGAACCACTGCATGACTGCACAGATGTTTGGTAATGTTGGCTTGGGTATCGCATTCTTCTTACCACTTTTATTCTTCTTTAGATCAATAAAACTGACTAGAATATTACCGTACCTACCAACGTAGGTACGGTAATATTCTAGCCCCAACGGGCGTCTTATATTATTCTGATTACAAAGTTGGAACAATTTAATATACTTTGTCATGAGAACAATCACATCGCAACCACAACCAAAAAGTAAATGTAGAGAGTTATCTTGTAAAAGTACCTGCTTATAATATAATTGCGTATATTTACCCAACTATTTAATTAAATAAATTAACTTATTTTCTACCTACGATACAAAACAACCCAAAATATACCCAGCAAACCTAGGTAGGTAGGTAAGTATGTATATATAGGTAAATAATTTATATGCTTTCATGACTAAATGTAAATGCATAATACGTAAATGTATGGTTTTACCTAGTCCGAGCCGTAATATCGTATCTACTACGCATTTATTCCGACTTACAATATGTGGCTACAGCGGTTTGGCAACGTCGCAATTTGCTCTAAACTCGTCACACGACAGCCGCGCGCTGTTGCCGCTTCTCCGCTTCTCCGACGCGACCCGTCTAACAACTTGAATCTTGATATTATTCTGACTTGGTTGTTCTCGGAAGAGCAAAGCCAGCACTCATCACTATGCTGTTATAATCTTCTAGAACGAGAATTCATTTAAAGTAAATCATTCTATATTCTCCGACTAGATTTAAGAACACTTATTTAGTGAATAACTAATAAAATTGGACTTACGTATATTAACTATGTAGGTTATAGTAAGCAGTAAAGGCCAGTAGAAATATTGAAGAAAATACAATAATATTATAATTTAAGATCGATATTTACGCTTATCGTTTTACAAAACGACGTCATTATTAAACCGTCCGCCATTTTGAGAACGATAGTCTTCTTGACGCAGCGTTGCACTATCCTACTCTCTCATGACCTTTTATTTATGCAGTCGTCTCTTTCCGGCGGCGGCGTTGGGTTTTAGATTTTGCTGTGTTATTTATTACAATTTACGATTACATCAAACTTGAATCTAAAATGTTAGAGACTCGATTTTTAGCCCGGTTACTTTTAAAAATGATAAAACTTAGCTAATGCCAATAATGCCCATATCAATCAAACTAGAAATAAAGGGGTCTTTAAAAAAAATTTCAAGTTCAATATCACCAATAGGGCCATCGCCTTGGTCTTCTTGATCCTGGTAATACATCTACGGATGGCTAAAACTGAAAGAGCTAAGCCTGTATCAAAAAATAAATAGGGTAATCATGTCGTCTAAGTGGAAACGTACCTTCTCTGCCTAATATGCCAAAATATTTGGAAAGCTTAAAAATTAAAACTAAGGATCTATTAATTTACATTAGCTAAATTGAAAATGAAACGGATATGAATATTTAAAATGTATTGTGATGTCAAAATAATATCCGATTGGAACAGAACAGAACCCTAAAGCATTTTCTATACCCGCCCTTGATTTCTATAAAAATCTGCGTTGTGGTAAAATACAACAATTAGGTACGTGTATGTAGGTGTTTTTAGGTTCTATATAATTACTTATCTACATGATTATTTAATACTGGCATATTTCGATCTAGATGAGGTCACTTTCTAAATACGGTACTTGTAATTTCAAGATAATTTTCAACCGTAGAAGTCAAAACTCAATATTAAAAAGACGAAAAAAATATAAATTCAGCTGGAAGGTGTTACAATTGTTTGCTATCCCTTATGTCTTTGAGATGATATTTAAATATGTGTATACAACCATTGCTGCGCTTAATAGGAATTTACTATTGGCATTGCGGCTGTAAAACGCAACGTATAATGTATATACAACAATGATTGTTAGCTCGCTCCTAGAGTCGGGTTTAGTGATGTTGATGTTTAATATGGAACCTTTAGGTTTAGATTATCGACTTCTGGATTCTGAATTTGGGAATATAAAATAAAAAATTGCCTGACATAATTATACCTATTATTATTAATAATTACTACTACTACTACTACTACTTAATACCTTATATTGGTTCACTAGCTCAATGAAAAGTATAAAAGTAATTTTTTGTACAACATGTATCTACTACATTCCGGGTCGTAAAAAAATAGGCAATTCACCACATTTTTAATGTTGTAGTTTTTGGTCTTCAGCGGTGCTCAACCGTTTTTAACATCATTACCTACTTATAATGAAATTAAATTAAAAATGTCATTGGTTTACTTAACTAAGCATAGGTAGGTACTCAGTCAAAAACTACGAAAATGTATTTCTAACTTGAATTCAATTCAATTTAAGTATTACTAGTACCTAAAACGTAGATATATAAAATTTAGGTTTTTATTGTGATATAACATTTCTAGTGACGATTATTCGAGCCGTTGCCAGTTCGGCATCAGAAGCAAGTCGGACGACCCCTCTAGTCACGGGCCGGGCAACGCTTGATGTAAGAACGGCAACGCCGCTTGCTCTCATTTCGTTCACTTAGCACTATCAGGAATTTAGCCTTTTTACAGCTCCTACAGCTGGTATTTGTTCACAAACGGCTTCAAATCACTTTACAACTATTCTATCTATTTTATTACAAATAAAATATATTCCTATATCGTCACGATTCCAGGTATGTTATGTATCATAATGCCACGCGAGAAAGAATAGCGACAGAGCGGCAAAGCGGCAACGTCGCATTTTTGTCATAACATCGCAACGCCTCTTTAGATATTGCCTAATTCCATAATGGCGTTCATAAACCAATAAATACGTAGATCTATAATACTTACAATTGAAAATCAATCTCTCATTTAACCTTTGTCAGATTTAATTCCTATTATTCCACTCCCTCTTAGTAAATATATAATCGATGACTCACCTTAACTCCTGAATCTCATCTTAAGATTTACCAAATAAACATGCATTACAGAAGTAGAACGCAAGAGAACGAACCATGTTTCGTAATTTGACCTCACTTGACGAGTACATATCTACAGAGCAATGAACGTTTTAGAGAATTCTCGCTCGAAGCTTATCGCTTGATATTGCTGACCTTATTTGACGCACGTTGCGGTGCTGTTTCTGTCCCGTTTACTCATAGCGCCTTATGGTTATTTCGGCTGCGCGAGGGTCTTTGCGGATGCATTACTCTACATTTTTTTAGTTCGGAATCCCGCCACGGTCTGTGTCGCCATGTTTGCGGCCGCCATTTTCTTCTCTCTTCGTCTCCTGTCAGTGTCGATGTAACCGTGTTACCGACTGCCCGCGCTTGTGCATTTAGTAATCTTCTCTATGAATCTTCTTCTTCTGGATTCTCTTTTTGCAAACAGGTATTTACTTAACCATATTTTAGTGTAAGTGCATGAAATAGGTTCTTAGATTATTTTAAGACTGAGATATGCGACTACCTATCTATATAGGTAGGTATTTGAAGTTGTGTACTTGTTTAATTTTTTTTTAATACTCAATAATGTGATTCTTTACCATGTCTGTTTAATTCACTGTTTATGGTTGATTTTTTTTGTGGTGTAATTATTATAGTTGTTTATTTATTGACAACTGATAACTGTCAAAATAAGTGCGTACCATTTTCGACCTTATGGAACTGGATATACTGCTGATTTTAGACGGCCATTTCTACAATAATAAAATGTCAAGTGTGTTTATTTCTGACAGTTGATTTGAGGTTATGTTATATTTTTGTATATATATCTGTAAAATTTTTGAACGAAATGTCAGGGTTGAAGATTAATATTATTTCGTTCTTATAATATTAGCTATTAGGTATATAATTAGATACCTATATAGTACAAAAATCTTATTATGATTTGTATTATTATTTCCATTTGTTTAAATTTAAGCCAACTATTAAAATAATTGTTCGCTGCATAATCGTTGTTATCACAATCAAACTCCGCACCTGTCGTCGTATATTATATTGGGGTCGTGCACCTACTGATTCTTGCATGGACCTTAACCTTGATTTGATATTTTGGGAATATATAAAAAAATACGTTTAATACCTAGGTTAGATAGAGGCGGGGTTAATCAGCAGATTTTATTCTGTATAAGCTGGAGATTTGTTCGTGGTGATGGTCCTCGCCTGATGATAAATACAGCACATTCGTCTATGAAATCACAAGCGATATTTGGTCATTCGTTTCGTTCGCTTCGCTCAATAGTCTTCCAGTCGTCCAACTTCCACATTCACCTTCGCTCTCAACGTGCGCCTAAGGGAAATATTCGTTTCTCGCTCGCTCTCAATTTGCAAGGGCTGCGTTAGAGTGCGATAGCCAACATTCTACGCTCCGCTTTTAACTTGGCGACCAGCTAGCAGCTCTTTATATGTGAGTGGGGAGTTGTTACGCTGTTCCGTGCAACTCGGTTTTCTATCGCCGCCATCTTGTTTTCCGTGTTTCGTGTTCGCAAAATGGTAATTTTGCGAGTTTTGAAATTGGTATATAATATATTCTTTCTACTTTAAGCTAGGTACATCTGTTTACGAATAATTGTATAGTTTATGATTTGATTTAGTTCAATCAAAACTGGTTTAGCTCTTTTTCTTTATTGGATATACGTACGTAGGTACGATGTAGTGTCCAAAATCGCTAAGTTTGGCATTCATGCCCATTTCACGCCTTTGTATATCTATTTTAGTTTCGTTTTTCACATTTTGGTGATCGGTGTTGTGATGTGTGATCGAATCATCCTCCTTCAAAACTTCTGTCAAATTTAGGGTTATAATATGAGTAAATTACCTACCAACTTGAATTTAATTGCATGATCTGTGTATTGAATTAAGTTGTTTAGAGAAAATCATGAAATTGAGTGTGGCTACTTGGACCATGTTCATACAGACTTGACTGCTAAATGACCTTGATTAATTTTGATTAGGTACGCGAGACAGAAATATAACTGGCAATATCTCTGTGCTGGCTTTTTGACCTAAAACGCAGTATGCTGCTATTTCTGGACCCCATTGAGGCGCTCAGACAGTTTTGCTTATATTTAGTTCCTTTCGTTTCCTGGATCAAAAGGTATTACAAATAAATAAAAAAATGCAAAATTTACTTAAACTGTTGTTGGTTTTAAAACAATTTAGCATAGCAATACAGCTTCGGGTCCATCTCTTGTAGCAACTCATATATTTCGACAATACTGCTCATCAAGTTGGTCCCGTAAAATTTTAGCAAAATCTATTTGACTTGGAGCAACAGACAATGCCTTGAAAATTTAAATACTTATTTACTACTAGTATCGAGGTCTACCCTCTTTCAAGTATGTAAGTAGTTTCTTTCTGATTTAAGTAATTTATTAATCGAGATGGAACCAGAAAATACTACGTTCTGTGACGACGTTTTAACATTGGTTATTTTAATAGTTTATTTGCTGACCCGCCCCGGCTTCGCAAGAGGTAAAGTTTTACGCCATTACCCTGCTCTAGGGAAGAGAGAAGCGAGAGGGAAAAGATAAGGGAAAGGATGAATGGATGGGATGGCAAAGGGAGGCAGTGTGCCACCTGCCTTGGTTTTCTGTTTCCTTCATCATCACTTATTTCATCAACTCTCTATTTAATAACAGAATGGCAGTCTCATTTAACAAATAATCTTTGCATTCTGCTTGCTCTTATACCTTGTAACTCGCGGCTCTGAAGGTGGCAGGTGGCATTTGAAATAATTATTTATATTCGGAGTATTCATTTCTATTTTGTCTTAGATGTTTTATTTTTATATTGACGAGTTGTTTTTAGTACTGTACTACAAGTATATCATGAAAAGTTATTAGACTTTGACTTATATTATTAAATGATTGTCAGTTGTGTTATCAACGGTAAAATAAAAAAAAAAATAAAAAAAAAAAAAAAAAAGTGCTAATGATACTCGTGGTTCCGTTACTTAGTATAATAGTTACTTACCAATTTTAAGTAACCTGAAGTAAGATAAAGTGCCTAAAAGTTTTCAAGATTTTGGCATACTTTTGTCTGCCGTTTTGTTATTTCTTCAAATTAGCGGCCACTCATTATAATTATATGAATGAATAGCTGAAACTAATACAATAGAGATTTGTATGAGACAAAACCTCCTCCAGCGTCACGTTTCCAAGTTACACGCTTACAAAGTTACACTGGTGGCGCCGCTGGTACGTTGACTTGGAACTAAATAGAGCTTTGTATTGTTTTGCAGTCATTCAAGTCTGTAATAAGCGTCAAGTAAAGCAGTGGGGGACAACCGATTCAGTAACAAAAATTAGTAATGTGTGATTTAATTTTCTAATTATCTTACTTCTAAATTTAGTAAAATGGAGTAAGATCTTAAATGTTTAATGATTGTATGCACCTAGGTTCCTACTTAGCCTTACCGACCCAAGGTATTCTAAAAGCTTATTATTATATGATTGTGTATAGAAAATAAATAGTTGCTTTGTTTAACATAATTGTTTTATAGTACTATAACTACCAAAGACGTAATTTTAAGGATAACATGTCAAAAGTACCAATTATCTATATTTCCACATTTTAATACACCAAAAGAATTAGGTTTAAGTGTACGTATGTAACCGCTTCCTTTTATTAAAAAATCGACCACACGACTGAAGTAAAACTTCTTTAGTTTAGCTCCAGCTATCGGCCGGTATAACTTTGTTTTTGCTTTGTTTATTGTTAATGTCGCCTAAAATCTTGACAATTGTAAATCTTCATTTTACCAGACATACCAACATAATAATAAAAAAAAATTTGTTATGTTGACAATGTAGATATACGTTAACCAACAACTTTTCAATTTCCGTTCGGCTCGCCAGCTTACTCCCCAAGTTGAGTGTGCGTAAAGAAGTTTTACTTCAATAATAAAGGGGTTAGCTCGGAACGGGACCACGTATAGTTGGACTCGGAATATCGCTTCGCAGTGCGAGCGAATGAACGAGCGCGGCGGCTGGCCGGCAGTGTGCCCGCGCCTCGTCACGCGAAATAGTGTTGTGAATATGCATGCGATAACTGATACTAATAAATTATCGATATCGCTTTAACACCTTTATAGCTGTTAGTATTATTAATAAATTAATGTAAATGAATGCATAGTAAGAAGAACAATACATTTATTTTCCCATATGCTTCTTTGTATTACTGATCCAGACATACAGTTTAAAAACTAGTTCGGGAAGCTATGGATTCATTGAAATAATGAAATAATATTTATGTCAATAAACATTTTTGTATTTGTTGGCACTTACACAGACGTAAAGTCTTGAAATCTGCAATGTTGTAATTTTTAGGGTTCCGTACCTCTAAAAAATTGTCCATGCGTGCAAAAGTTTAGCATGAGGAGATGCCTAGCTTTTATTTTACAAATTAAATTTATATTTTTTTTAATGTTTAGGAATGACATGACTAGCTAGTCGTTCGCCTGATTTTAAGCGATACAGCTACCCATATCAGTTGTAGTTTCATTCGGTACTCGAGTATAGACTTTCGCGTGATACTGGACTGCGCATGTCATCCTGATACATCAGCACAGTCTAGTAATAAGGGTAATAAGATTACTAGACTGCGATTAGGTCATAAAGTCTCATTTGCCCAGTGATTACGCTCCTTGGTAAAGCTGGCACGATAAATTTGACAAGTAATTTAATTACTTAGTCCACATTATAATGTACATGTATGTATACAATGAACAAGGGTGCGACCATAATACAGTGAGTTTAATTTCATTTGACTTGTTAGTGTTTTTTCTTACGGCCTGTTATTTTTCATTTTCAGATTTCGTGCCAGCTTGAACAATATAAACAAGGGAAATGAAAAACAATGCAACTGATTCTGGAAACTCAACTTGTTAAAGACAACAAAATAGACATGACGACGAAAACAGAAATCCAAGTCAATGGAGACGTCATCAGTGATATTAACAACAAAGAATTAAAATTAGAAAATAAAGAAAATGACCTTATAATTTCTGATAAGATCATTGGAATATCTGAAAAAGATTTTAATAAAATTGAAACTGATCTAATAGAAATACCTTCTGAAACAAATAGAGAAACTGTGGTGTTTCGCGAAGAAGTATACCCGGAGAGTACAAGTCAAATCAATAAAGACAACCTAGAAAACATAGATAAGTTGCAGAAAGACGACTTAACGGAAAATATCCACACTGTAATTACTGAACCTACTAACGGAAAATACATACACCAAGATGAAAAAAATTTGGAAAATGAAATTTCTAATGAAAACGCTGTTTCTATAACAAATTGTAATATTGACGTCAAAGAAAGTACTGATGACAAGTTGATTAATCTGACAGAACAGAATAAAATTTCAAATCATAAAAATGAGGGACTTCCTTTATTGGGACTTCCAATTCCAGATATAACATCTAAAAAATCTGATGATGAATGTGATATAAATTCAGAATTTTCAAAAGCAAGCATAATACAAGAAACTGAAATCATCTCATCTGAAGAAAAAGGAACTACAGAAATTTCTCATACAAAGATTTTTGAAGAATCACTCTTCAAAGAAAATCTTTTGTCGGAAAAAGTAAACTGCTATAGTGAGGAGCCAATAACCACTGCTTTAGATGATGACAGCAAATCTGACGATAATGTTGTTTTAATAAAGGACTCTCTTTGTAATGGCGATATTAATATTGATGATGATAATATATCGATCGATGCAGAGATACATGATCCGCCTGAAATACTCAAGGAAATGGCAAAGAGTGAATTGCTTACATCCAATGAGAAAGAAATATCAAATACTGAAAATGTGACAATGGTTGATGTAAAACACCCTGAAAATCATGCTAAAGAAGATGGAGATATTGTCAAACCGTGTGATCAACATGTAGATGTTGACATGGCTGATAAACCAAATGTGTTAGTTAATGATATAGTTTTAGAAGTAAAACAAGCGCCCTTGATTCATGAACATTCTGAAGATGTTGTAATGTGTGAAAGTACAAATCCCTGTACTGGTGAGGAGGACAAAGAAACTCCGGTACTGGGTACTGAAGAGCCTGGATTTATTGCAATGGATGTAGAAAACCTTAATGTGTTAAATATTAAGCAAACTTCAAAGGGTAATGAGTGTGTCTCAGCTATACAAGAAAATTCACCACCTGCACTTACTATTTCGGATTCTAAACTGTTACATGTAATGGAAGAATGCCATGATGTAACAATGAAAGAACCAGTTGTTGCATTTCCTGAAAGTTTTGAACAAGAAGAGAACCACGCGGTGAAAAGTTATTTAAATGTCGTTCCAGAAAACAATGAAACAGTCATAAATTACAATGCAAGCTGTGAAGAAAAAAAATTAATAGATGATGAAAAAGATGTTGAATATGTTCCTATGGAAGTTGATTGTGTTGAAATAGTCGATGTAGATAAGGAACAAGAAGATGATGGAAAAAATAAGATATTGTCAAATACAACTGTCAGTAAGGAAAGTAATGCTGTAGACATAACTGAACCGGATCCGAAGTTATTGTCAAATAAAGTTGTCAGTAGTGCAACTAATGTCGTGGACATAACTGAACAGAATCAGAAGTCATTGTTAAATGCAGTTGCTAGTAGTGACACTAATATTGTAGACATAACAGAAACGGTACAAGAGTCACATTCAAATGCAGTTGTCAGTAAGGAAACTTATGTTGTGGACATAATTAAATCGGATCCGAAGTCATTGTCAAATGCAGTTGTCAGTAAGGAAACTGATGCTGTAGACATAATCCAATCGGATCCGAAATCGTTGTCAAATGCAGTTGTCACTAAGGAAACTGATGTTGTTGACATAACTGAGCCGGATCCGCAGCTTTTGTCAAATGTAGTTGTCAGTAGTGAAACTTATGTTGTGGATATAACTAAACCGGATTCAAAGCGATTGTCAAGCGAAATTGTTAGTATTGAAACTAATTTTGTAGACATTTCCAAACCGGATCCAAAATCAGAAATAATATCCAATGAAAGCAAGACTGAACTTATTAATGCAGATTTGGAAGTCAAGGACAACACGCATGCTTTGACTGCGAATAAAACTACCGATGGTGTCTCGCTAGAACATAAAGCGAAAAACGCAGATGAAAAAAAACAAGAAAAAGAGAAAATTAATAAAGTAGACATTGAAATCATACAAGATCAAAGAGATGATATTTTTAGTAAAATTCAAGAAAAAGAGAAATCTCCAGAAGGGAAAGTGCTTCCAGTCGTTTGTACACTCTCAAACACTTTAGACATTTTATCTGATGATGATGATAATGATGAAGAAGCCACAAAGCTTACAGAAACAAAAGAAACAATGAATAATCCTGTCAATAAACAATGCATAAATATAGATGACGACGACGACATCATGTTAATTGAAGAAGATTCAAAAGACGCTACCAAGAACGATAATACTGAAGTTTTGAATGACAAAATAGAGGTTCAGTCTGATCAAAAAGAGAAAAATGATCTGGAAACTGCTGAAAAAAATGCGATTACAACCAATATCACGGATTTAGCACCAAAGATTAATGAAAAAGGTTAGTTTGTCGTTATTTATTTACAACTTTACATACTTAATATTTAACAAATCTGGCAGATGTATTGTCAAAGAATCATCGTTAGAAATCATTTCGAAATACTGCTTAAAACAGCTGTCTTATCTGTTTCAGATTCACCGCTGGATACGTTAAATGTTGAATTGGATTCAGTACCACAAACAGAAAACATATCAGATAAGGAGATAGACCAAAAGCCGCTACTGCCTCAGAACTTCCTGAAAACTGCCAAAAAAAATTTAGCTGATATGACAAGACATGAATTAGAAGATTTCTGCATACTGAGAATAGTCGAAAGTATCGTTGATAGAACCAACCTCAGCGATATCAAAACCAAAATGAAAACTATGGCTCAAAATCTTGAAGATTACAGGAAGAGAGCAATGATGTTAACAAAACAGAATCGAGATCTACAAGTAGTTTTAAAATCCGTACAAGAGGAGCAGAAAAAACGCACACACGTACCGTTACAGCCTTTGAAAATTACGAGATCTGTGGGCATGCAAGTATTGATGAACGACAAGGTTGACATGCGAAAGAAAGGGCCCATTCCAACCCAGCCTTCCCCCGTGCCAGTCGGCAGACCAGCGCGCGCGTTGCAAAACACAAAGAACACAAAGTCACCTGCTCCGCCCGCAGCTATACCCGTCCCAAGAAAAGTGCCCGTCAGTAACAGCCCTGCTAAGGCCCTCGCAAACACCCCACCAAACAATATAGGAAACAAAGCCTCGAGTCCTAACCCTAATGGGTTGAGGAACCCATCACCAGTTCTGAAAGCGCCAGAAAAGAGGACCCATAGTCGAATGCAATCAACATCTTCTGAGACTGTAGACTTAACAGATGATGAGCCCCCGCCTAAGATTACTAATAGTAAAATGTCATCCGTTGTACCCCCAGTGCGGGTGGTCCCTCCACAGAACCTTATGGCTCAACAGAGACCATTCAACCAACCTTTGAATAATCCTAGAAAGGTGTATATTCCTATAAGCGGTCCTCAGTCTGCAAATATCAGACCGGGACAAACCCTTATGATGAAAAATGGACCAGCACCTGGTATGTTTATCAATGTGTTTCTTAATATTCTTATAATGTTTTAGATGCCCACCGAAAAGTGTTTATTTTATTATTTCTTATATTTCAGCGCCAAGACAAAGAGTACCATCAATGCCTAGAATGCAGCAAAATCCAATTAGAATCAATAAGCAAGTGACTCAGAGGCACCCTGCGCCTTTACCTGACGTAGTGAAGCAATATACTCCGCCTACATGGAAATCACTGCCACCGGCGCCGGACCTTAAGCTATCAAAAGTTGAAAATGGAATTGTGATATCGTGGAAAATTGACGGATACCCAGAGGGTGGTTACGAAACAATAGCGAGCTACCAACTATATGCGTACCAGGAGACGACCGCGCCTCCTTGCACAGCTCTGTGGAAAAAAATTGGAGATGTGAAAGCTCTGCCGTTACCTATGGCCTGTACGCTGACGCAATTCATGGCTGGCTTTAAATATTACTTCGCCGTGAGAGCGGTCGATATCAGATCTCGTCTAGGACCTTTTAGCTTACCTGGAAGCATTCTCCTACTCAATAAGGTGTAAGACTGAATTAGTTTTTTATTATTAATTGGACTGAGCTCATACATTATGAATGTGAATGAACATAATAATATTGGTTAGTACTAATTTTAGTTAATATTTATTTTATCTGGTGTGTAAATATACAGGAACTTTAGTTTTTATTTACATAGGACTTATCAATACTTCATCGATTAATTAGCTAGGTGAATTAGAGTTTAGATAAAATCTTGTCAAGTTTCTGCTGTCTGTTTGTCTGCATTATTGGACTGTAATACTGATGCTTACTACTGTAGAATAGGTTTAATAATTTTGTTGCTGTAAGTTCTCTAACCGTGTAATTTGGGTTGATTGGATTCGACAACATTTTGCAGTTATTTGAAAATTCTATCTACATATATATCTTTTGCAACAAGCTGTACGCGTTTGTCTTTTGTTAGTCAGTTGAACGTTTGTCGAATTCTTCCTTTACTTTTGGTAATAATTCACCAAAATAACCGACAACGCAATATATACTACCTACCTATAGATTAAATACCTATGCCTTAAATTTTGACAATGTAAAAATATTATTATGTGACCTGCATAACAGTCCTACAGTTTAAATTTCCCTTGAACCCAAGATTAAAATATATAAAATCATGAGTGAGCAGTTTTATTAACTCTACACGGCATACTTTTCGCGTATCTGTATTTGAAAGTGAAAAAATACATTATCGACGTTTGCTAAATGTCGGCTATCGACAATATGCAGCTCTAATTCTGATAATATGTTGATCAGCGCCATCTACTGGCAATGACGTCTTCGGCGCAGTCGACGGCTGCTTTGTACTCGACGACCAAGGTCACTGAATGAATACGAAATGAAACTCATCACAGATGAATCATTGTCGATGTGAAAAAGCCTGAAACAATAAGAGTAATTTACATATGGCTACAGATTGGAGAAGTAAAAAGCAATCGAGTTACAGTGCAGAAATCACCACAACAAATGAATGTAGGACTGAAGTTAGCATCTATACCGATAGAGGGCGTGCGTGACATACCTATCAATCCAATCATAAACTAAAACTAACTGCGCCCCACGATTTCACCCTTATCATTTTACTTACCATAATGTGAATATCCTTTACAGGGGAAAATTAACTTAAAATAACACGCCCACGGACTCACTATTCAACTTAGTTCATACAATATTTCATTCGTATCTAGACTTTCTACAAAAAAAAACAAAGCAAGCTTTCTATAGTGGTAAAATGTTAGAATCTTAGGCAGAGGAAGAAATCCCCATGAGCTGTACCAAAATAGCACCTCCAACCACTTGCAACCAACTTTTTGCAAATTATAATGATGGAAGGAAGTGGTTTGGTCATTACTTATTTCAAATTAATCCAACAGATGGCGTTGAGTTGAGAGTAAGAGTAACACAATGCCAAGGAACTTCAATAGTAATTAATTATTTTTATGTATCTAATTATCTATACTAAGTATAGATTTTTTTTACTTAGAGATATCATAAGAAATGTTTTAAAAGAAAGTGAAAATATCCTTTGTTGTCTTAATATAAAACCAATGTAGGTATCTAGGAGAAAATTTACAATAAATTTAACTAAGTAGGTTTTATAAATTTGGGAAAATAAAGGAATTATTCGTCCTTAAATAACATTATGTAATAAAGGGAGTAAAATTTAAAAAAATAATTTTTAATTTAATTTTAACCCACAAATTACATTATTATTATTATCATCACAGAATACTATTACTCCTTGGTTTGTATCAAAGAGTACAATAAATGTCTTAAAAGAATGAAATGTATGCGGTGCTATAATTTGTGGGTGCTCTTCGTATACAGAGAAGAGAATATGGTGCTCTTTTTACCTGTGTCACAGGTAAAAGAAAAGATCAAAGAATATATAATATGTAAAGCAGTTTGACCTGTGACTTAGGTCCGTATTACACAACGATGCTCAGTCATCGATCGGTGCTCAAACAGAGATTTCATTCATAAAGTGATCAATTAGAGAATGAAATCTCTGCTTGAGCACCGACCAATGACTGAGCATCGTTCTGTAATACGGAACTTAGTATTGCCAGTAAAAAACTAATTTTATCATTATGGTATAATAGCATTGGGTATCAACGATAATATATTAAAATTTATACAAAAGCTGCGCTTACAAACAATACATGGTACATTTAAATAACAAGAAGAGCACATTCAGCCATGTATTTACTAGAGGAAAAATCGAGACACATTTCGCGAGTAGTCGAGAGGTATATACTCGTACTTGCGGCTGTCAGGCGATAATGGCAACCGACATTTCGCTCGTCCCCAAGTTGCGGTCGAGATGTCACTCCAAGGACGCAGTGTCCGTATGTTTGCGACCATACATTGTGTTATGGGATATAGAATGACACGCATCTTCCCTAGCGTAATGCCTTCCAGCGACTGTCAAGAGACATGGAGTCACGTAAGGGGTTCTCGGTGTGTTGGCGCGCTGCATGTCGAGTGACAAAGTCACAGGCCAAAATGTCATCTAATGAAAGCGGGGTTCTTATTTATGTTATGTATTGTATGTGTTGCACGAGCACGCATTTTTGATTTCTCGCGGCTGCTCGTGACTTACTTGTCTCTTGACTTTGTCCTTTAGTGAATACATATCTGGAATCTCGGAACACACTGGAACCACTTTAAACTGTCTCATTTCTCTTGCTAAAATCAGAACGTGCCGTAGAACTACATTTCATTTTTATACCTAGATAAAAAAAAGAAAAGAAAATAAACAGATATAGTCTTTAATACCCTGTTTAAAAGAAAACTTGAAGTTCTTTTCTATTTTTACCCAAATCATAAAATAACTACAGTTCTTTTACAAAAAATTAAAGGGAAAGTTTTGGAGTATTTGTGTTGGTATCACTTTAAGTGTCATCTGTCACTGCCATAATGTCAGCTGAGTGTTTTTTAGCTGGCAATTTGTTTGCTTCAGTTTTCGGTAGATTCGCGATGGAGAGATCGTCCTGATTTACTTTTTCGCGATTAGAAATTAGAATTCCTTATTTTTGACAAAGTATAACGTAAAATTATTCAAATTCATTCGTGGCCGCGCTCTTGGTGTCTCCTGCGTGATAATGTCCATGTACGAAGCGTTTATGTGTCTTCATTGATAGTGTTTTTCCAAACGCCTGAGATAATTTTATGTAGGTAGTTGACATATCGTTTCGCAAGTGGTTTCCACGGAGGTGTTATTTGTGTACGTTGTGTGAAAAATATCCGCAGTATTCTGTGAATCTGTGCAGTGAGATCGTGGTGAGGGTTCATTAGTGCAATCGATATTAGATGCGTGATGTGAGCGTTCTTGTGGCTGGAATATTTAACGTCCCGTTGTGTTGGTGAAGTTGTAGTGTTTGTTTGCGTTGTTGCGCTGTGAGAGCCATGCTGGCTCCGTGTGTATGCTGCAATGCTCGGGCTTGGCCGGTAAGATATTTTTTCTGTTTTTGGTACATCATTTACGCACTCCCTAATAACTGCTGCAAAAGGGTTATTATATTTAGATTTTGGCATTTTTCCAGTTGTTATTGGTACAGTCAATGATGATCTGTTTTATATAATTAAGTACTTGTCCACATCTAGTCACTTACTTACACTGAATATACAGAATTCTCCTTTTAGACCTTATGTGCCACCTTCAATAAGCCTTGACTCTGTAACTGTCATTAACAATGTGTCTGTCATATTGCCTCTCTTAATTGAAAGGATTCAACCACACTAAATTTGGTAAATCCTATATGCTATGTTCAAATACCTTACAAACACCACATGCAAGACAAGTGCCACTGCATATTTTTTCTCTATTTGGAGGTATGTTAAGCCCTGCACTGATTCCCCGCATGCTTGTATTTCTCACTGCCGGCAATTACCCAAGCCAACTTAGCTCACAAAATTATATTAGCCACGGCCTATAGTAAAGTAATAAACTTTTTCCTTAGCATAGTTCTTCATCTAGCTCAAACTATACTCATTTATCCATCAACATCAAGAAAAAGTTTTCTTCTAGCCAGATGTTAAATACAAATCTAATATTGATAATACTTTCAATTTGCTCAGCTTTGCTTGACACTGAAATCAAATTTATAATAACCAATCGCCCAACGATCACTTAAGATAGATCCTGGACCTTAACTAGGATTCCATGTGTCTAGGGACCCAGGAACTATGAGGACCATGGTTCCAGAACACCCAGAATCAGAACAAGTATTAGTGCTTTTTTTTCTGTGCACAAACACTTGTCTTGTAACGGCAATCACACCCCCCGGCCTCCGTACTATGAGCCGACCTGCTCAACCACCATACCACAGAGGTTGGCTTAGCACATAATGCTAAGCAAATGCATCTCTAAACCAAAATTATAATGTGCTTCAAATAAAAAAGGTCTGTCACAAAAAAGAACTGCAACTTCAATTAAGTTGAATTTCATCACAAATTTTCGGTCATGTACTTTGTTTTACTAGGTGGTAGGACTTCTACAAAGTTCGTCTAGGTAGGTACCACAAATTTGCCTGTTATTCTGCCGCCAAGCAGTAGTGTGCAAGCACTATTGTGTTCCGGTTTGAAGGCCACTGTAGCTAGTGAAATTACTGGGCATGTGAGACTTTATATCATCTGGTCTCACAGTCAAGTAATCTTATTACCAGACTGTGAATCAGCACTTCCTTAGACATCAGTCGTAGATGATGTGCGCAGTGCAGTGTCATGTGAAAGGTTATATTTTGGAGTTCCCAGTATTGTTCTGTTATGTATACATTGTTCAGTTATGGGCGGCCGTGTCGCTTAACATCAGGTAAACGACTACTTCGTCACATCATTCACCAACATAAAAAAAAATTGTATTGTGCAAACCTAGTCCTATTATTATTTGAATCGCATTATACCTAAACCTTCTAGTTATCTTGTACTTTCCTGTACTTATATAATGGACAGGGTATAAGTATATTTATAGCTAAAGTCGTGAACACACTGGTTCCGTGTAGCTACTTTCACCCGTTATCGGGCCGCCCCTGGCACTTTCGCGCGTTGTACTAGCTGGCTCACGTAATGATACGATTGTTTCCTTTTAATTATTAACGCTCAATGATCACGTCTAAGATTATGTAGGTTGTGATCGAGTAAATTTACCTCTATTTGAAGTAAAACTTCTTAACGCACGCTTGACTTGGGGAGTAAGCTAGCGAACCGAACGGAAGTTGAAAGTTGTTGGCTATCGTAGATCTCCATATGTTATTGTCGACATGAAGTTAATTTTTTTGTATTATTATGTTGGTATGTCTGGTAAAATGACAAATTACAATTGTTAAGATGGCGACATTAACATTAAACAAAGTTATAACGGCCGATAAAAACGAAAACGACGAAAGTTTTACTTCAGTTTTTTTTTTACCTAATCAAATTTTGACTTGTAAAAGTGCTAAAAATAGCCTATTTGCAATATTAAATAAATCGTTTGACTTTGACTTCGACTTTGGCTATTCTATAACTTCTATTCCATCGACGAAAATTCTCGCGGCTCCATAATAAACAATGGTACACCGGGCGCGGTTCTAGTTCGAAATCAATAGATTAAACCTGAAACAGCTCTAGATTCATGCGACAATTTTTTTTTCGATTGCTGTCTAGACTAGCAAGCCTCCGTGTCTTGAATAACCAGAAACAGGTACATTACTGTTTCTGGTTATTCAAGACACGGAGGGTTTAATTAATTCTGGACTGTATTTACTATTCAACATTTTCCATCATAGACCTTATAGCGAAGCTAGAGACCGAATCCGCCCGGTGACGCTGTAATCCGCCCGGTGACGCTTAATCCGCCCGGTGACGCTGTAATCCGCCCGGTGACGCTGTGAACCGCCCGGTGACGCCATAAAGGTCGGTAGAGACCAACAGCATTAGCCCGTTAAAAAAAAACCGAAAGCGATCGGTAGCTCTAACCCAGCTTTGGAGGGTACGCGGTCCGGGGACTTGCGAGTACAATAAGAAGCCTGTTCAGGCGGGTTCATTATTCTGACACCAAAGTTAATCACTTGCCTGCACGAGGATAGTCAAAAATTGATATTGTAGCAGTATCAATTTTTTAAACAACAACATTATAATATACCCACTGCAAAACTCTTCCAGTATGGACCTCTAATTATGACGATACAAATACCTACTTCATCGGCTATGCACTCATTAACTATGTATCGCGCAGCTTATTACATAATTTGAAATTGTGACCACGAGGTCTGTTCATCCAAAGGTTGTCTTGAAGAGATCGCTTTTTAGCGATAAGACCTACTCTTAACATACTTAAGAGATGTTTGTTATAGTTGGCTTATCGACAATAGTTTTTACAACATGTAAGAATTTTTGTACTTTAAGTAGGTAATAAATTATAAATGTGACAATTTTAACTAAGATTAATGAGTAATAGTTATAATTTTATAATTTACTTATAGGTGTTTCAATAACTTTGTATACATATTTGCACACCTGCTTGCGGGCTGGGTACGGTGACTGTGATATTACCTAAAATCTAAAATGTAATTTATATGTGATAATAAATTCAACTTTGACCTCGAATAACTTTTGAATGAGTTGATTTTTCGAAAAAAGATATCAGTACTTTTTTGTAGAGCGTTCAATTCTCTACAAAAATATTCAATGGGAATTGCAGAAAAATTTATGGTTCATTAGTTACAAAAATCAGGAAAAAAAAAATATATGTCTTCCTCAAATAGTAACAATGGACGTATTATATTAACTCCAGAAAATTAAAATGTACTAAAACGTGTTGGGACGTTAAAAATGTGACTCAAATAATCTATTGCACTCACTTATTTACTCAGAGAGGGTGATAAAAAGTAGGTAATCACCTCGGGAGCAACACTATTTTAAGCACTAGTGATGTAATTTGAATCCGTCGCTGCGCTCAGGTTGTACTTTAACATCCCTCGCAACGCTCGGGGTCCTACTCTAAATGCTTCGCTCCGATCTAGACTAAAAAACCCACTAGTTCTTTGCTCACTTGGTACACTATCTAGTAATTTGTGTAGCTAGCAATACATAGCGCGTCTATTCCATTTTGATCTTTTTGAATTGAATCTTAGGAAACATTACCAGCCCATTTAGCTAGATCACGAAGTAATAAAAAAATAAAATAATACTTTTTTTTCTGTGTTATTCTTATGGGAAAACGAAAAGTGCGATGCGGAACACCTTAATATTAATATTAAGGGCTCATATTTTCAGAGGCCTATTTTGGCATCTAAACGAAATTATTGAGCCTGGTTCCAAGAAAAAAAAAATTTTTTTTTTAAACGCCCTAGTGTGTATCCTAAATATAAATATGTATATATATATTATAAATACACGATTGATAAAAATTACGATTAAGTGGTTTTCCCATTGTATTTTGTTACTTACCTTACCTAACCCTTTGTTGTTTATTTATTTATTATATATATCTATTTCATCACCGGGACCCAGAATCCGTAGCCTCCGAAACCGGTTGTAATTCTTGCAGCGGGCGCTCTCACAGCAGATCTTTTAGTTACGAGTATAAGTAGCCTGTAAAAACAAGCGAGCAGGTTCGTTGAACCTAAATGTGGGTTAAAAGTTAATTTTAGCTTGTATCGGTCATCGGCTTGCAGTCAATCTTTAGAAGCTGTATTTGTTCTTTATGGTACTTTTATGAGCACCACTAGGCAAGTCTTTATTGATGTTTAAACTGGGTGTAACGAATACCGATTTATCAAGTGGCATGGGCTCCTCGGTAAACTAAAACTACGACGCCTGGCGATTGATTTTGTGCGTCAAACCCGCCTTATGTTAAGCGTCCAAAGTGACGGTTTAGAAGGAGGCCCATGTGTATTGCTTGCGCAAAACTTTATGGGCTCTCTAGGGAAGTTAGGCCCGAGTACCAAACTGCACATGGTACAAGTAGAGTGCATTGTAAATCCGGCCAGACGATAACTATAATATCTGCGCAGCCATCCGCGCTAACTTCCGAGAGGTCATAAAGTTTTGCGCGGGATATAGCAGAGGACGTCTTCTGGTTGATAAAAAGCTATGGTGTTAGTCCTATGCTGTAGGTATCGGAAATGGGGGTGAAACAAACACACAACAGGTAGGACCTATACCCAACACACGTATGTCATACTAATTACCTTTTTATTATCACATTTATTCGAAAAGATCTAGTTTCGTGAACAGAGACTTAAATAGCTTTTTAATGTGATAATGATTTCATTTGTGGTAATGATTTGAATTTGGAGTGTGGATATAGTTGGTATATTTCCAATCACCAAACCGCGCGCGAACCAAATGAAAAGAAAGGAAATGAAAAAAAAAACGCGCGAAATGTATCCGTCTTTGTTTACTTTACTTACGGATTAAAATTAGTTTAAAAAAAAATATATGTCTTCCTCAAATAGTAACAATGGACGTATTATATTAACTCCAGAAAATTAAAATGTACTAAAACGTGTTGGGACGTTAAAAATGTGACTCAAATAATCTATTGCACTCACTTATTTACTCAGAGAGGGTGATAAAAAGTAGGTAATCACCTCGGGAGCAACACTATTTTAAGCACTAGTGATGTAATTTGAATCCGTCGCTGCGCTCAGGTTGTACTTTAACATCCCTCGCAACGCTCGGGGTCCTACTCTAAATGCTTCGCTCCGATCTAGACTAAAAAACCCACTAGTTCTTTGCTCACTTGGTACACTATCTAGTAATTTGTGTAGCTAGCAATACATAGCGCGTCTATTCCATTTTGATCTTTTTGAATTGAATCTTAGGAAACATTACCAGCCCATTTAGCTAGATCACGAAGTAATAAAAAAATAAAATAATACTGGTATTTTTAATAGAATTTAACTGTTTTCTTACTTCCAATTCCAACACCTCTTAGTTGTCTCCCTCTGGATCTAGTGAACTGTATTTTGTGAATTCCTAATTTCGCACCTGCAACCCTCGTATGTTTGTTTCAAAACACGAGCTCCATGATCTGTTCACGACTGCAACACCAAAGAATGCGCATTTATCTAGCCTATGAGAAGCAGGCTTGAGGAAGGCATTGCCCTTCAGAATATTACATAGTTTTGTTTCACGTGACTAATATAAAAAATGGTGACTCCAAAAGTCCAAGACAATAGGTTTGTAAACCTGACGCCCATTAATTTTGACGGTTGCAGTGGCATTCCTGAACTGTGAACAAATATCCGAATTCCGATGACTAGTTATACTACTTAATTTATACAACACACAGTACTAGACATACACGTTTTGATTTAGATTGTGACGATTTGGGTTGTTCCCAGGGTAATGATAATTGTTTTATTTTTGTTACAGAAGACAGAGGCTGAGTTCCTGAGCATTGTTTCTTCATAATGGTAATATCATCATTTAAGTAATTAATACTTAGTCCATCAAACTGGATGAATATTATTCAGCATGGAGACAATATTATGCTAAATAATATTAATACAGTACTTGCCCTCAAAAACATTTTGGTATCTTTCGAATTCCTAATAAGCTTTAAATCTAAATATAAATAACTCAAAGGTGACTGACTGGTTGACTAACTGACATGGTGATCTATCAACGCACAGCCCAAACCACTGGACGGATCGGGCTGAAATTTGTCATGCAGGTAGATGTTATGACGTAGGCATCTGCTAAGAAAGGATTTTGATTAATTCTACCCCTAAGAGGGTGAAATGGGTGGTTGAATTATTTTCCCATAGGCCACGCCGCGGACGAAGCTGCGGGCAGAAGCTCGTTAGTTATAAGCTTCCAAACCATCGAATGCAGAGCCTCATCGGTTGGCTTACTGGCTAAAATAAACTGCCACAACTCTCATGCACAACTCTCAACGAGGGTTCAGTGAAAGTGGTCTATGACACTTTCGATAAAGTGACGTAACACCCATACGAAAACCAACACAAAGCTCATTATCATCCGCGTTGCGTAACCAAAAACGTAACTGACGTAACCGCGAACGGCACCGGTTTAACCTTACCGTCCAAAATGCCTTCGAGGGAGCCAATGTTTTGATATGAGCGGAACAGCCGCGGGCCTTCGCAGCCAAGGTTCGTATTACAGAACGATGCTCAGTCATCGATCGGTGCTAAAGCAGAGATTTCATTCACTGGTTGATAACTTTATGATTGAAATCTCCCCTTGAGCACAGATCGAAGACTAAGCATCTTTTTGTTAAATAGACCTTAGGATCGACGAGGCGATTTCGTGGCTGCTTTTTCCGGTTCACAAATCTTACAATACTACCAATAAGCGTTCACTGGATCATATCCTTTAAAAATGGGGTTAAACTGACTTCAATCCTAATGTCATAGTGAGAAATACTTGGATGATATCATGAAATATATGTACTTCAGTTATTTAGATTAAAAATAAAACTACTCAACCGATTTCGATGAGTGTTCTATGGGACCAATTTGAAAATAGAAGTAAAAAGTTAAATATAAAAAAAAATCCCTGTCGGTTAATAAATGATTGCGTTCAGAAATAACAAACAAAAAAATTACAAAAACAATAGAACTAAATAGAGAACCTCCTCCTTTTTGAAGTCGGCTGAAAATAAGTTGCTCTACTCAAAGCAACTGTGTGTGTGTGCAAAGCCTTCAGAACATAGTGGAGAAGGTTTATTTTGACGGTAAAAGAGAAATGTTACGCTGTCATCTGGCGGCACGCTCCGATCACTCATGTTTCAGTGGAGAAACTTGGCTGTGGATTGCGATATTAATCAACTATGAATACACGATGGAAATAGATCAAGAATGTTTAAAGGTTGCGCGCAGAAATCACTCGTTATAAAACATCTTTTACTCGACGAACTACTGAATGCCTTTCTTTTTTAATAAAAAAAAGAAGCTGTAGTATGGAGGTAGCTGATATGAAAAAGGATGATGTAGTTATAGATTTTATAGATCTATTATTGAGAAGAAAGAATTTAGTGTGGTTACATTTGGGAAAGTGATCTAAAACAATAAATCTCAATAAATTAGTTCCATATTTAAATAGAAGGATTGCTCTAGTGACCATCATAATTCAGTTGGCTATTTTGAAGTAGATATTAGGTCTTTACCTATGAAATTGCCGTTTTGTTTGAAAAAAGTTAAAGTATTTTTTTTTCGAACTTATTTATTTCTTTTATTCAAAGTAATCACCCCTGCAATCAATGCATCTTTGCCAACGCTGTGGCAGTTTATGGATGCCCTTCTTGAAAAAATCAGCAGGACGGGAGACAACAAACTCTTCAAAGGCGTTTTGTACTGCCTCTCGGGAATTGAATTTTTTTCCCGCTAAAAAGTTGTCCAAATTATGGAAAAAGTAATAGTCGGTAGGCGCAACATCTGGTGAGTATGGCGGATGAGGGAGAGCTTTCAAACCCAACTCATGCAGCTTAGAGACGGTCTGTTGTGCAGTATGGGGTCGCGCGTTGTCGTGAAGTAGCAGTGGAGACGACCGATTGACCAAAGCTGGTTGCAGACGTGCAAGTTTCGCCATCATTGTGGTCAGTTCTTCAATGTACACATCTGCAGTAATGCTCTCGCCGTTTTGTAAAAAGCTATGATGAATCACACCAGCACTAGACCACCAAACTGTGACCATCACCTTTCTAGGGGTCATTTTTCGTTTTGCACATTGCTTTGGTACCGAACCAGGATCTAACCAACTTGCTGAGCGCTTTCGATTGTCAAAAAGAATCCATTTTTCGTCGCACGTAACAATTCGGTTCAAAATTCCTTCATTTCTGTGCCTGTTAAGCAGCGCAAGGCAAGTCTCGACGCGTACGTTGCGCTGGCGATCGTTAAGTTCGTGGGGCACCCATCTATCAAGCTTTTTTATCTTGCCAATCTGTCGCTAATGGACCAATATTGTTTTGATGCTAACATCAAAAGCTGCTGCCAGCTCAGCTGTAGATTGAGATTCATCAGCTTCCACAATCGCCTTTAATTCATCATTGTTGACCAAAGTTTCCGGACGACCACGAGGTTCATTTTTCAAGTCAAAATTCCCAGAACGGAACCGAGCAAACCAATAACGGGTTGTACGTTCGTTTGTACAGTTCTCTCCGTAAACGTCGTTGATGTTACGTGTCGTTTGTGCCGCGTTGGTGCCACGACGGAACTCATATTCCATAATTACACGAAATTTCAAAGTATCCATTATGAGGAAAAATGTTGAAATGTAATGAAAATACAACGCTAATCAATAAACAAAAGACTTATATTGTAAATAGAATGTCATATTTTTAAAACAAAATTAATTTGAATTTAGAATTCATAGCCAATCAAAACTTTTTTTATTTGAAAAAGTCTGTACTGCAATACGGCAATTTCATAGGTAAAGACCTATTATAAATCGTATGAACATTAGACTTACATAGTAAATCCAGCGTTAAAAGTTTTTATCTTTCACAGTTGTAATACTATTCAAAGTCAAAGTCAAAAGATTTATTGCAAATAGGCTAATTTTAGCACTTTTACAAGTCAAAATTATATATTAGTAGTTTCATCCATTTGAACTTATTTCGTTATTATGTAAGTTTTTATAATTTATATGTTATTATTTATGTATTTATACTTATATATTATCTATTATATATGAATCAGTTATATTTCATTTATTGATTATTTATTATACCTACGTATCTATATTATCTTTATATATTTTTATATTTTATAAATTTCATTATTCTCAATTTTACTCAATTCGTTAACACCACCGACCACTATCTCTTTAACAATTCTTTCCATCCAAAGGTTGACTGGAAGAGATCGCTTTAAGCGATAAGTCCGCCCATTGTACTATAGCTTTAAGTTTCATCATCTGTGATTGTTTTTTCTTGTGTACAATAAAGAATTTTTGTGTTGTATCGTATTGTATTGTAATAATAGCGGCTTTAAATTACGAAACATTAAGAACATTAAGAAAGCAGTTTCAATTGGAGAAGGTTAGTAGGTACGTCACCATTTTGCATGAACTTTAATAGACGTCCATGATTTACGTGAAATGTCCTCGCTTGCCGCCTTCCTTGACGACTTCACATTTACGTCACACGTCGTTTTCTCACTGACGCGTTTGCATTTTCCTGCGTTCATCATAAGTAAACAGCAGTTAATGTCATTAAACCTTTGAACAGCGTTTATTGTCGTTAAAGCCAGTTTCATATAACAGCGATAAGATGGAGATAAATGTAATTCGTATTCAAACATCGTGCTTTTCCGGAATTAGGTATGCTCTGAACATGAATTAGTTGAAATGACAAGGTCAGTCGTGAAAAGATGTCGTAATTCCATACAAGAATACATGCTTTTGTAACTAAAAGAATAAAATTAGTGTGTAGAGTTGACAAATAGCGCTGGCTATGTTTTTAGAGACTTGCATTTTACTTTCTCAAATTCGTAGCCAAAATCTTCGCCCCCAGACTTCGAGGGTGGATATTAGACGGAAATATTTCAAGGTCGCCCTTACCACTAACCGTACCGCGATCTTCTTACTGTAATAATATAAGATTTTTTTAATGAGATTCTTTACTTTTTCGTCAGAGATTTGGTTTTTGATCTGGAGTAATCTGAGGAATGAGACTTCACGTTACAGGTTACTTTACTCCTGCCAAATTGCTCGTGGCTATTACCTATTTAGTATTTAATATAACTTAGGTTATATGCACAGGAGATCATTAATTTTAATTTACCAAATTTAGTATTTCAAGTATTGTTATTACGTTTTTTATTAGTCATGTTCTTGTGATTATGTATATAATATTAATTAGTATAGGTAATATAGGTTTACTTTGAATTGACCAGTTACTTTTTCTTTTTCCCACTGATAGGATCAAAGCTTATTGATTAATCTAGAATCCAGTTTATCGTTGTGATTTGCGACAAGTCCCACTAGTGAAGATCATGAAACATTTAAACCCTGCAAATAAATGCATTAATCACTAGGAATTAAAATTTTAGTCTACACATATTCAGAAATACACTTTATAACATTAAACAAATGTTCAAAATAACCCATGCCATCATTCTTATGTGCTTAGCTCACAGCGCAAATATTTGCACCAAGTCGACTGTTTGCCAAACTGTCGAATATTCGTGACCAGTCTAAACGGGCTTATGAGCGGTTTTTATTAGATCGAAAGTTTTCTCTTAAGTTTAAAATTCTACCCAACTAAAATCACAATAGTACAAGCAATGTAAATGTGAAAGTTTTTATGTACCTGTATGGATGGTACACATCCATTTGATTAAAATATATGTATTACATTATATTTGCAGACATTTCACACAGTGAGCAAAGTTTGTACTATGAGAAACAGATAATAATTGATAGAATACTTATATACTGTTTGTATTGTCCAGTATACTGTAGCTAAACCGATTTAGAAGGAACGGCGTATGAGCCTTCTGGAACTCTAAAGAATAAGTCACATAACAAAAAACGTAATCAAAATCAATCCAGTAGTTTTCCGATTATTTCAAGCCGATATCATCTCAACTGAAGTCCCCGGTCAAATTCCTTGTTTGTTAAAAATCCTAAACTCATCTGTTCTCCATTTTATCACAAAGTAAATAATACACAGATACGTGACTCTACATATTGTTCATTTAGTACTAACGAGCTTCTGCCCGCAGCTTCGCCCGCGGCGTGGCCTATGGGAAAATAATTCAACCACCCATTTCACCCTCTTAAGGGTGGAATTTCGAAAAATCCTTTCTTAGCGGATGCCTACGTCATAACCTGCATGCCAAATTTCAGCCCAATCCGTCCAGTGGTTTGGGCTGTGCGTTGATAGATCACTATGTCAGTCAGTCAGTCACCTTTGAGTTATATATATTTGGGTGATTCTACGATAAGAGGTTTTAAAATGTTAGAGGATGCGGCCAAGAAGAAAATTTCGAGTTTTGTCATGAAACCTTTATATTATGATTTCTGTCCCATTTATTTAACTTTTCACATAAGGGCAAGTCACTTTATTAATTTTTTATTACTTTTTCGACGACCAGGGTAAATACATCTGGCAGGGGAGAGATATCAGGACCAGGATAGATACTTATTTAACCAGGGGAAAGAATTTGACAGAATAAAATACTTAATAAAATCAATAAAATCACCTTTTATTAATATTGTTCATAACATATAATAAGACTATCATATTAATCATTCATTAGACTATCATTTAGCAGCCTTTTTGCAAAAGATAATTTTTAATAATATATTTTGCTTAAACAAGAGTATTTCACTTACAAAAACACTCATACGTTAGTTATCTTGCCATTGTACTTTCAACAAATAAAAATATTATACTAATTGCACTAGTAATAGTAGACTAGCTCTTCCTAAGTAGTAATCAGACTTGATAATCAGGATAACTTTCACACTATACCTATGCACGAGGTTCATTTAATTAATTTGTTTTAATCACATTAGAAAATGAAAGGTAAAATAAATAATAGGCACTCTCTTGCCTACATAAACAAAAAATTAAATTAAAACGCACTCTCTTGTAAACAAAAAAAAAAACAATTATTAATGGCACTATCTTCGTAATTTAAAAAAATCAAGATCCACATTAGCATGTGTGCAAACGAGTGTCACGTTTGTCATAAAACAAATGTACTATCCAAAATGGCTTTAGGCGACAATAGAGAATATGAGATCGTGATGTTGTACTTCTTCATAAAAGATTTGTCTAGATTTCTAAGAGTATCCAAAAGATGTCTTTGGTTTTCGGTCTCCTTTTATTGTCAATGATCTGTTTTGCAGGCACAAAACCTCGTATTAGCGTCATCTTCTCTTCTTCTCTTCATTAATCTTTAATTCTTCATCTTTTAATAACTTGCTTTGGTTTTACATTTGTTATCTGTTAATTGTAGGTACTTTTCCAATATTTCTCAAAGGTTTCATATTTTTTTCATCCTGTAGTATATTATATTTTTGCAAAAGTTTCCCGCTTATTCCTTTTAAAATTATCTTTTATTTTTCGTATTTTCTTTTAATTGTTGAATTAACACTTCTGCAAATAGCAAATTTTTCTTCACTGTGTCTCTAGTGACAAGTCGTGAATTCACGAGTCATAGAGACTTGTTCTACTTTGCTGTTAGGTGTAAGTTTTTGAGGCTTTCGTGATCTTCTTAACCTTTTATTTATTTTTACTTTTATGATTACTTCGCAAAATCTGATGATCAACATCTGATATCGATGGTGTTGCAGGAACATTAGTTATATTTTGAAGACTGAATCGTTACCTACGCTCTCTGGCTTTTTTCTCCCATATCTTTTTCGCCTTACGATGCTTTATAGGAGTCATTAGTACAACAGTTTTGATTCCTTTCTCCTTTTTAAATATTATAATTTTATTTTTATAAATTTATATATTTTATAATATTTTTCCTTTTCTTTTTGCTTGTGCAGTTCATACTTTACAGGATCATTTTAATCTTTTGATATCGTAGCCTCTCTGCTTAACGTTTCTTCTGTAATGTTTCTACTCTTTCTTTCTGTGTTAACTTTTTCCGTTGTTCTATAATCTGTAATAATGACTATAATATAATAACAACATTTCATTATCATAATATTTTTCATTTGAAATAATCATTTCTGTAATTTAACACTAACGTTTGTAATATTAACGTCTTATGTTGAATGAATATTATCTCGTCTGGTCAGTGACTCTCTCCCCTGGCAGTTAACTTGACAGGGGAAATACGGCAGGGTAGAGACGTTTTCATGACAAATTTAATTGTTTTAACTGACTAAATCATTTTATAGGTTAATTGTACATCCCACTTTAATTATCACTGTATTGTTTAACTAGGCCAGTAAATGCAACTAAATTATATTATTATTGTAATTTTTATGACTTACCAGTGGAGAGACACAATGACTTTACCAAACCTGTACACCACGCGGTCGCGTCGCAACAACTAGAAAATGGTGACCCTTGAACGGCTAGCGCGTTTAGTATACCTAACTTCACGCCGATAAATGTCTTTGAGCGCTTCTAGTAATACGGCAGTCCTAGAATTTGTTTGTATTCGCGAAACAAAATTTGCCAGGGTAGATAAACAAAAACAGCGGGACAAATTTTAATTTTAAAAAATATATGAAATTAACATGATTATTTTATGTTTTGGTTAATATTACTTCAGTTTAATTACTTAAATTCCGATAAAAAATACTTTAGTTAAACAGCTGATACAAAAAACATATGTATTGTTTGAAAATTAAATTAAAACCAGCAAGGGGACAGGCCAGGGTAGAGACTTTTTTAGACTTTGTATGGAATTTCAGAATAATGTGTTTTAATTAGGCATTCAATCGTGTTGTTATTTAATAAAGTATATTAAGATGATGTAATTCATTGAAAAAAATAACAACATATAGTATAAAAAAAACTGATTTAAACGCATTGCCGCACAAGTTACCTCTTATCGTAGAATCACCCATTTAAAGATGTGTGCATCGCACAAACATTTGATATTCTTTGACTTGACTGTTTTCCCAACTGTTTTAGGTACGTGTGTACCAGATTTCATGTGAATGTGTTGCATTTTGATTTTCGATCTCCGAGGCACATTCTGTGATGACCTGTAGAAGTAAATATTGCCTGCAATAGAAAGGAATATCTTTTATTTATCTTTGGTTTTTTTTTTTATTCCGTTCTATTCAACATCGTACCTTCAATGTAAAGTACAGTGCCATCAATCTATGTGTTCAGCTAAATACTTCGATTTCTCTTTTCAAGCGAGACTATTATCTGCACTATTAGAAAGAGAGAAAATCTACCTGATTAGTGGCACTGTAAGACGTAAGTCCTGTTGTGAATCTTCTCAGCATCAGTATCTTGACCATCAATTCTTGCCAAATACTAAACTTGGTACTTAAAAATACTTTTTGCGATTACACTGCTAACTCTAAGAATTCTACATTGTTTTGAAGGCAACATTGATAAAAACCGTTTTATCTAGCAAAACATTGCGTAACCAATTGATAAAGCCTAGCTATATAATCTACAAAAAAAGAGCTTTGCTCCAGTTTAGCTCTGAATCCCGACTAATGATCTACGTCATAACAAAGCTGCGACGTCACGTGCTTTCCCGGGAGGGGGATGTAGATTGCGTTGCTTCTAAATAGGTCACCATTTGCGTTTGTTTACACAGGTAGTACTTTAGGGTAGCTAATTAACGGCTGTGGGCTGGATATTGTTAATTAAATTATAGCTTGGCGTTGGCGACACTTTAATTGCAATAAAATTATAACTCAAAGTCGGTTTCTCTATCTATGAAAAAAAAAGTGGGAACTCAGCAGAGAAAATGTGATGATGCGGGTAGATAAAATAAAATTTTGACTTAATATCATTGGATCTTCGGTTTTTCCGTTTTTGTGTGATCCTGCAGTGAAGACATTACCTAGCATAAAACAACACGCTTTTTGTGGAGGCGATCGTGCTCGCAATTCTGGTCAAGTTAAATAAGTGGACTGTATGAAATAAAACAACACGTTCTCGTTCAATGCTCAACGCTCGACTCTCAACTGACGACTGCCAACTGCCGACGCTGACTGCCGACGCTGACTGCCGACTGCCCTTTATTGTTTCGTTCTTATACATTTAGTTCTAAATAGACTATTGTTCTCTATAACATAAACTTATTCCTATAACAAAGCTTAGATCTAAGCCGCTCCGCAACCCAAACACGTGCATCGCTATGCCCGCGAACAATGGCAGCGTCCATCCCGTCCATTTCTACCCATTATTGCCCTTGCTCGCGGGCCACATGTTCAGGCCGCATGTTTGCAGGCTTGCCGTCCTTTACAGCTCTCCCCCCGGCGTAGCTTGCGCAGCCTCCTCCTTCACCAAGACGGCTAGCTTGCTGGTCGGCCGCCGGAATGTGCCCGTTCTGGTTCGCACGCCGCCGTCTGGGCCGGGTAGGTTCGCTCGATAACCCATACCGGCCAGACGTTCCGTGGACTTATGTTGTCGACGACGATCATGACGTCGACGAGCCGCAGCCCTCTTCCGTGGTTTGTTGGTTCTCTTTTCGGTGTCAGCGTGGGCGAGTACTCGCGTACCCATCGCGTCTCGCGGCAGGTCACCCGTCGACGCAGTACTTAGCTTTGCATTTCGTACTCTATATAGAGCGCACACACGCTCTCGATTCACGTGACCGGCGGCACGGTGTTCCTTTTGCACGATGAGCATGGTAACGGAATAACGTCCATCTACGATCTCTGGCCGCTTCATCTCGATGGGTGCGCTCGATGCTTCTCTGGGAACTCGTACTTGTAGTATCACCTTTTCAGCGCGCTCGATGTGTTCTAGTTTCACGCGCGTCGCTCGACGCCGGCATATGTTGATAAATGCCAGCGAAAGCGCTGTCGCTCGAACCAATCTCTCGAATGTCGAGAAGTGGTTCGGATCGGGTACCCATTGGTGCCTTGGCTCGTTCCGCTCGTTCGTATGTAGCACTTCGTGTTCTTCGGTATGCACTTGTTGCGACGGCCACTCTTCTTCGGGATTCAGTAAGAAGCTGGGACCTCGAAACCAGCGATCCTCAGCTGTAATTGGCATACGGTTGAGCCTAGTCGCGTCGTCGGCTACGTTGTGTTCCGTCGGTAGCCACCGCCACTCATCTCTATGAGTGAGTTCTGCGATCTCGCCAAGTCGATGCGCGACAAATGGCGTATAACGCCGCGCATCAATTTTGATACATTGGACGACGGTCGCTGAGTCGGTCCAATATATCGTTCTCGCAACTTCGATGGAATGTTTCTTCTTTACAGTGTCCGCGAGTCTCGCTCTAATCACCGATGCCTGTAGTTCGAGGCACGGGATGATCTGTGTGCGTAGCGGCACCACTTTCGCCTTAGCAGCGACCAAAGTGACGGTCAATCGTTCGTCTCGATGCGTAGTCCTCCAGTAGGCTACGGTCGCGTACGCCTGCTCGCTCGCATCACACAAGACGTGGAGTTCTACGCCTTTGTTTCGTTCCAGCGCGTAGCACCGACGTAGACGTAGGCTGGTAATAGCGCTGAGTTGTTTAAACCACGCGGCAAAGTGCTCTGCCTCTTCTTCAGGAATCGGTTCGTCCCATTTTATTTGTAGGCGCCATAAACGTTGCAGGATTATTTTCGCGCGGATCGTGTACAAACTTAGGACGCCGATTGGGTCATAAATAGATATGACCGCACTTAGCGCTTCCCGTTTCGTGGATGCTCGGTTTGGATTGCGCACGTCGCTCGTTACACGGCGCATTGTCGTGTTGAAACACAGTTCATCTTCTTTCGCGTTCCAGTAGAGTCCGAGTATTTTGCTTCCTAGGCCTGCTCCCCCCAGTTGAGTAGGCTCGTTCGCTCGCAAATTACTCGGCACGTCGCTCAGCACGTTCGGTTCGTTAACGCTCCAATCGCGTAACGTGAAGCCAGCAACTTTATGAACTTCTAGTAGCTCTTGTATTTTCGTGCCATTACACGGTGACGCATAGCCCTTAGCGAGTAAGTTCTCGTTTTGGGTCGAATACTCGCTGGCGAACTCGGGGCAGGCGTCCATCTTTTTCTCATTGTTCTTGAGATGGTTCGCGGCTTTAGCGTAGCTCGGCGATAAGGTGACGTCATCGTGTCGCCATGGCAGGCCGACTTCATAGCCACCGTCAATCGTTTTCTTCGCTCGTTCATTGGCGTCGCTCACACGTGGCTTAGGCGTGACACCCAGTGCGTCAACCCGAAAATGCGCTTTGACTAGATCATGTAGCCGTCGATTGTGCGTCTCGCTCTCGCACATACGTTGATCGGGAGCGTACACGTGGAGCACGCTCTCGCTTTTGTCAATCGCGCTGCGCGGTGCGGTTCCGTGCACCACCCAGCCGAGTTGTGTTCTTGATGCGGCCGGTTGCTCGGGGCCGCCGATGCGTAGCTCTCGGGAAACGATCATCTCCCAATGATCAGTACCTACTAGTATGCGCGGGCGTGCGAGATCGTAGCACACCTCGCTCTCTAGCAGGTCTCGTAGATGTCGGTGTTGTAAAAGCGATCGTGACACCGACTGTTCTCGAAGCCTCAGGTCGCGTATGGTGCGCGCTTTCAGCTCGTACATTGCGCTTTCCTTCTTGCCCCGTATGCCAACCTTGACGAGTCTGCTAGTCACCTCTTCTTGGGACATGTTCACTCCACTCATGTGTAGAGGTTGAGTGGGGCCATCTGCACCGATGCTTCTCGCCAAATCTTCATCGATTAGGGTAATCGTTGCACCTTCATCAAGCAACGCATATGTCGCTACCTCTCCTCGGGGCCCGGAAACGACGACAGGGCACACTTTCAGCATAATCTCACGATTGCCGGTAGTGTTGTGAGATGCTACCGATAGTACGACTGCGTCGTGGCCCGTCTTCGACTCCGCTTGTTGCTTCGCTGGCTCGGTAGTGCTTCGCTCATTTTGCTCGTCGTGTAGTGACGAATGGTGAGGCCGTCGACACCCGTTCACGCCGCACAATTTCGCCTTACATTGGAAACGGCGATGTTTCTTCTCCACGCACTTGAAACAAAGGCCCTTATCGCGAACCACGTTCCATCTTTGGTCCACGTTCAACGCTCGGTAACTAGGGCACTTAAATAACACGTGCGCGTCGTTGCAGTTCGGACACCGGTTCGTTTCCTCCGCTTCGTTCGTGTTGTACACTACGCTTTTTTTCCTTTGTATCGCAGGCGCGTTCTTCGTTTCTCGATTTGCCACCGCGTTAGTGGTCGGTGCGTATGTAAAACGCAACGCGATGTCTGCCTCGCGCATTAGGAAGCGAGACAACATCACTATCTCAGGTTCGTTCGTCGTGCAGTGCTCATACGCGTATTCGCACCACTTACTCTTGATATGCGGGCTTAGCTTTTCAAGGACTTCTCGTGACAATTGTGGCGTGTGCAGATATCCACGTCGATCTATGTTCTGCAGGACACACACCACGTTCTGGACTTTTATCGCGAAGCTATTGAGATCTGTAGCGGACAGACCGGGCTTAGGCATTTTCTTCAGATCTTCTAACACACGGTCGATAATCACCTCCGGCCTTCCGAAACTCTGCTCTAGAGTGCGCATGACGACGTCTGGATCGGTGGCCGTGTATAGTAGAGCGGCCACGGCGTCACGCGCTTCACCTTTCAGGCAATTTCTCAGGCGTAGTAGGTTCTCCGTCGGCGGGATTTTGTAAATACTCGTAGAGTCCCGCACAGCGGCTTTGAAAGGAAGCCACTCGTTCGGTGATCCGCTGAAGATGGGCAGATCACAGTTGTACCCGCGATGTAGTCGTGCCATTTTCTCCAACGCCTCGGCCAACTGCGTGTCGATGCCTCTGGATCTGTCCGGAGTCGGAGAACGTCCGCGTCGATCGAAGTGCGCTTTCCGTTCTCCTAGGTTCGTGGCGCGCGGTGGTTCGTCGCGCTCCCCTCGTACTGTGGACGTGTTCTTGAGCCAGGCATCGACTCTTTGGAGTTCGTCGGCGATTGGCACTTCGCATAGACTTTTGTTGTCTTCGATCGTAGCTACTTGAGCAGCCAATCGTTTCTTCACGAGATCCGTTTCCATGGCAAGCTCTTGCCGTTTAATTACCGCGAGCTTCTCCGCTGCTTCTAATTCCGCTAGCCGCAGCTGTAGTGTGGAATTCGTTGTTCGATGCGATTGCGGAGGCGATCGTGCTCGCAGTTCTGCTCGTTCTTGCGTTGTGGCCATGTCAAAAATACCACGTGACGTTCCGGCCGCCATATCTTCGCTCCCGGTCGTGGAAAGCGAAGCCGATGGCTCCTTTGACAGTCTTCGTTGTCGTTCCTGCTCCACGCGACACAGTTCTCGTTCGTTTCGTTCTTCTGTGTCGCTCTTGCTCTTCCGGTTCCTTGTCGATACCATGACGATCGGTTCAATGGTTCAGGGATTCGGCTTGCAAGGACCAGATTTTGTGGAGGCGATCGTGCTCGCAATTCTGGTCAAGTTAAATAAGTGGACTGTATGAAATAAAACAACACGTTCTCGTTCAATGCTCAACGCTCGACTCTCAACTGACGACTGCCAACTGCCGACGCTGACTGCCGACGCTGACTGCCGACTGCCCTTTATTGTTTCGTTCTTATACATTTAGTTCTAAATAGACTATTGTTCTCTATAACATAAACTTATTCCTATAACAAAGCTTAGATCTAAGCCGCTCCGCAACCCAAACACGTGCATCGCTATGCCCGCGAACAATGGCAGCGTCCATCCCGTCCATTTCTACCCATTATTGCCCTTGCTCGCGGGCCACATGTTCAGGCCGCATGTTTGCAGGCTTGCCGTCCTTTACAACGCTCTTTGTTTTATCCATGTAAAATTCACGAATAGCTCCCAGCCAAAACTGTACGTCCATGCCAAACGCCAAACGTTCAATACACCGGGCCCGTCGGGCTCACCTACGCAGAAGTTAAATTGACGGTTCGACAGGTTGACGGATGGACGTTGGATGGACGGCTGACAGTGTAGTGATTGCCTTTGGATTCCCGGAACCTGACGGATAGGTGTTTATAACTTGCTTGCTGACTTATAATGACACGGTGATTTTATGTATCCGCAGTCTTTCTTTCTTACGTCCGCAATGCTTCACTTCAGCAGGAAGATGTCCACTTCTGAACATAGGGTGACTCCCATTGTGATCCCAGGGAGGCGCCTATAAGATTGCCGTAGTAGCTTATAATAAAATAATAAATAAATAATAATTATTACGCCCAACGATCACATACATAGATCCTGGATCCTAACTAGGATTCCCTGTGTCTAGGGACCCAGGAACTAGGAGGACCATGGTCCTACAACACCCAGACTCAGAATAAGTATTTGCGCTTTTTTTGTGCAGTAATACTTGTCCTGCCGCGGGAATCGAACACGCAACTATGCACATAAACTGCGTATTCAAACCGTAAAATCCATACATATTCGTTTTTCTATCGGTTACAATCGCCCACTAATACAGTACAATCTAAAAAAATCGCTAATTACTTCTAAAGCCTGAGTCGTGGCAAAAAGCAGTCGACATACATAATCTTAGCCCGTCCGCGTTATGACATTGAATCAAAAGTATCTAGATAAATTAGTAGAGATGGCTCTACTGGTACACAGCACCTCCGCAGTTCAGCTGATCTTTTATCAGTCTTTCGGTAGCTTATCGGCCGACTCTCGTATGATAACAGCTAATTCACTGAAACCCACGTCCGTTCCGGAGAGTTTCATAAAGATTTTTGCGGATTTTTGTAAAAGTGCTAAAATTAGCCTATTTGCAATAAATCTTTTGAATTTGACCATTTCGTTTTCTATGTACTCATATGCCGACCGCTTATGTTTTTGTTTAAACATATTTGGAATTTTTCTAATCGTCCTAACGACGAAATGTCTCTTGATTAGTAAAAACAATATGTGAGGAGATGTCGGAAATTAGTTTGTATTCCAAGACATCTGCAAAGTGTGGTGATTATGGCAAACTCTCCCTCCCCCCAAAGTAGCGTGCAAAGGGGGAGGCCCATGGTCAGCATTGGACGTCTTCCGGCTGTTGATATAATCCAGCGCTAGACCTGCTCTGACCCAGTGTATTTCAGCGGTACTCCAAGACTACTGGGTGCTTATGGCAAACCTCTCCCCTAAAAGTGGCATTTTATGGTGGAGGCCCATGTTCAGCATTGGACGTCTTCCGGCTGTTGATGTAATCCAGCGCTAGACATGCCCTGCCCCAGTGTATTCCAGCGGTATTCCAAGACTAATGGATGATTATGGCAAACCCCTTTATGGAGCAGGCCCATGTTCAGCATTGGACGTCTTCCGGCTGTTGACGCGATCCAGCGCTTGACCTGCCCTGCATCTGAATTATAAATATCGGAGTTAACCTCACTGAGAGAAGAACCAAGTATATTAATGGAATTTCATGACAAGTCGTGACAATTTCCTAAACAATTACGTTGCCGCGCCATTCGCCAATTTGAAACTAACTAGGTCATTCCAATGGAGCCTATACAAACGATCGTATGACATGAAATTTTGCACAAAACTCAACAAGTTCGTTAAATAATTAGGTTAATGCTATCGACACTGGTGGATACTCCTCAAGACAATTTAATTAATTAATTGCAGCCATTGTCACAGTTTCTAGACTCGCGTAATGGCCTATTGTTTGAGGCTGGTGAAACTTTTCGTGTCGTTGAAATTTGCAGAATACAAAGTATAGCATTAAAACTTGAAAATAATACTCTTATCTACATAATGTATTTTGCTATCAAAACGATTAAAAAATGCTGCAGTTGTGCAGAAAATGCTACTTTTCTATATTAAGCTACTTTGCAAATATTCATCATCGCGACACGTTTTTATGCAAAATTGCAAAAGTGATAAGAAGCACTCGTGCAGAACGATCGGCGAGGCAGTTAGAGACGAAGCTTTACGGTAACTGAGATATTAGTAAACAAAGTAATTTTACTTTAACAATCTTTTCAGCGTCATTCTCTAAATGCAGGGATTTCATTTCCACACACAGTAGAAGCACAAAATTACTAATAGTACTAGGTAAACTTACAAAAAACGAGTGTGCTTAGACCGCACGACTGAAGTAAAACTTCTTTAGTTTAGCTCCATCTATCGGCCGGTATAACTTTGTTTTAGCTTTGTTTAATGTTAATGTCGCCATCTTGACAATTGTAAATTTGTCATTTTACCGGACATACCAACATAATAATACAAATATTTAACTTTGTTGACAATGGTGACGTGAACCAACTGCAACTTCCGTTCGTGTCGAATTCACCAGCTCTCCCCAAGTCAATCGCGCGTAAAGTAGTTTTACTTCAATAAAAATACTTACTTCACACGGTTTCCAGAAAGGGCGCTCACGAAAATAAAAGGTCTCTTACACTTTGGACGTAACGAACTTATTCAACTTATTATTGAAAATTGGTCTATTTCTATAATAATATTAATTTAAATAGTGAATAACCTTGTACATGCTCACGAAAACAATTAACTTGAAGCGTTTCTAAAGCGAGCCAAGAACCGGTATTACAATGATGTGTCACATTAGTCCACACTAACAATGTCGCAGCTTGGTAACTCAATCTTCCATTAATACGGCATCATCGCATTATCGTTTCGCGATACCTCGGTCATTATACGTATGTTATATGATATACGCCTATTATTGGAGCAACAATTCAGACACATTTTGTAGGACTTGTGAAGAGCCCGTTCTTAATATTTCTTTATTGCTGAGATCGATTGGAGGGCTCTCATGTCACTTGATTGCAACAAGTAGATACACAAAATTGTATGAATTTGACGCAGCTTATGTGCATAGTTAGTATGGAAATTTCTCTTGCAATTGCAATCAAAGTTTCGTGATCTCCCCTCTAGTCTCTGGTAGAGCATCAATCGTTTATCTCCTTCTGAAGCAATGTAAATTGCGCTGTCAGTTTTCAATATTGTATTTCTAGAACGTGATGGCTACTAATATTTAATTTTACTGACATTCGTTTCAAATTCATGTTCAATCTTTTATATATAAATAAATATTTGAGAACATTGCACATAGCGTCATCTAGCCCCAAACTAAGCAAAGCTTTGTACTATGGAAACCAGATAACTGATACAATACTCCTAGACTTTTTGTTTGTAAATACATACATATATAAAATACGAAGTCCTGACTGACTGACTGAATGACTGACTTATATAATATCAACGCATAGCCTAAACCGCTGGTCCTAGAGACTTGAAATTTGCAGGGTGTGTTCTTTGTAAAGTGTAGGTATCCACTAAGAAAGGTTTTTTTTTGGGAAATCCACCTCTAAGAGGGTGAAATGGGTTATTGAATTATTTTCCTATAGGCCACGCGGGCAAAGCCGCGGGCAGAAGCTATTAGAATACAATATGACACCCAGACACAGAATAAACACCTATTTACATCACACAAATTGATCCTTACACAACTTACAATCCAGGAGGCCATTGCATTATTGGGATTTCAACTAATCGCTAAATTCAAGTATTATTTTCATATTTATTCTAATTTTTCCAACAATCATGGCGACTTTGGCTGTACAGTACTGAGCGTGACTAAAAACTCGTTTGCTTATCAATTATGTAACAATAGTACATCGTTAATTGAAAACAATGACACAATAAGTAGAGTCATCTTCGCAGTGTTGCGATAAGAACTCAACACAAACATTTTTTAAGTTAAGAATTTCAAATATAAAATAACTTATGTTATGGGCAGCCGTGGCGCTTAACATCAGGTGAACGGCTAGCTCGTCAAATCATTCAGTAAAAAAAAAACAAAGAGAAACTGTTTTTGCATAACTTACGTCAATCATAACATCTAGATGAATATAGAGCTATTACCACGAATAAATCGTGGTCGTGATATTATACCTGACCCTTGGGGGCAGCAAAATTCATTCGGCATTTTGCCTTATTTTGGAACGCTCAAGGTGTTTAATTATCTCTGATTGCTAATCTCGCCAAGTACCTATTGCAGATTGCAGCTACGCAACCTAATACAAAAATGTTTGGACTTATTGACAACTGACCTAACGACTATCCGCTCTAAGCCACTACTAGTAGGTGTGTCCAACATGCTTTTCCTTACATTGTATCTGTTGCCGAGTTTTCTAGACCACTATCTATCATTATTTAATGTATTTTAGTATCACAAAAACAATACTTTGCTTGATGCGGTACATTTAGTATCCTTTGGTCCTTCTTGTGTTCCACTTTGTCATTGAATTTGGAAGGACTTACAACTATTTAGAATGATAGTCAAAGGAAATAAAATTACATCTTTTCGTTTCCTGTGATATCAACACAACACTATATCACTAAGAAGTTTCTGGTTTCGCCAACAATTACGGAATTTTCTATTTACGAGTAAATGCCATGGTCTCCGAAATTTCTAATCGCGTTGCCACAGTAGTATCAACTAATAGCTAAATGAAAAGCATATCAAATTCTAAAAAAATATATAAACGGAAACCGGTTTGACATAATTTGTAAAAAATAGTCGAAACGACTTAACTAAAAGCATTTTTTAAAAATATCTCTTCTATCCTTCCGTGACGAAAAAGCTATTAAAAGTTGCAACGGATTTAAAATTGTGTTTTGCAATAGCCATTGAGATTTAGTGGCCTGAGAATAGGATCACCGTGTCTTGGCCTGTGCGTGCCGTAAGAGCTGGCTAAGGGAATATCCGGAATCCGGTGAAGGGCAGCAGCGTTGTCTTCAACGTTTGCATTACAATCTACTACGATCACCAAGACACAAGCGTATTGATTATGGCAACCCTTAATGGGAAAGCATAGTCCTTCTTTCAGCAGTAGATGCTAAAAGGCGATGAGTACGACATTGAAACGAGTCAAAAGGAGATGGATTATACTGGCAAACCTGCTACTGCTCTTTAAACTCACTGTCCTTCACATTAACCAGAGTTACTATTCGGGCAGCCTATAAAAACAGTATCACGTGTGAAACCACTAGATTGCATGCATGTTGGTAGTAGTTATGTAATTTTTCGTGCTATGTACCGCATTAGCCATATGATTGTTTCGGAATTGGTCATTTTAGCGGGCTATTTGAAATTAATATGTGTAGGTACTTGTGTAAGCATACAGTTTAGTTTATATATCGCTTTCGGATATATTGAGAAATAAAAGTTTTGTACGTGATTTTATTCGAATGTGATTGCACAATAATATTAGATAGACTGAGTGGTTCACCTTTGTTGGATGGAATTTCAAATGTGAATTTATTTTTACTGGTAAAAAAGATAGAAGTGGATTCTATCATAAATTTTTTAGATTTTTTTGTATGATATTATGTTTTTAATAGGATTGAATATTTAACCGACTCAGTTCTCTTTTTATTGAATGAAAACCACACGCACGAGTTTTATAAAAGGCACTGAGAAGTTGATAGTGTACATACGTACCTGTACCTACAAACTTATAATTCATTTCATCCTATCTTCTAGCTAATTCCTTTTGTTGACCTAACTTGTTAGCGGCAATGGCTTATTTTGCGCGACGGGCAGATAACCGATTAATAAGCGAACACTTTTTAAACAGTGTTTAAAATATTAGATAACGGCTATTTTATTTCGGCTGATTCACGATTCCAACAGATTTCCTGACAACCCTTATTCAGATATAATTATCTATAATATTCTATTAATTACCTACCTATAATGTAATATCAAGTTTGTAAGGTTGTAAATTAATTTTATTATATGACTCAGGAGTCATTTATTAGAGCGTCAGTCGATCTGATAACCTAGACCTTTTGTGATATGAAAAATGTTTGAAAAGCAGAATCTAGTAGGCTATTGCTAAAGTCAATGAAGACAGTGAATTTGGTTGGTGAGTCCTGGGCGAGTCATTCCTTCGAGTGGTTTTGAATCCTACCATCAAGTTTGCCAAGTAATTATTTTCTAAATTAATAATATTCTTTTATGTCAGCGTTTTGTTTCTAAAAGATAGTAAGAGGCAAATTGAGTTAAGTTGTCCACGTCATTTACCTGAGTGCTGCGCAGTCAGCGTAAAACATGATTCAATACAGTTTTTGCCTGAGCAGGTGACATTGTGCTTCTCCTCGTGAGGGCTCAAGTTGTTTAAACCCCTTATTATTACTATTCAAAAACTATTTCATGGAATGTGTGCTGTCTTAATTCTCCTCTGGTTTTCATCATAACATTCCATTTATTTTAATTACAAAGCCTTTACCTGTTCACTTGTGCCGCTTGTGTTGTATTGATTCACTTGTCCCAGATCATACCTCCCTGTCTGGACGTGGTTTTCCTGGTAGCCTGAGCTAATTATCTGTAGCAAATGAGGAAAGTTCGTTATTGATTCTCTGAAATATTATTTCCGAAACTTGTACCTATACTGTGGATAGTAATATTCATAATGTTGACATAAATTCATGAATTGTTTTTGGTATCCTTTGGCTTTGATATCCTTTGCCCTCCTGACAAGGACGTATTCCAGGATGCGAAAAGTTATAATTATGTTTATTTATCGAAGATTTCATGACGTCTTTACGTTATTGCAAACTGACAATAAACAGTGCGTATATTAATTCTTCAAAAATCTACTGGACCCTGGAAGGATAACCTCTGCTACCATGCACTGTCAGCCTGTCACGTAAGGCGGTAAAAATAACATACTGAATGCACTAGAAAATAAGCGCTGCACACCGGCACCTCTTTGCCAGCTTTATCCCCGTGTATTAAGGTTCAAAGTTAAACATATACCAATACGCAATCGTAAAACGTTAATCAAGTAATGTAAGACATCTTACGTCAAGCCTCGTGAATTGATAGCACCCTCGACCTTTAGAAAGAGTTACGCTTACGATAACACCGTCGTTCGCTAATTTATAATAACATTTACAAAATGTTGACAGTTTATATTATGAAAGAGATAACGTTCTTTTATTTTCTATCTTTTCAGGTCTAACATTTTATTAAATTGTTCCAGGCGAAAAAGAATCCGCGGCAGTGCAGAATCGCCGCCAAACATGTTGCGACCGGAATCGCCTCTCGCTGACCATCGCAGCCTCCTCCCCAGGCGGCTGCTGCCGGTCAAAGCTCAAATAGCCCCCGCGGACAAACGGAAGAACCGCCGATCACTCGAACTAAACCCCGCGTCCAACGACCATGTCTCTTACGACTACCCAAAACTGCTGATATCGAAAACGACCGACTCGCTAAACACCGAATGTCCACGAAAAATCATCAACAAACAAGACTCTACGGATAGCCTCAAACGCGCTCTCCTAACCGATAAGAAAGCCGCGATCAATGCTGATAAGAAGGCTCAACTGGCGAAGCAAGACTCTAGCGAGAGTCTGAAGAAAGCCCTTCTGTGCCGGCAGGATTCCAATGATAGCGCGAAGAGAAAAGACTCTGATCCGAAAAGGATAGAGAAACCGAATGACGTGAAGCGAGTAGTGGAGATCAAGCGGGGGAGCGATAAGAAAGGGTTCCTGGAAACTGATATTGATGAGCCTTGCAAGAGGATTTACGAGAGACGGATAGGATGCGCCCGTCCGACTCTGCCTCCCGTTGCCGAGAAAGGGGCAGCTACTCCCAGCTCTCCAAATGGGAGTCCCATTACACCAAGTGTCGCAGCCGTGGCGGAAGGCCTGGTGCGGTGGGGCAGCGGCTTGCTTGCTGGCAAGGAGGAGCCAAGCCTGAAAGCCGCCACGAGCTGGTACGGCTACGGGACCCTTCCTTCTGAAAGCGAGAAGGTAAGCCTTTTTTTAAGTTAAAAAATCCAAATTCTTTCTATTTCATTACACATTGATGATTGCAGGTTTTAATGGAGAGCTAACGCATAATACGTTTTTAATGCCATTCAACGTAGACACACCGTGCGCTGTGTGCATAAGTGTAATAATTACAATAAATTATTTAGGCAAGAATTCGTTTATAGATCGATCGATACGAAGGTTACGATAGCTTTTAAACAAACAACATAATAAATTAATTACAGTACTTTAACAATGCCACACTACTACGAGTAATGGATAAATGTTAAAATTAAGAACAAGCTAAAACAAACCTTGTACTAAGAAAACGCTTGCAATTCAATAACACTCAACATCCATAACAACTGGTCAAACAAACAACTGTGTTTGCTAAAGGATTTTGTCTCAAGTAGTTGTTGTAAAACATCGATTAAAAAACGAAATAACCTTTGTATAAGAAATAGTTACATTTTATGTTTTTGTCCTACCTATTTAATAATAATAATTTTATGTTATGTAGTTTAATTTGCAAAGATAAAGGGATCAATAAAGTTTCACATCATGTTAGTTTTAGCACATAAAACAGAAATCGTAAATTTTTAGGTACCTATAGTAAGAAGTTTCGCTTTATCACTCTGCCTACGTTCTACAAGCCTACAATGCACGATATGGCGACACTTGAAAAATACTTATTACACTTAAGTTTTCAAACTTGTCGCGATTTCTTGTGCTTTATAGCAAAATATGAAATAACGTTGCTCCCGCGATCTTCTCTCAACGCTATACAAAAGGTTTCCAAGAAGGGTATTAGAAGAGTCCTATTAGGGTTGCTAACCATGTACCTTCAACCCGCAACAAACTATTTTCAGTCTAGAATTGTATTGTAATTGTCATACATATAATGAGACTTATTAGATTTCGCGTGATGATTTTCGTCATCTGTGTATGTAATTATTCCACCTGTATCACAATTAAAAAAACACCTATGTGTTAAGTCATTACATACTTTATCTGGACTTTGTATACTCATCTTCAGTTCAATGCCATCACAGACAGCCAACAGTTGAAAAAAACTATGTCAATATTTGATTTAAACTTATCGCTAAATACCTATTTGCGAGAATCTGTTACTAACTCAGTATTTGTTCCACGCGCATTTGTCATGATTTTGTTTCTTTAGCTCGCAAGAACTTTCTTTTCCCATTGTGTATTTACCGTCACAACTCATTGGGTACCATTCATCACATCTCGATGGCAACCAGGAAACAGTTTCGCGGAATACGGACGCGGAACGTTCCTAGCAATCGAGTATATTTTGTTTAAAAATTCCCACCATTTTTTTGCCGTAATAAGGAAGCTGATTCGGGATCGCACGCTCGATGTGACACTTGATAATCAACCGTTGGTGCGATCGCACGCGCGTAAACGACTAATCAAATTATTTCCGATCTCGAACTTTGTTTTCGTTAGTTCTCGAAATTAGTACGTAGCGATCGAACTGCGATATTTCTGGTGTTACAAAACGGTGCGCAAAAATGACGTCAAACATTTCGTATCTTTTTGTGACATTATCTATGTGTGTGTTGTGATAATGAAGTGATCAATACAAATTACTAAACGATTATAATCGATTTATCTGACATTGATCGATTATAAAAGTGACTTATCGAGATGCCTAGCGAGTTGCGTCGTGCAAGGGTAAGGTTATGAACTTACAAAACCCTTACTAAGACACAAGTTGTTTGTGATTTTTCCTGTTTTAATTTTATTACCCGTAATGAATATATTTAGTCGGGTAGCCGACTGGTGTGACTCAAGTTCACCATTTATACAAAGACAGAAATAGCCGTGACCACATTGTTACATTTTACAGTCAGCCTCTGTGGTGTGGTGGTTGAGTAAGTCGGCTCATAACCCGGAGGCGGCGGGCTTGATTCCCGCAGCAGGACAAGTATTTGTGCACAGATAAAAAAAGCGAAAATACTTGTTCTGAGTCTGGTTGTTGTGGGACCGTGGTCCCCGTAGTTCATGGGAATCCTTTAGGGTCTAGGATCTATGTATGTGATTGGGCGTTATTATCAGTAGATTTTCTAAGAAAATTTTAAATTTGTTTTTTTTTTTTCGTAACTTTTGTAAGTTGTTTTGTTCCCCTAGTTTTCCGCTTTCTAAATGTATTTTAACTTTCTGAGATTCTTCAATGTTTTTATTTATCACCAGGATATCAAGTTTTGTTGTTATTTTGAGGCAATAACAAACTAAGCTAACTATTATATTAATTATCGATGGATGAAAAACATACTGATTATCATTTATGATCCATCTCAGTAAGCAGAACAAGGTCACTAACGTGTGATAATGTCGCTCGTTACATCAAGCATATAGATCTCTTGAGGTACTTACTAATTATTTTTACTACGGCTACTTGAATAGCTATTATTACTAGTACGTTACATTACAAACATTACGATATGTTATAAGTTCGGAAATAAATAGGACACCACTACGTTTGTGGTTGATCTTATAAATAATAATAGGTCTTTACCTATGAAATTGCCGTATTGCAGTACAGACTTTTTCAAACAAAAGAAAGTTTTGATTGGCTATGAATTCTATATTCAAATTAATTTTGTTTTAAAAATATGACATTCTATTTACAATATAAGTCTTTTGTTTATTGATTAGCGTTGTATTTTCATTACATTTCAACATTTTTCCTCATAATGGATACTTTGAAATTTCGTGTAATTATGGAATATGAGTTCCGTCGTGGCATCAACGCGGCACAAACGACACGTAACATCAACGACGTTTACGGAGAGAACTGTACAAACGAACGTACAACCCGTTATTGGTTTGCTCGGTTCCGTTCTGGGAATTTTGACTTGAAAAATGAACCTCGTGGTCGTCCGGAAACTTTGGTCAACAATGATGAATTAAAGGCGATTGTGGAAGCTGATGAATCTCAATCTACAGCTGAGCTGGCAGCAGCTTTTGATGTTAGCATCAAAACAATATTGGTCCATTTGCGACAGATTGGCAAGATAAAAAAGCTTGATAGATGGGTGTCCCACGAACTTAACGATCGCCAGCGCAACGTACGCGTCGAGACTTGCCTTGCGCTGCTTGACAGGCACAGAAATTAAGGAATTTTGAACCGAATTGTTACGTGCGACGAAAAATGGATTCTTTTTGACAATCGAAAGCGCTCAGCAAGTTGGTTAGATCCTGGTTCGGTACCAAAGCAATGTGCAAAACGAAAAATGACCCCTAGAAAGGTGATGGTCACAGTTTGGTGGTCTAGTGCTGGTGTGATACATCGTAGCTTTTTACAAAACGGCGAGAGCATTACTGCAGATGTGTACATTGAAGAACTGACCACAATGATGGCGAAACTCGCACGTCTGCAACCAGCTTTGGTCAATCGGTCGTCTCCACTGCTACTTCACGACAACGCGCGACCCCATACTGCACAACAGACCGTCTCTAAGCTGCATGAGTTGGGTTTGGAAGCTCTCCCTCATCCGCCATACTCACCAGATCTTGCGCCTACCGACTATTACTTTTTCCAAAATTTGGACAACTTTTTAGCGGGAAAAAAATTAAATTCCCGAGAGGCAGTACAAAACGCCTTTGAAGAGTTTGTTGTCTCCCGTCCTGCTGATTTTTTCAAGAAGGGCATCCATAAACTGCCACAGCGTTGGCAAAGATGCATTGATTGCAGGGGTGATTACTTTGAATAAAAGAAATAAATAAGTTCGAAAAAAAAAATACTTTAACTTTTTTCAAACAAAACGGCAATTTCATCGGTAAAGACCTAATAATAAGCTCGTTTTATTAAGTGCTATCTGTTACTTTGTCAATCTACTGAATAATACTTTCATAAATTTAATTATTAGGTTACTAGTAGTTTCCTCAAATCGAGAGTGAACAGGTATCTTCTAGGCAAGCGTGTTACATCCTACACCACATCGTCACTTACCATCAGGTGCAATAGGTCAAACGCGAGCCTATTAAACAATTTAAAAAAATCTAGTTGCGCCTCGCGGTTTCACCCGCGGTTAAAAAGTATTTTAATTATTTGCTCATCCCACGGGAACATTTCACTTTTCCGGGATAAAATGTAGCCTATATGTTAATCCAGTGTATAAGCTATCTTGGTACCGAATTTCATCCAAATCCATTCAGCCGTTTGAGCGTGAAAGAGTAACAAACATACACACATACAAACTTTCGCCTTTATAATATTAGTGTGTTTCTTAACAAAAATACACTTTTCTGATATATATAGTACTATGTTAGTTGGAGATTTTAGTCTTAGATCAACAAAAGTGAAGCAAGTTAATCACCAAGTGGTATATCTATGCGTTACCGTTTAATCGTACCTTATTTATAATTACTTAAGCTCATTAGCATCGTTATTCTATCCAGTGCGCTGATTGTCGCAACGAGGTCGGTTCCTCGTACGTCCTTGAGACGCCGCCCTACATTTTTATCGCAGCTTCCTACGCCAATTTCGATACAAAACAGCTGTTCGAAAAATATATAATATGGTAGACCATTAACTATTGTAAATTTCCGCCTGGTAATGTCTGGATCTATTACCACATGCTATGAAGAATGCGTTTTATGCTGTTTAAACATCAAACTATTCAATTAATCTGTATAATAAATCATTCATCTGTAATCATTGTCAGATTTTACTTAGCATTATAATGTACTAGTTGCGCCCCGCGGTTTCACCCGCGGATAAAAAGCATTTTAATTATGTGCTCATCCCACTGTAAAATTTCACTTTTCCGGGATAAAATGTAGCCTATATGTCAATCCAGTGTATAAGCTACCTTGGTACTGAATTTCATCCAAATCCATTCAGCCGTTTGAAAGTGAAGGAGAAACAAACATACACACAAACTCACAATACAAACTTTCGCCTTTATAATATTAGTGTTATAGTGTTATATGATCGTTGGGTGTTATTATTATTATTATGAAAAATTCTCAACAATTAACAATCCAAAATGTTGATGATAAGATCCGCAGTTTTCAAAAGGATCAACAACAATCATCTTTATTTCCATTCCTGGTTGGCAGGGTGCCTTGTAAAATGTCATACAACATCGAGATCATACAATATATTTTATTCTGAGAGGTTTGGTTATAATGCAGTAGGTACTTCTGCGGGGCGTTATCTTTTTTTTCTATATACATAATTTTTTTTTCTATATTATTGAATGATGTGACGAGCTAGTCGTTCACCTGATGTTAAGCGCCACGGCCGCCCATAGCAGAACAGTGTCACTCGGAACCCTAAAACAGAGTTTCAAGCGACACTGCACTGCGCACATCATCCCGAGACATCAGCACAGTCTGGTAATAAGATTACTCGACTGTGAGATCAGATCATAAAGTCTCAATTGCCCAGTAATTTCACTAGCTACAGTGCCCTTCAAACCGGAACACAGTAGTGCTTGCACACTACTGCTTGGCGGCAGAATAACTGGCAAAGCGGTGGTACCTACCTAGACGAACTTTGCAACAAAGTTCTACCACCTATCTTAGCAAATTAAGCCATTTCTTTCCGTATGAACTTACTCTGACTACTGCCTTAATAACGACTAATTAAGTTGGTTGTAAGTAATTACTGCACACTGATATTTATTGCGTATTGAACAGACGGCGCCATGTGTGCGCGGGCGCTTACTATGATTCCGGTCTGCTGGATTTCCCAAAGTGCCCACTTCATCTATCATTTATTATGTTTTGGGAATCACAGCCATTTATCTGTAATCACTACATCAGGATTACTTGCAAAGTAAAGGAACGTTATAATAATAATAATAACGCCCAACGATCACATACATAGATCCTGGACCCTAACTAGGATTCCCTGTGTCTAGGGACCCAGGAACTACGAGGATTATGGTCCCACGACACCCAGACTCAGAACAAGTGTTTACGGTTTTTTTTTCTGTGCACAAATACTTGTCCTGTCGCGGGAATCGAACCCGCTGCCTCCGGGTTATGAGCCGACCTGCTCAACCACCACACCACAGAGGCTGTCGATATTTCGTTATTATCTGTCGATATTGTTATTTCTGGGTATTTCCCTGTTTTTAAGATGTTTAAGACTAAAATGAATCTATCTCCGCTTTCAACGACTTGGCTTGATTGAAGATCAAGGCCAAGGATCTTCATCAGTATCATTTATTCATTCATATATTATCCTACATTGACAATCGAGATTGTTCCGGTGTTATCATATGTATTAAATATAATATACTTTACCTTGAATACAGATATAGTTATGGTATATTTTAATAATATTAATTATTAAAATATACCATTACTATTCCTACTTTATTGAATATGAAATCTAAAATATACATAAACAAAGGAGATGGCATTGAAAAACGAAATTATCTTAATTTTATCGGATAAGAGCTATATTGAAATAATGATGTCATAATATATCGCATTGAATATAAATCAAGGCTTTATTATGTTTTATATATCGGTATGTCACAGGTATTAGTGTGAAGCGGTAGTCCAGAGGTAGAGCACCCTCCTAGAAACCCGAATCACTCCCATCCGTTTCCTTATTTTTATTAATTTAGGAAATAGGGACGAAAATTTTTAGTCATTTGGGAACTAATGGCGATACGATTTTGTGATATTCTGTTATTTTTCTACCAAAAAGTACCATTCTTATTATAATTCAAAGTAAAACTTATAAACTAAAAAAAAAATAAGACGAAGAACTACTTACTAGTTGCGCCCCGCGGTTTCACCCGCGGATAAAAAGTATTTTAATTATTTGCTCATCCCACGGGAAAATTTCACTTTTCCGGGATAAAATGTAGCCTATATGTTAATCCAGGATATAAGCTATCTTGGTACCAAATTTCATCCAAACTCATTCAGCCGTTTGAGCGTGAAGGAGTTACACAACATACACACATACAAACTTTCGCCTTTATAATATTAGTGTGATTTCAACATTTTGGCGGCAATAATCTAAAAATAAATAATTATCTTTTTTATTATTTCATCCCTTTGTCTTATGATTATATTCGCATGATCTTATCGGATTCCCTATCACTGTTAGCACAGAAGTCCTCGTTTAGATTAATTTTTTTCGCAAAATAGTATGTTGACAGTGGATATGACTTTTTATAAAACAATTGTTGTCCTTTTCAACTCTATCCCGCATAAAACTCTTTGTTGATATAGTTTCTCAATGTTTCTGTACATTACCGAACCAAGACTTCGTGAAGGTTCTTCGACAATTTTTGCAAGGACGCACATTCTATCGGAGTTTAGATAATGGCCACTATTATTTTCAGCTGAGGTCGCCGGTCGATGTTTGTGTAAGCGTCTACGGATGAGGTGCTTTCTTGGCTCCTTTCCACCAAATAATATGCCATCGGTGAAAGTCAAGACAACGAGCTCCATGAGATAAATGAGAATACTTACTCGTTACGCAAAGAGTACCTCAAAATAACACTAAAGTAAAGAAAACAAAAGCTAAGGTTATTAAGTAAATAAAGAGCTTTTAGATAAAATGCCTGTTTCTAGCATTAATGATGATTGATGTTGAAGTGGCACAAGCAAAAGTATGCAGATTTAAAAACTGTGGCCTTTATGAACCGAACATTAATTTATCACACGTGCATATAATTTGTTGCACTTATAGCTCCGTTGGCAGTAGCTCTGTCTTCTGGATTGTGGGTTGTGGGTTCAATCCAGCCAGGACAAACATTTGTGTGATGAACATAGATGTTTGTTCTGTATCCGAGTGTTACATTGTATTCTACGTATTTATTTACAAAAAAAGTATCTAAGTATTGTATCAGTTATCTGGTTCTCATAGTACAAGATTTACTTAGTTTGGGACTAGATGACGTGTGAAATGTCAAATAAAAAATTAAATTGCTCCTGCACCTGTGTAGAGCAGGAACCAGTTAAATAATGATAAAATATGCAAAGAACAAATCAGAGTATTTCCAAAGTGTACAAATATCCAACCTTATTCCAAATCAAATACATATTCATAAAATAGCTGCGTATGTATACGAAACGCAGCCTTTTCATAAATCCCTTGGTCCCAAAGAATTCTCAAAAAACAAATAACGAGAGACGTTACTGGTCTATATTTCAAAGTGAAGTTAAACAGAACTATTGAATTCCAAACGCAATAAAAATTGCTAATGGATTGGATCGCTGGAAGCGTTTGTTTTGCTGGCTATTAGCGTAATGCGATTAGTCGAAATATAACACACGTAAAACAATAGCCTACACATTTGTATAATAATAGTAATTTTAAGCTACCGATAAAATATGTATTTGCTTTGAAATAGAGTTTCGAATCCATTAGGAAATGGTAACATACAAAATGATCCAGTAGAGTATTTTCATTGCAGGCTCGAATAAGATCCTATTTAAAAAGTAGTTTGTTTAAAGTTTGGTTGAAATTACTCACTTTTTATTATTAACCTGGTATTAGTCTCGGATTAGTTACTTCAGCTTTTGTCCTTTTTTTGCTACTGGAATATTTAGCTGGATCGAAAGAGACAAAAGATGGTGTAACTAGTCTAAAGCTAGTTCGTGTTTATTAATAAGGCTGTTAAAGTACTGTCCGTACTTAATTCTACAGCTACATTCAATCGTCAATAGCCATAAGTTATTGATACAGCCAAAGAGTGTTCGTGACCTTCCCATTTTAGCCCAATAAGGAGGCTGCGGTCTCAAAATCCACTTTGTATGTAACAAGATTACAAACTTGGAATTATTTTGGGTCTACTCCTTCAGTAGTTAGATATAGCTACGTTGTTTGCTAGGGACGGTAGCGGTGAGTATTTCGGACGTTTCTGCGAAAGTGGTTTTTTTGTTATTAAATATTCATAAACGTTCATAAAAGTTATAGACACAATTATTTGGTCACATTTATTTGATATCTATGCTGATGTCCAATTGTCCATGTCTGCTGTCATGATTTTTTGTACGGTTGTAAATGCGAATACAATATACGTATATTCGTCAAATATTCAATCAATACAAAGCCACCTTATTAGAGCTCATTAAATTTGATAAGAAAAAACCTTGGCACGAAACAATAAAATCTAATAAAACATAATTCATCTAATTTGCTCAACTGCTTATCACAACAAGAAATCAAGACTACATCGAGATATCACAAAGCACGTCATCAGACGAAGTAATCCTATCTTAAAGGCAGACATACTGTCTCTAGACAAACAATTGGATGCCGGCGCCTTGGCAAAAACTAAAAATATATCTGCCTGGTTGAGTTGAGAACATACTGGGGATGGCTTGTCAATAAAAAGTTTGTTAGCTATGTCATCAACTCTGAGTGTATTTTGTATCAGTGCCCTACTGTATCAAATGCTTTTCTCAAATCAAATCTAGTCTTGTAGACATATTTTTAAATTAAACACGTGTAAAAGTTCTAGAACAATTCACCATTTATATATGTACATAGTTTTTTGTTATGTTACATAGTCAATTGAGTTGTTGTAATTTTTGAGTAGGTATAGAAAATGTGATATTGCCTCTGCTGCTCTGTTATTTTTGATGATTATGTCAATGTCACCACGTCAACGGCTACGCTTGTTAAAACCGTGACAATAACATATTTATTTAGCTAGCTAGTCTTTGTAACAGGATGTTTGCTCTTATTATAATTAACAACAAATCTCTGGTACTTTACAACGACAGATAATACTTATTTCACTTTTCGTAGTCAATATGATTTTTCTTATTATAGCAAATAATACTGCCCAATAGAATTATCCGTAAGTCTCCGGTTTTAACATCTGTAGTTTTTTCTTACCATAGACTTTATCACACATATGATGCGGCGTTGCAGCTACCGATTCCCTCATAATCATAATCAATTTATTAGTAAACATTTACAAGTTGAAAACAATAAATTATATAAAATATTTGAAAAGTCAAAATAATTATGAATAACAATGTCAATGTAGGCATTAACAGCCTTATTAATAAACGGGTATTAGTGTCAGATTAGTTACTTCAGCTTTTGTCCTATTTTTGCTACTGGAATATTTAGCTGGATCGAAAGAGACAAAAGAGGGTGTAACTAGTCTAAAGCTAGTTCGTGTTTATTAATAAGGCTGTAAGAGTTCTTTCATGGGCTCCACAGATCTAATATATCTGCCCTGCATCATCCACTTTAAAACTCGCGCCAGCTTTGAAAGACATTCTTCGTTTTTTTAACATTCTCTAACATTACGTTATGTTTAAAACCAGTCGTATCTACTGAACTCCCGAGTCTTCTACTCATTATACGCCGCGTTACACGTATCTCCCAAGCAAACAATGATTAAACATCAGTCTAACAGCTTTCAGTGCATTGGCACTGACAATAGTATGTAAATATAGTAATTATATCCTTAGATATCTTGCGGCGGGTTCATGTACTAGCTCACATATTATCAGCATATTAGTATGTTTTGGAAGTAACATTTCATTTAATTAGGAAATAAGGCGTACCACCTAAATTTCTAAAATAGACAATTTCACCAGTTTCGACATTTTGTCGTTTGCCTGATGTTAAGCGACGCGGCCGCCCATAACAGAACAGTGTCACTTGAACTCCAAAATATATAGTTTCGCGTGACACTACACTGCGCACATCGTCATGAGACATTAGATCAGATCATACGGTCTCAGTTGCCCAGTAATTTCACTAGCTACAGTGCCCTTCAAACCGGAACATAGTAGTGCTTGCACACTACTGCTTGGCGGCGGTTAGTACAGTTTCTGCAAATTTTAAGGCGAGTTCGTGTAACCGAATTCCAGACTCCGAACGCATTCACAATCTCTTGTCTATATTATACTATATATTTTTTAAATTTGTGTACTATATTTTTTTATAGCTTATTTTGAAATATACTGTATTTCGCTGAAAAAGGTTGACAACCTCACTTGGTTCTTTAATGCTTCGTTTAATGCTGCCACTGCTAAAACTATGATGACTTATTTTATATATACAAAGACATTGTCAGCAATTGCACTTACACGTTAGGTATCGGTTGAGTATTGATTTCGGTTCCACATAAACCATTGTTGTTTATTAACACTGTCATTGACCTGCCACATTGTATGTAAACAATAAATGGTGGCGGTATTTAATATATGTTCAACTATGATATAAAATGGTAGAATCTTATTATTATTATTTTTTATGTTTTGGCTCCACAATTTTGTGTATTTAGCCAGTAATTGATAATTTATCAAGTTAATGATATTTCACGCAAACATATGTCAATTCACAGTCGAAGTCATCAAATCAAGTCATAATCTAGTCAAAGTCATACTCCTAGTAAAGTGGTGGCAACTTTACTTGAAGCTTCTATGGAGTTTTGGAAACAACACGAAAAGAAACGTTTCATTATCATTATACCATTTTCCCACACTCACGCCTGTAATCCAGCACTTAACGAATAGAATGCCACCAATTTTATGCACTAACTCTGAAACTAACACAAATTTTGGAAAATAATACAATGCGGTGACGCAATCTTTTTCGCGTTCCCGCCAAAACCACTAGAATCTTATTTCTAGATGTGTTATGCTATACTTTATTTTTTTCTTGCCAGCCAGTGTAGTTGCAGTTTATCACCTTTCATCATCAGCAAAGCAACCATTCCACCTCCTTTAGACCACATATCGAACAGCGGGGTGATCACGAAATTTTGGTTGCATTGCAACAAAATAAATTTCATTCCCAATTTGAAAATTTCCATAGTTGTGTTTCTATTTGTTGCAATCAAGTTACGTGATCGCCCAGCAGTTCTTAGTGACGTCATAAAACAAAGCTATTGATATATCTATAACAAAGCAAAGCTATACTTTGAGCCGACAGAATATTTTGTCAATTTGCGAGTTAACTGTTATTATGAGCACATCATAATAATTGTGTAATATGTTTTCTTGTATCTGACGGCGGCTACGTCCAGTTATAAACTCTATGCACAGCGATCGAGCACCGTAATTTACCCTGTGGTGGCATTAAATGTATTACAGGGGCAGCACCGGCAACTGTCATGGCGGCCCTACCTGTCTGGCTATATAAAGGGATCGATTGGTGTGCTACGGAGCATTCTTGTTCCAGACACGGCGCGGTGCGGACATGCTGAAGGCCTATAGTTATATAGGTTGCAACCTACCTACCCTCAACCCGTTCCTGCCCACATCAGAAGTGGGATTGCCCATTTACACATCACTCTTCAAGTAACGGCGAAAATATGGTAACGTGACGGCGGGTGACACTAATATCAATTTTAGTTGCAGGGTTAACCCAGACCAGTGAAAAAAAAGAGAATGAAAGTTATGGTAAAAAAAGTAATGATTCGTGAGAGAACAAAAAAGGGTAAAAAAAAAAGTAAAAAAAAGTGAAAAAATGTAGGAATGATGTATTTTGGTTGCTAAAGGGATATCTATCCGGTCTAGCACTAATTGGTCCACAAAAAATGTAGGTTGCTAAAGGGATATCTATCCGGTCTAGCACGAATTGGTCCATAAAAAAAGTAGTAATGATGATTTTTGGGTGTTAAAGGGATATCTATCCGGTTAGCATTATTCGGTCCATTATTTTATAAATGAAGGTATATTGATGGTCCTGAACTGGGTTGTCGATGGGTTAACCCTGACGATGATTGGAAGGTTAAAATACTTTTGACTAATCAAATTGAAAACTAATGTTTTGACTTTGACTTAGACTCCAAGTTTAACTCAATTTAATTGTCAGGATGAACGAGCAATAACACTGATGTCCCTCACCAGGTACATAGTGAAGCTAAGCGTACGAGGACGTACGCACGTCAGTATGGCCGTGACGGCGGCTACGTCCAGTTATAAACTCTATGCACAGCGATCGAGCACCGTAATTTACCCTGTGGTGGCATTAAATGTATTACAGGGGCAGCACCGGCAACTGTCATGGCGGCCCTACCTGTCTGGCTATATAAAGGGATCGATTGGTGTGCTACGGATCATTCTTGTTTCAGACACGGCGCGGTATGGACATGCTGAAGGCCTATTGTTATATAGGTTGCAACGTATCTACGCAGAAACACATTCCTGCCCACATATCTATTGTCTTGTTTGCATCTGGAACTTATATATTATTTCTATAATTTTTTAATTATTATATAAATCACCTGCTGAATAACACTACTATGTAAGCTAAACACTTTTACTCCACTATTATTTGTATAAATGTAACGCTGTAGGATTATCGAAATAAAAAATAAATGAATATGAATAAATGAATATGAAAAAAAAAAAAAAATATTATCGTAAGTACCTACGTATGTTTTCCAGTTCCAATTTGATGTCGCCGATGGTCGTCCGTGGTCTCTTTCACTCTCGGTGGTATTATTCAAATTCATTAACTATTACTTCGTGTTTCTGAACGATACACATTTTTCGAATTTTCCTCCTTGTGCAGACAAATTGTTATCGTTGCTGTCTAATGTGGCTGTCACCTCAAGCTTGTTATCACATTCGCAGCTGTGTAATGTAACATGAGCCTGCTAGTTACCATGTTTGGTGACAAGTGTCGTCTCTTAGCTTTTATTCGCGCATAATGGTATGCAAATATTTTTTATGTCCAATTCTCAATAGTAGAAAAATACAATTTTATCCTTTTTTTTATTATAATATTTATTTATTCTGGAATTGGATCTTTATATTCTTTGTTAATTGAAAGTCATTTATTTGAATTTTTTAAATGTTAATGTTAATTTGCATTGTAATTTCACTAGATACAGTGCCCTTCAAACCGCAATAATAGTGGCGCTCGCGCACTACTGCTTGGCGGCAGAATAACTGCCAAAGCGATGTTACCTACCTAGACAAACTGCAGAAAAGTCCTACCACCTTGTAAAGTAGCTATTATTATTTCTGGATTCCTGTAAGAGTCGATACTTCAGCGTTGGTTTTGGTATTTTGTATCTAATATTAAAGTGATTAAGATTTATCTTATGTTCCTACTGATGTGTTATAATTAGACCGAGAAAGTGATTTCACAGTTTAATTGACGATAAAACATGTATTTACTAAAATACTACCCAAATTAAATACGAATGAATATTCTGTAACCGAAGAATAGTTTATACCAATTTATATCACTATAATGGGACAAAACTATTTTATTTTTATTTTTTATTATCTACTATATAAAAATAAGTCGGGTTTTCCTTCCTGACGCTGTAACTCCAGAACGCACGAACCGATTTCCACGGTTTTGCATTCGTTGGAAAGGTCTCGGGCTCCGTGAGGTTTATAGCAAAGAAAATTCAGGAAAAATTCAGGGCAAACCAACATTTTAAGTAGATGGCGCCGGTGCGTGATACATTGTTTTTCGTATATTATAAAATGTTTAATAAATAAACGTCCACCCGAGCGAAGCCGGGACGGGCCGCTAGTGAGATTATAAGTAATTAAAATTTACTCAGATGCGATCAATCGGATCAGAGGAAATCGGACAGACCCCGGAGACTTAGTCAGGGTTCGAATGGATAATTATCGTGATAACTACAGATCAATTGATAATAACAAAAAATTCGAACGGGTATTTCCGCACCCGCGCTCATCCGAAAGCACGAAGTGTCACCGCGCCGCCTCTACGCCCGCGCCGCCGTGGGAATTCCTCTTACCATAAAAAATCAGTTCGGATTTATGCATATTTAAGTTGAGTGAGACGAAATCATTGGTTTGTTAAGTATATTGTTTATTGCGTTGAATTTGGAAAATGCCTCGTGAAAAAATCCAATATGATCATACATTTACTAGGTGGTAGGACTTTTCTGCAAAGTTCGTCTAGGTAGGTACCACCGCTTTGCCAGTTATTCTGCTGCCAAGCAGTAGTGCGCAAGCACTGCTGTGTTCCGGTTTGAAGGGCACTGTAGCAAGTGAAATTACTGGGCAAATGAGACTTTATGATCTGATCTCACAGTTTAGTAATCTAATTACTAGATTGTGCTGATGTCTCTGGATGACGTGCGCAGTGCAGTGTCACGCGAACCTCTATACTTCAGAGTTCCGAGTGGCATTGCAGCTGATATGGGCAGTACCCTGGACTTAGTATGCTTTGCATACGGATGGCTGATAAAACGAATTATTGGATGGATGTCGTCCAGGTGTTCAATTCAAAGAAACATTCTGATTTCGCAGCCAGGAAACGATTTAGAAAAGATGTTGTCATTTATATCAAGAAGATTGGCCAAACATAATTCGCGGAAATGCTTTGAAAATTATTGTGTAACAACTGCCGTGGCAGCTATTTTCGTTCAGAGTTTTCTAGCAAAAATGCGTGGGTTTTATATTTTTACTCAAAGTTGTGCCACTGGCAGTGACATACATTCATTATGTAACACGTACACAAATATTGTTTATTTTATTATAATTGTTCTTATCAGCCATATTGGTATACAATATTATTGGGTCGCATTAGATAACATAAGTTTTATTTTGTTGTAATTTTTTTGTCACATGCTTTGATTATCAGATAATGTGAAATTGTATTAGAGACCGACCACAGACAATGAAGGGGGCCGTTCAAGTAATACGTAAGCAGATTTATTACAATTATTTACCCCATGCCCTTTGTCAGCAAAAGTAAGCAAAGCTCTTAACCCCCTCCCCCATGCTTACGTAAACATTTTTCAATTAATGTATTGTTTTTATATTATAATTATAATGTTTAGTGTTTCAAGCAAAGGCAACGTGAGGGTTGCTATTCGTATAAAAAGTTAAATAACTACCGATGACGTATTCATCTAGACTCCCCTACTCCCCATGTCATCCAAAATAACCAAAGCAAAGACACCCCCCACCCCCCGCCCCCCATAGTGCTTACGTAATACTTGAACGGCCCCAAGTAACATTAAACGTGTTTGAATTACATATACATATAGGATTAAAGTTCAATAACAACTACATCCCATCAGCCATCTATCTTCTATCTATATAAAACTCAAAGGTGACTGACATAGTGATCTATCAAAGCACAGCCCAAACCACTGGACGGATCGGGCTGAAATTTGGCATGCAGGTAGATGTTATGGCGTAGGCATTCGCTAAGAAAGGATTTTTTTGAAATTCCACCCTTAAGAGGGTGATATGAGTGGTTGAATTATTTTCCCATAGGCCACGCCGCGGGCGAAGCTGCGGGCAGAAGCTCGTTGTATAATAAAATATAGTGTCAATAAATCTGTACAGTCATTGGCTTTTTTTGGTTACATTGTTTATTTATTTATTGCTGGACAAATTATTTAATTTAGCAACAAATAAATATAAAAAAGCCCTAAATAGAAGGAAAAAATTATAGGTGGTAAAAGGAGGTTATTAATAAAACACAGAATTTAGACCATCTGACTTTGTAAAATTAAGAGGAAGCCTTATATTTCTATGCATACCCTACGTTTCTAAAATTCTGGTTTTTATTTACGCAAAATCACTTAGAAAACACTGTTTAAAATTTATACGATTCAATTTACGGTCTAAATTGCGTCGTCGCCACGTTAAATTAAAACCAGTCTTAAATTAGAAGCAATTTCTTTTCCAATTAAAGGTGTCTTTGATCATTAGAAGCCGAACAAATACCGTTCGTAAAGCTGCCATTCTATGGAAGTGGAGCTAGGAAATTGCAAGCAGGTTAAATGAGTTCCATTATTCAAAAGTGTTATTTTGTAGCGCTCCTATTGGCTGATATTGACAGATTCGCTCCGCTCTCTTATACCGCTTCTTTGCTTTGCTCAGGACGCTCAGTCTGAAGGTCCTTCGTAATTGAATCCACACAAACGCGAATTGAACGTTTAGTATTTACGTAACGTATTTACACGAACCGCTGGATTCAATGTACGTATTTATGGTGGCAAAACAAGGTGACGTATTTATGAAAGCAGCTACTCAACTTGACACAAATGCACTTAAGGCCTCATGAGTGAGGTAACCAAATTTTGATGCAATGATGATGAGTATCATTATAAGCCTTCTTTACTACTTATTACTGGTTGTGACCTCTTTTGAGGCACGACTATAAGCTCAATGTATGTGTCTCTACTTATCCAGAGTCACACACCGTAACTCTACGTGGCGCCAGGTAGTTATGGTAAATTCTACTTGTGGCTTAACAATGAGTAAGTACATTGTTAAGCCACAAGTAGGTACTAAAAATAGGTCTAGGAATAGCGTAGGAATTAGCGTTTCCGGGGGCGAGTTGGCTGGACTGCAATCGCGACCCCTTCACGCCCCGGTACGGCGGACGAGGGCTCACGGGGGGGGTTTTAGTGAGTTCGAGTCCCACATACATAGGGGAGTGCGAGGGCATTTCCCCCTGAAAAAAAAGGAATTAGCGTTCCGTTTTGGCAATATTTTTAATGAAGTTTCGTGTAGTTGCTATACTGTTCGTATTTTGTATGCTGCGAAAATGAGGCTGTAACAGAATCCTGACGAATTGAATTACGCCCAGTATGCTGTATAATAATATACTATAGGTTATCCCAGATCAATAATTCGATAACTAGAAACATAAAATAATCGTTGGTAAATGTGTGAATCTTATGAATATAAATAGGGATAAGTGCGAACTTAGGAGCTGTCAGACTTAAGTACCGACGGTTATTATAATTTTACGACATGTTTACTTACGTATACAATGTTGCCGACATAAAAATTAAAAAGTCGTTTGCACTGGCACTGCCAATGTATCCAACATTCAATGCGAAAATTCACATAAATTTACAGAGTTGTTATCAGCATTTTCTTCTTCCGGTTTATCTTCCACTGCTATCACGAAGGTCTGATCTTTAACTCCACTTATTTACTTGCTGCTTACTACCTTGCGCCGGATTTATATAGTTTTCTTCGTCATGTAGCGAATTCTGTGTTAGCTAGGAGTTTGTAACCGCAGGAACCACGTCCTCGTAAGTCGTACCGGGTGGAGTTGCTATACTGAACTGAACTCTCATAGATTGCATTTGAAATAAATCCCACAAAACAAATGTTGGACTCGCAGCAGCTGCCTTAGAATACCCATTATACACCTATTATTCGTTAGCGTATTGGAGTGTTGGGAAGTCGTAACATAACATTTGTAATTCAGTAAATATATATTAGAATTTGATAAACATCTCCGGTGTGCGATGAATATTTCATAGCAATGTTTAAAGAATGAGCGATACAGTTTGATAAATTGCTTCAACTGTTGTCTGGACTTCATCAATTATTCGAAGAGAAAGCGGAGATGCGAACACTGATTGATTGAGACCTTGTGAAAGGGCTTCAAGTGCTCTTTTCAGTTTATTTAACGCGCCCTAGTTTTGAAGGATAGCCTACGATTTATTTGGATTTTTATTAAAAGTGACTTGCTTGCTTGGTAATGATGATTTCAAGTGTAGCTTAGGGTATTTTAATGTCTTATCGACCATTTAAGTCGTAACAGTTTCTATAGTCGAGTCTTGACTAGTTTGTCTGTTATCAGCTCTTAATTTCGAATGTAGCTTAGGAATTTTAAAGACGCTGTCGGCCTGTTCTTCAATATCTAAAGATAATATAAGACTGCCAACAATCACGATTCTCATCTATGATAACAAACTGCTATGCGAATTGGAGTCAAAATTCAGTTCTTTAACATTATTTACTTATTTAAAATATTTTTTACCGCGCTTTTGACCAAGTCTCGGTCCACCTAGCTTCTTTATGATGTTCTGGTGATACACTAAGGAGCTATTTTTCCGTAAAAATCTTCAACGCTGGTTCTATTTATAACAAAGCGATTTGCCTCCACGTTTATCATGCGAACAGTCAGAGAGTGGAACGCTTTACCGGCGTCCTTATTTCCCGAAAACTAACCTTAGAGTCTTCAAACTGAGAGTGAACAGGTATCTTCTAGGCAAGCGTGTTAAATCCTAGACCGCATCGTCACTTATCATCAAGTGTGATAGTGGTCAAACGCAAACCTATCAAACTATAAAAAAGTAACAAGCAAACAAACAATAAAGTCCTTGTAATGGTTCTTGGTAGCGCTACAGATGTACTACCGTGCCACGCGTTGGCGATGAAAACTGGTTGTGCTTACTACACGCAGTAAAGTTTTGAGTTACTATGACTATGATTTCCAAAACTTGAAACTAGATATATTACTTGACTGTGGCCGTTTTTCAACAAGAACGATGATGACACAGGATAAATATTAACGGAGGTAAATACAACCGATACAAACATATCAAGATGCGATGACGTGAACATAATCAAAAATTCAATCAGTATACCTCATCTGACTGGTACAGACGTAAACAAGTACACCCATGCTGACACATAAATAAAACATTTTAGCGGACGCCCAGCGAGAATAATATACATTAGGTGCAGTTTGCGTCACTGCCAGATTGAAATTCAATGCATGTCACACGTGTCGCATTGTCGACACTGGGCGCAGATATTATTTATCAACTTTGTAACATTGGTTACGAGCGTAATGCAGTGCAAGAATCTTAATGTGCTTCAGACTGAGTGGTTGACCAGTGTTGCGATAAAAGTATTGAAAGTGGCGTATTGATTCTTAGATCTTGTAACCTCTTATTGTTAAATGATTATCTCAACCTTCACGCAATGTCGATAGATGCGTCGCACCTTGGCATCATAATGTTTGTTTATTCATCGCCTTGCTTAGACGGAAGAGGAACTGGCCTCAACCTGGTAACCAGTATAAAATAATCAGTAAACCATCTCCCTTTTAGGCCTTCGAGCAGTGAAACTATGACCGCGGAATGCTTAATAGTACAAGACAAGTCCTAGGATTGATCATGAAGCGAATGATAAGATATCGAGGGAAATATATTAAGATGGCCTATTTCTAATGCACTTAGTAATGAGTAATGTTAAACACTAGTCCGGTTGAGTTATTCGACTGTATCTCGTGAGAGTTAGCCGTGTAATAGTTGTAGTAATGATAATTGAAGGGTTGAGAATAAAAAGGGTTTAACTGTCAAATTGATAGTTTCGAGAAAATTGACTTTAAACTTCAACGTCCTCATTTTAGTGTAGAGTGCGTATTAAGTAATAGAAAAGGTTTATGTAAGTTTCAGTTGCTTGAAAATGTAATAATTCTATTTTAAAATACAAAATATAGTATTAGTTCGTACAATTACTATAAAAATATAATAGAATATAATAAATATAATAATGTTTTTATGTTAAGCGAACTGCATTCCTGTGTCAGATAATCCGTTTTTAGACTCTCGAGAATCGACAATCTCGAGATTTAAGCCTCTTTTCGGTATTTTGAGAATGTATTATTGTAGATAATTTCACGCTGAATCCAACGATACCCATAAGTCATTTTGTGAAAAAAATCAGTTTTGTTCTCACCCCTTCAATTATTGTATTGCTTTTCACACAATAAAGAGGCATGCTATGCCTCTGCTATGCTATGTATTCTATGTATGTATATATTTACAAACAAAAGGTATCGAAGTATTATATATATCAGTTATCTAGATCCCATAGTACAAACTTTGCTTAGTTTGAGACTAGTTGGCGCTGTGTGAAATGTCCACAAATATTAATAAAATCATATGCTTTGATGCATCAAATACATCTAGATTGATGTGATATGTCTGTAAATCTTTGCATTGACGACGTCACCCATGACATGTGTGATAGACAAAACGGTCTAAGAGAACAACGCGCTCTATTTAAGTAATAATAGTTTAAAATTATAACAAAAAGATAAAGTTATTAAAAGAAAACCCAACTACGATAGTTCTGATGAATAATAATTATGCCAAAACGTAAAATACCCGAAATGTATAACGAATTGATTGACGCCTCATTCATCACAATCTGACATATCCTTTTCGTTTGGCTTTGTCGTGGTACGATAAAAAGTGAACGCGGAATGTAAATAAATCGATCTGGCAAAGTTGGCCTACTGTTACTTACCTGTATTGAACCAATGATATTAAATATCGATAGCACTGAACCAGATATTAGTGATAATTTTACAACAAGAACATTAACCAGCTTATGATGAGGTGGTTCAGAACTGGTATTCAATTACGGGCAATTAATCAATAACATTATTGATTTAATCTATATTTCGGTTAATATGGTTGAGAATGGACTGACAGACTAGTCTGAAATTATAGCCTAATATATTTTAGAGGCGTTTAGCTTAAAGAGCTTGTTGTTGAATTATGTCATGTAAGTACAAGATCATGTTTAGACTCTTATAAATTTAACTTGATTCGACTTCGGTGCTATTGTATGATATTATGAGATTTGTTAGAATTTTGGAAGAGACCTCTTAGTAGGTACGGTGCTATTTAAATAAAAATTGTGTTTTTTTTTTTCATTCCTCGTGTACCTTTAATATAGGCACTCTAATAATTCTATAGCCATAGATATGCGGCTAATAAAAAAAAACATTTAGCTTAAACTTAATATTGTAATTATTCTCTAAAGTGTAACATAATTCGTCGTTTTAAATCTAAGTTGTGTGACCAACCATTATTTGGTTTCATCACCAGGTGGGAGCAGGCGCGAACGGGCCTGGCGGTCGTCGTGCCCTGGAACTGATCCTCAGTGGAGGGCTCAAGTCCTTAGCACGGCCTGCGAAGCCGGTCCGAAGGGCTGCTTCAAGGGACTCCGTGCTATCGCAGCCGCAGCCTCTGCTAGAAGGTAAGGAACATTCTAGAACAGCGCTTGGGACAGGGAGAACTGTTTTGTGTGCAGATTTTCAATTTGACGTTTCGATTCAGTTCTATTTCAATAAATTCAACGACGACTACTTCAAGTTTATCTAGTTCTCGATATATTAATCTTAGAACGTGACAGTTTGACAGTATAACGAATGAGGAATAATAAGAATACGACTAGCTCGTCACATCATTTATTTACATTAAAAAAATGCAAGGCAACTTTTGGGCAAAAAAAGGCAAATTTTCTCCAGCAAAATTTAATGTATCCTTACTAATTTGAAATGCTACCATTCTACATCTGGAACCAGAATTTCAGGAGATAGTAAAAAACCATGTATTTAGTAAACTTTGTGAAATTTGTTTATCTTGTAATTGTAATTTTAAAGTATTAGCTATCTTCAGGGTCATCTCACATAGCACCAAATCTAGACTATTACAGTCAAACGTGTACAATCAAAATATGTATTTATAAATTCTCTTTTTACTAATAAAACATTTGTCCAATACAAGAAACTGGTTTTGAAAATTACCGAGGACTTCATTATTAAGATAAAGTTACCGATTAAATTGTGATCCAGTTTTGGAAACAAGTTCCTTCGCCTTTGCTAGTCGAAACCGTAACGATAATCCCGCCTTGCTAATAAACATTGTATAAGGGAGGAATAGTTATTTGGTATTTTGTATCTCTCTGTTGAGTTTGAAATGAGTAAAGACAAAACACTGACAGCCTTATTAATAAACGGGTACTAGTCTTGGATTAGTTACTTCAGCTTTTGTCCTTTTTTTCCTACTGGAATATTTAGCTGGATCGAAAGAGACATGACGACGATGTAACTAGTCTAAAGCTAGTTTGTGTTTATTAATAAGGATGTGAGTAACTATTCCGCTGTTATTGTTTATTAGTTCGGGGGAAAATGGTTTTCAATGTACATATTTTATATATCCATGTATTTTTTATGAATCCCTTTTTCTCCTTATAAAGCGATGTATGTTGATATATATATTGGTATATGATCCTTCTATGTTATTTATATGTATATCATTCATTTGAATGTTTAGGATATTTTATCGTTACGCCATAATTTCATAGTATTACTTAGTTACAAAGAGATACTTAATGATCCTGTTATGGCTATATCGATCGCCACCACTGGGCGGTGACCTCGCATCATGCTAATTTCTCTAATAGCCTTTTGCTTACACATAAACTCTATACTAATTGTCTAACGTCGTCATTACGCGACCGAAATAGAGCTGGATCAGGCGAAAAATACATCAATACACATATATCATACATATAGAGATAATATATTACGAATACAATTTTACCATAGTTGCTTTCCATGTGCGTGTGACCTTGTATGTTGTATGTTAGAATAATATATTTAGCAACTCTATACTATGCTACTATTTTTCTTGACATCCATCTATTATAGTGTTTTTTTAGCGATCTAGTGTTATAGATATGGGGCTGTTGGTCTTTATTCTGATCTCATTGTATGAAATAGTAAGTAATCTGTAGAATTTTTTCAACATGATTTTTTAATTACCTGTCTTTTGTTGTCCGTTATTTATTTTTGAAGTTAAACTTCTTTACGCACGCTTGACTTGGGGAGTAAGCTGGTGAATGCGAACGGAAGTTTAAGTTGGTTTACGTATCGTTGGTTACGTTTATCTCCATTGTCAACATAATAAAGTTATTTTAACATAACGAAGTTATTATGTTGATTTGTCCGGTAAAATGACGATTTACAATTGTAAAGATGGCGACATTAAAATTAAACAAAGTAAAAACAAAGTTATGCCGACCGATAGATAGAGCGAAACTAAAGAAGTTTGACTTCAGTCGTGTGGTCTAAAGCACACTCGTTTTTTTAAATAATGTCATTATCTGAAAATAAATAATTTAAAAAAAGAAGCAAAAATTACGCCAAATACACAAACACTATAGTACACAAAATGTTCCATTCCGCCGTGCCTTCCCCGGAGTAAAATAGACGGAATACTCCTATAAATACGTGATTATTCTATAATTTGGGACGCTACCCCGGGTGAATGAATTTGCGTGGATTCAGATTGCCAATTAGTGGAGCCCTTGTACTGTAATCTGTTATTCGTGTAATTGGATTTATTTTCAGCATAATCCAGAGATTAATGAAGATGATGTTCACGCAAAAATGTCGGAAATCTTGAACCTATTTACGTCAACTTTATTTCTAGAACCATTTTGCATAATTTTTTTTATTATTCTCTAGACTTTGAGCCAAAATTGTGCGAATCAATTCTTGCGTGTTATTAAATCATGTCTAGCCCAAGCTCACGGGAGGTTTTACTAAATATAAATGTAAATATTTATTTGTGGACATTTCACACAGCACCATCTAGTTTAAAACTAAGCAAAGCTTGTACTGTTGATATTTTTTGTTTGTAAATACATACATAGAATATAATATGACACAGAGACACGGAACAAACATCTATCTTCATCACACAAATGTTTGTTCTGGGTGGGAATCGAACCCACACTTCAGAAGGGTTACTACCAACTGAGCTATCAGGTCAGTCAAGACTACTTGACTACTAGACTTTTCCAGTTTCAGGTATCCTTGTCATAGATTCGTACGATATACTGCCGTGCACTGAGTGTATGTATACTAAGCACTCGGTGTGTCCGTTACCCACAATTTTATTGTGTTCGTTTTTCCCCACTGCCATTGTAATGTAACTGTTGCTCACTAAACCGAGAAATGTACGGACTCCTTGAGCGTTACCGTATTGTTAATGGAACGCCATAGACTAGAGAACTTCAATAGACAATTCATATGCTTCAGATTTGTATAGCTACTTTTATACAAGGTGGAATTTAATTCGTTCTTTTCCTTTAATGTATGTATTCAGTCCATGCTATAGAATGCTCCCATATAACTAAATAAAAAAAGTACTTATGAAATAAAACTTAAATCTAGGTATTATCAAATTTAAATTCTAAAGAATAGCCTTATGACATTGAACAAAACAGGTGTTTTATTGCCTACGAAACATTTACAAAGCACTCAGCTGGTGCCCGCGCTGTGCGTAACGTTAATAGACATTTAACATCATGCAGTTATTTTAGAAGGCACTTAATACTAAATAAAAACCTTTTTTTTTATCGGTCCTTGTACGAACATTTTATAGCATGGTCTGAGTACATACATTTAAGGAAAAGAGTGAATTAAATTCCACCGTGTATATCTGGCCGACTCAATGTTACAGCTCACGTCCGGCAACATGTTTTGTTTTTGTATCCTTGGCCGCAAGTCAGCTATTATTTTTGAATCTGAAAAAGCATTTCAATAAGTGTTGATCGATAATGATGGTACGGATATCATATGGATCCTGATATGTGATACCCGTATGTGATGTAGTGATCCTGACAAAGAATCGTTAAAAGCTAAAATCAAATTAGCATTAGGATAGGTCTCTGTCTGTAAAGTTTCTAAGTCTACACCATAACAAACGACGCCATTGTTCGTTAACGCTTTTGTACCCATTGATTCTTTTTGCGCATTCGTTTTCCTTTCAAGAGATGAAGCCTTGAGACTTGTGAACGTTTAACGGCCTATAAAGATCAGGCTGTTTCATCACTCGAATTGTCGTCCTCTTGTCCAACTAGTTTGAGGATGGGCATCGTTTGATCTTTGAAATGGTAATTATTACTCGTACCTTACCGTGTGTTAGTAATGTGGTAATTTAATTGAAGATGTTCGATGTGGTTGAAATAATTACTATTGTTATTTCTTACTCGGCCTTATCATAATTATTATCATGTTAATTTGGCTTTCTACTGTGAGTATATTTTCTTATATCTTGGTTACCTGTTTTAGACTTTGTACCAAATAATCGTTGCGATGTTACATTGTAATCTCTGGTTACAATTGATCATTCTAAACCTTGCAGTGATCTCACGATGGAGTATAATATTCAGTTTTGAAGGCATTAACATTTTATGAATGCCATCGTTACATAGTTAATATCCCACATGTGCGAACAAAGCGATTTGGCTCCACGTTTATCATGCGAAAAGCCAAAGAGTTGAACGCTTTAACGGCGTCCGTATTTCCCAAAAACTATAACCTTGGAGTCTTCAAATCGAGACTGAACGGGAATCATCTAAGCAAGCGCGATATATCCTAGAACGCATTGTCACTTACCATCAGGTGAGGTAGTGGTCAAACGAAAACGTAACAAACAAATAAAAGGCATAGCAGAACGTTGTACAGTCGTAAAGCTTTAAACTTAACAAAATGAATCCACTACATGTAAATCAAAATCGGTGTATGTTTAGTAAAAAGGTCAAGGTCGAACGTGTACATGTAATTTACATTCTATTTCAAACTGTGATGTTGAAGAGAATAGAGTACTAGGTACTTATTAATACTAATTATGCTGTTGATTTGCTTATTAATTAAAGATCTGATCGCATACGTAACTATGCTGGTTTGAGCATTAAACTCCTTTCACTACACTAAAGCAGGTGAAAGTCGCTTTTATATTCGAAAGTAATATTTAATTCATCCTTTTTGAGGCCACTTCAATATCTTTTGTCAATTCATTATTTTCCACGCCAAGAGATTTCTTAAATAAGTCATTCAATAAAATATTCAAAGACACGGTCAAATTAAACACATATATTGAACACATACATCATAATTCTTTCTTCGAATAATGTATATATATAGCTGTGCAAATTGGATATGTCTGACGATAGCGGAACTGATATAATATTGACGCTGTATCCGCCGCTTACGAGTTTTTTCTGGTAAAAGTTGGCAGTATAGCAAATAAATCAGTCTTTCATTTAACTGAAACATTTGAAGCGTTGAATTAGGTGCGGACCGAGCCTTATGGCCACTTCCAGTACAGGACTATAAATGACATTCTAAGCTGCCTTATAAG